>JACSVZ010000002.1:50868073-52233431 GCA_014706295.1 Lycocorax pyrrhopterus obiensis | reverse complement strand
CCAGGAGGGGACAAGTGACCCTTGCAGCCCTGGGGCCTCAGGGCCTCCTTGTCCCTGCTCAGCAGCCTGGCAGGGGCCGCCCCATGGTGCTGCCCTTGGCACTGCACATCCCCACATCCCAGTGCCCCGGGAAGAGCCCTGAGCCAGGAGGGAGGGACAGGATCTGCCTTGCCAGGGGCTGGGGCTCAGGCCTTGGCCCTTTGCATTCATGGAACACATCCAGCTTTGCTCAGCACCACAGACACCTTTCCCTTGCTTGTCCCCACCTGCCATCACTGCCTCCAGAGTTCTGCTCTGACTGGAACCTGGGGACACTTTCCCGTGAGTCGTGTCCCTCACTGGGACCCATTAAAAGTTAAAGAAACTTTGGACTTTGAATCTGACTTTGAGTCCTTGAGAAGTTTTTTGAAGACCCTCTGAGGGACTGAGTCTGATGTGAACAACACCAGAGCCCCGAGAGGGTCATTAAAGTCCTTGTGCTGCTGCTGTGCTGCTGAGCTGGGCCGGGCTCCTGGCACAGAGGGACTCTCAAGCTCTTGGCAACCAACAAGAGCTTCAAAGAGGCAGCTCTGCTGAGGAGCAGCTCCTCTGCCAGCCCAGCAGGGCTGAGGGCACTGCCTGCAGGTCCCTGGGAGGAGTGAGCAGAGAGCTGGCTAAAGCAGCTGGAAGGACAACTCTGAGCTCATTCATGGAGAAACCTTCCCAGCGTTGCACACAGTGAGTCTCTGGCTGCAGGGAGCTTCTAGAGCTGCCCCATGACACGACTGCCATGGCTGTAAGGATGGCTCTGCTGCCGTTCTGGCTTGGGGGAGGATGTGCTGCAGAGCGGGGCTGCCCTGGGCACCGTCAGAGGGACAGGGCAGGACGGCTCCTGCTGCCAGGGCCGGCTGCAGGCTGTGAAGGTGGGGGAGCAGCCAGGGGTGCCCAGGGCTGTCCTGCAGAGCAGCTCCTGCAGCCCTGAGGGCTCTTTGCCAGGCCAGGGGATGTGCCACCTGCCAGGGGCAGCTCTCAGCCTGCCTGGCAGCTCCCCATGGGCGTGGAGGGAGCTGTGGGTGCAAGGAGTGACTCCTGCCAGGGCAGGTCCTCTGCTGTGGAGAGGTGCTGTGGGGGCCAGGGCTGCTCAGAGCTCCAGGTCATTCCCGAGGGGATTTTCATGAGCACATTCAGGGCAGGGTTTCCTGCTTCAGTCTCTGCTTTCTTCAATCTGTGCTCCCACTTCTCCCTGGCTCAGCTTGCTGGGAATGGAAACTCAGCTGTGCAGGTAGAGCAGGGGCTGAGGCTCTTAAACCATCACACTGAGCATTCCTGGGAGCCTCAGCAAGTGCCTGCACCTCCCCAGGCTCCAGATGCATCCAGCATCACCTTTCCATGGTGCCCAGGCCCGGGGGAGCTGTTCTTTAATCGCTGCAGCCCCGAGCGGCTGCAGGGCAGAGCTGGCCCAGGGGCTGGGCTGGGCTCTGGCAGCAGCGGCAGGGACGGAGCCCGGGCCGCAGGAGCAGCTCCCGGCTGGGACAGCTCCAGCAGCAGAGCCGTGGGCAGGGAGGGAGGGAGGCAGCGCTGAGGGAAGCCCTGCTGAGGGGAGATGTGGCAGCTCCCGGCGCTGCCCTGCAGTGCAGACACTGCCCTGAGCAGCACAGCTCCGCTGTCCCCTGGCAGCCAGCACAGCCCTCGGCCCGGGGGCTCGGGGCCCTCAGTGCCCTCCTGGGCCGGCAGAGCAGCAGCAGAGATGAAGGGCATCTCTGCGGCCATGTGCCCGTTCCCTGCTGACCAGGGCCTGAGGGCGACTGTCCTGCCCTGGGGCTGCCTGCGAGGGGCTGGGCAGGGCTGGCCAGGGAAAGGCTTTTCCTCAGGGCCCGGCTCTCTCTCTCCTTGCCCTGCTCAGCTGCTCCTGGCGCTGCTGACGGGCTCTCTGGCAATGGCAGTTCCAGCTGCAGGCTCAGGCCCGCCCTGGGGCTCCTCCTGTGCAGGCTGAGCACAGCAATGGGGTGTCCCAGCTCCCTCTGCCCCGGCAGCTCTGGGCAGGCCAGGCTGGGAGGCTGGCAATGAGCCGGCTCTCCTCCAGCAGTGCCATGGACAGGACCCTTGCTGTGTCCTCGGGATGCCATCCAAGCTGTGAGCTGCCTGCCAGGGGACACTGGGGCCGGGAGTGTCCTTGGCCAGGAGTGGGGCTGAGACTCTGAGAAAGGCTGAGCCAGTTTGCTCTGCTCTGGGTCCCTCTGCTCTCAGCTGTGCCAGGCTGATTTTCAGGGGAACGCAGTGGCTGCCCTCGATCTCAGGAAGGGCACCTGGGGACAGATGGAGCGACAGAGCAGCTCCCCTCACCCTTCCCTGAGTTACAGCCAATGCTCTTGCACTGCACAGCTCTCTCTGCTCTCCCTGGGCACAGCAGGAAACCCTCTCAAAGTGCCTTTGGCCATGACCGTTCCTTAGCCCTGGCACAGGAGATGCTGCCCAGCTCCTCTGCCTCAGGAGCAGTTTGGGCTGTGGAGTCCAGCCCCAGGACCGCCCCTGTCCCCGTTCCCATGGCCCCACTGCTGCAGAGCAGAGCTGACTCCTCGCTGTCCACGGGCACAGCCCCTGCTCGTCACAGCACCGGGGCCAGATCCCAGCAGAGCTCCAGGCACGGGGCTGAGGGAAGGGCTCTGAGAAAAGGAAAACTGGGGGCAGGGCTGGGAGAAAGGGCTTGGACATTGCTCAGCAAAGTCCCCTGACTCCTCGCTGTCCTCCTTCAACAGGACTCCATGGCCAGAGGCTCAAATGTCCAACAGCAGCTCCATCAGCCACTTCCTCCTGCTGGCATTGGCAGACACGGCAGCTGCAGCTCCTGCACTTCTGCCTCTTCCTGGGCATCTCCCTGGCTGCCCTCCTGGCAACGGCCTCATCATCAGCGCCGTAGCCTGCGGCCAGCACCTGCACACCCCCATGTTCTTCTTCCTGCTCAACCTGGCCCTCACCGACCTGGGCTCCATCTGCACCACTGTGCCCAAAGCCATGCACAATTCCCTCTGGGCACCAGGCACATCTCCTACGCAGGATGTGCTGCTCAGCTCTTTTTCTTTCTGTCTTCATCTCAGCAGAGTTTTCCTCCTGACCATCATGTGCTACGACCGCTACGTGTCCATCTGCAAACCCCTGCACTACGGGACCCTCCTGGGCAGCAGAGCTTGTGCCCACATGGCAGCAGCTGCCTGGGCCAGTGCCTTTCTCTACGCTCTCATGCACACGGCCAATACATTTTCCCTGCCCCTGTGCCAGGGCAATGCCCTGGGCCAGTTCTTCTGTGAAATCCCACACATCCTCAAGCTCTCCTGCTCACATCCTACCTCAGGAACTTGGCCTTCTCATGGTTAGTGCCTGTTTAGCATTTGGTTGTTTTGTGTTCATTGTTTTCTCCTATGTGCAGATCTTCAGGGCCGTGCTGAGGATCCCCTCTGAGCAGGGACGGCACAAAGCCTTTTCCACGTGCCTCCCTCACCTGGCCGTGGTCTCCCTGTTGTCAGCACTGCACATTTGCCTACCTGAAGCCCCCCTCCATCTCGTCCCCATCCCTGGATCTGGCACTGTCAGTTCTGTACTCGGTGGTGCCTCCAGCCCTGAACCCCCTCATCTACAGCCTGAGGAACCAGGAGCTCAGGGATGCCCTGAGGAAAATGATGACTGGATCCTTTTCAGAAGCAATAAAGTGCCAGGTTAGTTCTCCATAGCCTGCAGTGTAACTCATTGCAGGCCCAGCCTGTCTTCTCAAGTTTTTCATAGTGGCTGTGTGTGTGCAGGGTTTCCTTTTTCATTTTGTGTTAATGTTGTGCACAATGAAACTTTATGTATCCCATTATCATCCCATTACTGGGATTATTCATCCTATTTATAATTCACTGCTTACACCTCAAATTTTACCCAGAGACAATGTAAATGAGGAATCACCTCCTCTGTGCAATTTAGCAAAATAAAGGATCCTGCAGCAACTTGTTTGTCAGAAATCCTTCCTTTCAAACCTCATCTGAATCTGGCAGGGCAGTGCCTGTGTGCAGAGGGGGAGAGAAACGGAGTCCCAGCACAGCAGCAGTGCCAGGGAGCAGCAGCACTCGGTGTTTTCAGAGCTGCTCTGTTTATCCTTCCACACTGTCCTTCTGTCCTTGTGGGAGTCCTCAGCTCTGGGGGCTGTGGTGCTGTCCTGCTCTGTGGCTGTCCTGTGACCACAGGGGGGGTTGGCAGTTTTGTGTTATTTAAAAGTAGACAACAGTGGCTGGGATTGCTGGGCTGATCAGTGAAGTTTTTCAGAATTTTATGGCCCTGGGATGTGAGTCACAGGTGGATCACAGCGAGTCCTGGAGCTGACAACCTGAACATGAATAACAGAATGGACAAAGCTGCAGCTTAAACGGGACTTAAATACCCAGAGTGGCCAGCCCAGAGATCGTGGTCTGTGACCTGGAACAACCACATTACAACAGGGACTGCAGACCCACCAAAACCCCACCCAAACCCAGCTCAGAGGGGCGATGGTGACCCCGTGGCAACCCCTGGGTACCAAAGCAGTGAAGCCGTGGAGAGCGAGAGGCTCAGTCGCTGACATTTCTGTGGGACGGGCTGTCGTGTGAGGGGTGGGGTCTTTAGATCACAGGGGAATCATTGCCCAGGGATTTTTTTGTTCAGGTCTGCAGTGCATTGATGCTGGCTGGACTCCAGGCACCCACCAAAGCTGCTCTCTCACTCCTGTCCACAGCTGGACAGGAGAGAGAAAATATAACAAAGGGTTCGTGGGTTGAGATAAGGACCAGGAGAGATCCCTCATCCAACACCGTCCTGGGCAGGACAGGCTCAACTTACAGATACAAAGTGAATTTATTAGAAACAAACTCAGAGCAGGATAATGAGAAGTGAAATAAGAGCTTTCAAAACACCTTCCTCCCACCCCTCCATCCTTCCCACCAATGGCACAGGAGACAGGGAATGGGGATTGTGGTCAGTTCATTACCATCTCCTCTCTGCTCCTTCCTTATCATGTTCTCCTGCTACAGAGTGGGTTCTCTCCACAGAATCCAGACCTTCAGGAACAAACTCCTCCACCGTGGGTCCCCTACATGCTGTGGCTCCTGCCAGGAGCCTGCTCCTGCGTGGGCTTGTCTTCAAAGCCTGCAGCTTCCTTTAGAGCACATCCACCTGCTCTGGCACAGGGCACAGGGCGCTGCCTGCACTGTGGATATCTGCTCCACCATAGTGTTCCATTGGCAGATACCTGCTCCAGCATGGTGTTCCTCTGCACAGGCTGCAGCTCCCTCAGGAAAGATTCATCTGCTCTGCCCAGGGTTCTCCAGGGGAATCTGGAGGCTGGAGCCCCTCTTTCTGCTCTCGCCTTGGGGTTGACATGGCTGTTTTTGTCCCTCTTTCCCCTCACCCCTCCCTGCCTGGGCTGAGGGGCTTGGCTGCGCCTCTCCATGATCATGGACACCCCTGCACCCCACCATCACGTGGGCACACAAACCCGACAGCTCGTTACTGTGCCTGTTTTCTCTAGAAGGTTGAGATGAAAAGAAGATGTGTATTTCCTTTCACACACCTTCATGTGGTGTGCTTCAGCTCCTGCCCAGATGCTGGTCCAGGACCCTTGGAAAGCCCACAAAGGAAGCTAAACAAACCTGCGATATTGTGGGGCAGAATTTCTGTAGCCAAGGGTGTCTGTATGAAACGCTCTGCCAGCAAGCCCCACAGGCACTAACACCCCATGAACAGGGAACACCGACCTCAACACTATTGAGGGTTGAGACCTTTTCTTGTGACTTCCTAAACCAGTTAGTTTTCTTTAAAACTAACTTTCTGCCTAGTTTTATTTCAATTCTGTCATAATAAGTTTAGGTGTCAAATTTTAAGGAAAGAATCACAGATTTTTAAGGGGAAACATTCCCTACAAAATACAGAAACTTTAAAAATTTCAATTTGCACTATATCTATATATCTATATATATATAGATATCTAGATATACACATTTTTGTTTGTTTGTCTGTTTGTTTCATCTGAGTTAAGGGTAACAATTCAGGCACCTTCCCATTGTAACATTTAGCAGTGAAGTCTGTATAAAAGATGTCAGAAGTAAAGCAGAGCTTTGGAGACCTTCACTCTCCCGCAGCAGCATCCCAGAGGACTTAAGAGCCTGAGGCACATGTGCCCAGCTAGGGCGAGGCATTGGCTCTGCTATTTAAAATGTTTAAACGCGGGTTCACATAGGTCTGAAGATCTCCTGATAGGTCCCAACAGAACAGTAGTGTTTTCAGCTGGTCTGAACATTAATCTTCATGATGAACAAGGGGATAATAACCTGTCCTATTATACTCCAGGGACAGATATAAGACCTGAAACTAAGATGGAAAAATTTTCCTGTGTCTCTCAGGCCCTATTCTGTGAATGGTTCCTCTTTTGAGTGATTTCACTGAATACCTGGGCAGTACACAATGACACTTTTTTTCTAAGGGAGTGCAGACGTGTGGAAAGAAGTCCTTGAATTATACATTTGTTTCTAAGAGGCTGGACATATTTTATACTGAAGGAAGTACATTATGATCTGGATGTCAATTTTCCTTTTCAGTGTAGGTCAGTATTTATAGCAGGTAAGTTAAACATAGCCTGAGTAATTACAGAATGTATTTTATTTTTCTACACTGTCCTCTAGACCATATAAATTTAGCCACAAACTTAAAAGAAATGAAGCATGATTTCTTAAACTGGAGGCGCCTGTGCAGCTGTAAACATTTATGTTCACATTTAATTTGCAGAAAATATTGAGCTTTAATTGTTCGGTGCTTAGCTGTTCAGTTGTTTAAAAGGGAAACTGGATGGGTTCTTTAGGCAAGTTGAAGAGATCATCCCCCGTCAGTGGCAAAGTAAAAGGTAGGTGATTTAATAAGAAAATAGCATGAGCACCAGAACCAGCAAAGCCTGGTTGCCAGGGCAGCTCTGCTACGAAGACCCTTCAGTCCCTACTTTTGTTGAGCTTGTGCTACTGCCATTTTTTACAGCGGGAATACTATGGGGCCTTTCAAACATTACCAGGCTGCCTCATTTTCATGATATTTGTTAAGAGTTAAATTACTCTAAGCCACTCTGCCCTTTCTTGAAAAGCGCTGGTGTCAGCAAAGAGGTGAGAGTTAAATGTCAGGAAAAGACACAGGATTGCAGAAAGCAATGAGGCCTCAGGACTACAGGCTAAACCATTTCTGTGTAGCACCAGCCACACACTTTTACTTTCCAATGGTCTTAATACTTTCCTCTCCCCTCTGCCCCCAATACTTCTTTCTAGGTAAGGAAAAGAAAAAAAGAGGAAGAGCCATGACAGCTTCAAAAGCTTTGACCAGTATCACGATTTCACTGTTTCTTTTGCTTATTCAAAGGCCATACAATCTTACAAAAAGAGGGAATATGTCAGGGCAAAAAAACCCTAAACAATCCAAAACCAGTAAAGAAGCATTCTTATATGCCACTACTTAGGTTAAGTAAGTTTCTTTGAATAGGATAAAAAAAGAAGCCACAGGAGAAGTTAATTCCTTGATTGATTCACCCTCTGTTTAAGGACCAGATCACTGCAGTTCATGAAGTTATGAAAGTGTGCTCTCTAAAGCCAGTGTTTCTTACACTCAGGAATGTAGAAAACTGCTAGAAGTTTTTATTAAACTATCTCTACAATAGCTAAAAACCTGTCATTCTTGACAAGCATCTCAATTTAGTAGGAAGAAACCATATTTGAGATGCTCTATTATCATCTGCAGTTAAAATTATCATACTAGCACAAATTTCTTAATATGCTTAACAATAAACTTACATTCCATTAACTAAACAGAATGTAATAAAAACAGTTGTAACTTATGGGAAATTTCATAACACCACAGTATTCATGTGTCAAGCAAAAAAAAAAACAAACCAAACCCAAGTTATTTATGAAAATCTCGGGCAACAACTGAGCTCTCAGTCCTTGAACTGCAAAAAAAATTCCTGGTATCAAAGATATTGCTGTTCAAAATTTCCCACTACAATATCCACCTCCAAGACTCTGTCAATGCAAGTATGACAGTCTTTGAGGATAATGATATGTCCTTGTAGCCTGTCCACTTTCCCAGCATGGAGGCAGTTACATCAGCAATAGCTGCTCTCAGGGAAGCTGTGCTCCTGCAAAGCAGAAGGGGCTGGAAGGGGGAGGAGAATCACATCTCCTATGAGAAAGATACAAACAGAGCAAAATTGGTGGTTACAAAGGGAACAGTACATTGCCTGTAGTAACCTCACGCTTTCTGTTTCAAATATATTTAGCCTTTGACTAACTGGAGAGAACAGTTGCTGGCTTCCTTATTAGCTTCTGCAGTCCTGTTAATGAGCACATCCTTGATCTCTCAAATCCCTTGAGCTGCCTAAATAAACAGCATTGTTCCCCTTGTTCTTCCTCTCCCAAAGCTTGGTATGGGATTTAACTTTTTTAAACAAACAAACTGAAATCATGTTTCTCCAGAATCCCTGCCCTGTTTGTATCTTTCAAAAATTGTCTTCATAGATTCAACACAATCCAATATAAGAGCATACAAGGATTACATAAGGAAATTTCTTGATATGCGATGCACTGTGTTCTTGCAGACATCCACATTGCATAAAATTATTTGAACACAAAGATTCTCAGTGTTGTCTTCATGCTCACAGCTATAGTGGAACAGGTAGACACCTTTACTTGAAATTAGGGTTTCTCTTTGGGAACTGGCAAGTTCTGATAGCCTGTATTACAAGAAATGCGTTTTGTCATACCTTTACAATGGGAAGCATTAAAATAATTCAGCGGTAGGAAATATGGATTAGATACTGCATTCCTTGAAGGTAGACTTGGACCTTGGAGCTAAAAATAGTCCTCAAGGATATGTCTGAACACCCTATAGGAGGGGTTTACTCCTGTTGAAAAGTATGAAATTCTACATTTTGGAAGTGGGAATTAACAGGAAACACTTAAGATCCATTTGTTTCTTTGGACAGGAAAGGTTTATGAAGAAGATTACTATTAATAACTCATGAAAATCTTCTGATGCAGTACTTGAGAGTGTAAGAACCTTTTCATTATAACATATTTAACTTCCCCTAAAATATATCTCATTTGCATTTTTTATTCTCCTTCTGTGAAGCATTAATAAGAAAAACTAAGTAGTGCCACCAAAACTGAACAGGTTTATTCTCAGCCCTGCCTTCCATATAGGATTTAGAGATAAATCCACAAGCTTCAGTGTCCTTATGGTCCTTAAAGTCCTTCAGGTCCAGTGGTGAGGCACTGGAACTGGTTCCAGGGAGAAGTTATGGATGCCCCATCCTTGGAAGTGTTTCCAAGGCCAGGCTGGAAGGGGCCCTGAGCAGTCTGATCTAGTGGAGGGTGTCCCTGCCTGTGGCTGTGGGGTTGGAACTAAACCATCCGTAAGGTCCCTTCTAACCCAAACCATTCTGTGATTCTTATAAAAGCTTCACATTTCAGCTCCATGTCAGCTTTGGGATTTTCCAGTCTGCCTCTCCCCACTATTTTGGTATTTACTAACTTCCCTGTTCTCAATCCTGGTAATAGACTATCCTCATTCCTAGGCTTTGCTTTAAGAGCCATTCCCACTACTGTTCTGGATACCCAAAAGTCTTCAGAAACAAAAAAAACCTAGTGTTCCATCCTGAAATTACCACTAAAACATGAGCACCAAAATTATGAGTCAGTTAGGAAGGGAAACCAATGTATTTACTGCTAAAAAAATGTCACATCATCAGGAATAACCTCAACTGATAGACAAAACCAAAACTAAGCCAAATAGAGCCCAGTATTTGCAATAATTATACTCTTTCTTTGTGGACTGGTCTTTACGCAAAGTTACTCTCTTTTAAAGTATCTTCTGATTTCTGTTTTAGGGTACTTTTGGTTTTCCTTCAGGACCTTTTCCCTCATATAAAGATAAATCAGAGAGAGCTTAGTAAGATGTTGAAACACTGCACAGCTGAAGGTGATATATGAACACCATTTCATTGTCTTCTCTTTGGCACTTTATAAACACAGGACTTCACTAAGTTGTTTAGCTTTGCTCAACAGAAAAGAAAGTGGACTGATTGCACACTTTTTTACAAGTACAAAGGGAAGAACGCTTGCATTCACTTAAAAGAATTAATAAGCTAGACTGCTGACTGATTGAACCTCTAAAGTGTAATTTTAAAATGGAAATGTTAGTAGAGTATCCCTTTATTGCCAAGGGTTTTTAGGAAGAGTTGGTTTGGATATTTTCTCTTTTTCATATTGACACTGGTGCTTTTATCAATTTAAACACACTAACATTAAACCACTAAAAGGCATGTAGGTTTCAATAAAACTCATTTTTTATGTCTTCAGCCCATATAACCAAATGAGCCGCTTTAACTTTTTTTAAGCAGAAAAGATAATAAAGCCAAATGAAAAGTCCCAGAGCTTAGTTTTAAGACTAAATGGTATTTTAGATGAAACAGTTAAGGAAAGCAGAGTTCGTAACTCTGAGATAAAGATAATGGCTTAAATCTATCTTTATATTATGAGTATTCTTCTTGGAGCTGCAAAATTGATAAACACACCTTCAGTTCTTACTGGCATGAGCTGCTACAAGCTGTCTGTGAGTGAGACCAGAGATGCTGTTATTGAAAGAGCATTTGATGAATACTGGAAATTGGAGGATCATTCCCTACTATACCACTAGGATGCTGGGAGACTGTGGACAAACTGCTTCTGTACTTCTGCTTTCCAATCTGCAAATCGAAGATAATAGCATACACTTCTCATGCAGGATCTGTTGATCCCAAAATAAGAGATATTGTAAGCTCGACTATCATTTTGTCAGTTCCGTTGGTTTCTTGAAATAGCTTATGTTAAGATGAGACAAAATTAAGAACACAAAGTAGTACCAGACAGAAGTAAGTTTATTTGAAGGTCTTGTAATGAAGAAAGGAAAGTACTCACATAACTACAGAATGAATAAAATAGTGATTAAAGCAGTAAAGCAAAATGTGCACAACTAATAGACCATAAACAATGTGAAAGACACACACAGCAGCAATAAAGACAGAGTTATTAAGACATTTAAAAAGCACCAATTAGGGCCAGGAAGGAACACTGCCAGAAAAGGTGTGCATTTATATACCTACTTGCACATGCATGTGTGTGCATGCATACTCACAGACATGCAGAAAGAGAAATATCTAACAGCCTTTAGGTTGGAAAGAAACTTCAGGAGTCATATTCTCTTGGTGGTACTTCATTGCTTCACCCCAGCAGAATGCAATTCACAAATGAATTAGGGCTGTGGAGAGGGAAGATTAAGACTGATTCTAGCTTGCACACATAAAGGGTACTGCTTTTTCTAAAAGTCACTGCAGTATGTAATTACAAATGCATATAATTAGATGACTTAGATCTCACAAACTGACTGCAATGCTGCTTTCTGCATGACTTGGCTATGCAACCAAAATATGCAATGTAAATCAGAAATTAATTACCCTGAGGACTCAGAAACTATTCTAAGAGTATTTATTTGAGAAATAAGGAAAAAGCAGACATGAATTTGGCTAATTATTCTAGAAGACAGAATTACTGCTCTTTATATTGAACAAGGAGTTCAAGAACAAATGAGGTGTTTTTTCTCCCAGATTTGTGTCTCAGCTGACCATCAACTCTAGCTGCATATTTCCTTGAGGTAAACACATTTCTAAGGCTCTTCTCAAACTAATTACCAGTAAAATCTAAGCTAACTTTTTTTGCATCCTTCTTTCCAAGTAGGGACTCTGAGTGTCTACCTCACCTGCATTCTTACTCAGCTGACCTCCAAGAAAGCTGTTTGAAATGATTACCTTTCAATATGCTATTCCTCTATTCAAAAGTTATTTGTTCAAAAGCTATTTGGAAGAGCAGAAAGAAAGAAAAGGAGGAGGATAAAGGCACAGAGACACAGAAAGTAAATTACAGAAACTTAATCTCTTTGGAACAAAATATTGCCTCCATATTTTTATGTGAGCTCAAAAACCTCCTTGACATAGAACTTCCACAGAGATGACTGATAAATCAGAGCAGAAATTTTCTCTATTCAGTATAGCAGATAAATGATAACATTCTCTGACCGATGGAGGGACACCTGTTTTTAAATACCTCAGCTATTCACACTTGAATTTCATCCAGACAAACTACCTTGCAGGATTGTGGATCCATGGTACACATTGAATGCAATTAACTTCCCAGCTTAACATATTGCTACCCAGAAATAGCAGCAAACACAGCATGACTGTGGCACCAATTTTTTAAAGATACTAAAGAGGTACTCTCCTTGTTTTGTAACTTCAGCTATAAATCACAGGAAAACAAATTTGTAGTGTCTCTTTGTCTTATTCCTCTTTGACAAGTGCTTCAGATAGAGTGGGGAAAAATCAAAACTGGAGACATACATATTTTTCTGGCAGCAGGAAGATATATTCCACCTAGTTAATACTCTCAGTTAAAATGAAAGCTTTTACGATATTTTACAGAAGGAAAAGAACTCCACTTTGTGACATGCAAGTTTGTCCTTCAGGTCAAAAAACACAAATGCAGATGAAGAACCCCTTCTTTATCCACTTTTGGTTTTCAGACCCTGGACCTCCTCTTCTTCTCAGCTGTGTGTACCTCTCAGGTGACCACAGAATTCAATGGCAGCTTTCTTCTCTGAAAAAATTTGCATTCACCTCAAAGATTTTAGGTCTACGGCTGGAAGAGTCTGTTGTCTTACCACTTGACATTTTTTATGGCAGAATGTTACCCATAAAGAAACCTAAATTAATTGCAAGTTTAGGTATTTAAAGAGGCTAGAATTTCAGAAGAGCCAAGAGGTTGTATCCATAAACCGAGGACAGTGTACTTTGCAAGCGCTCAGAATTTCTGTGTCATTTGGGGACCAGACATCAAGCTATTCTCTGCTTTATCAGGGCATTCTGAAGAACCACCAAACCTCTTACTAAAGAATTATATCCAATGCTTCTGAACAAAGGGCAAATTAGAAACTGAACTGGTAAGTTATAGAGTTGTGATACAGTTTTGTCTTACAATTGCTTAAGTTTCTCATATTATCTCCCTAAGTGCAGTCAATGACTTCTTCAAACTCCTTACATCAGAGAATGCAGAAGATGAAAAGTAGAAATGCGTGATGCTTTATCTACTGTGCATGAATCAGCTGATAGCATCTTATGGAACAGGCACAGCAAACAAGAAGCAGATAGGATTTAATGAACATGGTGCTTAGTTTTAGAAAATTTATCTGTGCTACTTCTTGAAGCTCTGAAAAACTCAGACTGTATTTAAAGCACATCTCTTACATGTAACAGCATAAAATTATAACTGAACTGAAATCTTAGGTTTAGTGCATTGACATGAATGCTACACAAGTACTGCAATTACACTCAGGCTTGTACTTTACAAAATATCCTCAAAAATTACAATGTGGTATCCTTTACCAACTTAACATGGCTTTACTGTGAGAGTGATCACAGATCTCAAACTTTTACAAATGGACTACTTATTGTTGAAACACACCTGCTGTAGCTGTCATGTTCCCATTGCTCTTATTTTAACCACACATTGATTATTAATTATAAAACCTCTCGTAATAGCTTAAAAAAATTCCCTCTCTAGCAATAGCTGGGATTGGATAATGAACTGAATCCAGGAAATACTGACATACTTCTTAATTGTAAGGGCATTTCTATTAAGAGGAAAGCACCTTACTTGCCAAATTCAAAACACATCCTAGGCAGAGGTGGCTCATCTATTCCAATAGCATTCATTATCACTACTGTCCTAGATGGAAAGACACCCCTCTGAGCTCTTGTGATGATAAATTACAGGGGGAAAGAAAATAAACCATTGTATAAAGAGTTTCCTGGCTCACAGCCAGACAGATAAGAGAAGCATATGGTGAAAGCATCCTATACCCTGATGAACACCAGCATTGTACTGAGATGCAATTGCAGATGGCATTGTGCAACAGCACTCCAAAGTGTCCCGTGGACATTTATTGTCTTTAGAAGAACAAGAAGTTTTAAAACAGCTTAAGCAAAAACTGGTTAATTTTTTACCAGCCTGGAGTGAGAAGGGAAGGAGAGAAGGGTATTGGCATTTCTACCCCTTGCTGCTTTGCTGGAGTACAGTGATCTCAGGAAAGCAGGCAACTTTCTTATCCTGCTACAATGAAAATGGGAAAAGAGGAGGTTTACACATCTCTTTCCATGTTGTGCTGTTGTTTTATTTTTCTTACACGCCTCTTGTCCTCACTGTGGGTAAGGGATGCAGCAGCTGGTCCCTCTCTTCACTCATACATGTAGAGCAGAAGGGAGAGGTCAGCTCTTATGAATGACTGCTCCATGGGGAGGAGAGGGCAGCAATCCCAAGAGCGCCATCTGCTGCCGACTCATCACATTTGAAATTCCCAAGGAATTTTAACTGTGCATCGCAGAGACAAAACAAGTGGGACTCCGAAACTAAGCTGTGGAAGGGGAGGGGGAATTTTGCCTCCCTTGTCTTTCCAATGAAATGAGCTGGACAACTCCAAATGGCTTCTTTTAAGTTTAGTGCACTGGTTGCTGTGCAAAATCTCCCTTTGATTCCAGGGGAACATTTTGCAGAAGGAGGTATTGCTTACCATTTGAAATGTTGGTAAGATAAGATTTCCCCTCTGCATTTCACCTTTGGAAGAGGAGAGAAAGGGGTGAACATCAAGGCTTAGTGTGCCAAGACTTGAAAATACATTTACGTGCCGAAGTGGGACTCTTGCTTTGAACACCAGCCACAAGAGCTCTTCTGCACTTTGGGTAGTTCATTAACAGAAATCAATACAAGCTGCCTTTTAAGAAAGCCAACACTTGTTCATCGACACACTTTGTAATTCCTTTTAGCAGAAGCATCAATGCTTACAAGGTGTGCACTAAATTATGGCAAAACTGCAGAATGTCAAGGCTACTGAAAACAGTTTCATTTCAGTGCAAACTTAAAAGATAAACCTAAATACAATGAGAAAAAGAGTAATGTCTAAGAAACAGAGAAAAAAAGATGCGTTGTCTTTACCTGGAGGCCCTTCTTCTCTATCTTTTTCTGGAGTATTTGAAGGCACTTCGTGAAATCTGTGAGGTCCTGATCCATGGTCTCAATTAACTCACATCCCTAGTGAAGAAGCAACAAAACAGAGAGAGAGAAAAAAGAAAAAAAGTCAGTAATTTTTCAATTTTGAGAACTAATGATGCCTTTGGTAAAATTAACTGCAGACAACCACTCAGAGTCTCTGCATGGAGATGCAGGATTAAGTAAAAGACCCTTACAGAGCCCAAAGACCGTAAGTTCCAGCTGAACTTGTTACTATGAAGCAGCAGTTTGATAGGTCCAGGAGTATATATTCAAAGCCCATTGAGTACACCTGTGAGTTTGGATAAGCGTGTTTTACAATGCTCTGCTGGATGGACAAGTTCTGGTGTAGTGAGCCCTGGGTGATCAGTAACTTTCAGGAAAATGACTTCTCTCTGGTGCTGCAGTTACTATGTCTCTGCTACATACATTCAAACCTGCATAAATGTGAGCATGCAAGTGTTCAAGCATCCCAGAAACAGTGCAGTTGTACTGCAGTTAATTTGCAGTGATCCAACAACTTCCTTTCAGTGGGCATTTATGGCTGTGAACACATTAGAGAAGAGAAGGAGTTCAGATTTCTTAACTGAGAGCTAAAGCAATTCCTAAACCTGTGATAAAAAGCTGAGGAAGGAAAAGTGAAGTGTATCTACCGCATAAAGTCACTATTCAAAGAGGTTGAAAGAATAAAAGATATCCAATACAGCACTGTGAATTAAAATAAGAATCATACACATCAGATTTAGAAGTTCCCTCTCCTAACACTTCAAGGTCCCCTTAAAAGCCTCCTACCTTTGTCTTACTTGACAGATTTTATGTTTCTGCTATACACAATAACAACCGATAAGAGCAAAGCATTCAGAATACAGAACCTTTGCATGTGTGCCTCTGTGTATAAAGTACATTACTCTGCTACATGAGAAAAAAACCCAAACAACAAAGCCAACATAAAAATGTTAAAGTTGCCTTTACCTTGGTGGTTAAAATAAAGGTACAGTAGACAAAATTTTGTGAAGGCATGGAGAATAGTGAATTGCATGCAACAAAGTAACAAGCCTCCAATAGGAAGACATACACTACCACTGAAATGCTTCCCCACACAGCCAGAATGCATACAAAACCAAATAAAGTCATCAGGCAGTAGGGGATTTGGATGAAGTAGAAGAGAAAAGAGAGAACATAATAATATGTTTTTCTATTATATACTTCTCACCTCAAATATGTCTGAAAGAAAACTGGTCAAAAGTAGCAGCCTTTCTGAGACCTGATATTGCTCTAAATATTTTTTCAAGTAGTAATAATAGGCTTTCCAAGATGAAGCATCATGTAGCTGCAACAGCACAGGTAATCAGAGATCTCTGTTGCAGAAGTGATGCTGTTTCCCCTGCAAAGAGGTGAGGGAAAAGGTAGTTGGATTCTGCACTCAGTGCTAAGCATGAAACTCTTTGAAAGGGCTGCCATATATCCACTCTTCTCTAGGAAAGGCCAAAACGTAAACTTGGCAGGAGGAGAAGTGACACAGGACATCTGGAGCCTGTAATGAACATGTGAATTTGGCAATACCAGCCAGAGACACCCAGTGAGCCCAGGAAAGGTACAGGGCTGTTCAGTCCCACTCAGAAAAGCTCACAGTCAGATCTGAAAACTACTGAAGGGAACTTGTTTATCAAAGCCACTCTAAATGCAAAAGTGTCTCATTCACTAAGGATGGGGTGCTCTCAGACAGTTTTGATATCAGCACTGATAGCGGGGAGAGAGACCAAGCTGTGAGAAACTGAACAGACAGGACCTCCTCAGTCTTTCTCAGACAGCCTCTGAGCAGCTTGAGAACATGACAGATGAAGACTAAATCAGTGGCAGGGACAGCTACTGCTGAGTATGGGAGAAGACACAACCTCAGTTGCCAGCTCTTAAATTAGCAGTAGAGAAGTCAAGCCTTTTATCTTTCGCCAGGGCCATTCCTTGGCTTCACAGCATTGGCAGAAGTAAGTGGTTTATAGGTACCAATTTATAAATGAAAAATTTAATCCCCACTCCCTCAGCACTTCGAAATACTCCTTCCTGCAGTCATTAACAAGCCCAATCTTCTTGAACAGGTAGGTTTGTCAGCAAAAGGTAGGCTGCAATTCTACTTTCCACACAGGGAAGATCAAGGTGTCAGGGTTTTTTTATTTTTTTATTTCTTTTTTTTGAATTATGATCTACAACATCTTAAATTATAATTTACTTTATGCTACTATTAGAAACATTTCTTTGAGTTTAATTCTTGCCGAGCTTCTCAGGATGTTCTTTGACAAAAAATTTTTCTAGAGGAAGTGCAAGGTACTACCAAGGCAAGATAACATTAGCATGGCGATTAGAGTGCACTGAAGGTCATTTAGCACAGCTCCAGGAGAAAGCTGTGATGCACCACACGTAGACAACGTATGTTCAGCCCTGCTACTGTCTTCAGTGCATACTTACAATAAAAGGCCTCAAACACATATCACTGGAATGCAATGTAAATATGTGAACGGGACGTCAAATGCACAGTTCATTAAAGGCAGGTTGCTGTACCTGTGAGTACAGTAAGAGGGTACCGGGGCTTATAAGTGCTGTTTACTCACTGCCTGTGCCTTTAATGCTTTACACAAGTACTGCTGTAGATCATCATATCAAAAATTGTTGATAGAGTACTACCATTAAAGCCACCACTTTCTTCAAATTAAACTGTGATTTCTCATTCTCTTTCCACATCAAGCAGATAACTGGTTGTAGAATGGGCAGAGATTTTAGAACTGCTCCTTTTGCCACAATGTCAAAGAGACTGGCATGGTCAGACCGAACTGGGGGAGGGGACAAGCAGCAGAACTGGAATCTTCCTGCATCCTCTTTACAGCCCTGCTGAAATTAATGTCTGTGCAGTTCATGTTCACTGATGGTATAAGAGCCTCAGATAAATTTGTTGCTCCTGACATATCAAGTCCAATATTTTATGCCACAGAATTGGATGACAATTGTAATGCAGTTCTTTTCAACCTTCACCGCATTATTCTGGAATGACAAAAATCTTCAAGACAGAGCTATCCAATGCAGTCAGAGTTTAATGAAAGGACAGTATAACAATGGCAAGGTAGGCAATAACACTTGTAGTTTATAGATACCTGCTCAACTTAATAACATTAACCTTTGGTAAGAAAGTTAAAAAGCCAAACAAATTTAACATTAGGAAAGGTTAGAAAAATCAATACCACACAGCAGGAAAGAAAACAATAGATTGCATCTGATGACGATATAGCTTTGCTGAATGATAGGAAGAGGCACAGAGTATGAGGCTTTAGCTGTTCTGTCTTATTATAGCAGCTATGGGAGCCACATTGTTAAAGAAGGAGGAGTGTGTCAGACACACGTAATCGGATTATTGAACCCTATATTTCAGACAGACACTGAATTCAGACAGGCACTGAAATGTCAATCTGAACATCTCAGCATTTCTTACATTTTTAGAAATGTTACACATCACAGCACGTTGTGTGTTTGCAGAAAGCAGTGTGTAGTTGCCAATTCTCCCACGTTCTTCTTAATCTTTTATTAAGAGAATGTAATATTTTTTCTTTCTGTAATCTTTCTGAGCATGAGAACATAATTAGAACAGAATACATAAAATATCCTAATGTGTACTCTATCTCTCAGGTCTTCCTATGGCAAACCATTTGAGGCTATCTTTCGAAGCCTGTGTCTGGCTGTGCTCAGTGGGTGCACTGGTGACATTCAGTTCAGTCCTTTAACAATTCCTGAGCAGAGAGGCTCAATTTTGAGCTATCAATCTCAAACAGATGTGCTTATGTATAGTGTTAATGGCACACATCCTCAAGCAAAAAGGGGAGAAAGGAGACAGCCTGTAGAGCCTCTCAAAATCACAGCACAAATAAATTTTAAGAAACCTATATAAATTAAATGTTATCTCTAAACACTCTTCTTCCCCTAGACTTCACGTGCACAAACAGTAATGTACCCACTTTATCCTAATATTTCACTAACCAATTGAGTAAGAGCTATAGATTCTCAGAACTATTTCATTTGGGAAGGAGTTTTCAAAGTCATCTGGTCCAATTCTCTTGCTAAGAGTATGTTAGGTTTGCTCAGGTTTGTCAAGGCCCTTTTCAGTCCAGGTTTAGCTGGAAGGGAGTCACATCCCTCAGGATGGAGATGCCACTTCCCTGGGCAACCTCTTCCAGTGCTTGACCACTCTTGTGAAATTTTCTTTCCCAGTGTCAAACTGGGATCCCTTGTACTGCAAATTGTGGTCGTCGCTTTTTTTCCTATCTCAACTTAAGGAAGAATCTCTTTCTGTTTTCTCTCTGCCCTCCCATTAGGAAGTTTAAGACAGCAGTATGATCTGCTGTTCACCTTTTCTTCTGGAGGTTTGAACAAGACAGTTTACACCAGCCTTTTCTCACATGTCATATGTTCTAGACTTCCCTAAAATATATTTCCCTCACTTGTACTGTATCGGCATGCAGTATTTCCACCTCAGAGAGCCTGAATAGGTCATTTAAGAGTACGGAGGCAGAGGGTTCCCAGTTCTCTCTTCCTTTTCATGTAAATTTCTGGCCACAGGGAATTTTGTTTTGCCCCTCTGATATCCTCTTCCTCTTTTGCCCACTCAGAAAATAACTCCAGCCTTCGTATGCCTCATGCGGTAGCTGCAGCCACATGAAAGTTTTGAGCGCTCCAACATTTTCATACACAAATGTGAAGCAGACAAGCATTTACATTCTGAATTGGACTCAATGCAATTGATACTGAAAAACAGCTCTAGGAAAAAGCATACATGGATTGAAACAAAGTACTGCTCTGTATACAGAAAGATGAACAGAAATGGACTGCAGGTCTTGGACCAGGCCTAGCGAAGAAGATAAAACACATAGATGCGTAACCCTACAAGTTTAACAGATGACAGACATTATGTTCTACCACCTTGTCTGTAATAGGAAGGTGGTTTTGTGAGGCCAGAGCATTCAATCAGTATCAGAAAGAAAAAAAAAATAGTTGGGGAAAATTTGTTTGCAGAGATGGCAGAAACCCAGACAGCGGTCATTTTTATTGTTGACCCAGTATTCCATAGCTGATTCTACCAGAATCGAAACCAAGTCTAGCATGGGATAAAGATGAGGCAGGCTAGAATGTCACAGGAGGCTTCTGAAAATGTTTAAAGATACAGGATTGTAGAGAGACAGACAGAACAAGAACCTCCAACTTGAGCTACCTATAGCCATAAGAGCTGCATAGATTTCCTGTAGGTGGTAAGTTGCTGGAGATTGATTTAGTATGATGGCACCAAACTAACATGGCTGGTTTATCTCTATAAACTACAACCAGCAGGAAATTAGTGAATTGAAGCCTTTTGCATTTGGGGATTAGGATGCAAGTAAGGACGGCAAAGCAGTTAAGTTCACTGACTTCTTTTGGGAACTTCAAATACTGTTGAATAAAAGAGTTGAAAAGCTTCTCTTTAACTCAGTTTAATTGTATGAATTGTCCTTTCACTTTTGAAGTGGAGAACAAACCCAGTATGTGCAAATGGTGAAAATTATTTTTGATATTTAAATAGCCAAAATGCTTAATTAAGTAAAATTAATTTTCTTTTAGTTTTTGGATTCAAATTTGGGTGACTGCCTGGCATCAGTAAAAAGCTAATACTGTATGGATTGCTTGGCCCTCAGTTCTAGGGTTGATGATGTTTTCACTCATCCAATTGCACATTAAGTGACACTGCCATTCAGACTGGCTAAAACAATTTACTAATCATGTTGAAGCATATGCTCTGAAAGCCAAATACCTGAAATTTACACTTGGGCGAAAGCCCCATTACTGAAAAGCAAATCAAGAATGTTCAGGTTTGACCATCACTTTTAATCTTATATAACATCACTTGATTTATTAAACAAGTACTATCTAGTGGCAAGAAACAAAACCAGTAAATATGTGTAAACATAGGCACAGTTCCACAACCCAGAAGCAACATGAACTTGTCAAATTTGACAAGCATTTAAAACAAACAAACAAACAAACAAACAAAAAAGCGCTCTGTAGCTGAAACTGACTGCAACAGCTGCAACCTCTCCTCCCTTCCCCTATTTCTATTTTGATATGATCTTTTCCACAGTAAATAAAATGTTTCCTGTTTTTGTTTTTAATGAGGCAGCATGTGGCTTCTGGTGGAGGATTTTTTTTTTATACCATACGTTTTATGTTGAGATAATAGCAATGAAAGAGTTCATCGGCATTAATTAGGTTGCCCTCTTTCAAAAGAAAAGTCTATTGTTCATGAAATAGCAATTACTTAAAATGAACAAAATATGAGTCTGTTGAGTTGGTATCTGACCAATACCAAAGAGACCCAGCACACCTTCTTTGCCAGCTATTAGATACCAGAAAGCAGAAACCTAAATGTTTTTAAATCCAAAAAATCAAATGCAAGCAATCTGCACCCCCGCCCCAAATTAAAAAAAAAAAAAGTAAACCCACAAACCCCACAAGCAAACAAAAAACAAACAGCACAATTAATGTTCCATTTGCTGGAAAAATTCCCAGTATTAATCTGTACTGGAGCAAATTCTTCTTCTGATGTATTGAGTTTGGTAAATGAAAGCAGACAAATACCCACAGGTCAGAAAGTGCAGTAATACACACATCACTGCAACACCTTTACCAGAAGGCCACTAACATATTTTTAAACTTTTAAATAACCAAGTAGAAAAGTAAGAGTGTTGCGTGAGAAAGGTCTGTCAGGAGTTGCAGTCTCATATTAAACCCATATCTCTCCATACCCATTTCTGGCATTTAAACAGTAGACCTACTTTTGTACATCCCTGTGCAACCCCAACATGTTATTTTTTCAATCTGATGATTAAAACAGCACAGTACAGCAGTGACAGCCACCTGCTATTTTTGGATCTTCTCTGAAATTTCCCTTATGTGCCCTTCCTTGTCTGAAAAACAACGGTTCAGAGAGAGGAGTTTTAATTGATGGCCAGGCTCTCTCTGTAATCAGCACTGAGAAAAGCTTTTGCCTACCAAGATGTTTAGGCCCTTTGGATCCTAATCTAGTGATGGGTCTGATTACAGTGCCTTGCTTTTCTTGGAAAATAACTTGAAAACAGGAATTGCCACTCTGTGTGCATTTACCTACAAAAATATGAGGTAGCTCACGGAAGGGAAATCAGAGTGGTGGAATTGCACCAGCGTCGGACAGGAGGGAAGCATGTGCCACTGATTGTAGACAGCAAGAGCCACTGCCCAGTTGTGTCGATGCCAGTCTTTTTTATTGACTTGTATGCACTTTGAACCCAGACAAAGAACTGTATCATTTTCAAAAATGAAGTAATTACACTTAAACACATACTAAAATCATCTTTGGCACTTGCACCAATGCAAATAAGAGTCAAGCACTCTTTTGAAATAAAGCAAGAAAGATAAAAGCTGCCTTAACCACAAATCCTATCTGTGCCCCACAAAGCTGAAGAAATAGGGCATGCAGTATTCCTTGCAATTCAGCCATTTGAGCTGGGAGGGAACAAGAGAGGCTGTCTACATTTCAAATATCCCACACCAATTTAATTACAGTAACCAAAGAGGTTTTTATTTTGGCTTTTGTGATTTTTTTGTTGCTGTGGTGGTGGGGTTTTGTTTGTTTTTTGTTTTTTTTTTTTTTAATTAAAAAGGCTTCAGGTTAACAACTCTTGCTTTTTATCACACAGGATGACAGACACTCCAAAGAACTAAAGTTAATAAGCAGACACTGTATTTGAATCGACTTCAGTTTCCAGACTAATTGCCAATTCTCAAGAACATCTCAAGGTAAGAAAAACAAGGAGAGAACAGCAAGGCTTGTACTGGAGTTTTTTCAAAGATCTGGGCTGACAAATTTTAGACATCCTAAACACTATCTTAACATGTTCCTTTGCCAGCAGCCAAGGAACCCAAGAGCACCCTGACTGTGAAAAATGCATAGAAAATAGCCAGAGATGTTAACTCAGATAGCATAAAATTCCCTGCAAGGCATTTCTAATCATTAATCTTATTTAAATATATATGACTAGTACACCTAGGCCCTCTCTCTTGCATTTGGATAGACTATGCAACAAAATTTTTGTTCCTCAGCTAGGATTTCCCAGTATGTCCTTAGTTTCAGAGATATGTAATTGCTCTGAAAGAAGAATTTGGATTGTGAGAGTAGAGCTGCATTTTAAATATTGATTACTGGACAGATTTTATTGAAACCAGCCCCAAACGTGTGCTAAGGGCAAAAAAAAAGGATATTTTTACACAACTCTGTCTACAAGTACAAGATGAGTACAAAGGGATTTGAAGATTTTGATTACCTGAAGAGAGCAAATTGAAAGGAGAAATAACTCTCTTATTGTGGATAAAACCCCAAAAACTGTGTTATCAATACATTCAGTAGGTCCTTTTTTCTTTTTGGTATTGGGATATTGATGAAAATAGCAAAATTAGTCTCAAGACTGATCCTTCAGGTAAGACACTGATTACTTGCCACTGCTTGTTAGTTTTCTTATGAACTGCTGCCTGCCTTTGTGTCTTAAGTTCTAACTTGGCTAGGTATGTGACTGGATAATATTCTTTTTTTTCCTTCTTATTGTTCTGTCTGACAGTTTCTAAAACCTCTCAGCTTCAGTGTAAGAGCTGTATGTCACAAGGAATAGAAGAAAATTTCTGTGGGGAGAGTTTATTCATTGTCTATAATACCCCATCGTTTCAGGATCATTTAATATGAATCAAAAGGAGAATGCCAGACTATACAAACCCTCAGCACAATGCAGGTCAGCTTCTGTGTTCCACATTTTAAATGATATGCCTGCTCTCTCTTCCTCCAGTTTTTCCTTCCAGTCATATTTCTCCTTCTCAATGAAGGGAATGGCTAATTTAAGCTCATGGAAATCTGTCTTGCTTTCTCCAGGCAGATCATCTAGGACAGGCAGATTATATAACACCTCCAATATGTGCTGGTGCCTGAGAGAGGCAGGAGCTTTACTTGCTGAAAACTGGATATCTCCCCACACTGCTACACCAGGTCTACATCCTGCTTACATATTTACAGGATACCAGAAACAGTAAGGCAGAATGAAGCAAATATTTGTTGTTATCAATACATACTCCATGTTAACTACAGGTAGAAAATTAACACATAAAACAGATGTTGCTTTTGGGAACTAATTGGAGGAAAGTTCCTAGCCATACCTCAACAGCTTCATGTCAGAAGTAATAATGTTGCAAAGAATGCCAAACTCAAAGGCACATTGCTATTCATTTAGCTGTATCTTCTGTATTGAAGAGAACTTTATGGTTCCAAGAATCAGAAAGGCCGCATAGGTTTTGAAAATGCCCAGTCTTAATGTAGACCAGTGAAAACAGGTTTCACAAACTCAAAATAAAATTAAATTGTTCAGTATTTTAACAAATGATGTTGCAAAGCTAACAGCAATGAAAATAAATAACAATAATAATTATAATAACAACAGCAGCAGCAACAACCACCACTCAGCTTTACAATCCTTTTCCATCAAAGATCACCAAATTATCTGGGAGCAATGAACAGAAATAATTGACATGCTGACATTTTGACAGACATAAGGAAAAGCTTGGGAAATTAAAGCACTGCCCAGCAGAGCAGTTCTGACTTCATCACTAGCAAGTGTTCCACTGAATTTGAACACATTTCCAAGTGAAATGCAGACTATTTGCTATATTTCCACATAACTGAGGTCGATTCTTGAATAATAATAGGTCACACATCAAATTCACGCAGTTGCTGCATTTTCCATTTGTGGAGGATTTCAAATCTCAATTGAAAAGTGAAATTGCTGAACAAACATTCAATCAGACCTGAGAGAGCGCTTGATTACTTGTTAAGTTGGACACCAGTTTTATCTTCAAGGCCTGCTTTTCAATAAGCAGAGGCTGAAGGTTTAAAAACAGAGAATACCTTGAAACTGGGCTGTATATGCTTCTCCCCGTCTCTCTTTTCCACATGAAATATAAATGACTGCTCAGGGGACTATTCAATTAGAAATCAGAAGATCCAAGCTTACTGTACTGAAAATACTTCCATTACACTTGACACACTTCAAGCTTTTAACAGGTCACAAATATGACATCAAATAAAATAAATAACATACATCCAACTAACTGCAATTACTCTGCAAGTAATACAGAGCTTTGCAACACAAGATCTTGCATTGGTATACCCTAGGTCTCTCCTAGTGGGATATTCCTTTGCTTTATACAGCAACAGTGATTTCTAAAGTGTCACTTCTGGCTCTTCTTACAGATAGCTATGATCCCTGGCAAAAGCAAGCTAACACAACTTAACAGGTACAAGCATTACAAAGGCACTATATAGTCAACTTCTTGTTCTAACAGGTGTCTGCTCAGAACCCACTCCACTAACCATCCCATGAGCATTGATCAGTCCACTGGATAGGCTATACATTAAAGAGATAATTCAGAGAACAACAGAATGTTCATCTCCAGAAAACAGGGGTCCCACTGACGTTTATTAATGCTTTAGGGAATTCCTAAAGTGAATTACACTGAACTGAAACTATATGAAAATCAGATCCCATGATCTTCCCCTACATGACTGAGAACAGGATTTGGCCTCCTGCATCTTCTGTTGACAAAGGGCAATCGAACTGTCAGGGCATATTCATAATACAAAATGCAAGCCACGGCCATCCGTGCAAAGAGCTGGAATCGGTTTGCAGGAACTGAATGTAGCAAAACAGCTGAGTGTCATATTGTGCTAGAACAGAAATGCAAATGTCAAAAGGAGCTGGGTGCATACAAAGAGGCAGACTGGCCTAACAGACTACCTGGAACATGCAAGGATGCAAGACATTTCCTTGACTACTGCCTAGACAAAGCATAAGGCTCCAGAACACCCAGCTGTGCTTTGACCTTCTCATCAGCTACACAGGCTAACATGATTGCTGAGTGAACCTGACCAACACTCACTGATACCAATACTCAAGACAGTAAGGAACAATATAAAATTTCTAGAATGCACTACTCTAACACACAATCAGATCTCTAGGGATCTGGGAGCTCCTCCTACTCTGCTTTCCTTTATTCTACCCATACTCTATTTTAAACTACTGCTGTTAGAAAGAAAAGAAAAAAAATATCAAGACCTGCTTGTGCATTTTGATCAGAGATATAAAAAAAGCTTACAGCTTCAAAAAGCTGTGAGAAGATGCAGCAGAAGCTCAGTAAGGCTATATGTGCACATTTTGAAGGGGCAATTTTAAATTTTTGTTTTAGGTCAATCAGGTCTTCCAAACATATTTTCACAAAATTTTGCCTGAACGATAAGTTTGAAGCAGATCCACATGGAGACAGCAAGAAGATACACAGTCCCCCAAATTCTTAAGTTTTCAGAGTATTTGGCACTTTACTAGCTGGGGCTTGTAGACAATGGTTATGTCTTTACCATAGCCAGTGCTGGGACTGGAAACTGTCATGGACCTAACCAAGCTTTAGTGGGCAACAGAGCTCAGCCTAGACTGTACCTGAAAGCCTCTGTCTTCTCTGATGGGTCTAAACAGGCCTAAATACTGCCACTGCTCCTGGGAGGCCAACTAGCTGGTTCAGAGCTAGGAAGGTTGACCTAGGTCACTGCAAGGCAGGTTATGTCTGCACTGAGCAGGCACGGAACAGCCCTATGAGCAAATCAATGCCACACCTTATTCTACCATTCAAAAAGCTCTCCATGCACAGCAGCTTTAGACAATGATAAACATTAGAGACAGCCCCTTATCCCATTCCGTTAAAGATTTGTCAGACACTTCTGAAGGTGTGAGGACAGTTGCAAGGAAAACTCTTCCTAACATTCTCCAGGGCTGGATTTGCTGTGAGAAGGCAATATATATACACTAATCAGATGATAAAATATGGTGATTAAACTAACCTTTAAGTTATCCTGTCCATACTTCTAAAGAGAAAGTTTTTCTCCATTCTTTCTCAAGTATTGTGTTCAGTTTAATTAAAATATTTTTCAAAGCCTCAGCAGTTTTACTTCTTTACAGAAAAAAAAAAAAAGTAACACACCACAACTGATCTCTCTAGGTATTTTTCCTGATATTTACTAAAAAGTCTTTTATTCAGCCATATCCCTCTTTGCACACAGGCATTACATACCTCCCCAGTCCATGTGATGCCCAGTTAGACTCTTTCCTAATCTTCCTTCAAACTCCTGTTTTAAAATCCCTAGCATCCACACAAAACACAAAGGTAAAGCAAATACACAAGCAATACCTTCTCTACAGAAAGCAGCCTTTCTCTACTGACAAAAGGCATTAGAGCTGCTTTCCTTTTTGCAGGAACTCATTGTGCTTTTCCTTACATAATGGAATGGCAATCCTGCGCCTGAATTGGACCACAAAAATTATTTGTTAAGAGGCTTTGCTTTTCAAGATGCAGATTATATTCTAAATTGTCAACAGATTACAGTACATTCAGACACTTAACAGTTTTTCCTCATATACGAAAAACTCACCCAATACCTTTCATTCTATAATTAGTAGACATCCACACACAGCTTATGTAGACAATGCCCTACTTCTACTACGCATTGCAGCCTGCAGATTTATAATCCACATCCAAAACATTCACAAGGAAACTGTCTTGAGATCAAGGCACTGACACAACATTCATCAAGTAAGGGTTCAGCCACCCATGCTGCCACGAGAATTTGGTGTGACCTGGGCAAGTAGTCAGGTACATTTGGGCACTACATGGTTCCTAGCTTCTGTGGGTGTCAGGCTTGAATTTGGCCTCTCTTCACCTCAGTTCTCCAAGGTCTGGTCTCTCTCCATCTCAGTCTTGCAAGTTTCGGTCTATCTTGGTCCTGCAAGTGTGCAATAAACCAATACTTCCGGCATGCAGTGTGAAAATAAGTGAATAAGCACTCAGAGGCAACCTATGGCACATACATGTAAAGTGGCCATTTCCTAATAGGATAAACAACTACTTAAGGCAAACATCTACCTCTTCTCCACAATTTTTGAAGACAGAGCCATGCATCTGTGCTTTCCCGACACCAAAATTCTTTAAATATTTAGTCTCTTTACCCTGACTTTTACAAAAAGAAGTTAGTCTAAAAAGGTAGCAGTCGTCATCTGTTCTGCCTCCCCATTTTAGCTATCATAGAAGCTTTTCCTTCCTTTGGAAATTAAAAAACCAAGCACTCTAGAATTACATGCTGCATCAAGTAAAAATAAAAATACCACAACAGAGGAAGTATGCAACACAGTTATTTCTTCATTTGAATGAATCACATTGAAGATACACAGTGGAAATTATTTGGCAGCAGATTTAAAGCAGAAGCTGAGCTTTTTTGATTAAACTATATTATTACTAAGTAAAAGATGACAGTTATTTAATACCTTCTTGATGTAAATGTCACAAACTACTGTTACATTTCCAGACATTGTGTGTGGTCAGTATTTCAATTCCCTAGACATTTTAACTCTTTTCAACTTTTGTGCATGTAATATAAATGAAATTCAAATCAGCAGCTTTCAATCAAATGTATTTTTGAATGTGGCAGTCTAACACTAAAATTGGTATTTGAACGCAGTCTAGCAAAACATAAAATACATTGTTTTTAATGGATTCACTGGAAAAAAACTAAAACCACTGTGATCATTCAAATTATGATTAAGCAAGTGAAGATTTGGCTAGATTGTTAGAATGGAAGTAGAAGAGATCAACCACAGATTTAGGTAAGACTATAGCATTAAGAAAAAACTGTGTTCAGTATGTTTTGCAAAAGACCACAACACATCTCTTCTGACCGTAGAGCATTTTCCTTTATTCTCAGCAAGCTCATCCAAAATTTAGCTAATATTAAACCTCAGGCAGTGCTATAGTACCAGACGTTTTAATTAATGACTTATTTGTTCCTAATAATTTGGCTGAGGGTGAACAGAGCTCATTTTTAAAGGAGCCAAGATTATCATGTATAAGAAGAAATAGTAGGTCACTGTAAATAACATCTGCATACTTACTGTAAATCATTTTGGTGACAGAAGGTACTGCCATGCAGTCTGATTAACATCACCAATGAAGCACAGCCAATTTTGATATGTTTGTATGACAGATTGCTGTTATTAGTCAACATTAGAATGTTTGATGTAGCTGCACAGGGCTCTCAGCCCTCAAACTCCTCATTTTGTGTTCTCAAAAAAGCATCTCTGTAAAAAAATTAAACTGACACAAGAAACAGAGATGAGGATTTTATTTCACTTGCATCATGTAAAGTTCAACTTCAAGCCACATCTTTTGTAACTCATTTTGAAAATCAAATTCTTGTGCCGTACTCTGAATGCCCGCCTTCATCACCGGGCTCTGCAATCAGAACTCAACCAACACCTGAGCCCTTCTCCTGCTGAGCTGGAATAACTAAGAGCAAGATCTTCCTTTGCTTCAGGAACATATTCCATTTTCTCCAGCAGGAGAATGCCTCTCTCTTCCCTGCTGCAGAAGCGGAGCCACCAGGCAGAACGCAGGGGAGTGTGTATCTGTGTCCTTGAACACAAAACTGCTTTGAAAAGTTCACCTGTTTTTTTTTTCTTACTCTTGGACACAGTTTCAAAGGCACAGAAAGGCACAGGATTCATGTCTGGGCATAGAGCAGGCGATAAGGGATACACATCACAAAGTCACCCCAAGATACTAACAAAGTAGCTTTTCTTCATGTACAGATCATTGAAAGGAGAATGTGGTAATTCTGGTCCCATTCTGTTACTGGTTTTAAGCCAACAGTGATGTAAGGTGGAGGTTCTAGTCTGGGAGACAGGAGGCATCCATGAAAGACTTTCCATGAAAGGCATTCCTTGAAAGACTGGCTTAGACTTGAGGGCCAAAGAGCTATATTTCAAGGAATTCAGCTGCTTCTTTCTGAAGACATGGAAGATTAGAAACAGTGTTTTTAAATAAAGAATTTGAGAGTCAATAAGCAGACAACAGTTACATGCACAGGAAGGCATTGCTGCGCAGACTTTCCTAGGGCTGGCAAAGCAGGGGACATAATCAAGAAAGTCAAGTAGTAAAGGCAGTACGAGTCCTGAACACTACAGCTGGATTTGCTACCAAGATTTGCATCATTCCATATTCATCTTCCACTTCATTTTTCATGGTATCTCACCTGCCTTGAATAAATAATGAACTATTGCCTCAGATACTTATTTTTACATACCTCTCAGTAAGAGTTCTGCAAGCGCTCTCCATCATTGTACAGCCCATCTCTGAGAAGGCTGATATACTGCCTGCTTCTCTTACACAAATTCCTTTTCTTTAAAAGCCGTGAACCTAATAGCTATTTCATACTGAGCCCCCTATCGCCCTGGAAATCTCCAGTGACTCAGACAGAAGTAAATGATCTCAGTGGATATTCCTGCCGCACCACCCAGCTCTTGCTTTTCCTTCTTCTGTTTCAAATATTCAATTATTTGATTCCCTGTGTTTTAACTCATTAACGACTTTCCTAGATTTCTAGCTCAGAAGAGGAAAAAATGCAGTATAAAACACAAATTGTTAGGAAAATAGCAACCTATGTAATTCTTTCCAGTGATGGCCTTTCCCTATTCACTAGCAGCCCATTTCTGTTCTTCCTAATTTAGTTTCTCTGCCTAAATCTTCTGGTCAAGGGCTGCTGCAGACAGGATCAACACTGTGTCAGTACCTCAGCCCTCTAGCCAGGCTGTGGCAAAGGCCAGCCCCCTTGTTGACAACTACATTCCGAAGCAAAACAAACCATCATTGAAATCCATACTCTGTCTTAGCTTCCAGCTAAAAGGTGTCATTCCAGCCATGTTTCTGAGTTTCCCATGTTGGTGCCTCTTGGCCTGACAAGAATGGAATAACCTGGGTTCCCATTGTCAGCTTGCTCTGTCCCTGGCAGCAGGAGAGTCATCCATCCTCACAATTAGCTCTGAAACACAACCATACTTGTTAACACTTCGAAGATGCCTCCAATCTCTGCCTTGGCTACAGAAGAGACAACTGGATGGAGCAGACTGAGCCAGATGCTGATTAGTCTGGTATTGAAGTTGCACATCCCAGTACAAGAGGGGGAAAGGGAAGAACACAAATAGACACATACACTCTACCTAAGCCCTTAGGATCTCCTTTACTCAGTTTGTCCAGTGACTGAAAGAACATCAACGTGTGAATTGAACCTTAAGAAGCACTCAATGAGGCAAACAAGTGGTAACAATGCAGGGAAGGCAGAGTGCTTGACCAGTCTTTGTAAATCTCTTCACAAGCCATCTTGTATTCGAGGGAAGCCAGAGCCTTCACCTGTATGAGTGAGGAAGAGGGGAGAGTCAGGGAACAAAACTTAAGCATATGGGACACACAGATACTGTGACACCACAAATGATTACAAAAGCATCATACATTTGACTCCTGAAGTGCAGGATGCACAACAAAATCAATAAAGCAAAAGGGATGAGGGAAACAAAGTATTCAGAAACACATGGACATGGATCAATGAGTTAATAAATTTGCCTTGCTATGTTGGACAAAGGTTATTTGCAAGGCATCTCTGATAAACTGAAATGCTAGTGAGAATCTGCATTTCCTTTAATTGTGCCTTATCCCTAAACTAACAAAATCCCTTCCTCTGTTACTGATTTTTCTTGGGCCATCCTTTTTCTATACAGAGATGCAAAGTAGCACTGACAAGATTAAAATCAAGCACCTGCTTTTAAGTAAGCTATTAGTAACACTCTAGGGAGGCAGGGGGCGGGGAGTATAAACACTGTCTGTTTGACTGTAGTACAACAGTAGCTTTTCTTGCTCAGTAGTGCACTTACAGAGATGGCTTTTCTGGATGAAGAATTAGTCACAGCAGATCTTATTACTTCCCATACTACAGAGTGATAAAGACAACTAGCGGAATAATTACATCATGCTACAATTACATATAGTAACCAATTGTCAAGGGCACGGCAATGCTCTGGAAGTACTTTGAATTCTAAACACTCTGTGTATTTCTCAGGCAGCTGTTAAGGGCTTTCCTTTATTGATAATTCCAAGCCTATGATTTATCAGCATATGACAAGTGAAACCCAAGCGCACAAGCAGTGATCCCTCCACAACGGCTGTGTGGAGAATTGTTCCACAGGCCTTTGCATCATTCTCAGGGTTGGGAGCACCCTGGGTCATGCTGCAGAGGCATTCAGGTCCATCAGGATAAAGGCATCCCAGGGGACACCTCTTCAGGGTGGGCTCAAAGTTGGAAAGGCAGCAGAGGCTGGGAAGAAGAGGAGACAGGAGGAAAGACAAGGCATCATAGTATCTTTGAAGGAATTTAGACAGAAGCACTGCAATCTGCAATTCAATCAGAAACCAGATACCTCAGACACACTTGGTTCTGGAACCAGCATGGCAAGGAAACTTCATGTTTGATTGGGCAGAAATAAAAAGAAACAAAAGGTAAAAATCAATATTTCTGTCATTGTCTTTCTTATCCTCCTTACGACTCTTTAAGCAAGTCCTGTCTTAGTTAAGGGAAACCAATTCCCTCTTTTTGCACTGTGTTTCTACAGTGGAGAAAAGTTAACATCAACTATAAACAGCATTAAAATACCAGTCACAACTACAGGCTTGTAACCCACTCCATAACCACAAACTGGACATTTGATGTGGAAGCTGCTTGATATAGAAGGACGCAAGAGAGCAGATAAAAATCTGCATCTGTTTACACCAAAGATGCATCTCCACTTAATTTTGAGTACAGTCCTCTCAGGATATTTATCCAGACTAATCAGATTAATGTATCTGTGGACTGTCCTGTATGATGGATTGTCTGAATTTCTTACCTAATATTTGCATGAAATGTGATGGCTGCTTTGTCTGGAGGTCAAACAGGAGATTTGATCTGAAATTTTGTTTGCACTTTCTGTACTTCAAAGGCACAACTGCTTGAAGTTCCTCTGAAAAGCACACATTCACTGTAGCAGTTGCTCACCTGGATTGGTACACATAGCTAAGTGAAAAGCAAACTTCAGCTCTGTTAAGTATGAAGATTCTTATTTTCCTTGAAAAACATAGTGTTATGCCTTGCAATGCACATATCAGCAGTTAGGAAAATGCAAGACAAATAATTACAAAGAAAAAAACAGTGTACAGTTTAAAATTGTCAGTTTATTGAATATATAGAGAACAATGCCTAAGATCTGAATCTATGAATCACATCTATATTGATGCAAAAAATTAGGACATACTGCTTTTTCCCTATTATTTTAGCTTTTGATGTGTTCTTTAGAAATCACCAAGAGAATCATAAAATGGTTTGGGTTGGAAGGGACCTTAATGACCATCTAGTTCCAACTCCTCCATCACAGGCAGGGACATCTTCCATTACAGCAGGTTGCTCGAAGTCTCGTCCAACCTGGCCTTTAACACTTTCAGGGATGAGGCATCCACAACTACTTTGGACAACCTATTCCAGTGCTTCAGCACCTCCACAGAAAAAATTTCTTCTCAATATCTAATCTAAACCTGCCCTCTTTAAAGCCATTACTCTTGTCCTATCGATATATCCCTTGTGAAACTCTCCCTCTGGAGAGGAATTCTTTATTTTGGACTCTCCAGAGGCCTATCTGATTTTTGTGGAAAAAATCCTGGAACAGTATTAGTGGCAATAATCAACTCAATACGCCAATACTGAAGAAGGAATGCTGATATCAAGATTCAAATTAGGCCCATTCTTATACCGTATTTTAAACAATATTTAGTCTATCAATTGTCAAATTTACCAGTAAAGTCATTAAAATTAACTACAAGCTCTTTCCACAACAGATGTAAATCACATCAGGTCACATTGAACTGGTTATTAAAAACATGCAGAAGAAAAATAACCCAATGATTGTAAAATCCAGTTTTGCTTCTGGACTATTTATTACTGCAGATTAAAGAGGTTTAAAAAGGAAGCAAACAAAACAATCACCGGTGTTGTTTATGTTTAATGGTTAGAGTTACAACTTGAAAACCATATGCCTGGATTCTTTCTTCAGAGTCAAGCTGGTTTTATCAAGGTTACAGAAGCACCTAAACTGATCATCCAAAAAGCAAAACAAAAAATTATCTTCTAAAAGAAAAACTTTTTCTCAGTAGGTGCTCATGATGAGCTCAACCCAGAAAACATTTTTGTTGTTATTTTTGACACATTTATGTTCCCAGACAACTCTGTCGAAATATGCTTTTTGATCTTTTAGAAAATGGCGAATGACACCTCTCAGGTTTTTTTTTTGTTTGTTTGTTTGGTTAGTTTGTTTGGTTTCTTTTGTTTGAGTGTTTTTAATGTTTGTTTGGTTGTTTTTTAAATCATGCTGCTTTCAGATGGAAATTGGAATAAAAATAAAATGCACACAACCACTATTTCCCATTTTTAAAAGCAGATGAAGATTTTAGTTAAATTCTAGGACAGGTAGGATTCTCCTGTCTCATCAAATTTAATCCAATGCCATCAGTGGAAGCACGTCATGATATACTTCTCACAAACTTTCTAGCATCCATTTAAAACCACTTCTGCCTCAGCTACAATCCATGGATAATAGCACACATAATTTGCACCCTGATTTTATTTGGATCTTAAATGAAGACTTTTTTTATCTTCTCACTTGTGTTTAGCCCTTTATATATTTATTTTACCTTCATTTCATTAGGCTAAACAATACAAGCTCTTCTAGCCTTTTCTCACAGAACAGGCTGTTGAGCACCCTGCTTATTTTAGCAGGTTTTTTTGAGCCTTTTTCAGGCTCAAGTTCATGTGTTTTGGAGACGGGTTTTCAGAGATGCATGTGGTGTTCCAGGGACGGCATGAAACCTTCTACAGTGGCCCTGAGAGAAATCCTGCTGCTGCCTGTGAACCTTCCTTCATCAGGGGATCACCTCTATTCCTGCTGCTGTCGTATCGCAGAATGACACATCTCCAGCATCATTAAGACTGAATCTTCTCCTGCACACGTGATTGTGAGCCTGGGCTCTGTGATATGTGGATATTGAGTCTCCTGACCCAGCTTTTCTGTTCAAAGTAGGATGGTAACAGGAGGTCGAGCAGGTTTATTGTCCAGTGTACAGCTGGCACTTTCTGATAACAACAGTGATTTTCACTTCCATGTGCTTCTTCCTGTTAGCCAGTGTGCTTTTCCCCACCTTCCCCTCTTTTCCTCTTTCCCAAAGCTTTAGGCAGGTTTTGCTTTGCCAGGGAGTGTTATCTTCAATAACCATGCTGTCCTCATGGGTCAGTTTGACTTCTTTATCTTTCTGCATTTTCTAGGTAACTAAAGTACCCATTGCTACATGTAGAGCTGACAGAAAAGAGCTCTAATTCACCTGTATTTTTGCTCATAATCCCTCCTCCTCTTCCATGCTTCACACTTCTTCTTAGTTTCCTTTCGGAGTTCGCATGGTTATATTTGAAGTCTTTCTTGTCTTTCACCTTTTGCTTAAAAACCACTTCCAGGTAGAAGTTTTTAAGACAAAAGGAATGAAAATTTGCCTTCTATTTGTTTAGTGCAAAAGCTCCTCTAAAGATGGCCTTCTATTTTCAATTTCTCGAGCCATTTTCCTTTTGAAATACAGTTACAAAAGATTTATAAATAAACCCCCAACACTGAAGTACAGTACAGACCTTACAGACTTACTATTCATCTCTACAGCTCACCAGTCAACTTCTGACCATTCTATCCAGAAATTACTGTGGCCTCCCAAATGTACCAGAAATGTTTTACTGTCTACCAGAACAACACTGAAAATATCACATCATCTCATTTCTTCAGAGATTGCATGCTGAAATATTATCTGCCATCCACCAATCAGCTATACCTGGGTTTTACCATTTAAATTGCACTTTTTCCCTCATGCCCAAAAACATGAGTACAAATCAGCTGACCTTATTTTTAGTTCATCATAAACACACAAAGTAATTTCACATTAACTTTTTTTCTTTTTAATAACGTAATATTTCTATTTAATCCTTGCCTGCCACTTCGCCATATTTCCAGTAAAGACGTAAAAATCTATCTGTATAGCAATAATAATTGGCTTAGTATTTCTATTTTGCTGCCAAGTTTATTGTACAATAGTCAACAAAGCATTTCAGTTACTCCTTGCTGACTTCATCCAATTTTCTAGCTGGGTTACATATGTTGCCCAACTACCACTCCAATCCACATATTATTGCACTTCCTTCTGTTCCATGCTCTAGCCCCCAATTTGTGTCTTTATCCTTTACTAAATAAAGCAATTTTATATGCTACAGAGACATAAATATGCTCATCTAACCACATTTTGCATTTAAAAATTAACTGATTTATTGGTTGAACTCAGTAGCTAATGTTGATCACTTCTCAGCACCAAGCCCTTATGTACTTTATCATCTCATAGCTCATTTATATTCATACAGTGAAAGAGAAAATAAACCATTTAATTTTTTTTCAAACGTAAGCATTGAACTGAAGTCAAACAGCTACAATAAAATAATAATAATCAAAAATCTCTGACTCTACAGTTACCCCCTATCAAAAGCTTCTTTAGCTTACTCTGGATTCAAATGCTGAGCTAGTAAGGTGGCCAGTTCTGTCTGTTCCCCTTAACTTTCAGCAGTTCATATTTTAAAAAGTTTTTTAATTTACTTTGTATGATTTTAAACCAAACTGAGATATTTATTAAGAAAGTGCCATATAATTCCTTTCAATTTGGTCTACTTTTCAAGAGAAATACATGAATTTTGTGAAATTCATATATGTTGGAGTGAAAGCTTCTCTGGACCCAGGCCCAGAGGAAAGCCAAAGCACAGGAGTTGAACTGAAGCCTTTGGATAAGCTGAGATACTTGAAGTCATACCAAAGTGAAAGAGAAATATAGATTTTTTAACTTCTAGTAGAAATACATGCTAAGTGCCTTAAACATTAAAAAGCTGCAGCAGAGACCTTGAGCATAGTTCTTTTTGCTGTAGTAGTGTTATTCTTTCATAGAGTTCTTTATTTTAGACAAAATATGGATAGAACTATATTGTTCACATTTTTTAGATATATTATTTTAGACAAAATATAGATTGAAATTGTTCACATTTTTTAGATATAGTGTTCACATAAACAACAGGAGCTGATAGAAACTGTATATGCAAATCTGTGTAATACCTATGTAATGCTTACGATTGTTAGAATTAGACCGGGATAGGTTAAGAAAAGAAAAACTAGAATCGTGTGTTAATTTCATTGGTTAATTAACAAAAATAATCCACACTTCTGTAAGAAAAAGTGTTAGGTAGGTAGGTAGGTAGGTAGTTAGTAATTAGTTAGAAGAAATTAGAAGAAGAAACTGTTTGCTGCCTGCTGTTTTGCTGCTGCTGCTGTTGCTGTTTGGCTTTACCATGCAACCCCCTTTGAACTCTGCCTTCAAGAAGCTATGAGACTATGAAATAAAGAACTTAGCAGCCTCGTCTGCTCTCTTTTGCTCTGGTCCATGAAGGAAGGGCATCCCATCAAAAGCTCAACACATATATACTGTGGTTTTACCTTGCAAATCAGGTTTGTTGTTTTAAATTTGTGATAGTAATAGAAAAGGTAGTTGCTAAATATTTATTAACTGCTGAAAAGTAGGTAGATGGCACCGTATGTTTCTAAATCGGATACTAACACGAGTGTCCGACAAGCAGACTTCAAAAACTGTCTTATCTGCCAACACAGCAACTGGAAGAGACCTCCTGTCTCATCACACTTGCTGCCTGCAGTCCTAGTTCACTACATCCTAAACACCCTTCCACCGAATCATCAAAGACCAAGGCTGGGCTCCCTACACTCAGGCACATAATCTGGGGTTGAAATGTCTGGAATTTCATAGCCTCACCAAAGTAATTTTCAAGGATGGGTGCCATTTACAAAGCATGTCTGTGTACTTCTCCACTCATTATTACACAAATACATTTAATGAATGCATTTTTGAAGGTGCAATTTCAAAGTCTGGCTCTCTCATTATGCTTTAATTCAGATTTTTGGTCCAACTATGGCGCTCTTACACTATCCATACCTCAGACAAAACTCTCAACAAGAAAGGCTCAGGAGCCATTCTTAAACTAGTGAATCATTGGAAGTAGTGAGGAAAAAAAAGACAGGAGAGTGGGATGGCTTGCAGTGAAAAGAAATAAACAATCTATGAACAGATAACAGGATTGGAAGGATTGGACCTTACGGTACCTGTTGTGCAACTTCTTTACAAATGAATTTAACTAAAAGAGAGGCAGTGTAAACACCAGTGATATAATTTGGGGATGGCCCCTCTTTACAAATTTTTCCAGAATTTATTAAACCATATCAGATTTACCCTAACCCTTCAAAATATCTTGAGTTTGCCACTAAAAGTGCATCACATAAATGATAAATAGTGCTTCCTAAGGGACCTTAAACTTTTCATACTATTTCATTCCCAAATCTAACCAGTCCACCACACTTTCCTCCTGCCACAGGGAATTCTGAGCTATCCAAAAGCATCTATAAGCTGTCAACCCAGACTTATATTTTTCACACTGTATAGAACCAAGTTCAAGAAGAACTTGTCAAAAAATGTCAAATGCAATTATTCTTTCTCATATCACTTTCATTCTCTACCTATGATTAATCTACTCAAACTTCAGGTCTGCAAGGCATTCAGACATAGCACTGACACATCAGAACATTATACAGGGCTATTCTGTATTTTGTACAGGAGGACACAACCACTGGAGAATCACTGACTTGCACTCTTAGCGCCATGTAATCTATTTCCGTGCACAAAATCCTGAAACCCTCACTATTTGTCGTAAATCTGTCTTAAATAATTTGTCTTAAATCAGCTGAGAAATTCACAAGCTATCATAATTTATCATAATTTATCGATTACCTCCTTTTATTAACTCTAAGAGATGAACTGAGATCTTAGCATGGTTTTTGGCCTTCTCTCTGCATATGGCTGGCTTGGGGAGGACCCATCTTGAAAATCCTGTCACAATCAGAGAACTGCCATCGACTTGGATGGGAACAGCACTTCACACCAGGACACTGCTGCATGGCATTACACTTTATTTGGAAGCCTGGTGCTAAGGACTACAATCAACACTTCATCACAAACTGCAGTCAATTGGAACAAACCAATTATTTTTGATGAAAAAGTGTTCGGAAAGACTTTCCAGTGAAGCAAGAAGGTTGTTTTGCACTTAAGGCACTGAAACTCTGAAGGTTCACAGCTAGAAGGGTGCTCTTCTAAGGAAGGGGAGCAAAGCAGAAAGAAACTGAGTCTGGCCACAACCAGCTATTTGCATTTCAGGGCATGTGAAAATCCACAGAAATGGTAAAATTGGAGGGGAAGGCTGTCTCTTTTGGCTGGACTGTTTCTAACTGTTCCTGGATCATGGGAATGGCTCTTTGGCAGTCACTGTGTGCAGCCCAGGGCTGCAAACCACAGCCAGGGCAGTCCAATGAGGGTGGCACAAGGACTGAAGCATATAGAAACTCAGTAAGTAAAGGAAAGGCATGTGCTTGAATCCATAACTGCCTGGGGAGAGGAGGAGTTGGCTTGTCCAAACACTCAACAAATTACAAAAAAATATTTGAAAACTCCTCCCCACCCCTATCCAAGACCAAGCCAAACATATTTTTAAGCTGGAATATGTGTGAGTTGATTCCACTGTGGATGACAAAAATGTCCCCTGCAACGCCGTGCCCCTCAGACCACACCACGCTTGCTCAAGGTCGGGTGGGATCAGAGCTCTTTTGGAATCACAATGGAGCTTTTAAGAAGGAAAAACACTTAAAGGAGTGTCAGACCTCCTCAATCCTCTCTCTTGTTTTATCTAATGAGTGGGAGAATATAATGAAAGTTCAACTGTGGTAGTCATAGTTTCCTCCTCCCATATGGCCCACTTCTAGTCTGGGATGAGCTCAGGATATCAAGAATATAACCTTATTGAGGAAAAGATTTTTTGAATCATTCTAGAGACCTTCCCCACATTCAGCTGTGGAAGCAATTGTTGGTGCCAGATCAGAAATGCGCTTCTGCAGGTATGTTAGGTACTCATTAGTACATTTATTTGCTCCAAAAACCTGCAAAAAATACAGAACATGCTCCAATGCTTGAGTGTGCTCCACTACTGTACCGTTAATATTTCCATTAGGAAACTATCTTAAAGTCCCAAAGACTGTTAACTACTGAGTTTACTGAGTTCTGGTAACATTAACTAGCAATTTACGGTGAATTGCCAATTCCTTACTTGAAGGGTTATTATCAATTAACTGCAAATGCTTACTGAATTAGTTGTTTCAATTGGGTTAACGATTGTTTGGGCACATTATACATTACAACAGGACCTGCTGCAGAATTCCGACAAAATAGTCACAACAGGACACGCTTGCAGAATTCCGACAAAATAGTCTTAACACCTGTAAATTTACTGCAAATACATTCAAATTTCCATTGAAGTTCATCACATTTTTAGCTCCTTGTATGACTTTTTATTCTTCAACAGATGAATCTCCCCTCAAAGCTTAGTCCAGGATGGAACAAACTTATTTAAACTCCTATTTTAAATGCAAGCAAAAAGATTCAAAAACAAACAAACAAAAAACCCCCACCAAAGCCAACCATCCTGCACTCCTTCCTAATAAACTGAAAATCTTACTTTTAGATTAAAAAAAATATGGTGTCCATGTGTGTGCTTATTTTATCCCAGTCACTTCTTCACAACTGCAAAAACGTGACAGCAGATTTAATTTGCTGATGTGTCTGGGAAATTTTTCTATTTCTACCCAGCTCTCTTTCCTGCTCTCTGCTCCTACCTTTATTTCTCTCTCTTAAAATGCTTACCTTCTCCTAACTTTTTAAAGAGTCTCTGCTTTTTTTCTCAGTTTCCATTCCTCATTTTCCTCTCCCCAACATTTCATTTTTCTCTCTTAACTCATTTCATCACATAGGGGACTGTTTCCATTTCTAATTATAACTCCAAATCTATTTCACTTATGGAACTTTTATTATTTTTAAATCAAAGACCATCACAGCTTCTTCAACTGAAGGGAATCCAACAGCACACCAGAATGAAAACTAACTCAGTCTTAAGACTGGCCAGATTTCAGCTGATTTTCCCACACATCAGCTTATCAAAGCTTCATCCAAGACCTGTTTGCTGGACTCTACTGAGCACTCAAGGAAAACAGCAGAACTGAAACAGAAAAACAGAGCTTCAAATGCTTGCTGATGACAGGGAAAACAGCAAGGATCCAAAAGTATATTACAGTCAGAAAAATAAAAGGAGATGGTATGAAGAGAGGTAAGTATGAGAAACACTCCAGTTTGCAGAAATTTCCCTGCCTGCCTGTAATTAAAGCTGCTAGAACCGGAGTTCTTTCATTCCCTTTCACCCCCTGTAATGGCATTATTCTGCCACTAATATCTTCTTTCAAAAATGACATCTTAAGTTTCCTCCTGGTATATGTGAATGTAACTTTTACCATCTTGCACTATTTCTGAGTGTAGCTATAAAAACAAACCTTGTATTTTGCATATTTTGACCAACTCAAAATTCAATTAGTAAAAATAACTATCTGTGCTCCAGAAGCTGCACTTAAATTTTCCTGCTGGACTCTACCTCTGTCTTGTTTTATAAATAACCTTAAACTTCCATGACTTGGTGAACTAACACAGGCAAGTTCAAATTTGGCAGCTTTAACTCATGCTTTGCCTCACTGTAGAGCTACAAGAGCATTTAACCTCTACTTGGACAACATGCATGATTTTCTCTCTTTTCCATTTGGTGGCTGGTAGAGCACTCATCTATCTATGTGAACACAAACAGAACAAATCCAGCCTTATTCCATCTGGACTGTCATCCCTGGGGTTTTGTAACTGTATTTCTGTAAGTGAAGTATAAGCTCCACAAGAGCAACTTTACGGAAGGTTAAGACATGCTATCCCTGGATCATGTATCCCAATGAATTGTGCCTTTTTAAGTTCACAGTTGTGTCAAAGATGAAGAAGCAAAGGTTATGGTGTCCTTGGTGAATCTGTCTCTGGAATCTGGAGGTGAGGGAGAATGATCCTGAGTAGTCCACATGCTCCTTTCAAAGCAAGGGAATGCACTCCCCAACACGCTTGCTACGGGTCCCCGAAAGCATGTCGGAAGCATTCCTCCTCCTCCTCCTCCTCTGCTCCAGCCCACCCGCAAACCTTCCTACTTCGAAATGAGGAACAGATTCCATCTTTTCACTCTGCTTCTGAAATAAGAGCTGACTGCTCTTTGACAAAATGCACAATGGAATCATTTGCACAGGCTGACAAGCTGCTTCTTAAAATACTTAAAAATTGCAACATCAGGATTTTGGGGATCTTTTTTCTTGGTTAATGATCAGGTTTGTGTACCTGCTGCTGGCCAGACTTGTGCTTTGGCTGGCTCATGACCTGCCACACAAAAGAATCAAGTTTATAAAACCCACAGGACATTTGGGCTGAACTTGAGTTTGCAGTAACATTTGATAAGCCACGAGGTTGTGGGTTCTGCAGCTTTGCTGGAATCTGTTCTAATTAGGAGTCCACAGACAAGGGCACTGAGCCCTGTGCTCTGGGAACAATTTTCTCTTAAATTCTCTAAAAAAAAAAAAAAAAAAAAAAGCATAAATCCCATTTACATCTAAAAGGACCTATAAACTGAGTCTTCAGCCTCTAGTACCATATCAAAGTTGTCTCTTTTGTCTGAAGAGGCTTAATCACAAAATAACTGTTAAATTTCCTTCTCCAGATTAATCTGTCATGGTTTAAAATACCTTTTTTGTTCCTTGCACTAGAAATGAAGTTAATTCAATGCACTTCTATTTTTTAAGTTTTCCTGTTATTTTCTCCATCACAGGCTGACAGATCAGAGTAATGACTTCTTCCAGAGATTAACACCAGATTAAATTTTTTAAAACTCTTGAAAGTAACTCAAATGTCTAATGCAATATAGATTCTACCCTTTCCCTTCCTCGGGCCATAACCAATGGAAGGGAGAAATAAATCTTATACTGCAACATAATATTAAAGTGAAATTGGATGCAAGACTAAAATACCACCAACATAATTTTTGTTATATGGTGCACTGTTTTCTTGCATATTCTACTGTCAAGCAGTTGAGCTTCAGCTAAAGCACTTGTAAGAAGAAAGAAAGCAACTCGTAACCTGAAAAATTGTCATTTCAAACCTAAGCAAAAGAAAGACACACCATCTCTAATAAAAGTTTGATCTCTTAATTTCTATATACTGTCTCCAAAAGCTAAATGACAAGCAGCAAAATACTGCAAAGGAAAATAGAGTAATACTTTTTTTAAGGAATGAGAATTTGGCCAAATTCAATTCTCAAACCTCCTGCGTAAATTAGGGACTGACTCAGGCTCTAATAAACATACAAACTAACTCTCAATGACCTCAAAACTCTCAGAATCTCAATGACAGTACAGAAGCAGGACTTAGCTGTTTCTTCAGGTTCAAAAGGAGTGATGTGCAACTCAGATACAAAGAACACACGTTACTTAGAAAGATGCAGGCCTGAATAACGGAATTTGTTTTGAATTCCCCACCCCCTCCTCCCAAATCTCATCTGCATTTAAACAGATACAGTTTTTTGTAACCTGATACCTTAGTGAAAGAGTAAAGAGTGATCTAGAACCAGACAGAGACATTTTGGGGATTGTTTTTTAAAGGCACATAAAGAACAGCACAGTGCAAGCCCAGAGTCCTGAAATCCTTTGCTTTAAGGAAGATTCTTTTCAACAGGACTTTCCAGACATTTTACATATATTAACTCATCAGGACATAAAACATCTGTACAGGCTGTACATCATTTTATGCTGTAAACTTGGTGGCATATGCCATATTCCACTGGCTTAGTTGTGCACACACCCCTACATACCTATGGGAATGTTAGTCACTAGGCACAATCATTCCAATACAATCAGAATGGCAATGAAAAGGTGGTTAATGTATGTTTATCCACTCTTTACCACAATACAAGAATTCAGAAGACTCAAATATAACTATCAAAAAGTAAAGCTCAACACAAAAAAACATCCCAAGGACAGATTTTCCTTCACTGTAAACACTTAAACTAGGGAACACATTGCCAAGGGTTTGTGGGGTTTTTTTTGTGGATACTTGCATCCTCATCTATGTACTGCGACGAAAAGGGAGTAGACTATTTTTGGGGAAAATTAAATCAATCTATGAAGCAATTAAATACAAAGATACCAGTTCTGACTTAGGAAATCTTTAAGCCATACATTAGAGGGTGATGAAAAAGTGCACCAAAAAAGCCACTTCTGTGCATATTTTTGCTTTCAACAGTATTCTGAACTGGCCCAGCTGAATGAACCTTTGATCTGACCTAGTGTGACTGTCTGTCATGTTCACCTTTACAAAAGTGCCACCAAGCACAGAATCTCTTACAAATTTATGACATATCTGGAACATTGCGATATTGTTACTTTCATTCATGAATAAGAAACCCACATAACCAGATCCACCTAGACAAGTCACTTGGAAACACAATCTTGACGAGACCTCTGACATACTGTTCAAGAATGGAACCATTTGTGAAAGCTCCTGTTGAATAATTACATGACTATGGCATACAGAAAGCTTCCAGCCTAAAATCCTAAATTGCATATACAGTCATATACCGTTTGAACTATTAATGACAGGACCACCCCAGACTTATAAATCATTTTGACTTGATGAACCTCTATTTATGTTAAGACACTAAAGCTCTTTCAATAAATGTACATTAGTAGAAAAAAACAACTTGGATCTAAATCCAGGTGCCACTAGGCACCCTCAACACATCAGAAGCTGGACTAAGGTAGTCATAGCACTTTTTATACTTGTCAAAGATGTCTTCGGCAGAACTTATTAAACAAGGGATTGCTTGGAAGCTTAAATAGTGAATGTCAAGCAGAAGTAGCCAATCCAACCGCAAGACTGAATTGTTTCAGACCCACTTGCACAATTTTTACAGTTCATTCTGAAACCTTGAAACATTTCACAAAGGAATCAGGCCCTAAAATGAACCATGTTCTTAGAAAACTGTTCAGTCTAATAAGAATGCTGTAAATGAGTCAGGCATTTTAATATCTGAAATTTCATCCTGTATTAAAAATTAGTATTAGAAAACAATGTAACATTCAGGGATAAAAAATGAATTAAAATAGTCACAGAAAAACTCAATGGTTTTCTTTGTTTTTCAGTTATAGTAATATAACTGAGGGAAGTCAATTAACATTGTGATTTCATAAAATTATTAAAAAGTTGGCCTTGGAAAGCAAGCCAAACACGGCCTAAAACATGCAGTTTTTCAAGAAAATGTAGAAGTTAAAGAGACATAAAAGCACTACATCAGTTTTACAAATACATTTTGTAAATCTAATTATAGGTGCATCATCGTGGAACAAAAATACAATATCCACACCCTACCTATTAAACATTTTTACAGCCCTGATAACCATTAGCCCTGGAAATGAAAATAGGAAAGAGAAAGTGCTACAGCTGCAGAACTCCCTGCAAAAATAAGCAGCTCTATGGGACTTAAAAAGAAAAGAGAATAGGAAAAGAAGTGGATTTGTAAACAAGTTCACAGCATTTAATTACAGATCGGAAGTAGAGCCTCCTAAGTCTACAGCAGCCTTTCAAGGCACATGAAGTTTGCTTAGCAAGAAAGCCAAATCAGATTTTTAATAAATAGCATAGCCTGGATTTCAAAGGGCATTGGATTCAACCTTCTGCTTCTAGGCGTAAGTACAGATTTGGTGTAATTTTAGATAATGTCTTTGGATTTAAGACTTCAGAAACAGAACCTTGTTTGAGGCATAACAATACAAATGGTTGCTTTAACTTCAAAGCAGTGTTTAAAAGGTTTCAATAATAGAAACATTCAGCTAAAGCAAGAAAAGGATGAAACTGCAATGACAGAAATATCACCACAAATCCCCTCTGCTTTGTACAGTGTCATTTCCAATGCACTTCAGACTGTACAGAAAAAGAATGCCAGTGCATCTATTATGGGATCATATGAACATGCATATTTATCATGAAAGTACAAAAACTCTTCTCAATATCTATTTTAACAATGACAGAAAATACACAGAACAAAGAATATTAAATTGCTATTCTTTATCCTTCATTTACAGTGAAATATGATTTTTAAAAGAAAATTTAAACATGACATTTCATTTCCAGTTGTGGTGCAGTTTTATCCAGTTTTAACATTATTTCACTCTAAGAAATGGGAGAAACAATCTCTAATATTTTAATAAATTTTAATAGAAGACTACAAGTACATCTTTGACAAGCCAATGAGGCAAAACCAAGACCACAGAAAATAAAAAGTAAAGCTGAATAACCTCTGACACACGCTTACTTATTCTCTTCCAAAAGGAATGCCTAACTCCTCATTCACACATCCCACTCAGAAGTCTGTTACACAGTTACTTTCCAAAACAGAATTTTTGCCTTTAGATCTCTTCACTATGGCATATTACACCTAACAGAGACAAAATGGATTTATTTGCTTCATGCTTATGAACTTTATTTAAATAAGGTTCCCCAATACAATGGTGATTGTCCTCCTAAAGGGAAAATGGAAACACTTGTCTTGTAATCTCTGCTCAAATAAAAACACCAGAGCAACCGGCTTAAATATATCTCTTTCAGTAAAACCCCTTGGCTTCAGGAATCCGTACATCATGTTTCCTCTAGTGACATATATCTGTTCTTGCTTTCATCACTCAAATGAGGTAGAAAACCTTCCGAGTCCAGGAGCAATGTCGTGGCATGAAGCTGGTGTGATGAAGTCAGGCTGTTACTGTGTGGTGAGGATGATACAACTGCTCATAGACAATGCTTCCCACAACCATTAGTTTCATATACTGAGTTTAACACACCCCACTACTTACCCAGCACTACACTGGGTTGGCTTTGATACAAACACTTGCATATGATTATGTTTTATAGCTCAATAATTAACATCCATAAGCTTTACTGTGAAAAAGTAACCCTTCTTAAGCAGTGGCGTGACATCTTCAGATCGGTAAAAGAAGTCACAAGGCATTAATTTCTGCCAATATAGGTAGCTTTTATAAGATGATAAAAACAATTGATAAAAGGGAATACTTGAAACAATACAATAATATTATCTAATGAGAGTGGCTTACCTTGTCTCTGGGTGTAATCTGCACGTGGATAAGGAAGGATGTCATAAGCAACCCTAACTGACAACATGATGCTTCCCTGAAGTCAATGGTGCTACACTGATCTACTCACCTGAAGTTCTCCCACAGCCTGTTTTAAGCAGCCCTAATATATTTTGGGCCAGGAACACATACAGCATTTCTAAAAGACAGCGACTTTGGAAGTTGTCTGGACTATAGAGGATGCTTTAATGAGCAAGTTGCTTTACAAGAGAAGAAACATCCACTTCTCTCCAATTTCTGGTTTATTACATTTTTTGCTCAAGATCTCCTTAGACACACATCTGTATTTACCATTCTAATTTTCTGACTAGGGGAAATTAATTTAAAAATGCAAAAAATTATTTTTCCTACCATGTACACCAAAACTTAAAATTTTAAAGTCTCTCTGCATTTTCCTCAGCCTTGTATGAAGACCCCAGGCAAGGATTCTGTGGCTAGATTATGCTGTTCATTACGCCTTTGCACTCCTGATGAATTACTGCTTCCTTTACAGCCTATCAGCCCAGTCCTTGCACAGATGTATTAACTCTGTATGAAGCAGAACAGTTCACTACGTGTTCATAGAGAAGATGTAAACTGCACATCACCAGTAAGATGCAACTGAGCTGACAAAAAGGATGCTTTGGCCAGAAAAGTAATCCCTGTGAAAAAGGGTAATACCTACTGTATTCTTCTACCTCCTACCTCTTCCATCTCCCCTCTCTCTGCTGAATGATCCTGAACTTGCGTTCTTTGCACTTACCTACCTACCAGCATGCTGTTCATATAAGCATTAATTGCAGAATCATAGAATGGTTCGGGTTGGAAGAGACCCTAAAGGACATCTAGTTCCAAGCCCCCTGCCATGGGCAGGGACACCTCCCACTAGACCCAGTTTGCTCAGAGCTCCATCCAATCTGGCCTTTAACACATCCAGGGGTGGGGCAACCAAAACTTCTCTGGGCAACCTCTTCCAGTGCCTCACCACCCTCACAGTAAAGAAATTCTTTCTAATAGCTAATCTAAACCTACTGTCTATCAGTTTGAAGCCAGTCTCACTAGTCCAGTCACTGTATACTCTTGTAAAAAGTCTCCATCATTCTTTCAGACTCCCTTCAGATACTGAAAGGTTGCAATTAGGTCACTCCGAAGCCGCCTATTTTCCAGGCTGAACCACCCTAATTCTCTCAGCCTTTCCTCACAGGAGATCCCTCCATCCCAGTAATCACCTTGGTGACTCTCCTCTGGACCCACTCCAACAGGTCCATGTCCTTCCTGTGCTGGGACCCCAGAGCTGGATGCCGCACTGCAGGTGGGGTCTCAGCAGAGGAGCGCAGAGGGGCAGAATCCCGTCCCTCACCCTGCTGGCCACGCTGCTCTGGATGCAGCCCAGGACACGTTTGGCTCTCTGGGCTGTGAGTGCACATGGCTGGGTCATGTCCAGCCTCTCATCCACCAGCACCCCCAAGTCCTTCTGGGCAGGGCTGCTCTCCATCTGTTCATCCCCCAGCCTGTGCTGATACTGGGGGTTGCCTGTGTCCATGCCAAACAGAGTAGTGCATTTTGCCGTTTCCCGTTTTACAGACTCACAGAATCACAGAAGAAGCTGAGTTGGAAGGGACTCACAAGGAACAGTGAGTCCAACTCCCAGCCCTGCACAGCATCATCCCCAAGAGTCACACCATGTGCCCAAGAGTATTGTCCAAACACTTCTTGAACTCATTTATTCACAGATCTTGAATTTCTAGTCTGTAGTGAATAGTATTAATCCAAAGCTTTGCATTTTATTTTCACTTCCCAATCTGTAATTTAAAGATTCCTAAGTATTTTTCTTGAGCAGTTGTCCTAGAGATGAACAGCCATCACACATTTCTCCATTCTAAAAAATGGGGTAGAATACGGAAATAAAATCTCACAGTGCTCAGAGGCAGATTAAAACCCCGCTCTACACACTCCTCCAGCCCTCCCCTCACAGTCTGAAACCTTTTGTTCTAACCATTTCATTCCAAGTCCATCAGGGAAGAATTTAGGCAAATTTCATTCTCATACATGAATTAGCAGCAGACTAAGTCAACTACCTCACAAGAATCAAACACTTACTCCTCTTGCAAGTGCAGCCTGCTGCTAAGGTAAGCTGGCCTATCAAGGCAAACTCTGAATTTGGAGAATCCTGCTGTCCAAGATGCCAGTGTGAAGAACTGTGCTCATCACAAAAGCCTAAACAAGTAGGCAGGTGAAGTGTTAAACACCATGCAGTCAGGTAAAGGCAAAACTTTGAGCCCTAAGACTAAGAAAAGTGAGTTTACATTTATGCTGCTCACTGGAAATAAATTAACACAGGCAGGAATCTATCCAATAACTCATTAAGGAGGGCACTCCACTGGTGTAGCAGAAGTAGTTGACTGTAATTCAGTGCTTCAGTGGGTGAGGAAAGAGACAGATTTCTCCATCTGCAGCTTTCCTCTTAAAAGGTAAAGTCATATCATACAAGTAGCACACAGAGAAACTCTCTCTAGAAAGTATGTGGGTACCTACCAGGTGGGAATCATGGTAAATTAATCTTTATTTCCCTGTATCTCACCATGCAAAAGAAGTCACAGATTTTTCAGGAAGATTTATCCTAGTTTCTAGATGCTGTCATCTCTAGCAACATATGATCTATTTCATCACCTGATACTATGAAAAGTCACCCTGTGCAGGACTCGAGCAGCACCGCACTTCCTGTGTTTATTTTAAGCATTAGTACAGTGCCACAAAATACAACTTCTGAGCTTCTCAGGTGCTTCACAGCTGAAGCCTCAAAGAAAGCAATGGAGCCAGAATCACTTAATGACCAACGGGAGCACTAATGGCTTGGATCTTACAATGCTCTATCACACAAAAACTCAAAGGGATTTAATTTACCTTGACCTTGTAGTACTCCTTGACTTCAGGCTGAATGGAATCAAGATCACCACTGATGTAATCAGGCAAGAAGCTGAAAGGAAAGCAATGATCAGTGAAATGAAAAATTAATCCATCTTACTATATTTAATATTTATTTTCTCAAGAGTACTAAGGGGTACAAGCATTAATCTTCTAAAAGGAATATGAGTCCCTTAAAAGCATGCTAAAGGAAGAGTTGATGTGAGGTGATACAAAATAAGGTAACAGACGAAATGTAAAATGGGTAAATCTATTGTCTCTTTGCTAAGGGAGCTGCACATTGCTTAGATGCTTATATATCTCTCTGGGTCAGTAAGACTTGCATTTGCCTGGTCCTGGAAAGAGAACTCTCAAATGTCTTTCAAATGTATCATTCAGTCAGCAAAGTGTTTGAAATAGCATATCTGAGTGCTGTACATCATTTCTCAGAGGATATCATTTGTCAGAAGATGATGATGATGATGCTTCTTGGACAGCTGGTATGCCATAAATGTTTCAAGGATTTGTATTTTAGTTGTTAGTGATGTCATCTCGTTTCTACTCTTCTTGATTATTAAAAATACTCCCAAAATATGGAAGTCAAATGCTCAGTGATTTTTAACTCACATGAACTTAATTTCAACTCCTAACCATCACTCATATGGTAATATTGCTGCAAAGCACATGGAAATAATTTTGTGATATTTATCTCATCTTGCCACATTTTCAAATGCAGAATGCTTAAAAATATTTATTTTATGAATTTGTATCAAATTCATAATGAAACTTCCACTGTGCTACAGCAAGAACAGTGTAAGAATATCTTTTGAAAAAACCCACAATACCCCCCAAAAAACTCAACACAGCTTTCCATCTCGCACAATTTCTTGAGTTTTAAGAAGCAGCTGACAGGTGAGAGAGTGTTTCCACTGTTTCAACAGATAAGGCTGCACTAAGTTTTGAAAGTAAAGCTGTGATTTTGGTTAACTCCACTGCTACCATACTTTACAAGGGGGATGAGAGTTCATCAGCAAATTAGTTTCCAGTTCAAACTGAGTTACGAGGAATTGAGCAAAGTATACTGGAACGTATTTTTTCTGCTACATGATTTTAGAAGAATGCTGCAGGGTCTAGAAAATCCTCATATCAGTAAAACTTATAAAAATCTCATGTTCTGGGTCTGTACAAAGATTTCAAAAGAGACGCGTGGTCACTGGCCACCATTTTATTTGAAAATTGAAAGCTGCTTCAGCAGAAGCTGGTAAGTACAGTTGTTGTGAGTTAGGTCATGTGCAACCATGGCATTTCAAATTCCCTGCTCTCTACTATTACTAAGGTTGTTATAAAAGGATATGTTCTAAAAATAATCCCTCTAGAAGTGATGGTCCCACACCCGCAGTGGTGGGAAGTGCAGTCCCTTCTGCACCGGGTTTGACTGAGGACACAGGAATCAAGTAGGAGAAATGCAAATGCTTCAGTGCTCTGTTTCATATCAGTGTGGTTCAAAACTAAACAGAAAATTAGGTTTACTCCTTCATTGTAAGACTGACCTTTCCAATGTACAAAAAATACTACGTTTTCAAAAGTTAAAATTTAATTAGCTGGTCTTTACCTTTCCATGAGTTTCCTAATGAAATATTTACTGAATACAACAAGCCTAAAAACCTGCAGGTATTCTCTTTCAATTAGTTATTTTCAAATTATTTCTTCCTGATTGAAACAGAGCCATTAAAAGTAAACTCACTCCAGGCATTTCAGTGGTGTCCCTGAATGCAAGCCCTGGAAGTGTTCCAGCAGGTTGGGCAGGAAGAACAGCAGCCAGCTGTCATGGAAAGCCAGCTTGGTATGACAATGACATCCACTGTGATGAAAAAGCTGTTTATCTTACTGAAATGCCGTATATAAATCCAAAAGGGTCTTTCTTTTTTTTTTTCCCCCTCTACAGCAGCTACAGATCACAGTGCTTTTAAATAATCAACTATTTCTCCTGAATGCTTCAAGAGACGTAAGTGGGAGCAGAATTAGCCAAAAAAATGTATCTTCTAAGAATCAAGTGCTCCTTCACAGCTTTTGTTCTCATCCAAAGTAAAACAATTTTCAATCAAAAAGCTAGTCTGAATTTTTCCAAGCAGAAGGAACAAGCATTTCAGTTGCACCTCCCATGGAGTCTTCTGGGGCTCCTGGCTGCACTTCCTGAACACATCTCCTCTACCAGGAAGCTTTATGTCCATTTTGAAAATACCCTCTCTAAATCACTCACTTGGAGCAACCACAAAACCAGAAATGACTAAAGAGAATAAGAAATTGTGGCTGGGAACTTCAAAATTTCGAGATGCTTAGGCCTCCCATTAATGATCATGAAAAGAAGAATTCCTTCTTGTTTTCTCCTTCCCCTTCAGAAACATCAGAAACAGGGAAAGTTCAGAAAGTCATGCCTGATGGATTAAAAAAAAAATTAGTAAATCTCAACTCCCCTGTCTGCCTGATAGACATGAAAAAAAAAGTCTACTTTATCTCCAGAGGGAGGACAGCTGCTCTTTGTAATTCATTGGCTATGCAAACCAACAAAAGTAAGGCAACATTCAGTATGGAGTCAAAGGCTGCACTTGACACAGTCCTTTTTGAGTTCCATGGAACAAATTGTCTGATCCAGGTGAGCAGATTTGAGTCAAGGCTCCGTCCAATTAACACAAGTGAACAAAGTTCATTGTGTGAAGAATTCTCCTTGACTGACTAACCTCAGAGATTAGCACTGATATAGAAACAGTGAAAATAGTTGAGACAGAGGTATATGGAAAAAACCTTCATACTGAAGTAACTCAAGAATATTTTGTAATAATTGGTTTTCACTTGTTTGCTTTCATATAGTTCTGTATTTACTCCTGAGTACAGGCTCTAGTGCAGGAGAACAGGCTTGGGAGAGTCACACATCAAGCTTACTTCTATGTGAGTGGAAGAAATTACGTCAGGAAAAAAGTAACAAGACAGGCCTCTCCATAAAAGTTAAAACAGCTGCCCTTATTTAATGTACAGATTAAAACCATGTATTATATTAGTCTAACCCATGTTTTCCTGCCCCCTGAACTCAAATTCATGAATAATTCTTATTCTGATGCATAACTGTATTGAAGATGACATATTGTAGTGACATATCTAACACACATCCTTTAGTGAAGGAGTTTAACCTTTTGCCCATGATGGCAAAATAGGTCTTTAATTCCTAGTGCAATTTAAAATTTTAATTTCTAAACAGTCTAGATGATGCAGTCTATTCCATTCCAGAACCCTATTTTATCAGTCTCATTAGCTATTAATTATCACTATGCATATAAGGTCATGACCAGCTCAGCTGGCTTGATTCGCTGCTGCTTTATATTGACATTTATCAGGAGTGAGCTAAATCCTTAATCCTGATGGGACTGAAAGTATAAAATTCATGTGGGATCAGCCTAGTCTACCAAGTCTTTTCTAGAGCTGTCAAGAAGTATAATACTAGGTATTGGGCAACAAAAAATCTTCAGAGGTTTGGGCCAACTGGAGTTTTTCTTACTCTTTTCACTCTCTTTTGTTTTTCCTGGGTGCTGAGGGGTTTATTTTGTTTGGATTTAGGTTTTTTTTTGCTTTTTGTTGTTCTTTGGAGTTGCCTTTTTTTTCCTCATCAGGGTATTTTAGAATCATACTGCATCCATCTAAAACGAGTAGGGAGTCAGGAGGGCCAGGATTACTTTGAGATAAGGAAAAGTGCCAAAGGCACTTCCATACCAGACTGCTTATCTTTTATCTATGTAACTTTTTTTTTTTAATAAAACCCCGTAGTTTCCATATGAAACCTTTAAGGTTTAGCCAGCTTACAAAGAAGAAACAGCACTATTTCTCAGCAGTTTGGAGATGGATCCCAGCTAGATGATTTATACAAATTGGATAAAGGCTGAATGTTGACTGAACAGTTTTATGAACTCCCAGGATGCTGGGCTGGAAAGCAGGTGGAAAAAAAGAGATTCCAGCAAGTTTTCCGTAGTTTCCAGATACCCCAATAAATTTTTAGCCACCAGTACCATAAAGCAGCAACTGATTCTTATCATAGACAGATTACAAAATAAATAAAAGCTATTTAAACTCTGAGGTTCTTATGCTAAACAAGCACAACTGTGCCTTTTGCCTTCAAGTAATACATCTAATAAACACAGCAGTATTGTTTTTAAATATTCAACACTAATGAACAGTGTGTTAAATTTAAAACATCAGAATACTTGGTTCTTTATTCACTCACTTTAAGAATTCAGTGTGAAGTGTTAAATATGCATTTTCACACAGTTATGCAAAAGAAAAACAAAAACCACAAAAACCCACACAAAACCATCACACTGTAGCAGTTTATACCAAAAATCCCATGCTGCCTTCTTAAATAAAATGCTTGGGCATAACTGCTCAGTTCTATCATTAATTCAAAGTTACAGTTTCCTAGTACTATTGACTTTTCTTGTGATGCAGCTCCTTTAGCACATAATTGCATGCAATTAACCTTTTTTAAACAAATGTTAACATCAGAGACATGACCATTTAAAGGCAGTATCTGCATACCCTTTGATTCCTTCAGCTACAGCACAGAAAATAATCCCATGCAGACAAACCGTGTGTCCCCCAGCTGCATCATCTGAGGGCACAGAGTCGGTTCCCTGTGTTTTTTCTTCACTACTAAAAATAAATTTAAAAATGGGTGTCTTTTTTTCCTGGACTAATAGGCACACACAAGCTACATCCCTGTGGAAAAAAAATCAGTGACGATAAAATGCTGCAAACTGAAGATGAAGCAGTCAGCTCTGACTTTTGTAAGCATCTAGTACTTGGGAATATAGAAGATAAAACTCTCTAGCATTACTTCAGGAAAAGTGTTAAAACCACAGTTTAACAAAAAACCCCCAATGAACAAAAATTAATGCTCCCAACTCTATGTTTGCTAGCTGTTAAGGCGCACTTTCAGCTTGCCCTCCTGACGTCTTGACAAGAAGAGTAAGTGAGGGCTGTTCTCATCAGAAAGGCGTTAAGTCTGCTTAAATCTGTCAAAAGTATACTGTTATCTGCTGTGAAGATCAAAGTGCCTTTTTAACTCCCAGAGACATGTACAGCACAAGCAGACTTATATATTGTCTCACTGCATATACTTTATATATTGTCTCAGAGCAGCATATTCAGATGCTCCAAGTAGCTGTACAGAGGTGAGTTCCTGGATAAAGGAGAAATGTCAGATAGTGAGATATATTCAGAGTTAATGTCTATTCAATCTCTAAATATCTTCACGCATTACCTGCAAGGTTACCACAAGAAAGGGTCACACCTGCAGCTCAGAAGACAAACACTACAATACCAATACAACTAATGAATTCAAACTGGCCATAGAAAAGAATTTTGGTTTGATCCATCTTGAACAAATGCCACAAATGATTCCATAACTTATTATTATCATGAGGCCTTTAAAAAACAGCTAAACCCCAGTCCTTAGCTTGTCCACCCTCTACTTCCCAGCCAAGACTCTCTTGAAGTCAGAAGGCTTACTTTTTCTGACTCCATGGTTCTCATCACTGCTATTTTGATCCCCAAAGCCTCCCTCATCACTATACAATGTTTGTAGTATGGTGGCACTGACAATGATGTGATAGTTCCGTATGAACTTGGAGAGAAAAAACAACATCAACAAAAAAATTCCCAACAATTCCCCAGGCCTTCTTCAAAGACCTTAATAAACCCTAATGTTCATTATGCAATTGCTTACACAGAACAATTCCTGAACAGCATTTCGCACACTACAATAAATCCGGGTATGATTTAACAATACTTAAGAAAAAAAAAAAGGGAGGGGGTGCAAAGACAGCACTGTGAACACCAATTTAACAAAGAAAGCAAGTATATGCATACATCAAGCTATACACAGAGAACCTGAATTCTTTGCACAGACTGTTAGCAAATCTGCATATTACAGTCAGATAGTTCTGTGGTTAAAAGTACTCGAAATATGTGGCAACCTTGAAAAGCAGCCTCTTTTTTCCTTACTTTTTAAAGATCTTAGTGTTAAAGAGCATGTAAGTATTATTTCATTTGCAAAACCTACGATTTAAAGAAAAAGATAAAAGTGTGTGAAGATATGAAGGCAATAATGCATTCATTTATGCTTGTCTGGTATGCAGTGTCACCTTGCAAATAATAAAAAAAATGTCTAAAATAAATTGAAGAACATATTACCCTTCAGCTCAAACTGCTTATGCAAAGCACACATCAGGAGGACATCTTCTGCAGGGGAGAGCCAACTTCCTCCCATTATCATTACAAATCTGAAGAAGCTTACACCCTGCCTCAAAACCTTATCCCTCAGTGACGAAGATGCGTATTAACGACAGCTACAACTGTTGCATTTTTCTTTTTAATAGTCGGTATTTGAAACTTTTCTCCAGTTGCAATCGATACAGTACAAAATAAAGTCATGCTCTGAGATTTAAGAACTGCTCACTTGCTTTCCATGGTGCTGAACATCCCCCTGTGTTTAGGTAAGTATATGTACTTCATGAAAAACCCAGTGTGCACAGAACAAGCAACTCCCAGGGACTGCTGCTAAGTACCTGTAGTTTTGTTTTTATTACTCATAGACTAAGTATTTCTTAAAATAAAGGATACCTGGCAGCAATATATGATCTCAGGGCAAATTAAAGCTGAAGCTCTTCAGCACAACTCAGTATTGCACAGGCTCAAGCACCGTGCCTTGCTGTTGGATCCTTGGCAAAAGGAATTTAAAAAAAAGAGAGCTTAGCCGTGAGTTTTCATCCTTGCACAGGGCAGCATGGCTCAGGGCAGCACATTAACTCAGTGGCAGAAAATGCTCCAGTGCCTCAGCAGAAGTCACCCACAAGCACATGATTTTGAATGCTAGCAAAGCATAAATACTTGTCTGGAAGTGCCAGACTCCAGTGTTCTAGGACCCAAAGCCAGAGGAAAGGGGGGAGAAGATAAGCACTGTAGCCTCTGACAGGTGAGGGTCTCTGACTCACTGAGACGACAGAGGCTGACACGACACCCAGAATGGTTTTCCCTCTTCATGTCAAAGCAACAGATGGCAGAATTTGCTCAAAAAATTTAGAAGAATCAGCCATTACATTAAAGAAATGTAAATTATTTATTAACATTTTATACTGCCTGTGAAGAATCAAAGGGATGTGATCTAAAATGTGGTAAACTTAGAGCAGTCACAAACTACGCAAACAAATTTAGAAATCAGTCTCAAAAAGGTGGCACTAGAAGCCACAGCAGGCTCAGGGCTTCATGGAGTGCCACCCAAGTTAGATGTTGCTGCTACAAGGCAACACACTTTTCCAAGACAAGATAAACAATTACTCTTCTTTCCCAGAAGTTCTACAAACATGCATATTACATTTTTTCACCTAATCAGTTACTAACAATGTCTAGAGTGTGGCTTGAAAACTCAACTATACCATTTTAAAGTCAGTTTTAATGACTAGTATTTAAACTCTTGGTGTCCTTTCTGCGAGCTTTCACCTCACTAAGAACACTTAAAAGTCAAGCACAATCAAACAGTAAGAAGTTACATGTGAAAGATGTTCACTGGGATTTCCTTGCTTCCATTACTTTACTTACTCTCACCTGAGTACCTTAAGTACCTGCCCTGAGTTTAGCATCCGTTTACATACGTACGAAACCAGGGAAGAACATCTTTGCAAGGGAGGTTGAACTTAAAGAAGCCCTTTGCTTCTTCAGGCTAGAAACTGAAGTAAGTAGCTTGCAGCAGAAATCCGCTAGAGCCCTTTCTACAAAATGAGTCATGAGTGCAATGAGAAGAGATTTATCCCCTAACTGAGTAACTTGTTTCAAGCAGACAAGAGGAAATCTGCAGGTTTTCAAAAGTCTGTATTATTCTTCTCCTGTTTGGGCCTGCATTTTCTTTTCTGATTTTCATGTACACATCATTTTATAGATGGATATTCTGTTTTGTGGCCAGAAAAGAGACACTTCTACACTTAGATAAGTAGGATGACCAGCCATGAAAAGTGAATTGTCACATAAAAATTTATTTTAAAAACACCTACACAGAAGATAAGAAGTCTCCAGGAGAAAACCAGATCATCTGATTACAACAAAATTACTCAAAGGAAAAGTTGATTCTGTACAGTTATTGAACATGCTTCCTATCCTAGGCTCTGCCTGTAGAGGAGCCACTGAGCAAACCATTTTTATTTTTGGTGAAGATGTGCTTGAGTACCTTAAACATATTAATATGATTCCTTCAAGTTTCGAGCCCTTACACTGATAACATACATAACATCCTGCAGAGAAACAATGCACTGAGGATCCTGAAAGCAGCCACACTACACGGAGGAACAAAATGTATCACTTAATGTTTTTAGGGGGTGTGAGCCCACGTGGCAAGGAATGGAGAAAAGACACGTAACAGGAGACAGCTGTTTGAAGTCTGTTGTCTCTGTAGGGCTGAAACTGGGTAAGTCACTGAGAGGCAGAAGTTTTATTAAACCTTTTGCTGCTGACCTCTGCTGCAGCTTCTCCAGAGCTGACAGAGAACCAGGATATACCAGCAGAGCATTAGCATTTCAAAAGGTACCTGCACCTCTTGCCTAGCACAGCACAGCAGCATTAATTAGAGAGACAGCAGAAGATAAATGCGCATACAAAATGAGAGTTGGGCTCTATTTGATGCTGAGTAACCTCTACCAAAGAGCACCCTCACTTTCATCAGATAAACTCAAGGGAGTATTCTCCAATTTCTACACAATTTAGCTGTACAATGGATGACCCTATTTCATTTTCTGGAACTTGTGATTTAGACAACAACGTATTGCAAAGTTTAATAGAAATTCTTTTAAGGTTTGTACTAATTGAAAAGATGAAAGGTAGGCCTCGAGCTCTGAAGGAATTGGTGGAAAACTGTTTAGTATACCAGTGTTTCCGTCTTCAGTGGGCTGGAGCACCACAGCTGGGTAAAGCTCCTGCAGCTGGCAGAGATCCTACTCACTTTAATCCTTGTTTTGCCTTTCTGACTGTGTCACCACCTCTACAGAGTCAAGGTACCAGTGCCATATTTTAGTTAGCAAAGTCAGCAGGTTTACAGTTACGAATACACACAGGCAGCTCTCTCTTTCACAAGATTAAAAGCATTTCAAACGACCATTTTCATGAGCACAGCTGCAATTAAAATGCCTCTGATAAAGCTCTAATTAAAGAATAAAACCACCTTTTATAGTTACTTGACATATGGATGAAATTAAGAAACAAAATAAAGCTGCTACTCTCATGTATCAATAAATCTGCCTTCTGATCACAGCCCGATGTACTCAACGAAATAGTTTTTCTAGCAGGGTTTTATTTGTTCAACTTTTTATAAGGGATAAAGAATGAGGGACTGACAAAATGTGTTCACCTAGGGAAAAATTAGCTCTCTTGGCATTTTCTTCTGTAAAACATTTAAACTGCTATACCAAACAGGTAAGTTCATACCTATGCTCTGCACCTTAATAGATGCAAAAGGATGTCTGGTTGACAGTGACATGCCAGACATAAATTTTTATTTCTTTCCACTGCTCATTAGTGAACAAACCTACATGTAATGAAATATAGTAATGTAAGGAAACCTGCTGCAGTGTCACCCTGGCCACTATATGGGCTATCTGCTTTCCCAAAGACTCCCAAGTACAAGGAAATGCAATTCTAGCTGCTAACACTCTCCTTTAGCTTAGCTGCAGTCAGGTTCCTCCTCCTGGCAGTCAGCACAGCTTCCAATGCCACCTGAAAAAAAAAGCTTGTTCTAGAAGTTAGCCATTACCACCACCTCCACCATAGGGAAGCTCCCTGCAGTTCCTTGGATGGCTAATCTGAAAAGAAGACTGAGCAATTACACAGACATGGTATCCCATCTAAGGGTGGGAAATGCTCCTTAGGGGAAAAAACCCTAAATTTTGCACTGGTCAAAGGACCATATCAAAACCTGAAGTCCTCCTTGCCTCTCAAAGCTTCCTTCACCCCTCGAAAGCACCAGCTGTCACAGCGATATTCAGAAGATACAATCTTTTCCTATCTTCAGCTAGAATAACTGATCAGCAGCTAACCAAGCCAAGATAACTTACAAAAGCCAAGGATCTAGTTTATATTAATTATTTCACAATTTAGCCCACAGCTGATAAATATTAAAAGGACAAAGCAAGGCACATCCTTTCAGACTTTATCTCATACCTGTGGAGCGACTACCGTGGACACACGGTACTCATTTGACCTACCAAAATTTCACCTTCTGTTTGTTAAACTAATTTTACCAAGGAAATACTCATCCTCAGCACAACATAAAATGGCTTTCATAATCACAGGAGTCTGTGCTGGTTTTTATGCTAGCAGTCCTAACGCAGGAGAAAGAACTAACAGCAATTCACAGAATCATGGAATGATTTGCCTTGGATGGAACCTTAATAATCATCTAGCTCCAACCCCCCCACCATGGGAAGGGACACCTTCCACTACATCAGGTTGCTCAAAGTCCCATCCAGACGAGTCTTGAACAATTCCAGGGATGATAAATACATCAAGGCAGCAAAATTCTGCAAGAGGTCAAGGTCCGCAAGTAACGCTTCCTTCAGATCACGTCAGATTTCTGCCACTGTGAAGCCTTAACTACAGCTGTCACCAACAAGCACCAGAAATCTGCATGAATGTGCTAAAACCCTCACTAGGTCCCAGTCCTCCAAACCCGCACACGTACAGCCTCACCTGGCACACACAGCCAGGGGGAGGGAAGCTCTGTATCAGCTCCATCTGAAACCAGCACAGCTACATGCAACACAGCTGGCAACACAGCTGGTGAGTCACAACACAAAAGGAATCCAATGCAAAACTCAAGCTTAGGAGCAAATTCATCATAGCACTCAGAATTGGTAGAGCAGAAGAGGACGTAAAATTATTTTATTTTAATGCATTCAAAACAGAGCAATTTTCCACATAATCTTTGCTAAGAAAAAAACCCAAAAACACACCACCCACTAAACAGAAACCATAGACTAAAAAAAAAAAAGAAAAAAAAGCAGAAGAAAAAAAGCCTGCAAGCATGACCAAGAGAAACCTTAAGGGCACTGTGAAGGGTCTCCAAGGCTACATTGAGAACTTGGTTGACTGAAGTATATATAAATCTGAGCTAGCTTTAAAACAGCTCAGAGACTGGTAGTAAAGTAGTTATAATGGCAGTGCTTGCTGTGCTTGTTTCCAGAACATTGCCAGCTTCACATATGAGAGTCTTAAGTGTGTTCAAGAAACACATGTGTGTGCCTGTCCATCTCCCCCCACCCATTAGTCACACAAGGGTGCTACAGTGCATTTTCAGCAGAGCAAGCAGGCATGTGCTATTAAGCTTTTAATACCCAGGCTGTGGCTGGGATCTACCTACCAAACTCCTACTGCCTGTTACTTAAGCTGGCTGTCCTTATTAATGTTTTGTCAAAATCAAGGAAACCATACTGTGGAGGGAAGGTTTGAAGAGAACCTGAGCCAGCTCTCCCATTTGTATCTGCAGCACTTCGTTTACTGCTACATAAGAGCACAAATGATAGCACTGAGATAACTACCTACCTGACAGATATGAGATCCAGGCAGGTCAACGTATAGATTTGTGCTTATTTGTAAGCGGCAATCACAGAAAAAAACCCTGTGCACTGGATTGAGGCATCAGAAACATTACAAACGTACACATGATATTATAGAATTCTCTGTTCTCAATCTCTCCCCTCCTCGATCCTCCTTCTTTCCCTCTTTTTGTCTATGTGGGCTAAAAGCACTCTCAGACAAAAATACCTCATTCTCAATAAGTAACACATAGGCCAAAAAAATCTCTATCTTGGCCTCTGCACAAGTAATTCTCTATCAAGTGGAGTAGCTGAAAAAAATTTAATGTCAACTCTGATGCTGTTGGTGCCCTGCTTATTATAAAAAAAAATGTAATAATAACCCCATATGAGCTTCACAATTTATTATGATTAAAAAAATTATATAACCCTTAACTGCTATTCTACTAAGTTCTATTATTGTCATAATCACTTTGACTTAATATTTTATTAAATTTCAACACATTAATTAACTTTTCTTATAGGATGAGAACTAGATCTTAAGGACACAGATTTACCTATAAATAATACAAGTGCAATGATGAGCTCTTATTAAAAGCTATTCCCTTTATATACAGTGATAGGAGTTGTTCCTCAGGGAAGATATTCAGAGGTCTAATATCCCTGCTGCCACCTGCAGCACGTGCACTACAAGAAGGGAGAGGAGAACTCTGAGTGGATGCAGCATTGGAAATGCCTTGGAAAAGACTGGGCACAGATGAGCTGTGAATCAGACACTTTGAATTAGTGTATACTGAGCTGCTCTGGGAGTAGCCTGAAGACTACCACAGGTGACATGGAATGTAACCATCATTAGAGATGTCATTCAACAGAAGATGTCATTCAACTGAATGACAGTGTGGCCCATTCCTTCAGTCTAAAATTCACTACTAGATAATTTTTTCCGCACATTTTAATACCAGTAGGACATTAATTCTCAGGTTGATAAGTTTTTGAAAAATGTGTAAAGTTAGGAGGATTAGACCTATCTGCCTGATAATGAGGTAAGAGACACATATTTTACTGGAATAGCAGAAAAACCGTCACTGAGGTTACTTTTGTAATTGTTCTTGGAGAGAAGCAGAAAGTCCTCCTGAAGATTAAGAGAAGTCTACTTCATTGTAAGCCAAGCATTGCCTAAATCCTAGGCTGTTAAATACCTGTTAAGGTCCAATGCAAAACAATCCTGCACCAGTCAGCTACAGCCAGCCAGCTGGTAATAAATCGGAATTTGGACATACATGCTGACAAAAAGGCACCAAGATTTTGGACCATTCCCACCCTTAAATTCAGCTCCAGGTACTCTAGGAAGTACAGCACACCCACTCTCTCTAGGTAGCAATGAACCTCAGGTGCAGGTGACACTGCAGCAGTTTTTGGGGATCCCATAAGAAGCTTCAGGCAATGTGGCTCTTTAAGTCTAAAAAACACCACCTCCCTTACCTAGATAGGAATGTCCATGATAGAGGGAGGTAGAGAATATCTTTGTTCCAAGCCGTCAGGTCGCAGCCAGGAGGCCAAGGCCCAAGAAGGGCAGGCTGCAGCATTCACGAGCCAGTGCAGCTTTTCCAGAGGCCAAACTGTGGAATCAAAGGGCAATTTCTTTTCAGTTGTACTCCTGGCTGATGTTGGTGCATGGAAGACCTCCAAGAAGGAGTACATAGGAGCAGTTTTCCCCATTTGTTTCTTTTACAATGTGGGAAAAACAGTTTACAAATGCAACTTTCAGATGAGAAAATAAAATAATTTAAATTACTTTTAAAACACAGAAGTAAGGAATTAAAGCTACAACCTACTGGTAACTCATGCCTTTGGTCTCTAGATTCCTATATGTTTAGAGATTAAAATAATTCACTCTTCGGAGATAACAAAATGGAACAAGTCAGTGTGTGAATGTTGGAATTGGCTAATTTACAAAGAAGGTTGGAGAAAACTGTCGCTCTTGGACACGAAAGAACCACGCAGACACCTTGTCAGGAGAGAAGCAGAAAAAAGAGGGGGTCAGAGACCCCGAGCTTTATTATATATGTTCTTAAAGACCACCGTGGATTGGAGGGAGAAATTACCACCCCTCAATCACACTGGTCAAAGGAAAAGTCCATCAAATGTCTCCGCCTAGGAGAATGGAATGAAAAACAATAAAGTATGGTTAACAAAACATGGCTATGTTTACAGAAAGTGCGTGAGAAACTGTTACAGAAAATGAAAACATCGAAGAGCTGCAAACTCAGGGCAACAGAAAACAATAAAGAAAAATCTACACTTGGATTGACAACTTGTGTATGGTCCTGTGCCAGGATCCTGCCTAATGCACTTGAACAGGTGGATATATTAAACCCCAGAAGCACAAGGACTAAAAGGGAAATTTTGATGAGCTCTTAAACAGGGTCATGAATATGATTGTATTTCTGCTAGTGTTACTAAAAGAAGTCAAAAGTTGCCACGGCTTTTCCAGTGTGAACATGGCAAAGGAAGCACTTTCCCCTCTGATTAAAAATGTGATCCTGCAGAATGGGAAGGTATCACAATCCTGATGAAAGCCCTCTTCAACATACTGGGAATGCTATTAGAGTTCTCCACAGTAGAAACCACTACTGAGGTGTATTACGATCACATAAATGCATGACAGCACTGACCACTTAATCCCCATTCTGTCATAGGCAAGTTGGAGAATAAAAATTACACTGACACCCAAGGGTATTTTATAATAGAATACGAAATAAAACAATAAATTCGCAGACGATTTTGGCTTTGCCTCATGGTATTGCATTATGCACCAAATATTCCTGGCCTCTCATTCATTACTATTTAATTACAACAGAATACCTTTCTTTCAGACTTAATTAACCTCTGAAAGGAGTCTGTGACCTTGGGACCCTCCTGCGCATTTGCAACGTGCTGTTGGAATATTGCTCTGCCTGGAAACACTTCCTTTAATGCTGAGATTTAATGAAGAGCACAGGTTTTTACAGGGAACACACAAAATATGAGAACTCTGCATGTGGTCACTTAACGAACAAGAGCTACAGCATACCAATTAGAATCATAAATCAATACTAAATTAACATCAAAAGATGCCACAAGAGTATCCCCAGAGGAGAGGCTCATTACAGTAAACGTGATCATGAATGCTCTTCCCTATTACTTTCACTGTGGGGCAGAGAAGAGGGAGTAATGAAATGAGGAGGGGTTTGTCCATTTAATCCCTATTTGTTTAAGCCAGCAGAAGCTTAAGTATCCCACTAAGCCAAATGACAGTGTAGTACAGTTCCAGCTCCCGTCTTTGTCAGAAAGTGCTGTTCAAGCTGAAACACTGTGACTGTGAACGGAAATCGGAGAGCAGCAACCTTTTCACAAGATGAGAGGCAGAACCACAGCTCATGCAGTCGCTTTCATTGCTTTGCTGCAAAGCTTCGAACGATGGATTCATGTTGGCCCCTTGGTGCCAATCAGAGCAGACTTGTGCTTGCAGAGTAGGTGCTGGTCCAGTAACTCACTTGCTAGGAATGTTAACTCTTCAAAATGGATTCTTCGCCATCCTGAGAATTCCTTCTGAGAGCTAAAAATTACATCAATCCATGCATGCTCCTCATACAATTCCCTCCTGTACAAAACCACCCCAAAATCACCTTATGCACGGGTTTTTTTTTTTTTTCCTACAATTGAATGCATCAGAAAGAAGAGATATTGACATCCACATCTGTCACTTCATTAATTACAACCATTTGTTGTCAAACCTCACAGATGATGTTTTAGCAAAAAAAAAAAAAAAGGCACTGGATTCTTTACTGAATCTTTTCAGGTGTCTTTTTGGGACACCCTGTCTTTCACCACTCAAAATACCTTCATGTGCACGATTCCAATCTGATCTGTCACCAGTATTTAACACCTCTGCTGCAGCTTATAAAAGTAGAAAGCATCAATCCTCCTACAGATACCACTGGAACTTGCAGAGGAAAATAATAAAGCCTTCCCTTCTTTCTTTCTTGCTACAGAATAACAGTTGCTCCACCGGAGTTATTTCCTAGGTTTATTCCAGAGACTTTTCTCGTTTTCAGCTTTAGTATCAAAAGCATTTTCACTCCCTTCCCATCTTTTTCCTTGTGCCCTGTTTTTCTCCCTCCCTTCTAATTTTTGCCTTTTTTAGATTATATCTGTACCTAACCTGTTTAGATCCTCCAAACACAAAGGCAAAACCCCTGCTGACAAAGAAACAGAGATATTCAGAGTTCTGTTGCATTGCTGCATAAAGACTATGATTCCAAGCCCTTGCAGAGTAACTTCACTTCTGTGCAGAGGGAATGACAACCACAGGCACTGCTCTGGCCCACAGCTGTATACCCACCACTGAACAATGTCATTGGACTTGTAACACACACCAGCTGCAGAAACAATAAATCAATCAATCAATCAAGCAATCACTCTACTACCCACGCACCAGGTTAGAAAAACCCCAAAAGAACAAAAGCCAACCTAAAAGTCCTACCAGTCTCATACAAAATATTTTGAGGTACACCCACATACCAGTCTCTTTTTTATGCTGAAGGAAAAGGGGAAGTCCAAAGGCACAGCCTTTTGTCCACTGCCATTGCTACCCCCTCTGTCATTGTTTCATACATAAAGCACTCTAAAAATATACCTTTTCTAACCTGCTGATCCTTGTCAATCTTCTTCACTGGTGTCCTATAAGGTCTCTCCACACCAATGGTTAATCCAGTCTCAAGCTGTAAATCCCTACTTTTCCTTTCACTTAGATAGTCACTCTAATTTATGCAAAATACTTATAATGAATAAATGAAGGGGAAGAGCTAAATGATTATTTATTGCTTCTATTCTTTTTTTTATATGCCAGATACCTTTTACACAGAGATCAAAACACTGAAGAAAATGAGGATCAAACTGCATGCACATGCGTACTCTGTGGTCCAAAATATCTTATCTACACATTCCCATTAGTCACATGATGTGAGCACCTTCAACTGCCCACTCAGATTAATTTCAAAAGAAAGAAACTTATTCCAGCTGGAGTTTCTAAACCACCAGGGAAAGCCAGGCAGTTTAAGAGTTAAGCAGTTTGTGTAGGTGGGATATCCCTCTAGAGCTAGACCAAGAATAGATCAAGAACTATTCTTAGACCAAAAATAATTTATTGCTACAGGATTAATTTCATTCCTGGTGTTACTGCTACTATTCTAAATATTCTAAATATTTTGATCACTGTGTGGGCACCTCACAGTTATTTCACATACAGCAAGCAGTAATAATTTCCAACTATTTCCAATGATGGAATCAGAGTAATAGATGCTCAAACAATATTTACACAGTTAAAAGGTTTTTTGTTTGGTTTGGGATTTTTTTTAAAGCCCAAGGGATGAAAATGGATTATGTCCCAGTCTCTGGAAGATGTGGTTACTGACAAAGTTACAGTAGGAGTCTCGCTCTTGTTCTATCCATTTCACAGGTTGTTGGAACAATACCAGGTTGCTGAAAACATTAGATCCAGCTGTGGCGATTTCCCTGTTTGCAATCACCACAAAGAAGAGATGCATCAAGTAAAACATTAGTTATAATGCAAGAATTCAGGGCAATGCATGGAGAGGGTGTAATTGCTTAGGCATCTAGTGCTTAATATCTTACCAATTAAGTCAATAGAACATCCTGAATTTGCACAAAAGGCAATCTGGGGCCCTATTCAACAAGCACAGTCCCCACATATTTCTGTGTTGTGACAATAAAGAAAAATACCTAAGTAACACTAAAAAGAAAACAAAACTGACAAGCTTGCATGGAATCTCAGTTCCCCTCATTCACCAGGTGCTTTTCAAAACCCCCCAAAAAACCACAACCCAGTTTCTAGCAGGATCTTCATGTTGTGTGCCCACAGAGATAGTCACTGGTCAGTCTTGGCTTGTTTCTTCTCTCTCTAGAATGAAACATAAATTTCAACCATGTTCAGCTGTATTCATTCTCAAGTATTATTTGTCTGACCCTTTTTATTTTGTAGTCAGTTTAATATTCCTTGGTACTCAAGAATAAACAAGGACATCGCTCCAAAGCCAATAAAAGCTGAATGCATCTCTTCCTTAGCCCATTTCAGTAATTTTGTTGTACAGTACATGCACATGCCCCTATTTGAACCAAAAAGAACTACTGAAGGACAGATGCATTTTTATTCTGAATGTTTCCATGTTCAGACTGCCTCACAACATACAGGTATTTTGGTGGTATGCTAGAGTTGTCATCCCACCCTTTATCTACTGCTCTCTTCTCTCATCTCCCTAAAGTTCACTCTTCTAGTCATATCCTTGCAGTACTAATCTGTTCCTGAGCTGCTGATATGTACACAAGTGCTTACAAAAAGATAAGAAAAATGGAAAATATTTACAAGGAAAGACATTGCCCACAGCATACAGAACATGCTCACGCTGGTATCAGAAACCATCTTAGTGCCTTAGTGCATATTTCAGTCGAAACACTCCCTATTTCATAGCTGAGTTAATGAGCCAGAGCTGAAGGATGTGCTGACACTGCTCCAGGGTTCTGCAGAGACACCAAAACCAGTTTGTAAACAGACTCTAGACTTGCTCATGTGGAATGTCCCACACAGGTAGGAAAGCATCAAAACACAACCCCAGTGGACCTTTATGCATTTCCATTTATTTTAAGACATTTTGTACCCTTGGATCTAATCTACCTGCTGTATGATCAGATATCATTCTTCTCAGTTATTTGGGATCAGTAGGCAAGATATTTCTGTACAGCTTACACCATTTCCAACAGCCTTTTGACTATCTTTTAACATTAATGCCTGATGTATTTTCATTTTATCTGTTATCAAAAACAGACCTTTCTTCCCTTGCTCAAAAATCAGAATTCTCTGCATTTCTCTATAATTGATATTCACTACGTTTTCAGGTGTACTAACTAAAACTGGTTTTTTTAAAGTCTGCATGCAAGAGACAGAAATTTATCTCTTTTTTCTCTCTCTCTTTTTTTTTTTTTTAATAAAACTACCTCAAGGGATTACAAGATTTTTTTCTCCACCATTTTGCAAAAATGAAGCCCAGGCTATTATCTAAATAAGGCAAGTAGTGTGGAGAGGAGTGTGCACACCCATGAGTGTGATTTTTGTATGAACTATGACTTGAAGGAGATTTGAGTTTCTCTGAATGTAAGTGTATCCAAGAGCAGCTTTGGAGGTTCCACGGTACACACTATCCACATGCTTGAGCAAATTATTTCTGGTAGCAGAACAAAACTGATTCTGTGATGTCTCAGAGCTCCAATTTTTTAACAAGGCTTAATCCTCTTGCCTTAAATTATGGAATTTGTAGAGCTGACTGGCAACCTTATCTAGTCCAACTTTCAATCAACCAGCAATGATGCTGAATAATTGATGCTCAGCCCTTCATGTGTAAGGCAACTGGTTCTGCAGTTTTTGCTCTATGGTTTATCCTTGTCAGGAGAGGCACAGGGTATTCATCTCCTCACCCTAAAAAGTAAATTTATTCAATATTCTTAGTTATCAACTGTAATAAGCAGCCTTGATCACAGCTTGAGAACACAGTTCCTTGTTCTTGACAGCATTTTCTGTGAAAACAACTGTGGCACAAAACATTTTTAAATGAAAAGCTGAAAGAGTCCATTTGTAAAATGAAACCACTCTTGGAATACAATTAGGTTTAAAAACAAATCTTAGCAGAACAACTAAGAAAAATGGTTTAAAGATGAATGAATTTATATTCTCAAGTTTTACTTCTCATTATTTTCTACAGTACATAAAGTCCCCTCATTTGCCAGCTTGTGGCTTCACTAACACTCAATTTAAACAGATTTGAAGAATACAATAATCTGTTCTGAAAATAAAAGTGTCCATTTGAATGCAAATTGTTAAAAGTTAGAACTTCTGGCTTTCATATATTGATAAAAATAGAGCAGAGTCTTCTGAAAAAAGAGAATAGGAAAGAAAACCAAGCAATATCCACCCAGAATATGTTTATGCTCCAACAGTCACTAATAAGTTTACTGAAAGAACATTTTAGAGACAGCAAAAGCTAATCTGAATAATTTATCTATAGGTATTTTTTGTGTTCAGTCCCATTATGCAATATCCTGTGATTTGAAGTCACCTGCAAGGGACTATACCTTCTCTTTCCCCAGAACTTTCCAGGCTATGAAAAAAAGACAACCAAAAACCAAAAAACAGAATGGGTGCTATAGCACTAGTAATCCCTTCCTAAATGTCTGAAGTGCAACAGTGCAGATTAGTCAACTTCAAGGTAATTTATTAACATGAATTAATTTTAAGGCATTAACAGCACATGGATTTCTGTGCTCCCTGATTGAACACTGCTCTTGGCATTCTCAGGTCTTAACAGAGCTTCTTTCAAACCTGAGATCATTCTTGCCATGTTCAATATATAAAATCTGTACTTTAAATTTTAAATGACAAGTACTATTGCAGCAAAGACCCAGCTTGGTTTGAGGCTTGTAAGAACTTTCTAGTTTTGCTTTGCTTCAAGAATAGGAAAACTCCCAGTCCCCAGACAGCCCCAAACACCTGTAGAAAGCATTGCTCCATAAAAATGAGCATTGCCGGCTTAATCCTTAATTTCTATTGATAGTCAGACATGCAACGGAAACAAAGGCATACATTTCACCCTGACACTACACACAAAGCCAGCTTGTCCTGGATTCCTGAGAATTACTCCTTAGGCACAACAAACCAAACCACTATAAAGTGCTGAGTACTCTTTGGCCATCTCAGGAATCTTTTCCAAACTGCTTGTTCCAGATGTGACTCAATGCATGGATATTTTATCACTGCAAAATCCTAACTTCTAGCATTGGGGTGGCCATAAATGATTTTTACCACATCATAAAGCCAGAAATCACCCAGATGGCAATGACATTCCTCTTCTTACTGTACACTAGGGGCAGAGATACAGCTATTTGAAGAATAAGCTGAAGAAGTACAAACCCTCCGATTGAAAGATCTGGGATTAATTGAAAGTGTCCCTTTATTCTTTTTTTCTCAGCCCCTTTTTTCCCTGTGGGTTTTTTTTTTTTTCTAGAACTGCTGTTCTGGACAAATTGTGACCCTTTGATTTCCTGGTTGGCAATTTAAACTTGGTTTATGGCGCTCTTACTGGGACAGAGCAGTTTTATGGGCAAAGCACCTTACTTGCAGCCAGGAGACCTGGTTTCTAAAGTTGAACTGTCCATCTGTTTTGTATTTGCTCATCACTCCATCTCCCCAGACTTTTGTTCTGGTTCTTCTTATCTACTCCTAAGCAAGATTAGAATAATTCCAAAATAGCAGAGATTCACACTTAATGTTTGTTGATGTGACTGAAACAATAGGGTCCTAATGCCATCTTTGAATGTATTGAGGTATGCAAAGAAAGAAAGAAAATCAGTGGATTTCCGCCAAAGCATGAAGATCCCTGGAGCACTCCTGGAGATCAAGTCTGCTTCCACTAGGACTACTGTTCATTATTAAATACGGATCTCATGAGGAATGACACCTGGCCCTTTGATAGGCTCATCTTTTAACAAGGAAATATCAGAAACTCTGGTGAGATCATGTGAATGAGGAGAGCATTTTATTTATTCTTAAGAACTATTTTCCTGCATTTTAAAGGTGACTAACTGAGAATGTGAGATGATTTCATAACTCACTGCATGACTGAGCAAATTAATAAAGGAACAAAATAAAAGTCTTGGTTCCCAGTTCTCCATTTTAACCTGTAGACAATACTCTCAGTCTTCGGCTAGACAAAACCTGGTACATCTACATCTGCCTCTTGTGAACCATATCCAGAGGTTCTACCTAGGACTGCTTTTTCTTTTCTACTCCTCTCCTGTAAAGAAAGCATGGTCCTGTAGTAAGACAGTAACTTGCTTCCATTGTCTCCTGACATAAAAGAAACAAGGCATTCACACATCCACGCACACAGGTGTACCTCAGGGATGAGAAGCCAGCCATTTCACAGCTGCTGTAAGGGCACGATGAGACCAAGCCTTCTTTCTGTTAGAGATCTAACTTTCAGGGTTCACAACAACAGGCAGTGCTGTCACCTTCCATCATTTTTAGTTATAAATATTACTATGATTCTACAATTACCTATCTTGATTAGCAAAAGCAATAGAAATTCAACATAAAGAGCAATTTAATCTCAACTAGATACTGCTAATATTTTTAAGACTATATGTTTTATTATTATCTGCTATTTGATTTTCAGTTTGAGGGAATGATAAAAACAAACTTGGCCATTTTCTGTTATGGTTTATGTAGTGAGTACAATTAGAAGCACCGCCAAGTTAGCCCACTTGCTGGTGTCTCTCTCAAAATACATCTCCACTTCTTGTGATAAGCAAAAGGGTACTTCTGCTCCTCCTAAAATTCTCAAGTGAATCTGAACTAATGGCTGTGTAACTCCCAGATTTTTCCTTTATAGCATATGACGACTAAGTGAATAGAAGTAACTCCTTCTCCAGAAGAATACATACTCCTGGGTCTGGCTTATATAGGTGTTTAATATGAAGATGCACCTAGGGGTAAAAAAACAGACCAATGACTTCCAACTCTCATAATTTCTGTAAGCATTTGATTCAGAGACCAATTAAGTCTCATATGCCTAGTGATGTTATTGCCCTAATACTTTCAGGAAACTCCTTCCAATACAGGAAGCTAATTTTGGTTTAAATTGAGGACTGAAACTATGCATATTTCGTGATATTCATGTCTTGCTACCTCAACACTTCATTGTTTCTGAAACGAATCTTGACTTATATTAACAGTGCACAGCTACTGGAATATAAATGCATTTGAAAATGCAATCGAGTGAAAGTAATTAAATTGAAGATACAAATGAAAAAAGCAAAAAACTACATGATCATAAGGTATCTTGAGAATTTCTCATCTGCACTACCTGAAGCAAACACATTATTTAACTTCAAATGGAATCACCTTTCCAAACACTGAGAGATAAGTTTCTTTCGTTTCTTTAAATTTGTTGGTGCCTGGCTGTTTTCTAAAGATTTAAAAATGGATTCCAAGTCAGGTATTTCCTAAAGGAGGAAACTGTGGATAGGGAGTTTTTTTCTGAACACTCCTGCAGAATTATTAGGATAAATGCAAGATTCTAATTTTGATCTTTAAACACTGCTATAGTTTTTAGGTCAGGCAAAGATGTCTGATGTAAAAGATCTCCTTAAGCCATTTGACAAATAAAGCACTGACTGAGCTTTCAACTTTCTTGGCTTTTGGACTGTAATCCTCCAAATCAAAGAACTCTTCACCACTAGCAGCAAAGGTGCTAGCTTTGACCTCACAGTTTCAGACGCTATTTTTTTTTTAAACATTACTAGAACATATTCTCATACCAAAAACTTCATGAGTACAACTACCTTACAGCCTCCCCAAATCATACAACGAATAGATTTTAAAGACAACAAATGATCATTGTACTCATCATGTATAACTCTATACTCAGATAATCTCATTCAGTGTTTTTGGCATCAGTGTCCTAAATTTTGCCTGAATATAAGATAGCTTAAAAACAATACTCAGTTTAATCTGAAGAGTTCAAGCAAAGAATTCCTCTCAACTCTAATTAAGCTATGTCAATGGCTAATTACCTTCATAAGTACCCTATTTCTAATCCAATATGGAACACAGCAAAGTATGTATGAATTTTTCAGTCTAATAATCTTATTAGGGACCCACTTTTCCATGAGTAGAAGGTATTCAGGAAAAAAGACAGAAGATCTCATTTTACCGATGGGTTTTGCTAGCTGTTGTCCAGCTGTTTCTCTTTTGATTATCTTGACAATGGAGACACTGGTTCTCAGATTAGCCAAATTCAGAGTAAGCTATAAATAGCCTATTGAAGTAGCCAAGGCACTACTAACCCTCACTAATTGCTAAAATGCACACATGAAACCATCAAAACATACAGACACTATGAGATATCTTTCCAATTTTCACGCAAGCAAATATATAATGATGACTACTTTTCCTCATGGAAGTTACACCAGCTTAGTCTTCCTATTCAAAGGTTAAAATTTTGTTTAGCTTTCAAACTTTGATGCAAAATAAGACGCTGGAAAATGCATGCAGCTTGGAAGAAAAACACAGAGACCTGTTTACAGTTCCAGAGCTACAATCTTGTTGGGATCACTGAAACATGACTGAGAGTTGCAATGAGGGGATGCAGGCTTTTTAGGAAAAACAGGATAGAAAGATGGGGAAAAAGAGTTGCCCTTTCTGTAAGAGAGTAGCTGGAGTGCACAGAACTCTGCCTGGGGATGGATGAAGTTAGGCAAGCTAAAGCCGAAGTGGAATTGCATCCTGACAGGGATGTCAAAAATATAAGTTAATTGTAAAAAGACTTTTGAGGTCTGTATTTGAAATTTAGCAGCTGCATCAACTGCAAATGTCTACAAGATTTGTTCCTAAGTTTTAAAAACTCCTGTGGAGCTTCTTGAAGCAGTCTGCATTTATGCCCAGTTCTGAGAAGAATTGTATAGCAGCAGATGCATTTCCATGCATTACCTGAGTTCACCTCATGTATGTTTAATACGTAGAAAATGCTACCATTTTCCAGTTTTACTGCTACTCTTATATTTTATACAGTTCACAGGAAGAAACTGAAAGAGTAGTGAAAGTGATGTTCTCAGTGACTGCAGGCAAGCCAACTAGTGTCACACAGTAAGTCTGAAATGCCAGCCAGAACTCCAGAAACACAGTATTTTTCATGACTGGTTTATCCTTCCTCTTGGAGAGCTCACTGCTCCCCTCTTTAACCTGATGCTCTTAACACTGCAAAACCAGAGTACACAATGGATTTGACATCTCTCTGGAAAACAGCATCCAAGACACAAGTACTAATGATTGGGTTTAAAGGTTCGAATGTGATGATAGTTTTCAATGCATTTTCACCTTAGTATACCCCAAAGCCAGTGATATCCAGGTTAATCAATACCTTAAGATTTAATCAGAAAGTGTTGAGAAACAAGTTCTGTAGTGTGATACAGAGAAGCAACAGCCTAATGCTGAAGTGGAAAGCAGTGCTTCACAATGATTCAAGAAAATTCCAAATTGGATAGGCAAGGCAGACAGAATGAGGCAGAGCAAAAAACCCGTAAAGATCAGTAACTCACCTTTAACTCTGATTAGCTGCAAATGTTTAGCAATCAAGAATGATTTAGCAGTAATCCTTATTTCTAAGTGGGAGCTGGTGTTACCAGTCTGTGGAAAATAACCTTTCTGGACTGCAGAGTCAGAGAGAGAAAAGCACCAGCATTCAGTCCTTTTTCACTCCTGTCTTTCCTATGTCCCCAGCACTGACAGCTCCCAAGGACCAGCCTCTTTAAGGGAAAGTTATCCTGCCCTTTTGGTTACTCTTCTTAGTCCTTATGCTTTAGAAGGCAATTTGTTTTAACATATCATTGAAAAAATCCAGCATGGTTTCTCCTTGTTAGCACTTACAAAAATGAAGGTTTTCTTGGATTGGTTTGTTTTTAAACAAAAATAATTGCAACTCAGACTTTTTGAGAAAATGGGAAAACCAACTAAACATCATAAAAATAACACCACAAACACAGAGGAAGACATATAACACCTTACATATGTTAACCTCATGACATAAAGTGTCACTGCTATGTCAGCCTGCGCAGTGCTATAGAGAGGAAGGTGTGAACTTCCTTTGCTTGATGGGTCTAGCACAAAAGCAAGTCAAGATATCAGTGGAGAAAACAGGAAATAGATGGAGGCAGGGGGCTCTTGAATCACCCTTTGCTGCTTTTCATCCACCAGCATAGGCCAGCATAATGAAAAGCAAGTTAAAGAACTGTTCAGCACTGAGGAAGAACTACAGAAACCATGGTAGCAGCAAAAGGAGGCTTAAGAGGGAATACCTCAATTAAATACAAGCATCCAAAGACATAACCAGTAGACAAGATTATGCATCATCCCTCTGCACCCCTCCTGGGATAATAACACAATCAAATACCTCTATAAAGTGCTTGTGTACGCCAACACATACAGTATGGGAAACAAACAGGAGGAACTAGAGATCTGTGTGCAGACACACATCTAACTGCGATTATGGAGATGTAGTGGGATAGCTCCCGTGACTGGAATGTTGTCATGAAGGGCTACACACTATTTAGGAGAGACAGACCAGGAGGGTGTGGTAGTGGAGTTGCCCTCTGTGAGGCAACACTTGGAATGTATTGAGCTCTGTCTCGGTGAGGATTACTTCCTGACACAAGAAGTGGAGGATCCCACAAGGAATGGTGTGCTGCATGACCTTGTACTAATAAACAGAGAAGGCCTTGTTGGAGATGTGAATGCTGGGCACAGCTTTGGCTGTAGTGACCATGAGACTGTGTAGTTCAGTGTGGGGAAGGAGGAAGCAGGGCAGTGAGTAAGATTGCAACTATGAACTTCAGAAGAGCTTTATCTTCTTCAGGGATCTTCTTCGAAGAATCCTGTGGGAATGACGCCTGCAGGAAATAGAGGTCCAAGAGAGTGTGTTGATATTCAAGGATCACTTCCTCCAGTCTCAAGAATGTTGCATCCCAGTGAGAAAGAAATCAGGCCAAGAGGAAAGAAGCTTGTGGATGAACAAGGAACTCCTGTCATTACTCGAGTGTAAGCAGGAAATACAAACGAAATTGAATCAGTGTCACGACACTTGGAATGAATACAGCGAGGTTGTCACAGTAAGTATAAATGAGATGAGGATGGTCAAGACTCATCTGGAATTAAAGCTGGCCAAGGCTGTCAACAACAACAAGAAGGGCTTCTTCAGCCCCCTGTGGTCCCTTCCAACTTTACCCATTCTGTGGTGCTGTAATATGAACTTATCTCCAAAGGAAGACACCTGTACAACAGTCCCATGCTGCAAGCTGTTCTTTTCCCAAAATATTATCACTAATTCCCATTCTAAAGGATTCTTCACAAAATTTAGTGTCACGAAGAATCAAGCCCAAAGTATCTGTCAAGTTCTTCATTTATATCTCTTGTATATAATAATCTCTCTAAAATTAAAGGACTATAGTTTTTTAGGTTTTGATACAACACAATTAGATATCAGGGCTTTGCATAAAGTATAGTTTTAAAAGAAGGTTAAGAGAGCATTAAAAAATTATTAATATGTCAGTAGAGTCTGAGCAGACAGCTCTTTAATAACAATGGACAGGGAATTTAAGGAAAAATACTTCAGAGAAATTTATGGATATTCTTTCCAGCAGAATTATTTCTTTAAAGACAAAAATCCAAATTATGCACGTCTTCTTTTTTGTTTCAAAGGAACTACTTTGAAGGTAAAATATACCTACTCAAAGCAATTAAGATGAGAAAAAGAAAGATAGAGGAAAAGAATACTCCAAGGGCCAAGTATGTACGACTGAAAGAACTATTAAGTCAAAGTATAATCATCCATTTTCCCCTGAATTATATTTATTTAATACAAACATAAAAGTGTGCAGAACAGATGAATGGGTTAGCAGAGAAGGTAAAGCAAAAGCTCTTAAATGTTGTTCTTTGGAGAGCATCACCATTATCAAAGAGAACTGTTTGCTGCAAGTCAATCTTGAATTCAAACAGACACCTGCTTAAGTTTTTCATGGCTCTGTGAGCAACTACTAGAAAAGGAGAAATAGAATGTTATAGAACATAGTCTACAACAGTAGTGCTTCCCAGACTCCAGTCTCGGTTTTAGCAGTTGTAGAACTTCAGATAAACTTCTCACAGGTGACAAAGGAAGAAATTTTTAGTTTAATTTTTACTTTTAGACTACAGTCTTCCTCTCTAACTCTTGTCTTTATCCTGAAGTAGAGGAGGAAACTGAGCTTCCTCATGTCTCCATCATACACTTTCCATGAGATGAAAAGCAAACTATGTGTCAGATTTTTCTGTATGAATAAAACTGTTCATAAGCTTTCTCATTACTTTGCTCCAAGAGTCAGTTTTATCAATTTGCTTTTATGAAACTACTTATTTATGAATTCTTGCTCAAAACAACTGAAAATCCTAAACACAAGTAAAAAGAATCCTTAGTAAGCTAAGTTTGCCCAAAGTTCCATGGTTCCACTACAAAAATAAGAGATCACTTGAATGAAGTATTTTGCACCACAACCCCAGCTCAACACTTCTGGTGCAGAAACCCAGGATGTTTTACAGTTTTAAATGCCACTGCAGAAAACAAGGACATATTCTTTCAGTCATATTTCCTCACCTAGTGTACACATTTATAGATAGTCTCTGTGCTTTTCTTTGGTCATTTATAATGCCCTGATGCTAACCGAGATATAATTCAAAAAGAAGACTTCCTATTTTATTACCCATCTCATTTCACTAAGTAAGCAGATTTCCTCTAAGGCCTCACATGAAAAATGAAGAGGACATACTTTGTTTCAGCTTGTGGTGACAGGCATCAGATGTTCCTCTAGGCAACCCTTGCTAGGGGCACAGCAAATTTTTTCAGAGGCCTAACTCTGATGGAGGCACAAAATAAGACAGACTGAGAGTAGAGCTTTCAAGACGAAAAAAGACCAGTGGGCTTCAGGGAAAATGGTATTTCAGGCTACCTGTGTTTTTAAAAATTGTAGCTGGGAATAAAAATTTAAGATAATGTGGAGAAAATATTATACTACCTGCCACAGTTCATTAAAGTACCATGCACAGAGCAGGCAGCTACTGAAGTAACTGAACAGATCCTGTTCCTCCACATTTCACTTTCATTGAGAAAAGATGACTTCAATGACTTCAAGTGTATTGCTCACATACCTTTCCTGGTTCCCTTCAGTGTTGTGGTAAAGGTGATTGGCACCTCCATCAGCACAAGCTCTCAGGGCAGCTACAAGTGGAGAAAGAGAACATCAGTGCATTTGCATTATAAACAAAACCCCACAACCAGTTGACAGTGCTGTGTAAACTTAATTGTTCATAGTGGCATAGAGAACAAGCTTGAGATCTTGTATGGCTTTTAGCTTCCTGTACTTGACTGCTTTCCCTCTTTCTCTAAATAGAAATTCGAACTGTTTTTATCAGACTAGTGCCAGTCTTCATCTGACTGTGCCACTGTACTTGCAAATAGCTTATGTCTATCTATCTGAAGCTGCTGCCCAGCCAGCTTAAACTACAAGACAGGTAAATATTCAAAACCTGAAAGGGCCCACCCTCCATCTATGGATGGATCCTCCACCTTGTCACAAGTGGGAACTTGCACTGTAAACACAACTATCTTCTCAGCCAGGCAGAAAGTTCCCTATGGTGGCTCTATAGCAACCTGCATAACAACTGGGGAAAAAAAATAACCAAGAGTTAATCATAACAATACCCTTTTCTCTTTTTTCCCCTCCTATGACACAAAAATGGTAACTTTATTACAGTTCCTGTATTGTTCCACAGACTGTTCGAATCTTCTGGTATAAAGTAGGTGGGTTAGGTCTTAGGTTTAAATCTTGGACTATCCTGGTACAAAACCACAATAATTTTCAGCGCTTCCACCTAATTTGGGGACCACAAAGGGCATGTGCCACTAATTCCAGTTGATTTAAACAAGCAGAGACATGCTGTTCTCTTGTGATCCCATTGTTTATATAGACTTAAGTCAGAGAAAAGAGACAAGTCTAACACTATTACTACAAAATCAAACATAAATTGGTATATTTTATTCATAAGCTTCCCTATTAATCATCATTTAACTAACACACAGCTCTTTCATGAGGGTTTTAAAACCTGGTAAGCTATTAAAGATTGAAAATGACCAACTTGTCTTAGCAGACGAAATCTTATCAGATTTGCTCTGAGATGCACAAGTTAGATAACTATAGCACACAAGATAAAAGAAGCTGTCACTTCCACACTAGGGCAGAGTGTTCCTTCCAGGCAAAGAGAGACTGACTGGTAATCCTGGAAGGGCTGAAAGTCACAGAGCTGGGCGGGGAGCAGGGGGGAAAGAGGAGAGACAAGTAACAAAAGGTACGAACAATCAGATCAGGCACTTCTTGCTGCCGAGAATCCAATTTTCAGCTAAAGCTGCTTTCCTTTGGTGATTATTTTCCAGTCAGAACCACCCCTCAGCAATTACACAAACCTGTATCTTTCCTTTTGGCGTACATGAGGTGGGCAATCTGCCTCTCCCCCTAGTTAGCCAGCCTATACAAATAGGGACAACAGAGTTCACCTCTATAGCTGCTCTCATCCTTAAGTCATTCTTTCTTATGTGGGTGCTGAACTCCTACAACAGGGAGTGTTTGTAAATGAATATCTACTGTGCAGTACCATGTGACCTTGGCTGAGGCTTTTTTGGTGGGAAAAAATAAAACAGAAGGAAGCACAACAACACAAAAGCTACCAGTTCATCACAGGTAGCTTTGGGTACATCAGCTTTTTTTCCTTCAGGCTGAAGCCATGAGCAGGGCAGGAGAACAAGCACTGTACCCCTCTGTATTGCTTCTAGCACAGCTTCTGCTCCTGCCCTCTGCAGTAGCCACGATGGCAAGCACTACTGCCCTCAGCCTTCTTGTACAGACCGTGCTCTTCTCTGTCTCATAGCACTTCACCCACTCCTTACAGCCTCCACTCAAACCCATATTAACAAGCCAAGGTCAAGCAGACTTGATCCTGACAAATCTTATTAGGTGAAGTAATTTCTAGATTATTCTAGAAGCTTGCGAGCCACTTACCATGGTGATTCACTGTTTCAGGCAAGTGCCTCATCCAGTCTGATGAGTACAACATCACAAGACAAGAACACCACTTCTTGCCTGCTGTGTTTGACTGGAAGGTTTTAACTTCTTTCACTTGAGGTTACAGCTGAAAATGGATTGATATACTTCCTTTCACCTGGGCATATCTGCTAAGTTGTCTCAGGGAGTTCAGCTCACACAGAACATAGTAATGGCCCATTGCAAGAAGAGTGTGTAATACCTGTCCTTAAGTCAGCTATCCTGTCCACTGGCTTATTTAGCAGATAGAAGGCATCTAAGTAAGGCCTAGGACCTAAGGTACATAACCTGCCTAAAGGATGCTTCCCAGGCATTCCCAGACAGTCACAGCTTTTTCCTTCTGAAAACAGTGAGTTTTCCATCTATTCTTCCACATTTGAAAAAAATAAGTACCTTATAACTTCCGGGGGGAAAAAAAAAAAAGAAAAGAGAATGGGATGAGATACATAAAAAGAGATTAAAGTCTATTATCGGTCTCAATTACGTTAACACAGCCAGAGCCTTAACTATTGAAAATTCTCTCAATGGACTTACCACAAGTGAAGCCTGGCCCAAGATCTCTTCATCTGATCTTACAATTTTAAAACAACATGACCAAAAAACCAAAACCAAACTAAGCATTACAAAACAAATCAGTCTTCAATCAGTCTGGTACATGTAAAAGTACTGAGATTCTCCCAAAGACAGGAAGGTGCCTACGTAACAGATCTATGACACTTAGATGTTTTTCATACAGATATGGGGCTACTATTTGATGCCTTATATAAATGCAATTTAAAGCTGTCCCCCACATATTTATTCTTATTTATAAGAAAAAAAAACAACCGAACTTCTATAGCACTGTAAAGTTATTTGGAGAAACAATTTATGAGGTACTGATCCTTTACCAGCAAGTTAATAACTTACACTGAAATCAAACAAAGCCCCAGCTGCATTAAGGAACTAGCAGGTAATTAACAGATTGGCTGGAGGCCAGTAAATCATAATATTTCTACAGCTATGAACTAAGCTTTGCTTGATAAAAAGTAATGATATATGTTAGCTGGAAGAATATGTATCATTATTATCTGGAAGTGTTTAAGGAGATAGTCAGCAATTCTAAGCTTACAGTTTGGAAGGAAAATTCTCTATGAAAAATAATAGGAACTGATTCTATACAGTGCCTTTTATATTAGAAACAAAAATGCTTTACAAACAACTATTTGGTCAAGGTGCACCATGGCAACTGTGTAGGCAAATCTAACAGTCTCTAGGCACTTTGCAACAGCTCACACGAAACCTCATTAATTATTTCAGCAGAAACTGAAAGACCTGAACAAGATTTGGGCTTCGTTTTGCTTGGCTTGGCAACCTGAAAACAGAAACACCGTCTTCTGAGATATTTTCAACTTAAACAGACAAAAAAAAAAATAAAAGGTGGAAAGTGACACAGAGGGATGAAGTGCTAAGGGTCACAAATGGGTCAAAGGCAAGTTATCTTCCAAGGTGACCAAAGTGGATGGTGGGGCTTATAGAGTGAAGAATAACTTAAGTGGCCAGTCAGAACACCAAAAGCCTTGCTCTTACCATCTCTTCCGGCCCAAAGGGTACCATCACATCACTGGAGACCCCTCAAATTTGCCAGGTGGGCTGCACATGGAAGTACTCTCTAGCTTATCTATGCCAGAAAGAACTAAGTAACCAAAGACATTACCTGAGGGTTAGAGGCAGTTAACCTGCCTCTGTGAATTGAGACATACGATGGAATGGTTGTCCAAGTAGCTCACTGAGCTCTGGTGGGTCAGGAGGACCAACACCTCCAGAAAAAAAACGTTGTGACATGCAATTGGGAGCTGTAGCTTTTTCAACCAGCACAACTGGAAGCAGAGGAGGCCTGTGCTTTTGGCCACCCAGCTCAGCTGGAGAGCCCATTTCATGCTTCTGTGATTAGAAGAGATGATGCTAAGAGGACAAGGACACAAGTGCACTGCAGCCACAGCTCAGCACACGAATCTGCGCTCCTTGGCATTACCACAAATTACCACCTTTCCTATCTGAATAGTCTGTGTTAAGCTCCACTCTTCAGAAATAGCTCCATCTGCCGAATTACCACCTTTCCTATCTGCTAGATTCCTTTCTCATATAATTCCAGTGTCATTCAGTGAACTAGGCATGGAGACATAACCAAAAAATCAACTGTTTCATTGTGCAGAAGGGGAAACTCAATGCCACTGTCAATAACCGCTTCCCAAGTTATTGGGAGCAGCATTTGTTCAGTCCAGCAGTGTCTGAAATTATGGCAAGAGTTAATACTCCTCAGCCCTACCTATGCCAAGGAAGAGTTACATAAAGAGCATGTTATCAACCCATCATATCTCACAGGCAACATGAATGAAGAAACAAAAGCCTTTCTGAACAATGCCCTTCCTTTTAAATGGTGCATCTTCTGCTAGTAACCAGAGAAGTATTTCCCTTTAGTGACTGAATTTGAGGCACCAATTTTAGGGCTAATTGTTAGTTTTTACAAAAATTATTCTAACACAACAAAAATACTGGAAACTATTTACTTTACATTTATATTTGCCCCTCTGGCAAATATAAAAAACTTACTGTGAGACAGGATATGAGCAGCATACCAAACACAAAAAGGAAGGTCTTGGCTGTGAGCTAACTAGTTCTGATGCTTTTTGCAGAAAAGAAGCAAGTATATTATCGTATTCAATAGCCCTGTAAATTCAGGTGGGGCAAAAGACTCCATAGAACAGATGCAACTCTTGCAGACTAAGATGAGTGCGTAAAAAGGGAACATATTTATAAACAGTACCAATAGCTGGGAAAGAAAAGCATAACCTCATAATTTCTATTCTATTATTCCTTGCAATTAGCATTTAAAATATATTCTTTTCCAAACAGATCTTGAAATCAATCCACGTTTTTTGCTTAAATTCACATTTGTGACAAGTGTCCTTAAACTGCCTTAGTATAGCCCCTCTGTTCCTTTTCTAATTTTACACAACTTCTTCTAGGTATGCAATCTGTTTCCCTCATTCATTTATTGATTCAGTAGCCTGGTAACCATAATTAACCTGCCAGCAAAATCTACGCATAAGAGAACTCTGCTTAATTAATGACTTGGAGTGCTGGTAGTAATACATATGTGAAATAAATGGTAGATACGCAGAGAATTGCTTGGTTGGCTTGATACATAGGGCCAACACATTTTTGTCCCAGTATTACTAAAAAATAGCAGTTACCAACAACAAAATACATAATCCGTATTTATGCGCTGTCTCATTTTCTCCTTTGTCCTGCAGAAACTGCAAAAATAAATGTAGCAAACCCATGGCTTTGTACAGCTGCAGATTGCTAGCAAGGGGATCTAATCGCATCTCAAAATATTCCCTCCCACCCATGTGTTTCCACCTGTGTTATCAGGACCGTTTGCAACTGCTATTCCATATCAATTACAGGGCACTGCAGACATCCCTTTTCTGTCAGCTGCAGCTGTGTTTAGCAAACCACCTACCAGTCCATAATAGTTTTCTGCTTTGTGGTTGGACATTGGTCTTGCTATGAGGCTTTTTAACTATTTAAAATAGGTCTATCCTTACGTTGCAAATGAGTGGTTTGGCTGCTTAAAGAAATACCATCAAAGACATTGTTGAAAGCAGGGTTTAATATGAATTTGTGAAAATACAACTTTATATAGTTTGATTACAAGGTTCACTCTACTACTTACTACAAAGATGAAAGCATACAAAGGAAGATCAAATTAGAAGCAATTTGAAATTATTTACAAGGAAGTTGGGAATGCTTCAGGTGGTAAGGGTGCAAAGGATACAGACGCAAAGATACGGGTGCAAAAGGGCTTAGCAGCACTCAGTCATTGAGTAATTAATATTTACATAGCAATTCGACAGAGTTCCCTACAGTTATAACAATGATTAACTATTGATTTGAGATGGTAACATTCACACTACAATCAATTCATACGCACACAGATAAAATGATGTGTACACCCCTTTGTGCAAAGGTACCTATCATAAATTCCTCTTGAGTTCAGAGGAGTGCTCACATCAAATCCCTTTGTGTTTCCCAGCAGGCAAGGGCCGCACCTCGTGAAGTGTGGAGTTGGGCTGGGGTGGGGGTATTAGCCCAGGCCTCATTGTTAGAGACAGTTCTTTGAGTATTACAGACTTGAGGGCTTGTGAGCTCTGAGGTGTCGCACTCAGAGGGTTGCTATTCTAAAATTGTCTCTGTATCCAAGAAAGATCCACCAGCTACAAATGTCTCATACCTAGACCATGACTTCGAGACTACCCATATCAAAGAACATAGGTGCCCAGTAGTCCTGAGGCAACTGGATCACCAACACTGGAGCTGGCAGCCTGCTCCCATATGGACAGACTATGGATCTCAGATGTGTAACGACTGTACTTTTGGTAAGGTAATTACATGTTTCCTATAAAGCTGCTGCGCTTCTTTAATCACTCTGTTTTGAACATGTCACAGAGATCTCAGCCAAGCAGAGGCAGGATTCACTAAGCAATTAAATATGAGAAGACAAGGAAGAAACCAATGTGAGAATGAGTGAGGAACACTATGCTTTTTTCAGTGCATTGATTCAATATTGAGCTAAAGCCACACAGATAACACTTCTCTCTAAAAAGTTCACACTGAAAAAAAAAAAACCACAGGGAAAATGAAATAATTTTTCCCTCAAACACAAACCACCACTGAATTTTAGCCAAAAATGTTACACAGTCACCAGAAGAAAATCTTACTTTAAAAGAAAATTCTAGGAAAACTTATATCTTAATGTTCAATTTGGGAAAAAAAAAAAAAAAAAGGAACAGACCAACCCTTTAACAAATAAATTTGTAAGTACCAAAACCCACAAATTCAAGCAAAAAACCTTGAGTACCAGTAAACATAGTAGCAGTAATATGCTGTCAGAGACAGAGGTAGGGGAGCAACTGTGATTTCACTAAAAGTGAGTTTCTGGACTGTCTTCAGGAGCACTTCCATGCAGAGTTCATTACAATGATTCATATTCAAGGCTGCTGGGTTTGGAGTAACGTCTTGTCAGGAGTCAGATTTAATATTCCTACAAGCCTCATTTAGGATATGATTTTGTCTTCTCTTTTCTGTCACTCTCCCATTCTGTCAAACCCAAGAGCTCTGGTACTTGCTGTGCTGCCTTACACCCATCGCTGTAACAGGCTCCACCAGCGAAGCAGCCCTGTCCTTTGTCACAGAGAAAACCAGGAGGAGAGAGCTCAAACATAAAACAAAGTACTTGCTGCCATTATTTTCATTAAAATCTAAGTGACCTTTTCATGACAAGGCCATGTGGCTTGATGCCACTGGGGGAAGAATCAGGAAGAAGTTTATTCTTTTTATTTTCTCGGGTGTTTTTGTTCTCTGTTTGAAAAATGACAGCTAAAGCAGTAATATAACATTTAATCAGCTTTTCTTTTTGCCCTGAGCACACATCTATTATTACTAGGTAACAGTAAAAAACACTGATTAGGGCACAGACAAAAAAAAAAGGAAAAATGCACTGAAGTGCATAATATTAATCCCGACTTTTTTTCCTGATAAACTACTTGTTTTGAATGTATTTAAAGAATAATTTGTCAAATCTGAGATCCTCACAAATCAAACGAGCTGCTGTAACAAAAGCAGGAAGTCCTACCTGCACCTTAAATCTGTATTTTCCAGAGTGAGAAGGAAAACAAGCTCTCTACAGCCATATATTTGCATCTTATTGAAGTCTGGTCTGATACCAGGAATTCCCCAGAGATGCACAAGCCCTTCCTTTAGTGCCACACATTGGCAGGGGTTGGGTTGGATCCTGGTTTGCAGACCTTGCCTCTGTCACCCCTGATTGCTGGTGAAGGATCCACCGAGTCTCAAACATCAAACCCCTACAGACACAATGCTGCTGATCCTTCACAATACATCCCACCAGGCAGCCTTTCAAACAATGCCTGCTTTCATTGCTTTGCAAGTACAACGCACCTCACCAACAAAACTTTACTACAACCTGTCTACCAGGGCCCTAAACCTACAAACACCAACATCGAAATATAATCGAAGGTGAAGTAACTGCAGGAGGGTGCAGCTAGCTTTTTCTGCATCCATTACCTGGTTATCAAGTGAAATGGAGAGGCTTCAACATTAATTTTATTTCTGAAGTTTTAAAATCATATTGTTTAATAATTTGGTGTAACCTCCATTGACTTCAGGCTTTGAATGCAACTTTTTATTTCTTCATCTCCTATTTTCAATTGCTACAGCATTTGTTTCTGACAGAAGGAAAACAAACAGCTACAAACATGATTGAATACCCTAACTGCCTGCAATTTTTAATTGGTGGTCAGCGTAGTTATCAGACAAACTTTAGTAACAAGCTGACTCTACTCCTATATGGAAAAAAACCTGACTAAAAAAAATAATCATCTTTATTAGCATTAGACATCTACATTTGCACAAAGGATCAGACTGCAAGGATAAAAAAAAAAAGAAGCTTGTTTTTTTTTTTTTTTTGATCTGGCATTGCATGAGCAACAACAGACTTCATTAAATCACTGCTCCCTACCCCAGAATGAGAAGTATGTGGGGCAGGCAGGGAGGTAAATTTGCAAAAGGGTGGTCAGCTGTGCTAAAACAGCAAAGAAGGAGAAATAGTTTCCTACTGCTGCTGGCAACCAGCAACTCTATGTTCCTCATCACAGCCAGATCAGTGCTACTGTCTCTTCTGCTTCTACATAACAAAATGCATTAATAATTCAAGCCAACCTTAAAGTATAAAGCAATGAGCATGATAAGTTCATATTCATGTATGTGATTAAATATTTTCAGCTAATGCATTTAGATTTCAAATTTTGTTTGTCTAAATTGGATTTGCAGTAGTCAGCAACTTATAAAAAAATTAATCACACACTTATTTAAATTTCTCAAAATATATTAATTCTCATGCTACTAAAACACACATCTTTTCTTAGAGCCCAGAACAGATTTCCACACAACCATTTTATATCATTCTAACAAAAACTTTTGTGTGCTAAGGAAATTTCAGAGCTCATAAAAGTCAGAAACTCCAATTTTGTTAAAAGACAACTAGACTATTACAATGCATAAATTTCTGAATGAATCATGCATGCTTTGACACCTACTTGAAAACTTATTTAAAATAGTCAAGAGAATAATCTTGATCTACATGTTGTTTGGAAATAAGTATCTAAAAGAGACACAAACAAGAAACCAGAGAAGGAAATATTAGGATGGTAAATACATTTTCCTAATGTAAATGGAACTGATCTTTATAATTTACTTTCTAATGTCTTGATTATATAACCTATGTTCGTGCGACATACTCTTGTGTATTGATAATTTCCTCTACTTTTAACAGATAACTGTTCAATATCTTCAAGCAAACAATTGTAACAGTAAACTATTAAAAACACCATTCAGAGAAATGGTCAAAGCCTTCCCCCCTCCCCCAAACTGTTATTATTCAACTTATAACAGTTTCACTCTTGTTTCTGACTGACCCCCACATCTTTTCTGTTGTCTTAATTCTCAGATTTGGGCAGTGGTAAGCTGCAGTGGAAGTTTTTTTGAAGAAACTGGAAATGTAAAATTATAAGAAGACTTGACCTTACCTACTTTATTTCATATTTGGAATACCTACAAGTACATATGCACTGGCATTTGCACCAATAATAAACCAGAGTGGTTTCATGGAAGCAGAGGATTTGCATTGGTATTACTCTAGTACTGGCAGTTTAATACAGTTCCAAGGATGAAAATGAATATGGATACTACAATGAAATGCTCCTTTTAGGAAAAGAAGAGTTTTAGCTATCTGCATCAAGACTAGTCTTGATCTCCAACATCTTCCCACACAAAATAAATCAAAAATTGAAATAATATTCTTCTTAGGCACTTCCTTTTAGCTAAGTTTTCCAACAGTCAAGAAAGAAGGTCAGCTAGTACTAGCTAGCATACTGATATAAAACATCAGATCTATGGTATAGTTTTCTCAAACACATTTCTTTCATTATTCATATTTAATAAAACAGTAGAAAAATCCCAAAGGATGCACAAAATAGGATATTTTCATTCTTAAAATAACATAGAAGGTGTGAATTAGCATTTTCAAAAGAAATAATCAGCACCAACAATATTTTTTTGGAAGTTTTTAGCTATCTTGACGAAATTATATGTTAAATCATCACAACACACAAAGAAAGCTCATTTGGACAGTCAGAATCAGCTTCAAACCAGACTAAAAGTGAGAAGTGAGTGCGGCATTTCTGAGTGCTAAATGGGATTTCACATCTGAATTCTCTCACATAATACAAATGCAAAACCAATGCTATCGTCCTTGAAAAAAAAATCAACATCTATAAGGAAATTCTGGTTATGAATGAAGATGGCATAGCAGTAAAGTCCCAGCTCATAAAAGTGATGAAGAAACAAGAGCATTGATTTCAAAACCTCTCTTTATTAAGGCTATAAAAGAACTTTAACATGAAATTTCCAAGTAAAAATATTTGTAGGAGGCAATCTAGAGTTTACTGTACAAAACCGAGTGTATATTCTCAAGGGGAATAAACTTCTGTGTGACAACGCTCCTCATAGCAAGGCTGCAAACAGGTAATTAATTTCTAGATCTCTGCATTAAGTAGAAAGAGCTCTTGTCCTCTGTCTCTGGAACAGCCCTATGGCAGTTCCCTAAGGCTTCAAAAAGGGAGAAAGGCCTAGAGCGAACAAAAAAGTAGAGGCTCAGTGGGGACTCCAGCCCCCGAATTTGGGACTGTTCAGTGTTCTGAACTATTCAAAACCTGGTTTTAGTAGCAGATTTGTCCATGTCTAGTTTCCAGTTACAAAGATAATCAGTACATGGCACATGACTTTTATCAAAATGCTATAGTTACTGCTCCAGGCCTTCAATTTCAATGTGTTACGAAGATAAATAGGCCTAAAAGTGCAAAATGAAAACTTTTCCCTCTCATTTTTGGTTGGTACTTTTCCTTTTGAAGAAGAGAGACTGGACTTCAGCATACACTGAAGTTCAGAAGTGAATTCATGCAAACCAAGTATGAATTCTTTGTTTTGTTTAAATTACCTCCTATCTAACTGTATTAGACCCCCTTCTAAATTAATGCTAATATGGAAGCATTTTGCCATCCCTTGAGGATAAGTCAAACTACTTAATCTTTATTGACCAGAAATATTGGCCTCTTCTTTGGGACCATTTTCCCCTTGTAGTTGAAACCTGTGCATTCAATAAACAAAACCTTAGATTTAGCACACCGAGCTTATTCTGAATGTCTGCTTTTAGAACACGTTCCCTGTGAAACAAACAAACAAAACCCCAAGACACAGCCTTGTTCAATTGGTAATACATTACATATTGTATCTGCTGCTCTTTGTTCTCAAAATGGTTCTGTGAAAAAGAACTATACAGTAGCTGTGAGCACTACTATAAAAAGTGTTCCATTTCAGTGTTGCTACTTAATTGGAAATTATCATCCTGTTAAATTTTCAAGAGAAATATGGCTTATAAAAATGTCCTAAGTATATCTAATATACCCTTATTTAAATCAGCCAAGTGTTGGCCAAAAAGAATATCAATATTCTGTTTAATTTACAAGCTCTGTCCATACTAAACACGCCATTATCAGAAACAGAAAATATTAGATGTCTCCCTTTTCTGCATCTTGGGCAGGATGTTCAAATGTGATTTGAATCACTGTACCAATCCCACGCTACTTTATCTGCCAGGTGTGCTGGAGATTCCAGATTAGTACACAACATTTTCATTTACAGTAGTGTGCTCCTGCATTCGGCCTTGTTTAAATCACTATTGCTAGTGAAGAGCTGGTAAAATGATTTAAAAAAAATTAATTTTTACTTGTTTAATCTGGATTCATCTTTCATGTGCCTACAGTATCATTACCTATTGGGCTTTGAAGCACAAGAATTACACAGAAGTCAGTCTTTTCACCTGGCACGCATCTCCATGTTTTAAAAGAAGGTAACTCCTGTCTACCCCAGATACCCAGTTTTCTTCCCTTGTGCTCATCCATTCTTGACCAAGCCTCTGACAGCATCCCTATATAGGGGAATTCCCAAGCCTGAACCTTAAATATTGAATATTACAGAGTTAAACAAACAAACAAAAAAACAACCACCCTATGTCAAAAAAAACAAGCCCCAAACCAGATCCAACTCCACAATGAACACATATTAGTATGCATAAGAAAGGACTTCCATGTAAAATATTTATTTTCTCCCTGCTTTTTGCTAGTTTACTTCCAAACATCTCTGTTGGTCATGCATTAGCTAAGATACTCAAGGTCAAGTCCAGCCAGCCCACTTCAGCACCATGTGTTTAAGGCAGGATCCTCTCTCACAAGAGGTTTGATGAAAGGATTGCTCTAACTCATGTTGTGATAATACACCACTAAGCCCCTATGGCAGATGGCTGTCTGTATGCAGGGTTGAACATCCAACACTGGGGGAACTGTTCTCCCTAGCAAGGAACAGGAACAGCAACGCCCTGGTTTCACTCATGACACTCACACAGACCTGGAAGGACAGCTTTGAATCTTTGGTTCGCAAGATGCAACATAGGTATATCTGCACCATAAAGGCAACAAGCACGGTTTTGCCAATGTAGAAAAAGATTTGCATAATGCCTCGCCACCCGCTAGGTGCAGTCAACAGAGCTTCTAAGGGATTTTGCAATTTGAAGGGGCTTTTTTTTTAAAGATGCAATGATTTCTCTGTCAAAGATTAAAAGGTGACCAAACTGCCACCTTTATAAACTAAAATAATGTTAAAAAAAAGGAGAGAACTAGAGATTCTGGTCCTTTCATTTATCTTGTTCATGGGTAAAACTGAGTACTATCAAGTCACAGCCTACCAACAGTCCCCGGGCAGAGAAAAGAAGTTTCAGAAATTTGGTTTTAGAGCTAGCTCCCCAGTCTCAGAAACATTTGATACTCTTTTAGCAAGCCACAATCAATAGCTGTGACTAACTGAAGAAGGTTAAACTTTCCTTTACATGATTAATTCCTCCTGTAGCCAACCCAACACCTAACTTCTACAGTTTAAAAGGCTTATCTGGAGGGGTATAAAATAGCATTTGCTTTAAGCCACAATTTGAGAGGTTCCTGCATATAGCTGGTCCTCACCCCTCTCCGTTCTGCCCCACTGCTGCTCTGCATCCCCACTGCCTCCTGTTCCAGGACGAACCACATAATTAGTTTACCTTACTTAAAATTTAGCAATTGTGAGAGCAAAGTAAAAAGTATAAGTAGAAGAGCATGGACCTCCTGGGGCTTTGTAGAAAAAAATTCTGAAAACAAAGCAAGAAGACAGGTTCTCATATCATAAGCAAGAATAAAAAGGGTAAGGGTCATGCTATTTCTCTGGACATGCAATAACCTCATGCACTGTCCTGTCACACTACCAAGGATGAGACCACCGAGCCAAGCTGTTCCCATGCCAACAGTTTGTCAAAGCCCATATGACACCCTGGGCAGGTGCAGAGCGGAGGCAAACAGGCCTCGGAGAGAGTATGTGTGCCCAGGGAGCTGCAGAGCCAGCACTGCTATCACTCTCTCCATCTGAATGGCTCCCATGGCACTGGAGAGAAGGGAATTGCGCACTACACTGTGCCTGGTGCAAGGAGGCTGCCTCCTTCCAGCAGCACACAAGGGCCACACTGAGTCATTACTGATGCTGCTCTCCCAGCCACCTTTACAGGGGAAGGAGACAACCACTGGCCCTCTGGGAAGCACTCATCTGGTTTGAGGGCAAAGAATGGGGACAGATAGGAAATCAAATTATATCTCTCTTCTTCCCAGGCATGAGGGGTGCATTTCCTCACATATAGTGAAAACAACAAGCAACGTTTAAAGAAACATTTACTCCCAAACACAGCTGAATTCACCAGGGCATTTCCAGTCTCACCTCTTCTAAAGAGGAATGACACCACCCATTCAAGAGCAAAATGATGCAATATGCATTTGGGAAAAAAACCCCAAAACGAAACCTAAATAAGAGAACCACCAAACCACCATTATGTTCTGTTAAAACGTAAGAATACGAAGAAAGAAATGCTTATATAAGAAGAAATAATTAAAACTAACCACACAGAAAAATAAATTTAAAAAAAAAAACAACAACCCACAACAAATAATTAAAGGTAACCTTTAAATTATTATTGCAATCTATAAGAGACATGCTGCAAATTTTAATAATATTGTTTGGAACATCAGTCATTTTGCTCTTGCTGAAATTCATATTTGATAATGCAATAGTAACATCTCAGGAATGATATTAAATTTCTACTTTGTATTAAAGTAGAATTGTATTAGCATGGTAGAGTGTGTGTATCTCTGCTGGGATTACTTTCATGCTGGAAAAAACAATGTTATTTTTCTATTACTGATATAAGTTATCTATTTTGACACTGGAAAATATATTTCACTGAACTATAAAGTAACAAAATCTCTCATCCAAGAGGATACCACAAAAGTTTCCCTCATGATGTATTTTCAATTCCTAGTGAGCAGACATTCTGCTAATTTTTTTTGCACAAACTCATTTGATTTGCAGCATACCTGTGAGCCCATATACTACAGTTAGCATGTCCAGTTCAATTATTCTTGCTCAATCTTTGACCAAACTATTGGGAAATCTGCCTGAGGAAAGAACAAAAGATTGCAGCTGACAGATCTATGTCTTTCTGAACAAAACTCAAGTGGTGCCCTTCCAGGATCTCTCTCCATTCAGTCTTTCCATTTGGCTACCAGCATCCTGAGAGAATGAGCCCCACAGCAGCTTGGAGGGAGAAAGAAATGGGGAATCAGACTTACATTTATATTCAAAAACATCTGTACTTCACTGATATAATTTTCCAAAGCACTCAGCCTCATCCTAACTTTTGTTTTTCAGTTTAAAAAGTGGGATCACTGGTTTCTATTCACCTTTCACACTGATGAGTCATCTTGAATGCCCTCGAGCTGGCCCTAACCTTCCAATTTCTTGTCAGGGTATGGAAGAAATGAGGTCTAACAGTGATTTAAAAGGGGAAGAGAGAGGACTCACCTTATCTGATAAGGTGCAAACAGTTCCAGATATGAATTAGAGAGATTATCAAAGACAGGCCAGGAATCATGCCCCTCACTAATGGATCAATCCATCCACTAATGGATCAAGATTGTGGTTAGCAAATACTGGTACTTCAGCAAAATCCAGGTTTTAGCCCCATATTTACTTCAATTGACTCCAGAGGGTACACTTCCAAACACATCCCCTAATTTGCTGCTGCTGAATGATGTGTAATTTACAGTGCATTTTGTATCGGTTCTGAAGCCTACCAACACACTTCCTCGTGCTGAAGCGACACATCCCACCCCACCTGCAGAGTAGGGGAGACTCCGTGAAATGAGATTAAATTCTCTTACAGTTGGTGAGAAAAGCAGCCACGGGCATTAAGTTTGGGACTGGTATATGCACACCATGTGAGTTCAAACTGCTGCCCTGGGGGGCATTTTTTTTCCTTTTGCAATAACACCAGAATCAGAAGGAAGATAGGGAACTTGAATATATTCTAGAAAAGATACTAGCAATCACCTGGGGAGCAGCAAATGACACCTTTGAGCCAAGAAGCAGCTTTCTGTGAAGCCTGCCCTTGGCAGCAGGTGTCGCTGCAAGGCAGAGGTACAGCAATTAGTAAATTATTGAGACACAGACAAGAACAGAAGCAGGCAAAGATATGTCGTGGTACGCAGGAAGAACATGCAAATTCCTGACAGCTGGTAGCTGTGCACTCCTCTTGTGCTAAGTGTTTTGGTTGCAAACATGATCAAACAGCAGATTGCTAGTATATACCTGCCTAAAAAAAAACATGGAAACTCTTACTATTAAGGTAACAGCTTGCATAGCAGCATTTATTATGTATAGTTTTCCACTTACTGAGCGCTCAGTCCTCTTGACACATTAAAGAGTTTACTGCTGTTCAGTACAAACACAACTCCATGCAGCACCTAGTTGTTTAATCCCCTGAGACCAGCTGCAAACTACCAAAATCGTCCCTTTAAGTTCTAGCAGTGGGCCTTTTAAGGATAAATTCATGCATAAATTCCTGTCACTCTAGTGTCCAGTCACCCCGGGTTATGGATATTTCCTCTCCTAGGGAGCAGTGTCAGCTGGGTTACACCCAGCACAAAACAAGAGGCAGACACCTCTGCTCAGCTCTTCACTTGTGTGTCATTTCAACCATTTCAGGCTGATATTAGAGATCACCATTTTTGACCCTCTTCAGGTCCTTTAGGATTCTGTAGTGTGTTACTCTTCCCACCACAGGGAAATTGCAGAGGCTGATGTCTCTGTGAGAGGAGAAGGCATTTTTCAGAAGGGTTTTCAGCCTGCTGTCAAGTAGTCTCTCGCTTCTACTCTTTCATGCCTGAAATATTAGCCTTCAGTTGCCACTGACACAAAAAAGCCATTTTCTGCTACAGCATTGAGCCATTATACAAAGAAACTGCCAGCTAAATTAAAAACTAGTCTTTTACTACAAGTCTAACAAGGCAAGAGAAGTAGTTTAAATAATGACAAGGCAAGAAAAATACTAACTCATAGTCCAGAGATTCCTAGAACTACAGTGCCATGATTTACTTAGACAGAAAAGAGGGCTGTTCCTGATAAGAACAGATCCTACAGGTTCTTGACTTCCCCAAATGGCTTTAAGCCAGAGATATAAAAGTCAGTGCTCTTATCACCACTACCAAAATCTACTACTAGAGGTGCTACCTTAGTTTAAAAAGAACACCTAAAAGCACATCTACACTATAGTAAGCAAAGGTTGTGCAGAGACTTGAAACGGGCACTGGGGCAAACCCTGAATGTGCTGAGGACCTGCACTGTCAGCCTGGCAGAAGGTGCAGATCAGCCGACCTGCTGAGCAAACTGAGCAAGGAGAGCTTTCCAGCCATTGCCTGGAACAAGCCAGTAAAACAGCTTTTCATGAAGGAATGCCCTTAAAGCTGCATGTAGAGCATACTTGGGTTTTTTTTTTGTTTTGTTTCTTTAACAAACAGAAACCACTTCTACAAAGGTTTTATGCTGCCCTCTCTGAAGCACATTCACAGTCTGCCTGCAGGGAGAAGTATAAGAACTTGGAGTGTGAACACATGAGTTTCTCCTCCTCCAATGAGGCACTGAGGTACAATTTCACACTGCCACCAGAGCTGATACCACCACGCCATGGTGGTAGTTAGTGACAGTAAAACAAACCAGACTGCAGGGCATCAGGCAAGCAAAGTACCTACCTATGTCTTTTACTCTTCTCTCTCTTCCACCCCCACCTCACCAATTTAATATGAACAGGAGCTTGGCCTAAGACCTTTTGTGCTTAGAGTGACTGGCACATCGACCCTCTCCAGGCACTACCTCAATAAAAACAAGACAGACAAAGCAGAGAGAAAATGGATAACATAATATCTACAAAACACACAATACCCACTGGAAGCAACCTGTAGGTTGCTAATGCCAATCCCTAATGCAGCAGTACTCTCTTACTTATGTCTGCACAATATCTAATAAAATACAACCTCTGGGAAAGAAACTCATCATCTCTTTCTGTTCCACTGTGCAAGCAAGACCTCTTGTTTACCAGTTCAGCAAAGAGCCTGAGCTGTGACCAGAAAAAAAGGTGCCAAAATTATTTACTGTTCTGTGGACTGTACCCAGACTGTGATCAGCGAGGCAGGAGGTGATGGGCTCTTTGCTCTACTCCAGAGATGTTTTCACCAGCAGTACTTGGTCTGTGACCCAAGGAAGGTGTGCAGCTACAGCAGGGGTGGGTGCAGCCAAAGCAGGCACAGCCAGAGCCCTGCAGACAGCGCTCAGGCGTGGGGAATGGGACACTTGATTGCTATATCCATCTTTGGAGGCAGAAGTCAAACCTGAACTCTGCAAATACAACCTGAACCAGGGGAGATACAACAGCAGCTTATATGTACCTGTACTGTGAAGATGCTTTAGAGGAGGAAAGAAAATCCTGCAGACTGCAGTCTGGGAAGAATAAGGTTGTAAAAGGTTTTACTTCCCATGAAGCATAATATCAAGTTAGTGATTACAGGCACCACATTTATTTAAAAACTGAATTTTGACTGTCTTCCTATTTTTTTTTTTCTTTTTAAAGATGAAAGAACTGCATGGCCTGCTAAAATTTGATTTTCCTTGGGCTTAAGTAATAGTCATCTGTATACATAACAGGCACATATTGCTTGCAATACGCCTTTGACAGACAAGTTTCCGGGAAATCTGTTTCAGAAACATATTTACTAGTAGAATCAGAAACCATTTTGAAACTGAATGCTTCTGTTTTAAAAGGCATGACTTTTAGAGAAATGTTTGTGGTAATGTATGGAAATGCAATCACAATGTAACAAAAAAAAAGGAGAGTGTAATGTGTGCAATGAGAAAGAAAGGATCACTGCTCAAGATGTTCAATATGCTCAGTACACTGTTGCTTGAAGTATTAAAGAATATTAAATTTCCACCTGGGTTTTTATTTACTATTTCATGGCAATATTAAACCAGTCTTTTTAGTAGTTTTTTCATTTAAAAATATTTTTCTTCTCCCCTTTTGTCTAGTAGCATGGACAGTTTTAGAAACAGTTAGTTTTAAGTGATCAAACAGCAAAGCATACCTAACAGCAAAACTAGATTTTGTTACTGCAATTGCCATAATATCAGAAATGTGCCTTGTGGGTGGCCAAGGGACCTTTAATGTTCTTGTGACATGGTCCATAGTAGCTTGGCCCATGTCCCGGCCTGACTGGAGCTCCATAATAAAGTGAGCAGTGCTGTGCTAAATGTAATTCTCCTACAAGTTTGTTGTGTGAAGTTTCCAAGGTGTCCTACTGCTAGAATAGAAAAGTTTCAGCTTCAGCTCATGTGAATCCATACAGCTGCAGCTATTTAAAATCCCATCGCCGAGAGGCACATGTGCACGGTTTGTTCGTACTGCACGTCTTCAGCCCTCATTTTTAAGCCATCTGTTATTGCACCGAAGTCCAAAGGATTTTTATCAAAGACAGAATGTTCAAACCAACAGTGAAAAGACAGCTGAAAAGTCCATAAATATGTATCTCCAAGATATCTGCCTAGCCCGAAAAGACATGTTAATAAAATTCAGAAGGACAAGTAAGGTACAAGAGGCTACAGAAACATAATCTTTATAATCTTTGTTTTTTGGGTTTTTTTGTTGTGGGTTTTTTTTTTCACAAAATCATCTTAAAATATCCATTAAAAAATCATTCATCTCAACTCTATTTATGGGTATACATCATCTGTATCAAAAAGCTGCTATACCCTTCATGATATGAACATCTAAGTGTGTGTGGCCTTAAGTATCATCCACGGTATCTTTCTTTAGGGAGGTTTTTATGTTATTTATGTTCAGTTGAGACCAGTTACTTCAGCTGTGCCTTCTGCACACATTCACTAGTCTTCTCAGCAGGCATATACTCCTTTTGCTCAATATTAACACAAATCAAATGCTTTTCTCACATAAGTGTTAAATTTGGTGTCACAACTTGCCTACATAAATGCCAGAAGTCAAGAAACACCAAAATCACTGCTTCAGAACAAGCATTTTTCTTGTTCTATCTTGAGATACTACAAACTGAGCAATTTCTTTTTAGTTTTTAAACTGCACTATAATGATACTGCACCTCAGGTTCAGGAGAGTTGGATAAGTAAAATACTTTAAAAACAAGCAAATTATTACAAAATTGAAAGTGATTGGAAAATAAAATTGTATGTGGTATAAATTTTCTTAGAGAAACTCTCCTTTGCTTTTCAACTTTAAACTGAGCAATAAAAAACAGACTAAAGTATATACTCCGTGTCTTTTGAATGCAAAGCTAAACAGCAATATCTGGGAAATGGCCAGAACCAAACTTTAACCAAAATTCTCAATTTCTTCTGATAAACTAAGCCACAGAGTTTGTTATTGGATCAATATCCGATAAAGGCGGAAAGAAATCATCCAATTCCACCTACTCCCCATTCAACACAAATACATTGCAAGCCTCAAATTACCCGTGTGTGAACTCTATAGTACTCCTAATCTTCACAGGGATGCCCCTGAATCTCCCTTTCTACTCTATAATATCCACCTCGCCTTGAATCTCTCTTGTCAAACTACTGTTAACACAGAAGGAAAATAAATATTTAAATCTCATTCCTACTAATCAAATCTGAATAAATAAAAAGGCATCATTTAATCATTAGTCTGAAACAAGAATGACAGTAATACAGACACAGAGGAAGTCTAAGTAAGTAATTTTATTTTTGTTTGGGTTTTTTTACCCACCCCTAACTTAAGGGGGACCATTAAAACCCACTTTCCTCTACCATTTGAGAGTTATGTGGTAATCCCAAATACATGAAAATAAATTCTTTATTCCACCTTTTCTTCCTCCATGCTCTTTGCTTTTATGGTGGTTGTAACTTTGCTACTCATAAAGAGTGATGGAGAATGCAGTCCAAATGCAGCAAAGTCAGCATTAACTAATAAAGGAAATCTCATCACAGAAGGGAAAGTTATCAGCAAGCTTAAAACCCATCTAAAATTAACACACAAATCCACTTCCCAGCAGTCCTGCAGTACATTCAAAGCCAATTCCCTCAAGGACTGCTCAACTCAGAAAAGGGGATAAGAGAAAAAGCGAGGAAAAATAAGTAAGGTTAGAGAGTCTCTGGTCTCTGTGTGTATATTTATAAACATAATTTATTATTAGCATAGTCACTGAGCAAGCAAATTCCTATGGATTTAAATATACAGCTTTAACATATTACTTCTTGTGAGTTTTAAAGGTAGAATTTCCACCACAGCTTCCAAGTCATTAAACTTAATATGAGCATCTCAAGGAAGAAAATAAAAAATACATACATTAAGAACTAGATCAATGAGAACTTTATTAAAGACCCATTCCAAAAGAAACAGGATAATCCAGACAAGTTCAGCAGTCAAAAATTAATTTCCAAGTGAAAGAAAATGGAAATTCTTCTTTCATAGCTCATGTAGATGTAGCAGCATGTTTTACTGTCATCTGTACTGGAATCTTCTACTATAATTCTGATATCCCCTTCTTTGGGAGGGTAACTATTTTTACTCTACTAGAATCTTTAGGGAGTGTCCTAAATAAACCAACAAACAAAAAATACACTAAACCGAGGTCTGCACTTCTTATTTACACACGTACATACAAATTGATTCTATGCCTATTAACACTGTATACACATATGCACTACAAAGTAACTTTGTATTCTTTCTAATAAGAGAAAAACCTTTTTATATTTATGTAAGCTTCTTGTGGAAGCACAGATAGATATTTGTTGTCAATACAGTATCTTTTCAACAGCAAATGCTCTTTCAGAAATATTTTGATTAATCTTTTAGGTATATGGATCTTGATATTAACTGTGGTAAAATTCAAGGTAACAGATTATGCTAAATCATTTGTAGACCATTAGCATAGCAGTATTTATTTATGAGGCAACAAAACACGGAAAACAAAGCTGTCAAGTGAAAGATCTGTTTTTTCAACAGTGTTCCTGACAATTATTTTTGAATCATACATATTCAGTACGGTGGTTAAACTCACCAATGTGACACCAATCCACAAGAAGGGCTGGAAGGAGGATCCAGGAAAGTACCATCCTGTCAGCCTGACCTTGGTGCCAGGGAAGGTTATGGAACAGATAATCTTGAGTGCAAGCACATGGCACTTACATGTCAAACAGGGGATCAGACCCAGCCGGCACAGGTTTAGGAAAGGCACGTCTTGCCTGACCAGCCTCATCTCCTCTTATGACCAGGTGACCTGCCTGGTGGATGATGGGAAAGGCTGTGGATGTTGTCTAACTAGACATCAGGAAGCCTTTGATACTGTCTCCCATGACATTCTCCTGGGGAAGCTAGCACACCATGGGTTAAGAACTGTCTGGATGGCTCAGCCCAGAGTCATGGCAAATGGTGCTGCATCCAGTTGGTGGCCAGTCACCAGCAGTGTCCTCCAGGGATCTGTGTTGGGCCTAGGCCTGTTTAGTATCTATGTCAATGATTGGGATGAGGGGGTTAAGTATAAATTTGTGGATGACACCAAGGTGATCTGCTGGAGTGTAGAAGGACTCTGCAGAGGGATGTGGACAGGCTGGATCGATAGGTTCAACACAGCCACGTGCCAGGACCTACACTTCGGCCACAACAGCCCCAGGCAGTGCTACAGGCTGGGGACACAGTGGCTGGAAAGCTGCCTGTTGGAAAAGGACCTGGGGATGCTGGTCAACACCAGCTGAACATGAGCCAGTGAGTGCCCAGGTGGCCAAGGTGGCCAACTGCATCCTGGCCTGTATCAGCAATAGTGTGGCCAGCAGGAGCAGGGCAGTGATTGTTCCCCTGTACTCACCACTGGTGAGGCCACTCCTTGAATTCCGTGCTCAGTTTTGGGCCACCCTCACTACAAGAAAGACATTGAGGTGCTGGAGTATGTCCAGAGAAAGGCAACAAAGCTGGTGAGGGTCTGGAGGGGGTAAGTCTTATTAGGAACAGTTGAGGCAGCTGAGGTGGTTTAGCCTGGAGCAGAGAAGGCTCAGGGGAGACCTTATCACTCTCTGCAACTACCGGAAAGCAGGTTGTAGCCAGGTGGGGGTCAGTCTCTTCTCCCAGGTAACAGATGACAGGATGAGAGGACATAACTCTCAAGTTGTGCCAGGGAAGGTTCAGGCTGGACATCAGGAATAACTTCTTCAAGGAAAGGGTTGTTAAACATTGGAATGGACTGCTTGGGCAGGTGGTGAGGTCACCACCTGGAGCTGTTCCAGAAACAACTGGAAGGGGCACTTCATGCCATGGTCTAATTGACAAGGTGAGGACTGGTAAAAGGTTAGACTTGATGACCTCAGAGGTCTTTTCCAACTTAAATGATTCTGTGATTCTGCGATCAAGCTTTTATTAAAAGTTATTAAAAAGTGCTTTAAGCCATCAGTACAAAGAGCATCCCACACAGACCAGTCACAATCAGGGAGCTGTGATTTCCCTACAACAGACATTTCCCCGTGATGCAAGGGAGCAGGACTGGCTTAAAGTTGCACAGCTCCAAAGGGTTCATTTTGCAGTAAAGCATTAACAAACTGCCACCACCATGAAGTCAAATTCAGGTCAGATCTTGAAAATCATTCACATCAGTACCACTTACAGACGAGAGCCTCGTGAAATCCTCCTTGGGATGATGTAGGCAGAGACCTCTGCTGTGGTCTGCAACTAACACATTGCCCAGAGCACAATGGCACAGAGGCCGAGTACCCAACACAGGTTCCCGGATGAGGGCACAAAACACTCCAGTACCTAAGTAACCACAGTCATTTCACACTTCGCCATACACATCAAACAAATGTCATCTTTAATTAAGGTCATGCCAAAGAAGCAACACCAAGTCATTTTCGTGCTCTTTTCGTGCCTTCTAGCAAGCTTAGATGAACTATGCTCTCCATCTGTGAACTGGAAGCAAGGGACAAGAATAAAAAAAGATCATTTATTATTAAGTTCAATAAAAACACATGAATGAACATAGCTTCAAGAGCCTCTTGCTGACTTAAAAGCAAATATTTTTTTATGAGCTATCATGCCTGTCTAGGAATCTTTGTGTTTATTGTTGTTGTTACAAAAAATAAATATATATAACCACAACTCTAAAACAAACCTTAGTAAGCTGAAACTTTTACCACCCAGCCCAACAGGATATTCTTACTGGGTGCCAGGGGCAAGCGAAGCACAGTAAAGTCCTAAACATCACCCACTCTTTCCCAGCTCTGCTGCCCCAACCACACAGTTAATATTTGGCTGCTGGTACTCTCTGATGGAGATGTGTTCATGCATCTTTTCCTTTCTTTTCCTTACTTTCCCTCTTCCCCCACCATATCATTCAATTCTGTGTCATGAATGTTTTGTTTGTTTGTATGAGCACACAGCAAGTGAACTGAGCCCACGTCGTCGATTAAACTGAAGTCAATTTGGAGAGAAATACAGAAGGTTAATTAACTGCTAATGATTTTGGCATTTATTTAGGTTAGTCCCTAAACCTAATTTATTGATGTGACAGTATATCAATGTGCCATGATTTATAAAAGACACTTGAAAAGCAAAAAGGTTGGTCATGCGACATTCAGAGCTGCACACTAAGAAAATGTACAGGTGTAATAAAAACTGTTTTAAAGGAACACTCTCAGATTATAAACATTGAATTTCACACCTGAAACAACATATCAGAGGAGACTTGCTCTGAGAACCAGCCAAGCCTAACAGAGCCACAGAGTATTCTTCTCTGCTAGCAAGTGTAAGTAGTTAATTTCCTAGGTAAGAGTTTAGAAACTTAGTGCCAGGCTGCCACTTCCAAAGCCCTCTCAGAGGTCATTTCATGGCATTCCGTGCTGCACTGTTTTTTCATAGCTGGAGGTAACACTGAAAGTCAGGGACATACAAAATTGATAGATTTGAATGAAAACTGCTCTTTCTATGAGTACAGCATAAGCTACGGCACAGACAGTACAATCCAGAAAATTTACTTCAAGTTAACTCTCATGTAAGAAATTAAGCCAACTGTGACAACGGCATGAGAAGATAAATGAATACATGATTCTCAACCACTTTCAGTCACGGGTCAATCTTTCAGTCTGAAGCACTCCAGCAGAGTCAGGTCAGGCTTCTCAGAAGCGCCAAGTACAGTTCACAGCACGAGTCAAGGAAAGCACTTCTTGTTGCTGAGGTGGGAAGGGAAAACAGCATGACTTGGATGAAAACTGGAAAGTTGACTTTGCATATCATGTAGGATTTTTAAAAAAAGCAAAATTAAGACCCAAAAATAAGTAAAACTAAGTTTATTCCACAAAGGAATACAGGTACTTTCTTACCAGTTTTAGACTTAATACATTCGCCTTCTATCCACAGAGGTCAAAGCTGAGATAAACAGGTAACATGCTGGTGCTCAACACAACATGAGGAGAAGGAATCACACTGCCATTCATTTATGCACCAAAATCTTAATTAAGCTTCTAAACAAGAGCCTTTTGGGATTCCAGCTTAAAATGCTCGAAGACACATGTGAACATTTCCTGCAGAAGGAGTACAGGAGATATGCAGCCTCAGGTAGAAACATTTGTCTGACTGCAGCCCTCTTCTTACTCTAAGACCAATATTGCAACACAACATTGTAAATTCTAAAGGATCGACTCAATCATGAATACTGTAGTCAGGATATTCAGAGCAAGCTAAAAAAAAAAAAAAAACTTCGGCACATTTTTAGCAGGCAATCTGCAGTGCAAATGCAGAAAGGGTAAGAAAGAGACTGAGATAGCAATCAGCTTTTATTGCAGTAATCCAGTGGACTGAATAAAAGATAATTAAGTTAGTAGTGAACTTTCACCCAAATCAGGTCTGTTCATCACTAACAGGCTGCAACCAAAACAAAGGTAAATGGAACATGATGATAGGAAATAATTCACTAAAGTACTTCAAAAATAGCCCTATTGGTACAGAACATCATGTAGCTATACTTCCACATTATATACAGCACATAGATTCCAAGGCAGATATATTCAAAGAAGTGTGGATGCTTATCAAATGCCTCGAATCAGAGGGTACAATAAATATATGATTAATAGCATCTGTTGTTAGGAGAAGACCTCAGAGAAGAGGGAGTTTTGCCTCATGGAAAACAATTAAGTTTGTAGCCAGGCCAAGAACCCCTGCAGGAAACCCACAAACGAGCAGAGCGACACTGGGAGAATTGGTGCATATGAGCTTGGAACACTGATCAAGTGATTAACACATGGATAGCAGGAATATACACATTTCTATCAAAGCCCTACTAGATAGACCATACCTGTTCAAAAAATGCCTGAACACAAAGAATAATGAGCTTGCTTTTGCAGCATGAGGATGAAACTGAGAATACTGAGCTACAGTTCACTACTTTTCTACAGCTGTACTGCCTGTGTGACTCCAGGGAAGTCATTTCACACCTTGACCTTTTATTGTCCTCCCAATTCAGACTACTTAAGTGCCTATCCTAAATAGTAACAACAAATTATTGTTATTTAATATGCACTGTTATGTAGCAGTATTATCCCTGAAATGACACATACACAAAACCCCTTAATATATACCATGCCATAAACAAGTCTTCATTGGCCAGAAACTTGAAGGATTAGCACTGCACCAAACACAGCACAGGGGCTGAACAGATTCCAGTTCTCATTTCATTCTGTGGTGTCCCAAGGAAACCATCAGGAAGAGATTCAGATGCTTCTTTCACTCCTGAGGTTTCTACCTGTCAGCCACCACAGCTTCAGTGTTGCTCCTATGTTAGAGTGATACCATGCTACACGTAACACCGACTGCCACAGTCACACATTCTCCCAGCTGCTAAGAAAGCAGTAGTGGCTGCTTTAACCAAAGTGTTAGGTCATCCTGAAAATAAGCTGCACACCTGCTTACTCCTGTCTTCATTGTGAGAGGCAGAGTCACTGAGGGATCACTGCAATATTCAGTCTCATCACCCCTTAAATCCCTCAGACACACAAGGATGATGCATCTTGTGGTGCACTGCATAGAGAATTTGTGGGTTTGCTTGTCAGGTGAATGCAGGAATTTGTCTGAGACAATCAGGAGCAGACCTCACACATGACCATTCCCACATCATCTGAATGACAAATGGCTGCAAAACTTTACTTCACATCCTCCTCAGTGTCCCTGAACCCACAGCTACCCAAACCAAACCAACTTCTGGCTGTTCTGTGACACTTTTCTTCACATCCAATACAGGACACAGATGTGAGTGAAACAGAGCTACAAACCCAGAGAACAGCAACTACTGTCTTGTTCCCTTCTGGAAATGGAGTAATGTGGAAGAGAAGACAAAGAAAAAAAGAGAAAAGGTTACTTTTATGATTCCTATCCTCACCTATGCAGCTGTCTCCGGTAAATTCTCTCTCTAATATAAATCCGTGAGGTTTTCACATCAGGCTTTTACATGTTGTTTTAACATGGTCTAACTCGGCCTCTCAACACACTCTTGAGTGCTTCCAAGCTTCATGACATGCTGTAGTAGTGGACAATAACATGTCTGAAAAGAAACCACGGTATAGAAAAGGTGAAAGTGCTTTGCTTGCAGGTTTCAGACATTATTGGATATGTTTTATTGATCCAGCCATGCAGAGCTCTGAGCTGTTATCAGACAGCTCCAGGAATGCAACCACTCAAGGCCAACACCATAGAAATGGAAAACATAGAAGCTTGAAGATCATTTCGCCATTTTGAAAATCCTTTAATTCAAAACTTCATCCTCCTATTTGCTACAAGCTTATTTTGAAAACCAAAAGCCATTTTTCACTTGCTGCTCTTGCCTCTCTCCCTCTTTTGATCCCTGCACAGCAATAGCACTGCAGATCCACTGTTCTCAAATGAGTAAAGGTGGTGCTTCTTTCTCCTTGGACCCAGAGCAGCAGTCAAGTTGTTTTCTATCTTCTCTTTACAGACAAATGAACAAAAACTCCCCCAAAATACTCCAAAGCAAAACTCTCACAAATCTTAGGGAGATAAATTAGAGGGAGTTTGATTTATCTCCCTCACTACAATGCATACTGCTTTGACTATGAGTAAAACTACCTCCTTGCAAAATGATGAAAAGCGCATGAAGAAGGCTGTGGCAGAAACATGCAACCTACTTTTGAAGTTTAGCCAGCTCAGGAAAAACTAGCAGCCAAGCTTCAGAAGGAAGTGATATGGCTTTTGTCGTTACACTCACCTAGCCACCATGCATATTTACTTTCACCTTAAAAACTTACATCTCAAATGTTTAAGAAAAAAAATAAAACCACCAGCAAATATCTCCTTAGCTGTAATTGAAAGCGAAGCTTCAGACATGGCCAGCCAGCCAGCTCCACAGCAGCTGAAGCTCTCCTGGAGGGAGGAAATGAGATACTTGAAACTGCCTCAGCAATTAATATCTTTACTTCACACAGTGATGAGAATGAGAACACATCATCCCCAAGGTGCATCTTTTGATAGGATAAAACTGACATATATTACCACTTGCTACAAATTAGTCATATAATACTTCTGTGCTACCATGCCCTCTGAACTTCTGATCCCAGTACCTTCAACAGATCCATAACAGAAATGGGGAGCAGGAACCAGGAGTCATCAGACTCCTGTCAGTGTTGCAGAATGGATGTGAAGGAAAAGGAGAAGTCTGTGAAGAGATGTGTGAGACTACAGCTCAAGGAGGTTTGTTAATTGCAAAGCTATGCTGGCTCTGCAAGGGAGCATCACACACAACTAGTCTTCCCATCACACCAAAAGGTTTGATCAATCAGCATTCAGCTCTGCCAGCTTATTTAAAAAACAGTATTAGCATACAGATAGTTACTGCAACTACCATCTGGTTTACTAGCAATTGCTATTGATTAGGATTTATTAGGATTTCTGTGGGTCCTTCAGAAGTAGTTTGAAATAGCACAGAAAGTTTTAAAAGCATGTATTTCTTTTCTGATACATGATAATAGCAAAAACAGCATGCACAGAAAGTTTCAGGGGGTCTTAGATTGGTAAGGGAGCAGAAGTGTGGGACTAGAAAACAAACACAGCCTGGTTATAGAAGAGACTGAGACTCCGCTCTTCAATGAAGCTCTTTTTCTCAGAACCGGCTGCTCATAATAATCTCTTATTGCTAATGAAACCTTCCCCTTGCCCCTATATTAATTTTTTAAAATGACACTCAACCCAAAGTTTGCTATTAACAATTTCTTGATAGGTACTAATTTTCCCTAATCAACACTAGCAGAGACCTGCAGTTTCCTGAGTGAAAGAAAATACCTGGAGGCTAAAGCTGGGGCTTTTCTGTGCCAATTGTCAGGGCACTTAGTATCCTCTGATCCTCCTGAAGATATCATCCACCTAAATTATTGATCGAAACACTGGCATTTTTTTCACTCTCCTACTCTTCATACATCAAGTGAAGGCAGCCCAATGGTATGTTGCAGATTTTGTTTTCTTACTTTTTATGAAATACAGGGTGGCATTTTTGGCAAGAGGTATTAACCCGAGTTGCTGAATAAATCATAGAATGGTTTGGGTTGAAAGGGACCTTAAAGATCTGCTAGTTCCAACCTCCCTGCCATGGGCAGGGATACCTTTCACTACATCAGGTTGCTCAAAGTCCTATCCAACCTGGCCTTGAGCACTTCCAGTGATGAGGCATCCACAATTTCTCTGGACAAACTGTTCCAGGGCTACATCACCCTCCAAGAAAAACATTTCTTCCTAACGTCTAATCTAAACCTGCTCTCTTTCATTTAAAACCACTGCCCCTTGTCCTGTCACTATCTGCCCTTATAAAAAGTCCCTCTCTCTCCTTTTTATACGCCCCTGTAATGTACTGGAAGGCTGCAACGAGGTCTCCCTGAAGCCTTCTCTTCTCCATGCTGAATGACACGGATTTTGAGCCAGGGGAAAGGAGAAGAGGAGGAAGACAGAGCTGGCATCCCGAGCTGAAGAAGCTCTTGCAGAGAAACAGGGTAGTCAGTCCTCTTATTGCTCAAAATTGAAAAACAAGATACTGCACTATCACTTTTGACACCATGTCCAGACAGAAAAATGGGGTTACATGGTAAGAGACATATATAAAAGCATGAAGAAAATATTCTCCATGGGACTTGCACTTTGGCATATGCTTTACTATCCTTAGTTCTCTCAGCTGCAGAAATTCAGGGACAGATACACAGGGGAGTAGCTGTGAAAAAGAGTTAGCACTCAAACTTTCATAGCAGGTATCGTCATTCAAAGATTCTCAGTAGCGGGGAAAGAAAATAAATAAATTGAAGAAAAAGCTGCCAACAGGCTATATATGCTTTTACATCCAGTGGCAGTGGTCATGCTTGAAGTGTGTCCTGACCCACCATGACAAGTGAGCATGTTTGCTCCCCAAAGAGATTTTTCTCTTCAATGGACCACATGACAGCCAGTAAGACAACTAATGCAGAAACTGATAACTTGGGAACAACATATATGTGAGCTGGATAAAACAAGACAAGATGACAACTAGAGATTCAGCTGTTACAGTTAACTACTGATACCAATAAATGCTAATTATGTACATATTCAACCTCATATTAACACTACAGCATTTCAAGCTCTCAAGGCACCTTGCGGTGAACGGTCTGTGGATGCTTAAAAAGACAAATGCAGCCTGTTTGCTCCAGCTGCTCTACACACTGAGTGGATTTCCCCAGGTTCCCATTGTAATCTCAGACCCATTTTTTTTTTTTCCTGCAGACAGCCATCTGCTCCTACCATTACCATGTTTCTCTGCATCTAAGGACAGGAAGCCTTTAAGATGCAAGTTTTTCCAGATGAGTGTTTCTTCCATGTTTGACCCTGTTGTTGTCCTCGAGGACAGAAACTGTTGATGAGAAGAGTGCAAGGTGCTGTGTGTACTAGCAGCAACATGCAAGTTCTGCTTTTGCCCTGAGTACTGCAAGAAAAACATCCAAATCCTCAAAGACAGGCATTTTTTGTGCATCAGAGATGCCTTAGAGACAGTTTTCATAACTTTCCTGATTTCACTGCTGATGTTTTCCACCCTTTACCCCATCTCTTCTTCTCTGATAATTTTACACCCATTTTGATAGTCCCTCAAAAGATATTAAGGAAGAAACCAAGTTTTAGGTTCCCTCAGTATCATACATCCAGTTGGATCTTAGAAAAAAACAGAGATTTTACACCATGTTACACATCCAGTGCCAACATCTGTAACCACAGTCCTACTTCTTGTCAACCAGCCTCCACATGTTGGCAACACTTGTACCCAAAAGACAAACGGCAAAGTCAACTCCAAAAACTGAGTATCTCCTTGTGTATTCCTGGCATTAGGCTGAAGGGCAGTTATTCCAATATGCTCCCACATTTCAAACCTATGTACAGTTTCAACAAGAAATTGCCAGTCATTTTCACTCTTATGGAACCGCAGGTTCCATTGGAATCCACTCTTCATTGAAAGCACTTGATAGATTGATTACTGTGCCTGTAAAAAACATAAAACTTCCCTGAAATACATCTCAGTTAAAGCACAGTGCCCTCCACCAAAGCCAAACACTTGTTCTCTGTATGTTCTGAAACGTCTTCTCGGCATTGCCAAATTTGAACTCTCCTCGCATCAGAAATTCCTAGAATATTGCCAGTTGGAGACAAGGAGGAATGTGCCTTTTTGTTGCTCGCTCTGCACATATTTCCAATACCACTGAATGCTTATGAACAAATCTTGTTTTCTATCATCATGCAACCACAAAAGACCCTTGAAATTCCTCTGAGAGAATTATGGAAAATATAAGCAAATGCAAGACAGTTTACAATTAAAGCATTCAAGCAATCAGAATTACAGAATCTAGATCTGATACTTGAAATGAACACTAACAAAGAAATGCACTGTCCTCGTCTCAATAGAAATGTTTGCTTTAATTGTGCCATGCTAGTTATACTATGAATATTTATATGTTATTATAATTAAAATTTAGTGCTTGACATGAATTAGGAGGTTTGAATTGATTTGATTATTCCTTATATCACTGCACATATTTTATTACATAACTGGCTGAGATTTACTTACTTATGTAGTATCTAGCTGAAAACCTGGACACTCACTCTAGAAGAGAAAGGCTCTAATTTTTGTTTGCTGTTGTCAGCTACACTGCATAGTATTCCCATGGATGCTCATATTTCCTGATGTTACTGTTTTTTATGCCATTCATAAACTGAGATCATGTGGGTGCTATCAGTAAGGAATCAGGTAACCAATTCAGTCTGGCTATATACTTAAGTTGTAAGTGGGAGTGGGATGAAGATGTCTGTAGTCTTCTGCTTCTATTACAATGAGAACCTGCACAGTTGCCTTCTTTCACATGAGAAACATTTAAAATACTCTCACTCCTTCTCTTCTATTCTGCATTTCCTGCAGAATTGGCTATGTGACTTAACAACATATCTCGGAGCCAGAAGTTTTTAATCTAAGTACCATTAAACTTGCTTCCTACGCAAATCAGATTGACTGAGTCACTTAGTACATTTCTATTAAATCTCATACTCACTTATTTAGCATTGGCTTTTTATATAGCTAGCTGGAATTTAGTCCCTTTGTACAGCCATTAATACGTTCTCATGAAGATTACAACATAAATGTAAGCAATAGCACACTCTACAACTCACTCCATCAATTTATGTGCTGAATATGAATTTGGAAACTCCCATGAACTTTAATATGCACTATGTACACAAACATCCACTGTCCTGCCAAGATATTTAGCCTCCTTAAATCACAAAGGCATAAATCACCTCCTTCAGCCACAGAAAACCCAGAGAACTCAGTATTACTGAAATAAGTAGAATTTGTATTTCCTACTGAATTTTACGTAGATGGCCCACGAAAGTTATGGTAGATAAAACCAGACAGAAGTGGTGAGCTTCATGCACAGTCAGTATACAGACTGTAGTCCCACTTTTGCCAAAAAATGTGATTATGTATGAATGAACATTCTGATATTGCACATATTAAGCATTCATTTCTGAGGTCTAGGTTATCTTATTTTTTTAGGAACACTAAGAGCCCTCAACACTCAATAACATTAGTGAACAACTATTAAGATGTTTTGCACTGCTACCAAGAAATCAAATTAATTAAGGTCAAAACAGCAAAGATGATGTTCTGCTAGCTGCTTCAGTTACTAGAATAAGCAGGAAGAACCACCATGAGTCATTCTTGCAGTAATACACTTTGGCATGTTTAGTAGATATACAGCAACTTCCTTCCCTCCCACCCCCCATTTATCTCCTTCAACCCATATATTTACTTCAAAAGTTTATTAATTGCAGATTAGGTTTTGTCATTCTTGTGAGTCTCGGTCTAGTCAGTGATAACACTGAAAACATGCATTCAGTATTCACTTACATACATAAAATGTATGTAAGCTAAACCAAGATATTTGAAAAGCAGTTGCATTTTCACAAACACCCTACTCACTGCTCTAAGGTCTCTTCTACATTGCCAGAGAACAGGGGCATTTGACTGATTTATACTCCACTTTCAAATCCTCTTGTCACCAGGCAAAATGCTGTAGATGAGTCTTAGTGCAAGTAAAAAAAAATCTCAACTAGAAGTTTTCCTATGATTTTGAGTCTGAAATCTGTGATAATATCTTCATAACTTTGATAAAATTACTATACTGCAAAGTTGCAATTTTGCGGACATTATTCAGTGAGTCTGAAAAGAACCTTCCACAAAGCCTACATCCACTAACATGTTTCTTATCTTAACACCATATACACAGTCACTATAAGCAGATGTTTTCCTCCAATGGTTCGGTAACATTTCTAGTACTCGGTGGGACGTACCATCTTTTTGAGAACTGTTAAGCTAATATGATGCTCTTTCAGTCACGATATTAGCTACTCAGTATTGAAGTCCAGCCTCACTGCTGCTTGGCTTACACCACTCTGTCAGGAAAAGATGGACATATTAAAGGGATTATTCTCTTCTGAGTCTTCTTAAAGAAGAAAAACTCCCTCAGGAGTGACAGCCTTATTGCTGCACACATACAGGTGCATGATACCTGTTGGTGAAGCACAGCTTTGCCAGCCCCATAGGAATTTAGAATCTTTTAGAGGTTAAATTTCCAGCTGTAGCTGCCTTCAACAGATTCTCAACAGGGGAGTAACATCTATAAGAATTTTAAGTGGAGAAGACTCACAATGGAGACTGAAGGAGGAGAAGGAAAGATAAGAGCTCCTTCTGGGTTTGGCTGCCAGCAAGGTCAGAGCAAAAAGAGGTACACAACATTAGCAATGCAAAGGACTCAACTCCAGAAGTCACTTCCCTCACTGATCTGCACTTGAGTCTTCAGAAATCATCCCAGGTAACATCTACCCATTCACTGCCTTGCTTGAGACTTACAGCTTGAAAGGATGGCATTTTAGAAGCCGTGAATTAGAAAAGAGTGATTTCTGGCTACTTCTTGGTTTTGTTATGTGTGGTTTTATATACAAGAACACACAAAGCTGTTTTCATTCAAAGCAACAGCATCAGGAAATCCAGGCAGAGTACCATTCCCTCTTGCTCTGTAGCTCTGAGGGGTCCAAGTGAGCACAACCACTTGCTTTTGTTAGTGCAGCATATTGTCTGATGGCACACTCGTACAGCATCTGCCAAATTCAGCCACTGAACGAAAGTGCTAGAACACATTTAAAATAATAAAGGACAGTGGAAGTGAGGCAAGAGGAGGTATAAAATTTTCATGAGACACTCCAGTGGGCAATAGCAAATTTTAAGGGCCTGTCCATCAAATGATCACCAAAGGAGCAATTCTCTGCTATGCATAGAATCATATTAAGTTGACTTTATTTCTATATATACTGGCAATTAATAAATCTTCAGGTACCACACAAGCATTCTTCTCTTGCACATTCAAACCCGTAATGAACTGTGGAATCTCGCTTGGATCTCCCCCAAGAAATTTAACCCACAGAATGAATGCTAGCACAAAAGACTGAGACAGAGACCAACCACATCCCATACTTTTTACTATGCTAGTAGTTCACTAGTAGTAGCAATTAAAACAAAGCACTTCAAGATTTCACATATATTAATAAACTTCTTTCATCCAAAAAAAAAAAAGAAAAAGCCAACTCCCCTCCTATGAAAGGCATACTAAGTTTTAGTAAAACTACAGGAGCACAACAGTGCACACCATATCAGGGTATTTCCTCAGATAGGATTGGTGTCAGCCCTCCATTCTCTGTGTCCTAACTTTAATTTTCACTTTTCCTCACAGAATTAGAAAGAAAAGGAGAAAGTAATCAGGGATAACATCCCTTTCTCTTTTTTTGCACTACAAGGTTTGGTTTTGCTAAGGAAGTCTTTTGCAGAGTGGAGAAGAATCAATCAGATAATGCACAATAATATGCAATAATATCTAAAAGCCTACATTATTGTACTCAATTATATTATTTTGCCCTAACTTCCATTATGATTTTCTGCTATGTGTTGTAATTATTTCCAGCAACAACTAATGAGATCAGAGACCGTAAAAAAACCTAAAAGATAGATCAGTGTTTTTTTAGATTAGAAGGTTTTAAAAGGGAGCTTTCCACGTCATCTCAGGAACAGAAACTTCCTCCTTCTTTTTCCTCTAAAGAAAACATGCACATAAATGTTACAGGTTTTTGTTGCCATTAGTCAGGTTACTCAAAACTTCATTACAATACTTCACTCTCTATCCACTTGCACTTAGCACACATTGATTTTCATCCCATCTTTTTAAAGGAGGGTCAGACATCACAGCTCTGTTTTATTTATTTTCATCAATACTGGTGTGAACATGTATCACATTTGAGAAAAACAACAAAAAAGGATGGGCTGGTTGTTAAGTGTTACAGAGGAGAGTGGGGAAGGAAAATGGCAACCATGCAATGCTGGTAGTTCTCTTAAGGAATAAAACTTCTAAAATCTCTTTTCTGTAGCTGACAATCAGTGTTTAATACAAGGTGGGTTTTCTGGCGTCCAGATGAAAACTCCTGCTATAATTTCAGTGAGACACTAGGTGAGAAACTAGTGGTAACACCAGTCTCTCTCTTTCAACCTGCTACCTATAGTCACAAAGCCTAGTGCACCTTACTGTTTTGATACTTGTATCCCTCTCTCAACATAAATATAAACTGATCAACCAACTCAAAACTTCTTTTGAAAGAAAAACAGCATAATCACGTATCTCTTACATGACGTAACTTTACATGGATGTACAAGGAACAGGCTATTCTATTAATTCTCACAAGTTAACAGTAGCTGGCACAAAGAACTGCAGCATCCTTCCCACACATAGGCACAGTGCACCTTGGCTTGTGCACCTGGACTAATCTTGGGGAGCAACAGCGTAGTTTATGTGAAAGGACGAACTGTGGTGTGGTCAAGGGCAGGTTGGAGGTAATGTTTTGCACTGACCTATGGTCAGAACAATCCAATGCTTTACTCTTCACCCTAACTGCAATGTTTCTGGACAGCCAACTTTGTGGGGGTATCTTATTTTATTTTCTTTAACAGACATATATCAGAGAGTGTTATCCACTCTTCAAAAAACACCCATGTTGCCAGACTTCCTTCTTATTTTGCACTGGCATTCACTAACAATGATCAATTAAGGAAAAAGTCCTGTATCTGTAAATAAACAAGCTATGTTCCTTAATGGCCTGCTCATTTGCTTGATTTCAGTTACCATTAGCCTGTCCTAGATTGCAACTTTTATTTGAAATTATTAAGAATCTTTTAATGTATTGCCTAGTGGCTTTTCACAACTTAAATTTATTTTTGGCATTAACCAACCACTAGCCAAAATACAAGTATCTAAATACAAGTATCTGAAGTATCTACATTTCCAGGTCAGAGAAATTTAACATCATTTAAACGGGAGTATCTTGTGATTCTTGCCTTAGGTGTGGGTTTTACCTATTTTCTTATTTGTTGATGATTTAAATATATATATGTAGAAATTTTCCATGGTTGTAAGTTGCTTAGTAATAGAAATTGCTTGGACCCAAGGAAGAAGCACTTAAGAAAGCTTCTCAAAAAAAGAATATTCCACAAGTGGATATAAGGATTATTAGTGTATGAAAAGCCTTATGCTACCCTGCCACAATATGGACCTAAGAGAACACACAGATGAAAACTGTACATTTCTACCCATTGAAATACACATTTTTTTAATACTGGGTATCTCAAGCACCACTAACTTAGTAAGCAGATAAATTGTTTTAAGTTAGAAATTTTCTAGGTAATTATTGCACTCCTTATTATATGTGGATTCATGGAAAAGAGTTTGCACTATCCAGTGTATACCCTTTATTGAAATATTTTTTACAAATGCAGGAATATGAAGTGCTACGTTAAACACCTGCAGAGGTTCTGACTTGCCAGTGTTCCCACTCACAAGCTGCTGAAGTCACCCAAGCACCTGCCAAAATTGCAGCACTGGTGCAACAGGGAACTGAAGTGTAAATTTGATCTGTTAACTCACAGCACTCTTTGTGCACAACATCAGCCTTTACCCCAACCAGCCTGTCTTTCATAATCACCAGCACCGTGTTCTTGTGTAAAATGACCATCATCTATCGGCATCAGACAAGCTCATTTAATATTTTACTGAGTTAATCCAGGTGCATAAATAATCTACACACACTTCCTTCATCATGGAGGTAAGGTAGGCGCAAATTTGTGAATAATTATGGTTGCATAAATTATGGTTGCATATACTGCAACAAGATAACCATAAAAGCCCAATTAGTTCACTCATGATTTCCCTGTGGGAAATCTTTTCATTTTTGGAAGCAAGACTGTGCTTCTTTATGGAGGGTGTAAGCATTATTTTAAAGCTGGCATTAAAACTCACACCCATTGTAATAAATACCCTTCACAATGACATAGTGATTGAGAAGCAACTAGCTTGTTGAAAAGCTGACTACATTCCTGGGAAGTCCACTTAAATATGAATCCCACCATCTTCTCCGGTTATCAATTAAGATGTGAGGATCTGACCTTAAGCAGAAATCGCAGCCACCTCTGGTGTAAGCATCCACTGATTGCTCAAGCATGATACCAATCTATGAGTAAATTCTTGGTGAGTGAATGCAAGGTTCTCCAGGGAGAAGCCTAAAACATCCAGATATTAACTATTTATGAAGTATAATGTGAATGAAAGGGTGGCCCTGTGTGAGGAAGAGCTGTATTGTCAGCAGCCAGGCTGAGGGCACGCAGGGGATGTAAAAAATGGATGCTCTTGGCATGCCTCTATGTGTCAAATGGAAGGCAAGCAGGAAAAAAACCGCTGGGCTTATGTTATCAAGGGGAATAAAGGTTCAAATACATGTGCTGACCCTGATTCATCCTGCCTAACTGATCCTAAAAATCTCTACACAGCAATCAGAAGGACAAGGTAGGAGACTACTCAACAGGGTGAGTTGGGTCAGTATGTTAGTGTCAGCACTCTGAGTCATCTTTCTGGAGGTGTCTCTGCCTCTCCATTCACCAGGAAAGACCCCTGGACAGATAATGCAGATGCTTCAAATCAAATGGCGTTAAAAAGTGGTATTTTCAAGAATAGATCAGTGCTTCTGTAGCAGTAATTTCCTTTGTGATTGCCATCATCACAAATGATCCTACTGCAACATAGAAGGGACAGTTTAGGAATACCAGTACAGCATCACAGTGATTACAACAGCAAACTGGAAAAGACAAAAGGAATCACACTTGTGTTTAGTCTTGCTATGGTGTGGCAAAGCTGGATCAGCTAAGAAAAAAAAATATTTTTTTTTCCAAAAAACAGAATAAGGTTATCTTCACCCAATTTATTTTCTGGAGGGTGTAAGCATTATCTTAAAGCTGGAACTAAAATTTGCACCATTGTAATATATACCCTTCACAATGACATAGTGATCGAGAAGCTACTAGCTTCAGTTGAAAAGCTGACATTTGTAGCAGAGCCATTTTATCCTACATGTGCTATAGCACTGTTTCCCGAGGTTGTTTTCTTTTCCATACCAAAGGCCCTTTCACCCCACACCATAAATTTGCTTCACATGAAAACACTAAACTAGGTACTTAATGTACTACTTCTCCCACAATCTCACCTGAGAAGGGATGGTAAGAATGACAAAAATGCAGCATTAGATCCAGCAGAACAAATAAGTTTAAGGATCACAGCATCCCTGTAAGTCAGTTCAATTTACCAACCAATGAATCAAAAAGCTCCTGCTTAAAAGACACTCCCCTAAGAGGTTCTTCTTCCTCACACAATAGCTGATACTTACATTGGATTCTTCCTTTATTCTATGGACACCTTATGAGGGATCACTGTCAAACTTTCATCTTCCTGCAAAGGGCACTTGCTAATATTTTCAGCACGTTTTCTACTAAACTGAATTTATTAACCCAGCTGCCTCAAAGATAAAGTAAACCTCCTTATGTCTCCTCCCTTTCCCCAGAAGTGTGGCACCAGTTCCTACCACAGAACTCTCCAGTTACCTGAGGCAACCAGCTAACCCAAATCCTCTTAAAGAGGTAATTTATCCTGCTGCAGACCCAAATCCTATTGATGTCCCATGTCATGAACTTGTGCTGGTGGCAGAACAAGAGACCCAAAAGGCCCCTTTGAGCACACAGGATCCATTTTGATAGAACAAAGATTTCCATCTGGTTTAAGCCATACTTCCCAGGCTTACTTGTCTCAATAAAACCACAAAGTTCTAGCACTGCCTCTGTCCTCCTTCATTCAAGGGAGATGATGTTTCTCTACTATTTTAAATTCTTCATCCAGCTATCTTTTAATTACTACTTTTGGACTATGTTCTGCAATTACGTTAGGTGCTTGTTTATTCAAAACATCCACCATCTCTCTAAGCCTCCCTTTGTAACAAGCTGCCAGCTTATCTGTCTGTTCAGCTGATTCCCATTATCTGGCCTACCCATCATCTGAATATATTTAGTCTCACCCAAGTAGTTTTGATTATCAAGATTTTACTGTGGTCTAATTAGTGACATTTTTATTACTGATTTGTCACTCAGACACTTTCAGTCACATTAAAAATTCCTGCCAGCTTCTCTGAAATTGCTGCGTGCTTGCAGTCTTTTTCTTTTCACACAAGATCAGCTAAGCATTTTTATTTGGTTGGATCTTTGGAGGATTTTTAAAGAAACACTTAGGAAAATAATTTTAAGTAGAAGGAGACTTTTGAGCACCACAAAGAGGATGCACAGCCCAAGGAAGTAGTATGTGGTATCCTATCTCTCAGGTTTGAATATCACCAAGAAGGACATAAAAACCACTTGACACCTTTAGGTCCTTTTCATTTTATTTCTAAAGGTATGGAAGTGGTTGAATTGTGTTAGTGTGTGACACTTCCTCACACACAACCTACCAGTCAGCAGCAACTCTGTGGCAGCTCCATGTATGCAGCTGGCTGTGCCATTTGAGCCCCTGAGGAGCTGCAAGAGTATACCAAAACAAGCAGGAGGGGTGAGGCTGGACTCGGTGAAAGGCTGCCAAACTCTACCTGAAACCCAGCCCTGCACATCTGGAGTCAATAGAGACATTGGAAAAAAACTCTGCATGTTCATATCTCTGTATTGATCTCTCATTATGTGTCTGTCCTACCAATTGAATAGAAGATGAGGTTTACACCCATGTATTCTACCACCCATTGCTCAGGCTGACCGAATTCGGGCTGTATCACCGCATCTGCCTTCATCAAGTTCTGATGTTTTCAACCACTAGATTTAAATGCAAGGTGTAAGCCTTCCAAAACAGCACACATTGGTGAAGGGAGACAATTTCTGGAGACATGATACGGCCACAAATGGTACTTAAAATTACTAACTCAGTATTACACTTGTTTTAAACAAAATCTGTCCTGGAATTTAGAATGCAGCCACACATTGTTTGCAAAGGATTAATAAACAATGGCAATATGCATCTTATAAAACATACTACTTGTGCCTTTAACTGTTAATTACATAGATAGCTCCTATTATAAATAGTTCTGAAGCAATCCATTAACCAGATGACTTCTAGCAAATCAGAATTTATTACTCTTTTATGAGCTACTTATAAAAATGTAACTTTCAGATAAAGAATGTGAAACAGCTGAAGCAGTTGACCGTATCTGTTTTCCATTACAGCATCTTTGAAGGTAGGGTGAGGGAGGGAAGAAATAAAGTGTCTTATTAATGCTGTATAGACAGCTCATCCTATTGGAAACTTCTCCCTTCTTCTCCTAAGGAAGGACAACTCTCACATAGACTTCACTGCACTGGAGACTGATGAGGTCTATTAGCAAGGGCAGTGAAGGCAGCTGAGGATATCACTTCTTTCTGAAACTGTGACTGAAGTCAAGGAAACAACTACTTTTGACATGAGTAGGAACAGCACTTCTGTCTCAAGTACCTATGGCTGCACATAAAAGCTAATGCTGTAAAATATCTGAATAAATACCTTGGTATTATACATTAGTTTATTAATTACCTCCTTCTACTGAAAAGAATTAAAATTCTGAGTGAGACAAATGTAATTTATTTTCAGCTCAAGCCATCAATATTTGTCTACATTTCTAAAGATTTTACATTAGAGATTTTGACAAGGTTGCAGCCTGTGCATTCAGAGGCTATCCATGGCACAGGAGCAGAGGAGAGGGTTAACTTTCAAACGTGTCAATAAAATCCATTTCACAAGTCTTATGGCCTAAATAATATCAGTGGGCAATGAACTGGAATTCACACTCATTTGGAACTTTAATAGATTAAACTCCAACAGACAGTTGGCAGATAAAAAAAGTTGAGATTGAAAAATGGCTCCTAACATTCAGGATTCATTTTACTGCATTCCTCCAAAGAATACTTATCCAAGGAAAGTGTTACTTGGGAAGGTGTTACTGTTTGGGGTTTGTCTGGATGAGCTTTTTTGTGGAAACCTGAGACTCTACTATCTTGCAAATTTGTGATTTATTCTCCTACACAAGCTGACATCCAGAATGGTATGCCAGCTCATCATCCACAGCCTATCATACTTTAAGGAGATAGGCACTGAGCCAAGATTTAATGAAGTCACAGAAAAGCTAAGCAATGGTTGCAAGACTTGCAGTCATTTGCCAACAAAGGCTCAAAGAAGATTTATCCACGTCTATTTTCTAAACATAAATAAATCATACAAAAAAAGAAGACGACCACATAGCCAAACACAACCTTCACAAGTGATGAAGGCCTTTGGCCTCTTGCCTTATCACACCCAAACTCTCTACGGTTTCATAGTCTTGAAACCATAAACTTTCATTATCATCACTATTTGAACAGATCTCAACAACCACCAGGCACAAAAAGAAGACTCATGATATATGGATACTTGCACCTTAGCATGACAGGGTCTTTTCCCAACTTTCATTTGTAAATGAGGAAAAGAAAGTATGGGGACCTCAATTAGACAAACATGTATTTTTTACATGATTTGAGGAGGATTTTCCAAAGAATTGAAAGCGATGAAACTTGCCAGTTTGAAATGGCATAAGTTCTCCAGGCTTCTTTGAAAAAACAGTCCTTATGCTTATTTATGCTTGGGTATATTGCAACTTCAACATTTCTCTCCGAACACCAAAATGTCATATATTCTCCATGAAAATACAGTGTCAAACTTCACATTCAGCTTCTCTCTCAGCTGCTTCTTGCATGGATTCAGAATGCCTTTTCTAAACAAAATAAACCTGTGCTACAGCATTACCAATAGATGGACACAACATCCTTACACAGTTCAGAGAGAGGAGTTCTTCCACAGAGAAGTCAGGGAAGGACTCAGTGCCCTCATGCAAATCTAAGTCTCACTTTCACATCCTACTTTTTCTAGATTCCCTGGGGCAAGACCAACAGCTCCTAATTGATTGTTGAAAAAGAAATCACTGTACTCCCAAGGGAGCGGGGACTCAAACGACTTTTGACCTCTTCACATGGAGAGATTTCCCAAACCAAAGCTCAAAATTCTTCAGTCTATATCAGTGTGGTTTTGGCTCTAATGAGAGCATTATTTCTTACCATTCTCTAATCCTTAAAACTTCAGCATGAAATTATCCAATCCACTGATAACCACTATCTATTAGGGTCTAAAAATGACTTCTACCTCCCACCTGAATGTCTACATTTGCCTTGCCCTCTCAGTAAGAAAAAAAGAACATCCACGCAAGTTCTTCTTTTGCGGGTTCAACAACTGTGCCTATAAGTGAAGGAAAACACATCATTAGACCCCCTTCAGACCACCATACTAATTAATGGGAAACAGTGATAGTCTTCCTTTATAATACAATGCTAGGAAAAGTATCCCAAACAAACCAGGAGTAAGAAGATTAATAGGCTTAAAACACCCCTAAACCATTCCAAACAAAATCTTTTATAGTTTCTTTTTAGCAGTGCATTCAGTTTGCAGGCAATGATTGTGCCATTCTTCTAGGCCTGGGAAGGAGCTGGATACTTCTTTACCGCAAATACAACATATAAAATGTAAATTTGTTGCCCTGAAGTGCCTTCAAGATCCTTTTTCCCAACCTTTTATGGATAGTAATATGGATTATCAACTACAGCATCCTGCACTACCTTGATAAAGAAGTGGCCTAGACAGTTTGATGCTACTGCATCAGCAAGGACAAAGGTTCAGTGTGCAGTTATTCATGCTATTATAAGCAGTCCTAGTGGGAAAAGATAGGACACTCACAAAAGAAAAAAAAACACCTACCCACACACAAAAAAGTGCCAAACAAAAAAAATCCAAAACTCCCACAAAAAAATCCTTCCCCCAAAAGCCTGCTAAGACTTGCAGCAGACTTCAACAAATTTTGCACACCTCTAAATTTAATATCTAAATGAGAAGAGCAGCAGCATGCACTTGCAATATAAAAGACAACTCTTCTAGTAAAGATTTATTATGCCAATAACACTAGAGCCTACCTATTGTCCCACACATTTTTAAAAAGGACACTGCATATGTATATTCAAATTGCCAGAGATGAACAGTGGGTCACAAACAAAACTTAAAATGTTGAACTGTGTCAGCCAAATTGATAGTGCATTTATTATTTCTACCCTTTCTTATGCATTTTGGCATAGTCAGTTCTGCTGCCAAAGCATTTCTAGAAGGTGAATATAAAGGATATCAAGCACTATAATCACTGAATGAAATGAGTGATGCATTAATGCTCACTCAAATCTATAGATCTAAAGAAAAAGCAATAAAATTAAATGCATGATTTAGAAGTAATCTTAAGCACCAAACTGATCGTAAATTCACCAAGGAAAGTAGACTTCAGAAATCACTGCTAAGAGCATTAGCAATCTCCCTCCCAGACAAAAGGTCAGCTTTGGATGCCTTGTTAATATGTATCTGGGTTTTACAAAGTCCTAATGAGAATGCTGCTCTCTGATGAAGGTGCACAGACCTACAGAAAAAGAGGTGGTCGAGGAAAATGGCAACCACAGCACGTTCAGAATTAGATGATAGCTTTGCAGTCTCCAGGGCCTTAACCTTATTGTCCTTCTCCTGTCGCTAAATAGAGAGGGAAAGTTTGAGATGGCTAATGGGAAAGACTTGAGAGTAGAAGACAACACTGAGATTAAGTAGAGCAGACTAACTACAGACTCCAGCTACCACAGAATTTACTTGCCTCTTTTTATTTTGCAGTACACTGTCCAAGGAAACAGAAGAGAAAATAACCTGACATCTGGGCTCCTATTCGGGCCTCCATACCCCCTTCATTTTAGGTACCTAGCAGATATATCTAAATTTCTGTGGAGATCCAGAAGACAACTCAGATTTCTGTCCATTGACTGAGGAAAATACTGACATCAACCTAGGAAACTGGTAAACTTTGGCTAAATATCCAGAGAGAGAGATGTAACTGGAAGACCCAGTGCACTACTACTTAAGCAGCTTTAAACCTTGTCAGTGTGAAAATTAGTGGATATTTACTATACGTCATGCACCCTCTTATGCTTTCTCTTCTCTGTCAGCAAGCAGAGGGAAAGATAGATTCACAAAAATATATTAAAAAAAAAAAGGAAACTGTGACTTTTGACAATCAGTTGATAAGATCACATTTATATTATAACACCACCAAGGACAATGTATAGACAAATTGGAAGAACCAGTCTACTTCCTTAATATGTTAATATTCTCAGGAATTAAAATTGGCTACAATCCTTCTTGTCCTGACCTTTTTTTCCCCTAAAAATGATGGATTATACAGTAATGCTCTACGTACTTGGGCATGTTCCTCACCTCCCTCTCTCTGTCCATGTCTTTTCTCACTTTCTGTTCCCACCATAACTTCTAAAACAGTTACTCAACTTTGGAAAACAAATCAAAAAACACAGTCTCTGAGTCTCTGACTAAGCAGGAAAGTGGAGTGAACCAAAACAGACAGTTCTGTGAGATATTCAGATGGTCCAACCCGCTCAAAGTTCTCCGTAAGACTACTACTGCTGACAGAACCTTCTGATGGTCTAAAGACTTTCCTGCAAGGTAAATACACCTACAGATACCTTAGAACAGCCTCACATATATTTGTCAAAATGATTACACAGCTCAGTTAAATAGAGTTGACACATGATCTATGTCACATTAAAGGCAATTCATTTGGCAATGACCAAATGTTGTGACTTCTTGAGCACATTTTGCTGATATTAATCACTTTTTCTCGAAACCTCATCAGCAATCATGTTCCAGATCTGTAATTACTGCACATCTTTTTAGCAATGAAAAGATTTAAGCCTGAATGACCACAGAGGCTCCTTCAAATGCAGCATCCATCACAGAGGACATGATTTTTCACATTTACTTAAAACTGCGATAGGAAGAAAACTGTAAAAATCAGACAGAAATAATTTCTACACTACTTTTGTGATAGAGGCTTACCTAGAAAATTCTTCTGACTGCTAAAATTCTTCAGGTTTGGAAGGTTTTAGAGAATGAGAAAGTATACTGCACTGCTGCTTTGTAAGGGTTTATTCATAGTCATGCTCTGTGCAAGGAATAAGGGACTTAATATTTATCCTCCTAGGAACAGAAGGTATAATTCTCATTCCCTTTATCTTGGATTAGCTGTCAAGGCAGTAAGTGGACTGTTCAAACATTCAGTGTTTTCAGTGTTTTTAAATCAAGATGAAACACAGGCCAAGCCATTAAGATGTGCTGCATGACTGCATGTCTCAGTTGGTCAGTGCTCAGCTTCTCTCCCAGTCCTGGATGGGTAAAACAGAAGGTTAGGAAACCAGAGTCCATTTAAGATGGTAATTTAGGCATCCAAAAGATAATCAAAGTATTTTACTTCTGGTATGATTTGGGCCGGACACTGCACTTCATCACTTTTGCCTTGTACCTCAAAGGACTCCAAAATCCAATGGACCCACCTTAATCCTGTACTAAAACATGAGCTGTGTCGTTTTGTTGAACCATGTATTTTCACAGGCCAAATAACTTACTCAAAATTCTTTGTAAAAATCTGAAGTCTATTAGTAACGTGCAGAATTAGTATATCCCCAAAAATAATTTTAAGTCATTGTGACAGCATGTTATGAATTTGTGTTCTTTCTTAGGACACTTATGTTGCCAAATAGGGCGGTCTAGATGCACTCTGAGCCTTTCCAATTCTTGCACTTCAAAATGTTTGGGGCCTCCTCCAAGATTTACAGTGTCAAATCAGTTCCTCTTTCTCTTTTCCCCCTCAAAAGAAACACATTTCAAGTGTGCTGTTCTGTTACTGTCCAGTTTAAACTGACTATCAATTACTCATAGCTTATTACACCTCACAAACACCTAGCTAATACTGTGGACAACTATGGCCTACTGGAAGCTAGGACCTCAAGCAAAGTGCTTGTTGTAGGTAACATCAAGAAGTTTGAAAGACAAGTGCATGTTCAGACAAGGAAAAACTTAAGTTACCTGCTTAAAGACTTACACTGCCAGAAACAGAACTCCCAATGAGCCACATCTTGGGCTCATAACATAAGCAGCAAGAGTTTGAAGGAGCTGGGGTTTTTCAAAAGAAAATCCAACAGAATGATGCTCATACTCTAAAGTACCAAATTATTTCAGTGCTAATGCAGATTACATTGAACCAACACCGATTCTTGTGGTTACACCTTACCCAGGACATCCAACTTAACATTAAGCTTTATTTCAGTGAAAACAGAGGGAGGCCCTCTCTAAAGAAAGACTTTAATGGAAGTCTGAACCAAATTAATTCAAAGTAACTGAGGGAATACTGATATCAATAGCTTCTACATCAGGCTATGTTAGTCATAAAGCTTCCGACAATGGAAGATAATAATAAAACATCCCTAAAAATTATAGGTTGTCCCCATTATTTCTGAGGTCAGTGGAATTTTCCCCAATGAGAAACCTACGACAATGTTTTGCTTCTGTTCCGATGTGATTCACTGTCGATGAAACCAAAGACGGGCTGATATACATCACATTTTCTCCTCACGGTATTAGATAAAGAGTTGTTAACTTGCAAGAAAAAAAGGTGGTAATAACCACAATACTTACTCCACTTCTATGTGCTACATTTTTTGGCTAACATCTAACCAATTGCACATTAAAAAAAAAATCCTACTATGCTGTTTTCTAAATGTAAACACACAGACTATTTTTAGTAACACATTTATACAGTGCTGAAATCTAACAAAACAGCCTACTGTACAAAAGAGAAGAGACAATGAGTAGAGCAGAAAAGTTAGCTATTTTCTGACTTACCTGAATTTACAGTTCAAATTTAATACTTGATAATATGGGTGAGCACAAGACTGTGTGTAAACCATTCAGATGAGAAAACCAGCAACTCACCATCCATATTCTCAAACTCCTGATATCCCTTCAGGCACTGAACACAGTGAAGGATACACACGCCATCAGTCAAGTAGCTAATAAATATTAGCATCGTCTAAACATCTTACAGCAGAGTTAAACTGCTCACTGGATGAGTTACTCATAATTGCAGTCATGGTAATAAAGTAATCAAAACTTTTAAAATTCAAAATCTGGAAATATAACAAGACTCAGGCAAATTAAAAAGCCAAGATCCACTTTTAAAAAGCATTTGAAATAAGCATTGGACCAAGGTGAGCCATTTGTACCACTGTGGGCTTCTTGGGACTTTTTCTTCCTTTTTCTTTTTCTTTTTTTTTCCCCTTATTATTAAAAAAAGGTTTGTCTGCCCTAAGGCAACCCTGCAGTAAGAGAAAAAGGAAGACTATAACACAAGGGTTTGATCCAAAGGCCATCACAGCCAGTGAGAAGACCGTGACACCGGCAACCCTAGATAACATCCATATTTTACAAGACCTTACACTTCACCTTAGTAATGGATTCATGCTGGGCTCTAGCTATGAAAATAATACTTTCAACCTGTAGTAACTCCCAGAGAAACAATCTTTTTAAATGCTTTTCACTGTGTAGCTTCAGGCAGTGAAAATCCAAGAGTTCCTTTTATGGATTAAGAACCTGCTCTTTTCTGTCACAGGTCTTAGTCATGCTAACCTCATGCATTCACCTCTCCTCCTTGAGTTCATTCCCAGGACCACTGCTCTTCTTCAATCACTAAAAAAATGAGCCATGAATCATCTTTTTTTCTATTGTTTTATGCTTCTCTTTCTGCTTGGGGTGCTCCAAAGCACTCTGCTTACAATATTTTCCAAAGCGCCTTCTTTCAATAGTCCTCTGGGAAACATCATGGCAACCAGATATATAGCAGCACGCTATCAAAGACTTCTACACAGCAAATCTTGTGACAATAGAACTCCCCTAATGGGATTTGCATCCTGGCTTCATAGAAAAAGCACTGTAATAACCTCCCATTTTTTCCTTGTGCTGTAATCATCTGTTATGCTTCTCACTAGTACTTCAAAGTAATTCTCTATTGTTCTGTTACTCTGAACTTCAGCTCAGCAGGGTTTAGTTTTTCAGAGCATCACAGAGGGGAATCTTAATTACTCTTTTTTTCTTCTTTTTTTCACTTTTCAAACAAAATCTCAAATCCATAAAACAAACAAAAAATCCTTTCAGATCTCAGAATTTCCTGCTGCTGGATTTGCAGAGAACTGAAATCAACAACAAAACATATCTAGCTTACTATGTCTCAGATTTTATCGAGAGACCTCATTCTGTCACAGCATCTACTACGGTGAGAGAACTTGAACTGTGCAAAAGGCCTAGAAGATCAGCTCTGTCCTCAGCTTTGCCAATAACTATCTAAAAATTCACAAAAATCAGTGAGACCTACCTTTTATATTGTCCTCACACCTAGGCTACATCTCTCAAGAGCCCAAATTCCGAACCAGAAAGGCACTAACAATATATGTCACAAATAGAATAATTTTATCATATTTCTGCCATTTTAAGCTTGGTTTTCTAAAGATAAATTTAAGCTTCCAGTTCACCACTGAAAATCTGGTAGATATCAAGCTTATACACCGAGTCATAGGCAAAGCGTTGTCTACAAAAACTCTCTTCCCAAAACCCCTGCTACTGCAAATTACTGCATGTCCTAAGATCCTGATCCTACTTCGCGCCTTGAGTCCTGTGTCCAGTTCTGTCTTGTCTCATCTCAAGAAAGACATTGAGGTGCTGGAGCATGTCCAGAGAAGGGCTACAAGGCTGGTGAAGGGTCTGGAACAAAAGTCCTGTGAGGAGCAGCTGAGGGAGCTGGGGTTGTTTAGCCTGGAGAAAAGGAGGCTCAGGGGAGACCTAATCACTCTCTACAATTGCCTGAAAGCAGGTTGTAGCCAGGTGGGGGTCAGCCTCTCCTCCCAGGTAACAAGTGACAGGATGAGAGGACGTAGCCTCAAGCTGCTCCAGGGATGGTTCAGGCTGGACACCAGAAGGCATTTCTTCACAGAAAGGGTTGTTAAATATTGGAATAGACTGCCCAGGGAAGTGATAAAGTCACAGCCCCTGGAGATGTTCAAGAAACGACTGGATGTGGCATGTAGTGCCACGTGCCAGGTGGTGATCAGTCAAAGGTTGGACTCGATGATCTTGGAGGTCTTTTCCAAATGATTCTGTGTTTCATTTCCAAGCTTAAAGCATGGGGCTAGCCAGCCCTAGAGAGGGTCAGATTTTCTTGTTCCTAAAGTATATCATAGATTCCCTACCCTCAAGAACACTTGAAATAACTTCTCTGAGACTCCTGTAGTTGTAGGACCTAACTCACTGCATGCAATTGAACAACAGGCATATCACCATAACAAAATGTTGTTTAAATCTAAATTAAGTGGCACAGAACATCAAATTTAAGTTATTAAATACAAACTAGAAATTATATTCCTGTTTTGATTCAAATATGGAAAAATGAACTTCATATTGACGTTTTAGGAATCTAGTGGAACAGAGTCCCTCTGTTTGCAGGAGAGAACAGAATAGTTTAGCTGAGGCCAGCAGTAAGAGTTACTGCTCGTCTAGATGCCTGCTGGAAAGTGCAATAAAGCATACAAGTCCATGCGACATCCCCATCACCATTTTTATGAACATTTTCCTATTTATTAATAGTAGCTGTTCTGAATTCCCTCAAGTTTTATGCCAACTGCCAATTATGGGTCCAGTACAAATTTGAGATATATTACAAGTAAGTTCAGCTAGAAATGAAAATAAAAGGTGAGGAAAAAAGCTCACCATATGCCAACAAGGCAAGTTCATTGATGACAGGCAAAAGGGCAAGTGAATGGCTGCACATACTAATAATTCTGGAAGTGTAGGTGAGTTCAACCCCTAAAGAGAATGAGGAAAAGGTATCAATCATAGAGAAGAAAAAAATAGCACCAGGGAAAGTCAGTTTATTTCCTCTCCTCTTATTAAACTACAATATCTTTTTTTCTGCTCTGAGACAGTAAAACTGTTCCAACTAATCTGTTACCTTCCCCTCTGTACATCTGAACTGATACCTGAACTTTATATTGCCACTTGTATCTTATTTCCCTTTACACATAGCTCTTGGACCTCAACTGAAGACATTCAAAATATCAATCACCAATTACATTGCAGACAAAAGCATATGGAACATAAAATGCATGGGAGCATGTGGCATTCAAAGACAGATGACTCGGAAATTGGTGATACAAATAAGCACCTTTCCTGACTTGATTATTTATTAAGAGGAGATATTTTGTAATGCACAGTCACCTCTAGGTGCTAACCAGCCATTCATTATCAGCATTTTCACCAAAGAGTAGGCTGGCCTTGACAGGAAAGTTGCCTGACGTTCAAGATAAGATTTAGAATGCAACAGCTGCTTTGATTGTTGCAATATGGATATTGCTAGAGATGGAAAACTGCAAAAAACTCAGTTTATGGATAAGCCATCACAATAGAAATAGTCTAAGAAAATACCATTTACATGAAGACAATTTAACAGAGTTTGGATTTGACTCACTACACTGCTGCTGTAGAAGAATGATTTCTGTTATCTCAGTATATAGACCCCCCACAAAATACAGAGCTGAGCTCTCCAGGATGAGCAACATTCCTCTTTCTGGAGCTCCTCCATTGTCATGATCTACAAGGTGTCATAAAATGCCTATATTGTATGCATATGAAGTGGCTGGTCATGTTGTCTGTAGAGCAGCATAAGAAGACAGAGCTAGACCCCAAGTTCCTTCAGTGAAAAGAATGGTCCTTGGAAGAGACTACTTAGGGACGTGCACCTGAAGGACAGACATTTTTGCAGCCTGGTTGCATAGACGTCTCCGTCCTATCTGCTTGTCCAACATTAAACACACCTCCCACAAGTCAGGATTTAGTTAGCCCATTCCAAAGGGATGTTGGTAGCTTATCCTAATACATCAGCCAAATACATTTGGTAGTATGAATGGCTAATATTTAAAGTTGTTCAACATGTTTTGTTTGATTAAAAGCTTTCACAGAAAGTGTTTATTTGTGGAAAGAAATCACAATCCTTTTGAAGGAGGCACAGTGGCCAATGCATCACAACCACTGCAAGAACTAAAAAATACCCAAGGACTCATTTTCCGACTGTAAAGCACAGCTTCATCAGATTGCTGTAGAATGTTGCCATTTCACTCTGACTTTTTAAATAATAATCTTAGTTTCCAGAGCATAACTCCTTGTTCTTTACAGCTGTCACTGTCAACATTTAAGAGTGGAAAGTACTCTGCAATGTAAAGCCATTTAACATCCTGTCGTAAAGCAGGGACATGAAGACAATTCTGGATTGTTTGGGTAGCTTGTAGGGGTAATGTTTTCAGAAACAAGAAACAATTTTCAGATGCTGAACTTGAGACAATTTCACTGAGGTGATTTCTCAGCAATAATTCTGCCTCTTCCCTAGGGAGACATCAAAAAACCAGAGCACTTGCAATCACTAGACATAGCTGAAATTCTTGGCATAAGTAAGTCATTCCATTTCTGATTAAAGAGATTTTAAAGAGCAAAATCAAAGTCTCAGGAACTCTGATTTACTCCCCAGAAAGCCCATTCTGTTTTCAGCCACTAAAACCTGGGCTTCTGTACTTTTCAAACTTAATATAAAGACAGATTCAGACTTTCAACTCACAGTCAATTCTGTGAAAGATATATTTACATTTGAAATCACTGGAAAAGTAGCCAGAGAGTCTAATTCAAACTGGATTTTTTCACAACCATATATTTTTTTTTTATTAGACAGGATTCAAACCAGGAGCTAGAAACTTTGCATAAGCAGGAATTTAGGACGTGTGACAGTGTTGTTAAGGTAAGGCCCACTGAATCCAGTCTTCCTTACAGAAAACTCACAGACAGAAAGATGTGCAGCTCTGAGAAAAGCAGGGCCCTGACTCTTCCACATATTTTCCACATTACCTATTCCCCTTTACTGACCTATTCTCTTTATAAAAATTCTCTTTCCATTTGGTTTGTCCCCTTTTCACTATACGCAACCCAATAAATCCTCCAGGGAACAACCAGTGTTTTCTGCCATATTTGTCGTCATCCTGCTTTTGCAAACTATCCCTTCTCCAGCATTTCACCCATCCTGCATTTAGGACAGCACTAATACTGCATGACTGTACCAAACACCAAACAAGTGAATATATTCTAGATTTATTTACTACAGTAATGATATATAATAGACAAAAATCATATAGTCCTTAGCTTGTACTGCTTCACTATTATCCAGCTTGTATGGCAAGAATGGTAAAAGATGTCTCCTGAAAGTGCTGAAACCTGATTTCAGCGTCCTTCACAAAGCACAGGGAAGGAAGTTCATGCAAACTGGTACAGACCGAAATAGTTCTTTTGAAAGTATGTCAGTAAAAATAGATTTCATACACGTGTGTAATAAGACAAAGGTTAATTAGGTGCAACCACTTTTTCTTGAGGTCAAGAGGAGTTACACCTGGGATGATTTTAGCCTAGAACAGCCACTTATTGATGTGATTTTTTTTTAAACTTAGGACATATCACATCACACCATTTTCACTTGACACTAAACTGACAGGGCTAATGAAAGAAGTTATTTTGATAGGACAGAAACTACTTTAAAAAAACACATCTCAGCATTCTGTACTCAGTATAACACCCAAGATTCCTGTAACTCAGAGAAGTGGGACAATACTTTATCTTCTTTTTCCTCTGCATTTTCTGTCCCGCCCCCCCCCCCGCAGTTTGCGTAGCTGGCAATATTCTGTGGATTAACAGCTCCATTATTTGCTTCTCATCTCTCCTTTATGATATCTCAAGCATATACAGCTGGTCATTGAGCACTCTTCCTAAGGATGATTCTTTCAGAACTTCTTTCAGTTCACATACCAAACCCCCAGGTTCTCCTAGTCCTGCAACAGTCTCTGTGCTAACGCTCCTTCAGAAGCAGGATCCAGAGAACTGCTGACACCTAAAGTAGTCCACTGGCACTGTAAGCCAGGCATTACCAAAACCTTGTCTGGGACTCACTAAGGTTTGCTGAAGCTGAGATGCTTTGAAGAAAATCATTTCATGGTTACCATGTAACCACCTCCACCTTCCATTTTACTTAGATAGAAAATATCCACCTATTTCTTAAAATAATCTACCAGCAAAAGTCTTAGTAGCTTAATTAGGACTTCTGCTTCTCCCACGATTCTTTGGAAAACTTATTTACAGCACCAGTGATCACTTTCAACACAGTTATGCTCAAAGAACAGGAACCCATTAAGGTAGTTTCAAACAAGACAGTCTTTGGCCTACTTGATTTTATTCAGCTCCTTATTTTAACCCTTCACAGAAGCACTACAGTTAAAGGTTCATTAGTGTTACAGTAAGAAGCACTCTATGCCCCAAGGTTTGATCAAAAGAGAGAGACTTAAAATTCCAAAGCACAGACAAACAAAAAAGTCTGATCAACAAAATACAGCAAAAAAGAAATACATGCAAGGTACTACAAGACACTAAATACTGCCATTCAGAAGCTGTGAATGTCTGGTTTACTGTCTCTTTTTTTTAACCCCAATCCCCAAACAGTAAAGGTGGGACAAAGAAATAAGATCGAATACTTCACCTAGTTTTCTTCTCTATTTAATAAAGAGCAGGTGTTTCAGTACATCTTTTTAAGTTAAAAAATATGTAGAATCACATCTCTAAAATAACTGGACAGCCCTTCCACTGAGCACTTCTTACCTTCTTTGTGATTATGCAAATGAAAGTGAGTCTGGGGTACAGCACTTATTCAGATGCTTTGAAGCATCTTGTACAACTCTATTCCTTTTTTTATCACTCCTCTGGCTATATAGGTACCTAATTTGGGTTTCCTGGAATTAAGAGTTATAAATACATCCTGCTCACTTCATCCCTTATTCCAATTTGTTTAAACTGTACAGCTACCCCCTGCCAGTCCTTACGCCTATGGTGCAGCCAAACAGCTCTATCTGCTCCAGTTAAGAGGAATCTCTCTGCAAGCTTCCCATCCTGGGAACAAGTTAGAGACAGTTCCTGTGGCTTTTCAGAAAGCTTCTGAAGGACTGCATTCCTGCACGGAGGAATTAATAGCTCCAAGCTTGCAAGGATTTACATATCTCCACAAAATGTCAGTAAATCTGAAGCTATCATACCAAAGATGATGATTAGCACTGTGCATATTTAACAAAGGGGTAGTGAAATCTGATTTGCATATTTCTGACAAGCACGCAAATTCCCCACCGCTTTCACAACTTAATATCTACATGGTTCATTTTATTTTGATTAAATTTAACACATTTCACTGACGACCTTTAAGGAAATGCTCACTTCCAGACTCTTAAATGCACCATTGATCTGCTACACTTTGTCAGCAAAACAATGATCATTCCTAAGAAGCCTCTGAAAAGCTACAGTCTTACACAGAACAGTCCACAAAGTTGCCACTGACGTATGCAATGCAGGGGTGCAGAATTTGCATAATCAGCTCATTTGCTGCATTCAGCAACAAGGGACATACACTCCTAATTCACACCCTCACCAGAAGGTTGCTCCAGTAAAGAGGAAATTGACACACTGCAATTCAAGAGACATGAAGTACATTAGCTGGGTAACAGCTAAGAAAATAAGCAAATGAAGATGTATGTAAGTTATTATTACCTCTGCTCCACAGACAATGAAAATGACCTTTGTTGAAAGGCTGGTTCAGAATCAGAAGGCAAAACTTCACGTTCCCTGCAAGATAAATGTTGGTTCTCATTAGCAAGAATACTGATTTTTTTTGGTCCTTTTTTTAAATTTTCTTTTTTCCAGATTAATTTTAGCCCAACCACATCAGAGTAACTCCACTGATTTCCTTGCTTCTTAGGTTTTACCACTGTCAGATTGAGAAGCTGTCAGAAGCTCATAAGATACCTCTTACTTGGTAGGGTTTTGCTAAGTGTTTAATTTATACATGACTTTTACTTACTGAAGGTCATCCTCAACAGGACCCCGCATCTATATAGCTCTTTCATTTAATCTCCCACTCGCTGCTGCTGCCTGGATGCAACAATTACTGATATGAGCTTCACCCTGGTCTCTGTTAATGGGGAAGGCTGGAGGAGACTCCATATAAAGATGTCTCTAACCTACATCCAGTATTCCACCCTCCTGGAGGATGCAGAACTCTTGCTGCCATCAGTGGCTTCTGCGCCTGTGTTTTCATATCATTAGAAACTCTAATTGTGGTAGATACTTTACAAATGAAGAATGAAAGGCCATGACCCAGGAGCTTAAAACCAAAAACTAGTAAAAGCAAAAGTGTACTTTAGCCTGTGTTATCTAGGTGATACCGCAGACTCAAAATATCAGTGGATTTACCAGCTCAACTTGATTGAGCTCATAAAGCCTCCTGCCCCTGCAAAACGTGCACTGTGAAGATCGATAACAAACCTACAGATAGAAAAGCCTTAAAAGAAAAAAAAGGATTTATGATATGACACACTTTGAATTCAAAGAGTAAATAAGTAAATCTTTTGATGGCTGCCTGTGGTGGGATTTGCATTATTTCACTTCCTAATTATCTTGCCAATCATATAGGAATACAAGTTTCCCCTGGAGCTTGATATCTGTAGGCAATCAAGTTAATGAATATTATTTGGTCATGTGAAACCACTGTAATTGAAAAAAGAAAACCTTGATCACTAGAAAGTCTTTTGAGAAGATCCAGTACAGCAGGAGGCAGGAGGCTACAGTAGAAGCCTGTGGCTTAAGCCATATGATGTTATCAAGGAAAATACAGCTGGCCAAATTCCTGAACTTGAACACCTAGGGATTGGAGTTGGGAGAGGCAGTCTTTAAAATAATTAAATGCGTGGTTAGGAGAATGAAGGCTAGCACATGGGGATACCACTGTTCTGCATCTTCTGCACCTTTCCTTTTGAGTGATTTAGGGTTTCCCTCCCCACTGACCCATTTGATGCCTCAGTTTCCTAAAACAGAAGCAACAGTATTGTCGTCCTTCATAAGTATCAAGAGAAACATAAATGAAGACCTAGATGATTTTTACTCCAGTAAAAAGTCAATATGAATATCACAGCTATCTTCTGCCTAGTGCTTTCAAATACTTTTCCTTATGTCTTCTGCTTCCATCTTTGCTGACATAAGCCTCACTTCCATTTAATTAATGTATATATAGGGGAATAAATTTTCATAGGGAATAAATGGAGAGGTGGAAGGACCAAGAAAACATAGTAAAGTGAGAAAGTTTTTTCTTTGTGTAGTCTGAACAGTTTTGCCTTGTCCTTGAACTTTAAGAGAAAGGAAGAAACCAATACATTCAAACTAAGTGCCAATTTCCAGCTGCCTCACAAAATGGGACCTCAGCAGCAGATTGCCTAATGATTGTTAAGTGAGAAAGGCTGCCAACTCTTTGAGTTAAACGTAATCATCTAGCGATGCCCTCCATTGAAAAGAGCCAGCAAATATCCCAGGTTCTGTTACTGGTATGATAATACAGACATGGGTGCTGTAAGCCTGTTCTTGCTAGTGAATCACAAAAGGCATTTCTGTTCCTGTTTTAAACCCTTAAGCCTTATCAGCATATGAAAACAGCCATAGATTCCAGCTTTTTTTGCACATCAGAATTTGTACATCATTGTAATCTTGTTATATATATTAGGGTACATTTTTGAAGCCAAGGCCTGGTTGTTGGTGTCCACACAGAGATTTCTGAGGCTGATTTTCAGAGATGAAGCTTCCAAGAGCTTCCGGTGAGGCCCGTAAGAGCTGCTGGGCCTTACATGTTCAGTCGATGCAAAGAAGCCAAGTAGGTGCCCCCAGCACACACAATTAGCAGATGGGGGTGGGAAGGGTTTAGGGTTGCTTGTTGTTCGGGTTTTTTAAAGTACAGTTATGGGTTGAAAAAGTGGAGAAATGGAAATTATTGTTTCACCTGCTTTTAGAGAAGTGAACATTCCAGTAATTTCAAACCAGTTGTTTCATACAATTAATGCATGATAAAATGCTATGATTAATGCTATGATTAATGCTGCCAAAATGAGCCTAAATGTCAATATTTTAATGGTGCCTGCTGAGTTAATATAAAGCTGCACACAAGGCTCAGTCCTCGGTAGATGTAAAACAGTAATAAAATTGGGCTGCAATAATTTACAACCATTGCCCTAAAAACTATTAATAAATTGGGACATCTGATGGCAAAGACCATGTCAACAGACAGAATACGCAACATCCATTACTCTGAGAAAAACTGATGAGAGCTCACTGTGCCACTGCTCCGAGCACTCCACTGGCTATTCATTTGAAAACAAATCTACTTCAAGGCCATTTATCTTTAAAAGCCCTTAACAAATTAGGAAACATCTATCTCCTGGACTGTCTGTCCATCTATTTTTCACAAAGATAATTAGCACCCTGACCCAACCATTAATGACATTGTGCTCTGTTTGGACTAACGGGAAAGAGGATTCTGTAAGCAAGGAATCAGCAGCAAAAATAACCTGTCCCCAGATATAGATATCTCCACTGAAGAAACTTTTGAGAGCCTTTTGCTAAAGGCAGAACAAGTTTGTCTCTTGCATAGTTTCTTCTATTTTTAGTATAATTTTCTTTTTCATTATGTACTTTTGCAGCTCTTGCAGCCTGAGCAAATTCAACCATCTGCAGCAAAAGCAGAAAAGAATAAATTCCTCCCTACAAAACCTCCAGCTTATTCTTGATATTTACATCAACACAGAGAACAAATGGAGTCAAGTCCCACAGTCAAACTCCTCCTGTAGAAGAATTAGCCACATGCTTAAGGCCTGATTTCTACAGGAAAGGAGGATGACTATAGGAAATTTTTCCTTGCATTTAAGGAACCAAATTCTTCCCTCCTCTTGTTTTCCTATTTGATGCTTATAAACCTTGGAGTCTTACAGGCATAACTTACAAAGTACATATTAACATGTGCACAACTATGTGAACAGGCAGTTATATGAAAAAATAAAGTAAAAAAGTCTTTTAGCAGACTTGGAAAATTCCTAATCTCTGAATAAAGCTGGATTGCTTTTAATCCTGCTGGAAACCTTTCCTAAGTTACAAATCAATCAATCAATCAATCAATCAATCAATCAAACAATCAACAATGCCTACAAGTTTCTACTGGCACCATCAGTGAATAACCTCATCCTTTCTGAAAACTTTTTTCTTTCCCTTCTTTCCAAAATTATTAAGCTGAACTTCTTTGATGAAACTTCTCATGGTTGCTTTGAAAAGGACTTCTATCAAAGTGTTGTGAACATCCTTGATAGCCTATGCACTGCCTATGCAATGACTTTTTACCACACTGTAACTCACTCAGAACAATTCGAATATATTTTAGAGCACAGATTTGCTATTCTAAAAGCCTTCTTGGCTTCTCCCTGTCATATTATACTCATCTAGCTATTTTATAAATATTTATAATGTCATTATGCATTTTTTATTGATTTCCCCTTGCCACGTGCCAGTCTTCAGGCTGTATGTCTGTCACAAAGCATATGCAAAAGGCATATATATTTTTAAAGACAGCCTTTTCCCTGGTAGCCAATAAAACAATATATGCCACTTTGCTTCCTTTCAGTGTTAGAATCATATCACTAGGAGGTTTTCTGCATACTGTGAGATTCTTGGCTATTGAATTTTCTGAGGAAAGGAAAAAACTTTCAACGCTTCAAACAAGAAGGCCTTTGGGAAAGATCACTGCTATTCCCAGACTTTCTGACATGATGCAAGTGGTAATACACAATGGGGGACATGACTTCAAAGTCAGAGCTTTGGCCGCGAAAGGGGCTTCCAATAAACAATTAATGTTTTGGGTTTTTTTTTTGGTGTTTGTGTTTTACTGTTTGCCTGAAGAGGAGCCATTCCTTTCCTTTACAGTGATTTATCAAACATCAACAAAGAATCAGCTTTAGTACAGAGGAAGAAGTAGGAAAGAAGTAGTACAGGTGTAGAGCTGAAAGTTGGAAGTTGGTTAAAAGTTTCCAGAAAATTTCTGTACTGACAGAAATATATCTAAATACCCAAGATACTAACCAAGATCCATTGAAAAGACACTGCAGGTACACACGTTCCTGATCATACAGGTGGAAGTCCAAATATACAACAGCTTCTGAGAGAAAAAGCTCTGAATGATCTCACTGAAAATTTCTTCCTGCTCATGTTGCTGCTCTCACATCAGTCTACAGATATATCATGGTATATATTTAAATATACCATGCAGCAAAAACAAACAAAAAAACCCCAAACCAAACAAAAAAACCCCCACAAAACCCCACAAACAAAACAAACAAAAAATCCCAAAAAACAAACCAACCAACCAACCAAAAAAAACAAACAAAAACCCCCCAACAACAACAAAACCCCAACAAAACATAACCAAAAACCCCAAAGCCAAAACCCAAACAAAAAAACCCATAAAAAGAAAAAAAAAATTTGGTTTCCAGTACCATAACTTACTGAGAAAATTTCTACCCATCAGATTAATTTTAAATGAACAGTCGCTGCCTACTTAAATGTCAGAGAATGTAGGAAGGAACAAGGCTTTTTTTCACACTTCCAAAACTGACTGCTAAGACAGGAGAGCAACAGGCTGAGGCAGCTCTTTGTATGGCAGTTGAAGCTTCTTCACAAGAATCAACATCAAAATTGTGATTCTAATAATTCCACATAAGTTATATTTACTGTGAGCCTATCATAATAAACCCTAAAGAAAGCAGTTCATGAAACCAGCAAATACAACAAAACTACTGTGACATTAGATAAGGTTCTTGCTACAGATCACCAGAGCAAGATTACTGAGGCAACTTGAGTTTTTCAACCTAAAACAAAGGAGTTTGGGGAATCAGCACCAAATCTACACCATTTTCTGCCAAGTAAGCACCTGTCTCCAAGTGTTAAGTCCAAAACTGATACTCTGCTTATTGAAATGGACTGTTTCATTCAGGGCTTTTTTCAAGAGCTACCATGCACTTCCCAAACATACCCAAAAGGAACAATCTCTCCACCAGGAACGACGTAAATGATTGATTAGACACAAGCTAACGGGGAATGGGTCCATCAGACTAAGGAGCATTCCCCGCTTCCTGAAACAGTTTCTTCATCATGGTTCTTTGCTTTTTGTTTTTTTAGACATTGAAACACACCACCTGTAGTTTCCTACCTGCTACACATATACAATTCCTAATTTACTTGTTGATATAGCACTTCTTGAAAGCTGACTTCTGCCTCACAAGACAAGATTCTGGTTTTATCAATGTCTTTGACAGCTCATTATGAGCACTATGTAGGTCTACCTTAGCAAGTAGCATGGCAGAATAAAACCAGTCTGTAAAGCAGAACTGTTGGTGCTGAAGGTATGATATTCACACTACACATGTTTTGGGAGAAAGGGAGAGAGGGAGGCTACTTCAGGTTAAGCATAGTCTGGTTTTGTCGACCCTTTAGCAGTAGGAGAGCGTTCTGTGCACACCTGGAGCACATTTTTATCCAAAAGGAAATTCGTTTACATATTCCAAAACCACTCTGCAATGTAAAGCAAACCACAGCAAACAGGCAGGATCATGAGACTTGCTTCAAAATCATATTCTTGATCCAAAATAAAATGTTCATGTAAATATGCCAATAGCCACATGGCTTTTGACTCTTAAACTTTTATTTATTTTGTTTAAACAATGCCTTTACCAAACTAATGCCCCAAGATCAGTTTTGTTTACATTACACTTTTGTAATTTTATAATCATCAAAATTTGGTTCTAACTTTAGATTTTTATACTTAATAGACAATTTGACACTTTTACCTATCATGCGGGGAAGGTGTGAGGGGGAGTTAACTCAAAACTTAAAAATATAGCATTATAAATTCCTGAAAAAGCACTTAACACCAAATCCTAAGATGGTACTTTCTAAGGTTATCTTTCAGGCTAAAAACTCACTTTGAACAGAACAAACTGTGCACCTTATACAAAAACAATCCTCATTCTGCTGTTCTCTTTCTTGAGCCAAGATTTCCCCCAACAGTGCTTCCTTTCATCGGCAAGTCCAGTGCTCTGCTGTGATACCAAGGAATATAAAAAAGGATCATTTCATAGGACCATTATGCAGACCAAGCCAACACTCTAAAATATAAACATTTCACATTTTAAAAGTTTCACAACTCCTGCAGAACTACTACTCTGAAAATGGAAAAACTTCGAGTCAGTAAAATCTACTTCCTCCATCTGTGCTCTTGCTGAAAAGGTAGTTGTCAGCTTTAATTCAGAGAAACAGTTAAGCTTAGACTATTGTATTAATTATAGCCACTACTTATAAAACATTGTGTAGCTGCTTTTTACCACACTGAATCCCAAGCCTCCAAATAAGCCATTTAATTTTCCTCATAACAGTGACAACTCCAATAACAAACCAGCACAAATTATGCAAAAGGATCACAGACCTTACAAACATGTTCTCAAAATTATTAAATGAATAAATCAAATATGCATACCCAACTGATTTTCGTGCAAAAGCACTGTTATCCCTGTCAATGCATTTTAGTGTTAATTTTTTCATGTAAATTCTATTGATTTTTAGATATTTTGCAGCTCTTAATTCTCCACGCAAATTCCAGCAAGAAGAGTAGGAAGAAAAGGGGATTTGTGCAAACAGTCTTATTGAAAAGCTGCAATGTGTTACCCTCTGGAGAACCCTCTACAAGAATTTATGTGGATGAATTCAAACCAACTAATTTCTCACAATAAGTTACAAACGTGGCCATACACATGGGATAATCTACCCACATCATCAAACACTGCGCCTAGAAGGGTGCCATGCCTTGCAATGAAATTTGTCAATTAATTCTGGCGCTTCTCTGGAGAATGTGAGAGCTGCATTTCTGATCTCAGTGTGTGACGGGACACTTCTTTTCATACTAAGTCCTATTGTCTGTAGCTGTATTTCTGAGTGCTTGGGACTTTTGCTCTTTTTGTGTCAAACATTTCAGTCTGGTCAAGCAGAATAAGATCACACAGTTCCCAGCAGTGAATCTTCAGTTTTAGATAACTTGTCCAGCATCACGAAGAAACTTCATGGCAGGATTCAACTCTCTAGGGCAACACAGAACTGAACTGAATCATGAGAACTGTGTATTTAAATAGAAATAATAACAATCACACTTCTTACTATTATACACATGGAAATGATGCTTGCGTCCCACGACCAACTCTCATTTGAGAATAAACACAGCAGAGTAACCAGTCACTTTGGGGCGGCAGCAATGTACATAAACCATAAAACTCTTCGAGACACACACTGGCAGATGTACCATTTCCCATGGCAAAGCCTTTGGCTTGATTTACCTCACACTCTTGCTGCTTGTCTCTAGAGATGTGGCCAGACAATATACCCATAATTCTGCACTTTGTGCAAATTGCACTTTCCTTTCCACCTGAGCACAGCAAAGGTCAGAATTAGCTGGAAACAGCAGTGGTTTGTTTAGCTGAGATGTTATCAGCTGTTCACTTACACTCTTCCAGTTTTCAAGACTGGACTCAAATTGTCCAACAATCAAAAAAAGAGAGATTTCTGATATAGGCACAGAGAAGTAGAGGTCTAGAATATTATTCAGATATGTTTCATCCTGCGGCATGGAAAAAAATAGTCAAGTGAGACTGAAGTGATGAATAGTAAGTGAAATAGCAGGAGGAAAGACAATTTGTGCAGAATGGGAAGACTAGTCCCCAAGGTTGCAGAATCTGACACAACTTTCACACTTAAGGTAAACTTTAAAAATGCATGAATGTCACTGCTACTACATTGTAAAAAAATACTAAGTGATTTGCTTCGTTATTCACAGGCAAGTCATCATCTGAAACAGTACCTGTTTCACACCTTGTAAGTTTGATACCAGTTGGAAGATCTTAAGAGACAAGAATTAGACATACAGGCTTGCTATAAAAATATCGATAGTATTATGGTAAAACTGACTTTAGTGTTTAAAATTTCTATGCACAGAGCATTTGTTTGGAGCTTAAATCTGCATCCCATCCAAACAACTATTACTATCAAGGAAGTTCCAACCTTAAAAGAAAACTCGAGATAGGTGCTCACTTTCTAGCTGTGTAATAGCCAGGTCTAATATACTGCCCTCCACGCACTTTAAAAACACAGTATCAACACTGTCTGAATACATCACACTAACAATACTTTTTATCTGGGATGTCCCTATTTCCAAGGATACAGCCAGGCATACAAGCTCCCCTGGCAGTCGATATCAATCTGCACACAGCAAGGGCAAGGTGACTTCAAGGGATCTCAAGGCAGGGCAGGCAGATGTCAGCAGTCTCTCTGGGCAAATAGGTACGAAGCACTACCCCCTCTGCAAACATTCAGCTCAGCAAACAGCACAGTGCCATTTCACCTATCTGTGGTCAACAGATATCTCTGGATATTTTCTACAGGATTAAAAAAAAATTAATATGTATTTAATGATTCACATACTGGAGCACTGACCAAAGAGTAGGAACCATGGGAACACACAAGTGCCTGACTGCACAGAATTTAAAACTCCTGCTCTGCTGCTACCAAGCACTCCACTGAAACTCCAGTTAGTGACACTAACACATCCTGTGCACAGAAAAGTCTGATTTCTATTTGCACCGAGATGCACCTTAAATTTAAGAGGCTGACAGAATCTGATGCCTCCTCTGATGTCAAAACACCACCTCATCCACCAACGAGACATTTCTCTACTGGTCTCATCTGAAGGGCATGTTTGAAGTAGCTGGTTTCAGAGCATACCTGTTCGATCCTGCTTCACAATGTCAGCCATCTCCTTTTTACAATCTGGGAAGGAGCTATACCTTCTATCAGCATGGATGAAGTTAGTGCATGCCCTCAGGAGGCTGATGACCCATGTTCAGGCTCCCTCTCTATCAGAGGGAATTCGCATCTAAATTCAGTCAAGACAGTGCTCTCCTCTCCAGACATGACAAAATTAAATATATTAATGGAATTATTTTCATAAAACCCTTAAACAGGAGTAGCCTGTGGAAGTCTGATTCTGCAGTCCACTGACCTGAACACAGTTTGTGCTCCAACTTATTCAAACCTCTCTTTCCCACTTTGAATACATCCTCCAATTACTTCCCCATAGTATTACAGGAACATTATATCCACTGTTGCCTCCTTCCTAATGTGTGACATGCTTTCAGGGAAAAGTTTAACCTCTGGTTTTGTAGGGTAATTCTCATGCAAGAAGAGTGGTTTTCTCACTATCTTCAGAAGACTTGGCACTAGCAGTCATAAAAGGAGGGAATAACTTTCTGCAACACAGCATAAGATGTCCAAATCCAAAAAACAGGATTTTAGATGTTTCATTCTTCCCACTTCTCATGGTATTCCCACTGACAAACTCAGCTTGATTCCTCCTTAGTACATTTATGCTGATGGGCTGTACTCTTTGTATACAATTTCTCCCTCTGCCGTATATATACAGTCCCACTACCATGGTCAGGACAAGTGCACCTAAAAGTGTACTTTTAGTACGTGACTGAAAGTCCTGTGTGCATTTGCTGAACAGCCCAGGGGCTAAACTCCAGTATAATGTAGGGAGGGCACACAGTAATGTCCCATTTTCAGAAAAAGGAAAATAGGCATTATGTGACTGCAGGAAGATCACACTACTATTCAGCAAATGAGTCAATATGAAAAAACAAAAGTTCCTTTCCATTTCTCAGCCTTATCTTACGAGAAACATTACAAATCACAGATGGCTTCTGGCCAAACTCCAGTGTGGACAATTACAGGCTTCTCTTTCCCTACTTCCGTTCAGCCATTCCAATGAAATACAGTATCTTTTACTGTCCTGAACTCATGTGCATTAATTAAGCACTTAATTAAAAGCACAAAGCATTCAACCAGGCTATGATGGACTTTGGAGATGGTTGGATTTCATATTTAGTAAGTTCAATGAGTTTAAAAAAGTTGAGCAAATTGTGATCTCAGCAACCATTAATTATTTACTCCTCAGATATAACGGATGAGACTGATGAGTAAACTCCCATTGACTCCCAGGATTTCACTTCACATGCTTTCATGAAAATCCATAATGAGACAGCTGGTTCTGCAACACCTCAAACCCCTTTGGGGTGAATGCCAGAGAGGACATTTGTGCCCATACCATTCTTCCAGTCTTGCCATTTTCCCAAAGCAGATCCCAAAGTACTTTGAAGGGAGTGGATCTGGTGCAAGGTCCAGAGTGCCATCCAGAAGGTTCAGAAGGGCAAAAGGGGCTTTCCAGGTGGTCATAACAACAGCCCACACAAGTGGTGGTGGCAGTGGGAGGGTGTTTGGGCCTCTGGAGTAAGATTCTGGCACAGAGTCATGAGGAGGGGAACCTTTTCCAATACTACAATGAGAACTCTTTTAACAAATATAGGAAGGAAAGCCAATGACTGTAATTTCCCAACCTTCACAAACATTTCACTTCTAAAATTATGTCTTTGATTTAATGAGCTTCATTTTATTATTTCTAGAGTTAATTTTTTTACCTGATGAAGGCAGATCACTTTTGCTGTCTGTTTTAGGACATTCTATAACTTTGCATCCACCATTGGCTTCTTTTTTTAACAAAACATTTTTAAGACCTACCTCTATATATTTTATAAACAGATAAATCTACACTTGGAGAAAACAAGGTAAAATAAACAAAAAGGAAGATAAAAACCACAAAGGCGATGAAAATTGCATTACATTATCAGTCAGGTAAGGAAGTTTTATGTAACCTGGATGAAATTCTTCTTCACATTTTATTCTGTAATATGTCATTGTGTTGCATCTGGAAGAAAAATAAGACCTAAAATCAAAATTTTGTGGACTGAATAGCTACAATAAGCTTACTCAAATCAGGAACCGTCCCAAACCCGTGCCTTGGAATAAAACTAGAGGGTGATAAAGAAACAAATTGAAAACACTACCAGAATATTGATGCTTCTTCCAGAGGTATAAAAAAATTACTTAATGTTGAAAATTTTGTAATGAGAGCTGTTCATCGTTCATATAACTTTTAAACAAGATTGAAAAATCCCTTTGCAAGTAAATGGTGTGATAGCATTACTGGGATCACTGTAGTCTGGCAGAACAGGACACCATATCCAGCAAAGATCAGCTCACAAAAAAGTAGGTCATGCCTGTAAGTAGACTACTTACTCAAGCAGACCCTCCAAATCATTATGACAAACTGTTCCCATAGGATACCCGTCACATCAATAAAGTTTGGTACGTTTGGTCACTACACAAAGTCTATGATAACCACTTTTATTATAAGTCAGTTGTGCTTGTTTATAGTCCCTTGTTTTGACATGCTGCACGATGCATAATTAAAAATAACTGTTACTTTCTTCCTTTTCTCACAATACAGTAAAGCCTGTAAACAAAGACAAGCTCTGGGACCATTAAGAGAGGCTCTTGTTTGCAGACTGTCTTTCCAACCAACTACTTCAATTTCAATGCTAAAACTGTCAAGCCTAATTAAGAGTTATGGAGCACAACCATTTCAAAACCATAAATCCATACAGTAGAAAAGTACAGTGACTGCCTTAGTGAACATCTCTTTTTAAATAAGCAATATTGCTTACCAAGACCTAATTTAGGTTCCTAATACACAACATTGTATCATAAATAATTTTATTACTTCTCCTGAAGTGAATATAAAGACCATTATAAAGTAATTTCATCCTGATGTCTTTTGGTTTGTTTGACTATTTAAAGTGGACCTCAAAGCATATTCTAGTGCTTACATCGCTACTCTGTCCAAACCCACCAAGCTCTTTGTGATCCTCCAAAAAGTTCGCAGAGAACTGCCTTTCTCTCCAGCTTTTTAATATTTTTTTCTAAAGTCTCTTTGCCTTTTGAGTGTGCACACCTGTCCACACGTCCTCACAGCTTCAAGCAGAATGATACTGAGAAAGAGGTATCAAGAGCTCACCAATTAAGCACTGCCCTTTAAAAACATCTTTAACATTCAGCACACCCAGCATGAAACAACAGTGAGACAGTCCAAAAAATCCACCAGAACAGCACTGTAGCACAGGCTTAGATTTAAACCTTAAAGCCACATTATCCATTCCAGAAGAACCACGTGTTTATTTCCATTTTAACAGTGCTTAGGTCTTCTACCAGAACCTCTGCAAAATCAGTGCTCTAGGGAGCACCCAACCAAGTCAGAAAACCCAGTGCAACCTGAGTCATATTGGTACTTTCAGCCAGAAATTGAAATTTAACAGACAACTAATTACTGTGCTTCAAAGGCTTGAACCTCACAGTACTGGACAGATTTTAAAATCAATCAAATGTTGCCATTTTCAGTGTGAAAGAAGTACCACATACACTCTTACCATTAGCTTTCATATATTTAAAGTGATTTTCTGGACTTTACAGCAAAGGAGTTGCCCTTTAAAATGCAAATCCTAAAGGCTTAAACCAGAAGGGTGATTAAAACAGTATCATGTTTATTACTATTTCTTAATCTAATGACTTTTGTAATATGACTGCATGAAGAAACTTTTGGCTCTCTCCATCTGCTTCATGGGCTAACAGATTAGTTCAATTTATAGAACTGATGATCATATAATAGTTGGTCTAGAGGCACCCCCTTAAAATAAAAGTTTTTAAAGAAATTTTAATTGTTTCTATCCTGATGAGCATTTTCTTATGTGGTAAACAACGTTTGGGTCAAGATATAGAGGAAATAATGGCTGAATATCTAAAAGTATAATTTATGCAGACTAAACATAATGGTAAAAGACTCTTATCAGCTGTTTATTAGATCCAGAGAGACACAGAAAATACACCCTGGCCAGCATGTTAGTACATCTGGGGAGAAGATAGTAAGAAAAGGAGCTACACTTCTCTCTTCTTCATTACCCTCTCTGGAAAATGTGGTTAATAATAATAATAATAATGCTTTGAACTTAAATTTCCATTTGTAGATTTGAAATCACTTTACAAAGGTGCGTAAGCGTTATTATTCTCATTTCACAGTTGGCCTCACTAAGTACAGAGATTTGTAGCAATTTGTATGAGAAGCAGCATCCTCTAGTGAATAAGTTAAGAGACTGAAATTATGTCCCCAGGGTTTTCTTCCCACCTAAACTGCAAACTTCAGACTACACCAATATCCACTGTGGCAAAACCAGACACAGTCCATCTGAAACTGGAGGGTTTCTGCATGGGAATAGGAACACAAGCCAGAAATAGGCAATGTAGATATAAAGAATTTCTGCCTTTACATTGATCTAGTCACTCAAAATTAACTTTCTGGAACCCTGGGGAGATGGTCATCACAGAGGTCATCGGAGTGTTCAAACACAAAAAAAAAAAATGCCAAGAAATGAAATGGCATCTTTTCAGAAGAAAAAGGAAATAATAAGATACATAGCAGTGGACAGCCTGGAGTTTGATCAGGAGAGCTCCTTAACCACCAGCATCACACTCTTTTCTCCTCTCTTGTTGACAAAAGATCTTTCATCCTGATTTCCTCTAATAATGTTTCTCTTGCTCAATATTATTCCTCCTCTAGACAACAGCTCGTGCACATGGCAACAATCTTACCTATGGGTTTTAAATTTTGTCATGAAAAGCACTTCTATGTGCTTTTCATGACAAAAGGATTCAGGAAAATACTGAGTACATCTTCTCTGTTAATAGAAATAATTATAGTATATTTTATTCTCAAATATCAGTTGGTCACTTAGGTTAAACTTTAACCAACATTTCCAATTTCATGCTGGATTAAAGGCTAAAAATGAGGAAGCAGTATGGTATTTTTCTTTTTTAGAATTATGGGAATGATAAAAATCAGGCTAAAAGGCTAACAGGTAGACAGAAATGTTTTCAAGGTTGCAAGCTTAAAACTATAATCTATTCTTCAAAAACCTGTTTAATTTCAGAGCCAGGCCTACAAAGTCAAAAGAATCTCTCATCAGCTTCAAAACTACTCCAATTTTTTTCCCCAAATATTAGCTGGCCAAGAAAGGATACCAACACAGCCACAGTTAGGAGATTAAGCCAAAAACATGTTTGCACACTTTTAACTTTAAATAAATAGAGGTCTTACAAAACTGGTATTTTAAAGAAAAATTACAATAGTTGCCACTGAAATCAATCTGCAATAGCCTGCACATGTAAAACTTCTAAGGACAATCAATTTTTGGCATACAGGAGAAAAACAAACAAAAGTGAACTGTCAAAACAAATAAATAAAAATGCTAAATGTTTTTAATGCAATAATAGTTTAGTAACTTTTATACAGAATATGAGTATAAAATACTCAGACCAAGCTACTTCTCCAAGCATAATCCGTCAGACAGAAAACAGAAGATACCAAACTGGGGTTATAGTAATTCACGATTTTGCTACAGATGTTGACACCTCTGCAAAATTTTGTCATTCATAATTCATAACCAAGTGGTCAAAAGGACCATTAAATAATTTAAATTTAGTAACAGTAACTTTTTTCCATTCTTTTACACTTCTTGCAATCACAGAAAAGCCTCTTCAAATTAGTCAGAAAACATGCAGCTGCATCAGTTCTCTCTTCTGTTACAGTTTTGTGTCAAGACATAAATCCATGATGGACTCATGCTAATTTGTTCCCAGGGCTATACCTGGTATGCTGTGTTTTTGGAGACTTTAACAGTGTTTGTTTACACATTTACCTCTCTAACGCTCCTTGGCTACCGCAGCTGGTCAAACACACGTGAATGTGTGTTGATAATGGTGGCAGGCAGAGCAAAACCTCTGGGTGATGTGCAGAAAACCAAAGACGTTTAGTTTGACCAGCAGTATCAAGACCTCTTGATCAGTTCTGCAACACACCACGGTGAGTGACTCCTCAAAGCAGGCGATCTCAGTGATGGCCCTTTTCCCTTCCCCAGCCAGGGCATTATAGGGCCCCCCACCTGGGAGTGTCTCCTCTACACAGGACTCATTAGGTCAGGGAAGATGGTGCAGGAGAGCCTTGCACTCTGCAGAAAAATTCACCAGAGAAGAGAAGTAGCAGAAATTGTGATCTGCTGTTTTAATGTACTTCTTTCGCTTTAACTCCACTCTAACTGTACTACAGCCAAACCAAGGTTTCCTGTCAGCATGATATACTGGGAATACACATTCCCTCCAGCTTAACAGCTTTCAGGCTTCTTATGCCACCTCCCACTGCCTCCCTAAAGCCACAACAAAGATCACTATCGACTAATATGACAACACCTAACAAGGGTACAGCTGATAAACTGTAAGTTTGATCCTGTCTACAATGCTCATACGCCTCCAGCAGATGCTTCATATGTCTGATTTTGAAACAGGAGGTAGCATTGCAACTAAATGCAGGTGAACTTAGGAAAACATATCAAATGTAAGTTTTTATTTTAGAAAGCATATTCAAAGTGCACCTCTAAATATGGGTAGAACGAAAGAAAAGAAGCATGAACGCTGGTCCCTTCAGGATTGGGATGATTTTCTAGTTTTGCATGTGAATATACATAAATCTTTAATCAACATGCATAATTTCTGCACCAGGACAAATTTAGAGGAAGCAGAAGTCAAAGGAGGAAAATAAAGAAAGCTGAAAGCATAAAAATATTCATGCACATACACACATGTGCACACCTCCACATATCCAGTAAGACCTACTTTGCCATATGGGATTACTGCTCTGTATTTAGCTAATGGATTAAGCACCAATAATTTTTTAAAAAAAGAGATGAATATTACTTTTCCAATAAAAATAAGTCAAGGGTTTAAAATAGAAAAGCCTTTTTAATGAAAAACAAATGGCATTTAAAACTTAATAGCCTTTAGGTCTGATAAAAAAGTCAAAGCCTTTATTTAAAGAAAAGAAACTTTCTTTAATAATCACAGGCACTGCTATGCACAAAAGGCACCACTTGCAATGCAGTGAGTCCTACTTACAGCAGTCTGGCTATGGCAAATGATAGGACACTAATGAAGAAAAAACATATGCCTAGAAGCAAGATGAAAAATGGTCTAAATCAGATGAAACTGAGGGGCCATTAAGTTTTTCTTTTATGAACACTTTTAAAAAACATTAGCAAGTGTAAACAGTCTTAACAAGTCAAATCAAACAGATCTTTAGCGACTCCTAACTAAAGAAAAGGGGTTACAACATTTAGGGAAAGTTTCCAAGATTAAGCACACACCGAGCTGGCACATGGCATGTGCTGGCACTGATACTGACACTGCTCTGGGGCATCACCAGTGTGATTTGTGGGGACTTAGGAAGCACTGAGACATACCCAAGCTGGCAGTCATGACTGGTGAAACAGTCTCATAACCAGACAAATATTTCACTGGCACAATCACATATAGTCAAACCTAAATTTAATGGGCACAATCCCCATCCCAGGGATTGTGACAGTGTCCAAATGACTTGCTAAGTTCGAGCCCTTTGGGGAGATCCTAAACCCACAGCTTGAAGTTCTGTGTTGATTTTCTAAAGGGCCACCATTTCACCCCATGTGCCAACTAAGAAAGTCTGTGCCACTAACTTTACTTCATCTTCGTGCAATTTTCCTGACCCACAGTAAAAGAACAGGATGTTTTGACTATTAGGAGAAAAATTAGTGAAAGAAATTCTAGATATGAAGTGCTAACACAAGTGTTTCAATGAGGCAAAAACAAGTACAAGCTTCAGCAAAGCAGCTCTTATATTGGAGTCCCTCTTCCAGCTTTTCTTCATCCCCAGTATGCTGACTTTTAGGTTTATCCTCTCCCAAGATTCCCTTCTGTGTGCAGTCTTACTACCTTAAGCTTATTGAGATATTCTGTAGCAACAAGACCGTTCACACACTACACTTACCTTCAACAGCTGCATTTGATGGGCTTAAGAATCACCAAAAGCCAGGTAACACAAAGGTCTTTTTTTTAGTCTCCCTTAATATTACTGTTTTAAAAGATGTATTAAATTCTTTTGTCTTAAATATTCTAAGAGAATGCCTTCCCTTATTTCCTTTTTTGCTATAATGATGATCAGATAAAACAGGTGAGCAACACTACATTTTTTTTTCATTTTCCAGAGAGAAGATAATGGTTTAGATAGATGTGCCCTATCAACTGCAGTATGCAAGTTAATGAGGAAAGTTTCACACCTGTAGTTTTAAAATCAATGAAGTTTCAATGATGAAAAAACAAAACAGCAGAGTGCAGATGAAGGTTTACTTCTACCTCTCTATTCCTTAGAAAGCTAAAATCACCACCATATACAACACAATAAAACTACATATGGTGCTTGCCCTGCAAAAATCTTGCTAAGGCTTTTTGATTTTGGTTTGGTTTTGGTTTTTTTTTGGTTTTTTTTGTTTTTTTTTTATAAATGTAAACCTGTACTTTTCAAAGCATTTTGAAATTCAAATGACAATTCAATGGACTACTAACTATGCCTCTATAGACAGGCAAATGAGTATTTTCTTCTAATTACCTTACTTCTCTGATGTGGAACATGAAAAAAAAAATCACGTAATTTCAGTATTAAAAAAGAGATTAAAATGCCCCATTTGGCACCAAATGCTATCATCGTAAAAGAAATGAGGGAACCTGAAATGTGTTTCCACTTTTTGAATATCCAGTTCAAATCTAAAAGCCATGAATTTCAAAATAATTTGGATCTGAACTGAGTAACCATCCAAACATTTTTGAGTGACAACACAAAAATTGCTTATAACATGTTCTGACCTCCAAAAATTGAAAAACACTAGCACTCTAGTGGAAACTTGATGCTAGGCAGCTACCTACAAGAGGGAGTGTTTACAAGGTCACCAGTGAACCAAGCAGCCAGTCTGCTGCAGTGCTTGCACAGTGAATTAGGCTGGATCAGCTAAATAAATACAAGATAAAAGGTCCTGATTTTCCAAATCAGTAGGGTGAGGGTGTTTCTTGGGTATGGCAGCGTATCACTTCACCTGCTCTGCATCTTCAAATCAAATCCCACCAAAAAAACCCAAAATCACCCATTAAATTAACTAAATGCACAATAGCACTAACACCACCTGGCTGAGATGGGTGTTTCCACACAAGGAACAGTTTTTACCGGAGTTGGATAGCTGCACCTGGCTTTCACGCACCTTCTCTAAGTCCCAGATGAATGACAGCCAAGCTGTATAAATTGAAATCTTGGGTGCACAGCAGCACCCCCAAGGTGCCAGCTCAGACCAAGCTGCTACACAACTACACTCAGGCGTGGTTCTGCTCTCCAGCCCCACCAACCTTGGTCACCACAGACAGGGACAGATGTAAAACTGCCCTCGGACAACATCTCCCCTCAACTCATGAAAATGGCACTTCAGCAGCATTTATTCTTCATGGTTCAGGCTCTCTCCTTCCAAATGCCACAGGCCACGGCCTTCACTTCCACATGTAGACCTTCCCAATATGCAATACTTCCGCCAGGCCTTTCCACATTGGAAGAGTCTACGAGGCAGTAACAGGAGATTCTGATAATTAAAGCTTACCAGCAGTAGGATCCTTTAGAACTGTGGCTAGCAGGGTCATGGATTTGGCAAGTCGCTGTCCAGAAAAACTGTTGAATCTACAAAACATTTTCTTAAACCTTATTTTCTAAGGTTCCCTATACAAAGACCTGTTCGTACTTCTGTCAAGCTCACAGTAGTTTCTTGCTCTCACCATACCAAAGTTTACCTTTTGCTAGAAGAGAAGAGAAAATATAACAGTATCTTTGTTCGAGAGAGGAAGTGCAAAACCTAGCCCTGATCCACCTCCCATCCTCTTCCTAAACCACCTTCCAAGTATGTACACTTCCAAATCTTTGTGCAGTTTGGTTTAGTGAATGCAGCAACTCTCGGTGAGGGTTCTGGACAGAAATTTGGTTTTCAGGTAACCCAATTCACTGCCTGGGCCAAATGCAATCTCCAGCTATGCACAGAAACAAGAGACAGCCATCAAATCAACAAAATTAAAACAAAACCACTCCCACCCCATCTCCCAAAACCTTACAAAATTTTAGTTGCAATTCTCTGGTTTTTTATTAGAGGCTTTTGTATCCTGTGTATCAAAATATTATGGACATACAGTATACAGCCCAGATGGAGAGACAATAAACCAGCACAGACTTATTAGCCTCTGGTTTCGCATGCATAAAACATGTGGATAAAAAAAAAAAAAGACAAAATAAAGATACTGACACATCTTAAATAATGTTCTTACAAACTGGCAGAAGTACTGTGGGCTTGTACAGAGCCAGATGTGACAGAGAGAGATAATTGTGAGTTGTTGAGCTTTTCAGTGAGTGGAGAAGCAGCAGTCTTTTTTAACCTGAACTCTCCATCACACATGCATTTAATATGTCTGATATTCCAGTGGAAATGTGATTTGATGTCTTTTGAAAACAACACTTCAGCATGACTTTAAATTATTCCCCATGGGGGACCATTTTACTCCGACGTGCTTTGTTTACTAGCTCTGCTGCTTCCAGCAAGCTACTTGATAGATGCCAAAGATGAAGATGAGCTCAGTAATGCACATTTTTGGATGACTGAAGACAAAATTCTGTGCTTCTTGGCATAGTTTTCCAAATGATCGTGATTCTTAAAGCATTCATTACTGTGTAGTAAGGCAATCTATATTTCTGTCAAATCCTGTTATTTACAATTTATGGAGAATAAAGATTAGAAAGGAGAGACACTTCAGTGAGCAAAACAACACACACAAGGAACACTTTCTGCTCTAATTTTTTTTCTCCCCAGTGACCTTGTTATCCCTGTCCTTAAGTGACAGAGGGAGCATTAACAAGTCACCCACTTGCAAACAGGAATGGTGATTGTACAATAAAGTACTTGGATATAAAAAAATAGAAGCACTCTAAGATTATAGGAAAGGACAGCCTTTTGGCAAAAAGATAAACAGTATATTTTTATTCTTTCTTTGCACATTCATTTTGTATTATTAGTGGTTTTAAAGTAACAGCTATGAACTCCAGTGAAGATTAGAGTTTCACTGTAATGGTACTGCCCAAAGAACATAAGAACAGGTACTCCAGATTTGAAGAGCTGATCACTAATTAGATCTAATTGCCAAAAGGAGAGAGGAGAAGGGCAGATCAAGTCACTGAAACAAAGTGCCATATACTTTGAGTCATGCCAGCAACATAGACAGGTATTAAACAAAAATAATTGCCTGATCATTAAAAAAACTCTGAGACCCTATCAAGACAAACTCATGTCATACTTCTCAAGCAGCTGGTCAGGCACATAAAAAAGGAAAACAAAAAAAAAGACATACTAGTCATTTGAACAGTGCATGTTAATCCTACTGTTTCTAACCAAATGCCTCAATATCATCTAAACATCATGACTCAGTTATATCCATAACTACAGTCAATGGTCATCATTCTCAGGCTGGATTCTTCTTTTCAAAACAGAACCTTTTATTTGTACTTTCTTTATCTTGGCAAGGGAATACTAAGCTTAGTGATGGAACCAAAATCCCATTTTCCAGAAGAAACCATTTTTTAAAATTCTATGATGATGACAGATCTACCCAATATATCTTTACAAAAAGGAAATTTTTCCTGCCACTTGGTTCTCAACTGAGAATTCTAACTAAAAACAATCAGCTTTCACAGTTTTCCTTACTGTTTTAAGATGTATTAAAGGTCATGACTATAATGGCTTGATGCAGGCATGCCAGTTGTATCAGACGAACCTTAGATGGTCAGCTCTATCCTACAACAGAGCTTACAATTATTTGCCATTTCAGTTATGTGAAACTTGGCAAATGAGTAACATGTCAATGACAAAGGCACAGACCACAAAGTTACTCTGCAAAGAGCTGCTAAGAAACAATACTTATCATATCTGCCTGATCTGTTCCTATGTCAGAGTCCACGGCCAACACAAAAATACTGAACAAGCTTTATACAGCGGCTCCCAAATATTTTTGAGGGAAAATCAGCTGGGGAAGTCCAACCTACTGCTAACCAAGCTGTACAGAAATAATCTCAAACCAGTTGCATAACAACCAGAATCAAAAGAAAAACATTTGTGATCTAGTTATCCCTGGAACCACTTCCATTTCCATTCAGGATTATAAACTGACTGCAGCAAGAACCACATTTTTCTCACAATGCAGGTCAATGCAGCTACACAAACATGCAGATTTAGTCACATCATCAATTTACTGAACTGGCACCTGAAGTCCTGGTAACAAATTGATTTATTTTTTACTATAATACATATACCGTACACTTGTGTACTACATCCCTAACCAATGCAAGTCTTTCAAGCCTGATTTTCAAAACAAAATACTGACTTTATTTTGTTTTCAGTCCATTCCTGACTTACTCATGAATCACCTGTATTTATAAGCAAAGGTTGAGGCCACTAACCCTTCCTCATCACACATATCTTAAAAATAGGACTGCTATGACAAAGATAATTCGATCTCACACATCACTTCAGGCAGCCAATTCTGTCATCTCCAGTTCCCAGTCCACTGTAGTCCTTCTCATTCCTTACAGTCCTCAAGCATCTCTCTTCTATAAATCCTGTGAAGCACTACACATCTGGCATCAACCTGGTCTCTCTTCAGCAACAGGCTCTTTTGAGAATCAAGGATGACTTGAAACCTTTCTCAGTCATTTTCCCTTACATAAAAATGATGGCAAAATGAGATGCTGCTACTTTGAAGTAATGCTTGCAATCAATATTTGTCTCAAATTCTGCACCTATGAATCATTTGCAAGAAAAAGTATATTCTTAATTAAAGCTGCTCATAACTCAAAAGATTATGTAAACATTTTTTACAATTATTTTCCATATGCTTTATTTAAAATTAGAACTCATGCATTATTAACTGATGACTAAATACACACTCATCTGCCTATTTTCAAGAGAAAGGTTTCTCCTGTGTTTCCATTGATTATGCTCCCCTTCCTCAGATTCTTCTCTTTGAACAAGTTTTTCCTATAGCAAAGTAGAACTAGGCACAGAAATAATTCATGTCCCAAAAATATGCCATATAACCCTACTGGAACACATGACCCAGAAAAGTTTTGAAAACAAGCAAGAGAAAATGACTATTGTTTTTGAAGGAAAAAAACAAACCACAAACAAACGCAAAGAGAACCCCCAATCTCCCCCCAAAAAAACAACCACCACCCAAACAAAAAAAAAGAAAGAAAATCACGAGTAAGGAAGAAATGTTTGGAACCAAACCATTCCGGCTCATTTGAGAGTTTTGGTCAACTCAATCAGCAGCTTTAAGGAACTCTAGGATGTTTGAAATCTGGTGTTTGCCTTTTTTATCCTATAAAACACAATCCTTATATATTTCTAGCAAGCCTAGGCCAGCCAAGATACTGAAGTGCTTTCATAATTCTCACGTTATGCATAGATGTGGACAACAAATAAGGATAAACTTTGCTTAATGCCATCACCTGCATTAAGCTCCAGCACTGTGTGATACCTCCCAGCACCTCCAGCAGGGTGCACAAGGAGCACCTTTGGCTAAACTAAAAGCTATGCACAACACATATCTTGGAAAATATAACAATGCAATAGGGTACAGAGTGAACTAAAAATCAATATTTAGTGCAACATTAACCAGAAGCAACAAATGGGTCTAAAACAGTGTAACCACGGTAAAGTAAGCTCAAGTGCACAGATTAGTGTTTTCCCCTAAAAAAGTTTAATTACTTTATTCCACATTATTTTACAATTGATAATGTTGTGAGTCCCCATGCAACAACCTGTGCTCAAAAGGAGAAAACACGCAGAGAGGTAGCCTAGGCAAGGAAGCATATTCTAAGCATGAAAAAGGATTAAACAGATGTAAAAATGTTCAGTGATGTGGGTGAGTCCCTAGGAAGCCAATGGAATGTGAGTTGAATCAGAAAAGGTCACAAAGACACTGAAAAGATTAAGTTGAGCTCGAAGCAGGGTGAAGGCACTTAGAATTTTCAGGATGAATACGGCATGAGCTGGGAGGGAGGGAACCCTTTTAACGCCCACACACTGCCCTTCAACAGACACTCTATGTTGGTATGCCTTTGTTAGACTGAAAACGCTTTCTATGAGCAAAGTTCTCCTACAAACTTCCCTTACAAAGATAAACCAATACAGCTGAGTCTTCCTACACTTTAGAGGATGCCTCATTTCTCAGTGCTCTTCTCAATTAGTGTACACCTGGACACAGTATTTAGTATTGGAAGGCAAAAGCAGAGGTAGCAGAAAATTCCCTCGCACAGAAAAAGGCTCTGCCACAGAAATTTTTGGACTCATATTTACTAGAACCATTGTTTCCCACTGCAAAGTCTTCTCTCTCTGAACTAATTTTGATTATAACATTTACACTGGATTGTATTCAAATCACTTAACCCTATCTGTCTATGTGCAGTTCACCCAGAGATCCAGATGCCATTGTACACCATACTCTTCATTGCTATTTCCCGCTCCATCAATCTTTGTGTCCACAATCACTCCTAGTGATGACTTTGCATTTTCTTTGTCATTGCAGACAAAACATGACCAGGCATAAAACCCTGCTAGACTTCTCAGGGAGCACTCATATACTGCTGAATTTTGAGATCCGTCACGCAGTCACTCTATAACCTACACAGATACATCATGCTGATTTTGTGCCATGCCAGTTTCTAAATCAAAAGTGCCTTGACACGTGTCTTACAAACCCTACAAACATTACATGGCTTCTATAAATGTTCTACCCAAGCTCTAGTTCACTTGACAATACCTTTGTCCACAACCCCTAGTGAATTTTCTCAAAAGCATTTGGTTTAATTGTAGATTTAAGGCTGTAACTCTTTTCAAGATATGTTTTGTTTTCTATTTGCCTTAGAGAACATATCTATTTACATATATACTTTCAGAACCAAGTTAGTTTTACTAAGACTGTAAAAATGCCCCAAAAGTATGTCCAAAGATGTATAAGCTGCACTGCTAATACAGATAATATACCTGAAATAGTTCAACAAAATTCTTATCTGCTTTCTCTACTGCAAAATAGATCTTTAATTCACAGAGGAGAAAGGTTGAAAGTGGGGAACTACAAAAAAGACCTGGAGGCTGCTTTTTACATTTTGGTTGCAAAAATTATTTCAACTGAAAGAGTTTTTTTAGGTCGAGCAGCAAAAAGCTTCACTGTGATCAGCATTACCAAGGATCCACAAGTTTCTACAGAAGCAAATGTCTTTTTAATCAGAGGAATAATAACTGAGGTTTGCTATTTTCAAATTCTGTCTGTAAACAGTATTTGCAAAAACTATACACAGAGTCTTCTGGTGCCCAGTGACAGGACCAAAGGCAATTGGCACGCAACTGAAACACAGGACATTCCCTCTGAGTATCAGGAAAAACCCTTTTACTGTGAGGGGACTGAGCACTTGCACAGGTTGCCCAGGGAGGTGGCAGAGTAGCCCTCCTTGGAGATACTCCAAAGGTGTCTGGAGATAGTCCTGGGCCACTGGCTGCAGGTGGCCATGCTTGAGGAGCAGGGTTGGACCACACGCCTTCCAGTGATGCTTTCTATGCTAAACCCTTCTGTGGTTCTGTCATGCAAATACCTTATCCATACTGAAAAAGAAAGTATTACCAAAATTTAAAATGCAAAGAGTAATTTCTCTTCTAGATAGAAACGTCGTATTTGGAACAACAGTTGATGGGGTTTTACAAGAGACTGACAGTGAAAATTGGAGTATATGATTAAAAACTGGTGTTACTACAATGCTTTATTCTGGTTGAACATCTGTTCTGTAGCTGGTTTGTGTATTTTATTTGATTTCCAAACAGAATGTAGAATGAACAGAGTTTAAAAGATTGTTCTGAAGAACAGTATGAACAGAGCCATAGTCAGTACATGAGGAAATATTACAGTCAGAGAATAACAGCAATCCCATGGGCTACCAGCAAAGTATAATTTGGATCTCAGGATTTCACAGTTGTCCCATAGTGAAGAATCCCTTAGTTTTGTGTTATATGCTATCAGTTCGGCAATATTTTGAAATCAGTCTCAAAAGAATATAAGTTTATTGACTCTGCGCTGTTAAGCAGAGAAGGTCATACATCTCTTCTAAAGAGGCAATATGTCCAGAGTTATATAAATTCAAAAATTAATACAAGTATATTGTAAAGGAAGCTCATGGGGATTCTTTTAGTTTATTTTAAAAGGTTGGCAAAATTTCTTTAGTTTTTAGTTTTAAGCAAACACTACCAGGCTGAACAGGTCAAAGAAGGTTGAATAGAGTAATTGAGTACAGTTTAAGAACACGAACACTTTGTTCTTGCTGATAAATTAAGACAGCTGCTCTGAATTACATTTCATGCTGTTTTCACACAACATCTAATTTCCTCCTGCTAGTTCTAAAGCTACTTGGAACTGTATGCAATTAACTCCACCACCTTTCCTTTATCCTTCAAAAAGCATCAATTTTGTTTGCTTACAGTTCTCTACATATTTTCCTTTTTCCTATAATATCATAAAAAATAATTCACATTTGTAATAGAAGAAATGCATTAGCAGCATACTGCAAGTTCTAAAATGAGTAAGATATATGATTTATTAATTGTAAAAAAGTGCATATTCTTGTATTACAGAATACTCATGTCACTGCGAGCTCCAACAAACTGGAGCTTTTTTCCTGTTTTCACTATATTTTGCAACTCAAAGTATTTATCCCCTGTATTTGGAAATAGTACAAAATGCTAACTTTTTTGTTTTCTGAATACAATTTACACTTTGTCATCAACCTACGTTCAATTAAGCAAATTGCAATATGAGTGGATCCAAAATGAAGCACAGTTTATTTACTGAAAAAAAAAGGGAAAAAGGAATTCTGATAAAGAACACTTATAAAAAGTAAGACTGCACAAAACCAGTTTTATACAAAGATACAAACAAAACATGCTTATAGGAAGAAGTATCTCTTTGACATGGTGAGAGTAATATGTAGCACAGAAGATCTACAGTACCCGAGTAAAATAAAATATTCTTTAGTGAATGACTTAAGGTCCAGGTTCTTGAAAAGGAAAAGCTTTTGCAGGGAAGAATGGTTAAGGCACACACTTAATTTTAAACATAGGCTTAAGTTCTCCCTCCAGCCTGAGTGGGAGAGGTACATGAGCTGCACAGCTACGCTGAAAAGAATGGGTCATATTTGCTTCTTTTGAAAGACACTCCCAAGAACTTTATGCCTAATTCACGTAAGTCAGCTGTAATCCTTTCAATTACTTCAACAGACTGTGTTTAATTGTTGGGTACTTAAAAAAAAATGCATGAAAAAATTTATTTAAATTGTAAATACATACACTCAATATAAAGCCTTACACATACTTCTCACCTACAGGAGTGTAAACCAGCACTAACAGTAAGCTCATTTAACACGTTCTGTGAAGTTGTTAATTCTCTTATGGTGGTGTTTTTTAATGATGACAAAAATATGTATGATTTTGGATGATAAGTTGGCAATAAAATTCTCATAATAGATAAAAAAGTGGAATTTCTTGTTAATATGGAGCTAAAATAATGCATTATCTTGCAATTTAAATTTCATTTTGACATTCCTCCAGCAAAGGAAGGTGTAGGCAAATGTTAAATCAGTTTCAAACAGACTAGATTCTGAAGGGTCAAACAGCTATTCCTATAACAAATGCAAATTGCTCAATTTCCTGCTCTCTTTACTGATACATTTAAGTTTTTTTTTTTTAATTTGCTTCAATAAATTTTTGATACTAAAAAAATAAAAACAGGGAAGAAGAAAAAGAACCTCATTTTAGATTCTACAAGGTCATTAAGAAGTATAAGGTTGAGTTAAGAGCACTTACATCAATTCATTAACCACATCCTCACATTTCATCCAACTTTTCCAGGAGCTAGTAGCATTTGAGTAACATTTGTTCACAGCACTTCTGAGTCACACTAGTACGTAGATTTTTTTTTTCTTTTTACTTGCTGAAAATGCAAAAAGATAATTTATTTATTAAGTTGGGGGAAAAAATTAGCCCCAAAACCAGGCAAGCATCCGAGTGACGTTATTGGGAGCTGTGTTCCCTTAGGTCAGACTAAATTTTGACCTTAAGTATAAGCATTTTCTCCCAGTGAAACTACTTAGCAAGTTAATTTTATGGTAGGATGAGTTTTACAGTTTGTTTTGCTATCTTTCCTGAGATATCTAGTTTCATATGACAGTTCTCAGACCAAACACCATTGATGTTCAAGTATTTTTGATAAAGCCATCTATGGGCTTTGGCACAAAATCCAGGAATAGTGGATTTCTATAGTGTTAATTAAAAAAAAAAGAAAAAAAGCACCAGACTTCACATCTACTCTGTTGAAGTGATTGTGTGAATACTCTTGACTCATCATAAAATAAGACAAAATTACTCATCTTAAGCCTTTTATGTATTTATTTCAATTTATTTATTTTAATCCAAAGGACTGAATAATATTCCAGATGAGGTCACCATGAGGTAGTCATGCAACAAATACAGCAAAAGACTCCTCTTTTAATATCACAAATCTGTGATTTATTGATCTCTCACGGAATTTGATGGAGGATGAGAGACTTTTAATTAAAAGAAGTGATTAAGTGCAAATCCTTCCCAAGCTTTTCATGAAAATCTTTCTTCAGAGAGTGATTTGAAGAGCCATAGCAAAGCTGAGTCAGTATGCTTAGAAAGAAAAGGTGTATTCTTAATGAGATTAGTTGCATTGAGGTAAGGTACTATTGAAGATAAAGGCAATTTCTAGTTCTCAGTAGGAAGCAGCTGACAAAACTAGCACTGAAGAATACTTTTTTGCTCTTGCAAAATTAGCAAGGCTGCTATTCTTACATCTTTCGGAAAATTTTAGTGGATTTTAAATTACTCTGGCATGTGCCTTTGTTTCATTCACTCTAATGATAAAGAACCGAATCTTGTTTAAATGGAGCTGTTTCCATAACTGTAGCAGGGGAAAATGTAATAGAAACAGATGACAGCGAATATTGCGTCTTACTTCAAGGTGATACCTTGGCACTGCAGAGAGTCCTTCTGTTAGAGAAGGCTCACCTTAGTCAGTTAAACGTATCACTGATGTGACCTCCTTAATTTCAAGGGATGAGCTGAAAATGTCTTTCCTGATTAAGTTCCATTTAGTCATAAGTGAACCAACACAGAAAGAACTTAGTTTCATAATTTCTCATTCTTATTCAAACAGTCATAACATGTTGGAATCTATGACTTTCTTAATGAACTTTTCCTAAGTGTCCTCTTCCTCCTCGAATTTTTCTTGAAACTTTACTTTCAACATATTTATATATATATGTACATTTTTCCCTTTCAATTTTATTTTTATTTATATAGCAATTGACATAAAACACTGAAGTCAAAAACATAATGCCAGCAACAAATTTCTTAATGCAGAAGCTCAAGCATGAAGAAAAAAACTCCAAAACCAGAGAATTAAGGCAGAAGGGATCTTAAGAAATTATTCGATAAGTCTGATTAATTAAAGCCAGATACAAATACACCTAATGTGAAAAGGAAGAGGGCAAAAAGTACAAAAATAGTAAAGTGACTGAAACAAAAGCAACATTCAGAATTCACATGAAGAACAGGACCTTACTGACTATAATGGGATGAAGAAGGAGACTTTAATGTGTATGCAATTACATAGAAAAGCATATGAAACCAGAAAGACTGAAAAGTAGAAAAGTATCACAGAATCACAGAATAAGCTGAGTTGGAAGGGACCCACAAGGATCAGGGAGTCCAGCTCCTGGCCTAGCACAGGACCATCCCCAAGAGTCACACCATGTGCCTCAAGAGTATTGTCAAAATGTTTCTTGAACTCTGCTGGGCTTGGTGCTGTGACCACTTCTCTGGAGAGCCTGTTCCAGTGCCCAACCGCCCCCTGGGGGAAGAGCCTTTACCCAATATCCAACCTAAACCTCTCCTGACACAACTTCAGGCCTGTCCCTTGGGTCCTGTCATGAGTTGCCATAGAGAAGAGTTCAGTTCTTGCCCTTCCTTTTCCCCTCACAAGGAAGTTGTAACTGCAGTGAGGTCTCCCTTCAGTTTCCTCTTCCCCAGGCTGAACAGACCAAGTGAACTCAGTCCCTCCTCATCCAGCTTCCCCTCAAGGCCTGTCACCATCTTTGTTGTTCTCCTTTGGATGCTCTCTAACAGTTCAATATCTTTCTTATATTGCAGTGACCAAGACTGAAGTGTCTTGAAGAGGAGTATTTGGATAAAAGTTAAACCCAAAAGAACATTAGCACAAATCTATGAGGTTTACGTCACTCAGAAACACACAGCAGATACCCATTTGCAAACCACTTTAGATCAAAATGTTCACATACGAAACAAAGGTTCAGGAACCAGAGTTCAGAAAAACCAGGAAAATGTCTGCCACCTTATCAGTACCCAGCTAGATAAAGCTAAATCAGAGGTATGTTTAAAGCTTCACATGTGCTCAGCTGCCTCCCAGGCAACAGGCAGGCTCCTGTGAGGCTCCCGGCTAAGGCACAGGTTAAGACATGTGTCAGTAAGTACTGTGCAATCCTCTGTGTGGGTCTCTTGGAGCTCCTTCTGTAGAGTATAAATAAATAAAACACCCTTGTAAAGTACTGACTGGATTACTCATCTACATATTATTCAAGAGTCTCACTTCTCTTGTTCTGGCAGCAGTTTTGACCTTCAGCCTATGACTACTCTTCCAGCAAACATATTTCATTATGTTACACTCCATTTTCACCTAAAAATTCTCCACTATCTCTAGCTAATACCCACTTCATTGGGTATAATGAAATACACCACATTCTTTTGGTAAAAATTTCAGTAACCCAGTAGGAAGAACTCTGGAAAAGTACAATGTGTTGCTTATTAGTGATAATTGCATTCTAAAGCAATTCTGAAATACAAAGTTACTCAACCGGAATTTTGCTTGAGCACGATAACACTGAACGTAAAAATCTCTTCTCGGTTGCATACAATTTACAACACGGGAACTTCACAGATTTCTATTGAGTCAGTCCTGATTTACATGTTTAGAAGAAAGTTACATTTGTCTGGCTGAAAATCACTGTGTGAGAACTTCTTCAGTTGCACAGCTAATAGTGCATTATCAGAAAGGAGACTACCAATGTCTCTCTAAAAGCATCTACCAATGACGTCTGCAGTTATTTTTCAAAATACAGCATTATGAAGTGAAGAACACAAGAATGTTTTTGGTGAACATGAATTCACTGAAGGAAATCACATCAGAATAAATGTTTTGGGGGTGTGGGTTTTTTTAACTGATTTTCAGGAGAAGGAATACACTATAAAATCTAGAACTGTCATAAAGCTAAACAGGATCTTAAACTAAAGAAAAGAAGGATCTGAAGAAGAAGGCTAAATAGGACAAGAAATTGGCTAATAAGCAAATTATACTGATTTGTTTCAAAAAGGAATGTACTAAACTGAAGAAAAGGTTAGTAGGATAGATCCTCAAGAATCAGTGCTAGCACTAATCTTAATATTTTAATAACTGCAGCATAAAACAAAGTTTACTAATTATTAAGTCAGAAGGCATCATCAACACAAAGAGGTAGATACCTTATGGAATTTAATGCATGGCCTTGTGGCATGAAATAAAAGTAGGATGAATCTTAATAGTACCAAAAGCATGAGAAATGCATTTGTGGGGCCAAATAAAAAACCATGCTATACCCTGGGAGTTCATGAACTGTCAAAGCACAAGAAGGACACGAGTATTCCAACTGGTCACAAGATCACTACAAGTCACACAAAGACAACCAGGTTGTGCAAATTATAAATACAACCCAATGTTGCATTCAGCACACAGAGAACAGCAAAAATTTTGTGTAAAAGATACAAAACCTCCTATGGAGGATTCCATGCAGAAAAATGTTCACACATGAATGAACTGGTATATGTTGCCCATAAAAAAGGAAATTAGAAGATAGTTCTCCATTATCAGAACAATGACCTTTTGTAGTATCAGCCAAATAGGAGAGAGTAAAGGACAAAATCCACCTGCTGTTACATAAAAATGAAGAGCTAGTTGAAAACAAGAAAAGGATCACATTGTGTGGGATAAAATCTGTCAGCCATTAGATGACCCAGCCAACCTTTTTCATTCTTCTTACCTCTGCTTTGTAGTTTATCAAGTCATTGTAAAAGTTGCACTCACCATATATCCAGGGAAATACATTATTTAAAACCTCCATTAGTAGTATTTTTGTTTCCAAAACAGATGGCATTTGCAAAGTACAAAACTGCCTCATCCGTATCGAGTTATAACATTATATAACCTAATACTGGATAAATAATACAGTGTAATTCTTTTTTCTCCCACTTGAGAATGTATTTACTATAGTGAGAACTATCGGGGGGAATCTGAATCCAAACCAAACAGTCCAGTCAAGAAAAGGTCCCGTGTTCCAGCTCTGCAGACCAGGGTCTGTGAGTTGCTAGACTTCAATAACCCATCAGCTTGTTGACACAAGGTCAAGAGACTTTCCAAAATTGAGAGCAAAAGAACAACCATTTATTAGCTATATAGTGTCAGTCCCTCTACAGAGACACAAAACAAAAGTCGGTTTTGTTTCTTTCTTAAGGCGCAATATTGCATTCCGTGGTTCAGGTGAACACTTCATGAGCTGTCATTTCTGGGAGTTCTGAACAATAATTAAAACAAAGAGGACATGATGTTCTGTCGTGAATTCTCTCGAGATCTGCACTCAATACAGCTTTTTCCATAGTTAATGCACAGTGTTGACACATAGTTATGAGTATATTTACTCGGTTTTTACTGGAAGATTGGTTATCAAACAAGTTTTTATCACTCTGCTCTGCTGGGAAATTTGTATTACAAACTGTAATGCTCCATGGCTCAAAATAAGCTTGTTATTTTTCAACATGTCTATAACTAATTACAGCCTTTTTTTTTTTTTTTTAATAATATAAGTAGAATTCTCTGTGTTGCAGCTAGTTTATTTGATTTATTTTTTTTTCTGAGTTCAGGTAATGAAGTAGGTACTGCAAATATACTGAACTCTTGAAAGCTAAATTTCTACATTATGAGCCAGATTTGCTTTGTTTCTGCACAACTTTCATCTCTCAAGTGATAAAAAAATACCCAGAACTATTCAGTCATTGAGTTTTGGTTGATTTAGGACTTGTTGGGGTTTTTTTTGGAAAGCAGAGAAGAATCTAATCACTTTCCCATATCATTTTCGTCAGCACTTTGCCATAATCACCATCAATATAATTGTATTGCATTTCCATGCAAGAAGCTCAAAGCATCAAAGAGAAAAAGGTCTTCTGTCCTTTAGCTTGCTATAAGATGTGCTTTAGTTCCACTAGGAATACTTAACATCTGAAATGAAGTCAATATGAAACACTGTACTAGTCAAATGCCTTCTGAGATCTGAAATACTGTGTATTTACAGATGACAAAAAAAAAAAAAGAAAAAAAAAGAGTATAATATCATAAAATTATGGAATATCCTGAGTTGGAAGGCACACGACAAGGACAGTCTGGCCCTGCATAGGACAGCCCCAAGAGTCACGCTATGTGCCCGAGGGCATTTTCCAAATGCTCCTTGAACTTTGTCAGGCTTGGGGCTGTGACCACTTCCCTGGGCAGCGTGTTCCAGTGCCCAACCACCCTCTGGGGGAAGCAAACTTTTCTCTAATATCCAACCTAAACGTCCCCTGACACAGCTTCATGCCATTCCCTCAGATCCTGTCACGGGTGACGAGAGAGACGAGGTCAATGTCTGCCCCTCCTCTTCCCCTCTTGAGGAAGTTGTAGACTGTTATTCCTCCAGTTAAGCCTATACCTTTAGTTCTTTAGAAATGAAGTAGTAGGTACTGAAAAAAAAAAATACTTGGGAAGAAAATAGAGATTGTAGATGCGTGAAACAACATTTATTGTATCATTCAGCATCCAGTACTTATGAACTGAACCAAAGGCTGCATCCAGGCTTTTAACAGCAACTGCTACTTATTTCTCCATAAATTTCTATAATCCCTCTGAAAATCTTAATACTTTTAATTGTCCCTCCATCTGTGGCTGTGAGCTTGTACAATTTAATTGCAATCTGCACAAAAATTAGTACTTTTGCTACAAACATGGAACAAATTTGATCTTATACCCTCAGCTTTGGCATTTAAAAAAAACCCAATACAACAACAAAACCCCCACAAACAAAATACTTGTTCCTGGTTTGCCTTTTGTTGTATTAATTATGATTTTACATGCTTCTACTATATTTTCTCTGTCTTTTCTTTTCCAAGCTGAAGTCCTAGTCCATTTAGTCTCTTTGTGTGGAAACACTCCGCACCACTGACAGTCATCATTACCGATTCCTATACTGTTTTTTAAATCCAGCTGTACAAACTTGCCTCTGTTTGCCCTATACAGTCAATTTGGTCTGATCTGATCCAGCTTTCATCAAACCCTGTGGCAAACAGAACTTCCACCAAGTTTAACAATCTAAAGTCAAACCACTAACTATAATTATGCTGCAATTTTATTTGAAGTACCTTAACAACTGATTACACACCTTAAAAGAAAGGTAGGAAATACATAACTAGTGCTAGCTAAGTGGGCACAACAATAGCAAAATTAATGAGAAAATACCAAGGCATATCAGGTGAGAATCTGTCACTAGATGCATCTTAATAAAAAATAGCTTAATTATGCATAGTTTGAAAGAATCACTTCCATCTTATGATTCCCCATAATGTTTTTACAATTCACAATAATCTTCTGTATGCCAGGACTGTTCAGCAAACATATGAAAATTAATATAAAAAGTATGCCTATTTAAATTACCTTACATTGTTCTGCCTTCCTTTTTGAAGAATAGGTATAAACTACTGCTGCCTTAGATTTTATATAAGGGTTTTATTATTTATCAAAGTAGTCTTTCCTTGACTGTCACAATTGTGTTGTCTTACAAAGAAATACAAGTAGACATTAAAGAACATTGGAATGAAAATATTTTTGTAAGAAGCACATTTATTTTATCATTTAGAATGATAAAACCTGAGTTTACAGAAGAAAAACATGCAGCAGGCTAGAGCAAACTGGGACAATTTTTGAGAAAACGTCTTCATCTTTTTGTCGCAGAATACTCATTAGTAAAACAAACTGTTCACAGAAAAGATGAGGTTTGATAAACACATTTGTTTTTAAAAACTCTGAAGCTGTTCAACTATCCTAGCTCATAATTCTCCAAGTGAAATATTTCATTGAGCAAGAATGTTCACTATTAAAGCATGAACTTGAACAGTCACATTTAAAATTAAAAAAAAAAATAAAATGAAAATGCTTTGGTTGATCTTAACTATAATTTAGGAATGTCACTGAGAATTCAACTTCTTGTTCCAAATTAGGACAAAGCCATCTTTTAAAAATTTGCCTATTTTTCCAGGACAAAGTAATCTTCGCTCAACGCCGTACATACAGTAAAGGCACAAAGTATCTGTGAAGACAGGTGCTTATCTAACCTTACTCTTCTGAAAATGAAACATAGTCAGTACAGCAGCTTTCTTTTCGGAGTGGGGCAGAGCTGATCTTCTAGAACTCCATAGGAGCAGGCAATCTGCTCCTTTGGATCTACCAGGTGATAGGGAACCACCATTTTTTGGAGGTTTGTCTGTTTGTTTTTTCCCTATAAAAATGCCACTTGTTATATTTGTAGCCATTAAGTACCACTTTCAATGGAATTTTTTTGTTTTTACTTAACCTGCATCTGTGACATATATATATAATAAGCACTGCACTAATAACTTGACTTTTCAGTGCTTTGTCCCTCAGAAAACAACCTGCAACACAGAGCTTAAAGTGTGGTGAGTAAATGTCTCAACAACATAATTTTCCTGGCAGAACTAGACCCTCCTGCAGTAGCACTGCACCTCCCAACAAGAGCCTCTAGTCTTCTCACATCTACAGGTGACCTTGGTGGCATACTGCTAAAACAACTGGGATGTGAAAACCAAGGAGTATGTCACAGTCTACAATGTGTCTTAGACACACGCACAAAAGAAAACAATATTCCCATTAAAGATATTAAAGGAAGATGACCAAAGCTGATGTGGCAGTCTATCATAACTTCACTATATTTCTGCTATGTAATTTCAATGAAGGGAAGGGAATATTAAAGAGTATTCTAAAAGCTACACCATACCTGCTTGCAGCACCTGTTTCCAGCCTACACAGACTAATTCCTTCTGATGAATGCAACCAACAGAGAACGGCAATAAAATACTACGGGAAACAAATCACCACTTTTCCTGTAAAACCACCAACCACATCTGGTGTTTGCACATTGAAAGTTTATTGACAATTTTAATTTGGATTTAAAAAACAGCACTCAGTTATTACACGACAGTTGGGGTTTTTTGGAATTTAGTTTGTTAGGTTGTTGTTTGGGTTTTTTTTTTTTAAGACCTATGTAACCTCTAAGTTCTTTCACCAACAGGGAATTACCTAGATTTTTAATAAAAGTGTCTGGAAAGACCACAAACTAGTAATATTAAATTTTATCAGCATGCTTCTCAGCTTAATTCTTGCAGACAAGAAACTGATACAACAATAAAAATGCTAATTGAGAAAGTTTTTGGGAAGATGCTGCAGAAAATATAACTACATGCACGGGAAATTAATTCTGTAGATGATGTGTAAAAGATGGCTTATAAAGTTAACGAGATATTACTTAAGGCAAGAGAAACAATTAGACTATTAACAGTAAGGATAAAGCAACATTTTGCCATCAAATATGATGAAACTAATTAAAAGCGAAATGAAAATTCAGATATGAATATGAAAATAAAATCGAACAAGATAAAAGGCCTAAAGAGTTCACAGGCTCAAAATCCAAACAAATGTATCCAAAACCACAGCACCTAAAAAGAACCTGAATGGACTGTTAGTTTATAATTTTTGCACATGCTAAAAATCTGAAAGATCCTTCCCCCTTCAGGGCATGGATTGGTCTGCTATTTTTTAAGACTAGAAAGAGATTTTATGGGCACCAGAAACAAAACTAAAAAGCATGGGTGTAATTGCAAAAGGAGCGAGTACTGAAAAAGCAGTAAGCTGTGCTATGCAGGTAATCATTCTGAAGAATCTGTAATGCTTAAAGGGAAGATTCTGCTCCAAAGAATGTTGCAGGCACATGCAACAATGGAGCAAGTGAAACCTACAGTTATTATCTTGTATTGTTTCACAAAATACTTTTCTGACACTACAGAAGCATGAGAGTTGCCAAGTCCAATTCTGCTTACATCACTAGTTTAATTCACATAACCTGATGAAACAACAGGGGATTTAGACTTATCAAGACATTTTATTAACAGTCTTTCTTACTCTGCCATCACCAGGTGGGACTGCATTACGAACACTTCAGTCCCCTTGGTTCAGAAGGGCTTTTGAAGCAGAGAACTGAATGGTTTCAACACTCTGGTTAACAATGCCAACATGCTCCTCATGGCAGTCACTCACCATCTTTCATGAGTCTGTCTCCATTTTTTATTTGGCTTTCCAAGTATTTCCATGTTGTTTCTTCACTTCTTATTCACTTTGACAACTCTGAAGACCCTCTGATTACCACTCTCCTCCCACAGTTTCTGAACAATCCCACTACTACTAGCATCATTGTCAGATGATGATGCTGTCCTTACCCTCTGCTGTTGGCTCCTCTCTGTCAGTATTGACATCTTGTTAATGTCTTGTGCATGGATGTCCTGCAATGATTTCAGCCTAAAAGATCTATGAGCAACATTTGAATTTTCAATGCTTTTTGTTAAACCATCCCACTTTTGTGAAACGTCCACCATATACTATCCTTAAAAATCTCTCAGATTTACCAGGTGCCAAAATTCCACAGACACGGACTGGCAGTTAAGGGTTTGCATGACATACTTAGCAATGCATGGTGCTGTAGTGACCACTGTCATCTCACCTTCCCTTGGTGCTTCCCTTCTCTCTTTTTTCATAGTTTATACTACAAATATCTTGGAACCAGCATGTGCGTACCTTTTAATAAAAACTAGTCTACACATTAGTTTCCCCTAGCCTAGAGGTCTCATCTTTCAGGATGTATGTCAATGCAAATACAGGTTTTAATTCCTTTTTACATAGCACTTGCTAGTCTGTCTTAATAATGCATCCCTCATGCTCAGAAAAATATAACAAGATAATATGAAATGTCTTAGGAAAATTTTCAGAAATAAGGAGAGCGACAACAAGAAAAGTAATAACAAAGCATCCTAAAAGCACTCTTCCCTAACCACAGAACATGCAAGAAATGCAAGAAGATAACTATACCCTCTCCTGTTATTTAGAAACATCCCTTGCTAATTAAGCCTTTGAAAAACCTGGGGCATTGTCTGCATAACATCAAGCAAACCAGTAATGTTGTATAAAATATAATGGCTTAATAATGACTTGTTGAACAGTGTGTTCTCAAGAGAAAAGGAATAAGCATTTTCCCCGTAATTACCTTTTTAATTCCAATTAGGCAGCCTATACACTTACTCTGTATGTTACAATGACCAGGTCTGCAAAGAGTAAAGTCTCAACCTTCAAAAGTGTGACAGTTCCCATGCTAATCTGAATCACACACAGTCACATACAAATCACTACAAAACTGTAGCGGCAGAAGCACAATGTACAGAGGAATCTCCAGACCATCTGGTGCTGCGAGCACTGACCACATGTTTGTTGAATCACATGCACTTCTCTGAGCACTGAAAGGCACAGAACTTAGTTCCGTGGACCTCTTGATCCCTAGAAAGTGAGACTCTGAAAGCAGGGAGTCAGTTGCTCAAATCTTAAGTTTTCTAGTGACAAACCATGTATGTGAACAGTTACGAAAATTTCAGTCTATTATTCAAATCAGGGCCAAAATAAGACCTTGTATGATTTTTCTTCTGATTTCGATGTTATGAATGCCAGCACTGGAAAATTAAAGACTTGCCTCTCACCTCTCCAGTCCCAGTAAGGGACTGTCTCCATGAAAATGCTGAATAGATATCTGAAGGTAGGATTTACAACTAACTTATTTATACTCGTATAAAAAGCTGCATGGATACTCTTGTTTCAGCTCCCACTAGCTTTACTTTAGTTTGTGGGTTTTTTTAGTTCTTTTGCTTAGGGATACATTTAAGATGAATGGAATAGGGTGCTTCCACATCACAAAACAGAGTCCATAAAGGGATTTGTAAAAGTTTACTTACACAGTGCAGCTCCTGCCTTTTAATAAACTTTCTCATGTGAACAGTATCAAACTGCCACTTCTCTCCAAACTCCCCAAACAAATTTAAAAGCAAGGTGCATTCTTTTCTCTCCAGCATAATCAGAGACTCTACTGACTGAGTGATGCCACTTCTAGACAATACCTTTTTTATTCCTAGTATGCTCTTAAGGGATTCCCCAGGGAAACTTACTTATTTCTAGCAAACGACAGGAGCGCACAGCTGGAATTTTAGAAATACTTCTTAAGAGCCCTCCCAGAGAGAAAAGATTTGAAAGACAGTACGTATTTCATGATGACCCAGCAATGCCACAGTTATCTCACTTACCAAGAAGGTGAATACAAGTATGCACAACAGGTGCCTCCTAATGTAACTAAGCAGAAAAGATCCTTTTACATACAATCATGGTTGAGAACAGACATGCATTTCATGCTTCTAGTAGGATTTGATAAAATCATGGCTATAGAATTAAAAAAAATAGGTTAGACAAGGCACTGGAGGGATTATCAAGTTTCCAACAAATGAAATAGAGCTCTGTGATTTAACCAATTAAATCCTATGGACCACTGGGAGGTGACATAACGACCATTTTCATTAAATGTTCTGCTTTAGTTGCGTTATATGTGGACACATCAGCTAAGCAAGCACTGGAGTGGCAATGCCTACTTTCAAGTTCTTTGACTTTGTTTTCAGGAAAAATCAAATGCCATCTATCACAGGGGACAGAATTAAAGACATAGGACAGAAAGGTGACATTAAGCAGGCTGTATGCTCACTGGACCCCATTCACAATCTCAAAAGAAGCTGGATGCATTTGGTAAAAAACGATTGACATTTATGTTTTTCTTGGTAGACCTAATTAGGTCTGACATACATCCATTCACACTCAAATAGGCACAGAAACCTTCAAGGTTATTTTCCAATTATTTCCACCTACAGTGCCTCATTCTGAAAGGACTGGGAATCTGAACCTTCAAAAGAGGCTACAGGTGCTGTTCATACATCCTCTCTCAGCAACTGAGCCCTTAATAAGGAAAGTACTTTTTAAATAAAACTCATGACTTTCAAAACAGGATTTCTAATCTCAGCATCTTTGATCCCATTTTTACTTGTGATTGACAGAATTTTTCATCACACCAATGGTATCAGTACTGTTCTAATATTGTAAAAGCATTTTAAATGCCCAAAAAGTTCTGTTCATAACACTATTATTAATGTAGTAATATAAATATCCATTTAAACAGCATAAAAGGTGCTAAAGGATGGTAAAGTAAATTTTCACACATGAAAGAATCAGATAAAACAGCTTCCCCAAAGAGGTTATGAAATATTGAAGTTAAGATAAAGGTCACTTGAAAAGACACATCACATTTAGCACTGTGTCATGGGGTGGTGGTAGAATCCCCAAACCAAATGAATCTCTTCTTTGTTTTTCTTAAAAAAGCAGAGCTTGCTCTAGGTTTATATAAACATTTTCATGAAATGCCAGAGGCCCATCAGTAGTCAGCTGCATTACCACAATAGTCAGATTACCTCTGAAAGGACTGAATTCTTAATTTAGTTCCTAAATACCATAATATTCTGAATGATCTTTCCTAAAAATGCTTTTTCCTGTGATTTTGTCACAGATTTGATAATCTGCTGTATCATGAACTGAAAACAGCAGTCGAATCAACAATGTGATGAACAGATTATCTCAGAAAAACAAGCCAAAAAAAAACTCTTGGTGGGACCTGTACATTTTTTATACCACATCTGTTCAACTCTATTTGCTTTGTTTCTGGTGATGGCATTCAAACTGCCAGAAGCAGAGGCTATAACCTAAGAAATATCAATGACATCTTTTCTGCAAGGGTTCTGGAAATGTTCTTTAGGTTCTAAGCAAACGTTATTATCTTGAAATCTACAATTAACATGAACATTAAGAGAAAGAAAAGAAAGTATCCTTTCTATTGGCTAAACTTCAGAACTTTTCAACATGGTATTTCAGAAAGTATAATTGCCTCCAATTTGTTGACGAGGAACTGAGGCAAAACAAGGTTAAAAGCTTTCCCAATACGCAGCATAGGACTCCGGAAAGAAACCCATGTAACTTCAGGTTCACGACAACTGGAAATGAATAAACTGACAAAATGCAGCTGTTTGGGCAGCACACAAGAGCCTTTTCCAGAGACAACTGCATAGAAGTGGAATAACCAGCAACATTAACGTTTAAGGAAAAAAATAAATTTCATGGCTATGAAGAAAAAAATGACAACTTTGTACTTAACAGCTGAGAAACAGTGAACTCGAATGAACATCTGTAGTGTCAGAACAAACCCTCCCTAATACATACAAAATGTGGTAAAGCACTAGGATGTCAAAAACTAAAATGAATTATCAGGTTTGTAGAACAACAGATAGTGTTTTAGCTATCTTTTGAATTTCCATATAAATATAATGATCTGCAAAGTACCTTTCTGGTACCTATGTTATTTTAGGTGCTCTTTCTTTTGGCTGTCAATGCTGTATAAACTGCAGCTCTGCACAGGCTGTGGGCACCTCCACATTGAGTAGACTCCGTGAAGTACCAGGCTCAGCCAGGAGGCTGTTCTCTGCAAGATGAGACTTTAAAACATTCAATAGGAACAGCATTTTGTCATCTACCTCCTCTACCACAGATACCTGCGAGGGCTTGAGGGTGTGAAAAAAATAGAGCAATAATACATTTAAAGTTCACCCTTCTAGTTAAACCCAAACTTCAGAAGTATAAAGCTGCACATAAATGCCTTCTTAATAGAGACTTTTCTGTATTATATTCAGAGAAGCTTACTGTGCCTGCCTCTGTAACATACCCTAGGCATCTCATACTGTTCCCCATTGTCTTATTCTGGAATTCCAACATCAACATTTTAAGATTCGGTGCCAATGAGAGCACATTTCAATCCTTAAACTCATTCAGTTCATGTTTCACTCTCACAAGAGATTGGCTATTTGCTTCTATCCTCTAAGGAAGCCCATAGCATGAATGACAAGATGTCAGGAATAATCAAGAAAACTAGTTTTATGCCCCTAAAGAACAAAACGTCATCTTTGTCCTCTCAGGCAGGGTGTTGTCTTCTCTTAGTGAAAAGAATGGATTTTAGCATCCACCGAGTAAATCCAAGCCAGCATATCATTAGAGATTACTTACATTTATTCCTGCATCTTGCTTCATTTCTTCCCTCTGTTTTATGACATTACCCTCTGTGTCATCTATGATCACAGCCTCCTGTGAGAGAGTAGCAGAAAAACCAGCACTACTACTAACCCTATTTCCTTCCCTAGGGAAATCAGCTATAGCTTTTACTACTCCAGCCTATCCAGCAGCTTAGGATACAACAGTCCAGGAAACAGTCTTCCCCAGCCTCTTGCTCTCCCCTTGCCATCTCTAAGCATTAAATTTCTATGAAACAGTTGTTATGAATTACCAAGCACTGTCATTTCACACACCTATCCAGGGCTAACAAAACAAATTAAAGACAGAGGGTTAAGCATAAATCACAATGTAAGCAAAGCACACATCTCTTGATGTGAGATATCAATGAAAACATTTCAGTGCCATACCCTTTCCCTAACTGCTGCAGGTTAGTAACTCAAACTTCATGTATATAGCAACTAAAAACCACAACTAACAAAAAAACCACCAAAACCCCCAGTTGCATAGTAAGAATGTAGCCTGTTTCAAAGCCCCAGTTTGTGTGCCAAGAATGTGTTGTGGAGCCAGTGGTTTGTTGCACACCACCCCTCAAATGCTGACATGTTTTGACAACGCTGCCACCAATTCTGATTTTTAAAGCTGAAGAGAGAGTAGATGTTCACCTCAGCCATCTGCCAATGCAGCAGATGAACGATGCAGACATTCCATAACTGATGTACCTCAACTCACCAGAAATCCTGCAATTTGAGGCACGCTTCCTCACTCAAGATAATGACTACAGAAATTACAGTGACAGCAGGATTTGTCTCTAGAGTGATGTGAATGAAAACTAAATATATTAACTCTTTCACTATAAAGTGGATTAAACTATAGAGAAACTCTTTGTAGATGCATTCTCTTGCTGATTTTTACCCTCAGAAACACGTAATTGGAGCTTTTGAAAAAAATTAGGAGCTATTATCTGAAAGAAGCTTTCTTTTTGAAAATTTATAGTCCCTTCTGGACATCAGGAGAAAGCATATTCCTAGAAAACTCATCACAGTCTATAGAAGACAATTGTGTCTCTCATCAATATGAAAGATCATCTGTAAAAACTAAAAGAATAAGAGAACTTGTAAATGTTCAGGGTTTTTTTCAAGGTAATCCCTCTGAAACCTCTACAAATTCAAGTGCCAATTATCAGCAGTATGGAAACAGATCAAATGAAATCACAGAGAAGATTTCACCACCTGGAAAACTCATAGCAATTGCTACACACAGTTTTCGCTCCTTATTTCAGAATTTACAGAGCTTCACTCCTCATACCTGTTTTCACATTTGTAAATTTTGACATCATCTGTGTTTTAGCTAAAAATGAATAGCATTATTGTACTGCAGAACAAAGCATCAGTAATTTGCAGTATGAAAACTTCAGACTACAAGAACAAATCCTGCTTGTCTGGTAGGCCAGATTAAGCCAGTCTGATTACTGAGTGAGAATGTGTGCAGAAATGGCCTGTGCTCCCTTCAGAGACCAATATGCACACAGGAAACTCCCTCTGAGTCTACAGATACGATTCTTAAATTCACATCTCAATCTTCTGCAGTTTTGTACATTAAAGTTTTGTACATTTAGATCATTCTTCAGCCCCTAAGTAGAATCAGTTCCCTGATCTGATTCTACTCTGTTCTTCTTCACGTACCCTCGAAAAAGGAAAGGCCCCTAGGGACAGGGACTACATCTTCTCAAATAATGTACTCCAGTGCTTCCTCCTGCTCCTTACATGTTTTTCCCCAAATATCTAACTCAAGCCATCTTTGCTTGAAATAGTTGGATATTTGAAATTCATTTCTTACCCCATTCCAATATAATTGGTGCATATTTCCAAGGTCTGTTATGTATGTTCTTGGGGAAACTATGAATAAGACAATTCTGTACAGATACACTGTAAGCAGCAAAGGTTCTTCCACTGAATAGAACAGCAGGATCTCCTTCCTAAAGTCTCATCTTTTCATGGCTCCTTCTCTCAAGAAAAGTAACAAAATTCCTTTTACCTAGCATTTGTATCACAAAATGTGCATTTTCCATATGTATTTGCCACTTGGGGAGAAGAAGAAAAGCAAAGATTAAACAGCAAAGGATAAGACTACAAAACTAGAAGTTTATAAACTCTCACGAAACATTACTATCTCTTCCTGTGTATTCTTAACTTTAGATTTCCTCTCTACTGTTCTAACTTACATCATATGGGCTGTATAACTACACTGGTTTAGAGTTCAGCCCCTTTATTAATACTCTGAAGCCTTACATTTATTCACTTCCAACTCTGCTCTCAAAGGAAACTAGCTATTTATTTCAGAAAATGTATTCAGGAAATGTAAATCTGGACAAGAAACAGAACAGTTGTGCATAATGTTGTGTAAGTTTAGCATAACTATTTGCTTCACTGTCTAAATTCAAGCTTTTTTTTTTCTCCTTGTGGGATTCACAATTATAATATTTGCAGATAAATAAGAATAGATTCTATGGAAATAATTTCAAAGCTTTTGATAGCTCACAGTAACCAACAGTAAATTCAGCACACTGTGTAGTAAAATCTTACTGCAGTAACTTCTTTTTGCTACCTAGGAACAATAACAAAATACTACAGGGTTTTTGTTTTGGTTTTTTTGGTTGGTTTTTTGGGTTTTTTTCCCACAATTTTAAAAACACACCATACTCAAAACATAAGGAAGAAGTACAGCCCTCTGAATTTCTGAATCACATCGCAAGAGCTCTGAAATCTGCTCCTAGTTCTCCAAGACCTCCTTCGTGACACATGACTAGCCACTTAATACTCCATGCTGCAGGATATACCCATCCCTAGATATAACGATTCCTTTCTTTCCTCACAAGTCTGTCCATTCTACTTAAAGAGAAAGGAAAAGAAGTCTCTCCTTCGGCAGGCTAAGTGTTTCAAATTTATAGACTAAGGGGCCAGAAAGGATCACTGTGACAGCCTGGTTTAGCCTTTTATATAAAGGATAGCCTGAAACTCATTCTTGTTTCAAGTTAAGTATGACTTACAACCGACTTAGGCAGATTCTACATCAGTGTTTCTCTAGGCACAGTATTCAAACGCTTGGTTATTCTTTCCCATGTTAAAAGTCAGGTATGAATTTGTATGGCTTCAGTGTCCAATCTGTGTGTCTTGTAACACTTTTGTCTGCCTGACAAAATACAGTTACTGCAATGCCAATGCAAATAATAGATTACACTAGGTGTTACCTAAAGAGCATTCCTCCTTAAGTGCACCCCTGGGACAGCTCTAACACCACCTTACTGGAGCTGGCTGACACAAAGCTTTTGGCGACAAGTACGCAATCAAACATCTGCTGTGACCCCCGTGGAAGCGCCCCCTCTCCCACACCATATGGCCATCGCCACCGAGTGGTACCACAAGGGCACAACCCAGCTCTCATCACTCCCTGTCCTCTCTGGGGACGCCAGACGCTGACGGATAATTTCACACACACTTCACACTTCATCAGCAGGGAAGACAGCCCGCTGCAGTGAAAGGAGACATGGCGAGCATGTCCATGTTACAATACACTCTGTCCATGTCACTGTCAGAAAACTCTGCTCATGGAGTACGTGTAGTACACGCTAAAGGAAGGGATTTTTTTTTTTTGTCTAGCACTGCTTTTGCTCTTCCCAAGTGGCAACTGCTTTCTGTGTAACTGGACTCAGACTTGGGGCTTTGTCAACACAACTATGGTAGCTGTGGGTGCCAGGAAAAACAAATAAAAAACAAACATGGTCACAGAAACACAGCAAAACATTACACAGCAGATCAAACTTCCTATTGACTTAAAGAGCTTTGTTGGCACAAAAATTTAACTTATGATCTTATGACAGGATAGCAGACTAAGAGAAAACAAGAAATTCTTCCATAGGGTCAAGTGACAAAAGCTGTTACTATGAATCAGGTAAATACAGCAGCAGCATTACTACAGACCAGTACACAAGAACAGTAGTGCAAACAGGGGCACAGGGAACTAAGAGATTGAGTTTCCACGTGAAAACCCTACCAACAAGTCAATTCAAGGAAGGACGTCTGATATCAGTGATTTTCTTTCCCACGGCGACAAAATAACCATTTAAATCCTCTGTTCACAGTTGCCAAAGTCATTAGAAAGGCTCAAAGCCTGTGCATACAGTACTAAATGTCACTCCCACAGTGGATTCTGTGCAAAGAAAGCAGAGCTAATAGGAAGGCGGTCTTGATAACAGCAGGAACACATCAGCACCCTAAGAAGACAGAATTGAAGATAACACTGTTCTACTTTGAACACAGTGAAGGTTATATCAATAGAAGGGCTGAGGTTGGAAGGACCTTAAAGATCGAGTTTCAACCCCCCTAAAACAGGCAGGGACACGGTCCACTAGACCAGGTTACTTAGAGTTCCACCCAACCTGGCCTTGAACACTTCCAGGGATGGGGCATCCAAAACTTTTCTGGGCATCTTATCCCAGTGCCTCACCACTGTCACAGTCAAGAGTTTCCTCCTAATACTTAATCTAAACTTACCCTCTTTCAGTTTAAACCCATTCTCCCTTGTCCTGTCACATCTCCCTGGCAAAGTCCCTCACCAGCTCTCTTGTAGGGCCTCCTGAAGTACTGGAAGGCTTAGAGGTTGCTCTAAGGTCTACCCAGAGCCTTCTCTTCTCCAGGCTGAACAACCCCAGCTCTCTCAGCCTGTTTTCAAAGGGGAGGTGTTCCAGCCCTTTGATCATCTTCATGGCCCTCCAGCAGGTCCACATCCTTACGCTGGGGTCACCAGAGCTGGACAAAGTACTCCAGAGGGGGTCTCATGACAGCAGAGTCATTAGATCAGTTTGAGGCAAAGTCTTGTGGCTGTCCTTTCAAGAACACTGCTGTGCAAAGTCCAGAAAGCAAAACATTAACTTGCCCTTAAAACTTAAGTTTCCTCAGTATTGTTCCCTTTTCTTCTTTCTTTCTGTGTTTTTTTAAACAATAAATCAAGCTCTTCTTTAGGAAACTTGAAAGGCAAATTTTCCATTTGTAGCAAGAAATGGCAATATGGAGACAAACACTTTCATATCAGAGCTTAATCACTTCCAGTGTGCCCAGGTTGACTCATTATGAAATCAGGTGATCACACATTGCCCAAGTGCTATTTTTGTTGCATCCGCAGCAGCTAAGACGCTGCACCACTTCTTCTAGCAATCCAAGTGTCCAAGCAGAGGATCTTTAGCTGCTTGACTCTCAAGCTGCCCTCTAACATTTTTTCTCTTTTGGATTCACAGTATGGCAAAACACTGCTTAGATGGTTATTAGACATATCCGTAAACTGAACAGGGAAACAGCTCCATATGAGGACACAAGCTATACTCACAAGGCTGTGCTTTACCCTCTACAGCTTGCAGAACACTAATTTCCTGAAAGCGCTGCCCGACTCAAAGCATCTGCATTAGAGGCTGTCGGTTACATTTAAAGCAGACGGAAATCTTGATGCCTTGTAAGCATTACTGATACACAGGTCAAACTTCCTAGTCTAAACCTCACTTCTGCCTCCAGGATTTCCCCATACATAGCTCTCATCACCAGTGCAAAGTCTCAAAATGGAGCACCTGGAGATAGATGCTATTAGCAGCTGCTCTGTGACACGTCAACCCCAGGAAAGTTTTGAGTAATTTAAGTCACATCATCTGCTGAACAACTGCCCAGATGTTGTTTCAAACCAACAGCCTTTCAACTCATCCTGAAAAACTAGACCTTCAGCCTATGCTTAGCTCTGGTCTATAGGTCAGTGCTTTGCTTGTCACACCTAAATTAGCTGTAAGTACAAAAGTAAATAAATCTTACACACATTTCCTTGACCTATCAATGCCCTTCTGCTACAAAAGCTGAATCACAGAATTGTTAGGGTTCGAATGGACCTGTGGAGATCATTTAGCCCAACCCTCCTGCCAAGGTAGGGTCACCTAGAGCAGGTTACACAGGAACTCATCCAGGAGGGTTCTGAATGTCTCCAGAGGGGAGACTCCACAACCTCTCTGGGCAGCCTGTTCCAGTTTTCTGCCACCCTCAATATAAAGAAGTTCTTTCTTATGTTGAGCTGGTACTACTTGTGTTTTAGTTTATAGCCATTGCTCTTTGTTCTGTCGCTGGGGACCATTGAAAAGAGTCTGGCATCATTCTCTTGGCACCCATCTTTGAGATATTTATATGCATTAATAAGATCCCCTCTTAGTTTCTTCTCCAGACTAAACAGGCTCAGCTCTCACAGTCTCTCCTCATAAGAGAGATGTTCCAGACCCCTGATCATCTTTCACTGGATGAGTAGTTCCATGTTTTTCTTGTACTGTGGATCCCAGAACTGTACACAGCACTCCAGATGTGGCATCACTGAGGCTGAGTAGAGGGGCAGGATCACCTCCCTTGACCTGCTGGCCACAGGCTAGCACCTGCTAGCCATCTGCTCTTCCTGATGCACCCCACGATACCATTGGCCCTCCTGGCCATAAGGGAACTGCTGGCTCACGGTCAACCTGTCATCCACCAAGACTCCCAGGTCCTTCTCTGCAGAGCTGCTCTCTAGTAGGTCAGCCCCCAACGTGAGCTGATGATTGAGTACTCTTCTTTCATGTATGCTCATATAGAATACATAATAGTGAATTGTGTCTGCGGGGAAAAAAGAAAAAAAAGAGAAAGAAGAAAGAATGCCTTTCCTGACACACTTTGCTGTGTCTGCACCAAGCAAGTCCACAGACACCCTTACTGACACTGTCAGGGAAGTCAAAGCTTTTCTAGATGATGAGTCCCCAGTGCTTCATAACATCAACATATTTTCCTTCTGCAGTAAAGCCAACTTCCTTCTGACACACACACAGACAGTTTTTACCATCAAAGACACGGAACAATTTGGTCAAAAACTGTACACATAAATAATTCTTAACTACTCATTTATTGCTGTGTTACCCAGTATCAGTGTTGACCAGATAATTCGAGGTAAAGGATAGACCAGAAAAAAAGAGCTACAGTAAGAAAAAACAAGAAATAAAACAAAACAGAACCCACACCACCAGTCACAACTATAGAATAAATAAATTGTGAGGGTACAGGTTCTGCTCCTACTGAATTCACTGGCCAGCTTCCCATTTATTTCAATTGGCCTGATAAACACATGCATCCCTCCAGCTTCTGTCCTGCCAGAGAGGAAGGCTGGCAGACAATCCATCAACATAAGCTACAAAGAATCAGCACTAGCACTGAGAAAATTCAACTGCCATTCAAAATAAAATTCAAAGCTGGGAAATTACAGGAAAAGCCTTCCAGCAGCTTCAACTGCTATTGGATATACAGCAACAGATTTAATTTAAAGCAATCCAAAAGCTACTAAGTGTGCTCTCTATGTAGAATTTAACTAACAGAATGTTCCTATAACAACTTTAATTCTCAATTCTCTTTTTAATTTTGCAAAGGCAGTACTACACAAACACTGTTAATCATATTCCTCATGTTTAAGGTCAGAGCTGCATGGAATGGAGAACCTGTTTCCATAAACTCACATCTAATTCACCATAACTATATTTTACAGAAAAATGCAAGGCAAAAATCTGAAGAACTGGTTATATTTCAGTGTGGTCAGCTATACTCTGGTGAAAGCAACAACTGATAGTCAGTTCTTTTCAATGTTGAAATTATTTGGCCATAGATCAGATTAATTAACCTTGCTGGACACACTGCAAATTCCCCTTTGGTATCCCCAGAGATACGAAATGTTCTATGCTGTACCAAAAAGCAGGTGTATGCATCTGAGTTCCCTCCAGTTGATTTACTACATTTTGTACTGGGTAAGATCAACAACTGGGTTGTTGGGAGTTTTGGTTTTTTGTGGGTTGGTTCTGCAGTTTGTTCGTTTATTTGCTAATTTGGGGGTTTTGTTTTGTTTCATTGGGGGGCAGAGGGAGAGAAGCATCCCCCCTCCTTTTATCCACATTTTTCAACAACGGTACTTTGAGACTGCCATGGTTATTTTGATGTCACACAGAAAAAAAAAAAAAAAAAGTTGCATTTCTAACTGGTAGTTTCCCTGGACAAAGTTAACAGCACTGTTCTTAAAGGTCCTAACCCCTGAGCTTACATCTAAACCTAAAACTCATTAGAAGTGAAAGCTGATGAGAACTGACTAATGAAGAGGAGCTGCTAACCCTTTAACTTGTTTTCAGGTGGTTTGTTTACTTGGGGTTTTTTTTAGTTTGCTTTTTTTAAGACTTTGATTTTAGGTTTTACTCTTGATGCTGCTATTTTCTGCACAGATTAAGCTTTGATTAATATCTCAGGATGTCCAAACCTAAAGCAAATCCACAAGGATGCCTGGAATTTGTTATTTTGGATCTTGAAAAATCTGAAACCTACCTGTGTTAGGTTTTCTCCTGTGTAAATAAAGTACTTTATTTCTATGCTTCATATTCAAATTGTCCATAAATCAGACTTAGACGAGCTTTGTAAACAGGAAAAAAACCAAACAAAGCCTCTTCTGTTTTCCACTTCCAAAAAGTAAAACTAGCTCTTATATATATGTATACACACAGATTTGAGATACAGCATAATGCTAAAGGTGCTGTGAAACTGCTGTAGTGTTTTGAGGGCTAATCAGAGACATGCAAGTGAATACAGCAGAGGAGAAACGAAAGTTGAAAGTTCACTATTCTCCTTGACTTCCTGTACCTTCTTAAGACTAATATTTTGCTCTTCAAACACTAACAAGTTTAGACGGTTTTCAGCAGTCCTGCATACATTTAATTGGATACAAACAACATGAACATTTGATAACTGGAACAAGTGTATTTCCCACCTCCATATCTGGTGTTAAATCACAGGAGAAAAAAAAAAGAAAAAAAAAAAGAGATGGAAAAAAAAAAGACTACAGGAGATCAGCTAGTATATTTCCTAGCTTTAAGCCTCAGCTGATGGAAAATAACAAGACCTTCTAAAAGGAATTTAATTTATCCAGGTGCTTTACTGTCTGGGCAAGCAGTAATGATTGTGAGTTTTTGTCTCAGAAATTCCAGTAACATCATTATTGCTCTCATACTCAGTGGGGTCTTGAAGTTTTTTTTCTTAGTTTGGGGTTCTTTTTGTTAGGATGCTTATTTGTGGGGTTTTTGGAGGTGGATTTTTGGTTTAGTTTTTGGGTTGTTCTTTTTTTTTTTTCCTGCTTTTTGTGTTTTTTGAGATGACCTTAGACCCCTCCACCATCATATCCCCACTCGAAAGAGAGCTATGCCCTATTCGTGACTGCAAGATATGGAACTATCAGTGCAGTGACACTGCACACGGTAAGGATCCATCATCCACATAAACAGCAACTGAAGTCAACATGTTTCAAAAGGAGGCCCTGTGTGTGTGTACAAAAATAAGTAAAATAAGTAAATGTCTATTCATTTTCCTATTAGTTCCAATGGTTAAAAGTGCCTTCTTAAAATGGTTAAAGATGCTTTGTTACCCCATTCCAAATAACACATCTACATACAAAGCATTTAAAAAAAAAAAAAAGAAAGATAAAGGACTCCAAAAGCTTTCAATGTGTGAAAGCAAAGATCTAACAAAGTGGTGAGGTTAACAATTAATATGTCTTTTAAGTGCAATTCTGCCTGTAATACTTCACTCATAAATGCACCTGTAAGTAATCTATACAATAACAAAGCAAATGCTGACCCAGCACAGCAGATTAGCAAGCAGCAGGGTCTGAGGCTGAATATTAACAGCTACTTCAAAAACAAACTAATGAGTTTCAGGTAACTAGGCTAGATGAATGGTGCTGCTACTTAAATGAAATGAAGAACAGGAGCAGGTCAGCAATATTCACAGAAAAAAAAAAGCATTTTGAAAGCATTTCAGTTAAAAAGACAGAACAATACAACAACCATATGGAAGTGCTTCCTAATTTAATTACGGAATGCCAGTAACAGTCTTAAAAGAACTGACACCCCTGCTAGCACTTTTTCAGTTTAGGTGAACTCATAACAGCTTTCAAATGACCTGATTCACCTGAAAACTTGACTAGTCTGACTCAACAGCAGTGGCACAAATCCTGCAAAATTGAAGAGCCATCCAATAGTTTGGGACTCCACACCTTTTCCACATACCTTTAACATTCAGGAACTAACAGAGACCATCAGGTTGATTTCCTAACCCCGTAACTGTCTTGATTTCTACCACAGAATTTTGTGAATTAGATTGCAAGATAATGCATCAGAGACCATGCTGAGCTCTAGTAAAGGGATATTTAAATAGTCATTGGCACTTGTACCAGGCTGGAGGTCATTCACTGAATGGCAAACGTGTCACTCTTTCACAAAATAACTTTGAATCCTTAGTGTCAGATAAAAGAGAACATTAAGAAAGAAGTTCAAGCCTCAGGCATTTAAAAGGAATATGGTGATAGAATCCTTTCAGAGGTAACTCGTTTACAGTCAGTAACATTTCCAGGAGAAGACTTATAGTAAAGCAAGAGACAATCAAGGTTGCAGAATGATGGAAGAGCACTCAGAGCGTATTGTTGTTTCCTCTTGTTCTCTTTGCTTTAAATTCAATGCAGAATTTTATAGTCCCTTTGCACAAGGAGATAACTATATATTTTCTCTGTAATTCTGAAGCAGTCTTTGCCCTATGTGTTGTGGATCTGTCTCTCATGGCATATAGATGACCTTGTTTCAGTGAGATAAAGACAACACACCCACGTCTGAGCAAACCAAGTCTTAACCACCAGCTCTCAACACAGCATAGTTCAGCAGTGCATTTGACTTGGAGCATGGAGAAGTGGGGACAGGGAAACCAACTCTCACTGGTAGCACAGGCTCCCTGTCACTCAGAGCAAGCTCAGCTGCAACATACCCTCTGCCAAGGCACAGAAGAGAGCAGAGGGTAAGATCTGCTGCTTCTTTGCAGACCCTCTGCAAGGCAAGACACTCATATTGGGAGCTGTTGGATTATAAACTAAGGAAGATATCCTCCTTCTGCATCACTCCACTTGATAAAACCAATACTGAGCTGCACTTTAGGGACTGTGCAAGGCAAGGAATCATTAATCACACCTGGAGATGAGCAAGAATCCAGGCCATGCTATGGCAGGCAATGTAAAACGTTCCCTGTGAGAAAACACAGCCTAGCAAACTGGCACTCTGCCCTTCTCAAAAACTGAAGTGGTATTCAGGGGCAACCTTATTAGAGGATGCTACAGTACTTCCCCTGTTAAGCAGTCACAAGCACAGCACACTCAGCTCCTAAAGTTCATGGTATTAAAATAATAAATTAGAAACACTTGTCTCCCTGCAGAAGTTCTTGCAGCACAGTCTGGGACAAGCAGCAGGAGGCAATGACAGTGCAAGAAAAGGGTATACACAGCAGGAGGGAAATGTCGAGTCTATCAAAGGATGCTCCAGAATAAACAAAGCTACTCTTGTCATGAATTCACAGGCTGTAGTGTGACATCATTATGAGCCTTCTACAACAGCTTTGCCCTGTGAAGCTTCTGCCTGAGCCTTTCACACAGCATACAGATCTTCGTGGTAGAGCCTTCTGTGAGCCTTTTTAAAGGTTTCATTCCATGAGGAAATTAAAATATATTTCAGTGTGCAAGACACAAGTTTAGACTCAATCCCACTTTAAATCCTATCCTGTTACCCATTCTGAACTACATTAAGCAAATCAACAAAGTTCTAAAGTCCACAGCATGGTGTTCTGACTGTAGCATGGTGATTTTCAACTGTGCTCCAGCTGTTTGACTGAATAATGTTCAAAGTCTCTGAGCATACTAGTTAGCACAGCAGTTCTCAAATATCTACTACTTGAACATCAATCAGGTGAGATAGAGATGTACAACCCAAGAACTTGCTCTAACTACACTGACTAAAATTACCAAGGCATACATGGCCCTGAAATTCCAATTCAAGTATCTAATAAGGCTCTAAAATCTGGGAGTGTTTTACTCTATTCTGTATAAATAACAGCATAACTTCTGAACAACTTCAAAAAGAGAAACAAAATAATTAATAATCTTCAAACATAGCTGACAAATTTTTCACAATGTCCCCACCACAAACACAGTCACACACTGCTATACATTATATTATTTACAGTATTGAATGAAAGGGGCGAGGTCCATAGTGCTTCAATGGCCCCACACGGGTTTATTTTGTAAGCTCATGTTTAGCTTCTAAAAAGTGTCATGTTCTTCATTGATTAGCTTTATATTATTTGGACACTTAAATACCTAGCCAAATGAAGCAAACGGAGGAACTACTGGCAGGTACTTCCTCCAGAAGAACTTGGGAGGCTCATTTTACCTATCTAATTTTGAAAACCTTTTTTCTGAGTTCCCGAAGTGGGATACCAGAGCTTAAATGGTGGAATTGGCAAATAAATCTGGTCAGCCTGGAATACTTTGAGCAGGCTAATTCAGTTGGTAATGCCGGTGATGAATGTCTGTAATGATGACAAGGATCTTGATGAAGTACCACTGTGCATTTTACAGGCACAGACTGTATAACCAACTGATTTGTAGGCAAGTAGCAGACATTTTTTTTCAGAGAAGCAGGCTTCTTTGCATCCAGCTGGAGCCTCTGGAATGAGAAGGCTGTGGGTCACGAGAAAACTGAACAAACATCCCAAATTTTCAAAACCAACTGGACATAACCAAAGAAAAAGGCAACTCTTGGAAACTGAGCATGTATGTTAGCCCTAGCATCATACAATGTCTATCAAAGGCAACTATCTTATAATACAAACAGCAATGCCTGTACTTCCACAGGGATAAATTCATAGAATCATAAAATGTTAAGGGGTTGGAGTGGACCTTAAAGATCATCTAGTTCCACTCGTCCCTGCCATGGGCAGCGACACCTCCCACTAGACCAGGTTGCTCAAGGCCTTGTCCAACCTGGCCTTGAACAGTGTCAGGGTTGGGACATCCACAGCCTCCCTGGGCAACCTGTTCCAGTGTCTCACCACCCTCACAGTAAAGAATTTCTTCCTAATATCAAACCTAAATTCCCCTTCTTCGAATTTGAGCCCATTAATCCTTGTCCTATCACTGCAGTTCCTGATGGAGAGTCCCTCTCTGGCTTCCCCATAGGCCCCCTTCAGACACTGGGCACTCGCTATGAGGACTTCATACCACCTCACAGCAACCTCTTCTCCAGGCTGAACAGCCCAGTTTCCTCAGCCTGTCCTTGTAGGGAAGGTGCTCTAGTCCTCTTATCAACTTCTTACGGTAGCTTTTTGCTTGGCCTTATTACATACTTAGTAATCACTTATTGTATATAAGAGGTCATCACGTCACAAAGAATCAAAATTCACCTGTTAAAATCTCACCTACATCTCATTCCCTCTTTCCACCCGAAGCAACAGTGTGTCTCAAAGTACACATACACACAGCAACAAATACACATTTCTGGCAGGAATATCTTGAGTGCAGCTTTACCCATTATTAGTTTTGAACACATCCTGAAGAAGTTCTAAAGAACCAGAGCAAAGCATGACTTAAAAAGAAATATGTATCACAGTGGAATGAGTTTAAACATGCTCTTAAACTGCTAGCTGTAAAAATGTATTTAATTGTTAAAAGTGTGCATTCTGTTAAACTCTGCCTTTCCTACAGGTCTTACTAGTAAATAAATAACAACATATACCTCAATGCAGCAGCTGGTCTCAGTGCTAGAGGAGAGTACAAAAGAGCAGTGTAAGTTAGAATTCAGCTGCTATACCAATATTATTTTTATGCAGCTTTAAAATCACGTTTTAAAAAGATAAAAATATTTACTGTTTATACCAGTATCATTGAATAACAAATTGGACCCTATTGAATTAGACACTGCAAACACACAGTGAAGAGGTGCCTATTCCAAACAGTGCACAAGCCACTTGGATCAGTCTGTGCTTATTACAGGTGCTCCATCCTCTAGACACATAATAAGGTTAATGACGTATACTAATAAAGTTCACCTCTCAGGTCTCAAAAATAATATCCAAAACCGCAACACTGTTGGACAGTTCGGGAAAACGCAAGAAAACAACCCTCAAAGCTTTGGTGTGCAGCACTGAAGGGCAAGGCGCGGTGCAAGGGTGGCTCCAGGGCAAAGCATACGGGCAGGAGGCGGGAAGCCAAAGACACACGGGGGATGGATGCCAAGCCCAGGGACCCCTAGACCCAGGAGACAGACAGGAGATACGGGACAGACAGGCTTCACCGGAGCGCTCTGCCCGGCCAAGCCGAGAAAACGGTGGCAGCAAACGGAAAGTACCCGAAGCGGGTGGGGTTTGAATGCCAATTTTGGACTCCAGAGGGGGTTAACACGGTACCAAAGCGCTGTTATTTAGCCCAAAACTCAGCCTGAGCGGGGCAGGGGCACCGCGGTGCTTCCGCAGCGGGGCCGGCGCGGGGCTCGGCGGGGCTGCGGGAGGCAGGGCCGGGGCGGGAGGCGCGGTCGCCCCGCTCCCCTCCCTCCGCTGCCCGGCGCGGCTGGGGCGGGAGGTACCGTACCGGCGGGCAGGAGGCATTCCAGCGGCGTGAACGCGCGCTCCATGGCCCCGCGGGACGGGCAGGCACACGCTAAAGGCACGGAGAGCCGGGCGGGACCGGCGGCGGGGGGGGGGCACGCGGGGAGCAGCCGTGCCCCTTCTCGGTCTCCCCGAGGAACGCCTGCAGCCACACAGCCGCGGAGGCGGCTGCGCCCGCCCTTACAGGCGATAGGCGGCCGCGCCGGGGGACGTGGCGGCGGCGCTGCCCGGGTACCTTCGGCCGCGCGTCCTCCTACATCCCCCGGGACTGGGACCGGGATGTGCGTGGGACGGGGGCGGCGGGGCACGCCGAGGGGATCGATGGCCGCCGCGATCCGTTGCTCGGCGGTGGATGCAGCAGCGGGGAGGAAAGGCGGGACACGTTGATTGGCAGCGGCGGCCCATGGGGCCTCGGCCGAGGGGGCGGGGCTGTCCCTTAGCCCCGCCCCCTGCAGCGCCCGTGCGCGCTCTGAGGGGGAGAGGGAAGAGAGGAAGGGAGGGAAAGGACGTGGAGAGGAACAGAAGGGAAGGGACAGGGAGCGAGCGAAGCAGCGCCCGGCCTCTCTGGGCACCTGAGCAGTGCCGACCGAGGTACAGCGACGCTCGGGCAGGCCCGGAAGGGCCGCCTCCCGCGGGCACCTGGGGCGCTGTTCCGAGCGGTTCGCTCGGAGTGAAAGTCCTCAATTCGCCCATCGAAACTGAAGAGAAATAAAAACTCTGCCACGAGTGCTCATTCCCTCGTTGCAGCCGGTGTGCCGCCGCCCTCGGGATGCAGGGAAAGCCGCGCCGGAGGGCTGGCAGCCCAGCATCCCGGCTCTGCTGTCCCCGCAGGTGCCACCTGTGCCCTTCCAGCTCGCCCAGAATAATGCGGCATTCGCAGGTGCAGCTTAAGAGTATCATTTCAGTAACATCACAAAACTTGTTAAATACCTGGTTTCTCTTCGTTCTTAATTGGGGCGTTAATCATCTTCAGGCATAAAATGGACAACACTGTTAAAGTTTGCTCTGGGAGCACGGAGGGCAAGTTTTGACCCCTCAAATGTGTCCATAATGTGTTTCCACCTCCTGGACCGGCCTTTGTCCCTGCAGGTACCCGTCTCCGGCCGTTCCATCGGGGACAGGGCGGGCATCTCCTCGCATCAGGAGTTCCCAGCGCCGTTCCCGTCCCCTCGCTGCACGGAGCTGTCCTGGCACGGCGGCTCTCCCAGGAGCTCGGAGGGAGCGCAGCGGAGCAGAGCGGCGCGGAGCTCCGCAGCAGAGGGCAGCAGAGGAGCGCCAGTCCCACCCTCCATGTCTTCCTCCTCCCCTTCTTCCCTTCTTCCCTCCGTCCCGTCCGTCCGTCCGTCCGTCCGTCCGCTGCCCCGGTGGAAGGTCCGCTGAGCCCCGCACGGAGCCGCTGCGCCGCCTTGCTCGGGTGTGCCGTGCACCGCCGGGTGGGACGAGATGGGAGGACGAGGTCTCCTTCTAGAGGCGTTTGGAGAAAGCGTGAGCGGGGTCCATGGGCTGGATGGTCACAGGGCTATTTCCCAACCGAATGATGCTGTGATTGCCTGTCAGTGAGGGTTTCCAGTCAAGTCGGAGGGAAATGGGGCCAACATGCCAGCCCGCTACTCACTCCGCCCCGTCAGTCTGAGATTCACGCTCAGATCAACATGACTTAAGTGACTTCCGTGGTGGGGGAGGCTGGGCCACGTTTTTAGGACAACGGGGAGTGGCTCCAAACTGAAAGAGGTTTAGATTGGGTATTACAAAGAAGTCGTTTACGGTCCGTGTGGTGGGGACCCTGAAACAGGTTGCTCAGAGAAGTTGTGGATGCCCCATCCCCGGGAGTGTTCAAGGCCAGGTCGGATGGGGCTCTGCTCAACCTGGTCTAGTGAAAGGTGTCTCTGCCCACGAAAGGAGGATTGAAATTATCTAGATGATCTTGAAGGTCCATTACAACCCATACTATTCCAGGATTCTGTGGCTACTACATTGGTTGTAGATGCACCTTTGGTTATAATGGTGCAAGCACAAAACCTTTGCTTTGGACCTTTCAGGCAAGCTGCCCTGCCACCTATAAGAGATTACATTTTATAAGCAATTTTGGTCGACAAAGAAATTAGAAGAATAGAAAATTAGAAGTATTGGAAGCGTTCATGCCTTGACAATGAGAGAAATGCGAGATTATTGGGAAACAAGGAAAAGATATTAAGGACATCAAAAGATCACTATTGTGTACACTATAGAAATAAAAAATGTTTTGTTTCACTTTCATGTCATTTAAAATTTTATTCCCTCTCCATTGAGAACTTGAATTTCGAAGGTTCTTAGGATTTTGGTATCATCTCAGTGTCCTTCTTCAAGCAGGTTAAAAACAACCAGCATTAGGAAGAAGCAGCTTGCTGTCTTTTCTAAGAAAGGAGACCATGTGGGGACTGCCATGCAGTTGGCCAGTGCTCTCCTTCTCTTAATTATCTTCTCTTCCACTTGGTCTCCTCACCCTGTTTGCTTTCAATTTTGACAGGCATTTTCTAATTGCCTGGTAATATTATTAAACCTTCTCCAGGATAACTTATTTTTCTTCTTCACTATCTTTCAGTGTCTCTGTCATTTTTTTTTTATTCGCTCTTGAGGGGGTACCATCTGCTACAAATAGTTGCTGATAAGCAGCTTCTCATGCATGAGAAGAGTCATACTTGCTTGGAGGGAAGGTCCAATTCAGTCAGGGCCCTGTTCCTGGTAGTGTTCATTTACAAGTCTTTCTCCTCCTGTTCCCTTCTTCAACTTTTTTTATATATATATATTTTTTTTTTACTGTACTTGCAACAATTTCCATCTCTCCATTCTCTTCATGTCCCACAGGATGCTTTTTCTACCTCTGTCACATCTGGGCTTCCAGGCAATCCTTTGTCAGCTACGGCTGCAAAAGAAGTAATTGTACCTCTCTCTGCTAATCATAGTAATGCATGATTCATCACAATAGCATTGCAAAGAGAAATCAGTCTTGAGAGAGCAGACTTTAAATCCTTTCAAGATGTGCAAGGGTCTGCAAGGTAAGGCAAACTGCCAGCCCACTCCTCAGTTAGGCAAAAGGCAAACAAGTCAGACACGCTTTCTCTCTATGACCTCAGTCTTTCTTTCACTGCTCTTTCCTTCAGATACAAATCGCTCATCCACGGTATAAAGCTCTTTTTTTAGAATCAACTCCACAGGAATAGCTTTAGCAGATGCTATAATGCACTGATTTTGAAGGCAGTACCTGACAGCTATTTAATACTGTTTATCAGAGCCTAACAAAGGTATCTAGTAGAGGAAGTGTAGAGAGCAAAATTAATAACTCCGTGCAGACTGGCATGTTGTCTTATGGATGGTCCCCTAAGAACACTGAGCAGTCAGGAGGCTGATTTGCTTTTTTGAAAAATAAGCACTTGCAACTCCTTTTTGCACTTTACATCTGTGCAGGGATATCCATTGAATTTTCCTGTGAAAGGCTACTATTTAATAAACTTGGTGATGTTTTTTTCTTGTCACACATGAGAAATTCCTCAGTAAATATTACACCTGTTTTTTTCCAGGTAGCTTATAGATTCAGCAGTACTGTTTTCCTCTAGCTGGATCTCAAACCAAACCTTTTCCTCTGGTTGTATTTGTCTACATTACTTTGCTAGATTTGCAGAACAATGTGCAGAGAGGCTATTCAAAAAAAGACATCCCCGGAGCACTGATACTGTGCTTTGATTACTACTGTCTCCTCTGATTAGCTAGAAGGAGGGCAAGTGACCTCAACCCTAAGTGAGAAAATAAACAGGCAAGCAGATGTAGTTCCTGAGTGACAGATGGGACTGTCTGACAGAGAAAGTTTCAGAATGACAGGCAGGAAAGGTTGAGGGAGTGTACAGACCTTTTAGACCTCCTCTTGTTACTAAGCAGCTAGTCATGCCTCTCACCTGAGATTATCCATTAAGTTTGTACAGACTTGATGGCTGGACTGCACAGGGAGAAACTGCAATTTATATATATTATTATGTACATTTATATATGTAAAAGCTTATTCCTATCAGACTCCAGATAGCTTCCTCTTCTTTAGGAAAACTATGCTGAGAAGCGGTCAGTTGGGCAGCTTCTGTGGAGCACAGTTACGACATTACTGGCACTGCTCTTCGGCACCACTAAAACTGATCAGGTGGTAAGGGTTGAAGGGTGATTAGGAGGGCAGCAGCTTTTATTTACTCGTAATATCTCCTGGGACTTAGCAAGGAAAGAAAAGGGAATTTGAATTGCAAGGGGATTTATACACCAGGGCTAAAGCCTGCAGTGTTTGCTGTTCTTCCTTAGGATGATCAATCTCTGGGTATCCTGGTACAGATACACTGCTGAGGCTAACTTATAGTAGCATTAGTTGCTTTCAGAATTTATTTTCCTTCTTTCAGATAGACTAATCTAGTGGTGACTGAAAGGTTTAGAGGTATTTAGGGACTTTTTCCAGCAAAATGATAGGACATGTCTCTAGTATTCACAGCATGATGCCTCTCTCCCAGACAAAAGTCAAATAGATCTGGTGATGCCAGACATCATCATTTAATGCTTCATTTTTTGCCGCCTTCCTTCTTCCATTTTTCACCAAAACAAGAATCCTGTCTCTGTGCTCATCTGAAAGTGCTTTGGGTTCTGTTCTACGGCTATGGCAGATTTCAGTAATTGGCATCTGAAGCCTTTTGATTGGAAGGTATGTAGAATCAAAACTACCCAAGTACCTCCAGAGGTCCCTCTTGGTGATGTCTAAAACAAGCTGCTTGTAAAGCAGTGGGCATTTGTTCCTCCAACTACTCCAATTTTATTGCTAAAACAGAACAGTCTGTGCAAGGCTGGCAATCAGGATTCATGCGACATGCAAATGTTAAGAATATTTTCTCCTTCTCTCCACAGCTTAGCTTTATACTGAAGTGACTCCAGAGTTAAAACTAGCAGGCTGAGATGGTTCATTCTGGTACCTATTCCAGCATTTATGCAGAATAATAAGGTTGAGAATGTTTAGCTAACTCAGCTGTCTGATTGTCTGTACATCCCTAAGTGCTTGATAATTCAAAAAGCGCAGCCATCAGTAGGTAAATGGGATGCTTTATTATAGACATGATATCCTTGCAGATCTCCTGTGCCAACGTTTAAGTCCTCACAACCTTTTCAAACTCAAACACCAATTTGAAAGATACAGTCATTGAGGGGAAAAAAAAAAGACCTGCAAACACAGGCAGACAGAATCTAATACATATACTCATTAAGTCCAGGTCCTGTAACAGTTAATAGAGCCAACTTCATATATGTTTCAAGTCCTGAAGACATTATGAAACTGAAAAAAACATAACGATAAGTGCAATCTGTTTCTGTAGTGGTATAGAGAAGGCTGGAGAATTATTTATTAATTATTTTAGGCCACACAGTAAAGCAGAAGAAAACAGCAAAATAATCCTGTGGCTCACCAGGCAGGACGCTGCATTCGGAAGACCTGAGTTTTAATCCACTCTCTACTACTGGCATGTGTAGACAGAACCAAACCCCATGGATCCATAGCCTCCGTATATATAGCCTGTGTATATAATGTCTTAGGAATTAACTTAGCTTTGAGAGATGTAGCTCATGGCATTCTATGCCTTTGTTGCCTCATCTATATAATGGCATCAATGAGGTATACCCATACTTTTAAATCAGCCTGAGATCAACAGCCAAATACAAATGAATTTGTATTACTAATGAATAGACAGATGGCATTTGTTTAAGAATCAATTCTATACAAATTGAGAAGATTTATTATGATCATCAACAATATTCTGTCATGAAGATGGATGAAAGATAAACTTTGGAAAGAGGATTGTGTATTGAAGTGATAACTTTTAGAAATAACGTTTGCATCAAATCAGCTGCTATCAAGACACTATGGAGAATAGTAAGCAGAGATTGTGCAGGATGATACCTATGATTATATTCTTGACTTCATGAGGTCAGGAGACTGTGTGGATTCTTGAGAAGATAGGCAAGCTGTTTGACTAACCTGGCGAGGAATTCCTTGGGAGGCCTTTGCTGTGGTGACCTGGCAGCACAATAAGAGTAAAGAAGTAGGAACAATTCAGTGATTTGTTGCACTCTATTCTGCCTGGAAGAATGGTCTTATTTTGACTGTCACGTACAGGAACTTTCATTGTCTTCTCAGTGTGGGACAACCAATGTGGAGAATTACTCCACAGTTTTCTCTCAGGACCTTGTCTCCAGCACAGCCTGATTTCTCTTGTAGGTGCATTCCGCAGCACTAAAAAAGGCTCATGTTTTTAGTTCTTGATGTCTTTACCCTGAGTCTTGTTGACTCTGCTACTTCTACAAACAGCTCTCTCAGTAGGTGGCCCAAGGAGGCAGCATTTGGGAAATGAATACTGTGCTTTTGGACTGGGTGTGAGGTGTGATGAATACTGTCCTGAGTCTCTGGCCATGTCCAGTGCATTCAGGGTGATAGAAAGCAAGTTGCAGTAGCTCCACATGGTGGTCTGTCAGGTTCTCATCCCTGTCCCATGGAAATGAAGCAGTCTTGTAAAACTGCAAAGGGCAACATTGACCGTTGGTCCTTTGCGCATGCAGCAAAGTGGAGGTGACCCTAAGGCTGTGGAGATCAGAAGGTGAATTGTGGCTCAGGATAAGAATAGGGCAAGCTCCTGCTCGCTAATCATTGCTGTCACTTCTGCCTTGGCTGGGCTGAGTTTGGCCAAGGACAGTGTGGGATTCTCCATGGTGGTGACTTGCCAGGGTGATGAAAAGTGGGGCCAATGATAGCTGGCATTTACAGCTGTATTGACCTCTCCAAGTCACTGTTCTAAGTCATCAAAATAAGGGAAGAAATGTAGAGTCCTGAAAGGGCCTAAATCTGTCAGGGCTAGTGTCATTGGGAGGGGGAGCCACTTAAGGGGATCTCTGGAATGGAAACGGTGGGAGGCACCCAGCTGCTTCAGTGTCTTTGTTAGGTTCCATAAAAGTGGCAGTACTGTCTGACGAGCTGTTTAAAAGGCAGCAATAGAGAAAAGATAATGGCTGCTATTCTGTCCCAGGAGTCTGAACAAAGCTGCCTGAGCCTGCCCTTTCCTCAAAGGCTAAATCTGTTACGACTTGCTTGCTAAATCTGTGGTTGGGTCCCAGGTGGAGAGAAAAGGAAGTCTTGCTGGGACAGAGGGCAGCCCTCAGATATACCTACTGGAGCTGTTATGTGAGGAAAACAAGCTTCTCTCATTTGCACTACCTTTCTCAAACTAGTGCATGCTTAGCTGGAGATGCCTGCCATTAACTCTTTTTTAATTGAGAGAAAAAAAAATCCTGAGACACCCTATGGAACAATGAAAGACCTATAGCAACAGAGCATTACACAAGGCACAGTACATAATTTATTCACAGGTATTAGATGCTGCTACTTGTGGACATATGTACAAGTATGCACATAGATAAATATGGTGCATCTTCTTTTAGTTTTGTAGCTTAAGTTAGCTGCAGGCTGACATAAGACAGAGTTCAGGTTTAAATCTTCCAAGTAAAACACTTTGAAAGCAAACCTATTAAGGTTAATAGAATGAACTGACAATGCCCATGGTTAAGAAGGAGGGGGGAGTGAGACACTCAGTAAATTGTTCACCAAATAGCCTGTCACCTCTTAGTCTGCAGGTGGAAGGCCTGCCGATGGATCATTCTATTATCTTTAATAAGCTTAATTTTAAAGTGGTATGCCCATCAAATGTAAAATATCTATGTCAGTTTTGTTATCTGTGATCCCACATCTACCTTAAATATGCTAATAAAGAATATATACTGTCTGAGAAGGTGCAAATGCATTATACATACAATCCTCACCTAAAAATGTCTAAAATTAAAAAAAAAAGTATTTCTGTTCCTTAAGCTACTCCCTGCATAAAAAACAGTACAGTATGTACAAATGTACAAAGTAATTTCTAGAAAATGCATTCAATATTGAAAAAACTTACCAAGTCAGTTGTTTGGGGGTTTTATACCACTCCATGATAGCCATTTACTTAAGGCTTAAGCTCAGATTTTCCAAGCCCCTAATAGAAATTAGAACCCTATGAGATTTTTTCTGTACTTGATTACATTCTTCCCTTGGCTACTTCATCACCTTAGAAAATTCATGCAAGTGTTTTAAGGTGTTTTAAGACAAACTACCACTTGCAGCTGGGCTGCTCATGCATTTGATGAAACATGCAGCACATTTTTACTCCTGCCCAACCCCTGCTTTTCCTTGCCTACCCTTTAAGAAATTGTGCTCAGTGTGCCACAATATCAATCATGTTTGCTCGGCACCATTTCATAGAATCATAGAATGGTTTGTGTTGGAAAGGACCTCAAAGATCATGTAGTTCCAAGCTCCCTGCCATTTCAGATGCTTTAATTCCACTGTCTGTTGCCGAAGTAGCTCCTGCCCCAACAGTTCCAAGCCATGTCCTGGCTTCTACTGCAGGAATATTCTGTGTCTTATCAGGAGCATTTCTAAGAGGTTTCTCACCATGAAATCCAAATATCAGTGAGGAATATGTTTCAAACTGAGATTCAATATGTATCAGCCCAGTCATGGGGATATAATCACTAAAGTTCACTAAAGCAACATTATTATTCGCATACCAAGGCTCTGCCTATGAACCGTAAAGGGCAGACAGAAGGTTGACAGCACAGCTGGGAAAAGGAAGAAGTGGGTAAAGTTACTAGCACAAAGCTCTCCCTCCACGAAGTAGAAGTGGCAAGTGGGACAGAAGGCAGAAGGGAAGACCCAGCCTAACAGCAAGCTATGGTGGCTTGCAACTGCATAAGTACCTAAGGATAATGTAATTGCGGTGAACTTTCTTGTAGGTTGATGTTAGCAGATGCTCATTTGTAAACTGAAGTTTATCACTTCGAAAGCACTCCTTGTGCAAAAGTGACGTGTACTTTTGCCTGATTTGTACTGGCTTATTAATTTTACCTGTGAAATCTGTTATGTAGACTGGGATAAATTCACAAACATAACCAAGGTCTTAAGTACGCATATTTTGGAACACCAAATTGTATACTGGCTTAATTAGCATTGCGTCATGCTACCTGACAGATTTTATTTAAACTATTTAAACTAGACAATTCTTTTAGCTCAATGCTTCAAAGTATTTGAGCTTTTAAAGGCTTAAAATTAATACTTTACCTGAACATCACTGTGAATCAGGATCTCTATATTTTGTGTGTTTCTTTTATTATTGTTTTCTCTCACTTTAATATTTGTTTTCTCATGCCTTTCTTTTTCTCCTAGCTGCTCCCTGAGTTTTCCTTCCCTTCTGTTGAGTTCTAACCTTGTCTTCCCATGGGCCCTCATACCTGAAATAATGGAGCAGAGTAACTTTAGCAAAGCTGATTAATATTATTTCCTGCCTTGGCAAGAAGCGGAGAAGGGAATACTCTTGCAAATATCACCTACTTAAGATGCTAAGCCAAAGAAATCTGTGTTACACTTGAGGCTATACACTGCAAATGGTGTATCCCAAGAAAAGCTAAAGTTCTTTGTGGGGAGGAGGAAATTGCTGACTCTGAATTAAATACTTTCCTAAAGATATTTAATCTGGGATATGACTCCTGGCTCGTCTCAATATCATTTTAATGCAGGCTACAATTATAAAAGGTGCAGTTCTTTCATTTCTGTCCCCTTGCACCCCATTTCTCTCATGTAGTTATACTCAGGGTTTTTTTCCAAGTTTGTTATTTTTGGGCAAATCTATCCAGTGAGGAATGACCTTAAAACTTCTTTAAGGAGTTCATTGAGGAGCTGTTAAATCACAAATTCAGAAATTTTGCAGGCTGTGAATTATGTTTTTGTTTTTGCCGGATGCATCATTAGAGAAACTGATTTCAAAACGTAGTAGATTTGCATGCCCTAAGTATAGGAATTGGTTACACAAGAATATTTTATAAGGAAAGAGAGAAGCCTGGTAGGCCAGTTTTAATTAGAGGTGAATTTTACTCCAACAGTCATGCTCTGAGATTTAAGACCAAAACAAAACAAAAAAACCCTCAGTTCGGTAGAAACTAGGAAGTAAAGATCTAGTATTGGGTTATTTACTTCATTCTCACTATGGAAAATATTTTACTACAATACTGTAATGTAAAATATTTACTTTGACCATGGCATGGTGGAAGTTAATATAGAAAGTACTGTAAATAACACATACACTACCAAAAGGCAGAAAACAGACCATAATAAGTCATACATTCTGTAGTGCCTATGGTAATTTAAAAGCATCCTGTACACTGGAATACAAACTTTCCATCATAGCATAATATGTTGCCTCAATAGCAAATCAAATGAAGAGAATGATGTGGAAACATTTTAAAAAGTCTCTGTTGTTATTCAGAAACCCTATTCATAGAATACAAGACAAAGAAATAACCTCAGTGCTATTTTTGATAGATTAAAATGATGTTTTAGTCCATTTTGCAAAGAAAAAGATGCTTTTCAAAATTTCAGAAAGTAAATAATGAGGATCTGTACACATGAAATCATGGGGAAAGGTAAGAAAAAGAGAATTTGGTCATTCCTAGTAATTTCTGAATTTACAGCTGAGTTTTCGTCAATGTTGAGAGAAAAATGGGTTTCTTCCAGTTTCATGATAAAAAAATATGATGAAGGAAAGAAAATCAAGACTCACATGTTAAAGACATGAGAGAATCCTCCTGGAACAACTCACTTTCTGAGCTTTGCAGTATGGAAGAACAGATTTATTAAGTATTTCCAATCATTCTCACACAAGTTGCCTATCCATGAGTATCTTACCATTTCAGCCAAGTAAGGGAGAATGGAGTTTGGGATTGAAGGGCAGAGACCTAGTAAATGAAGGCTTTGACAAAGAATATCGAAGAAAGGGAAAGACCAGTTTATCCTTGGGTAATGACATGGGTAATGTCTCACTTCCACTAGTTGGAGAGCAAGGCACTAAGCTTTGCTTTGCTTTGGCTTGTTAGAATCAGAACAAAGGGCAAGTCCAACTATGTTACTTCAGCAAAATATTGTACATAAAATTTAATTTTCTTGGGTTTTTTTTAGCATCAAAATCTTCTTATGAGTAAAAGTTTACGCATCATCTATTGAGCTAAGAATTAATTTTTAGTCCACTTACTCTTTTAGCAGTCCAATAGTCCACAATGATGTCATTAATACAGAAAAACTTAATTGATGGTGTGGTTACATTTTTTATATGAAATGGCCTAATACCAGTCCTGTTCACTGTTTAGGTGTACCTTTGAGTCCTAAGCTTGACTGTTTCTGTCTCCCTCATCTTATAGTGATGGTGGGAAGTCACATCAGTAGTATTCTGAAGTCCTTCCTGGGAGGACCTTAATGGTGGGATTTTGTTCCCGTTCAGCCTTGGGGCTGCTTGGGACTAATTTTGTTCTTTTTCTCATCCCAATCTCATTCTTCATCAGCTCCCAGCCAAGGTTTGAAAGTTGTACAACAGGCTCATTTAATCAAAGGGCTGCTGTTGCATACACAGGGACAAGGGAGTCTGTCAGTCTGTCACTCTCCATGAGGTTCACCAGGCAGAAGCTCACCAACTTAGGCACCAGTCAGGTGTCTGCTGGCAAGCATTAAGCCAGCTACAACAAGCCTAGGCCAATGCAAACCCAGTTAAGTCCTGAGACCCTGTGCTGTCAGGTCGACATAAAGCTGTAGCCTTTTACTAGTGATTGCAAAAAATCATATTCCCTGTCCTAAAACAGCCCAAATATTTTTTACTAGGCTACAATTTATGCCATATATAATTGGTTAATGTATAAAATCAGCCAGTATGAAGATAAAGGCTGTTAAGGCTGTTAAAGACTGGCTGTTTGGAGCTGTTCCCCGAGGTGATATCACAATGGCTGTCATTCACATTATCTCTGCAGTGCAGCGGGTGGGATACTCTGTTTCTTGTTACAACTGTCTTTGATTTTAAAAACAAAGAAAGTAGCTCATAATATGTTTTTTTTTTCCTTTTCTTTCCTGTTGCAAACACAGCTCCTCTTCAGTAACTTCATCTGCAACTCCTGTAGAGGGATGGACATAACAAATACAATGAATTAACTTGAAAAGTGAACAATAGTAATGAGAAGTAAAGTGTAAGTTTAATGAAGTAGGAAATCTGGCTTCATTAGTTCCAAGGTTCACAAGACTGTTTAATGTGTAGCGCCTCAGGCTGGATGAAAGTTGCCCAGAGCTTTTCCTAGAATGGTTACAAAAATTAAGATCCTCAGTATGACTGAAAATCCCCTTCCTCTGATGATGGATCTCAGAGGGCTGCAGCGTGTAAAATCCAGTAAGTAAAGAACTCTGTCAGAGTAGGGCATCGACAACTCTTGTACTGGATTACTATATAATAAATGTGATGCTTGTTTCACTAAACTCTTTTGGTAGTTAAAAAGAAATCAAACCTCCAAATTAGTCGTCCTCAACCAACAAAAATGGGTACAATAGCTGCCAATCCAGTGGAACTGCAGCCCTTCACAAGGAGCTCAAAATTCAGTGTGCTCACTTCCTACCTTCCAGCTGACAGCACATTATTACTTTTCCTTTTGGGTGCCTGACTGAGAAGAAAGTTCAGGACATATATAGAGCAGGTCTTAACAGTAGCATCTAGCAGGAACTCTACTGGTGCTGCAGGACTGGGAAACATTTCTTTGCCTACCTAGTGGGAGTTTCAAAACCGCTTCCAAGTATTAATCCCTTCAGATAAAGTGAACAAGCAGGTTAGAAAGAGAAAAAGGCAACTAACCACAAAAAAAAATGAACTTGATTGCAGCATTTCATATCCTTACACAATCTTTCATGATTTAAACACTGCCTTTGACTTGAAATGACCAGGACATGATCGGTGGACAGATCTCTCACGTAGTCCAGGAAGGGCAGTGTTTGAATCATATGGAGAAAAGGCTGGAAAGTACTGTGTAATCCTCCTGAGTACAGAAAAAAAAAAAAAAATGAAGACAGGAGACAGAAGACTGGTGTTTGTGTTTTAAAGATGCATATACCAGGAAGTCTGATCTCCTGGCTATTTGTCTTCTGAAGTGACAGTATTAGAACATCTTTTTCCCCTCCACTCTCCATCGCATCCATTCACTTCAGATCTTTTCACAGTCAGAAGCTATACTACTGTCTAAATCCGCAAAACACCATGTGTTGCTCTTTCCCTTGCCTTGGCTTATAGCCAACACTCTGATTATTTTGGACAAAGCCCTTCATACCACCATTGCTCCTGACAGAATAAATGATAATCATTGCTCATTTGTCTTCTACTGCTGAAGCTGTGTGAATTGGACCATCACACCATTCAAGTGAAGGCAAATTTTGCCAGTTCCCACTTACTATTCATTTCCACAGCAACTTCTCATCAGCAAGTTGTATCCACACAGTTATGAAAAATGGGCTTAAATTTGGAATTTTATTAGTGTTTACTTAAAAATGCTAATGCCACTGCCAAAGACTATTGGAAAGGAATTAATTCTCCTCCCAATATCTTTTAAAACCTGTTTCTATAGTAAGCAGATCATGAACCATATTCTAACATCAGTTATTATTTGAAACAAGCTCAATTTAGTCAACCCTAAATTTCCAACAGCAACAAAACAGAATTTGACCTCTTAAGTAAGCCTGTGCTCAAAGTTTGATTCAGGAGACGATCTGAGTAATGCAATAACACTGAAGCTGCCTGTGAGGGAACTCAGCTGGAGACTCAGCTTCTTGTCTGTACTCCAATGAATTGATCAGTTGTTAAGTGATTTAGACAGGATTCTCTCAGCTTAAAAGAAAAAAAAAGGAAATATCTGTTAAAGTTTCTACATAGAATAACTTTTGGTATAACAACCTACATGGTATAAGTAAAGAACTTAGCAGTTCTTTGCTTGTGCTCACCAAGGAGGAGGACAATCAAATAACCAGTTTCAAAAAGAGCTCTCTGTAGAGAGAGAGCTCATTTCCATGAGCCAATTTTTTTTTTCCCCTCATAAAAACTTTGAACTTACTTACCCAGTGTTTTCAAAACCCAGGGAAATTCTGATGCAATAAGAGGTGGGGCAAATGGCATGTCTGGAAAAGTGAATCCTTTTAAGAGAAATTCAGACAAGTGCTTGAAGGGGAGGGAAGTCAAGAGAGTGCTGTGTAAATCTGCAACATTCACAGGAAAATGAGAAAAGTCAGAAAGTAGTAGATTTAAAATAACTGGAAGGCCCTCCGAGCAGCATCATGAGTCAGAGTTCTTGGTTACCGTGAGAATAGTGGTAGCGAAAAAATATAAAGCGAATTGGTATTTGTTTAAAACCGTCAAATCTCCTCACCCAAATCAATCTAAATAGGTTCCACCAAGTCCCCAATCAACTGCCTCTCTTCAAAATGCATCTTCCTTGTCTAGAACAGTGAACACTGAAACTTTTGCTAAGCACCAGCTGATCTTTAACAAATAATGATCTTTCAAACTAGTGAATGTTCTAGATGCAGAAGATTCCAATACCTTGTAAAAACCAATAAATCGCCTATATACTGTTGTGTTTACCACTAAAAGAAAGACACATCTGGAACACAGTTACGTTGCTATTTGATACTAGATTAAAAAAAATCCAAAGCAATAAACCAACAAATTAAATTTAAAATAGGTAAAAAATAGTTTAAATGCATGCAGCATAGAGTTCTTAGATCTGAAGTCCCTGTTTATGAAGAGTCATAATCTTGCATTTTACAAAAGGGACAGCAGAACTGCCTAACAGCAGTCAGAATTCCTCAGGTGTATGTTATCAAAGAGCTGGTGCATCAACAATGTATTTTCATTATGATTTCCTGTAGTTCTCATCCCTGATTTAGCATGAGGAGCTCCCTTGTAGTCCTGAAACACTGTCATCACCTCAATCTCAAGTATGCATCAAGGCAGAGTGTTAATTCTGTTGCAGAGGGTAAATGAAGATAGGTACAAATGGCAAATTATGGTTTGCTAAATAAGCAATGCCTAAATGGTCTCTAAAATGAAGACCTTCCCACACTTCAAAAAATAATCTATTTTAACCACTTCTATTGCTACAGCAAACTGAAAAGCAAATTAATACAATGCTACCACTTCAGAAGAAGGAAATACCCTCTGATGGATTTAGCTGGATGTTAACAATCACGACATCAGAGTTGTTTTATTCATATATCTCACTTAAAGCCATATTTCTCACCTAAAGCCACATAACAATTCTGGGCAAAGCTTCTTACCCCTGTTTGCAAACAATTAAGACCAAACTGCAAATAATTAAGATCAACCACAACAAAAAAAGAGACCTCCCCCTCCCACCCAAAAAAACTCCCCAAACACAAAAAAAGGCAAAAACCCAAACAAAACCAAACCAAAAGACATCCCAAGAATTTAAGGAAGCTTAATTAACGCTTTGGAGAATCGAATTTGAAGGTGTTACATGCTGTAAGGATTTATTATGTTCTGACTAGTCTATGGAGAAATAAGGCCTCTAATTATATTAGTGATGACATTCCATGCTGCATATATGTGAACATTATTTCCTCAAACTCTACCCTTCAAACCTACTTGGGATTTTAAATCTGTGCAACTTGACTAACAGATTTGTTATAAGGTGCTATCAAAAGATTTATGCTTTAATACACTTCCAGGCATTTTTCTTCAAAACTATTCTCAATAAAATTTTTGCAGTATATTTACAGAGAGAATTCGAAGGTGGGAGCAAACACAGAGTGACAGCTAACATCACAAGCAGAAAATTTTGCTCCAGCCAGCAATCTGAAATGAGGCACTCCAAAGGTACACAGGGTTGCACAGGAAAGAGTATGAAGTTGCCTTATGAGAGCTCTTCACTACTTTTCCATACAAATAAAGGTGGCTGTGTAGAAAAAACATATGCTAGAAAAGCCGCTTTTCCCTCATGTCATGCATCAGTAAAGAGATTTTTAGAAACCAAACAAACCATAAACCCAGAGCATGATATGAGAGACACCTTTATAGTGAGTGAGTAGGAGCTCTGCTCATTAATGTTGTCTTCCTACCTTTGAAATTTGTTCTTTGTTCCTCACAGCACAGACGAGAGAGTTCATGAAATCTTCGCCAAGCTACAAAAGCTTGCCAGTTAAAGCCAACATGGAAATATTATGAAGAGAGGAACAGTTATCATAATGACAGATGGACTGTACATAATAGATAGCAATTTACTTCTTCAAGGGTAATTACAAAAGTTGTTGGAAAATAATCAGGCCCTTATTCGCCAACCAGGAAGATAGAAGGCAGCTGTACAAATATCAATGTTCATTATGAAGTGCAGCCAAAAATGAGAGCTGAGGCTGAACTGGGCATCCTGGAAAAGGATGTCTAAATGCATCGTTGCTTCCTGATGAAACTATTCAAAGGTGGTCACAAGAGTATTTGGAAAAGGATAGTCAGAGAGAAAGTACGGTGGCTGGCTACTGATGTGGGTGTATCAAGGGGTGTTACAGGGGCTTTTTCTGGGCCCTGTCAGTGTTTGCCCAAGTACCAAGAATGACGAAATGGAGAATAAATTTGTTGCATTGTCCGATGAGCTCAAGGTGGATGCAACTACAACACACTAAGAGATTGGGCCCAGAATTACAAAAAAAACTAAGGCAATTATATGGCAAGAAATATATGATACAGTTTTCTAGGAACAGTCAAATTTCACCCATAAGACAGCACCTTATATACTTAACCATGGGGAAAAAATTGATATTAGAGTAGATTTTAAAGATGAGAATCAATAGTGGTCTCCTATTACAATTAAGAAGACATGCAAATGAGAGTGCTGCCTGTAAGCATAGGGACATATTTTCACATCACTCAGAAACTGAGAGAGATGCTCTTGAGTGGAGGTTTTTGGGCAGTTTTGAGCACGTTTGTTAATAAAGATGGAAAACAGCTTGGCATAACAGAAGCCTAGGAAATATATCTGGACAAGAGGGGGTTGTAAAGACAAGACAAAAGAGTTAACACCATAGAGTTAACACCATAACTGTTCAAATATGTAGCATGCTGTAGAATAGAGGAGAAGCATGTCCTGTTTCTCCTTCTCCACAGTGAATAGGGCATGAATGAAGTTAAACTACAGCAAGTAAGATTTATAGTAGATGTTAGGAGAAGAAATAGTGATGGTTAAACAGTATAATAGACTTCCAGGCAAGACTGGGGGTCCTTCATCAACAGGAGTTTTTAAGAACAGGTTACCTCACTGAGAATGGTTTATGTACAACTAATACAGCCTTGGGAGGTGACAGTTTTTATTTTCCTTGGTTCTATCCTTCTTATGTGCACACACATACCATGCATCCTATGCATATTCATGTTTGAAAAACTAATTAACTTCATCAAATTTGATCAAATTAATTTGATCACTTCACAATTCTCCTCTGCTCTTTCACATCTTCCTATACCGCTGCTCACTTTCCATATCTCTTGGAACCTGTCATGCTTTTACCTTCATCTTCTTCATTCCCTGCTCCCCTTTTCCTTCCTTAAAAGCTGTCATCTTTCGCCTCTGAAAATGTCAGCTACCAGGAAAATGCACAAAAATTAGAGGCTGATAATTTTTGACCTGGAAGAATGAAGGGTAGGAACATAGGATGCATTTGTCCAATTTGTTCTATCCTTCAAGTCACATTTTTTAATGTTCAGTAATGTTTTTGAAAATAATTTCCTACTGTGTATTCCTCTCCTTTCCCATTCTTTAACAGCCAGAACGACTCAACTGCCCATCACTTCATGACAAGTCTGATCAGAGGCTGCTGCACCCCCGCTTGGCAGCTCTCCTGCCAAACTAAACCCTTTTGGTTGCTCCACTTCTCTGCGCCTCTGCTGTAGCTTTGATCATCTTAGGCTCCTTCTACAGTCAGGAGAAACATAGAGGCATTTCCAGAGGACAAGTAAGCCTAGCTGTGGCTCAGATCTGCCCTCTGGAAATACCTCTCTCCCCTGACTACAGAGGGCTTAAATTATGAACTTGCCTCTGGAAAGTACCATACCCTGAAGAAAAATACACCGAATTGCCCTCAGAAACCTCCTTTCTTTCAAGACAGAAGGTTTTTCCCTGAGGCAGGGACATCCCCATGCTGCCAGTCAGTTGGCACATGCTAGGTGCTACAGAGAGAAAGGGGACATTTAGGTTTTTAGAAAACATCTAGCCTTATTTACAGAAGTCCTGCAAATAACATATATACTGAAAAGCATATAGCCCTTTAATGAAGGCCTTCTAATCAGAAATTTGTCCCAACAGGTGAAAAGGCCCTGATGTGGGAACTTAAGAGCTGCTGACAGAGCGCATTGCCTGGAAAATAGCAGAAAGTAAATGGGGCTCCTAGGCTTTGGAGCATGGAGCCCTGAAAAAAGCCCACAGCGATGCAAAATATTAAGTACCTTCTCAGTAGAGAGCAAACACTTAATGAAATGGGAACATTTGATAGCCCAATAGACAGATAAATAAGACAGGCAGCTATAGATTACATACGTTTCTGGTGACACGATTAATCATGAGAGCACAGCTCATCTGGATAAGAACATTACTAGAATCTCTTTGTTTATGTCCTTATAATTTATAGTGTCTGCATTATAAAACAGGATTCTCAACAACACGTACTACCAGGGGTTTTTTTGCTTCCTGTTTTTTTTTTTTTGGCAGAGCTGTATCAAACAAAAAATTGCAATTTTTTGTCAATTATTTTTTCTCTACAAGATGATGATCCTTTAGTTATTGAGATTCTTTTTCCTTGATGACTGAGTGGAACAGTTTAGGTTTTTGGATGAAATAATGTATGTAAAATTAGAATTTCTCATTGTTGCCATGTTTCTGAATGACACTTTTCATACACAAATGATAAATAATTCTTGGGGCTTTTTTTTTCTCTCTATTTAAAGAAAAACTGAAATCACATTCAGCAGGATATTTCCATTTCTCATGAAGCACCACATGTTCAATCTACACCGGTATGAAAATTTTCTGAAAATTTCTGGTCTGCTGTTGCACTACCACTTGTGGTGACTGCAAAATAAGCATGGTAGTGGGTTTCTATGACTATTACCTTTATTACTCTTCAGAATAATTGTGGCAATAGGCTAATTTCAAATGACAGCAGCCTGAATTATCAGATTGTGTTAAAACTGGTTGCAATGTCTACGTAAACATATGACTATAAACAATAGTTAAAGTTGAGGTAGGAATTATTCAGTTGTACAGGAGCTTTGAAGTTTTATTTAAAAATTCTCTTTGAAATCACCTATAAAAATGAAATCTAATTTTTGAGTCATAAAGTTTTCATGTCATCAATGAAAATTAGTTTGGCACAAAAAGACTTACAAATTAAACTATCAATAATTTTGACAGCTAGAAAAATGTAAGCTGATCTTTCTTCAAAAGAAATCTAAACCACTCTAATCTCCTCATATTGTTTCAACTATTGTTTCTGATCTGGTCATCAGTTTTCTTTTCAAGATGTTTGCCTCTATTTGTCATTTTTTTCATGACAAATAACGTAAATAAATAAATTTAAGAGGCAAGCCCGAGTTCCAACCTCTGGCAATGATTACATTTTATGTCCAGAAAAGAAAGCTCTCATGCCATCGAGCATGACAGATGACACATTGTCTTTTCAAATATAACTGGTCTGCCAGCAGAGGAGAATCTGCCCTGCTTTCCTACACAGCTATGTGCTTGCTATGCATAAGTGGCTCCACAAACTGACAGTCTAGCAATGGAGTTAATTTTTTATTTTGTGTGTTTTTTATCTTCATTTACAGCAGCTTTGTTCTACCTCTAAATGCCAAAAAAATGGGGCTTTCATCAGAAAACACCCCAGCACCCCAAATTTTTGAAACATGGAAATTAAAAATAAAACACAATAATAAGAAAAAAGTCTCTTGCAACCCACATTATTGTCCCCAAAAGATATGGAGAACCACTGTACACCTCAGACTCAGGTTTACAAAGTGGCAGTTGATGCTTACGGGTCATCGCTTCATCCAGTGGAGAAGTCCTACTGCCCCAAAACTGCTGTGAGTTCTTAGGTTTCGCTTTGGACTCTATATCCCATGGCATTTTGACATACAGTGCTTTGGAAATTGAGTCCATTAAAGACATAGATAGATAGATGAGTTTTTTATACACATGACGCAAATATATAAACGCACATACTCATGTACTAAGGTACAAAAAAAAAGTGAGCTGCTGATTTCATTTGAACAGAGACAGTTTTGTGCTCTCTGATGACTCAAGAGCTAAAAATACATTGTTTACACACTGTTTTCAACACTCAGGTTCATGGGTAATTCTTTTCTTGTTTTATGACCTGTATTCATTCATGTATTTTGCAGCAGTTTTAATGCCAGTAATTACCTGGATCTTTGCATTTTGTAGCTGTCTTGTTCTTCCAGGGAACTGAAAAGAACATGGATATGATTAGAAATACTCGTCTTTTACATTTTCAGTAGATCCTCTTCAGCTGTAGCATTCTCCAAATGTGCAAACACAGAATTCATGAATTGTGTATTGATATAAATTATTGAAATCACAAATGATTACAGTTGTACCATCCTCTGCTGCAATATTAATACATGGCATACCAAGTGCAATGAGAATGTGCATTTCTCCAGCAAGTTCTCTGCTGAGGCAAGGCCAATAAACTGTTCTTCCCTTTCCTATCTCTGTTTTTGTTTGTACTCTTTCCAAATTCTAATTAAAGTGCATCGTACCTGAGCAGAACAGCTCTAAAGTAAAATTCATGGTTTGAAAACACCCACTTCAGGTCACTCCTGCTCAAAAAGCTACCCAGGTTGTGCTTCATTCCCTTTCAGATACGCTCGATGGTCACCAAATCCCTGCCCACTCTTCACATTAAAAAACACGTGGACGTGAACCTCACCAACCTTTGGAGAACCTTGAGAGACAGACAAATGCCTGAATGGAATTTGCTGATGATTATTCCTCCAAGGCTGGATCTCCCGGGGATAGCAGTAGTAGGCCAGCAGGAGAACGCTGCTGTTGGAATTGTGCCACAGATAAGGTTGGCAGGTCCTTAATTGCCCGCACTTGAAAACCCAGCCAAGTTCTTGTGGAGTTTGTGGAGTTAGTGCTTTTATGTTACACCATCAGGACCGTAAGATAATAATTTATTTTTTGCTATGCCCAAAGTTAATGGGAAGTTTAAAGCACATACGTGCCATTAGACACTCATGCTGTATGTATGGGATGAGAGGGAGTGCATACTACAAATATTTTATCTTCACAGTGTTTCTTTCCCAGTTCATGCTGCCTGGACATGCCATGGGCCATGACACTGGGCATGTCAAGATGCAACTGTTCAGTTGTCCGGTGGGTAGTGGAGTCCATGTGGCTACATGAGTTCTCCTCCAAAGTCCTGCTAACCTCATAAGAATGATAAAAATAAAGTGAGGAAAAATAAATGAGATGTGTAAAAAAAAAATATGAAAGGTGAAAGGGACAAAAATGTATAGTAAAAATAATAATGACAAAAAGAGAAAATGCATTCTCTTCATCCATGTGTAGCTTACGTGTTCGCATCCATTCAAGGTAACGGATGCACTAAAGCTAGTCCAAAGAATGACCTCCCTTGTCCTCCACAAACTCACATCCCAAACCAAGCACAATGGGTTCAAGATGCTCAACATCAATTCTTCCATCCCACAAATATACCTGCTTTACACTGCATTACCTGCTGAGGTAGACATAACTTTTGATGAAATGACGTTTTCTTGAAAACACCATTCTGTGCCGTTGTGCTCAATGCAAACAAAGTTAAGAGTTTCCTTTCCAGATAGCAATTTGGGTATAAAATACTTGTCCACAATGTGATGTGGACAATTTTTTCTACCCCATGTAGCCAGTTTAAATCAATCCTGTACTCTGGTTATAGCCCCTGTGACCATATACTCTTTATAAGGCCATTACCAGTTGGTTATTAGAGATTCAACCTTTCGGATTCCATGTCTTTTGAATGCATTTGGTCTAAGAATTGAAGCCCTTCAAGTCTGGCATCTGAAATGCATTCCCTTGTGTGTATCTGAGTGCTGACAGACCTCCAGAAGAAACATCACATGGTCCAGTTACCCAGGACCTTTAAAGTCAGAGCAGAACTGCAGAGGAAAAGAGAAAGTAATCACGCCATTTATCTTTAAACCCAGATTTAGATGCCCTCCATAGTCAATGGAGAAAAGTAGATATTCTCTAAAGACCAATTCTGCTCAACTAAATTAGGCTCCTTTTCTGAATTACCCTCCAGAGAAGTATTTGCTTTCCACTGACAATGGAGGAAGTCCAGGGAAAGCATCTGGCAATGTAAAATCACCACAGTTACGTTGTGTGAATATCCCTCTGTGCCAGGGTTAAAGCCAGAACCATACACAGGTCCACTGAAAAGTGGCACATATGTAGATGCCATCCTCTCCCTTTATTGCCCTGTCTCTATTATAAGATGTCTTTCTTTCCCAAAGCATCTCAAACCATCATACCTCTCCTCATTTCATCTGAGAATCTGTCTCTTTCTCTCTCCTTCCCCCCCCATCTTTTTTGTGATTGATGGGGGAGAATCACTGAAAGTCACTATCTGACCACTTATCTCACCTTGCTCAAATTTGCTCAGCATGAAACTCTTAAGCACTAGCTCTTTTACTGAAAATAAGGATGCAGCACAATGGTTACACTTCCAGCTGGAAAAAAGACTTCAAGCGTGTTTTTTACTCTCTGAAAAATGCCCACCTTGAACTAAATTTACCAGAAAATCTGTAGTGAATTTTCTCGGTTGTTTTCATTGAAAAATGAGAGGGGGAAAACAAAAGCCCCCACAAATTTTTCTACTAAAGTGAATCTCTGACAATTTATTTTGTGTGTGGCTTTTTTTGCTTAGCTGGAAAACTTGAAAATTTGACTTCATAGCCAGCCTGAAACAATTCACACTGACGTGTTTCACAGGTCTAGCAAGTCACCAGTAAAAGACATTAATCAAGTTTCCATTCAAGACTGAGGCAGATATATAATATGGCTTAAAAAAAAATCTGGTTTGTAATACGGTCAAATAAAGACAAAATATCATAAGCACCCACCTGCATGAATAACAATCAGAGAGAAAAAGGCTTATGAATTGATGTGTTAGAACCATAATCTGTTAGATTGTAGTCTCATTACAAAAAGACAACTTTGCAGAGAAGTCAAAACTCTGGTTTAATAGCTGTATTTCATGAAAAATGAAGTCAAGAATAATTTTGAAATTATTTCACTGGTTCTTATCCTTTGCCATTAGTAGAAAGGGGGGGTCAAATATTACACAGCAGACAGAAGTGACACAGATCCTATGAGTTTAAAGGGAAATTATTTCAGTAGTTGAACAGTGTTCTTTGTAGTGAGGACTTTCAACCCCTCTAGTAAACTGGCAAGGCTGGTTAAACTTTTTGTTTTCATCTCTAAAAATAAATAAATAGCATAAATTGACCTATGGCAAAGTTCATTTAATTGTATATACAGCACTTGAGCACCCCCACATGAAACCTACCACAGGACCTAAGATACTGTTGACCCTTTCACCCAGTAGTCCAAATGTGCCCACATCTACTTGTGGTTCTGCAGGGACATACTGCATGGTGAACTCAGCACAAAGCCCCAACGCTGAGCACAGAAGTCTTACAGAAATCAGCATCCAAGAAATGCTACTTTCCTTTTGAGTTCCTCTGGATATGGGTTTTTACACAGCTCGTTAAAATCTGTTTCTAATAGAAAGATACAACTGTGAATTCTGATCAGAAAAATTTAGGTAAAATCTGTATATCATTCTATTTTCCTTGTGAAGTTTTTCAAAGTTGGTTCAGTACCAGATGTGGAAAATTTCTGGTGATGTTCAATAAACTCCTTTAATTTTATCCTTCCTTCCACAAAGTGAAATTTAGAACTAAATTCATTCTACATTTCTGCAGGGTTATAGCAGAGATAAATTTGGCCAATATGTATTCATTGCTCTGCTAAACACATTACAGTAGCTTTCTTGTGATATTGCAGGGAAGAACCAAAAATAACTTGTTTTTCCAGTGTCCTCATCTACTTTTACAACAAATATAGTTGGTGAATGTAAATTAATGGTTATTACAGCATCTGCTCTGCATTTCACTTACTTTTATAGTGAAAGGCTGACTAGACTTTTTATTTTGATATTGCAATAGTAACACACCTGCTGGAGCCTTCTATATTGCTACTCTAGGGAAAGATGGTTAATTGCATTTTCTGCCTATTAAAAATAGAGGGATTTAGATTTAGTATTGTTTTCCATAAGGTTCTTTAAACATCTTATCAAAGCTTTCCAGAAAAATAAACAACTCAGTCCTCCTTACTGCCCACCATGAAAAGCTCTGCCAAAACAAACTTCTTGGAAAATGATTCCAGTCTAATGAGTATATTTCTATGTAGAATAACAAACATTCCAACAACTACAGTTAAAACAATAGCATTAGTTACGGCTTTCTTACATGTACTAAAATGACACTTCAGAGGAGGACTAGAGCAGTGACTAATGCAGTGTGAACTGTAAGACTTAAATCTAGCTCACCAACTAGAATGCAGTTTTACAGAGGTAAAACTGCAGGCTGTAACTACTGGCAAAATGAGAGGAAAGGTCCATTTCTCTTCATTTCAGCAAGGAATAAAAAAAAATAGAGGCCAAAAAGTTAAACTTACAGTTGTTTTATGAGCAGAATTTTTTTTTTGCACATATTCACTATAAAAGCAGGTATTGAGAATGCCATTGACTTGCTGGTGGGTGACTAGATAGCAGGTTGGCAAGGGAGGACACTCTTATTAAGAACTGACAGGTGATCTTAAAAAAAGGAGCAGGAATATTGCCCTCCTGTGATGGAAGGGTCTGGAAAAAAAAAAAAAAGCAAACCCAAAAAACAGACGAAAGAGGCAAAAAGGAAGATAACAGAGTTGGAGTCTTAGTCTTTGTTTACCTTGGCAATAGGTAATTTCTGTGGATGACACCGAAGATCTGGTTAATGTGCCTTTTAGTCACCACCCAAAAGAATAAGAAACAGGTGTTGATGACATGAGAGTCCTGGAGGGACTACGGCAAATGAAAAGCAGCAGTGATCAGGCACCCACACTATGAACAGCTGCTTGATGAGGACCATAAAAAAAAAGAAAAGAAAAGAAACCAAAAAAAAACCCAACCTGGAGTAGGGGGAAGAATAATAAAAGAAAAAGAGCAAAATACAGTCAAAATCTGGAAATAAGGAGACAAAACCAAAGCCAGCTTTTATTGGCCAATGTTACAATTATCAGTGGAGCCATTACAAAACTCACAGTACTAACTGCAACAGCTTTGCACCATTTTCCCAGGTTCCTCTTGCACAGACTGCAGCAGTGGGTCCCTGTTCCAGCGCACCTCCTACCACCCAGTGTGAATTGGGAGCCTCATTTTACTGCCTCCATCTAGACAAGAGGGAGGGTGTTTATGTTCTGCATGTAGGAGACTGTTTTGAAATCCAAATTGAACTGCATAAAATTGACTCCCGTACAGTTTCAGGCAAGTGTTTCCTTCTACAAAAGTAATTGCATCCTGTAATCGATCTTAGAGTAACAGACCCACCAAGCATCTTGGGTACTTTGGACTAAATCGAGGGGAATAAAAACAACCAAACGCAAGCACATTACAATCTTTTTCAGCATCTGAAGCATACAATTTGCATTCCAGTATATCCTCTGATGGCTGTGTCCTGTAGTGTTTACCTGAATAATGTGTAGTTTGCATTTATTCCTCTTATTGTTAATGCTAGCATGAGACATAATTCATTTTGTCAAAGTGTATGGAATTACATGGCTATAAAGAGAAACTAAATAAAGGAGATGTAGGATTGAGTAAGAAAGTTTGTTTTCACAGTGAAACTAATATAAAACTAGCCTAGCTCCATTCATATTCATATTCAGGCACAATTCCCTCTTTAAATAAACCCACCCCAGAAGCAAGGCTGTATCTTAAACTGTAAGTATTTCAGGTTGGGACTGTGGTATTTGTACAGTGCCAGAATAATATAACTGAAGTTTTCCTACAGTTCCATGGTAGGGATGAATCCTATGAGTAAAAATAGCTAAATAGAAAGAAGAATAAACTGCATATGGATGAGAGGGAAAGAAGAAAAATAATGAGCATACAAGTCAGGAAACTAACAAGAAGGTTGAGGGCTCTTCAGGGATAGGAATGGTAAATGGCATCTTACTGTTTGTCTATAATATCTTAGTGTAATACGAAGGCCAGTGCAAGATCTCTTAAGGGACCTGAGGGTGTTACAATAATGCAAATAAGAACAGCTGCTAGTTCAAGGCTCTAACCATTAATGATGATTCTTTTTTTGGTAAATAAGCCTCTAACAATAGGTGTTATATTAAAATAGCTGTCCCGCAAAATTTAAAAAAAAAAAAAAAAGCAAGCTTTATCAGCAGAAGTAAAGACATTTTCAGATTCTTATAGTAGAATTGGATTATAAAACACAGGGTAAAGAAATATGAAAGAAAAAAATCTAGGTTGATTCTTCTTGAAAGGCAACCTACTGCACTATAAAATATCTGAGCCATGACCAAAATAAGACACAACAAATGTTTAGCAACAAGGCATTTTAGATAATACAACAGTTAGTTACCACCAGGAACTATTTTGCAAAGGCTTCTTCTTCATCAGTCCTGAGTAGAAAACTTGTTTTATCAATGCAGCAATGCTGAATGCTTTGAGCTCTTTCACAGGGCCACACGGATGTTCCTGAGGTCACTGTCCAAGGCAAAACCAGCAATTTCATAGAAACAGTCTCCAAGGACAATGAGCATTTGCTTGTTGAGGTGATGAGGAGGAATTAAAACATCTGCTCAGATGCTGTAGTTCAAAGAAAGTTGATCTACTGAGGAATAATTGTGAGAATTGCAGTTGGAAGACAAGTGTGCGATGCTATGAAAGAGGCTAAGATACAGGAGCTGGAAATGAATGCAGTGTTCTGGCTCTCCTGGGGACTACCAGCTACTGCTTTGTTTTGTTTCCATTCAGACATCTGTTAAATGGGTATAATTTTTCTTACATGCTTCACAGTAATGTTTAATTACTTGCTTAAAAAGTGACCACGGATTGTAAGGTACATTGTGCTAGAGAAGCACATTCTGTAACTGAAAACTTAGTCTATGGCTCTCCTGAGTTATCTTCTATCCAGGACTTGCATTTCATTTACAGAAAGCTGTATTGTTATGAGCAGTACCTGGAAGATGGAAAACATTTGGGTGTTTCAAGAACATGAAGATTTCTGCTCTGTTAAGCCACACGGGAGTTGTAGCTTACCAGGCATATTCCATCCATGAAGCACTGTGCTGAATCACCGAGAGGTGACACCTCATAGGAGATCCAGTTTGGACTGGATGTTTGTTTCAAAGGGAAGGCAGCCCTTGGGAAGCATCCACTTAAATTTCCAGACAAAATGTTTGGGGTGGTAGAAGTTGCTTATATTCCTTCAAGGTAAAAAAGCAAGATTTTACACACAGACCATACATATAAACAAATCAGTTTTTGCTGTGTGCAGCTACATGTCAAATATATATTTTTATATATATATGTCTGTGTATGAATATATATGTATATATATATATACACACATATGGACAGTTGTTACAAAAAAACCCAGTTCAGACAGTTAATTACATTAGACATAGCAATAATTAATACATCATGTAAGGAATAACTATGTCAGCATATTTCTGCTGGTGAACTTCAGACTGGCAGACTTGTACCTTAGAGTGGTGTCTTTGAATTAGCTACTTCTGCAAGCTCCAGCAGGAGTCATCCTTCTAGAGACATAACCCTTATTTTAGGAAGTAAGAGATTACTTACCAGTTACATAAGAGAAATCTAATCAGTCCAACTGGGGAAGCAATTAAAACCTTTTTTCTTCTCTGGTACTCCAGGAACACAGTAATAATTGAAATTTTGCTAAAGTCAAGTTCTACTTGGTGTTCAGAAGTAGCTGAGCTGTGGTAGCCCTTTCTCCATCTACCTTGACTGAGGCAGTGAAGTAGTCTGAGAGAGATGATTTCTGTATGCGGCACTGGCTACGTCTATGCCCACTAACTTAGCTGATGGATGGCAACTTCCTTGGCCATAACAAATCAGCTGAGTTACAACGTTCCTGAGCCCAGATTTTTACAGCAGTGTGGTGTAACATATGGTAAACAATCAGGAATGGGTTTGCCCTGTTTTTAGCTTCCTTCAGGTTCTCTTTTCCCACTGTCCCTGCTGGGACATGCAGCTGAGGAGCTTAGTTTTCCTAAATCCCACTTACTGACAGTATCAAGACTTTAGTCTTAAACTTTATATGCCCCAAAAGTGATGTGATGTTCAGACTTCTCAAGCACTCAGGAATCCTACTGATTTTAAACAAACTGAGGGGGAAAAAAAATCAAATAAAAGTCAGTCTACTTGTTTAGTGCTTGGTTAATGTTTTAAATGTCTAAGCATGGACAACCAGATTGGGCTGTTTGGCCTAAATAGCCTAAGACACGCTAAGACAAGCAGTTAAACTGCCAAGGAGGCAGCTAAACTGCAGCAAACACTAGAAAAAAAACCCCAACCATATGCTCGGGGTGCTTCGCTGGGGAAAGAGAGAGGCTCTGTTACGCAGGCTGGGGCTGTGATCAAACATAGTACACCTGAAGTGTTTCACCATACCAAAGCTTAATCAAGAGATCCCAATACAGCCTGAGCCCATTAACTCCAGACAAGCATGAAGTGTGAAGCTACTGCTGCAAAAAGAGGTGATTGCTGTTTTGAAATGCATAAACAGTAGCATTACCCAGTGAGGAATCAAGGGAGCAATTGCAGCACTATTTTACATCAACTCTGCGAGGCCAGGCCTGCATTTGTACACACCACTCTAGTGCTGCCATTACCTTCGTTTCTGTTATGCCAAGATTTATTTTGTAAGTCAAGTTGGTGCTGGTGGGAAAGCACTGGCTTCGACCCAAAATATGAAATAAATCAGAAAGAAACCAATGAGGGCAACTAAAGCGATAAAAGACTGAAGAAATATGTTCAGTGCAGACTGCTAGGAGAACCAAGTGTGTACTGTGTAGAGACAACAATTTGATAGCAAGCATGTACCTGGAAAAGATTAACTGTGAGTGCAGTTTATTCCCAGTCATGAACATGGACACAAGAAAAGAAAAATTTAAACTAGTTTCTGAATATCAGAAAGAGCAAAACCCCGTTTTCTACGGATTCATGGGTAACCTTTTATGTGGACTCACTGTTAGTACAAAATCGCACTTATTTCTTCTCCCCAGTCTCCTCTCACCATAAAGTTTGCAGTGACTTCATAGTCTAAGGGGTCTACCCATCCAGAAAAGTGCATCTGAAATTGGCAAGTATTTAAAAAACTCTACGAGTAAAGTGGAAAATGACAGAAAACCAGCTAAACACAAGATTGACAATAAAAGTGCATAACTAAATATCAAAGATTTTTTTCAACAATAAACCAGTCCTGTATTAACTAGCTAAATTATGTCAGGAGAGGAAATGGATAATGGATTCTGGCATCTCCTTATGTCTTCCTTGTGTTGTTACAGGAGGAATACCTAAGAACAGAAGTTAAATGGTCCTGTCAACTCTCTTTACTTCTGACTCTAGATCTCTGACACTTGGCAAGACGCTTTTTGAGGAGGGTAAATTTTAAGGGCTGCAACCTTGAAATTGCAAGACCTGAAGTGTTCGCAGCATCTAACATTGAAAGGAAAGTGCAAAACATAAAGGCATACTGACTGAATTTTGAAAATATATTGGTGGCTTAAAGCACAGGGTCTTAATGTGACCATGTATCAAAAGCCACCAAGCAAGACTTAAGAAAGTCACAGGACAGCAGTTCTTTTTCTTTTTGACAAAACAGTTTTGTAGCGCCAGCCACTTTTTAGAAGTACATTGAAGGAACACATCTGTTGTCAGTGACATTTTCCATAGGTTCAACTTCAAGAGGGAAGCCTATTTTCTGGACAGTTTAACATTATTAGATGAGGTCCAGCAGGACAGGTCCACCCCTTTCCAAAAACAAGGAAGTTATCTATGCCTTGGTTTAAGCAATATCTTACCATGCAGTGGCTTTATAATGAAACTGAAATGCACACCAGTTTCCATGTAGAGAACCATTGCCTTCAGGAAGTTACTCCTGATATGTGTGTATTTGTTGCTTGGCCATACATACAGACCACACCAAGTTGATTTGCTGGCGGGCAGGAAGGATCTGGACAGAATGGATCAGTGGGCTGAAGCCAACGGTATGAGGTTCAGTAAGGTGAATTGACAGGTCCTGCACTTGGATCACAACAACCCCAGGCAGCACTACAGGCTGGAGGAAGAGTGGTTGGGAAGCTGCCCAGCGGGAAGGAACCTGGGGCTTGATGGTGACTCAACATGCGCCAGAGTGTGCCCAGGTGGCCAAGAAGGCCAATGGCATCCTGGCCTGTACCAGCAGTAATGTGGCCAGGAGGACCAGGGAAGTGATGATTCCCCTGTACTTGGCACTGGTGAGGCCACACCTTAAGTACCTCAAGTTCTGGGCCTCTCACTACAGGAAAGGCATTGATGTGCTGGAGTGTGTCCAGAGAAGGGCAACAGAGATGGTGAAGGGTCTGGAACATAAGTCCTCAGATGCATGGCGGAGGGAGCTGGAGTTGTTTAGCCTGGACAGAATGAGGCTCAGGAGAGATCTTATCTCTCTCTACAACTTCCTGAAAGGAGGTTGTAGTGAGCTGAGGCTTGGTCTCTTCTCCCAGGCAACCAGAGACAGAACAAGGGGAAATGTCCTTAAGTTGCACCAAGGGACGTTCAGGTTGGATATTTTGAAAAATTTCTTCAGGGAAAGAGTGGTTAAGCCTCAGAAGTGGTGGAGTCACCATGCCTGGAAGTGTTCAAAAAACGAGTAGATGTGGCACTTGGTAATATGGCTTAGTGGGCATAGTGGTATTTGGTCAAAGGTTAGATTCAATGATCTTGAAAGCCTTTTCCAAGCTTAATTATTCTACAATTCTATTCTATGTATTTTCTGATGGGGTATGGCTCATATCAGTTTCCCAGGGTGTTATTCCTGTCTCAGTCCATGGTAGCCAGACTGCAAGTCAGCCTGGGGAATCTTCTAATTTTCTTGTTCTTTGTGCTCTGTATATGTTTCTTTAGTGTAGAAACATTAATGGGTTACCACTTTGTACCAGGCTCCATGTATAAGCAGAGAACAAAAAAGAAATCGAGTCACATAAACATTAAGTAAGACAAATACGGTGTAGAGCACTATCCAAATGTACTCTGGATTAAAATGGCTGTAGGAGTGTTTCAGGAGGATGTTATTTTCCAATTACTTTTCATCCCTCATGAGTTTATTTTGAGTATCTCCCTTGTCTTGTAAAAAGAAATGGAAGAAGGCACTCACCTGGAACTTCACAGGCAGTCATTAATAAGGTAGACCCTGAATGAGAGCAATGCTGATGAACTGCAAGCTGGCCAGCTCTTTGAATGCAGACAGATGAACAGCAGGTGCTGTTATCTGCCAAATGGATGTCAAATTTGACCCACTTTATCCAATTTTTTTTTTTGGTTGGTTTCTGGCACATTGTCTGGTTTTAAGAGCATGTGTTCCATCAGATTAAAATGGTGGGGGTGCTGGATCTAAGCAAAGTTTTGGAAAGCTGGTGGTGACATAGACTGTTCATTGGCACATACTGATTTAACAGCACTGTGTTTACTATAAATGCAGTCCTTCAAATCATCCTTTGTTATGTTTCTTGGATCGAGTCTTTTAAATTCTGCTGCTAGTCTCCCTGGTGCAAAATCAGTCCTTCACAAATGTGATGACATATTTAAAAAGTTTGGAAGTACAGTCTGGCTCCTTTCCTGCCTAGATTTTGCAGGCTCAAAGGACTTAAACCTGACATTCCAGATACCTGTTATATATATCCGTTGTATGTGTGTGTATACATTACTTTAGTTTACAGGAAAAATATAACAATGCTTTTTTTTGTTGTTGAGAGGAAGGACGGTTAATGGACAAGGAGGATGGATTATTATTTTTTTTAATAAACACAAGCATATTCTGAAAGAAATTTTAGTAACTGATCACTGTTTTCAAACATTGTGAACATTTGCCAGACCCAACATGGCACCATAGCAAAAATGCTGTAGTTTCTCTGTGATCAAGCTCAGGGATTTGCAAACCTTTACAAGGCAGAACTACTACCCTAAAACATTTATTTTGGGCTCCTATGAACTTCTTTTATCACGCTTTTCATTAAAAGTGCAACAAAGCCAATGCAAATGATAGACTACTATTTAATAACCACTGGCTTTATTGCTTGTGATAAAAGAATTTCACTTGGTTGCATTTACCTCACATTTGGGAATAAGGAGGAAGGGAAAAAGCAGAGCTTGATACCTAGCATAAATGATCAACAGAACTTTTTTGTTCGAATACAAAATATACAAAACATACAAAACATTACACTTAACTGGATGTTAAAGAGCAATTAGGGATTGTTTGATAAACTGAGAGGAATTTTAAAGGGAAAGCCCCTGGGAAAGAAATTGCAAAATCATAATGAGGCCTTGATTTAGCTAAGTGTAGTTGTGGCCTTGTTTTATCTGGCCAACAAGCTGCTTTCTTAAAATCAGAGAAAGTCTTGGGAGACTACAAGAATATCAGAAGGAAAAAACATATGGCCAAGAGTGAATTAGATGAAACCAAAAAAACCTGATGGTTTTATCCAAAGGAACAATAAACAATTCAAATCTAGGGCCCTGCAAGGGCAACTTTATTTTTTCAAATCAGTCTTCAGTTTTTGTCTTCTTTTGACAGTAGTAGTATTGCAGTAACTGTGATATGCTAATGTATAATGAAGTCAAGGCTGGGAGGAAAAGGTTAGAGATTTTGACAAATAATGGGAAGACAAACTTTCAGACACAAATCTTCTTTCTCCGAGTCTGAAACAGAAGCAGCAAACTTCGAAGTCAAATTCATACTAAAAACAGCTCCTCTGCATTTTACTCAGATTATATCTTTCAGATTAGGACACTGCCTATAGAGCAGAGAGAGACAGGCATAGGATTGTCTCCATAGGACAGAAACAGGAGGTTATTTTTGGTTGAACACAGACGAGGCCTCAGAAATAGGGAAAGTTATAAAATGCTGTAAAACTAGTATCACTAATGAATAGATGTTTTTAATGCCTAATAGTGTAAGGAGTTTTTGATTTGTATATGTCATTGAGAGATACTTTGCATGATGTGTTTTTGAACATTTATTGTAGTGCAGGATAAAAAGATGTGCAATAAAAGAGATATATTCTGAATCTGACGACAGTTCATTTCTGCAGAAAAAAACCCCTTATCTTCACCTCTGTAATATTGTTTCCACACCTTATAGAGTGAAGAAAGGACATCCTCCAGGTAGCAGGACAATTATGTTACCAGTAAAAATATGGAGATTACAGATAGAATACAGGCATGTATTACCAAATTGAAGAAGTCGCTCCAGCTATAGTTGTTGACGCAGCTACTTTTCCCACATTGCCAAGCAGCTAAACAACAAGGAGCCAAGAAGAACACTTGGCAATCAGTTTCAGACCCTACATCTAAATTAGTAGGCAGTGCTGCCTCTTTTTGTGCCTGTAAGAAGTTAATTTCACCCAATCCAAATATTTTCAAGGGAGATTCTTATGGGCTTTATTATAAATAGTCCAAATAAATAGGGATTAGAGTTTACTAACACAGTTTTTAAAGAACTTTATGGGAAGACATTAGGCATAATCAGGTAATTATTCTACCCCCTCCATCCTCCTGAAATATCTGTCTGTGACCATTAATTAAAAGAAGAGAAAAAGAGTTAGTTAAATTTATTAAGTGGATAACCTCTTTCTCGTAATGAGAAATGCAAACTATATTGAATTAACAGTCACCTGAGGACAATATAGTTAAGACAGATGTCATGGAAGCATAGCAAAAAAAATTAAACGTGAACTCAAGGCATTTCATTTAGTGTCCAAGGAAAGATGATTGAACACCTTCAAAGCTGCCACCAAGAGCTATAGATTTATCTGAGAGATTTGGAACTTTTTGATCAAATGAAGATTCAAAGCCTTCCCAACTCTGCTGTATTTATGGAATTACTACACGAAAGGATTTACTGGTTTGGAGGCGGAGATCAATAACAGTTTGTGAAAAGCCCAAGTTAGAAACATCTTGAACTAAGACAAGCGTTCAATATAGAGTTCATCGTTATAGACTTTAAATTGTCCAATATAAAAAGAGGGACTGATGTTTGACCTTCACCAGTTCCTCTGTGAGGAGGCAAAAAAAAGGTATATTTACAGGAAAAAAAGGATGAAAAAGGCCCTTAAATTGAAGTGGGAGATTAGGCACACCAGTTAAAGGTGATTGATGGGCATTTCCAAGCAGGCCTTGGCAAGGCAACACAAGGCCTGATGCTCATTTATAAATAATTTGTTACCGTTCGACTGCATTAGCCTTTCTCCAGACTCCAGGATTCTTTGTCAGACAGCAAAAATATATTGCAAGTTTTAGGTATTAGCTAAACTATTAATCTATCTGTAGGTGCAAATTTTGAATGAAATTAAGGATTTAGGCCTTTTTTGGCAAATGAAAAGGCTGCTAAGGGCTGTTGACCTTTGTCTGTTCTTATGGGACAAGATCTTAGCCTCCCTCATGGGAGTTTTATGCAGTAATTTCTGTGAGGCCAAAATTTCACCCACAGTCTTTGGTAAAAGTGATGCAAGCTTAACTGGGTATCACCAACTGGTGTCTCAGTCTTAAGAGTCGTTTTTAATTAGTTAAGAGCCTCTATGTCCAAAAGCAAACTAATAAATGCAAAGAAAACCTCTAGGATATGACAGTTCAGCATCAGCTGAATTAGAGTGGATGGGCCAGGAGCTTGTTACAGGTGTGAGATTTAAGGACTGTGATTTACACTCAATGCCCATCCCGTGGCAAATCATGTTCTTCTGGGAGAGGTTCCTCAGCATTTCCCAAATCCCATCTCTCTCCATCAAGAAGCAGGTTCATTATTGAGCATAGAGCAATGTTCTGGAGTCACAGGTCATCAGTGTTTCCTCCTTCATTTTCTTTTTATAGGAGGAAAAGAGCAAGTCTCAATAAAAGCACAGTGTGTTACTGACACAACCCCAGTGAGGACAGGGGATCCCACAGACAAATAAAAAAGGCAAAGTTCACACTTTTGCAGAGGTAAAAGAGCTTGCTTCAGACACTATGTTGGATGTTTCCTTAACACAGACAATAAAGTGACTCTGGAGATGAGGTGGACCAGCTTGAGATTACATCAGCAGGGACTGTGGCAGCAAGAGCTCAGACTGGTGCCTGTTGTCTAATTCAAGCATGGACATGGACAAACCACTAAATCTTGGAATTAAAGGAAGAAGGGCAGGAAAAGATGTATGTTAGCTTTGCGTGATGCACTTAGACATGTGTGAAACCTTCTCCTTTAATATATCTTTCACTTTTCCCCCTCCATGAAATCAAGCTCACATAAATTATTTAGCTATCTTGTCTAGTTTTAAACTATTAGCTTTTGGAGTTAGGGCTGTAACCCCTAAAGAGAATAAACTAAAGGAGATCTTTAGGAACACCTAAATGTTTCAGGAATCTCAGGCTTACTGGACTTCAATGAGATTTAAGAGACTCAAAAAGCAATTTAGCACTTTGGGAAAATGTCGTGTACAGTGCTTAATCCACTGAATTCTAATTCCTATAAAAATTCAAAGTACAGTATGACAAAAAAAAAAGGCAAATCAAGACCTGGGTAATGAGTTATCTAAGGCAAAATCTGAACACACTAAAATGGCTACTTGACCAAAGTTATAATTATTGTGATTTTTCTCATTTCATCATTTTCTTCACTACAGCACAGAAACAAATTTCTAACATAGTTTAAAACTGTCTTGATGTACAGAACGCTTAGTCTCAGAAAGTGAACCTTTCCTTTCTTAGATATGTGTTTTAGAGTTGTTTTCATACTTCTTTAGAGTAGTCATAAAGCAGCTACATGAATAGGAAGCTACCTTCCTCCTTTTACCTGCAATAAACTTGCCTCTAAAATCACCGTTAAATCATGAGGGTTGTTGGAAAACTGTCACAAAATGAAAGAAGATGAAAACCACAGTCATGAGAGTACAAACTTCCCTGAATTTTGGGTGGTTTGTAGTTGAGATGCCCCTCTACCACTGGGAAGATCATTGCTTTCTTCAGGGTGATGTGAGAGCAGGCCTGGAGAGAAAGGAGAAAGCAGGGGAAGGAGAGCAGTGGAAGGTATGAGCAGACAGAGAAGATAAAGTAAAAAAAACCCAGTGCTAAATTCTGGCACAAAAGTGTTCTAGTAACACCAAAGTATTTTGCTTCCCTTTACTAAGACTTTTTTCCCCCCTTCTTCTTCTTTAAAATAACACAGATGAGATATTTCCGAGCAGTCAAGAGTGCAAAGGTTAATGAAGTATCTCATTAATCTTTCATAATTGTAGCATGCCCTTGTGACCCTTGGACCCGTAGTATAACAGCAGTATTCGGGTTATGATTCAGAAGAGCCAAAAATAAGATAAAAATCCTGTAAATAAAACCCCAGCATGCCTCAGAACACTAGGTGTAGAGTGCCATGCAATTCATGGCTGGGAGGGTAGCTGGCTTCTGGGAATATGCTATACCAGCTGTTAGGCTATATGGCTCAACACAGAGAAGGCAAGCACTTTATCTCTTCCCTTTCTGCTTTATTTGCCATTGTGTTTGTGATTCAGTTGTGGTGAAACACTTGGTAGACAGTACCACAAGTAGAGAGGGGGAGGACAAGGTGCAGGACAGCCAGGCCGGGCTGCCACGTAAGTTTCTGAACCAGCATCAGATTGTTCACTTAAAGTGCATCCTTTGGAACAAAATGAGAGTAACTGCAGACTGCTAAAAAGAGACAGAGGGAGCCAGGTAGCTTTTGGAGTGGGGAAAGCAGTCATTAGCAAGCTGGAGGCAGAAATCGCTGAAAAGGCAGCACAGCCTGTCTTCTTCCCTTGTTAAGAAATGCCAGCCTGCAGAGGTTGCTTGGGCATGCAGGGACATTGGCCCCCACACCACCTTGTGACACCTTGTAACGGGAAGCCTTACAGGCCAGCCAGGTGCTCTGGGGAAAGAGAACCATAGCCACTGGGGTGTGACTTGGTGGTGGTCACTGTTTCGCTGTATAAGTGATATTCTGTCTGGTTTTCCTTCTTTTTTTTTGCCTTTAATCTGTCTCACTACTGGAACAAAACAGTTCATCCAGACCACTTCAGATGTCTGATGGGTGATACAGATCCTGCTATCCTTCTTGAAAGATTAATCCAATCTACAATCTTATCATTCTACCCACAGGCTTACGTATGTTTTCGCTCTGAAGGGTGTAAAATTGGCTTGCTATCTCTGTCTGATAGAGCAGTACAAGCAAATAATAGCTGATCACTCCTTCTGTTTATTTGTATCACACTGTTGGGTAGAGATTATGACATCCATTGTTAGGTGCCATCCAAACATAGTGTGAGAAATAGCACCTCTTCTTGCAATTCGTCAAAAGTGTGTGATCAGGAAAGGAGGATTTCATAGGAAAAGGCTGAAACATGAAGTAGGGATGTTTACAAATACAGTGCAGCTCTGAGGATACCCAAGCCTGGAAGATACTCAGCTTATCAGTTGGGGGGTTAAGTAGCCTAAATAGAGGGCTGTGTGAATGGCAGCCCCCTTCTTGGTGCCTAATTAGCTTGGGAATATTTCCACAGATTTGCGAGTTATCTGGTAAGCATAGCTAAAGCTGATTTCAAAAGCTCATGAAGGAATTCTGTAGCATACCTGGGACTTGATCCTGAGTCTCATGTCTCTCAGCTTTGCACAGACCACTGGTTGTCTCATTTAGCTCTTCCCTCCTTCCCTCCCTGCCTCCCACAACTCATATTTAGAAAGCAGTGAAGAATAACAATTCGTGTCTAGCAGACCCTGGACCCTCCCTCAGAGACGCCTCTGGTGCGAGAGAGTTCTTGGTCTGTGCCTAGTGAAGACAAAGCAGCCAAGGGTGACTAACAGAATGTAAACTACAGCTCTTAATATCATGCAAGCAACTGAGACAACCTAATGTGAATATTAAGACCTGATTCACATATGTAAAAAACCCCCCAACAACATAAAGCAAAGCTTTATTTTAAGCTAAACGTAAAATGGCATGAATTAATATTTAAAATTCATAGTGCTTCAGATAAAAAGGTGACAGCCCTTATTATTAAATGGAACTCCAGCTTCAGAAGAGAAAAAACAAAAAGATCTCCTGGATATAAAATTACCTGTAGCGTTTCATTTATATTGGTAGTAAAGCCTTTGGTATGGAGAAGGTTGTTTCTTTATTCACATGTGTAAATAGGATTGCAAGCCGCTAGATCAGATCCCCAGTCACTACATCAACAGAACATCCAACAGCAAATTCCCCACCAATGCAACCACCCAAAAACATGCAACTCCACCCCAAAATGCATACAACCTGCCAAACCTAAGCCAGCCTGATGTTAATTAGAAAACATGGAAATCAGTTGTCACTGTTGATCAACTTCCAAGTCCACTCTCATGACCTGGTATTACCTTACTTGCTTGATAAGATAGAGAAGAAAGAAGAGGAGAAGAGAGGAAGATAGGAAGAAGGAAAGGGAGAAGGAGGAGGAGGAGGAAGAGGAGGAGAATTATGCCATGTTACACCCAGCATTCTGCATGACAAGGTTCGACCCAGGTCTGAGGGCTCCACCCCATAGAGCAGCTCTGCAGTGCAGGTCCCAGGCCCACCCAGGAGACAGGGACAGAGATGGGCACACCTACAGCAGGGCTCAGGCAGGGACTGAAGGTCCCAGGCGGAGCTGGGACACGTCCCCAGGCCCGTGGCAGGAGATGGTGGGGGTGGGGGTCCCAGGGGAGGCCAGTCCCAGCCACTGAGGCCTGTGAGCACCACCAAGATCCTGGCAGGACTAGACTTCAGTGCTCATGTGCTCTTCTTCAGACACTGGTGGTCGGACACTTTGGAGACCTCTTCCCCTCCTCAGGATGCTGCAGGGAGCAGTGAGGTCACCCCTCAGCTTCCTCCTCTCCAAACCAGACAATCCCAGTGCCCTCAGCCACTCATCAGAGGACATTCCTGCCAGCCTCTTCCCCAGCTTTGGTGCCCTTCTCTGGATGCATTCAAGTACCTTCAAATCCTTCTTAAATTTAGCTGCACACAGTACTCAAGTCTGCACCAATGCTAAATACGGCAGGATAATCGCCTCTTTTGACCAGCTGGTGATGCTGTGTTTGATGCACTCCAGGATGCAGTTTGCCCTCCTGGCTGTCAGGGCACACACTGCTGACTCCTGTCAAGCCTCCTGTCAACCAGCACCCCCAGATCCCTTTCTGCAGGGCTGCTCCCCAGCCACTCCTCTCCCAGTTTAGTCTCATGTCTGGTGTTACTCCATCCCAGGTACAGAATCCGGCATTTCATGCCACTGGTGATTGCCCAATGCTCCAGTCTATCCAGATACCCCTGCAAGGCCTCCTGTCCCCTGAGACAGCCAACAGCACCTCCCAGTTTGGTTTCATCTGCAGACTTACTAACTGTGCATTCAGCTCCTGTAGCCAGGTCATCAATACAAATATTGAACAGAACTGGCTCTAAAATTAAGTCCTGAGGAGCATCACTGATCGCTGGTCACCAGCCAGATGTAGCCCCATGCACTGCAACCCTTTGAGCTCTGCCCTTCAGCCAGTTCTTCACTCTTTGCGCTATGTACCTGCTCATGTCAGCTGGACAGCTTGTCCAGAAGGATGCTGGGTGGGTCACTGTCACCTTTCAATCAAATTGGGTTTTACATACAGATATGTGCAGGCGTTATTGCCTTCTCCCCACTCTGTTCAGCTTTCTCACGTCATAGTCTTGTCTCTGCATTTGTTACTCCTCATCTGCAGTCTGAAACCAATTGGCTGGGGTACAACTAATTACCACTGGGGATCAAGCACTAACCTCAAGATCCTCTAAATAATAACAGCCATAGAAAGGTTAATAATGGTAATAATAATGTGTTATTATGGGGCAAAACATCTTCATCATTTCCTATCATGTTTGCAACATTTACTTGGGGGCACTAGGAGTCCTGGAGACTTCAGTGTAACATATGTTCCTGCCACATTTCTGCTTGCTCAAAGGCTGGTGAATACATAAAAATGGTCTCTTGCACCAGAGATCAGTTGCAAAATCATTTGGGAGTTCAGAAGACTTTCTAGCGAAAAAGCCATGTAATTCACTGAAGACAATATTTTTAATTATATCACGTCAGAGCTGCAATAGAGCCATACCATTTGGTGGTAAGACCAGACACGAAACACATCAGCATATGTAGGCCCTCAGGGGTACCAGGCAGTAACCCATTTTATCAGGAAAAGCAGAAGGTGATGCCACATTCAGAAAAAAAGTCCTTAATTTATAAGTTACATAATTTTACACATTCTAAAAAGAGAAAAAAACAGTATAAAGAGACAGGAGTAAAATAAAAAACTGTGTCTTCTGCTGTGAATTTAACTTGAATGTTTCACAGATTCATTACAAAACATTCAAGTCATACATTTCTAAAGGATAATAGCTTCTGGATTTGTTAAAAAGCTCTTATTACTCGAGGTTTATAAGAAAGTTCTTTCAATTTAATCACTTTTGAGAGTAATGGAGCTCATTTGACTTTGTCCTAAAATCTTCTAGGTGGTTTAATTCAATATATTCATCATTCATATGAAGGTCTCTGAACAAAAGTCATTGCCAATAAATGGCTTTCAGAGATTTACATCCTCAGTATTTAGGAAAACTAGACGTTACCAAAAGTTACCCAAATCTCTCCCCATGCATACTGTTGTGTAGGTGTTTTAAAACTTGCATAGATCTAAAACTGGTTTGAAAAGCTAAATATGCTGGATCGGGTTGCTTTTTATACCAACTTCATAATTTTTCTGGTTTCAAGAAAATGCGCACACGTTTTTTTTTTTGCATCACGTAATTAATTCACTGTAGTTCTGTAAGTTGAGCAATGCATCTGGGCTGAATAAATTATTTGAGCATGAATCAAGAAACACATCTTCTGTCCCTTTTATCAGGAAGCCTTTCAAGTAAGCTGTCATCCTATCATGGAATGAATGTACAAATTCCTTGACATTTAACATCATCCTGATCATAGTAGTTGCACAATGGAGGGTTAGATGACACAACAAGGATTTATATGGCTTATCATCTAAATAGCTAGATTAGATGCATCTGAGAACAACTTGCTATCCCATTCCTATTTGTCATTACAACTTCATTTGTTATTGTTTGACAACCTCTTCACACATACAGCTTGGGGCAAGCACAGTGCCCTCATACTCCTTTTTCTTTATGCTGTGTTTTGTTTATTTTTATGTTTATTTGAACCCTCTGCAATTTTCAGCCAATTGTAAAATGGCTCTAACTGATCTTGCTCGTATTTACTTGCTCACTGCTGATCTTTCCTCTGAGACTCAGGGTTTGTTTGCTTATTTGTAGAGCACTTTTACCCTGGCTGGGATCATACCTTAACTCATGGTCTGACAGATGAACTGTGTCTGACATTTTCCACAAGCAGGATTGGTAAAGTAGCAGCAGAGACGTTGCAAGGACCAGATCAAATCATGACTTGACATGGTGTTGTGGTTTAATGCCAGCCAGCAGCCAAGCCCCACACATCCGCTCACTCACTCCCCCACCAGTGGGATTGGGAAGAGAATCGGAAGGCTAAAAGCTAAAAAATTCGTGGATTGAGATAAAGACAGTTTAACAGGGAAAGTGAAAGCCACATACAGAAGCAAAGCAAAACAAGGAATTAATTCAGTGCTTCACATGGGCAGCAGGTGTTCAGCCATCACCAGGAGAGCAAGGTCCCCTCACATATAATGGTTACTTGGAAAGACAAAGGTCATCAGTCCAAATATTCCCCCATCCTCCTTCTTCCCCCACTTTATATACTCAGCATGATGTCATATCAGTTTGGTCAGTTTGGGTCCCCTGTCCCGGCTGTATCTCCTCCCAGTCTCCCATTCACCCCCAACTTCCTGGCCAGTGTGGCCATATGAAAAGCAGAAAAGGCTTTGGCTCTGTGTGAGCCCTGCTCAGCAATAACAAAACCTCTCTGTATTATCAGCCCTCTGTTCAGCACAAATCAGAAACACAGCCCCACACCAGCCACTGCGAAGAAAACTAACGCCACCCTAAGCAAAACCAGCACACCTGGACCTGACAGGATGGTTTTTTCTCAGTAGGACAAGATTCAGAGTGACATAATTTCATCTATTTCAAGAAATTTTTTTTGAGGTGCCAGATGGAAACATAGTAATGAGAGACACTGATCCTAATAATGCTCTTTCAGAGATAATAAAGGTCATTGAGGTGACTGACACTGTTCCTTTTTGCTTTATGTTAAAACACTCTTAGCTCATTCTGTCCAGCTGCAGTCTCTGCAAGGCAGAAGAGCATCGCTTTATCTTAACATTGCTTTTAAAATAGGAACTGGGAACTACATGCTTCTTCAGAATGCAGAAACTGTCAATATAAATTAATTTTATGGTTCTATCTGAGTTTCTGTGGAGAGGTTCAGTGCTTGCAGATGTAATTTTAGCCTGGGAAATAGAATGCCTGGGAAATAGGACACCTGGGAAATAGGATGCTTTTGTGCATGTGGCTTGTGTGGATTTGCCCACCTGTTCATCTTTTCGTCCTCACCCCTATGAGGGACTTTTGCCATTGGTTGATTTCTAGATGATCTGACAGCAAAGCACATTCTCCAGTCTCTGGTACTGCATCCTCATAAGCTTTGGGAAAAATCAAAGGCTGGGTGGAGACAGACCGAGATTAGAACTCCATTGATGAGCAGATTGCATCACGAGCATGATGCTGCCTCTGTCAGAGCAGTCTCCATCCTTGCTGGTTTTCAAGACCCAGCAGGAAGAAGCTCTGAACAAACTGGTCTGATGGCACATTTAACTCTGTTTGGGTAGGAATTTGGACTAGAGACCTCCTGGGGTCCCTTAAAACCTGAGTTGTCCTATAACCTCGAGAGTCAGCAGTAGTTGAGAACACTGATGATACCTCATACCAGCTAGAAGAGGGGACAGATTGTTAAGAACTTCAATGAAAATCTAACATTATTATTGTAGTGGCGAAGGTATACAAATGGAGGATGCAAATCCAGAGGAAATCAGACTTCATTAGTGTTGATGTCCTCCTCAAACTGCTTTTATCTTATATTTCCATGGGCAAAGTTGCCTTAATCTTTTTTAGGATGTTAAAAACTGGGGTGCATCAACAGTAAAGCTTGCAAATTATGATGAAAATGAGCTAATTTCCCATTTCTACTTTTATGTAGAGAGTGACATAAACCCAGCAATAACCTGGCATTTTATTTGATAAACTTTTTTCTTAAATATTTCAAAGAAACCTGACTTGCAATGGTACACAATCTGAAATTAGCTCCCTGACAGTCCCTCATGGTATCAGTTTCACTTGGGAAAAACTAATTAAATGTGAGTTCTCTTTGATGCAGGAAATAAATGTGTTATAGTTGCTCACCCTACAGGCAGCCCCCGTGCTTAATTATATACACCATATGCATGGCACGACCAGAATCCATCAGTCCTTCCATGGGTGAGCAGCAGCGAGCAGGCCTGCCACCAAACTGAGACCAAAAGGGAACTGAACTGCTGATGAAGAACTCTCGGGTCCATATTCCATTTTTAATGATGTTTAGGCACTGATTATTCCCCAAAATATGTAGGAGGAGCAAAGTTAAGAATATGGTCACCAGAGGCAGTTTCTGTACTCAGAGTAGATAGGCTTTGCAGCACTTTCTCACTGAGCAGAGAAAGGAACTTGGCCAACAATGTAAACCCCTAACAGAAAACTTGATCTGCGTTCCTTAGATGGACCATAGTTTTGAGGCAAAGTCAGTAGGGCTGCTTTCCTCTGTGTTTCATTTGATACATGCCACACAGCAAACAGCATGCAATTCATCTGCTTTAGAAGGACAGACTCAACTCCACTGGATGGCTTCCTCACTGCTCCTCCTTAGGATATTGTGTGATAAGCTGATCTTTGCTTACTGTGATTCAGCTTTAAACAAATCCTGAAATTGCCTCTTGTGATAAAATATATGCATCTGCCATTGAATGTAACTGATCTGTGAGACCAATTTGAAAATTTCAGAGTCACTTCAGGTGCAAACATAAATAGCAGATAATGATTTCTTTCTCATTTTTCCTCATTTGTAAATCCTTGATATGGCCTTTGCTAATGCTGCATCTATCCTTTTTACTACCCACTTGATGTGTGAGTAAACACAGCAATGACTTAAGCAATAAATTCCTCCTAATCCCCTATTAAGAAACCAACTAGGCCAATAAAAAATGGATCCAACTACTTCTTCAGTCACAGACAGTTTTTAACTCTTTTCACACCATAGTAGTCAGATTTAGACAATGTCCATTTCCAGTCAGTCTTCTAGAGCCCTGCTTAGTGGATTATACCTTTTTTCAATCCAGAAAGCTGGCACAGGGTTTTTTTGGGCTGCAGCATGCAAATGCTTGAACAAATCCCTTTAACAAAAGGTCAGAGACAACAGCTGAAAGGTCAGCACCCCAGGTCATTGACACAGACAAGGAGAAATGCTTGTCTGTGATTCAAGAGACTCAAGGATTTGGTTCTGTTAATAACCACCCCAGAGTTACTAGACAATACTAAGAATTGCTGTCAGTAGATTTTGAATCGTGTGTTTTGTGCAGACAATGGTTAAGAAAAAAATGCCTCTTCCATTTAGAACCACAGAGAAGAGAGAAGGGGAAGAGTCCAGTTCTTGCCCCTTCAGGAGAGAATCAGGTGGGGAGAAGCAAGTCCAGAAAACGTAGAAGGTGCAATATTATGCAATTATTTTCAAGGTACAATAAATTCCAAACAGCAAGGCTCAGGGTTGTATTTTGCTCATCACCTTCATTGTTTCACTCGTTATCTGGCCTGTTACTTCAGCCTACCTTCTTATCTCCTGTCTCCTCCCCTGTGCACCACTGACATGCACTGGCTTGCCACTTGCACTTCCTTTTGACCCCTTCCTCCATCTGGCCATGCCAGTCAGGCCCCAATGCCTGTGGCACCCCATCCCATTCACAGCCTCTGGCATTGCTGCCATCTCATTTTCTGCCATCTCTTACAATATTTCCTGTTTCAGTTCTGCCTACCCTTGCTGGACTCACCCCCACACCTCCACCACTGTCCACCACATCTCTTTCTGTCCTCTTTTCCTGTTCATGATTTCCTCATGGTCTCTTGCAGCCACGTCACCTTACTTGCTGTTTACCTTACTGCCTCCTCAGTCCCTGCCTTGCCCTATTTCTCCTAGTGTGTCCTTACCTAATTCCCTTTGGTGCCTCTCCCCTCAACCCCACACCATCTCATTTTACTGCTTCATGTGCTGTTTTCCTGTCCTGTTGTCACCTTCCCCCATGGGCCCATTGCTTTGTCCTTCTCTTTGCCACCCACCTTGAACACCTCTCTGCTTGCCTCTGCTTTCCCTTCTCCTAACTGCTCTCTTTTCCACCACTTGTCTTGCTGCTGTTATTCACTGCTTGTTCTGGCCGGCCCCATTTGCTACCTGTTTCCTCTCCTCCTCCTCGTCTTCTCCCAGAAGCTGTGTTTGCTCTCTACCCACACTATTTTTGTTTACTGTTCCACTTGCTGCTTGCTCTTCTTCCCAGTTGACCAGGACCTTTCTCAGATCAGCTAGCCAAGCCATTACTTATTGCCCTGCTTGCCATCCTGCCTGTTCCTGCTGCTTCATTTTATCTCCACCTGTCTGGAGCTGCCCTGTTTGCAGACAGCCCTCACAACTTCTGTTTCCCATCCTCTGACCATGCTTGTTCACTCACTGCATGTCACCATTCACCTTCATCACCAAACTTCCCCTCCACCTACTGCTTCCTCCTGCCACTCTGTGACCCCTGCACTTCCCACCTCTCTTCACTGACTCATTCCCATGTCACTAGCATGTATTGGTGCCCGTGGCCAACTTTACACAGAAAAAGCCCCTTCTTTTGCTGCTTGCCTTCACCATCTCCCTTAGCTACAGGCTCTCTGCCTATTTTGCCAGCTTGTTCTTGCCACTGCTTGATGCCTGTGCTTGTAAACATGTCCTTCCTATGGCTTTTCAAAGCCACATTTCTGGATTGCACTCTCAAACTTCTCTTGCTGTGCACCACCATTTCCCTACTCTGCTTCTTCCTGGACTCATCACGTCATTTCAATGACTTGCTGATCGTGCTCAGTTTTCATGCTGGACCACGTTTTCTTTCTGTTCAGGAGTGTGTTTGCTCTCTCCTGCTGTTGCCAGCCCCCTGCCACTGCTTTGCACCTCATTCGCACCCTGTGCTCAGTGTGTCCTCTCAAACCTTGATCTGCTGCGTTTGTTCATCCTCACCTTGTAGCCCCAAATGCTGCCTGCTTTCTCCACATGGCCCAGAAGCTGCATCTGCTGTCCATTTACTCTTCTTCCTTGTTCTTTCTCACCTTTTGCCCTGCTTGTCCCGCTCCTCTTGCCAGCCTGTCAGACATGCACCTCTCCCATTGCTACACAACCTGCAGCTTTGCTCTTGTCATATCACCAGCACTTTCTGCCTGTGATTGCTACTTCATTTCCTGGCAAGCCTCATTCTCTTTACCGACTGCTCTCAAAACCCCCCTTGCCTGTAAGCTTGCAGCTGTAATGCAGCTGGCCTTTTACCACTTCCCATAGCTGCTTCTCCTCCCAGCTCCTTAGCTGCCTGCCTTCATTGCCTTTCCAGGCAGCAGTATTCAACTCCATGGTGGGTTGACCCCAGCCAGCAGCAAACTCCCACACAACTTCTTGCTTGTTCCCATCCCAGTGGGATAGAGGAGAGTACAAGAAGAACAAAAGCTAGAAAACTTGAGATAAGGACAGTTTAATGTAGTTAATGAGTGAAGTTAATAAGTGAAGACAGTTTAATAAGCAAGGGAAAGAGGAGGGGGAAAAAAAACAACAATGCGAAAACAATCACTCACCACCTCCCACATGCCAACCAATGCCCAGCCAATCTCTAAGCAATAGTTACCTTGGAGGACTCTCTTCCCTCCTTATTCCACCTCTTTTGTTGCTGAACATGATGCTGTGTGGTACGGATATATCTTCATTGAGTTAGGTCAACTATCCTGGCTGTGTCTCCTTCCAATCTCTTTCCTGTTGGAGTGTGAGGAGTGGAGGAAGGCTAGGGGAGAAACAGATAAAACTGTGATGCTGTGCAAACACTGCTCAGCAACAGCTAAAACAGTGGTGTGTTACCAACGCTGGTTTAATCAAGAATCCAAAACCTAGTACCATATGGACTGAAAAATACGGAGAAATGAACTCCATCCCATCCAGACCCAGTACAATCTCCTCCCAAAACAGCTGACCTTAATGATTCTGTGATTCTATATTACTGCTTCTCTTCCCTCCCCTTGTAGACCTGACATCCTGCCCCTGCTCTTTCCTCACTGTCCGCTTTGCCACCACCACTTCCCTTACCCAATGCCAGCCCTTTCCACCCTGTTAGCTGCCCTTTACCACCCACCCTTCAATTGCAGTGCTTCACTGCTGTCCTTTTTACCGCCAGTGCTTCTCTCATCTTCCCCTTTTACTGCATCTTCTGACTAAGGGAGAGGAATCTTTTCCATATGCATTAATCTCCAGGCTTTGATTCTTCCTTGACTCTATCCTTCCCCACCTTGTTTCCCACCTTTTCTCACTGCTTTGCTTTTTGATACCAGGCTGTGTTTGTCCCCATCACTCCCTTTTGCCCTTTCCCTCTTCTTCTTTATATTGATCTGTTTATCACCTGGCTTCACCTGCTCATAAACTTGGCCTGTTACAAGGTTATTCAGCCCATTAGCCTTGCTGCCAGGGTTTCTGGCACTTCACACTCCACCTTCTCACCCCACTTGCCAGTGTCTCCTCAAGGTACTCACCACCTCCTGCACTTCCTTCCTCCTCACCATCACTGCTGCCCTGTTCCCCACCACTACACTTATTTTGTACCTCCAAAGGAAAATTGCAGCCGGACCACAACCTGTGGTCTGGCTGCAGCTGTGTCGCCGTCCCCTCCCTCACCGCCTGAGGCAATCTCAACCTGATACCTCTGCTTTCTCAGCCCCTGGTCACTGCTAGCTCTGTCCATGGCATGATCCCTACCCTGCCATCCATCGTAGCACTTCATGCATAATATGCAATTTCCAGAAGAACCCATAGGATTTATTTTCTCAAATTCTTCAATTTGGAAAACAGGATCTTTGGCTCTTAACAGCTTAGGTTTTATTGCAAGTCGATGAAAACTGAACTACTAAATGCCCCATGTCTGAATTTTTAAAGCTATTCCAGCATGCACAAAATAGCCTCAGGGACCCAGCCTAATTTCCAACCATATGTGGGACACCTAAGTTGGCTTTTGAAATTTCTCTAGGCTGGTCTTGTAAAAGGCCTAAAAACATGTGAAAATTTGGCCACAGTTTCCCTTTGAGACTGTGGAAAGAAGGGGAGAGTATTCTGGGTTTCTAAACAGCTTGCATGCTTTTAAAAAACGTACCACTGGCTTTTTAACCCTGAAAGAACTAATTATAATACTAAAGAGTTAATTGTAGTACAGCACCTTTCAGAGAACCTTTCAGGAGAAACATGTCGTATAAAGGCTAAGTATTAAGAGTGGAGGTGTGAACTTTTTTTAAAGCATTCAGATCATTGCTTTCTCCCACACACATTGCTAAGATGGGCTAAGCTCAAAAGCAATTTTGTACAAAATATATCTAGGGGGTAGGTTATAGAGGGTTACATTTAAAATCTACACTACCTGAATGGATCCGTTATTTATATGTGTCTACAGCAAATTAAAAAAAAAAAATAGAGGCTGAGATAGAGTGAACTAGAATTGTTTGAATGAGCTACACATCTAAAATGTAATGTTGCGAGGTATTTCTTATGCAAAGGAAAAAGCACTTCATATTAAATATACCTACTTGTGGCATTTTACCTATGAAAGCTTAATATCCATTTTTCCACATGATGTATTCCTCCAAGGGAGAAAAAGAGGGACTGGCCATATTGTAAACATCCAGACTTGGAGCAGTTGAGTAAGCAATGCCTTATTTTGAGTAGGAGTAAATGGAGGGAGGTTGGGAAAGGCCAGTGGACTATCAGTGAAACATATACCACCTTTTTGGTGCCAGTCTCGGGACCCGGTAAGGCTTCTCTTGAGAAATCATGCAGGTTCACAACCTGCCCTTCAGAGTGAAGGGCTCAGAGAAATATTAATGAGACAAAGTCAGCAGAGCTACAAGAATTTCCCGCTGAATGGTATCAAACTATAGCTGCTTTATTGACATCCTCTGTGGGGGGTTGACCTTGGTTGGATGACAGGTGCCCACCAAGCTTCTCTCTCACTCCCCTCCTCAGCAGGACAGGGGCAAGAGAAAATAAAAAAGAAAAAAAACTCTCGTAGGTCAAGATAAAGACAGCTTTATAAAGCAAAAGTAAAGGTCATTTGCAGAAGAAAAGGCAAACAAAATATTTATTCTCTAGTTCCCATCAGCTGGGATGTCCAGCTACTTCCTGGGAAGTAGGGCTTCAGTACACTTAGTGGTTGCTCTGTGAGACAAACATTGTATTAAAATTGGCCCTTCTCAGTTCTCTTAGCTTTTATTGCTGAACAATAAAGTATGGAATATCTCTTTGATCAGTTTCAGTCAGCTGTCCTGCCTATGTCCCCTCCCAAGATTTTGTCCATCTCTGGCCGACCGGTGTGGGGGGCAGATCATTGGAGAGACAGTGCTGATGTTGTGTGTACACTGCTCAGCAGCAGCCAAAACACTGGGGAGTTATCGTCTTTCCAGCTACCAGTGCAAAGCAAAGCACTGTGAGGGCTGCTGTGGGGAAAATGAACTCCAGCTCAGCCGGATCAGATGGATATGTCCTTTCAATGGAGCCACACTATAAAAGAACAGTGATACAAAAAGAGAAAAAGCTCTAGGCTCTTCCTCAGCCATAGAGTACATAACTACAGTAAGATAATCTTACACAGGTATGAACAGACCCAAATAATTCTCATTTGGCTGTATTTATTAAAATCCATCTGGCCGGCTTAGCTTAGGTTTCTCCACAGCAAATACTGTAATTCAAGGATGACTGGCTTGGGACTCTACTTAATAGGCAGAGCTGGATTGCCCTTTTGATGTTCTGCCATATTCTTCACAGGGTGGTACTTCTCACCTTTATTTGCTACATTCACATAAGGAAGACTTAATAATAGAAGGCAAAAAAATCTGAGAGGGCAAACTCCTCCAGTAATCAGCGATCCAAAAGCAATTGCAGCTCTTCCTCCAGCTAGTTCTACTTAGGGACTGTCATTACCTCTGTCTCTCCTGGCTGCTAAGCTATTACAGAAATATAATGATCTGCAAATGAGGAGGAAAAGTGTGAAAAAGGAGAAAAAAATGCAGACAAAAACCTGTATTTAGTAGAATCTTGCTTTGACTGTTAACACACCACTCTTAGTTTTGTCAAATTCCAATGCAGTGGTCTTGTATCTTCATGGTACCTAAAACAGCCTCAAATTAATTAATTGTCTGTCTCACACTAGGTGAAAGAATTGAGCTTACTTTTTCCAACAAACCTAATTTTGCTGGGTTATGCAGCTTATTTTTCATCTTAGCTTGATCAGAAATTCTGCATCCAAATAAGCCTCCACAGTTTTAACCTAAAATGGAAAATGCCAGTGCTCTCTATACTGACTGTTTCTCCAAATTTAAATATGCAGTAATTAACATAAGTAGAAATAATTTACAGAAGCAGCTGTAAATGAGATGGTACTTTGCAAACACTGTTTGTATTTAGCCTTTATATACAGCCGATTAATGAGTAGGGCTCCAGAAGTGTGCACAGAACTGAAAATGGATCAACTGTGCCATAAAAATAATAGGTCATTGCCCCAGGTGGCTGATCCTTGGAAGGATTATGAGGGTGCAACAAAAGCAATCAGAATTACTGAGCCACTAAATTATTATGCAGTTTCAAAAACTCAACATACATTAGTATAGTTTATGTGGTGTTATAAGGGCTTTCTCTACAGTTAGAGTGCACAGGCATGGTCCCCTCAGTAAGAAGCACGTAATTCTGAAGACCAAAATGCTCACAGGCCAATTAAAAAGAATACTTTTCGATGTAATATTAGCACCATCTTGAATTTTTCCGTTAAATCTGTATCAGCAGAAACAATTTCAAGAAATACCACAAATGCTGTATTAAAAATAAGCAAGTCTCTGTTTTTCCCTTCTGCTATTAAGTTCTTACTACTTGCACTTAAGTTTTTTTTTTAATGCAATAATAATAAAAACAACCTGATGCTCATCCAGCCATCTGGCATAAAAAATAAACTGTAGTTGTAAAGGTCATAGAGACCCTGGGGCTTGAGCACATATCATTCAGAAAATTAAATATGTAAAAAATTAGAAGCATCTATGTAATGGGAAATTCTTCCAAGATACATACCAAGATCTAAGATTTCATCTGCTACAAAAAGCATAGACTACTCCTCTACACCACCACTATTCTGCTGGATTTTACCTGGCTATGGCACTCAAGATATTTTTTTCTGTTAAATTAACAGCACAGACAATACTTGGGCTAAAACCCTGAATAATTTCTCTTAACGTCTGTAAATGTAAGAAAAACTTTTGTGTGTATTTAACTCTCATATATGTAATAACATGCTATTAATGACCATATTTATTAACATAGCCAACATGTTATTTCAACCATTTAGACACCGTGCGAAGTAACTTTCAAAGACAGAAACTACCCTAACAACAATGTAATAATCCTAAAAAAATCAGTTTCAGACACTGGAGAAACAGATATAAACCCCTACTAAAAACAATTTAGTACACTACATATTTATTTAATAAGTATAACATTTTGTCTGTGTGTCTCTATGTGAAATATAATTTGCACTCTGCTCATCTTTAGAATCATCTGCCCTCCAGTGCAAGAAGGACACTTTCAGTTTTTAGAGTTCTTTAATATCTTTTAGGAAAAGATAAATCCCAAAGTCTCCTTCACTCCTGGCCATGGACTACAAAGTGGGCACTTACTATTGATCAAATCTAGTCATATGAGAGAGATCTAAGCCCTAAAGCCCTGTTTAACATGAGTTTTGAGGGCTTTGGTTCCCTCAAACAGAACCAGTCATCCTGGTCTCCTCCTGTGCAAGCTTTTCTTTATGGGGTCAAGAAAAAACCAAATGTCAGTTGATTAAATTCAGTGATGCTGGTGGAATTAAATCTGTTTATATCAATTGAAAAGGTGTATCTCAGGAGTCTGACCTTTTACAAGAGAAAGTTGATCCTTAAAATACTGCAGATCTGTATTAGAAAAAATATTTTAAGAAGCTGTTCGGCTCTTAATAGGTTTTGCATCTGACATTTCAGTATTCTGTATTCTAAATATAGGTTCCTGGAAAGAACATAATATTTCTTATATGAATAATTGTTCCAGTAATTGGAACTACCAGTAGTTCTATGTTTTCAGGAAATAGCAATGATCTCTCTAGCCTGTTTCCCATTTCACGACATCTCTGTTATAGCACCTCCTCTGGCTCCTGATTTGTGAACCACAGCCTTCACTAAATAGAATAGAATGCAATGATAGCATTGCAAGCAAAAAGAAAAAAAAAGAAAAAAGAACAAAAAAAGTAAAAAGAAAAAAAAAGAAAAAAGAGTGTGTTTCCTATTAAAAATGTGAGATGAAACAAAATATTTATCATTTTGCTTGACACTTTCAGGGAAAAATCTTTGTTTTGAACTAGATGAGATTCTTCCTTTTTCCTCACTTATTTTTTCCCAGTGAAAAGAAAATGGGAGAGAAGCAAGAATTTACATTTTTACGTTTTACAATAAAGCCCCTTTTGAGGGAGTTTACCTCTCCTTTACCTCCAAGAATAGAAAACTAAATATTTTTATGCAGATGGAAAAATTCCATATTAAAGCTGTACTAGTTGTGAAAATCTCAATCTTGACCAAAATGATGAAATACTTTCAAAAATTTGTTCAGTTTATATCAAGCTTGATGAATTCAACTTATAGAATTGCATGTGCTGATAGCTTCTGTTACTGACTTCCTCTTTCAATTTGAAACATAAAACATTTCCTTTTTTTCCCTTATAATTCAGGTTGCTGTTTCTGTGCATTTGATGTGCATTTTGATATGTTGTCATGCTTCTCTCCGATTATCCAGAAATAAGGATTCCAAACTAATTTGATTAGTTTGAAAGACAACTGATTCCAAACTAATTCTAGTTGTAGAAGTTTATGCCTTTTCCTACTAATCTCTACTAATTTCTCTACCATTTCAGATTTTTTGAAGCTAGAATTTTAAATGCAAGACAGGAATTGTAGTATTCTTTTCTTTCTAGAAGGTACAAATCCTTTAGGCTTCCTAATTAAGAAAAGCTGTTGGAATGGTAAATTTAGCATTAACAACAAATACAATACCTTAAGGCTAAGCCTCCAATATTCCACCTGTTTTAGCACAAGGAAAGTTTGATGACATGTAGTTAAGTCAGCTATCCAATACTATTGTTTAAAGCCTGGGAATCCAATTACAGTCTTTCTTGTGTGTAATTAGTGACACTTTTTTGGTACGTTTTAGCCAAGGCTATAAAAAGTCCTGTAAAGAATCTATTGTCATCAGTCCTGTACAGGAATAAGGTGGTCACCTCAAAAAAAGGGACACAGACAAGGCAGAGATGTTTAATGTTTTCTTTGCCTCTGCCTTCAACACTGATGATGGCCTAAGGAGGTCCCAGTGCCCTGAGCTTGCCTATGAGGATGATCAGCTCCCAGTCCACCCTGAACTTGTGTAGGATCTGCTGCTACAGCTGAATCCCTATAAGCCTATTGGGCCTGATGGGATACATCCAAGAATACTCACAGAGCTAGCTGAGGTCAATCCAGGGCCTCTCTCAATGATTTTTGAACAGTTTTGGGGGTCTGGAGAAGCCCCAGTTGGCTGGAAGCTGATTAATGCTGTCCCAGTTTTCACAGAGGGTAATAGGGATGAGCTTGGATACTATGGGTCTGTCAGTCTTACTTTAATGACTGTAAAATTATGGAGAAGATTATTCTGGAAGGTATTGAAAAACACCTGAAGAGCAATGCAGTCATTGGTCACAGCCAGCATGGCTTCATGAGAGGAAAGTCCTGCTTGTCAAGTTTTTTTTTTATGAAAGAAAAGGTAACCCAGCTGGCTGATAAGGCAAAGCCAGTTGATGTAATCTTTTTGTATTTCAGTAAAGCTTTTGACACCATCTCTCACAGGATCCTGCTGGAAAAAATGTCCAGCACACAGCTGGATAAAAACGTCCTGTGATGGGCGAGCAACTGGCCCATGGGTCAGGCACAAAGGGTTACAGTGAATGGGGTGACATCAGACTGGAGACCTGTCACTAGTGGGGTTCTGCAGGGCTCCATCCTCGGCCCTGTGCTCTTCAACATCTTCATAAATGACTTGGGTCTCCAAGGTACACTAAGTAAGTTCGCAGATGACACAACATTGGGAGAAGCTGTTGACTCCCTTGAAGGCAGACAAGCTGTGAAGAGAGACCTGGAAAAATCAGAAGACTGGGCAAGCACCAAGCATATGAAGTTTAACAAGGTCAAGTGACAGATTCTGTACCTGGGATGGGGCAGCCCTGGATGTATGGCCAGACTGGGGAACAAGAGGCTAGAGAGAGGCCCCAGGGAAAGGGACCTGAGGGTCCTGGTTGATGGCAATGTTGAATGAGTCAGCAGTGCCCTGGCAGCCAGGAGGGCCAAGCATGTCCTGGGGGGCTTCAGGCACAGCATCGCCAGCCAGGCAAGGGAGGGGATTGTCCTGCTCTGCTCTGCACTAGGGCAGCCTCACCTTAAGTGCTGGGGGAAGTTTTGGGTGCCACAAGAGAAGAAGGATATAAAGCTATTAGAGAGCATCCAAAGGAGGCCAATGAAGATGGTGAAGGGCCTGGAGTGGAAGCCATAAAAAGGAATTGCTGAGGTCACTTGTCTTGTTCAGCCTGGAGACGAGAACACTGAGGGGAGAGCTCATCTCAGTCTACAACTTTCTTGTGAGTAGAAGAGGAGGGGCAGACACTGATCGCTTCTTTCTGGTGACCAGTGACAGGACCTGAGGGAATTGCCTGAAGTTGTGTTAGTGGAGGTTAATTTGGATATAAGGAAAAGGCTCTTCTCCCAGAGGGTGGTTAGGCACTGGAACAGGCTCCCCAGGAAATTGGTCACAACAGCAAACCTGAAAGAATTGAAGAAGAATTTGGACAATACTCTTGAGCACATGGTGTGACTCTTGGGGCTGTTCTGGGCAGGGCAAGGAGTTGGGCTCAATGATCCTTGTGAGTTCCTTCTAGCTCAAGATGATTCTGTCTGTCTTGACTTTGTTCTTCCTTTTCTGTTCTCTGCCAGGCAATGGTCAGGAGAACTGGAGACAATTCACAAAGTAAGAAAAGCTCTGTGGAATATAGTCTTATCTCACATATTAACAGGTCTTTGCTCAGTTTTCAGCTGAGACGGCTAACATCAACTAAATTTTGAAGCAAAGGCCATTTAGGATAATCTAGTCCAATCTTCTGTCAAATCACAGACTGTAGAAACTGACCTGGTAATTCCTATGCCAAACCCACATCACTTCCTTGCACTAAGGGTATTCTTGTTGAATATTCCAATTAGCACCTCTATAGCTACAGAAAGTGACCCAGCAAGTAGAACAGGAAGTTAAACAATATTTACTTTGCCATTTTTCTGTCTCTTATCATCATTGTATCCCATCCTTTGTGAAACTACTGATAGATTGTGTTCTCAAAAACGCTCTTAAAATTGAGAATTACTATTTATAAAATGGGCAATAGAGTTAGAGGGTAGATTAAGTGATTTTTCTGAAGGTCACAGTATTTATGAATAAACCACAAAAAGAGCTGAAGTTTTCCGCAATCTGTTTTGACACACAATGTTATTTCTCGGAAAAAATACAAAGCAGATTTTTTCTGTGCTCTAAGGTCAGGCAGAATTCATATCATTCAAAATAGCTCAGAACAGTGAAAATAACCACTCAACATAGTCAAAGTCCTTTCATGAGTTACGATGACAAAACAAGTACCCTGTGAGCAGCATAGGCAGACTCCATTCATCATAGACAACAGGTTATCTGGATCTTCCACCCTTATGATATAGGCTGGCTCATTTTTAGTAACAGACCGCACATTAATCTTCATTCCTGTAGGCAGTGTATATTTTAATATCTCCTAAAAGGAAATCTGACAGTAAGAGGCCCAGCTATATATACATTTATATCCATATACGACAGCTGATTGGAAACTAGAATCTTCAACCTGACAATTGAACAACTTTTTTTAAATTTTCAGTTGGGGCTTCTTGCATGATTTCTGGATCACCACCCTTGCATGAACTGCAAACTTTTTTGTGATATAGGGCTTAATATAGATATGTACATATATACACATGTAGATGTATCTATGTAGACACACAATAGCTAAAAAATATTTTGTTTTTCAGCAGTGAGACACTGCATAACATAATTGCAGTCCTAGAATAATAATGTCATAAAAGCTACAATTATGCAAGTAAGTAAATATGATTTAATGTGGGTTCAGGGTTTTCAAAATTCATCCATTCCAAACATGCATTTTTCTTTCAGTGAAACAGTATTGCAATGGCAGTGCCAGTAGTGTTTTGCATCCATCTTGAAGACTTCAGCTGTGGGTTTGAAAACAAACCAATGGATCAGATGCTGTCACTTCCACAGTCTTTTCAAAGGCCTTCCTGTTTCTAAAATTTTAGCAAACTTCCTGAAAGTTTTATTAAAACTTAAGTATTTTCAGTTTCCATTTGAGACTGCCTCCTCTAATGTAATTGCAATTTTTGATATAAACGGCAGTTTCACATTTTAAAATATGATTTTATTCACTCTGTATTGGGAGGTGATATGACACAATAGGTATAGAAATCCCAAAGGACAGATTTAATAGATCTAGGATCCCTTATCACATCCCTTTTTAGTTCTTATTTGACAAATGGCTTTCAGATGAGCTCTCCTGAGGAGATAAGCCAGAATCTTTTTATCAGTTCCATTGCCCTTTTCGTAAAGGTTCTTCTAGCTAATTTTCTTTACTATGTTCCTTTTTTCCTCTCAACAGTTTATTAGGCCTGTGCTTTACATTAATAAGCATTCTGAATCACTTTGGGTTTCAGGTAGTCTGAAGAACTTCCTTTTTTAATTTCAAGAGAAGTATTTTTGTTTAACTTATTAGATATGTCAAGCAATATTTTTCAAAATATTTCATTGGCCATATCACATAAGGCCAATCTTTAGTGACTATTTTTTTTTTTAATGAGGGAACACTTCATGTGCTTTTCTCAGTCAGTCTCTGGGACATCTCAGGAAAGGCCATGAAATGTTAATGTTACCTTCTTGTAACTTCCAGGGATTTAATTTAACACAGTTTATGCTGCTATGCCGTGCACCACTTCTGACATAACTGCTTATCACCTTTGATTTGGAAATTCCTATTAATGCATTTTTCCCTGCTACACATGTCTATCGGGTGCTGGTGCCCAGCTGCTGGCAGGTGGCTGCAGGGGTGTCTGTGAGAGGAGAGGATGAGCTGCCCCATGCTGAACACAGCCAATTCCAGCGGTCCCAGAGCTGAGACTGGGTGAGGGGAGGGTGAAGGGAGGAAGGGTGGTGTTTTATTACCTGTCTTTCTATTTCACAATACCCAAAACTATTTTATGTGGCAATAAAATTAAATTTCCACAAGTCAAATCTCTTTTGTCACTGAGGAAGGGTGAGGGAGCAAGCAGCTGTCTGGGCATTTTGCCCTTAGCCAAGGTGTGCCTTCCACCACATGCTGTTGAATATTTCTCCCCAGAAAGAGTGACTGTCATTTTGTCAGAGGCAGCAGCAGACCTGGGAGATCGTTAAAGGTGGCTCTAACCCACAGCATATGTTTGGGAAGTTGCTTTCCACATGGTACAAAGTTAATTTGCAACACGAAAACTTGCAGAGGCCCTGGGCCGTGATTCTGTTCTCCTGCTGCCAGGAAGCTTCATGGGGTATCTGTTTACTTAGGAAGGCTGTTTTTAGCCAGCACAAAACAGTCCTTTCACCCTCCCTGTTCTCTGACCTTCATAAGGTGCAGACTTGGCACCCTATGCTCCATTGTTAACATCTGGTGCCAGGGAGTTACCTAAGGTCCCATCCCACCTCATTACTGACGTACTTCCTACCTGCAGTAAAAGATCCTTTACAAAACACTGTCGGTTCCTCTCTGAAGACGGAAATTTCTTACCCTGCAGATATGGATATAATCTCTGCTTTCCAAGAAAAAAGGTCTCTCTCAGACATACACACATGCTCACTTTCACTGGTATGTAGAGAGATAGATAGATATATAAGAAGGCTGATCCTTTCTGTTTCTTCTTAAGAAAGTCAGTTGTCTCCAGTTTTTAGTTCACTTAAAAAAATAATTCAAAAGAGATCTGATTGCTCTTAGCAGTAAAGTTTGGAAGCAACTTTGTAAGTGTACTAATTACAGAGTTGGTGTGGCTGAAGGAAGTTGGCTGGGATAGTCTCAGGAAACGTGAATAGCATCCTTTTAAAAATTTACATAAATATTACAAAATTAGAGGCATCAGTCTGTTTATCCCTGAAGGGAAAAAGAGAAAATTCGTGCCTCCATCCAAACTGAGTCCTTCACTCTTTCTACAGAGTTTTTTTCATTAGTTTTGCCTGTGTACACAAAACACAGGAAAAAAGATGGGAACTAATTAAAACAATTTTAACTGCTTGAGCAAGAACCAAGAAACAAACACCCAAAGGGGTACCTGAACTGTCTATTAAAGAAGAACTATTCATAACATAACTCTCTTCATAGGTTCTTCCACCTGCCATATGCCTTTAACCACCTCCCCGCCAATCAAACAGGAAGAAAAACATTAATTTTTCTTACCCTATATCCAAGGAATCCCCAGCTTTTTTTCATTTCCCAGTAAATACATATACAATAACTTTTAGTGTTTCTCTATTAAAATTTGTAGCTTATATTATTTTAACAAAAATAGGAAAATTACTCCCTATTGCCCTCTTACCCTAAAAAACTATAGACACTGCATAATTCTACATTTAAACATAGTTTGTTATAAATTCTACATTTAAGCATATTTTTTCCCCTTCATCATTCACTGCCTATCTGTAATTTTAAATAAACCTGGAAAAAAAAACCAATTTCACCAAGCCTGAGCACATGAGTGTTCCTCTTCAAACTCTGGCTGCTCTATATAAGAATGATATGTTGGACATGCAGATTAACTGTTATCATTATTTAGATTATCTATGCAGTCTGCACATTAAATTACTTCACAAGAATTTTAATTTGTGGGTTTTTGGGGGGGGTTTATTTTTGTAAATGAAAGTCTTACAAGACTTCAAAGAACAAAGGATATGCAGATTTCTTTCATTCTGACTTATTCGAGAGAATACAAGTATTCTTTTCCAAGGGGCATCACAGAACTTCATCATGAGGATTGCTGTGGTCCCAGTTAAAGAGAGCTCATTAAATCATGGCTTAGAGACCAGATAATAGGGGAGTGTAAATGACTGAACTTCACAGATTTAGTCTGCCCTGTATGGAAATTCAGCTTCTGCACTCCTTGCAGTTTTGCTTCCCAAAATAAAGTAGATTCATTATTAATCTGAAGGAGCTCCTGGGGCAGTTTCTTTACCAGTTTTGGTATCTTGATCAAGAATTTAGATAAAATAGACCAAGAACCTTATGACCAAAACAGTATTCTCAGGGCTATTTGTATCCTATCAAAGAACTGTAATTTAAAAACGTATTTCAGCAAAGAAAACTGCTCTTTTTCAGAGAGGCACTTAAACTACTAGTTCCACTGAGATCAACCTGCACTTTTTCATTAATAAATGCTGTCTTATATCAGGCTCACAAACAACAATCTCAGCTTCAGGCTAATTAGCCACGTGAGCAACCTTGTACCAGTTTGAGTAACTGGGTCAAAATGTGGCTTTTCATTTGTAAGCACTCTCAAGTTGTTAATTTCAAGAACTGGCAAGAAGTTAAAACCTAATCCAACAAAAACATCGAGGTGCATCTTCTTTGGCAAATTAAGGTCATACATTCTGGTCTGGAAGAGCACTAAATATCCTTTTTTAGGTTATGATCATTAAATATTAGGGATTCCTAAAGACACGCCTGGAATGGCAACTACACTGGGAAACAATTGTGTTGTCATTCCTAGCAGTGGGCTATGCAAGGCAATGTGGTAGTACTAAGGGAAGGGCTAACCTTGTTTTACACACAGATTTTTCCTGCAGGTAGTTAGTCAGGTACTTATCCAAGTACTACCATCCCCCTACCTTTTTTTTTTTTAATTATGAAAAGTATTATTTCCCTCAATAACAAGGCACAGACAGAATTTATTTAGTGTGAGTCACTTATTTCTGAAGAGCCTGGAGCTAGCACTCAGTTCCATAACGCTACAAACATGACACATCAAACAATAAACTCTATGCCTACATTTTCTTCTCAGTAGGTTACATTAGTGGTAGAAGGTTATTAATACTAGATGAAATAAAAAGGAACAATCATTGAATCTAACCATAAATATACTGCCAGAGTTCTCATTTACATTCTACTCCAGCAGTGAACAGTCATCTTACAGTAAGCAGTTCCTCATCACTAGCTTGTATTCTGTCAAGTAGTTTGTAATTAGAGAATAATCTCATAAGGCCATTCACACACCTTAGAAGGCTGTGCATTCACAGTAAATTCCAGACATCAGTCTGGCCCTAGGAAAGCATCTTTGCATGACAGAGGAGAGCTTTGCTCACAGGTCCCATCACCCACCATGTCAAGAATGTTACGGAAGTATAACATCCAAAACTGAACTTGAGTTTTAAAAAATTAAATAACCCACAAGAATGTGATGAAAGACTTCTCTAGACAATAGAATGCAAAAGAAAGGAGACTGAAGAGAAAGCCCAGACCAGTGGAGAGAATTTGCAGAAGAGCTTGTTGAGCACAATTTAATAAACACAATAAAGAAACTCAGTCATTTTGACAGCTTTCAGCAAATATGCAGACAGCATTTGTAATTAGCCTACAATCACACCTCCTCTGACATCTGGATTAATTAGGACTTCATCAGGACTCCCTTCTGGCTTAGGGCAAATTTCAAAGGAATAGGACAAATTTATATATGTTGTCCCTGAAATGCAGAACTCAGGTGGGAGGTTATATCAACTGCACAAAAATGAGAACTTATTAAAGAAACTCCAAGAGAACTTCTATGGATCTGAAAAAAAGATTAAGCAATTACTAATACCAATTCAACCCTGCCTTATTTTGGACACACAAGTCAAGTACTGGATCCCCAAAGCAGTTCTCTATTTTTATTTAATCTCATCAAATTTGATGTTAAGAGATGAGAAAATAGGTAGCTGATATGGCTGCAGAAATATCTTCAGTCTGTGCCCTGAATGCTGTGACTTCTAGATTCTTAATTCACAATTCTTCTCTACAACAAAAAGCTCATTGTTTATGTCTAAGAAAACCCAGGTTCTCAGTGAGCTGATATTTTAATATTGATATTAAATGTCATGACACTCACAGTTTATATGAGAGTTGGCAACTCTGCAGAGTGTGGCAGTGCATGGAGCTGTGCTTAAGCATGTACATATTAATTGAAGATTTGGGCTGTAGTTTTCACGCATCCTGGTGTAGAGGAAAGGTTATAGCTCTATGCATTCATGCTTTCATTAGAATTCAGATAGGCTGTAACTGGCACTTTATTTGCTTGAAAAAAACTCCAGAAATATCTCGTTTCTTGTCTTCTTGTCAAGAAATTCATGCTCATGTCAAAAGCACCTCTTTTTAAGGTTATCATTTAGCAGAGTAACACCAACAGAAGATAGAGAAACATTTAATATCCTTATATTCTTTGTTTATTATTTTCCTAAGGAAAAAAAAAGCATTTTGAATTCTCAGCATGAGAGTTATATTTCATAGGAGTTTCTCGTTGTCTATGTGTAAAATTGTGTAAGTTTATATCAAACAATAAAATACATGTAAACATTTCAAGATCAAAAGGTCAAGCTATCCGTTACTGTGGATTTAACATCACTGTTTTTATGTCTCTTGTCACTTATTTCTGAACTGACAGTTGTCAGAAGCCTTTAAACTCTCCAAATTCCTACACTGTCACCGTATTCCCCAAGTGAAAAGCTTATATCAAATTGTTGCACAAGCTCTGAGGAGAAAAGGTATTTACCATTTACACTAAATATGAGTATTAGGAGTCATGAGGTAGAATGCATTAATCCTGGTGCTTCCTGGATGTCGCGGCTCTCTATCTCACACAGTACCATATCTCTCATCCCAAAGATCTGACCTTTTAAAAAGCGAGTCCCTTGTCATCATTTTCTGTAGAAGACATGGGTTCTTACAAGGCTGCTTAAAGCCTTTCTGAACCGTCACTGCCAAGTTTAGCTTAAAAAAATAAATTCTTTTTTGCACACCTCCTCAAAGAGTTTATGCTTCTCCTGGGCTTCCAATGACTGTGTCAATTAAAATGAAAAATGAGGTGAGGTCCAGCATAACTTTTCTTACCAAGAAAAACCAGCTGACTCCAGTCTTTCAGTGGTTTGTGACAACAGAAGGATATTGAGGAGTAAACTTCTAAAGGACTAGATCTTGAAACAAATCTGGGAATTTTCTGAAGACTTTTCTGCAGCCAGATCACTCATCCATTTTTTTGACTCTTAACAGTAAACATTGTCTCTCCATGGATGCTGATTAGGAATCCATAGGAACCAGCAAGTAGAGAAGGGAGAGTTGCAAGTTCAGTAGCAAGAGACGTAAGACACTTGGACCTCTGCGTGATGGCAGAAAAGGATAATGAATAAAATCTGAGGAGATTACACCCAATTCATCCCCTCATTAGAGCTGCTGGTGAAATTGCATGGATATCTGGATTTCCAGCAGGCAGGATACAGAGCAGTTCAGACAGTGCAGACAAATCGTCAAGGCTGATCACTTTGGACATCAGCATGGAGCCTGGCAGCTCTCCATGAGAAGGCTGCTGGGATGTTTTCTGATGGAGAGACCAACACAGGCATCCTTATTAAGAAAAACCAAGTCACCTTAGCTAAGATATTGCCTCATGCAAGGTAAACGTGGCCATGATATAGTCAAAGAACTAGAAAATAGGGTCTTACCTATTCATGCAGTCTTGGTCCAATCATTAAAACCGCATTTAGGCACATATGTGCACAAAAACACTTGTGGATGCACATGCATTCACTGTACTGGGTCACGAAGATATAATTTATTGTTAACAGGTATTTAAAACCCAATGAAGGAGAAAAGAAACCTTAAGAAATCAGAGTGGCAAAACCCTCTTACAGATTTTACTCGATTATGAACAAGGTTTAAGATTTAAATGAAACATATTTCATGCCCTCGGAGATCGTTCTGGAGATGAAACCCTTTGAATCCATGTTATTGAAACAGAAGCTTGCTTTCCCTCCAGGAATTATGAATTGCTGTGTCTGTTCTACTCTAATTGAGCTGAATGATAGACATATGCCCCCCAAGTGAAATTTTTCCCACTATGCAAAGTTAAAATTACCACGAATTTGTTCTTTTTTTTGAAATCCAAGCAATGACATTAGCATTTGGCAGCAGCTAGCAAAGCAAAGCAAAGCAAAACAAAAAATCGAACTGACCAACCAAAAACTCCACCTTAGAAACAAACCCAGAAATAAACAACTCTCCCCCTAAACACTAATCTCATTATCAAGATACTAACATTTTTTTAAATCAAGCTATTTTAAAATCCAAACTAAGGGTTAAACTATTCTACCTCTGCAAATCTTTTTATAAACATATAAAATTATACTCAAATAAAACCTAGAGTTCATGAAACTTAGGCAGTTGGCACAGAAAATTTTTATTAACTGTAAAGATACCACAGAAGTCCTAAAGTTTATGCTCAATTTCTTTTTTACTTTGGTTATTTTTTCAGTAAGAATTGGTCAGTAGACTTTTGGGCTTTGTTCATTGCACTAGAGCTGAAGGAAAGTAGACAGAAGAATATAGCACATACCTCTACACAAAGAATAATCAAATTTAAGGGCTAGGTTGTACATTTAAGCACCTATGGTCAGGAAATACAAATGTGTACAGTGCCTTTGCAGTCCTAATGCAGCCACTGGGATCCATATGCATGTTTACACTAGGCTATCTGAAAGCTTAGAGGATGGGTGTTAGAAATAGTGGACAAAACGGGACTGTGCCTCAAACAGGGCTGTTGGCCACAGAATTCCTGGAAGCACATTGGCCTGGACATTGCATGCCTACACATGTTTTATATGTAATCTTCATGGGTGCATTTCAAGCACAGCACAGCTGGCTGTGGCATTTAGAGGTTGACAGAACAAAAGCCAGGCCAATACATTTTACGTATAAGCTTCTCAAAGCCTCAGCACTATCTGTTTTTGTAGCTGTATCTGTAACTGCTGAGCAAACATGTGCTGAACACTTGTGCCAAAAGTGGGTTCAATAACAGGTTGTATTTGAATTGTCTGGCTCTGCCCTATCCCTTACACCAGAGAACTGGTGGGGCAGGAAGGTGCTTGCAAGGGAGACTCGGTTAGCCTTTTCATGTCCTAGCCAGACCCCTCTGTGGGATGACCTCAACATCCTCAAGTTTTGGGAAGCAAGAACTGTAGCAACATAGTTCCACTTTCTGGTTCTAGTGCTGCTATAATTTCACAATTTCTCATTTGGGAGGTAGATGAGCTAGATACCAGATGAGAAGATGCTGCCTCAATCCTCAAATCCAACTCCACCTAATTAATATGGGGATCATGCAATTTGATCCCTTTCAATATGTTGTCTAGCCCATTTTATAAGTGATTAGATTTCTTTCTTATCGTTCTCTGTTCCTCTATTGTGAGAAGGAACTTAACTAGAGGAAATGTAATGTGGTAATGACAATGTCCTGTGGCTAGAGGAAGCTGATATGTGGCAGACTGTATTGGTATGGAGAACAAAAATAAAGGAGGAGAATGATAGAACAGTCATACACCATACATCACATACCTGCAGAAGACCTGCACTCTTCCTTTTGTTGGTTTTTGATGATTGCTTAGCATCCTAGGAACATGCATTTCCAATTTAACTAGGGCACAACAGGTTGCCAAGAGAGGTTCTAGATGCTCCATCCCTGAAACATTCAAGGTCAGCTTGGACAGAGCTCTGAGCAATTCGATGTGGTTGAAGGTGTCCCACTACAAGGGGTTTGGACTAGATAACTGTTAAAAGTCCCTACCAGTACGAACCATTCTACGATGCTATGAAAAGAAGAGAATTCAATATTTTTTTTCATTTGAAGAACTTGCACTTTTTTTACAAACGCAGAAAAAAAAATGATCAGTATTTCGATTACATTGATGCCAGGCGGCAGCACTCACAATATTAAGAATGTATTCTTAAGTGGAAGATAATAAAGCCTTTTCACAAGAGTGCTGTAGCATTGCTAACAACCAGATGTATAGCTGTCAATTAAAATCTTTAGTGACTTACTCCACAGAATTTTACCAAAATATATGCTAGAACTGCTTAAAGAAAAGTTTCCTGTTTCTAGATACAGAAGGACTTCCAAAGAAAAGCTAATACAACAGAGAACACCTTTTATATAAATAATAAGTGTAAACTTAAAAAAAAAAATCTTTTTAATAGAATTTTCCAGAAAAATGGGTCTTTCCACTTTGGCCATTTGCACACAATCTGTACATAAGATACATGCAGAGAAATTGCGTGGGAAGGAACAAAATCAGGAGATCAGATTTTTAGTACAATATGTAAACATCAAAATTGGTTTACGGTTTCCAGATCAGTTTCCCCATTTCATCTGGAGACAAAATAGAATCTTACTGTCTATTTAAGCTCAGTGTTTAAATACCATAATGAATGCCGCCGATAGAGATTATAGGAACACTATTTCCCTAGCAACGCGTGCTTGAAAATGGGACACACAAACGAAGATACACACAGAACTAGCCAAAAGAAGCAATCAAGCAATCAAACTCAGAGAAAAATATATTTTGGGTTAGGCAATATCCATGCACTGGAAATGCCAGGAGACAGAGAAGTACAAATAAGACCGGTGAAAATGGTCAAGTTAAATGAAAAGGTGCAGAAGCAGGCTCAAACTGCAAGCCACTACAGACTCAAAAATGCAGCATGAAAGAATCAAGACAGCAGGAGATTTTGCTTGGCTTCAGGCACTGGAAGGAAACACAGATAGATTAATTCTTTCCTTCATAAAGAACCAAGGAACAAGCATATACCAGGTAAAAAAAAAAAACCCAAACCAGCTAAGGAATGCTTAGAGAGCCTAAAAAGCAACTTAAAAAGTTGACAGAAGAATGACATATGCAAATAAATAAAGCTGACTGTTCCTAACAAAGAGTCATTGAATTATAGAATGGTTTGAGTTGGAAGGGACATTAAAGATCAGCTAGTTCGAATCCCCTGTCATGGACAGAGACACCTTCCACTAGCCCATGTTGCATAAAGCCCCATCTAACCTAGCCTTGAGCACTGCCAGGGATAGACACAGAAACAGAAGTCCACAACTTCTCTGGGTAACCAGTTCCTTGAGTGAAGAATTTCTTCCTACTATCTCATCAAAATCGAATTTTAATTTAAAGCAATTACACCTTGACCAATCATTATAGGCCTTGGTATAAAGTCCCTCTCTGTTTCTGATGACATCTGTTGCCCTTCCTTTATGTTACAACCCGCCCTTGAAGGGAAGGATAACTCAAGTCCTTGTTAATAGATCCCTTGGGGCGGCTTAGAGCGAAATTACACTGAATGATGGGTATTCCTAAAAATATATATAGGTAAGAATTATTTTAGAACAATTTGGTTGCAATGCAAAGGAGGCATGTAGCCATTTTGGTTATTATTATCTATAGTAAGATGTAGCATAAAAATAACACTTAAGAAAATCTATAAGGAAAAGAAAGAAAGAGAAAAAAGGATAAGAGTAGAAAGATATCACCTCCTGTGGATCCAGCAACAAGACTTGATTGTTGCAATTTTGCTGCCTGGTCAGAGGGATGGTCACAGTCTTGCTCCATGTAGGGTGGGGAAAGCCCAGGAAACACAAAGTTCAATGGGTTAGTACACATTTAGGTTTAGGTGGAATGCCCAAGCACCTCCCCTGTGGGGGGAGTTTTATACTGTTTTTTGCAGCACTGTGGATCTGTTGCAACACTCTGGATCACATGCAGTCCTCTGGTGGAAAGCCCCAGAAATGAGTCTGGGGGCAGTTCGGGCGTCATACATCAGTATGCTGAGCCAGTTGTGCTCCATCAGAAAGGATGGATACCCTCAGGCCTACGTGTGAATGTGAATGTTCTGTGTGAATGTGACCTTCCTGGGGTGGGGGAGAGTTTTACAGCTAAGCGAATTGTGTAAGGAAGGACATTGACATGATAAAAAGCACTTGCAGGATCTGCTTTGTATCAGACTTCTGCCTTCTCTGGCTCAAAACCCAGCTTGTAAGAGCCAGTGCTAGGCATGTACCTCCTCTGCACCTGGTTTGTGACCTTGCACATCAGCAAAGCACCTGCTGTTTTGCAAATAGCTGGCTGTTTTGAGTCATCAGCATTCCAGTCTCTCACACTTCTTCCACCAATGTTGTAGCTCCACCATAGAAAGCCAACAGATTTGTCGAGCATGATTTGCCCTTAGTGAAGCCACGTTGGCTGTCACAAATAGCATCTTTGCTTTCAATATGTCTTAGCATAGATTCCAGGAGGATCTGCTCCATGATCTTGTAAGTCACAGAGGAGAAACTGACTGACCTGTGGTTCCCTTGATCTTCCTTTTTTCTCTTCTAAAAGTGGAGGTTATGTTTCCCATTTTCCAGTTGTTAGGAACTTCATCAGACTGCCACAACTTCTCAAATAGGAGGGATAGTAGTTTAGGTACTTCATGTGCCAGGTCCCTCAGGGTCCACAGGTGCATCTCATCAGGTCCCAGAGTTGTGCACCTTAGATATTTTCAAAGGTTTTCCAAGGTTCCTTAGATCTTCTCAAATCTGATCTTCTCCTACAGTAGATGGCTTTTCATTCTTCCAATTCCTTCCTCTGTCTTCTGCATCTTGGGCAGTGTGGCTGGAGTATTTGCTGGTGAAGACAAGGGTAAAAAAGTCATTGAGTACCTCAAGCTTCTCCTTATCCTGGGTTACCAGGTCTCTTGTTTCCCTCCAGAGAGGCCCCTCATTTTCCTAGTCTTTTTATCTTTTTACCTCATACATCTAGAAGCTTTTTGTTTTGCCCTTGACATCCCTGGGCAGGTTTAATTCTATTGAATCTTTAACCTTCCTAACCCAATCCCTGGCTGTTTAGACAACCTCTCTGTATTCCTCGCAGGCTACTTGTCCTTGCTTCCACCCTCTGTAAGCTTCCTTTCTATGTTTGAGCTTGTTCAGGACCTGCTTGCTCATTCAAGCAGAGCTCCTGACATCTTTACCTGACTTCCTTTTCCTTGGGATGCATTGCTCCTGAGCTCAGAGGAGGTGGTCCTTGAATATCAATGAGCTTTGTTTGGCCCCTCTTCCCTAGAGTGCTCTATCCCTTGGTACTCTACCAAGAAAATCCCTAATGAGGCCAAAGCCTTCTCTCCTGAAGACCAGGGCAGAGAGTTTGCTGTGCCCCCTCCTGCTGCTGTAAGGACCTCAAACTCCGTCATTTCACAGTCACTGCAGCCAAGGCTGCCTTGGAGGACTACATTCCCCACCAGCCCCTTGTTGTTAAGATCAAAGTCCAGCATAGCACCCCTCCTTGTTGGCTCTTCTATCACTTGGAGAAGGAAGTTATCATCAACACGTTCCAGGAATCTCCTGGATTGTTTATGCCCTCCTGTGTTATCCCTCCAACAGGTATTGGGGTGGTTGAAGTCCCCCATGAGGACCAGGGCTTGTGAATGTGTCTATAGAGGGCCTCATCCACTCTGTCTTCCTTGTTGAGAGTCACCTGTCCCTGCTTTCCCTTTCATTCTGACTGATAAACTGTCAGTTTCTCATCCAGCCCCTGGCAGAGATCCAGCTGGTCACTTACATAGAGGGCACAACCTCTTCTCATCTCCCCTGCCAAATATGGCAGGAATGCACACACAAACTTGGATTCATTCCAAAACCAGAAAGAACAACCTTACAAAATTAGTGAAAGGCATGGGAGAGATGTTGTTGTAGGGAAGTAGTCTGTACAGTGCAGTCTTTGTCTGTATAATAAAAAATAAATATATATCTATTTAATCCAGGAAGGAAACAGCACCTTTGGCACGAAATTAGAAATGTATTTGCAATTATTTCAATGAAAAAAATTCCTAGCTGATCCCACATTATGAAGGAAGCTAAACTATCCCTAGCATGTCAACTCTCATGTTCAGAATACTCTCTTCCTACTGTTCAGGATAGAGCAGCTGAACTCAAAATATGCTACCAAGTGGTGCAATACTGGCTCAGCTTATTGTCCAAGGAACAAGGCTGTTAGGTGAAGGAAGGAAGTGTTGCTGTGAAAAAGAAATTTCTAGAGATGTTCTCAAGAGGCTGAAACCGCCTCTCATTGGAGTAGGAGATGAATAAGAGGCTGCTATTATGTAAAACAGGTGTTCAGGACACCATCATGTTTCAATGATCATTACAGTGAGAAGAAAAAATAGAAACAAATAATTAAAGTAACTCCAAAAATCTCAGCTTTAGCTTCCCTTCCCTATGCAGTGAGCATCTAATTCATGTCATCTTATCTCTATAACTTCCCCACTCTTCTCTTTTCATCTCCAGTTCCCAGTATCTTCATGTCTCTGTCCCAGTACCCTTATATACCACACCTACCTCCACCACCATCTCGAGCTCACACCTCCTCTGTATCTCTTCCTCTTTAGGGCTAAAGGGTGGAAAGCATGGGAGAGGTGACATCTTAACCCACAATTTCAAAAGCTGCTTCCACCTTACCTCCCCACCCCCACCAGGGCTCAAATATCTGGACCACATTTTGTCACACAAGACTGGATAGTTTGAAGCAGTATGATCATAAAGGCAAATATTATCGAATAGGCCAGGGTGTAAGAAATGCTCATCATATCTGGAGAAATCTGGTGCCCTGATGAAAAAGCTTTTTGCATCATGCTCCAAAAGTCTTTTTCAGAGGCTTTTGACATGGCTAAAAGTGGGTTGTTTTTTTCTGGAAATAAAGAGAACATTTGCAGGTAATGATTTACCACCTCAAGTGCAGGCACTAAAACACAGGGTTTGGTGGATTGAGAAAAGGAAAGAACACTGCTGGTGGTTCTTAAAAATATTTTCAGATTTATTCTTTCAAGTGAACTAAACATATTTCCCCCTTATCATCATCTTATAAATAACTGTGCCATGTTGGTCTGAAGCTTTCACAAAAAATTGCTGGATACAAACAGCTGGAGGCGCATGCACAGCATGGAAAACTCTAACCCGAGGAGTTTACAGTTGATCAAATCCTCTAAACACCAAAAGCAAGGTTATGGGAGAAAAATCAGGTTGTTCTAAGAGTTACTTAAGTCTAGACTGTGCCACCCACAGCCACACAGATTATACAGGACACCCACAACATGCTCTCTCAGAGTCTGACTGATGCTTTCCTGTTCTGTTATTCTCTGAAACAGAATTAAAATTCAGTCAGGCTGAAAGGAGCTTTTTGCTCTGTGTGTGAGGGGAAATAATAATAACTGTGCAATTCATAAAAACTTTCTAGCGTGTATATACACATGCATGCCTCCACTGATAAATCCCAAACAGAGGTAAACATAGAGGAGGCATTAAGTTGTCTTTTCCAGGAGGGAGAGAATTCTGCGTGACAAGTTTATTGAAGCATTTTACAGAAATCTGGGATACTGTTCAACATACACAGCAAGTTCTTATTAAAGGCTGCAGTTCACCATAAACAGCAATTTTGGATGACAATGTTGTGCATTCGTCATCAAACATTGTTGTTTGCAAACAGCAAGAGGGTTCCATCTGCCGTTATTTTTTACAACTATGTAAATAAGAATATTTAAGCAGATATACACTTTATATATAAAAATGTATCAGCTTAAGGAACATAAGTGAGAAAATAAAGTTAAGATGAAATAGAAATTTAACCCAGAATATATAGCATTTTTAAGTGATGTTTAAGGCAAAGAGTAAATTATGTTCTGAATAAAGTAAATTCTGATAACAAATTTAACATACTTGTCACTTTCTAATAAAGACAGGGAAAATGTTCTGTGGAAATGCTTTGAAGCAAAATATGAAAACGTCTGCTTTCCAAAGGCTTTGCCAAAAAACAGAGCATCCAAACCCATAGCAGATTTGAATAAGCTGTCATTGTGCTACAGAGGAGTTTTAGTTCAACTATTTCAGTATACTCACTCTCTTCTGTAGAATATATTCTCTGGCCCTGAGACACTGGAAAGAGGAGAGAGGGAAATACCTCATGGGAAATAATCTGGCAAAGATGACTCCCAGTGGAAGAGGACACAGATTTCCAGTGCAACTCCTTAAAAGTATCCTTGTGATATTTCAGGATCAGCATTATTTCCTCTCTTTGCTGAAGCTGATATTTTCTATGAGAAAATCCCTTCACAATTTCCCAGTCTCTCTGACTCTTTGAGAAAAAAAGCCATTTTCCGACCTGCTACTTTGCTTACTCTCTAATCATAAGGCTTGATGATAAAAGTAGCTTAGCACTTCGGGCCAGGATCAGTGGAAATCAAGCATTGTCCATGGACTACTTTCTTGCAAATATCAGGCAGTAGATCATTAGCATTAGAAATAAGTTTCTCTGTGTTAATTTTACTGCTGAGGACTACTGGGTACTTAAATGCTGTCTGAGTGATGATTCAGCATTTTGAGTGGTGCTGTGAAAAAAAGTTGGAGACAGTAGATCCTTTCATAGCTTCTATTTCTCAAGAAGCTATTGCACAGATTCCTCAGCTTTACCCCATATTCTCTCCCATGAACAGAATACAAAACTGTAATTAAGACAAAGCACAGTCTGCTTGTACAAAACAGGTTCAGCTAGTCCCAAAAGCACAACAGATGCAAAAGCGCTAGTGAAAAAAGAGAATGCTTTCAATTCAGTGAATACTTGTACTCTGTGATTCTGTGCTCTGGGGCCTGCCTTACAGCAGCAGTTTATCCTCTAAGCATTAGAGTGATTACAAATTTTCTTGCTATGGTAGCATGTGTTTGCCAATTAAATGCATATAGCTGTTTCAGTGGAAATGTACTGCCAAAATGTTCAGAAGACCTCTTGATTTAGCTTAAGGCCATGTTTCTTACTTTAGAGAAGACTGCAAAATCTGTAATTTTCATAATTAATAAAATATCAGCTTCCATACACAAAAAAGTAAGGACTCCTGGTTGTATATGTTGCTCTATTAGTTTCTAAGCTATGTGCATTATCCAGACTTTTATATCTTCTTCAGGTGACAGTGGTATTTAAACACCAAGACTAGGTCTTACCTCACCGGAAGAGTATCCCATCAACCGAGTAATACAGTATATTTATAGTGCAGCAGTAGCCGTGAAACTTGCCGTCTGCTACGCTCTGCGTTGTCAGAAAAGTCACAGTGTGGTTTCCCCCCGAGAAAGAGCTATAGCTGGAACTGAGTTTATTGCTAAGGACTCTCCTATTCCCCCACTGATAGTACAGGGCAAGAAATACTACAGAATTAAGGCCCTGATACAAGTTGCTCCTCTAATAACAGAAGGATTGCTGCTACCTTCAAAGTTTAAATCTGTCTCTGTCTTTACGTAAAATTCTATGTTTCCCTACCTTATCAGAAGCATCAACTGGCATATTCTACTTTTTATTTCTAATTTTACATGAGAGCTGGAGGGAATAAGAATTGAGCAAGTCAACTCCTCTACAGTCTTACAGTTCCCAAAAATAAAAAAAAGAAGTTCCAGACAGAAGACTTACTGTTAACTTAATTGCATCTTTTTCATTCCTTTGCCTAAGTAATATTTTTCTCTAAAATATATTCTGAAGTACTTGACTCAATCTGATTTTAAAACATTTAAAGCAGCTGTTAAAGGTTAAAGCAGTACTATAAGCTTTACTAGGGAGTTGCTCCCAAAGCCAGTAAGGCTTTTAACTGCAACTGTTCCTCAAGGTTTAATTTCTATACAGTCAAGAAATTATTCTCTCTCTTGATAGGTAAAAGATGCTGCCATCAAAACACCGCTTTTCTTAGCACAAAAGTCACAATACCAAGTTTGGGACAGTATATTTTAAGTCACGATCAATTTCCTTTTATCAAAGAGCAGGTAAGAATCACTTCCAAAACTTATTTTCAGTTCTAGCATGACAACACAGAATGGAAATAGTTTTAAAAGTCCTTTCATCCAATTTCTAGTGGTATATCAAGATATTAGACAGAAGTTCAGTGTATTTCTTTTGACAGCTCTTCAAAATTTGATATTCAGAATGATATTTTGAGATAATTACCTAGAACAGACCAATATACATATACAACAATGTATATGTATATACATTATACAACATATACAATATACAACATCTAACATCCTTGTTTTGTGAGTCAGGTTATTTTCCTTTACAGACACACTGGTATCCCAGGAACTTATTTCCAACATGCCAAAGGTTCCCATTTTTTTTTCCACCCAGTCAAACCACTGACTGAAGTTACAATTTGTCCTGGGTTTTTTTTCCCCCAATGGATGCTTCCATAGTGGTACATGCTGTGCTTACAAAAACAGGCACCATAGTGCACCAAACAACAGAGGGAAATGCAGCCTCAGTCAAAACCATCATTTTACTGAAAGAGACACTTGATTACATATTCAGCACCACATAATAAACATGCTTAGAAAACCATATTTACAGGGACCTGAACAGCAGGGGTATGTGAGGGACTTGGAGTCTGGCAAAAGGAACACAACTTCTTTAAAAGAATACTTGTGATATTAGGGAAAAAAAAAATTATTCATGAACATACCAGCTTCTAGGTCTGGAGAAATTAACTGTGAACGATGAAATGGAAAAATTAGGTACAATATATAATTTTTTTTTACAAAAAAATGGTATTAAATTTTAATTCTGATATTTTTCTTAAGCCTTCAAGTGTCTTTTATTCCTGAAGAAAAATGTTCCTTATCAGCTTTTCTTCATGCAGGAAAAAAAAGAGAACTTGAACACACACTAGAAATCTCCAAGAAACACTTTTTCTGAAGTTGCATTATGCACACAGCTAGATTACCATACAAAGATTAGGTCAGTTGGTCAGAGCGTGGTGCTAATGATGCCAAGGTTGTGGGTTCAATCCCTGTGTGGGCCATTCACTACAGAGCTGGACTTGATGGTCCTTGCGGGTCCCTTCCAAATCAGAATACTCTTGTTCTGTGAAACCTTCATCCTAAAGAGTTCTGAAGTTGGCTAATAAAAGGAGAGAAAAGAAGCATCTCTTTAATCCCCTCTTGCCCCAGTTCCTGTTTTCTTTGTACGTTGCTGTAGTATCACAGCCTCTCAACATAAGCTTTTCAGCGTTCTTGTTCCTTTCTGCTAAGTATTCCTGCTGTATCCATCACCTGGATCATTCTGCATGCTAAATCACAGTCTTCTACTTCCAAGTCTGTTCTCAGCAGAGATTTTACTCTGACATGGAAACTATTGTCAGCGGCCCATCTCGGGGATTGAGATGAAGACTAAAGACTACAGATTAAAGCTGTACTGCCCTTGACAATATAAATTGACCATGTGAGGCAATATATTGCATTTGTTCACTCACATGTTAGTGTGCAATATTTCCAGCAGTCAGTGAACTTATCATGTTTTTAATGTAGTCCCCAGGATTTAGCATAAAAACAGCAAACCAGCAAAGGCTCAAGTCCTTTAAATACTTTTCTACTTTTTCCCCAATAATCTCAATGGAAAAGCATTTGTAAGCCAAAAACCAAGCCTCCAGCTCTTTCTTTCACTTCCTGAAAGCTGGAGGTTTTGGCTGCTAGCTTTGGGATTAAAGAACTGATTAGAAGTTTTTACCACTAAAATATCCAAGTATCTTATCCTCCGAAATTTCCCTGCTGAGGTACTGAGTAAGTTAGTCAAAATTCATTCCTTCACTGTTCTTTGCAAGGTGCAAAGCTGCAATTTCAGAGCAATTGTACTCGAGGAGGCCAAAAGAGGCTTCATTGCTAAAAGCACTCATCAAAGACTCATTAATTATTATGTCCTTTCTGAGGAAAAAAAAAGTCGACTTTCATTGCTGCAGCAATTGCATCTTGCATGACTGATGGTCAGAGTTTCTGTATGTTTTTGCTTACAGCTATCACAATATGATTGAAATCGCAGCCTAAGTGTAACCTACATGCAGCCTCTTCCCTGATTGTCTAACCTGTGTCCTGTTTCTTGATTTGTTTGGTTTTTTAGCTCATTACACAATCGTGCATTAATTCTTTGTTCCTCATTCACTTGTCTTTAACTTTCAGAGGGTGACACAAACTACACCAGATCCCACAGAGACTTTTCTCCACACTATGCCCTCCCTACTCCAGCTGAGATCTGCCATGGTGATGCCTGAACAAAACATACAAGCTCCGTACTGAGGCACTTGAAATGGAGCAAGAAGAGAACAAAGTTGTCTGAAAGGATCATTTCCTTTTCATGAGGAGACTGAGAAGAGTGGAAAGTCAACAGGGAATAGGAACAAGAGCAGTAGTAGTAATTGGAGTGGGCATAGGAAAATGAACAAAAGGTAGACAGGAGAGACTTTCAGCGGAACCTTCTGTGGGGAAGGGACTGTCTTCCATTACAGCTTGTTTGTACAGCACTTGCCGTGGAGGTGATCAATCTGATGCTCTGCAGGTACCATTAGGTATGCACTGTACATCCCTCACTGCCAGTTCATAGGTGATGAGGTCTTGCTTCAATGCCCTTCCACAGCTTTGGCGGTTCAGATTGAGATGTTCTTTTTCTTCAGTGTTGACAGAGTTCAAACAGAAAAAGACAAGAAAAACACAGCCAGAGACAGAACAAGGAAAATGTACAAAGATCTTAAGTGGCACATTTAGCACTAGAAGTTGTTTATTGTGGCTGTTTGGCTGAGGGGTGAAGAGTATGTCAGATTAATCTTTTCTGTAGGTTTTTGTTATTAGCTTAGATGCTATGATGTTGATTGACACAGTTATACAAGTGAAGGTAATTTTCAGATTGTAATGAGTATGCCGCCCAGTGCAATGGTATCTGAGTGAAGCCAGTCATTCCTAATAATGTATCCTTATTCCCGCTCATCTGAACTGGTATCAATACTAAACTACAAAGATAATCTCCCTATCAAAAAAAAGTAGAGGAAAAAGAGGAAAAAACCATGAGAAAGAAAGAAAGAAAGAAAGAAAGAAAGAAAGAAAGAAAGAAAGAAAGAAAGAAAGAAAGAAAGAAAGAAAGAAAGAAAGAAAGAAAGAAAGAAAGAAAGAAAGAAAGAAAGAGAAAGAAAGAAAGAAAGAAAGAGAGAGAAAGAAAGAAAGAAAGAAAAAGAAAGAAAGAAAGAAAGAAAGAAAGAAAGAAAGCAAAAGAAAGAAAGAAAGAAAGAAGGCAGGCATTGACATGGAGTGATGATAGGCCTATCCTGAAAAGAAAGGTACCTGTTAATTAGGCAGGCATAGGTGAAATGTGATAGGATGTCACTGATTCCTGATGGAGGGGAGAAGAGGGACTCAAAAGACTTCAAAATATGATAAGCTCATTTTCTTGTGCACATTTAATGTCTGAATAATTTCTAGCTTGGGGATAGATGTCAGAGAAATGCCTCTGAAGTCCACCTGTTGCCTTTCCCTGGTCTTAAAATTAAGAACCAAACACGGTTTAAGGGAAAAGGGGTTTTTACCTCGGTATTTATTTAAGGATCCTTAGGTGCACAACTTTGTCCAGGTGGAATGCACCGAAATGCACACTGAGAATGCACACGAAATGCACCCCCCGAAGTGCACCCGCCCGATAGATGGCATGTAAAATTTATAGACCTTGCAAATTAGCGCATCTATCAAAGATTCCCCAATGAGAAGCTTAAATGGACAGTGTGATATCCCCCCATCCTGAGGAATCCGCCCCTGGATGGGCCTATCTTAGTTTACAGGATGTGTTCTAGAGGGGACCTTGGTTTCTCAGGATAGCATAGGAATTTCTGGCCCCAACTGTGAGGCCTCCGGGATGTTTGGTTTCCTGGCTTAACAGAATATTAGGACTATGCTAAATTATCAGGTTTAAGGAATTACAAATATGCATGCTAAAAGCACTGAGGATACGTAAAAGCTATATAAAAGGGTATATAAAAGGTATATAAAAGAAAAGGCAAAAAAATCATCATGGCATCACAGAGAGGAACCATGCTGGGTTTCTGACTTGTGCGAGTTTGCTGCCCTTGCTGTAAAGATACCGTCCAGCTTCCCTAGGGGGTACGTATTTGCTGTTCACCTAAGGATCACAAAAGTTATCTTTCCACTGAGAGTTTAATGGGTTTATTTTCTTCAGATCAGATTGAAGAAATGTGACTGACAGAGCCACTGAGATCATGCACACCTGTATAGAACCTATTTGTTCTGCTGTTCCTTCCTTCTCTAACACCACTCCTTCATTTTGATCAACAGCGTAAAAAGCCAAAAAAGATTTTTTCCATGTCGTATTTTTTCAGTTGAAAAAAAATCAAAATGATAGCTGTAGCAGTGTGAAATATCTGGTCTTATTCACAACTGAGGCTTGTTTTTCTCTACACAATGGCAAAAATCAACCTTTAACTCCATTTTCTGCTCATGTTTTTATGAAATCTGTTGCCAGCAAACAGTCCAAGGAGTCTTAGACAAGTTGCTTTTAAGACTTGTAACTACAGAGATCAGTAAAATAGGAGCAAAGATATTTTCACTTTTTTTCTAGTCTATCACTGCCCTACATCAGATTTTATCTTTCTTTTACCCCGTATTTCACATTTGTCTTCTCTTTCTGTGAATTAATCATCTTTCAAATACAAGCCTGTGTTTGAAAGTTTTTGTTCTATCTACTCTCATCTCCATTTTCTTATTTTCTGGCCGAATGACAAAGCAATGAAATAATTTTATTCACAAGTTGAAGGTAAATTGCTGATGCAAAATAATCTGGTTTTTAGACTTAAAGTTTAAGAGTATCAAAGCAGAAGGCATGGTGAAGAACAAGCTAACAAGGAAAATCAAATTTACCACAAATGCACCAAAAAAGCACGGAAATAATTGTGACCATTATCATTGTTAATGACTTGAACACATGGCTCCCAGCTAAAAACTTGACTCCTTCAAATACCAACAGACCTCAATGACATCAATGTTTTGCCTTTTTCCTATACATCACCTGCAGAGCTGAAGAAACAAAGTGGTATCACAAAATGGGCTTTCAATCCAAGGCATTAAAATCCAAGCCCACATATACAGGGTGATAAGAGATCCTTTCAGGTCAACCCCTAGACATATAACATTGCTTTCTGTGGGGTTTAAAGCTTCTCAGGCTTTCTGAGGCCTCCGGTAGGTTGCATAAGTGAAGAATTTATGTCCATGTCATCCATTTAAACAAACCTCTCAGGGGCATTGAAAAATGTTGTGGGATTAAGAGAGATGTTTCAATATGGAGTTTATACACAAAATGGTGAAAAAGACATAGCACAATGAATATATACATAATAAAACTTACTTAAACAACAAACATGCAAACTTGAAAAAAGTATACTTCATGGCAGGAAGAAAGTAGGAGACAAGAGGAAAAAATATAAGGAAGACTAATGCCCTTAGACACTCAATATAGAAAAGATATTGTCCTCATATACGTTCTTATTTATCTTCACCCTCCTGCAGTTGGTGTATTACCTCCTTACACACAGCAGTTTCTTTCTGTCATGGAGGCAATTCATTCCTATCCTGTCAGGCTCACTTTTTCTTTCCTAGTGTCTCAAGACACTAGTTGCTGTCAAAGCAGTAACAGAAAGAACCCAAGAGGTTTTTTTTGCTGACACCTCCCGAAGTGTAGAATCATCACATCAGATATATATATTTGGAGTTAGGAAGACCAGCTTCTGTTATATGACCTCATCCAGCCAGAGCTTTCTCTAAATCCTTGTCAAAAAAATGTTTATGATCCCCAGCCTGCCAGGAGAAACACTGCTTGTTCTCTCAAGCCAGCTAACTTGTTTTCAATTATCTCCTTATTAAAGAAAAAGATTGTGCTTCATAAAGCAGTCCTAGATGTTGCAGAATTACTGCTTGAAACATAGAAATTGGAACAACTCATTTTTATTTCAATATTGGTATCCTATGCCTTATGAGTCATTGTAATGATTCCCTGTTGCCTTCTGTACTGTGCTTAAACAAGTTAGGCATTTTCAAAGCTCTTAACTAAAGTCACAGTGGAATTAAAAACATTTCCGCAGAAAAACACACAACACAGCTAAGGAAGACCCTTAGCTGGCCTGTACTAACCTCTCTTATAGCAAACTTTGTTCTCCCACCCTGTCTTATAAGCACGCTTCCCAAATCATGCTGTTTCCATTACTTCATATGTTTTACTCGTAAGAAAAAGGAAGAGGGAGTGATTACATCCAGAGCAACAAAGAATTCTTCAACCGTGCAGAACTGTAGTAGGATTTCTGTCTGAATAATCTTGCATTATTACATTGGTCTACTTGTCCCTTTCCTTTTTAAAACACATTTACACCTTTGTTATTAAGGCACACAATTCAAGGTTGCAATCCTGATAATTGTGTGGGTGAACAGTTCCACGGACCAATGGAGACAGTAAGTCCTGATTTCCAAGACTTGTGTGAAGGAAGTATCCCCACGATTAAACAAACAAACAAAAAAACCCCCAAACCCCCACACCTTGTTTCCATCTACCCTTTCTCAACTCTGTATTGCTTTATCCCCACTGTTTTTCCTTGCATCATCACTGACTCCCCATACATGGGGAAAGTAGCATCGGATACAAAAGGTATTTTTCCCCCCCTTCAAATAAGAGCAAATTTAAGTTTAGTGAGCTCAAGATTATGTTGGGGTGTGTTTCAGGTTTTTTTAAAACCAAATTAAGTAAAAAAGGTAAATTCAACACATTAGTCTCATGAGTGGATATTCATAAGTGAATATCTGCAGTGAAATTTGGTTTTGAAAACAGAACACTGGGGACCAACTCAAACCATCATAACTGGAACCAAGCCGATTTTGATTTTCTGTTACTCCAAACTGCACATATACACTTTGTAACTTGCAAATACAATTCACTGCAGCTGTAGAATAAATCAATCTGAAAATACATATATACATAAATAATACTGGTTTAATATTACCAGTGAGAAATCTTGACATCTCAGAAGACTTAAAAACTCTGAGTCAAGGCAAATTCCAGCAGTTTCAATATTTGAAATTGACTCAATTTCATTCAACAAATTCTTTCTAATAGCATTTGGTATTGTGTTCCTCTATTTTTCACTATATGTATGTGTTTATATGTACAGAGAAATATATACAAACTAACTTTTTAAAAAATAGTTAAATTGTAAAACAAGCATTATTTGTGTAAGATAGCTACCCAGAATTAAAACATAAATACTCCACAGGCAATGAATTGCCTCACTAAAGCTAGTTAACAACATTTTGAGGCATAAATGGACATAGGCTTATTTAGTTTGCTATATACTGCCCAGAACAGCTGCAAACGTGTGCCTTTTTATGGGAGTTCAGGATTCCATGTGGTTCAAACACCCAGCATTTGCTTTTTCCAGTTGGTATTGTTCAGGCCATCTTCCTGGCACAACCGCCATTTCCAGTTGCCAAGAGAATGGTGGAAGAACGAGACACCCTGGAACCATGTACTTTCTAAAGCAATGCAAAAGATTGTCCTTGGGTATTTACAAGTTGCTATTCCATCACACAGTGGGTTTTTGTCACATTTTACGTATTAGCCAGCTTTCCTCCTTCAAATCTGCTTTATTACGATCTATTCAGAGTTGAAAATTGAACAATAAATAGCCTGTTTTCACTTGTTTTATTGTGCCAGTATTAATGGATGTTTTCATAATTGATACCAAAAAGTAAAAACGTTTGCCACCAAGCTGTTTGTATACAGAGAGAAAGAATTCTGCACTTTGCAAAGAGGACTGCTTTAAGGAATAGAGCACTTATGTGAGAATTCCTGTATTCTACATACGTTTCAAATCTGCAGGAAAGGCAATAAAATTGCAACCAGGTTTTTTTGAAACTGTATGCCAGCTATAGAGCTGCACAGAAAGAACCATGCAGCTAACAAATGTATTAGTGTGCCACAGCAGTTTCAGCAGTCCATGGCAGAGCTGCTTGCAGGTGAGAGGACAGAGTACTCACTGCAAATACACCACAAGCTGTGTGACCAGACTGAAGCAGAACACAAAACTTCCATGGTTTGTTTAATGCAGAGCTATTTCTCAAGCCTTCTCTGTCTTCACCGCATCCCCTTCTTGCAAACTCTCTGTGCCATGTGTGTATCTGCTTCTGAGACAGGCAGTGAAAAGATTTCAGACTGAGTTTCTTTGCAGACATCACATGTACTGACTGATCTGCATGTCTGATTTTCCTCTGCTTTTCACCTTCACTAGCCCTCAGTTGCAGCATGAGACAATCATACTTCTGGGATTACAAACTGCACTCCAGATGTTGTACTCCTTTCTTTTCCAAGGGCATCCCTTTGTTATCCATCATATTTTCCACTCAGTAAATAATTTCGATTAAATTATTCAATGACTTTTCAAAATACTAATCTGAATACCACTCAATGGCATTACTCACACAAGGTCTTATAGAAGTAAAACATTTCCATTCTGAAGATTAAATTTGATTTGTGAGCTGTGTATTGCAGAACTGAGCCACTTTTAAGAAAGTCGGGTTGATGAGAAGTCTCACTTTGACTTGAATCTGAAGCCAGTTCTAGGAAAAGGAATTCAAAGGAGAGTTTATTTCATACAAAGACAGTTCAAGGCAGACATTGCCACAACCTACAAGGTCATGTTTTTCTGTCAGTGCTTAAAGTTTCATATTAGTACCCTACTAGAACAGCCTTAAGAATTTTAAGAAAGGTTGAATTATTCAAAAAATCTCTTGAAGATAATTACAAATAGATTGGACAATTAGGCATTTAATATCAAACACAAATTTTTGCTGATTGTGGCTGTCTCATCCATTGTCTCATCCAGACAGGAAAGGATGTAATAAATAACCTTCTTGACAATATATCCCTGATATCTTTGCTCTTTCTTATTGCATTGGGTTTGCATGGCGTGGTTTTGGTAGCAGGGAGGTTACAAGGGTATGTTTTGTGAGAAGCTGCCAAAAGCTTCCCCCTGTGTCCAGTACAGCCAGTGCCAGATGGTTCCAAGAGGGGTCTGCCTCTGACCATCAGCAACAGTGGCAGCACTTCTGGCTAAAATATTTATGCAGGGGAAAAAGTCACTGTGCAAGAGCACTTGCAGCCAGAGAAGAGAGGACTGAGAACAGGTAAGACAGCCTGCCCTGTGGACAGCAAGGTCAGTGAGGAAAGAGAGGCAGAAAGTGCTCCAGGTGCCAGAGCATAGATTATCCTGCAGCCTGTGGTGAAGATCATGGAGAGCCAGGCAGCTCAGGGGGGTCTACAATAGAGCAGAGATCTACCTGCAGCCCATGGAGGACCCCCCACTGGAGCAGATGGATGCCTGAAGGAGGCTGTGACCCCATGTAAAGCCTGTGCTAGAGCGGGCTCGCTGGTGGGGCATGTGGAACCGTGGGAGACCCATGCTAGAGAAGTCTGTTCCTGCACCCCATGGAAAGGACCCACGCTGGAGAAATTTGTGAAGAACTGTAGCCTGTGGGAAGGACTCACATTGGAGAAATTTGCAGAGAACTGTCTCCTATAAGAGGAAGCCCACACTGGAGCAGAGAAAGACTGTGAGGAGCAACACAGACAACTGACCGCAACCCCCAGTCCTTATCCCCCTGAGCTGCTTGGGAGAGTGAGTAGATAGAGGAATTGGGAGTGAAGATGAAAACATGAGGAAGGGAGAGGTGGGGGGAAGAAGGTATTTTAAGATTTGTTTTTATTTTCTCATTACACTACTCTGATTTGACTGGCAATAAACTAATTTCATCAATCTGTTTTGCCCACGGCAGCAATTGCTAAGTGATCCCTGTCCTTATGTAAGGGACAGCCTGAAGACTCTTCATCTGTTTCACGATCATCTACAGAAAGCGAGACGCTGAGCCTGGGCCTGGCCGAGGTGGAAAGCTAGCCAAGCACAGTGTGCCGGAATTGGTACACATGCCTGAGTGCAGTTTGCAGCGAGCTGTGCCGGTCCTGCTCTTACCACATCAAGAACAGGGTGGGACATGCTATCTGCTACCTGTTCTGTGCCATTAACTTGAGACAACGGGTCTTGTCCCCCCACCTCTTGGCTAGCTGCCCTTCGCTTTTGAAAAGATTTCCTCACCTGTTGGCCAGCTGCCCCTCGCTTTCAAAAGGACTAGAAGAAGACTCTCTGAGAAGACCCCAATGAGATCTCCCCACGGAAGAAGATGGACCACAAGGACTCCGCCTGGCCGTTGGTAGCTATAACCCCCTTTTCTCTCTCTCTATCCTTTGTTTCCTTACATCTCTCTCCCTCTCTATCACAATTACACCGCGTTGGTACGCAATAAAATACACTGTGCTGATGGAAATTTACACTTTTCCCCGTTGGTGTTTCATTTGCACTCCGAGATTCGGTTAACGAACCATCACGACCCCCGCTTGTCTTAGGCGGATCGTGACACCTTATCTTGAGCCAAGAGATTTTCATCTTATTTTCTCTCCCCTGGCCAGCTGAAAAGGAAGAGTGATAGAGGGGTTTGGTGGGCACCTGGCATCCAGCTCGTGTCAGACACACTACACTCATATTTTAAAAATCCTCTTAGCTGTAGTCTATTTGCCAAAATTGAGGTTTGTTCAGTGATGAGGCTTCCCAGATTGACATTAACAGTTATTCAAGTGGAATTTGACTGCAATGACTATTCTGGACTCTTGGACTCACCCAGTTAGCCCAGAAGCCACATCTGCTCCTGAACTGGAGAATATGAGAAGCAATTCCCACAAGAACAAAGCAAAATAGAAGAAAGAAAACGGGCTTCCACTATCCTGCTATTCAAACTGTGCTGCTCTACAACATCTAATAACCTTTGCGTTTCCCTGCCCTAGTCTTTCTGCACACAAGAAGAAAACTTAGAATCATTAGCAAGAAGAGAGGTGCTGACTCAGGACTTGAAGGCCTGCCAACAACTACCTAAATTAAAGATCTTGAGTAATCAGAAGGAAGTGCTTCAAACTATTTTTAGTCCTGTTTCATTGAAATGACAACTTTACCTTTTGCTACTCCATCTTATCAGTCAACACAATCTTGTGTGTGTTTGTTAAAGTCTCACTTCCATAAAGTCTCTTTCGATAAAGTGTCATTGGGTTCACAACATGATTTACTGTACAACCTACTGTACAACCTTCAGCCTGGATTAAGGCTTTGGAAAAGCTCTTTTGCTAACTGTGACAGGAACAGGCATTTTACCAGTATAATGTTGCTTCCCTTGGCAAAGAATTAAAATTTGATACTGTGAGCAAATTAAAAACAATAGATTGCAATTTGATCACTGTATTGTTCTATCTTTATCTACCTTAGTAGCATTATAAAAATTAGATGAATATAACACTTGATCAACACTTTTTATTCAAAAAAATCTATAGATGCACATGAAACTGGTTTACTCTGCCAAAACCTAACATGGGTCATGAACTCTGAAAGTGTGTGTGACAGCAGGCAAGAGTTTTGCAGGCTACTTGGCTCTGCTTCCGAAAGAATATCCAAATCCTCACACTGGGGAATTTTTCTATAAGGGAGGACATTTCCCACTGGTACTTATTAGTGTCAGTTGCCAAAAGGTTTGCTGGAGAACATAGGTTTTCTGCTCATCCCTGAAGAAGCAGAGCTCAGGAGCGTGATGCTTTTAGGTAGGGAGAGCACAACAGAGCTCTGGCCTGAAAAGCAGACATCTGCAGCTGCCAGTAGGGTGTAGTGGTCTCAGTTAACTGATTAAAAATAAAAAACAGCACTGGATGGAAACCCCCCAAGCTCTTTCATCATTGTAATGCAACACATTTTGCAGGTGCATCTAAACAGTTTAGTAACATCAAATTTTGAGTAACTCCATTAGAGTTTAGGGCCTGTAATGGTTTGGGCTCACTAGACACCTGTTTGTCAGCCATGCAGTCTGTTCCCTGCACCACAGAGGTCTAGGTGTAGGGCAGCTGTAGGCAGCAAGCACATAAAGAGCTGGCACCCTAGGGGATACAGCTTTTATACGTTGCTTTCCTTGAGGAAATTGGTGGCCAGGCAGCGGGATTGCTGTTGGTGCCGCATGGTTCATGGCTCTGATGCAAATTCAAATATATGTACAGGCATGGTAGGTTGAAATCAATAGAACTAAGGCTCAGACACACCTATAAATGTGCTATTCATAAGACAGCTGGTAATATATTCACTTTGAAACAGGTTGTTCTTATAACAGAATCAAGCCTATTTACAGAACAAAATTGGACAGGCACAACTAAACAGTGGTATCAGTAGAAAACTTTGGAAGACTTTTATCCTGCTGTGTTGTTTTCTTACATGAAAGTTTTTCAGGTACCACAGTCTGCATTTTAGGAGTTTATAGTTTATTTCCAGGAAAGCAATATGTTTGTTGTCATTGCCAATTGTCAAAGAAGTTTGGGCTGAACATGACTTTTTACTGTTGACTTTGCATTTCTAATTTGGCATTTTTTTTTTACAAAAAGATGTTATTTATATTAAAGGATAGTGTAGTTCCCTAATAGTGAGGCTGTTGGAAGAGGACTAAAGGAGCTATTCATGTTTAAAAAAATGGATATCCAGCTCTGCTTTGATGGAAGGGGGATTACATATGACTTCTGTCTGAGCAGCTTCAACACTCTCTCTTACTGTGAGTGCAAGAAAAATTCATTATTTGAATATTATCTCATGAACAAAAAGTCTTGTCCAGTTAACTGTGAAAGTGTGGAAGAGCATGTGGAATAAAATCTGGAGTAAACCCTCCAAAGAACAGTTTCAAAAAGGTCTCATGAAGTCACCCTTTATCCAACTGTCTTGACCAACTCATCTCTCACTAATTTCTCTTGTGTTCCCTCAGTTGTGCTGCAGCTAGCATGAAATCGATTAAAACCAGAGATTAAAGACAGTTCCAAACGAAGCATAAATTTTCAAAAATTGTGTTGCATATGCTCAGCAGGCACCAAGCAGGGGGGAAAGAAGTCAACAATTTGTATAAACAAAAGGCACATAAGAAAATCATCATGCTGAAATATTGCAAACTAACAGCAGGCTAGAGTAAAACATCCATATTGCCAGAGCTAATTTATTTCTTTTAGCATTACCTTTATAATCCTTCACCAACAAGGAATCTTTCCTTTTTTTGTTGTTTAAGCATGACAAATATGTATTATAATCAGTTGGGTTAGATTAGTTTTTCTTTTTTTAGAGATAGATTTTCTCTCCTTGAATCTTCAACTCTGACTGCAATGAGTTTCTTCAGAGAAAGACAGATATTACAAGAGAAAGAGAGAGATTACAGAAAAGTGCTTGCCATCTTCCGTTATTAAGCCATAAAAAAAAAGAAAAAGAAAAAGGCAAAATAAAAACCCTTGGAGAAACCCTGTTCCCTGAGTTGATGAAAGAAGTGACAAGGTTTGTAAAACCTAATGTATACCTAACAGATAATGTCATGCACTGAGGGGAAAAAGAAGCAATTGGGGAAAGAAGGAATCAACCCGAATAGTCCCAAGGGGAATCAGACAAGACAGACTACTAATAATCAGGCTTAAAATGTCCACAGATTAATTCAAGGGTGAAAATATTTGTGAAGAATGCTGGTAGGTAGGATCTTGTGAAAGACAGGTCATTAGGAAAAATGACCTCGAGTGAACTGGCTAGACTTTTAGGACAATCTCTACACAACATTTAGCGTGGTCCATCTGATGTTCAGAAAAAGGGGCAAACATAAGAGGAGACTGGCTTTATCAAACAAGGACTGAGCTCCAGCACAAACTAGCCATATACAGGAGTTAATTAAGGCAGGAAGCAAAGAAATATAGAGGAATCTCCTGGCCCTGCTGCGATGGTATTAGAAAAGCTGAAGCTCAGCTGCAATTGAAACCAATGAGGAACAAGGGCAACAAGAAGCTCTTCTACTTCAATACTAATGGCAAAATAAAGAAAGAAGACAGGGACCTCTTGCTCCATGGGCAGGTGATTGTGTGACAGCAGATATATTTAAAGCTGAAGTACTCAACCCCTTGTCTTTGTCTCAGTCTACAACTGAATCTCCCAAGACTCTGCCTAGAGAGCGGGTTCGAGAAAGGGAGCTACTATAGTGAAAATTGATCAAGTCTGGAATCTGCTTCAGAAATTCTTGATCCATATGTGCTTCCCAGTACCAGAGAGACACTGATAAACTGAGGCAAGAGCTGACTGCAAAGACAGTCTATTTGGGAGGCTCACATGCCTTGTGAACAGAAGCTGAGGAAGTGAGGCTATTCTGGGGAAACCTGACAGCAGTCTTCTGCTGTCTAAAGGGGATTAAGATGGGAGAGCCAAAATCTTTACAGAGGTGCACTGTGCAACACCAGGATGCAATGATCCTGAATTGAAACAGAGGAGGTTTTATCTACATAAAAGAAAAAAAAAAGTCATTGAAAGGTAGCTGAAGGTTGACACACTCTGCACAGTCTTCCTTGGAGGTTTCTAAGGCCTAGCTGTACAAAGGCCTGACAAAGCCAACCTGAAATCAGCACCGATCATGGTTTAGAGTGGGAAGTTGGACAGGATGACCTCTCAGGGCCCCTGCCAAGCTGAATTTTGTTATTTTTAAGATTTGGTCCTAAACACAGATAAAACACAAGGAAATGTCCACCCTATCACTGAACTTAAAATGCATGTGTGCTAACAACTAAGTCCTGTAAGCTAATGTACGTTGTAGTTAATTGATTTTATATGGATATTTAGGCCTATAAATACATGGTTTGATATTCAGAAGTAAGTTGCTTTTGAAATTCTGGGTGTTGCCTAATATAAGTAACCAGAATTATGCATTTTACAGTCAGTATACTACATTTATATAATATTTTATTATAGTTAAATGGCCTACTTTATATATCTTCCTATATTTACATAAGAGTTAACTCAAAGGTTTACTGTGGAATAAGTAACTGATCGTCCTAATAGTGGTGCAAAACTGGTAAAGACTAAAACACTGAACAAATAGAACTTATTTTTACTTTCTCTTTTAAGATTTCATCAAGCATACTAGCACTTGAATTTCACAAGATGCCCAAGGCTTTAAGAGCTCAGAGTCTCATTTTAAGCCCTTGGGTTTGAAGACATTGATCTAAATTTATTGACATAGCCAGGCAGATCACAGTGTCTCTTTTCCAACCACATAATGAAAATAACTACGTGAATAAACATTTAAAAAATGCTATCCTGGAGATTCAGGCCCATGAGTGTACATCCTCATTCTTAAGAAATGAAGAGATAAATGAACTCATTGACAAGTGAAAAAAAAAAGAGTGTTTAGACAAACATTGGAAGAAAACAAATATCCACACATCAACACTGGTATTGAGTTTACTGTGATTTAAACTACTCAAAGTCTCACTGAAATTATAATTTGCTAACCATGACTAAACCATGTTACAAATCCAGGAGGAAAGCATGTTTGCCAAGCAAAATTGCATACTGACAAAAGCCTTTATAAAGGCAAACAAATAGAGCAATAGAGTCTGAATCGAAGACAATTTGAATACTTGCAATTATGAAAAGTTTAAAGGCAGTGAAGGACCAGGGACTGCATACTTTATTATGACTGTAACTACCTACCAGAAAGAAGATCAAGGAGGCAAGAATATATGTTTAGATGGGAGCAGCATGAAGGGACCAAAGCAGGCAGCAGGGAAGAAGGACCAGTTTATGTTAAGGATAACGAACATGTACGGCCCTATTCCTATTTTTGCTGATGCCCTTTGCAAGTGATAAAGTGTCGTCTAATAACATTTTATCCTACAGAACTGAAGGTCTGAGACAAGTCACCAGTCTCAATTTTAGACATTGATCTTAGCTTTGAAGTGCAAAGCCTAGCTCCAGCTTTGGGATTCTGTTTGCCACAGAAGTTCAGTCCCACAGGCAGAGGTGGAAGGAGGCTGTTTCATGAAAGCTACCTTAATGCAGATTTCTGTAGTGGGCACAGAACATTACATTGCAAGTGGGAAGCTGTGCATGTGTGATTATCACTCCATACCCCATATTTGGGGTTTTTTTAGGAGCAATTTTTCTCTTGTAGATTTAAGCATCTTCTAGCCCTGCATCACACATTTTCAACTAGTTGAAGAATACTAGCTGGTGCTCAGAATTACAACTAGTTTCACAAAAGGATGGAAACATTCAACATGCATATCTGCATTGATCTTCAGGACAATCAAGCATTTTCATTCAAAAAAATCTTTAAAAAAAAAGAAAAAAGAGAAACACTCTAATTTCACTGATTTTAAAAATCTGAATATTCCAAAACTAAAAATACATTTTACTATGTGTGCATTTTTTAAACTGTAAGGCTATAAACTGGAAAGCACTATGCATAACATTGTAAAAACTACCAGGATGTTTAGGAGCCTAAGGCTTATTCACTGTGCCATAAATTTATTGTAAATTAGTATGTGAACTCACAGCGCACCAAATTCCCGTGTAGACAGACATAGCAAACATTAAGAAGAATAATTTGTAAGGTAGACAGTCTCTATTTTTTACTATTTTTCTTGAATAAAGCCTTCTGTATTGGAATGCCTTGGCACACAGATGGGAGGGAAAGAAACCAGAGGTGGACTGTGCTGAGAAAAAGACAGATTGTGAAGGAGAGCACTGGAATTCAGAAAAAAAAGGATTATGAGGGAAAACATGGGAGAGAAAGCACAAATTAGACTCTGCACAAGAAGCAGAAGGGTGTGAAGGTACAGAGAAATAAAAAAGATAAATAACATTAATAGTCAGGGAAGAATAAGTACAACAGCAAACACAAAAATCTATGCTAGAGTGCAAAGGAAAATTCAGATAAAGCATATGTGCAAATTCCCAAACACAAACCAGTAAATCCAGCATGCCCAGCTATAAAGCTGTGTATTTTCAAGGTATGTATGCAGCTTCCTACATTTCATTAAGATGAGCTGACCTGCGTGTATTTTTATGGATCCTAGTATAGGCACAGGAGCCCAGACCACGTTTCCTGAGATGCACTGAGGTCCTCTCTCAAGTAGCCACACAGGCCTGTTGGAACTTTGGCAAATCAGCCAGGACAGAGAGCATGTCTCCTCTGTAGTTCAAATGAGACCACAGCAATGCAGCCCACCACAGGTTATCATCTGTATGAATACCTTTCTTCAACCTGATTCACTGGCATGTTCAAAACAAAGCTTTTCGTGACACTGAAAGGTTGTGTTTGAATTATCATCCCAACACAAGAAGAAAAAGAAATATCTGAAAAATTCCCCTGGGACAGATGTTCATTTCCCATTAGCTCCCAGGGTCCAAACCACTACCCAGCCTGAATGCAAACATACTCTCAGACCCACTCAACCACTACTGATTGTTTATTCCCCAATTCTGATAACATTTGCTTTCTTTTCACCTCCCTGGATTTTTTTTTTTTGACTCCTCAGTCTGACACACACCCTGTTGTCTTTTCTGTTCCTCACCTTGTTTTGCTTAATCCTGCTCTTTTAATTTCCTTCATATTCTTCCCTATCCCTGTCTCTTGGGAGTGAAGGGGTGAGCAGCCTCTTCAAGGCACAGAAGCCCACAGCTATTTCACTTGTGGGGTGATGGTGCAAGCCTTGACATAAACAGCTGATTTGGGAAAATATATATTTGCAACTCCTGAGCCGGATTTATTACGATCCACAAAGAATAAGTGTGTCAAGTATTTTGCCAGGGGTTACTGCCTGTCTAAACTTTTATATAGGTTCTGGGATTTATATAGTTTTAAAAAGTTCACTTCTCTAGTGTCAAAATAGTACCTTTTCCTAATCAAACTGGTAGCAACAAATTCAACATTGTTGTTGGCACTTGAATATACATATATACACACACACAATCCCCTGAATCTAGAAGTACAGTTGTAAAAGTAAGTGAGGTATATATTTAGAAGGCTTTATTGATCCCATCTGCTTGTTGAACACACAGCACCTGCCAATAACTGAACTCCTAAAATCTTGTCCCAACATAAAACTTTGAGGGCAGGCTCTTCTGTCATCGTTTTTAACAGGACATCTTTTTTAGATTCCTCAGTGCTCAGTGTGTTTCAATTGCCTTTCCACACACAGCTGAGAGAGAACAACTCTGTGCCATGAGGGGAATAAATGGATGCAAGATCTCAGTGACTGGAAAGTTCCATCCAATTTTTTCTTTTGCTAAGGGAGTTCCTGGACCAAAAAGCTGCCATTACTTACACACAGACTGCATAGTGCTGCTAGCTAAACAAGTTAAAAAATCAGTGAAGGGGATCTGAACTTAAACAAATTGAAGAATGTAATTTGTAACAGAATATATGTACACTTGAAAATTACTTCAAATGCTAAAAACAAAAATAGACTGGAGCTAGAAATGCAGTTCTGTGTTTCTTTGCTAACTCTTTTTTTCCTTTACAAATCTGAAGCAGAAGACAAATCCTGGAAGGAAAACAGCCTCCAGTTGTCTAGGTGTCTAAGAAGTTTCATGCCAGTCAGCATAAACATATCCCAGGTGGCTTTGACTGTGTCACTCTGGTCTAATGGGAGAGCAGTGCGTGTACCTCAGTGACACCTCCAGTTGCAAGCAAGTACCAGACCAAGCCTTCCTGTGATTGTGTCCAAATCAGCAGATGCCCAGGCTGGATGTGGCCACTTTCAGACCAGTGCTAAGAAGGTCTGCACATTTCACTACATACCAGGCTCTTCCAGACAAAGCACCCTACTAGACTTGGAGGCCTCTGGATCAAGAGTCATGGTGCAGGGCTTTTCTGTCATCAAGTTAATCAGAACAACTCTCACTGCACTAAAGAGAAGCACCTCTAGAATAAGACTTGATAGGACTTTATAATCTCCTTGATGATAAGCCTTCCATCTCAGGTAGCTGTATCCTTGTTTTGTCATCTTCATTCAGCCTTGAGCCCTTCTTCAGACAGGGTATGTGGTTTAACCTCATGATGAGAATAAACCATCAATCAGGCAGCTGTGGAAAAGGCAGCCGCCACCAGACACATCTCCTAGCACTCTGGAAAAGGCATTGGAAAGACTTTATGGAATATACAGTTTAGGTCAGCTGCATTGGAGACGGTGAGAGGGAGCAAAAGCATCTACTAGGGACACAGATATTCAACTTTATAGAAGAGAATGAGAAGTATCTAAGCCAGAGCTAGTTGAAAGCAGAAGCTGGTACTGGCAAGAGAACAAATGGCTTTGAGCTAGTTTTGTTTGTGAATTAAGTTTCTAATGATGTGAGCAGTGAAGCTCTTGTACAGCTTGTAACCAATGCAGTATGTACAGGCAACAGTAAAACCAGCAGTAAAATGGAGGGTCACAGAAGAAGGAAAAGAATTTATTTCCTGCCATTCAGTGGCTCAGAAAAACTTTACTGTGGCTGCTTTTGTAAATTTTCCAAAGTTCATCTTTTGGTCTTCTCTGCTGCCAAATTCTCTCATTGACCACCTCCTTCCAGCAAGTCCCTCTTTATATCCCCCCACTCTTCTATCCAACCCTGCTGACTTCAGCTCAGCTGCATTGATGAGCTGGCATCTGCTTTCAGTGCTCTCTTTTGAAGAGAGAGCTGTTCAATCTCCCAGACTTTGGCATTTACTGAGGATAAAAGGAGCACCAGTTCAGGTTTTCGGCAACACCCTCTGTTCCAAAATAAACTTCCTTTATTTGTGGTATGCTGCAGTGTTTGAGGAAATCCCATAAATATTCTGACTTACTCCATTATAAAGAACAACCTTCTGAGCAAATGCCTGCAATTTGTTTAAATTAACTGAATCCTGGACGCTGAGTTTTTTGAATTTCTGGTTCATTTATCTGTTAATTTCCCTCCCTACACACAGAACTGACAAAATTATTTTTGTCTTTACCCTCATTTGCTTCCCTTTCCCATTTTTCTTCTAGAACACTTTCTCCTGAAACAAATATTTCTCATCTGCTCACTTTCTCCTCTCTCTCTCTCCCACATGTTCCAGTTTCTAAGATGCCTCTTACCTGCTTCCACCCCTTGATTTCCCTGTTTAATATCTCATTCTCTTCTGGCTTACACAAATCACTCCCCATATCACACAGTGGGTATGATTTAATAACTCATTTTTAGTTCCTGTCTACTGTCTCTCTTGTGACTCTGCCGATCTCACAATTACTTACTATGACCTTGTTTATTTTTATGAAATATACACTTTATAATTCCTCCCCCAATTCCAGGTCAGGCTCTCTGAAGTCTGCCCTCTGTTTCTTGCACGTAACTGAAACAGTCTTTGGCAAGGACTTCCATCACACCTAAGATGCAAAAGTATAATCTTTCTTATTCCATATTTTATCAGCACTTTCAACACCAACTGTGTTTCTTTTCTTGAAGTTGTTTGTTGGATATTTTTAACATTGGCTTCTACATTAGCAAGATTAATAAGTAACAGCTAATAGAACATTTTCTTTGTAAAATGAATTAAAATTCACTTGGATTTTCTTAAACAACTATCAAGGGTCCTGTCTCCTTTGCCAGCTACACAACTAATACTTGGGTGTGCCCCTGTGGAGCGTACCTGCATCCTAGAGAGAACATTGGTCTAAAAGGAAAAATAAAGTAGGGCTGATCTTTGCTTATATTCTGATCTTTCAGAGAACCAAGGGATTGATTCATAATATTTTTCCCTATTTATGAATTCTCCTAGCAGTATGAAGAATCCTTTTATCCGTACTTCATTAAAAGTATTCTCAAATTGCTTCAGTAAATAATCTTGGTCTTGTAAATACTTGCAGCCTTCTCTATTAAAAGCAAGTGCTGCAACACAAGATGCAACCTTCTAAATTAACTTGTAGAACTAGCACAACTTTTAAAGCACTATGTGCAGCTGGTTGCTGCACATTATCTGTGATATAAATTGTATTAAGCTTTCAAACAGGATCCAAAAATAATACCATTTAAATTACATAACCCAAAAAATACAAACCATTACATGCAGATTCTTAATTCCAACATGCAGTTATTAATATTTATATGAATACACAAGGATTTAAATTGAACTCTGAGCTTTTCATGAACATGAGCACAAATAAGTCTGCTTTTGGATAAACTGCAGAAAAATACTCATTGGCCCTTCCAACCGACTACTTGGGGGAAAAAAAAATCTTTTAGTTTTTGTATTATAGAACTCCAGATGTCAAGTCATTTAGAAAAATTACATTTTCTGTGATATAATACAATACAATATGCTGGTAGAGCACTTAGGACAGCTGGGTTGCCATCTCTTGTGGTCTGTGAGCACTGCCCTAGGAAACATGATTAACAAATCGGAGTTCAGCTGCAGAACTCATGTTACTGCTTTTTGTTTAGCATGCCATGGATTGAAACAGGAGGAAGATGCACATTTATCACTGGTATATGACAACACACTATTTGCTTGAACTAAAAGAGAGGTAGAAATATCATATTTAAACTCATTTATACTTGTGAAAATTTTAAAACTGAATCAGGAGCAACCTTACTACAATTTTGAAGGGAACAGTTTTGCAGCAATTTTCTTCGCTTGTAGAATTACGAACATTTCTTCCCATTCTGGAAAAACAAAAAAAAAATCCATATTACCAAAATTTTGATCAAGTTTTGTATCAAACTTTACCACAGTTTTTCACAGAGTAATTTAGATTGAAAAGAACTTTCAAGTGCCGTCTAATCTGGCTTTATGCTCAAAGTAAGACTGACTTCTGAGTCAAGTGAGGCTACTAGGGCCTTGCCCAGTCAAGTTCTTAAGAGTTCCAAAGCCTCTCCAGACAACTTGTTCCAGTGTTTGACCACTGTCTTAGTGAAAGTTTTACTTTATGACCTGTGATTTTCTTGCAGCAGTATTCAACAACTGACCATTGTCCTTTCAATGTATTCTGCACCTCAGAGAAGACCCTGTCTTCCATCTTCTCTAACAGGACTCCTACAGGTAACAGAAGATCCCCTCAAATGCCTTCTCTTCTCCAGGATAAACAGTCCCAGAGCCTTCTGTCTTCTCAGTTCTGTCACATCCTCCAGCCACTTCACCCTCCTGGCAGCTGTCCACTGGACTGGCTCCACTTTGTTAGTCTCTACTACTGGGAAGAGGCAAAACCAGGCATAGTACTTTCAACACACATGTGCTGGAGAAGAGGGAACAGTCCCTTCCCTCAACCCAGCAGCTACATCCTGGCCAACACAGCCTCCTACATGATCAACTTTGAGTGCCACAAGATCATGCAGCTACTTCTCCAGATCCATCTGCACAAGCACCTGTACTGTTGTACGTACAGATTTATTCCCTCCCAGCCAGGTCATTTTACTAGATTTACAAGGTTTCCACCAATCCACTCCCCTACCCTTTTGAGGTCCCCTTGGGTGGCAGCCCTCTGCAAGTCTTATGAGGATACATTTAGTCCTGCTATCCATTAATCATTTGAGACATTTTTGTATTTAGCATTATTATGCTGCATTATAACTTTGTACAGAAGTCAGAACAAAACTATTTTTCCACACCTAAGAAACTTGGTTTTGTTATTAATCATCTTGACAAAGCTATTAAGGATGTTTATAATATTACCAAAAATCAGCATTCTTTGACAAAATTGTTCTGACAGAAAAACATCATCTATTCTTTGGATAAACACTTACACATAATAGTCTAAGTCCTGTTTTTAGCAAGATTTGGGATTTTGAGATTAGTACCTCTCAGGAAGTGGGTTTGTTGGAGGGAAATGAAGATGCTGAAGGGCCTTGAGGGGAAGCTGTATGAGGAGTGGCTGAGGTCACTTGGTCTGTTCAGCCTGGACAAGTGGAGACTGAGGGGAGACCCCCACTGCAGTTACAACTTCCTTGTGAGGGGAAAAGGAAGGGCAAGCACTGATCTCTGCTCTGTGGAGACCAGTGACAGGACTTGAGGCCTGAAGTTTTGTCAGGAGAGGTTTAGGTTGGATATTGGGTAAAGGTTCTTCCCCCAGAGGGTGGCTGAACACTGGAACAGGCTCCCCAGGGAAGTGGTCACAGCACCAAGCCTGACACAGTTCAAGAAGCTTTTGGACGATGCTCTCAGGCACATGGTGTGACTCTTGGGGCTGTCCTGTGCTGGGCCAAGAGCTGGACTTGATCCTTGTGGGTCCCTCCCAACTCAGGAGATTCTATGATTCTGCATCAGAAGGACAGATGCAAAACCTGAAGAAATTTCCAAAGAATCTCTGATTGAAGATCTAGTGCTTATGTTTCCCATGTATGAATTACAGATTCCTTTTCCCCACTCTGCCAGCAGGGAAAGTGTTACAGATCCTCTAAAATTTCTGAAATAGGACAGAGCAAAACAAGCTTTAAAGTATCATCCTAAAGAGGACAAACCCCCTCTACGAAATGCGTAATAATCTGTTCCATGTTTGTCAAGGTTTTGAAAGTGAGCTTCTTTCATAACTTTATTCTACCAAAGAACACAGAAGATAAGCCTGATTTTTATAGACTTATTAAGTTTAAGCAACCATCTTCCATTTTATATGGAAACTGCAAATGAATGAGAGATTTCCAATTTTCTGATTTTAAAGCATTCGTAATACAGTATGACCTAGATGAAATAAGCTTTCCCTCGTGGTAAATTCGGTGGGATTTAACATGTGGTGATCTCAGAAGTATCATTACTTTCCCATAAAAAAGCTCCAGCTAAACATGTGATGAAGCAGCTAAGCTGGGGTCTATACTGATTCTCATAGCTGTTGAAGGAATTGTGTTATTAAATGTAAATTGATTTCTCTATTCAGTTTGACAGATACAGACAGTAATTGGTATTATCTATTTTTTCAAGCTTCCATACTCTTCAATAGAGTGCTACCCATTCCCTCTAAAGCCCTTCAAATGTTACAAAGGCAGGAAAGGGCCCCCAGAAGATCATCTGTTTATATCAGTCTTGTGGAGAACAGAGCTTTTTGATGAGAAAGGTGGGAAATGCATCAGCACTTTATTATAGCAGGGGTTATGATAAAGAACTTCCGTTCAAGTAGCAATCTATAAAATGCCTGATGAATTCAATAGTTACTAACTTCTGTTACCACGGTAAATGGCAGCATGTTTCTTTCTGGTTAAAGGTGTAAAATAAGGAAACCAAACATCCAAATTGCCAGGCACTGTTCAACTAAAACAAAGGACTTTTCACATATATTTTCACTTGACAGATCATAAAAGAGAAAATTGGTCCACTAAAAAGTGATAGTAGGGAATTGGCAACAAGGATGAAGATGGCAGATTTGTTAAACAGTTATTTTGCTCCAAACTTTCCAGAGGACAAAGGAGACAGAGCTTCATTTTCTCTTCACAGAGGACTGGAAAACAGAAAACCTACAACTGCTATTGAACAAAAAAAGCCTCAAGGTGTATTACGGCAAACAAATTACAGCCTGGTTAGCATAGTTAAGGGAAAAGGGGGATAGATGAAGAAATGATATGATGGACATTTAATGAAGACTTTCATGTGAATAATTTGATTCTAAATATCCATTGTGGACCCTTAGGAGTCCTGCTTAAACTAACTTGCTTTCATTCTTAAGACATAATATTGCTGCAGCAGGAGTAAGGGAACTGCAGTGTTTCATACACTTACATTTTCAAAGAGTAATAAGATTCCACACTGAAGATAATTGAATAAGGCAGAGAGTTATGGTACACAGGTTAAAATAATAGCTTTAGGATAGCAAATTAGCTCAAAAATAGGAAACAGTGAAGAAGTAATAAGAGGTGTGAAGGAAAAGGATTTACTAGTGAGGTACCTCAGAGGTCAGGTAGTTTTTAACTAATGCATGCGAACAATTTAGATAAGAGGAAATCTCACCTTTTCTGTGCCTGCTGCAGTTGTTTTATCCACAGGGACTGAACAAGAACAGAATATACAATGGAGACCCAGGATATACAGAGAAGAGGTGAAGGTTGGTCATAGTTTGTTGACAAAATAAAAATAATAAATGCCACACAACCTTGATTATACAAAGGTATACAAGGATATCATGTGGCTCCAGACAACCGGGAGTGCAGCTAATGGGACAGCTGAGACAGCCTGCTTTCCAGCCTTCAATAAACAGAAGCAAGTCAAGCACTGTGGTAGTCACTCAAGTTAAGATTTATTATAACTATGCTACAAGATAACACTTGTCAGTTTTCTCATCAGTAGATGGACATGAGCAGTCATAAATTCAGGTCAATATCATGGTCCTCAAAACCTGTGCTGAGGGGAAAGGGAGAGAAAAGATAACGAGCTGCAGATGGAATCCCTAGGAGCTCATGTGCTCCTTTTATGAAATACACCTGCAGCAGAGATGAAGTTAGAACAAGGCTGGGTTGCCCAGCCTTCCCCAGTTTTGTAATGTTGGTCTTCAGGAGACTCCTGATAGCATTTGTCTGAGCAGAGCATTCTTTACTTTCCTGTAGAAGCCAATTCAGGCACAGAAGCCTTGGAAAAACATGGGAAAAAAAGCCCAGTAACCTAACAAAACCCATGTCAAAATCTATAGGCAGTATGGTGGGAGGTGGGAAGTGTGAGGAGGAAGGAGATGCTGCTGCTCTCTTTTAAGGCTTTTACTGGAAGCTTCTTGTGTGCCAGGAGATTCCAGATTGAATTTTTGAGGCTACAGTCTTGCAGGAATAATTAGCTCTTAAATTTCTGTTGACTCACTAGTCAACAGTGCCACCTACATTGACATATTATGGGCAGCTTGAATTCTTCCCCAAAAACAGAGGTTCAGGATGAATTCACTCCCCTTATTAGGTATGAAGGTAAAGCAGCTTTGAAGCAACATCAATTTAATCAGAGAGGAGATGAAGCAGGCTGTGTAGACTCAGCTGTAATTCATACTGAGGTACGAACAGAGAGGCATTCAGCCCAGAAAAATGCTGGATTCCTTCCTGTCATGGTTTCGGAATGTTATTCCCCAATTTAGTGTTCCCATTGAAACACTCCAAACCCTGAGCTGGTCACTCATTCCCTGCTTCCTCTCCTTCTCCCCGCTGCAGCAGGCTGGAGAGGAGAATTGGAAGCAGAAAAGCTAAAGATCACAGGTTGAGATAACAATTTACTGGAAACAGCAATGAAATAAGAAAACAAACAGTAACAGCAACGATATTGATAACAGAGGGCACAAGAGAGGCAAATGATTCACTCGTGAATGCTCACCATGTGGAAAACTGGGAATACATGAATCACAGCCATGCTGCCCTGACCAAGAAGAGACCCCTTTCCCTGTCCCAAGAAAATGATGTGAGGTGCTGTAGGATAACCTCCAGTTCCTAGCCATGCCCCCTCCTGCCTACTGCAAAAATTAACCCCGTCTTAGCTGGAACCATGACACTTCCTTCTGCATTAACTTGCTAATTTAAAGAAGAAGCCTGAGGATTTCTTTAGGCAAGGCACAGAAAACTCTGAACTCCACTTATGCCCTTTTTTCAGAGTCTTAAAAATAGGGAGGAAGTAATTCAGTGTCTCAGCAATGCAGATTTGACACTTGTAGAAGGTCAAGGATTCCAACCTGAATCAGAAACAGTAGAAGCAAGGGAAAACACTTCAGCATGTATATAGTGCTGACCAAGCTGTGTAAGCAGGTATTTTACAGCTGGAATTTTCACAAGGTTGTTACAGAAGAGAGATGACACACAGTGATTTATTAGAGAAGCATTCATGCCTTCAGTTTCCTCCCTCACCAATGAGGATATTTAAAATCCTTTTAGTTTGCTAACTAGTGTTAGATCTGAAATGTCTTTACACTTCAATTCAGAATACCCCAGCCTACATATTAAAGTACTTATCCAACGGACACCCACTGGCTTCCATGGAAGGTTGGTCTGGGTGAGAACAAAAATTTTCAGCAGAATATGGACCTTTCTATAAACTGGCTAAAAAAGATTTTATTCAGTGTCATACTTCAGTAGATTTATGTAATTGGCTTGATGACAGTGTTTTCTATTAAAAATAAATAAATAAATAAATTCTATTTCCCAGCGTGAGAAATAGTAATCTTATCTCTTACTTAGCAGTGCTGAAAGGCCACACAGTACTTTTTCTGAGAAGAGCCATAAGAATATAGTCTTCGTGCTTAGTCTGTTCTTCAAGGAAAACAGTGACCTACCTCCTACATTTCAATAATTTTTGATGCTTTTGATGAAGAGTTCCTTGGTTTAATAACAGCAAATAGCATTTCCTATTTTCAAGCATTTTGGATTGAAACTAATGTTCAACCTAATTAAAAACATTGTTTTATCCTCAGAACCTGTTCTAATCAATTGTCAGAAGAGGAATTTGAAATAATTACTGTGCTTAGGCAAATTTTTGAAAGGAGTGATACGTCAAAGTGACAGAAAAAGCAGGACTTTCAAAGCACCATGGGATTAAGGAAGTTAAACAAAAATATCTTAACATGACTAAATCTACCATAGCTTCTTATGTTAGAAATAGCTGAGTGGAGAGAAAATGTCTCCTCCAAAATAGAGAGTAATCACAGATATGAATTAGAACACTTTTCCCTCAAGTCATGTGTAGTTGATTTCCTCTAAAATAAACAAAGGTATTTGAATATTTTTTTCCTGAGGTTTGCAGACAGCTTCAAACAAAAAGGAGTGGGAGTAAATCATTGGCACTACTATCTTCCACTGCTGAACGTCCTTATTAATGGATACATGAGTGAGTGGAAGAAACATGGGTGTGTAATCAGCTCAAGGCATATACTTGGGGGCAAGTTTGAATTGTAGGTATCTTCCATGGAAATATTAAGATTTGTACAAATGAAATATGAATAGCAGAGCATGTGTGTTTACAAGTTCCTGAAGAAACAGCATGGCAAAGTCAAAAGAATAGTCTGTTTGGATAAAGACAAGACAATTCCTGAGATACTGCTCTCAGACCTGTACTCCGGTAAAGTCCCAGCAGAGATGTGTCATCAGCAGGAGATCCTGAATCACGATAGCATGAGGACAGCAACAAGGCTGCAGCACCTCTTATGCCATTCCTTTTCCTGGTAAACTCTCATGAACAGACATACTCCTACTAGACAAGGGAAAAATCAGGGAAGGTTACTGCTCATTGTCCAAGATTCCTGAAGGTGCAAGTAGGTGGGATCCTTAAGCAAAGGTTCATCCTCTAACAACTGCTGCCTCCTAAAACACAGGAAATCTTGGTTCGGATATCAAGAACCAAAACATCATGGTCTATATCAAGAACCACAACAATAAGTTTTGACTGAACAGCTGGCATCCCTTGTCCTCTCTGTAACATTAATTATCTTGGCTACAACATTTACAACATGCATTTTGTATTTCACGTACAGCAATGTGAATTGACGAAGTCTGAGAAAATGAGTGTGCAAAATCTGTTCACTCACAGATTTCGTAAGCCAGTATTATATTTCGCCACAGAGGCAGTTCTGAAGAAAGTTCTTCACTGAATCTAGTTACACCTGGGAGCAGGTTTAGAACTCAAATCTTTAGGAGCAGTTCTACCTCCTGATAGGTGGAATCTCCTTCACTGAAAATATTTAGGACACAGCCTGATGGGATTCTCGGTTAAAGACTCTAAGACCTAGCTTTTAAGAGAGTGCTGAACTGCACAATATCTATAGATGTGCTCCTGTCTTGAATTTATACTTTTTATTATTTATTCATATGACTTCATTTTGGCTTTTATTACACAAGTTTCCAAGTGTATTTAGATTGTTTTAGCCAGATGCTATGGACATCATATTGGATAAAATACCCAGAACTAGTTAAAGGAATGAAATATGGATGGGGTTTGAGATGGGAGTTTTTGTGACGCATCAAATAATGTTGAAGAACATATTTTTATTCTGGAAAATGCAAAGTTTTATTGAAATAACAAGAATTTTTTTTTTTTTTAGTTTAGGCCTTCTGAGAGAGATTCATATGAGAATGTTCTGATCTCATGTCACAGACCCATAACCAGTGGACTCGCAGATCTAGCCACAGGAAAAATCCTTACAGACCCTAAATCGGCACTAGAAGACTCCTATGAATTTCAATATATTTTATGCAATGTCTTTTCTGAGCATGGGAGGATGAAAGACAAAAAAGACAAGGCAACTGATAGCAAAGCAGTCACCCAAGTGTGATCAGGCTGTCAGCGGAGTCACAAGAGAAATTAAAGATACTGCAAGGCTGGAATTCTCCTCTGTGCTAAATGGAAGTAGCCAGAGGAAGTAGTAGAGTCATCAATGTAAAGGTACAATGATTCAGATACAGAAAAACAACATTCCCTGGGCTCACTGTTATTCTCAGAAATGAACTTGTTTCTGTTTATTTTCCCTTCACCATCCTTTCCTATTACTGCCTAAAAATACGTACTTCTAAAATACAACCAAATGAAAGGCTCCTAGGGATAGGAAGTCTAGGTACAAAGCCTGCAAATGCCAATTTTCCACATGAATCATATTTAAAAATGACTTCAGAAAAGATTGCACACTTCTCAAAAGCAATAACTATCACCCCATGCTATGTTCTGTAAACAGCACGAGTGACATTATACATAATTATGCCTGTCAGGAAATTCTAGGCAAGCCCACTCTACCGAAGCCTTTCAGACAGAAGCTGCAGCAGCTTCACTGCAATGTGCATTGGCCAAAGCTCCTAAAGATTTGAGTTCTAATTACATAAAAGTGACATGGGCATAAATCTCATTTTCCCCAGTGCACCCCAGCAAGGAGACTGGGAGAACTGCCTACCAGATATGAAGAGATTAACCACTACGTCATGTTCATCACCTCTTTAGTAAGAAGCTGTTATATTGTGATGAATGACTGTTCAAGAGTCATCCCAAAGGCTGTTTGTAATCAAGAACCTGGCAAAAAAAACCGAAAACAATTTTATACAGAGCTATGCTGATCCATGATCAAGTTGAATAACTGAAGAAAAAAACCGTCAGACAGACTATGTTAGGTTACTTCTGTGAATCTCCCTCTGTTCTGCACCTACAGAAGGCATGAGGCAGCCTCTCATACAACTTGTAGGTCCCTAATGTCAGTCAAGGGGGCTTTGAGTGTAGCAGCAGCCAGGTATGTGTAGGGCATTGTATGTGGTGCCGGTGCTAGCAGGTGTGTGATGACTTTCCTGCACTCACAGGTCACACTGCCATTGCAGGTACCAAAACCACGCAGCACAGCTGAATTCCTCTCACCGCAGTAAGGCTGCTGTTTGCATCTACTTCCAGAAATAGTTTGGCCACAAGTGCTGGCACTTTTGCCTCCTGCTCCTTTGAGCATTAAAGATTAGTTTGCAAGGGAACATAAAGAGAGGCATGGGCAAGTTCAGATGAAGTGTGTTCAAAGCTGTGAATAAATCTGTCAACACAGCATAGTGCCGTACTCTGTAGAGATACCTGCACTAACTCTGAAGCAATGTCAGGCCATTGTAGCCCTACTCTTATGGAGAAATACTTCCAGCTTGCAATGCTGTCCAAGACATAACTAGAAAGCACTTTAACACTCTCCCAGGTTTGTCTTCAATCACTCTTGCAGTGCAGAAGACTAATCTTGTTACCCTCCAGAATCTGGGCTTTAAAATAAGATGCTACAATGAAATAAGAAATCGAAACAGGTCAAAACTGCAATACTTCAACATGACTAAAGCATATTGCAAGCACTTCACAGAGAAAATACAGCAAACCACATTAGCTATAACTAATCAAAACAGTATTGGGCTCTATTACTTTATTTTTGTCCCCAATTAAGAATCACCTATTTTACACGTTCAAAAACATATTTACTAGAACACCAGAATTAGGTTTTGAATTTTCGTGCTAAAAAGGAACCTGTCATTTAAGCTAGTCCGTACTTTTTCTTGAGCTATAAGTATCTCTTTGAACACAGAAAAAATAGGTGCAATCCTTTCTGCTGTTCATTCACACCATTCAAATCAAATCTGCATGAGGGTGTATAAATCCTGTTTATCAGACTTTTTTTTTGCTCAGAAACAGCACCAGCAGAGTTTTCAATATTCGAGACAAAGCAATTAAGCAAGACATTCTGGAATGGAGGATCTGCCATAGCATGCTTTATATCTAATTGTTTCTCCAATAACTGTTCTCACACACTAATTGCCAATCTCTAGCTATTTTATTTGTTTAGTGTCATCTTACAGCAATATAACGTCTGACCTCCTCTATTTCCATTACAAATTTATAAGTATAATGCATAAATAAGAATAAACAGGTCCAAAATGCCTTCCTTTTACTGTTTTACAACAGTCTGGGCTTAAATCTAGCTAGTTATGTATTGAAGTTACTCAGACTGTCTGTGGGTACCATGAACAGCAGCTCTGGCTTCTGAAACTTATTTTCGAAGGCTTTCACCTACATGCACATGGACTCTGTACTTTATGAGTACTGATGCTCACCATTTGTCTTTTAACTGTTTCCTCTTGGGACAGTGCAAAATATCTGATCAACTTCATGACTGTAGACTACCTTTATTGTTTATTTGCCGTTGCTCAGGTTTGACTACAGAATAGGTTTCGTTACATGGCAACTCAAACTAATGCTATTGAGTACTTAGGATTACAGCAAAATTTCTAAAGAGCCGATCTAGTTTTATTTATTTGCCTTTAAACCAAGATGCTACAGTTTGTGGGTACCGGTAGGCCCAGAAATAAAGCAGTGAATGGGATGTAGCTGAGAAAAGGACTAGTCAGAGCCATTTCTTCAATCCCATCTGGCATGCCTAGAACCTGTGGTAGAGCCTCATACTCCACAGGACTTCAACATGTTTAATAATTCTGTCAAACACTAGAAGTTTTATAGTACTTTTTAACAGAGGCAAACCCTTCGTGTACTCCTGGAAAGTTTGCAAGTCCTGCATGACTTCATGCTGAATAGATGAGCTTTGCACAGACTCCTGCAGGAGTTACTGCACATAAGCCACACTGTCTTTTTCACTCTTATAAGGAATCACAGGAGATTTGTGGCCCTAATATTTTCATGCTGAGAGCACTGGACCACTCAAAAATCCTATTCAAATTAAAGGTGAGGTTATGCAGATGTTTATAACATAGTGTTGTTTAATAGTTAAGAGTATGCCTCTTTCAAAATCTGCTGTCCATTAAGGTATAACAGAAAACCTAAATCTACTTTGTAGCAGGTGCAGCAGATTAGGAAAGTAGAATAAATACTTATGAGAGTCATTATTAACCACATTCCAATGTACTGTTCAGGGTCAGTTACTCTCTTCTAGATTAAAAAAACCCAAAAAACAAACAGAAGAGCCAGTTACAAGCTGATCCAGGGACTGACTCTTCCCTTCTTTCTAGAACCTGACCTAATCACAGTCACAAGAAGTTGCTTCTTCTTTACTGATCGCTAAAATGTCTAGTTCCTACATCAGCCTACGTAGTAAAGTAAAATTATATTTTATATTCTGAGAGATCTAAAGGAAAGTATCAGGGCTGCAGGCCTAAAGAGTCATCTTTGTTTCAAACTGCCACAGGCATGCAGATGAAATTTCAGTTAGCCAGGTATTTTATAAACACCCTAATCTCTAGATAGATTAAGCTATTCACTTAAAAACGAAGAGAAAACACGTTTATGAAGAGTCAAAAAGGCATAGGAAACAAGGCAAGCTATTGGGGGTTAACTCCAGTGGTCAGCTAATCACCACACCACTCTAACTTTATCCCCTTCCTCATGCCCAGTGGGATGGCAGAAGAAAATGAAGAGAAAATGTATGGGTCAAGATAAGAATAGTTTAATGAGCAAACAAGACGTGAAAGAACAAAGGAGCAACATAAGACGTGACAGTACTCACTCACCTCCTCCCATGGAGGGACTAATGCTCACTCAGACCATGAGAAAAATTCCTTAACCTACTGTCCTCTCAATTTTATTGCTGAGCATGATGTCACACAGCATGAAGAAGCTTTTTGGTCAGTTTGGGACACCTGCCTGGTTGCATACCCTCACAGCCTCTTGCCCACTCCCAATCTCTTCACTGGGCAGGGTGGGAACAGGGCAGAGTAAGGAGAAGGCCTTGACGCTGTTCAAACACTGTTCAGCAGTACTCAGAACCATGTTATCAGTGCTGCATGAGAGGATAGTAACTAAAAAAAGCTATAATTTACTGCCCTGCCTGTTGTTTCTGGTTTATCTTGCTCCCTACCAGAAAACGGCAAGGTTTTGTGCTTGCTGGTTTGGATTTTTTCCCTCCTTTCAACCCTTCCTTTTAAGAACTGAAAAATCTTCAGCCAAAGTGCTTTTATCAGTGGAAAAAGCCATGTGCATGTCTCCTGCCATACCCTGAAACTTCCATTTTATGTAAATGTAAAGACATTTTGTACAAAAGCATCGAAGAGATGGAAATATAAGACAATTGTTGGATCTTGAAGCCAGTTCTGATGGCAACCAACCACAGGATGGTAACAGGTTTGAGGATCGCTGACTCCTAATCATCCCTTACAAGTGTGCTATGCTATGTCCCACATGTACAAACTTATGGTTTTGCTGTATAGACTGATGCTCAGGTAAGAATGAGTGAAATTTTATGAAATACGATGATTTATAGGCTGCACATTTTTTTATCATCCTATATTTTTTTAATTTGCTTTTGAGAAAAATTATTCTAGGTGCTCTAAGCCAATTTTCTCCTCCTCCATATACCTGTATAATAGCTGATGTATTTCATGGGATACACATATGCAGCTGTTTTCTCCCATGTTCCAAGGTCTGCAATATGATATCAAGCCTGTTTCTCTGAACAGTCCCAAACTTTGCTACTCTTAGAGAATGATCTCATTTTGGACTAGTGTTCAGCATAGACTTTCAAAGAGATAGCACCTGAAATCAGTCATCTATGTCTCATATGAGCAGAGGAGGGGAAGACATTGCAGGGAACTCTTGGTCAGTCTGAAGCCCAGATGAAAACCTCCTCTTTATCCAAGGACAGTACAGGCTATCAAGATCCTGCAGTCCTAAAAAAGACTTTAACTTACTTTCAGAGTCAAAGTAGGTAACAGTGTCTCAACTGATCCTAATCTTGCTCCTTGCTTTAAAGCCTTTCTCCAATCAGCCATGCATCAGTGGCAGAAATACGCCACTTCACTTGGCAATAGGGAACTGTTGATTGATTGCTGTACAAACTGTGCTGATTTACATGATTTTACCATAGAGTCTAAAGGTAATTTATTTTAGGTGGCTGGGAGGACACCAGATCCTTGTAGCATGCTCTGAAGTTTGCTTTACCTGTCTTCAAAAGAGATTGAAATAATTTCATTTACATAGTTATTTTAAAATTGGGTCCCGGTTAGTTAAATCTCTCATTCTGACAAATTGCCAAGTGATTTCTGAAAATAGGTCATTTTGAAGACATACTATTCTTTCAGTCCACCCCCTACAATGGCTTTTTCTAAACCAGAGATTCATATTTGCTAAATTATCATAGGAAATAAAAAAAGGTCATTAAGCAAAATCAATTTCTTTAAGGAACATCTTTAAAAATGTATGAAATGTACTTTACTATCATTGGCTTTCAATTAAAACTGACTAAAGTCTACAAAGGCTACGTTTACAAATGTGACACATTCAAGTGAGAAGGGAAAGTGAGATTAACCAAAATTCATAATAATTCAGACTGGATGCTGCCTTGCTTAATATTTTCCTGCCGTGCTCTTTTTGAACTTTCCATTATGCTTAATAGGATTTGTTTGGGATTTAGGATTAAAGGATTTATGGGTGTTCTTACAGAGATCACCTGAATTTAGTGGTAGACCCAAGACATAAAACTAATCTCTGGAAGTGCATCAGGTTATGCCACATTTTAGAATATTGTTTCTTGGAGCTTGTTTTCCAATTATACACTCCTAAAGCATTCAAACCTAGAAACTGGAAAGGACTCCTTCAAAAGATTCAGTGAAAGTTGATCATATGGACATACATACAGAAATAATTTTGCCCTGAAAAATCCACTACACCCATAAAAGACAGTCTAATCTTGTCAAAGTGGGAGATATTAAATGACAAAGAGCTGAGTGCCACGTGGGATGCAATAAATGGCAGCAAGACAGCAGGTCTCCACAGCTGACAGCCTGCCCATCCATGGAAAGCAACACCAAGGAAGAGAGAGGGCAGTGACTGTGCCCAGAAAGATCCTGCTTTCAGACATCTTGAGCTTTCTCTGTTCTGTTAACAAGTCTGGAGTCAGGAAAATTTTATTAGCTTTTAATGGGTCCCCTGGAAACAGGTGTAAGGACAGATGAGTACCAAGACCAGCAGAACTGCAGCTGCCTGTCTCACCTTAGACACAGGGAATTGGATGAAGCAGAATTACCATAACCCTCAAGAAGAAGATAAGAAAAATGGAAATATGGAATGTATTGAGTGCCAACTGCGGTGAAAGGTGCTACTAGTGGGATCAGTCTGTAAGCATGACACTACTCTTCAACATCATGTGCCCAGTGCTATTCTCCAGAGTCATCACAGTCCAGTGATGGGATATGAAAAGACACATCACATGTATTTAAACTTAATAACTGTAATGCTGGTGAGAACAGAGCAGCATTCTGATGGCACAAATTGCCACAGTCATCATTACACTCATTGTAGTCTTATATTTAATGACAACAGACTTCCTGCATATTGTGTGGGAGTTCATCAAAGAATTTACCTTATATTTATATGGAATATTTTTCCCCCTCTGCCATGTAGGCAAGGACAGTCAGAGAAAGGACCCTGAACTGCTCTAGTTACAGTCACAAAGCAGTACTGAAATTTCCCTTGTTGCTCTATTAAATGCAGGCTGCTGTGGCTCCTCAAGTTGTCAGAGGGCAAAAGAGGGAAATGTAGAGTTAGCACCAAGAGGGTTCTGTACGGGGGAGCAAACACTGCAGCAACTGGAAGTTCAGCAGCACCTGAACTCCCAGAGGAGGAATACTTCCAGAAAACTTACCCCCTTCTTGCCTTCACCCATGCTAGAGGGAAATCCAGGACAGCAATGCAGCATCACAGACTGTTCGTCCAGACACACTTGCAAGGGGCAGGTGTGACAAGCTAGCTGGGAAATATACCTGCAGAAAACCATGCACAACTCCAGACTGCCATTTTTTTCCAAACCCTGCATAATCTGGAGTCACGTCACCAATGAATAGAAACCTTTCCACTACAATCTGAGTCACATTGCTCGCACTTGTCTCCCACCTTCCCAGAGTTGTTACAGCTGCTGAAAGGAGGGGCAGTTTTTAAACCATGGTGAGATAACTTTGACCATCAGCACACTGTGCATTTTCTGAAAGACTGGCTCTGCTATTGCACTCCTGTTTATTGAGATTACATGGCACTATTGAATTTTTAGAGCAACTGCAAGTTTCTTGTTTTCTCTCAGTGCTCTCATACTTTAAGCCTTGATATAAACCTTAGGATGAAAGCATTTTCTTTTTAAAAGAACCAGGCTTTGTACCACACGGTCACCAAGGCTAATACAAAAGTTATCTCCTTCAAACTTATGTGCATTTGCCATTAGGTGACAGGCCTCCCTGTCCAAAGCTCTGCAGTATTCTCTTATACAGTGTGTTCTGTGAAGCATAGAAGGTGGCAAGGTATTAAAGTGCAAATCTGCAGTTTTTGTTTCGGAAGCCCAGCACAGCTGTATGGGCACAACTTGCAACTTCCGTCTCCAGACTAGTACAGCTTTCTCTGCTTCCAAATGAAGAGGTATATCTGTGGCACACAGGCACACAGGCCTGTGGTGGACTGAGCATACTAACAAAGCTAGCCACTGCAGATTCAGACCTCAAAAAAAGCCCAGAGACACTGCTACCTACAGTTTAACTCCACAGTACATGCAGAAGACCCAGGCAGTAAGCTAGGGCACCAGAAAATAGACCCAGGTGTATGTACTCTTACAGCATCACTGTAAGGGCTGAATTCCCCAGTCTGACTTAAATAGAAGCCACGTGGCCCATGGTCAGGTGTAGGTTGTGGTCCCATGTGAAGCCTGGTAAGGGCAATTAAGGATTATTAGAACTTTAACAACAGATTTGCTGATGCCTGTTCTTTCTGGGGAACTTGGCAATAAACACCAGGAAGAGTTTAAACACATAGAAGGTTGCGTTGAGAAAGCTAGCAACGGCCAATGCTCTTAGGGACCTGGTCCTGCAGGCAGGTCCTTTCTGCAGGGTTCATTTCAGTCCACTCATAGCTTTCTGAGTTGCTGCAAACACTGTGTAAAACCCCTTGGCTCAAAGCTCCTCTGAGATGAGGCTGCTTGCTCTCTCCTTTCCACCCAGCAATCCTGTTCTCTTCCAAGATCTTTACTCCTTATCCCGCTGTACCCCACTGACCCTTCAGCTCCAACAGATAATTTTTATTATGATTTGCTCCTTGGGTACACAGATTTGTCACCTTTCCTATACCTTCTTCTGTGAGTCTCTAAGAAACTTTACCTATAAGCACTTTTCACTTGCATTTCTATGAAGGTCCTCCTTGTTGGGCTTTTTCTGGTTTGTTTTATGCAGGGGTGCTGCTCTTTGGTCTTCACAAAAATCTTGAATAATTGTTTTGTCTTTTCTCTGTGTCATTTAGGAAAGCTGGGCTCACGTGTCATTTCTGCTAGTTCTGTCCCAGCTGTCTCTGTCTGGACTGAGACTCCCTAGCCTTTGGCTAAATGCTATGCTTGCAGAAGGAGAAATGTTCCCAGGCCTTGTTTCCCTGAGGGGGAATGGCATAGCCTGTAGTCCATCACATACAGCAGGCACAGTGACAGGGTGCCTGCCCCCTACTTACTGTTTTACTGTTTACAGTTTCACTGCCAAAGGTTAATGAACACATTGTTCCAGGTCTAGAAAATACATGACTCTTTCAGAAGTTTCAGCCCTTTCTCCCTTAAGCAATTTCCACAGGAATTCTGAAACCAGTATCCACTTGACAGGTGCTATCCTCTTTCATTTTCCTTTGCCAAAATGTTGGACCACGATACTCCAGTATTATTTCAGACTGCACAGCAAGGCTTTCTTCACTATGCTATAAACTTCAAAGTCCTCTAAAAGATGTTGTAATCAACTCTTTGAGACTTTCTCTGCAGTAGATAGTAGGTAATTATCCTTTTCCTGTTCCTTAGCTCCGCACATCAGCCAAAACTTTTCACTGGCATTAAAAAAGGTATTGTTAAACTATTTTCTTTAATATTTTGGAATATAGATTGCAATATCCATCTCAGTATTGAAGACCCTTGCAAGAAGGCTTCTTAATAGGATTTCAATCAATATTTTAGGGATGCACACCAAAGTCGGGCATATGAAGACACCAAACTGCTGAGTTCAGCTTAGTCCAGCCAAGAGTCTGGTATGATTGGACACATACAGAACAGATTATTAGGAACCTAAATAGCTACTTCTATAAATAGGTGACTGCTTGTGATGATGTTAGCTTAATGTAAGAGGTTACTGCCTTCTTCAGCTGGAAATTGTTTCCTCAACAGAAAGTACCTGATGGTTAGTATGATCTTCTATTCTGCAGACTAATCAAGTTCACTTGAAAACTTTTCAGGATTTATTCCACATTGTAATAGAAAAAGAGCTGTTGTTGTGCCTCAGCTGGGAGGAAGTAACTTCCATTAGGCGTCTAATAAGTTGTATATGTACTTTTGTCTGAGAGGTCAGGGAAATGGACATTCATATGATTAGTTAAATAAAGTGGTGTGGATTGTTTGCTTTTGGACTGGGAAACTTAAATTACACTGTTCTTGACTGTTAGGCACCAAAGTACTTTTCTTTGGATCTGGCTCTTCCTTGTAGTCCAAATTTCAGAATCCCATTGGGGAAAGAAGGCAGATTTGAAAGATGTAAGAGTTTTAAGTCCTCTCATTTAACAACACGTGTTGTGTTATATAGAAAACATCAAATGCATTTCATTGTAGAAGGTATTAAAGTGACTTACATACTGTTAAAGTTGCTATTAAGCCTGAACTGAGAAGGACACTATGTATGTTTAAAGTATTACTTCTCACAGGGACTGGTTTCCTTCATAAGCATGTATGCCTTGTATATACTAAAATGTGAGTAAGGTATTTCATTTCATGAGCCATCTTCACCTTCATCCCTCCTAATAACTTCTCATTAAGAGACACATTCAATGCCAAAGAACTGAGATGACTTTTCTTCAATACTCTCTCTCTAAGAGTGCTGCATGAATCTGAAGGCATATCTAATGATCACATGTAAGGAGTTGCAAGTAAACTCACCCACGTTCTAAGGCAATTAGAAGCCAGGAAATCTAGTTAGACAGCAGTGAGTGGGAGGTAATAGATTCCAAGCTGGTTTGCTCAGTCTCAGCAGCACACTGCCCATAACTGCAGTACTCCCAAGTGAATGTTTTGAGCACAAGATGAACTTATGTCCATATGGGATACCTTGGAACAGCATGTAGAAATGCCACAGAAGTGACTGTACACTAGAAACATCAGAACTGGTTCAAGACAGCAGAATAATATGAAAGCTCCAATTTATTGCCATAGACACAACTCATAAAGGCAGATCAACTTTTATTACACCAGAGGAATGGGGATGTACTGAAAACCTCCTGTAAAGGAAAAAGGAGGCAGCTAAGGCCACTCATTCCCAAAGGCTAGCCCTTGTCCAACAGATAATATTTCTAAATTGATAGTAGTGCCCAAAAGTGCGTTCAACAGTCACATCTGCATCTCAGAAGTGTCCAGATTCTTTTGTAGACCCCCTGACATGTCTTCCATGATAGGATGTTGCGATTTACAAATTATCCCGTGTCCTTTGCATCTGTGACTGTCCCATATTCAAGCAGCAAGTGCTGCTTCTAATTATCTGCTCAAGACACAATCCAGTATGATCCAAATGACAGATCTCAAATCCTACAGATCCCCAGCCTCCTCTCTGGACTTGCTGTGTAGTTGCATTGCTGTTCACTGTTTCCAGTCAGCTAAATACAGCATGAATAGTAAATATCCCCCTCTTCAGGTCTCTTTCCACCTGCCATTCAGACACACCTCTATAATCCTGTCTGTGTTGTCTCTGTGACTGTAGTGCATGGACTGGGGTGCTCTTTTCCTGTTTGGCACAACTACTGTCCAGAAGCAGAACTGATGTCTCACAAAGGCAGCACTGTTCATGGGCCTGCTATCAATCACATCTCACCTGCAGAGGTGAGGGCACTATCTGAGCCAGAGCTCTCTCACTGCCCATGGAAGCAAAACCGTAATTCAAACCTGACAGGATGGGTGGACATGCAACACATGGGAGTAAAACAACACTGTGTACACAAAGGAGACATGTAGGTTAAGCAACACAAAGAACCCAAACGTAATTAAAACTATGTAGTTGGAGGCTGAACCATGCCCTCCCTGAATGACTCCATGAATGTCATTTCTGGTCATCCATTTTGCTTCATTTTTTTCTCTCCTCCTGCCAGCAAAATGCTGCCGGTTGCAGCATCAAAGCTGATAACATTAAGTGATGGTTTCCAAAAAAGATGTTCACCTTTTTTCTGGAATGGTTGTTGTGTCTTCCTTTACTCATCCAGGGAACCACCAAAGTTGGCTGGAGAGCTCTGCATGCCTAAGACAGTAACCACTAGTGTCATTCCTTCGTTAGAGTAGTGCCTGATTCTGGAACCCTTGACTGTGGAAATAGTGCTTTGAAATCTTGGGCCAGCAACAGATGGAGTCAGCCAGCACCTCGAAGGGGTGAGGCTGTCGGGAACTATGGAGAGGAATCACTGCTGTAATTCTCTTGAGGTTTTCACCACTGGTACAGGGACAGCAAATGTTCTTCAGTGAGCAGTGTTAGAGATGTTTGCTTGGCTCAAGCTGACAGAACTGGATCACAAAACTTGTTACAGACATAGCCCCTGTATCACAGCTGTTGTTCATGCATGTTTTGTCTTGGAATCCTCCTTTCAAACTTAACTATTAAGTGACCAGTTTGTCTACATGGCTGTGTCATACAGGTCTATGTAGTGCTACTCTGGTGGCCTTTACTTTGTTGATAATTAGATTCACTTGACAAATGCAGAATTTGTGAAACACACAGAAAGAATGATTTGTGTGGTAGGGAAAGACAAAAAGGGATATTCATTTCACAGAAATATTGTTAAATCCTAGCTATAGCTCCTTGAACCTCTTTCTCTTCATATTTAAACTTTACAGTGTAGTACAAGGTACAGAGTTTCTTTTCATATTCCAAGTTTACAGCTGAACAAATATATATTAATATAGAAGCTGTAATGTATTCTGAGTTAAGCTGTCATAAAATCTAGGGCTTTTCACATCATCACTTTTGAAGGTCAGTGCCACAGAGAAGAAGCAGCATCTGTACTGGATCACCATGAATGTTTGTAATACATTGCAATAAATACTGCAATATATTTCATTTTTATACGTTTTGATGAAGAAGCAAAAGTGCATCTTCAACAGTAGCTTTTCAAAAATTGCTCATCTGTTTGGAATGGCTGTAAAAGAGATTGAAGCTAAACATTATTCATAGATACATTACAGCTCCTCACTGAGACCAGAGCTGAAATGAGAAGAGTTTTCCAATGATATTTCATCTGGAGTATCGATTTTTATGAGCTTGTCCCACAAAGCTATTGCATGAGTGTTCCAGACAAATATAAGATGTAGGTTATCATAGCTGGCTTTCTTTCCTAAGTTTGTTTTTCTTCTTCCAACTGGGTTGTAAGCATTTTGCTCATTTCAGGTTTTAATTCTCCTAGAACACCTAACAAGGAGCGTGAAGACTGCTCCTGTGTAGGATTTTTTTGAAAACTATCATTTGCTTTTCAGAGAGTGCCTGAATCAAGTCAGAAGAGATATGTGGAACACTTTTACCCCTAACTTTTGCCCAACAATGAAAAGTAACAGTTTTTTTACTGTGAAATACTTGCCAACAAATTAGGTTGCTGGGTGCAGAAACCTGGAAAAGTCCAACCAAAAGGTTATGAATATGGCAATAGACTTCTCCATCTGGGCAAATTTGGTCTGTCAAGAAATCTGACCCTGATTTTTTATTTGCAGCAGATTCCCTAGTACTTAAGCTTTACAGAATTTACTTTAGGGTTGCCTAAGGACTGGACTGTCTCTGAAACTCCCTTATTATCTGGTCAAATGATCTCATCTGGTCACCACAAGGCACAGTGACAAAGGAGCAAGGGGACTGTACTCCAGTTACTTCTCATGATAATTTAACCTTGAGGAATTGAAGTCAGTCTGACTCCTGGAGTCAGTCTGACTCCTGGCTGTGCAGTGAACTCCTGGAGTAATGGAATGTCCTGCTTTTAATCTGTGTTCCCATGTGCCTGGGGGCTGGTAAAAAGACCACTGCAATTTTCAACAGTTTCTAAAGTGAAAAAGTTAGTGGAAAGAAGAAGAAGAAAAAGAAGCCAGTGACTTCAAGTTATGGTTCTTGTCTGCAGGACAGCAGGACACAGAGGGCAGTGTGAGCGCCAGCAGGCTGCATGGGCATCTCTTACGTGCTCCACCTTGGTGCAGCTCAGTGTACACTGCCAATAGGGAACTAGGGCATTCCCTACTGGCTTGTGCCACCCCACTCTCTTTGCTGCCTCACGAGGGCTTACACAAAGTTGCCGTTTTCAGCTTTGCCCCTGAATTGCATTCCTTGAGGGCATTCATCCCCTCCTGATGCAGGACATCAGCATATAAAGTTTCAACCAGGAAGCAAAAGGGCATTATGGGGGACCTCTCCCTCACAGCAGCTCCAAGCCTGACACAAAAAAACTGAGTGTAATTGTCCTTCTTCTTGGATGACAGACAGTTGCATCCCTAAAAGAAACACTGCTTTTCCATTCAGTAATGACTTACTTATTTCACTGTACCTTGGATTCTGCAAGAACAGCCTATTAACTACAGAATATCAACACATTGCACATGTTCCAGAAGAAACAGCATTAACAATAACATAAAGTAGTTGTGATTTTATGAAATCACAGTCCTGTGCGATCCTTTATTAAAATGTGGCAGGTTGAACACTGGATATTATATTTGGATCTGCCTTAGATGAACAAAATGAAAATGTCAGAAAGGCTGGTTTGTTATTGTTCTGTGAAGTACTGAGGTGGTTTCTCAAACAATTCACGTTATGATGTGAAAACTACACACACACACACACCAACCAACCAACCAAATAAAAATTTCTAATAAAACTTTGAAGTTCTACCTTTTTTTGGTCCACATTTCAGGGTTTTCCAAATTCAAAGAATCTTATTACATGAATGCAAAGATGGTGACCAAGATCTGCAAGTATCTCAAATTTGGGGTGCCTGTATCACTATTAGAACACTTGGATGGGATTTAAAACAAAAAAAATCCCTTGGAAAAAATGCTTCTGTGAAAAAAACTTGTTGTGGAAACATGGGGCTTTTAGATAACTTCTTTGTCCCAAACTGATTGCTTGCAGGATGTGCTTGCTTACCACAACTGCATGAAAAAGAGTGACAAAATAGCCAACTGACCCAAAACTTAACATTTTGTAGATAGCATATTATCTGTAATAATTACAACCAAAGTTTAAGCCTTGCTCATTTTATACCTGAGCCTACTACTTTTAGAGGTATGTCACCCACCAAATTAATATCTTGCCTCTGTGGCTTTTCACAAAAACTTTGAAAGACATTGGCTTGAGCCCATGTGAAAAGTGAAAAATCATTTGAATCCAATAAAAACAGGAAATTTTTTACATTCCATAGATGATTTTCAATTTTAGGAAAAAACCAAAAAAAATCAGAAGGGAAAATAAATTAAAAAAAAAAATCCAAATCTGAGATAGCTACTCTAACTGAAGCAACTCCTAAATTACCATTTCGTTCTGAGAAGCCAACTAGGGGCAATTTTTCTGGGTTTTTTTCATTACATTTTTGTTTGAAATTGCATAGAAAGTGTAGGCATAAGTGGAGACAATAAGCAGGTAAATATCAAGCAGATTTATTTGAAAGTTTGTATCTTCTCCCACTGATAGCAGCAATAAAGCTTTCAGCAGTGTAAAACTCTCAAGAAACATTCCCTGAAACTATGGCCAAATGGGTCTATTTTTCACTCAAAGTGTATACCATGTGGGGGCCATAAACTGCCACAGGGTCACATTTAACAGGGGAACCAAGCTAAATAAAATAAGAACCAAGCAGGTAACAGTCTTCAGCCTTCCCCACCTCCCCACCCTAATATGAATCTTAGTGATTTGAAAACCGAGTTGCTTTTGCTTTATAAATAAATAAATCACTTGCTTTGACACTTGGTGAATTTAGCTGGAGGCAAAATGAGATCTTTTGAATACTGTTTGTTCTTGCACTGTTTCTGTCAGAAGCCCAAAATCTCGGAAAAATGAAGTTTAAGAGAGACACTTTCTTCTGAGATCTATAAAGAATTAATAGGTAGAGCATATCTCGAGTTCAAAAAACCAAAGAAAACATCCAAACCTATGCAGATGGTAGATGTAAGGTGGGAGCTTACATCTTTAATCTGTCAATGTCTGTTGACACACTCTCATTGTTGTTACACAGCTTCTGGATGGACTTGCCACTCATGTCACTGAGATAGATTTTTTTCTATGTCACTCTTTCCATGCAGTGACCACAGATGACTAATGATTTTTGGATTAGATTTACTAATGCTTTGCACTTGTTTCTGTTACTCTGTGTGTTTGGACAGAGGAAACAGAATACCCTCAGGTTTTGTGTTTGGTTTTTTCCTCCTTTCATCTTGACAGCCTTAGAATTGACAAAATAAATAAAGAAGTTCTTTTCAAGACCAAGAAAAAGGCTTCTGCAGTGCCCTAAGAAATTATGTTCAATATATCATTTATCCAGTTTTAATGAACATGTTTTCAAAGCTTATGGTGCAAAATTAATAAACATTTCAATGCAAGATTTAGGAAAACATAAAACTCTAATGTCACAATTTCTACCCATTTGCATATCTATTACGGCCATAATTATTTAATTAAACTGACCTGCTTCAAAGTGGCAAATTCTAGTGCTAGACATTTTATTCTGAAAAGCCTTTGACTGGCCAACACTTCAGTTCTCTTACAGCTAAAAATCATTATCTGAAATGATCGAAAATAATCAAACCCTTGTTCTCTTGTAAGAAACTAAAATGATCCTGTCCTTTCACATTGCTCCAAAAATAAACTGAAAAAAATACTGCAAAACATAGAAAACTCGTGAAACTTCATTTCCTGTTAATGGAGATTGCTGTTATAATATCCTGTGCTCCTCATGTAACTGTGTTTATTGTAATCATTACATGGCACTAGCATGAATATCAGCACAGCCTGAATGCCGATGTTTCTTCAGAGGTTGTTAAGGAGACATTAAAATGTATTAGGAGAAGTGCAGCCATTTCTTTGCCTTTCCTGCTCAGTATTTCAATTCCATTTTCACATCATCCTGATGATTTTTCTTACATGGAGCTCTCAACGAAGGTTGCAATTACCTTTCAGGAGAATTCAAGAACCACTGACAGGCCCAAAAGAATAATTGTTGCAGCAATGTGTATGGGGAACAGAAAGAAGGCAGATCATGCCAGGTACAGATGATACTTTTCTTTGAGAAGATACTGGCTTTCTGTAGACAAGTGAAATACGTTAGATCCAATTTGCCTGAATCACAGTAAGGTGTTCAGGGAACTCCTGGAGTAAAGAAATTAGGAATTAGGAAACTGTTTGAAAGATGGGTTAGGAAGTTCGGGGGAGATGAGTGACAGTGTGGTAAATAAGGAACTTTCACAGTAGAGGGGCGCTATTAGGAGAACATCTCAGGTCTTAGAAAAAGCTGTTGTCAGCTTTTCTTTAATGGCCTTTATGCAAGAAAAATATTTCTAACTCTAATAATGAAATGTACATATGTTGCAGACCTGGAAGACATCGCCAGAAAATATAAAAGGATGCAGAGACAGTTTGGAAAAACAAGACAATGATCTGATGGGGTCATTAAAGAAACAGCTAATATTTACCAGACTGTCATTCTAGCAAGGATGAAGGGCATGAATACTTCCTTACAAAACCCTGTTAAGAGTTTATCTAGAATTCAAAACACAATTCTAATCAGAAAGATTCTAGAGACATGAATTCAGTGTGGCTACTAGGATGGCAGGAGGAATAAAGAAACTATGCTGCAAAGTCAGAGCAGAGGTGTCTGCCTTGCTGAGGGAACAAAAATCTGCGCTAAAAGAGAATACACTTTGCGTTTCAGGGTTTTGAAAGTTTGGGCTATTCACTGTTTCTGTTTCAGATGGATGTACATTGCCTTTTTTTCCTCCAGGGTGGTCTTATCTTACTCTCTGAAAGTGCATCTTAAAAATAATCAAAACAAAAATCAATCAACTCCTCCCTATGATTCTTTGAAGCATAAACAAGAACGTCTTTCTGCCTGGTTAATACTTTTGGTAAGGCTCATCTGCAAAGCCGATTTTACCAAGTCCATGTGTGTTCACAGTGCAGAACCACCTCATACAGACTTACAACAAGCAGAACGCATTAGAAAAATAAGTATTTCATGTGCTCCTTAATCAATGTTTTTCCTTCCTTTTCAAATCCAAGCAAATGTCACTTCATTTCAACTTCCTATCCGACACGTTGTGACATACATTCTCATTAAATTATTCCTTATTAAAGTAGTAATTCCTTGAAGTCTTCATCTATTTCGTTCCTAACCTTGGAAAGAGCAAGGTTTCTTTTTAATGAGCACCATAGCTTTCTGATTCCTTAAATTTCTTAGTTATCTGCACTGAAATTTATTTTTCCAATGTTAGAATAATCCAACACTCTGACAGCATATATCTAATACAATTTTTAACTGAATTTGCTGCAAAATTCACCCAGTAATATATCCGAAAAGCAGAACCAAATATTTTTCATCTCTAACTTTAGTAAGAGTTGTATATTTAAAGGTGTCTATCCATATACATGTCCAAATACAACAGTATAGAGAGGACAAGGTTATTTTCTTTAAAGAAACACTTTCTCCATTCCCTGTCCCCACTTCTCTCTTCCATTACATATGTGCACTTTTTCCTCCTCATTTCTTGCCTTTAATCCATGAGGTTGTACACACTTTGCACAAAGAGTCAGGAATAGTCTTCCTGATGTTTCATGTGCCCACTATACATTGAAAAAAATATCCGTTTGTGTCTTCAAGAGCCAGGCTTCTGGAGCAGTCTCACAGAGTACCAAATGACAACAATGCATGGCAAACATTCCCTGAGATTAATTACAGATTGAAGGAAGTGGAGAGAGAAAAGTAGACACCATAAAATCCACAGAATGCTTTTGAAAGGATCAATGGAATAAATACATCTGCTTGTGAGACAACTCAATGCATCATCTTGCCTTCTGAAAGTATGCAAAGCCATTTTCATCCCCCAGTCTTGCATTTCCTTAACGAGTTAGCAAGGAGTTCTGTTAAATTAGATCCTATTATACAAGCTAAAGACCTAAACGAGATTTGTTTTTAAGTGATTCACTATCCATCATCTTACTATTCAAAATTCAGCTTTAGAAAACATCATAGGTAACATGTCTCAAAAAGAAAAATTCTCAATTCCTGTCTTGCTCCTCTCATTACTGCTTCTAATGTGGTTTGCAGTCTGTAAACCAAATGCAACATACGCAGGCACACACCATGACAATGACTAACTGACTGCTGAATTATCCATTCCTTTTGCTCAGTCTAGTCACTCACAGCATCTATTCCCAAAATGTGGAGGAAGATCAAATGGCCTCTGGTGGGCTTAGTTTTAGGTCATCTGGATCTGCAACCAGTAGTAGCCAATCTTAACCAGCTGCAGGATTGCATTGAACACCATCCCAAACTGCTAAACAAAAGAGTCTCTGATCCATGTGGGAAAGACAGCATATCCTTGTGGAGACCTTAGAAAATACATCTTAATTTGTTACGTCACAGAGTCATGGAACACTCCTAAAGAAATAAAGGATGCTGCGACAGAAGGTACTGAATTAGTCCTTACATAACTTCAAGTTATTACACGCTTTTTGTATGATCACAACAAGTGATTTACCTCTCTGTGCCCTTTTTGTAAAATAGGAATAAAACCATATTTTCTTATTCACTTTTTTGTGTTTCTTCCCTGGAGCGTGAGTTAGTAGGATATGAATTGCACCCTTTGAGTATACATAGAGCTGTGCACAGCAAGACTTTTCTGCACTGTGCCATCTGAATAAAATACCTGATGACATTCAGTGAACACTGATGCTTTCAGAGTACCTTGCTATTTTGAAAAGGATCCTGTTACGTTCTAATTTCTAAGCAATAGCATGATCCCACTGCTTCTAACACTCCAAACTACTCCTGGGGAAGATGTGCAAGATTAAAACTTATGAAAAAAGTATCTCCAGGCCTACATACACTTAGAATTATAAAATGGTTTGGGTTAGAAGGGACCTTAAAGATCTAGTTCCAACATCCCTGTCCTGGGCAAGGTCACCCTGCAATGACACCTACTATGTCAACCTCTTTCCTAACATGTGTTTCATAATCTCCCCTTAAGTTTTTCCAGCCACGGAGTCTTCCCAGCACCCTTCAACAGGGTGCTTATTCCATTGTTTCATTTTCTGTTGGCTCAGCCATGGATGCCATTGACAACCTGACATTTGACATGTGGTTGCAAATTGCCCCAAATATCAGTACTCCTTTCTTCTTAAGGGACATATTAAAAGCTGCATTCAAGATAAATTCTGTATTAATTGCTTCTTCTTGATGCTCATATAGAATAGATTCTTTGACAACCATCTGCTGCAAGAAGTCCTTTTGTATCCTTCCTCTGGTCTCCTGAAGGATCCTCTAGAACTCTTCCCATCTTCAGCTCTTCAAATACTGCAATACTGTGCCTTCTTTTACCAAATTCTCTGCAGCTTCTTCTGTTTCTACACTTATATTTTCAGAATTTACCTCTTATTCCTTCAGTTTCTTCCTGAAGAGGAGGAGATGTCTCCAGTCCCTCCTGTATGTTCAATAGCAGCCTCATTGGAACAAGTTCTCTGAAGGTCATGTCTGCTGTTTGCTCACGTTTGTCTGGCATGTATGTTGTCCCACAGATGTACAAGCTGCTTGGTATTTTCTATTCCCCAAGTACACTTTCCGTTTCATTTTTGTCTTTTCCTAACTTACCTCTAAGTTAAGAGGTTATACAATCAAAGTGTCTGGCTCTAAGCTTTCTGTCAAATCCTGTTTCAGTTGGTGACAGATCAGATTTAAAGGATATTGCCTTGAAATTCAAAAATGCCAAATTGGAATCTGATTTTTTTTCAGCTTTTTAAAGCATTCTCCTGTCACTTTCTACAGCAGTATCCTTAACACTATTGAGCTTGGACACCCTGGACTTGAAGTAAAATACGATTATCTTATTCCTCAGAAAACCATTTAGTCTCATAATCACTGAATGTAGTCTTTTAACTATCATAACAATATTTAATATGTCCCATTTAGTAAGCACTAAAACTTGACATCCAAAAGACCTGGTTTTCTACTGATGCTACTTCTAGATAGCAAAAATAATTGACAGAAGTATGTTACTCTTATTTCATAAAAAGAACCTTTTGATACAACTTGGCTTGCTTTTTTTAACCTTCCTTCATACACATTTTTACTGGGAATTATTCTCTCTTGCTCTTTTCTTCAAACATTTCCGATTTTAACACAACTAACTTTGCTCCAAAGCTTTTGTTGCTGCTAGCACACAAGCTTGGGCACCAGGGTTTACTTCATATATTATAAAGATTTCACTACTATTTAAGCTGATGTTCCAGTTCTCACACATAATTCTTTGAATAAATTTCTCACAGAGCCCTCCTTTTATTTGTTGTCCAAACCTGCACCATTAGCTTAATTTTAGATGCATTCAGTCATCCTCCATAGACTTTTCTAGAAGATGGTTTTGCTTCTTCCAAATATAGTTTGTCTAAAAACCAGATACTGCTTAAATCTGATTTTTTTTCTTTATCCTGCACAATTTTTCATCCTGTTTCTTCTGAGGAAATTCCAATTCATTATTTAGACTTTTCTTTGAGTGTTTGATCTTGTTCCATTTTGGTACGCTCATAGGAGTTTTAAGACTTACTTATCCAGTGTATTAACATTTCTTGTTCGCTCCCCTCAAAACATATGGCCTGTCTTGGTTGCCTTCCCTCAGCCGGCCAGATCTGCATTTTTTTTAATGTACAAAAGAAATTCTTTCTGAGAATCCTTTTCTCCTTTTGGGACTCCTGATTTCTGTTATAATTTGATCTCAAATTGGAAATTGCTGGTCTTGAATGTTTGACATCTGTTTCAAATGTATTGATATACACGAAAAGCTTTTTGTTTTTTCTTGGTTTCCTGTGTCAGATATCTTTAGAAGTATACTAGTTTGAAAACAAACCAGTGGGAGGCACCAAGTCAGAATAACAATTTTATAGGGAAATTTAAAAAAAGGCAGAAAACACTGGTTCAAACTGACAGAGTCAGGATACAACCTGACACCCTGTTAGTCAGGGTGGTGGCAGCAGTCTGATAAAATGGTGGCTGCAGTCCTCCTGAAGTGGTGGATGTGGTTCTGTTGAAGCGGTGATCCTGTAGAAGGGTCTGCTCTTCCTTGGAAGGTCCAGTGGTGGCTATGTAGCTCTTGTCCTCTGGGAGTCCAGTGGAAAGGGTTGTCTGTGGTGTTTGGAATCTCAGGTTATATCCAGGATGGAATGCTTGGTTCCTCCCTCTGGGTGGAGCATCTCACAATGGGATGATGAGTCACGAGGCAAGGCATTGATGGCCCATTAATCAGAAGATAGTCCGGAGGGAGGAGGCAAGGAAACACTGCCCCACCTGTTTTCAACAGCTCATGAGGATGGTAATAGAATACACTGCAACCCAGGACAAGAAGTTTCTTTTTTTCTTTCTTAGGTTGATATTTGCTCTATCTCTCCTTAGAACACTTCAGTACTTGCTCAGCTTCTGTTATCCTACTCAAGTCATCCACTGTCTTACAGGGCAGCCTCTATTGCTCTGGCCCACCTGGTATGTTACAGTTAGAACAGAAGAATTCGGCACTTGGGACCATACGCTAGGTGCCACATTTCTTTCAATGCTAATAAACTCCAGTTACATAAAATTTCAAACTGGATTTTAGCAGACATTTACAGTTCATTCTGTAAACTGCCCTTTTAGCATTTTACCTTTAAACTGCATAACTAAAAAAATTCATAAAAGAGAAAAGGTAGCTATTTTGGGAAAAAACCCTATTATTTATTGTAGTGCATAATCAAAGTTATTGTGTTTAAAAATCATTAAATACTTGTCACCAAATTTTAAATACCTTTTAAATACACAGAGATCCATAAAGAGCTCATATATACAAACGTCTGTGTTTTCATAGGTGTATTAAATACTAGCTAAATTGAGATAAAAGCATGTAGCTTCCATTTCTGAGCAGGGTTAGAAATTGCAATTAAAAGAAGAAAATCTCAGAGTGAAAAATATTTTTTTGATAGGACTGACACAAAGAACTGCAAAACCAAGCATGTATTTTCTGGAACACAATTTCTAGAAACTTTCTCCCATATTTTCAAACTATTTCCAGTTAAAACCTTTGCCTTCAGATGCCTGCAGCCAGAACTTGAATGACTAGAAAATAACCCAGGTCAGATTGTCAGTTGTGTATTCCATTCATGTAAAATTTTGAGTACATAGCAAGTTGCTATACACAGCTGGAGTCCCTGTTTGCAAGAGCCAAATGACAGTTTTTTAAAGCAGTTTAGCAGGAAAATAAAATGTCGTAGTCCTCACTTTACTTGTTCCCTCCCTGCTTGAGAGGTCTCTCTTTGCATCTCCTATTCTTTTAAATATCCGCATTGAACAGAATCTGGATCACAGTCTGTGAATTGTGTCAGGTCTTTTGTCTTTCTGTTCAAGGTGAATAAAGCTCCATCCAAATTGCTTACTGAAACAATCTAGACTTGTCTATTAATCTGCTTCAAATACGTGGCCTGGAAATAGCTCTGAGGAAAGTGATCTATTAATGGTATCAATCCTCATTTGGCCTTTTATATCATGGGTATTTTCCCCAGGTGGGTACTGCTTGCTCTACAGGTTTTGTTAGCTCAAAATCCCACATGCCAGCATCAGACTTTGGGATGGAGGTCCCACAACATTTGCATTTTTTGATTCAGACCCATCCCGTGTTCCGACAGAAATGTGTTTGGATTTAAGTCTTTCTCTTATTCTATAAAATCTCCATTAAAACAATAATTAATGCCAATTTTTCCTCCAACTTGCCCACTTGGGGATCCCTCCAGGGATTGCTCTAATTTACCCAAGGTGTTAATTACTCCTAAAATACCTCAATCAATTAAAATATTTTGGATCTTTTTTTTTTACCAGTAGATATTTCCAAAGGGCATGAGCCAAATTTTGTTTTGCTTTGGGTCATATTAAGAGCCTGTATATTGTAATTTAAATGAAGCTAAGGCACAGTTTCTTCAATCCAAGTTTAGGAGCTATTATTGGTGAGAGGCACTATTTAAAGGAAGCAATGGCCTGGCCCCTAGATTTTGGATTTTAGTAGTTATTGAAATCTTCCTTTTTCTCCATCAACCTCATCAAACATTGATTAAACATTCCACATTTCATATTTTACTTATTCGATAGCTTTTCTAGTTCTTACTTGTAGAAAACAGCACACAAAAGACTGTCCCTTCTTAGAGCAAAAAGCATGATGGCACTTTCTGAAGAGGTTAAAAACCTTGCTTTCTTGCTAGTCTCCCAAGTATCCGTTGGATCAAGGAGCTCAGAAGAGTTGTATCTTTCATCCTATGTTACCACATTTTGTTTTAAATAAACCAGTAGAAATACTCAATTCACAAGAAACAAATGGGTTTCTTTATTCTGATTGTTGTATGCAAAACTCTTCTATTTATTTATGGGAATAAAAAAGCTAATATATAGTAAACAGCATTCTCATTATTTCTACCAAATTACTTTTCTCCCCTGCCCCATGGGAAAGGCATGATTTTCTATTTTATTTAAATCACAGCAGAAGTTCAGATTATTGATTTTTGCATACATTTTGACCCTGATGTGTGAGTTTCACACTTTGAACTGCAAGGGATAGAGCATCTGTCAAACAGAAATCTGTTTCTAACATTTTTTTTTACTACTTCACAATGCAAAAAGTGATAACCATACTACAGTTTATTTATACATTAACAACATGATGTACGTGTAGAAATAAGATAATAAAGGTGAAACTGATTTTATGTTTTAGAAATTTACCACCAATTAAAAAACTCTAGTAAATGTTTATTTGTCCATTCTGCTATTTCCCATATAAACCTCTCACTTTAATGCTTTAACAACATGCAAAGAAAACAGCTCAGCTTTGTAAAAAATGCTTTATAAAATTATAAAACTTGACATTGCCTTCCTAAAAATAGGCTTTTTTAGACATTTTGTGCATGAATATCTTATATTATTTGAGGCATAGAATTTCCACTGCAATGTTGCAATAACATTTGGTTTGCTGTTCTTGCCTCCTGCTGTAGCAAACTGGCTTTTTGGGGCTCTGCTTATTTACACAGAAAACTTATTGTTAGTAGAAGAGCGTATGAGCAATACAGCTCTCTGCAAAAAAGGATGAATAAAAACTCTGAAGACACATGTTCTAGTTTGAAAGTTGTAATTTATATATAATTTAAAAACAGTTCTCATGAAGAATTAATGTCCTGCTTCTGTCCAGGTTAATTTTTTCATAATAGCCATGAGGGGCTGTGGTCAGGACCCTGATGTTGTTCTATACCACCTCATATCATTGCCCGAGGCAGGGGAAAGAGACTGTCTCTCTCTTTTCTGTGGAGAAGGGATCCCTTCAGGTTGAGAAAACATGGATGACTGAATGGTCTGGCATTTGTTTATTGTCAGGGGCTTCCTGTGTAAGTCTTCTTCTTAAACCTTTTGTTATTTATATTTTTGGGGTTACTGTTAGTTTTCTTATCTCCTTGCTGTTTACAGTAAATTGCTCTTATCTCAACCCGTGATCTTTCCCTTTTGTGCCTCCAGTTGGAGGGTATGGAGGGGAAGGGGCAGGATGGTTTCCAGTGAGACCACTAAATTGTAGAATACTGCTCCTAAACCACAACAATGATGTAAATCTGTACCCAAACCTTTTCTTTTACACAAAAGTCAAAAATGGTTTTACTCATCTCTGACAAATATCCAGTAACACCAACCCTGCCACCTTTTCCTTAACTGGATCTCAGAAGGGGTAAATTATTTTCTACTTAGAAACATATCTAACAACTTTCTCCAAAAGCATTTGCCACTCCAAATATCTCATACTTATTTGGAAAGTCCAAACCTGGAAACCAGTGTACCTGCCATGTTTTTATGCCTAGTACCTACCAACATTTAAATACTGCTCTCGACTATGGCTTTCATTTCACTCACACATGCTTTTCCTGGTCTTCCTGGTGACTTTTGATAAAACATAATTGTCTTTTTGAGAAGAGTTGAACTGTGAAGCTCCCCAGCTGGGTAAACCCCCAGGGAGAGCACTGGCATGCACAGTCATCCATCTTATCCTGGATGTTTTTCACTTCCCACATGTGTGTGGTCTGAACTGGAAAGGGATGTGATACAGTGGACTTTTTCTTCATGGATCTTTCATAGAGTCCTTAAGGTTGGAAAAGATCTCTAAGACCTCTCAGTCCCACTGTTGATCATCAAGCCCAAACATTCACATCCAACCTGCACGTGTGTAGTGGCTATTCACCAGAGATTTCAAGATCTCGCTGCTGGGCTGGGTTGCCACATAAATAAAAGGCTGTCAACCAATTAAATATAAATATTATGGACATATCAAGAGGAAATACCTTGGAAAAATCAAGCTCTCGAGTTCCCCCCTCAGCATCCTCGGATGATGACGACCTTCACCGACATATTCATAGGTACACATTTCAAAGAGAAAATAAAAAATTTATTCTCTTCTTCCTTGCACTCCCACAAGCAATTTGGAAAAGAGAACAAAACCACACTTTATGTCTAAAAGTAGAGAAGTCATTTCATAGAAATAGCTGTCCAGGGAGCCTAGGAACAGCCCCAAGGGACTGGTTTTCAAGGCACTCTCCTAAATGCAGAAGGAAAAGAAAAAAAAAATCAATAAAAAGAGGAGGTAAATATACAACATGCACTTGAACATCATTTTACAAAGTGCTAGGAGAGGAAGTCAAAGAAGATGCTTTGATGACCAGTGAGGCTAAGAGTAGGTGGAGATAACGAGAACCAGAGGCTGCAGGAGCCTTATTGAGCCAAGAGGGGCAGTTCCATTGGTAACATCTGCAACAGAGGCACTTTCCAACAATATGAGTTTCTGCTCTGGCCTTACACTGTGGCAGGGCAGAGCATTTTTGTCAATGTTAAATTTTGTTGGTTTTCATATGCTTTCCCTAAAACCATAGATTATGAACAATTTGGGCTAGAAACAATCTCTCAAAGGAGATTTTTCTATCTCTCAGCGAACACTTATACTACACAGCACATAAACTATTCCCTGATTGATCACATATTTTTGACAGATAAGCTTCTTATTTGTGCAATAAGCTCTATTCCAGCTATTTTAATCATATGATTGCTTTTCTCCTTCAGCAAGGAAAGCATTGATCCAAATTACATCAGTTTGTTGTATTTCGTATTAGTCCCAATAGGATATTTTGCAGTTCACAGGGCAAATACACAGCTGGCTTCTGCCACTTAACCAAACCAGCTTCACTGGCTTCAGTGGAGACAATATAATTAAGCCAAATTAATACATACATAAATATAAAAATATAAATATATGTATATATATATCTTCACACTGTAGATAGATATTTCTTTTTTGAAAAGAAATCCAAATCTAGTTGGGCTCTTTTTGCTTAGTTTTTTAAACTATAAAGAAGAGAGAAATCTAATATCACCTATATTTTATAGCACATTGAAAATGTTTGTTGGAGCATAAAAGTGTGTGGTAAGGGATGCTAAAACATGGGACTATTGTAATTCAAGTGCAAGTGCTAAGTTAAAGGGCAATGAATAGTATATTAGGTCCATTTCTGCAAGCATTTTTGATACAGTAATATCTACTGGAATTACTTGTGTTGTTAATAAAATAGACGATATTTTGGTAACTGTGCAAAACGGGAACATGAACTCTTTCTTTCTGAATGATGCATTATTCCACATCTTTTACTCTCTAGGAGTTCAGATGAGTGGGTAAATAAACAACACGACAGAGAAAACTTTGTCTGCAGAACCGGAGACCAGGGATCACAGAGGCTCTGAAATAATCATTACAAAATGAAATCAGGTCCCAGGATACAGCAGCTGCAGCTGGAGGGCAGGTGGAAAGGAGAGAGGGGAAAAAAACACTGAGACAGCGAGAGAAAGAAGGAACAACACCTTTTGCAAAAGAAATGGTGAACTTTCAAGTGTGCTGAAAATCCTTCAGTTCAGAGTATCTGCTGGGAAATGCAAACCTCGATGTAGCCATTAGTGGTTTTGAAAAGTGTATCCAAGATTATAATGAATTTTAAAATGTATGAGAGGTGACATATAGAAACTAAGGGTCAAGCCTGTCTGCCACTTCTGAGCAGGAAAAAGGGGATTCTTAATATATCACGAAGCTGGCTGAAGCAGGTGCTGCTTTTCTATACAAATCTCAGGGTTTTTGACAGCATTTGTGACCATAATGGCATATAGATATCCTTTACCACTCTCCTTTGAAAAGCAGTGAGAGAAACAAACCCAAATGCTAGATCCTAGCCTTTGGGCTTGCCAGCATCACAGGTGGAGCAGAGAGAAAGCTTCTATTAGTGAAGAAGGCAGAAAGTTTCAGCTAGCTGAACTTAAACAATTTTTTACCCAGCAACCTGTGGTTATAATACTATGCATGGTTCACAACTTATATTTTCATTTGTCTATCTGCAAAAGATTGATGAGAGCTGTCATCTGCGAGGAAGAAAAATTGTCCTGATTCTGGATAAGTGTACAGCAAATCTTAAGATTTCCTGAGAAATTTATCATTTTTCTCACCATTTAAAGTCATATATTTAATCCAAGAAATGGGCCACAGAAGGTGCTAGAATCTCAGGCTGTAGGATAAGAAAAAGAAATGGCAATTTGTTTAATGACCCAGGACAACTAAAAATTCCATAATTGATTTTTTTTTTAAAGATAACAATAATTAAGAAATATTTTAAAAAGATACTAAGACCTACATAGTGCTTAGAAAAGAAACTTTAAGACTGAGTCCAAGCTACAGCCAACATAAATTCTGTAACAAAACAGAGGCACAGTTACCTTATTTTTTCAGAAGCCACAAAATTTACTGTCTCACCCAGACGTGTCACCATGGACATCTCTCATTCCCCATGTCCATGTTGTCACCATCCCTGGGGAGCATACAAACAGAGAAGGCAAAGGTCTGTGATGTCTCTTCCTTGCAGTGAGGCATGCTGTCACCAGCATCTGAGAGGTGGTTATCAGGAGTTAGGAAGGGAAACCCCCAGCAGGCAAGGACAGACTGGGTCCCTGAGCTGGAGGGTGAGTAGCACTCAGCAAAGCTGTGCAAGGACAAAGGGGTCGTTCTAGTGACATTGTTAGGAAAGGCAGACGGTGCCACAAACCAACGTGTGGGGCTGGCTGATGCTCTGGGTCTGCAAGGGGTGTGGGCGTCTCACAGCTACCTTTCATCCATCCTCAGGGTAAACACTCACCTCTGAATTTGCAGTCACATAGAAATTCTGGAGGGAGTAAACAACAGAAGACAACAGGCACTTTCAACAGTAAAATTACTTCTTGAAGTGGCTTATATTTATGAATACACACCATTTTCCTGGGGTCCTCAAAACTCATCCTATGACATAAAAAGCAAAAGAAGCATCCCTTCTTTCTTGACTTGTACAACATTTCAGTTCTGTGTTTTATTCTCAGTAAACAGCTGCTTAATCCAGTCTGCCTGGCTGATTAAATCCATTTCAATAGGGAAAATTTTTTCACAAACTTAAAAATAACCTTCACCTAGACACTCACAGACACAGTGTAGAGTGTCTTAGGATATTCTGTTTTCAAGAAGGTTATTCAGCATCAATTGAATCTGTTATTGACCTATTGCTGTTTGCTATGTAGAAACTTAAATGTTTTAACCAGTTATGTCTCTAAAATAGCTATATGCAAAGCTCCAATTTTTGAAATTAAATTTGCTACTATTACTAATAAGTTAAAAATAGTATGACTTTGTATTTTTCACAAGATAAAATGTTTGAACTGGCCACACTGGAAAGAGGCTCTAAAAAGATTATGAAAAACTTTAAATATAAATAAGTGTTGTATAATGTGTTTAAACCCTGTTGGTATGCACTAGCCAAACTCTCACTCAAGACCAGGATCCACACACCAGGATCCAGTTAGACCAGGATCCACACATCAGGATCCAATTATTGGCTCATTAACCTCCCACAAACAGCTGTGGCTGCAGGGCGGGCATTAGCCCTATAAATCAAGCCTTGGGAGCAGCCAAAAGTCAAGAGCTGCTGAGCTGCATGTGCTGGAGCTCTGTGCTGAGAAATTATAATCCAAGGATCAGAAGACTGCGAGCTCTGGCACAAATAAGCAGTAAGAGCAAAATTCCTGATATCCAGAGAAATCTGGTCTTTACATATATATATACGTGATGTCAGGGACATGAAGCATCTTTTTTTCTTTGAAGAATTGTGAAATAGCATTTATCAACAACAGGTATTGCATGATGTTATGAAATTACTTTTATTAGTCAAAATATTAGAAACTCTAACCAACACACCTATGACAGAGTCTGCAATCTTCTGCTGTCTCCAAACTAAAATCTTAAAAAGACACTGACCTTCACAGGCCCTGGACAGAAAGCTCAGAGGCTCAGCTTACATGCCACAGAGCAAGTAGCACAGGGAAAAAATGAGCTCTTAACATTTCCTATGAAGGAGAGAAAAAACTTCAAGGGTGGATTTTTAGTGCTCTGAGACCAAGTCACTGTAGGTTTCTTGACCAGAGAACCACAGAATAAATCTTAGAGTGGTTTGGGTTGGATGGGGCCTTAAAGATCATCTAGTTCCAACCTCACTGCCATGGACCGGGACACCTCTCCCTAGACCAGGTTGCTCAGAGCCCCATCCAGCCTGATCTTGAACATTTTCAGGGATGGGGCACACACAGCTTCCCTGGGCAACCTGTTCCAGTGCTTCACCACCCTCACAGTAAAAAATTTCTTCCTAATATCCAATATAAATCTACCCTCTCTCAGTTTCAAGCTATTCTCCCTTGTCCTCTCACTGTATGCCCTTGTAAAACTCTCCATCTCCAGCTCTCCTGTAGCTGCCTTAAGGCACTGCAAGGCTGCTATAAGGTCTCTCTGGAGCCTTCCCTTCTCCAGGCTGAGCAGCCCCAGCTCTCTCACCCTGCCCTCAGAACAGAGGTGCTGCAGCCCTCTGGGCATCTTCATGGCCCTATCCATTCACCACCCAGCCTGTGTTTGTGCTGGTGCAGACCTTCCTCTCGACCTTGTTGAACTTCATGAGGTTTGCATGAGCCTGCCTCTGAAGCCTGTCAAGGTCCACAAAAGGTACAACAAAACAACAAAAGGTAGCTGACAAAATGCTGCAAAATACTTTCAAAGGTGGCTTTTCAGGTTAGGTTTTTAATGAGAAGCGTAGATGGCAACTCATTCATTTCTTGTCAGAATGAAGCAACTTCTTCAATTGTTGCTAATTGCTTCTGGCAGTAAATGTGTAGCACAGTATTGCAAAGCACAGGAATCTGGGATTTTAAAGAAAAGGAGTTATTTTCCTGCTTAAGATGAGAGGACCTGTAAGGTTATAGATGTAAGGTGGGGTTTTTCAATTACGAAAATTAAAACCAACAAAAAATAGTCAGCAGGGCAAAATATTTTCTACTTATCTTGAGATTTTTGTTATTACTGCTTATCAAAAAAGACAAGTTCTGAAAGATGTGTTCATCCTTTTTTTCTTCCTCTCTCAGACAAAGCTGCCATTTAACATTAATGATCTGAAAGGTTCTGTTGCCTTTGCAGCGAATGTTTCCCTTTCATAGCTCCTTGCTTGCCTCTGTGATAAATCACAAAATCAGCATTTTTGCCTATCTACATTCATAACTATAGATCTTAAAAATGAACTAGAGCAGAGCTGGACAACTCATTTGTGTAGGGCAGTCACAAGGACCACCATTTGTTTTTAACGGGAATGGACGAATAATTACTTGACATAATTGCCAATTCACAATTCAATGGGACAACAATGAAATCAAGTGAAAGGGGGATGTGTCTTTGGGATTGTCTTCTACTAAATGGATTGTTTATAGGAGACTTTAAATTATCGCAGTGTCACTTATTTTTCCTTCTGGCTAACTGGAAATTACCATTGCTTGGAGATCATTATTGTATGAGAGTATGTAATTTTGTGATGAAACTGTGTTTTAGAAAAATGACAATTTGATTGAGCCATTCAATCTTAGAAATCTGACTGCTTAAAATACCTCTTCAGAAATACAGTATTTCATAAGAGAACAATAGTTTTTTGACTCATTGAAATGCAACTCTTGAATTAAATTATCTGAAGTGTCACTTTTTTTTGTTCAAAATGCCTAAACTTCTCAACAAATATTCCAGTTTTCAGTCAGTACTCCCTGTGACAAAACAGCAATTACATGCATTACCTGACCCATGTCAACAGAAGAAGACATTAGCACCTTCTAAAGTCAGGTTGGTTACTGTTATTCAGACTCTAGCACGCTTACTGCTGAAGGACAAACTAGAGTTGTTTTCTTCCTGCAAGTACATGAAGGTGATTTTGCTTGACAAAATACAAATCACCTTGCTGCAATCCTAACAAATTTGCATTTGACTGTTTTCCTTTCAAAATTCTTCGTGATGATGTATTAAATATTTGGACATGTGAAAGATACAAGATGAATGTGACAGTACCTTTAGGCAACTTTAAATCAAATTAGTTCAAAGCCCTGTGAGTATTTTTTTACATATGCTTATTTGAAAATTGCCCCTTTTGTCATACAGGAACAGTATTCTTCTCCCTATTTACAATTTCTTTGGGATAGGAAACTTGATCTCAAGTGGGGCTCTAGACCTTTTTCTAAAAATAAATTTATATTGTTGAGAAATGTTAAATAGCTAACTAGAGACAGGCTTGTTTTAAAAGCCATGTGAATGTAGAGCACTGACTTATGGGTGTCATCCACTGTATTCTGTCTTTCAAATCAACCTTGTCGCCTTCTCTAAATTTACACTACAAATTCATACTATTACCCACTTTGCTGAAGAAGTTAGCCAATACATCCTGGCAAGTTGTTCTTCTTAAGATGAAAAATAGAAGTCAGGTATATCATTTGGTGTAATCTTGTTTGTTTACAGAAAATAAGCACAAAGTGCAGGTTCCTTGAGAAGAGTAGGATAAACACACAGCAGGCAGCTCAGCATCTCAGATAAACCTACATCTGCTGCTCAGTCAAGCTTCACGGTTCAAGGAGTCTCGGTCCCTGTGTCCCCTCAAGATGATTCTTTTGTTTCCTTTCTGGATGCTCCCTGCCTCCAGCACCACCAGCATCCAAAATGTCCTTGGTGTGTAAAGCTCTCCGTTCATTGCAGTTTAGCTTTGGGAGAAGCAGCTGCTGCTTAGAATTCCTCGATTTATTATTCTCTCCTTTATTTTTAGAAAAATTTCAAAAACCAGAACACGTCAACTTCCTTTTTGCTGGCTTGTAGGGGAAAGGGAATGTTGTTTTAAACCTCTGCCAGTGGCATCTATCGATATTCTTGTAACAGTGTTTCTACTATGGTGGGCTTGGCTTTGCTCCACAGTTCCCTTCACAGAGTTTTTCACAGCCTGCTGTTTTATTTGTAGTTCCTAGTTTGAAAATGACTTGAAATTAAGGACTAGATGTGATAGACATCTGCTCTATGTGATCTTTATTTTAATGGATTAGCATTACTTCCTATGCGCTATTAACTACAGCAGCCGACCTATTAAAAAACCACTTACTTACAGGAGAAGCGGAAAACAAAACTTGAAAAGCTGGTGGAACAATTAATCAACAAACAAAAACCTCAAAAAGCCCAAAACAACAGAACCCTAAAACGATCAAAAAACCCCCACCTAAAACCCACTAAACCAAAAAAGCACTCCATCAACCTAATCCAAATGACCTACAGAAGTTCTATTAGTTCAAAGCATAAATTTGATGTACCAGAGCCATAAATTATGGCTTAAAAAAGCTTCAGATATGAAATTTCCATAAAAAACAGATAAAGTGAACACAAGGTGAAGTAGGCAGACATGACATGTGGAATACAACCAAATCAGAGCTGCAGATAATTGAGCTCTAGTGCAAAGATGGGCACAAAGCTAGAGTACACGGATAAGGATACAGAACAAGCAGTAAGATAATTAAAAAAGGAAAGTCTGGTGATGAAGTGAGAAAAGAAACGTGACAGCAGTAAAAGTGGATAAGGGAATGAAAATTTCAGAAAGCAATGGAAGATATATTCATGAACTGCAAGACTAAAAGCAGCAAAAGCAGAAGCACAAAACTCTACTGGATTAGTAGAAGTGAGTATCTGTGACTATTGATGTAAGTGAACTCATGAAACCGGTTAAGGACAAAATATTGAAAAATAGGTGGGAAAGCAAAGAAAACATAGTCAAGAGGAAACAAAATGATAAAAGAAATTGATGGATTTGATGCATTGTGGGAGATAAGACATCCCTCATCTTCTCTAGACTGAAATGCAATACACTTGTTTACTGTGAGGAACAAGGGCACAACATGGTTCCTATTGTAGATTTTTTGGGGAAAAAAAAAAGAGAACCATGCATGAATTTCTGTAAATGGTACTTGCATGCCTGATGTCTGCAGCAGTTCCTCTGAGACTTATAGTGAATACATAAAAAGTTATCAAAAAAAAGAAAATTGAAAATATCAATACTATTTATAACAACTCCTCTCCTGATTAGACAGATTGTTTCAGTCTTTCTTGTTATTATTTTACATAGTCTACAGCAGTGTTATTACTACTTTCCATCACGGGGATTTAAATAATCAGAGAAAGGAATATAGTTAAAAGTCAAGGACGTATTTACACAACTGGAAGCGTGAAACCTTCTCCAAGTTATTCACAGAATTGATTTAGATATGATTTTGAATAAATAAATATGAATTTTCACAGGAAACACATACCCTGTATAGACACAGAGGCTCTCACACAAGTGCCAGTCTGTTGAAACTTGAATTCAGTTTTCTAGAAATGCATTTTTCATCTCAAAGAGAAATAAACATGTAGTAATAATTAAATAATTTCCTTCTTTTTTAATGACATTTCTATAAAAGAAAATTGTCTTTTAATGCGGGAGATGAAGATTGTCCTATTACTGGCCAAATTACATCCTCTGACTCTTGACAAATTCCAGAAAGTGCTGTTTTTTTAACCAAAGACTGCTCACAAGTTTGACAGAACCAAAATGAAACAAACAAACAACCAAAAAAAAAAATCGAGGAAAAGAACTCTGTCCTTACCAGAACTAATTCCAGTTTCTGAATAACTAAATATGAGAAGTGGTTTCAGTTGGAGAGAGCAAGTGAAATTAAGGAGGGAAGCACAGGTTGCTTTTAAGTAGAAGAAAATTCTTCAGGTATGTAGCCCAAAGATAGTGTTAAATTTTGTTTCCAAAAAAAGAACATTACCAGACTGTGAATGGCTCTTAGGTGTAGCGAGATGCCTGGAGGAAATAAAAATGTTTTGGTTTAAAGTCCTTTCCTGAAGAGAAGCATTTACCCTCAGCAATTAAGAATCAGCAGTAGACAACTATTGCTGTAATATCTTTGGGTGGTTTTATAACACACCCTGCAGAAAGGCCTTGATATGTTAAAATATTGAGATGTGCAGTAACAGCAGTATGGCATCACTGTTATTGCAGCTATAGAATAAAACCTGCAAGAGCCTTCTCTTTCAATTTTGAGTTCACATAGCTAGATGCATTGTTTTGCAACCATTCATGCTGGCAAACTAAAGGGAAGCTCTCTTCCTTAAGAAAGCCATGGAACAAAGTGGGCTGAGCTTTGGGTGACACTGGATGAGACCCTCACCTCATGTCAGAAGATCACAGACTAGGCTCTGCAGAGGTCTACTGTTCAAACAGCCTGCCAAAGAAAAGAAAGGGTCATAACACATTGTAAAAGCAGTAAAAAAATTTCCTGCATGACTTGAGACTGAAAGCACACAAAGTAGAAGAAAGCAGATGAATGACACAAGTGAGAAGTGTCACACACTAGCCTTGTCACATTTTTTCTGTTCTGCACCAGCAAATGTAAAAAGTAACATTACTCTGCTGGAAACCAGGTCCAGCATTCCCATGATTAGAGTTTAATGGATTTAAGTCTTAATTTGCATTGAAATATTTTGCTGGTTTACTTAAATGAATAGAAGACAGCAGCTATGGACTCTCAACTCACACTTACTGAGCCAATGCTTGGTGTGGTGCAAGAAGTTCCTTCCCCCAGCTATGAGGAATCACCCTGCAGTGAGGGTCTACAGGCAGAGGGTGTGCTTGCCTCCGCATTCTCAGTGCATTTTCCTGCAAAATCACACAAATTGGCAGCTTAGGCTGCACTGTGGTTTGCAGGACCTGAACAACAATTCCCTCCTGCTGGCTCTACTTTTGGGACAGTCATATTGGAATGAAAAAAGACAGGCACTGGGGATGGAGAAAGATCCTCATTCTCAGCAACATAAGTAACTGATGGAAAGTCTGATCCTGGCAAACTGTGGGTTTTTCTTCCACAAAACCCAGGGAAAAGAAAAAAAAAGCCACAATCCTATGCTGACTTGGCTAGGGGTAGCTTCAGTTATAGTCTCTTAGATGAGAAAACATCAGAGGCTTTCCTTTGCTTGCAAAAAGCTATTAGCCTTTTCCTGGCAGCTGCAACCTCTGGGGTAGAGAAAAGCTCACGCCTTTTGTACGTGGCAGGCTCCAGTTCCAGAGACTTTAAAGATTTCAAAGTCCCTGAAACTGGAGTGCTATGACAGAAGCAACAGAAAAATGAGGTGGCAAATTTTTAGATCTACCTTCTTTTTATTGTACAATGCAAGAAAACCAAAAAACCTTCAGAAACCTAAAGCCTACTGTTCCCTATCAAACACTGTTCTCAGTCAGCAGGCAAAATGTTATCTGAAGTGCTCAAAGGAAATCTGTTCCAAAGAGCTCCAACCTCCTAGTAAAAAAGCCTGGCATTGCATGAAATGTCATTTGTTTCTTGTTTTGTTTTTTGTACAAATCTCAGAACACATTTAATCCTTTTGATAAGCTGGATATCCTGGATCTCTACAAATGCTAGAAAGTGTATTTACACCCAAATTTCTTATGTTTCTCAGCATGATTTCCTGTGCCATGTGTTTTACACTGACTTGTCTCCAAGTCTTTCTTCATTATTTGGATACAGAGTGGTTACTTGGAGTTAAAGCTTAACTGGGTAGTTTTGCATTTTTTATATTTCTATGTCACCCAAGTCTGTGTATATTTATTTGAAAAAAGCAAGTAAAAAATTATTTAGCAAAGTAGTGTGTGCAGCCAGTTACAGGGAAACTGCAAGACTAACAAAATAGTAAAAGAGGACATTTTCCTTCTAAAATTCCAACCTAAATTATGGTGTGCAGCAAGTAATCAAGCTCCAGTTTATCTTAATGCAAAGCTTTCTGTGGCTTGGATGTAAAATTAAATTACCACTTCCTTTTCCGGCAAGAAAAAAATGTCTTTGAACTATCTGACTACACACCAGGTTTTGCAGCCATTACATTCCCTTTCTTCCTCTTTCTTTTCCCCCAGATGAAATCAAGTGATGTCTTACATCAGTGGCAGCAACAGCTTTGGCTATTTCTAAATTTAGCAACGTATTTTGGATTGGATGGGCTATTGCACCTCAGCAAGTCTTACTAATAAAGATGATTATTCTGCTTCTATCTTCTATGAATAATCTGCTTCTATCTGCAAAGGATAAAACCAAGCATTGTCTTGCTCAGTCTCCATAGACAAGTGATCAGAGAATAAATAGATTGATGTTTAAGGAAGATTTTTCTCAAGAAATCAACATCCTCTGTTTCTCTACAGCTTATGCAGGTCCCCTGGTGACCATTCCATTTTGCTGGCACAGGCGTACAGCTCTGCACAGTTCATTTGCCTCCCACCCCTGCTCTGCACCATATTCCACACTGGAATTGGTGGTTGAGTCCTTTGTGTGAGCAGGCTTCACACACAAAACTTTCGGGCTGAAGAGACCTGGGCACGTTGAACTGCTACACTGTGCAAGTTATTCAGCAACATCACCAGCAAATGCTTTCTGTCAGACAGTGTTGAACAAGTCTCTTCCACCTGCCCTCATTTTATTGCCTGAAAATGTGGTAAGACTCCTGATCTTTGGAAAGTTGGAAAATTAAGGGAATTTTCTGGCCAGCTGGATTTTCTTCCATGCTGACCTGGCCATCTGGAGTTGAGGTGGCCAAGAAGAATGTCAGTGCTGTGCCATGAATGGGAATGCTCTGACCACACTCCTAGAAGCGGCTTTGATTCCATACCACTGTACAAGGTTTGCCAGCAGGTATAAAGTCATCTGGCTTTCTGGTCTGAGTCTAGATGGGTTGCTGGTGAGACCATGTGGCAGTTCAGGGAGGGGGTGAAAAAATCCAAAAGTAGGTTTGTATTTGGCAGCTGGAGTTGTGTCTGTCAGGGCAAAGACATAACCTTAGTCTGACACATACTGAACTTCTAGATATGAAGCAGATTTCTGAGCTTTGCTTTCCTCATTATAGACTTGTAAATTGCTTGATCCTTTGGCTACTCTACAGCAAGAAGACAGTGACAGAGTACTAAACACATGAAGGATCTGAAACAGTGGTTTTCTTTAGATTTTGAGATCAGCTGTCTAGGTTTCTCCCAACCACTGCTGTGCTGTCTGCAGTTTCTGAATAGTCTTCTCAGAAATGCTCCCAAGAAAAGTACCAGATAAAGGCATATTACTTTTATGTTGATTTATGGTTTTGTTGTTCTTTTTTTCCTCCAAAGGAGTATCACTTTGCTCCCTGACATTCAGTCCTGTGCGTCTGAACATCAAAAGTTGTACTTCAGCTTCCCAGCTTCGACAGCTGAAAATAAAAATGGAAGGTGACTGAGCAGGCAGGTGCAGCAACAAAAATATAGCTCTCCTTTCTAGTCTGGCTATGTTTTATTTCTCTATGATTTTTGTATTCCTTCTTATTTCTTTGTGCATTATTTTTTGCTCATCTGAAAAATTAGGGGGAAATTGTGATTGCTCGCTGTCATCCCCGGGTTCTTAGTGGTAACTGTCAAATGTGGAACACACCAGCTCTGCTAGAGGTGTGTGAGCAAGCTCTCTTTGCTATACCCATTATTTTCAGGTGACTTTTCCTCTCTCAGTTTTCTCTCTGCTTCTGGCCCAGATATGGAGAGAGGCACACATAGAGCAGGACTAATGACTCTGTCTTTTTCCAGCTGTGATGCAGAAAGAGATCTCCTCCATAAGAAATCTTAAGGTTGTCTGTACTTCATTTGGAATAACAGAATAAAAAGAAAATCAAATGCTGAGAAGGGTGAGAACTCCTAACGTAAAATATCCCTGACCCCCAAAAACTTTCTACAAAAGCTGCTGCTATATGAAGTCTTCTTGACACAGTGGTGGAAAAGACTGCAAATTTCCCTCTTTGAGAAACTTCCAAATGATCCAAGAAACACAACAGGTCAAAACCAAATAATTCTCTTCACTTTATGCTATCATTTGCCACTCTTGGAGCTGTAACACAAAACTGAATAGATTTTTTTTTCAAGGTTTTCAGTCCTCCACAAATTACTGTAGGATTTCTACCACAGGCGACTTCTGTGTTTAGCTCACTGTCAGAAATTCCGGGTCACCAGCCCTCTGAACGTTGCAGCTTCCACATGAACCTGTCAGGCTAGGGAAGGCTGATGGCTACCAGCAGCTGCTGCTAGGCAAAGAAAGACCTTGCATACCTGAGAGGTTAATAGGTGTGCTAACCACCACAAAAAGCATGTTAGCCTAGTACTGAGTAGGCTAGGTGAAACGACAGGAACATTACACTGAGCTTTGGAGCGGGATGAACCGAAGCTGAGCCACAGGATCCATGGCTTTCTGGGGCTGGGGCTGCAAGGCGGCAGTTTCACTTTTGAGTTTTGTCTGTCAGGAAGAAACAAAGGAGAGGAAAACCATTAGTGGGAAACCCAGAAAAACAAGGAGAAAATTTAAGATGCACTGGTACAATGGTGCTCAGAGAGAGACAGAAAACTGAGCCAGTTTGGAGTGCTGGAAAAATAAACTTCCTATTGTTTATTTTTATTGTATTGAGGGAAGCAAAATTTGTATGCATTCCTTAAAAAGAAGGATTGCATGCAAGCAATACTTGACTATATCATGAGTTTCTCTTTCTCACAGGAAGAAGTTAGCAAGACTCTGCGTATTGGCTAATCATTCATGCTAATGTGTTTGGGGTAGATTAATGAAGAGTGTGCGCTGTGAAATCCCACTGTTATGCTGTGTTACATTGTGTTTTCCACCTTTTTTGATTTATGAGAGTTTCCACTGACGACATTGACCCTAGTATAGTGAATTAAGACTGCCAATTACATGTTTGCTTTGATTAGCGTTTGCAGACCCCTAGAGCAATCCATAGACTTTCTAAACATCTGTGATTGGGAGATAAAAATAAACTAGGTATGCTTGTGACCAGATGCTCTCAGATATCTTTCCATGTCTATTTCAATAACACTTACTGAAGACCTCTTACCTCATAAGCAGAGTGGCAGAGGTAGCTGGACATGCTATTTACATTTTTTAATATGTACGTTTGTGTTTTAGCACAGCACCTTTAAAAACTTTTATTCTATTACAGAAATTTCTTAGACAACTCTTGCCCTGCACATGGGAAAAAATGCATCAGAACATGTGTGAAGATGACTTCACATGTCTTGGGGAAATTGACAACATTACATTGTCCCGAAAGAAAAGGCAACAAAAGTTAATGGTATTTATCTCCTGCTTTCACAGAGAAGTATCACAGAAGACTGCAGAGATTTCATATATAGGGACAATTTCACCCATCACTGAATGAAATTCATTCACCTTTGTATCATTTCTATGCTTTGCAATGCTCCCATTATGTGCATTAAAGGACCAATAAAATCTTTCTTGGTATGCTTTAACACTACAGAATATTTCTTCCTATAGTACGTACCAACTAAGTGAAATGGTTCATCTTGCTGTTTCTTTTGGTTGTTTCAAATGTTTATTTTTATTTTTGGCACATTTCAGTGTAAGCTGCTCAGGCAGATATCTCAGCTTGTGAGCATCTTGAAGATAACAGTGTAGTTCTTTCGTTCTGTAAAATAGTCAGGTCCCTAACTGTTGTGCATCCTGATGATTGCAAAGCACATGATTTCTTACAAAGTATCTCTCAGACCACTTAAAAAAGAACACTGAGATTACTCCATAACACAGATATATTTGAACTTGATTTGCTATGCCATTTCCTTAATCATTCTCTTGACAGAGAGGGATTTAAACATTTAGTTGTATCAATGGTCTATGCAGAAAAGTGGGAAATTGTATTGACCTGACCCAGGTCATAAGATATATATGTTTTTAAGTTTAAGCAGATGAACAATTTTTGCTTAAGTCAAAGAATCCACTCATGCCTAACTTTCAGCATGTGTTTTAAAAGCTTTAAATGGGACTTTAATCCTCAGACGCTTCTTTTAATGCCAGCTTTCCCCCTCTGGTGTTGGATTATAAAACAACTAGAGATTAGCTCTTTGTGCTGAAGTTGGTTTCTGCTGCACTTAACAGACTGCGAGGAACACTTTCTCTGGTGAGGAATTCATAGAAATCAGTGAGGTCAAATGATAGTCAATCTTGAAACTCTCCAGCTGTCATTTTCAAAGCTTTCCAGGCTTAGTGAGAAAACACTAACTCTTGCAGACTTTCAAGGGTGAAAGAGTAAATTTTCTTGTGACAGAGCATTTGTATGACATAGGCTGGAATATAAACGTATCCTCCTTCATAACTTTTAATGTCTCTTAAAAATATGTATTGAACATACTGAGAAAATCTAAGAGGAATCCTTTTGCCTGCAATTTATGTCTTCTCAGCACTTGAGACAGTGAGCAGTGGGCTATAATTGAAGAGAACTACAAATTCTCAGTATCTGGAAGGTTTCAGGCCACTTCACAGAATATTCTGAGTTGGAAGGGACCCACAAAGATTATTGAATCCAGCTCTTAAGTGCACGGCCCATATGAGGATCAAACCCACAACCTTGTCATTATTAGCTCTAACCAACCGAGCTGATCTCATTGGCCCTACACTTGACAGCATCTGGATGCTGCTAGGCTATGAACTAAGGCAGGTTTACAGTTGTTACTTGATTCTCTGTTTTGACTTGGTCTTTTGCATGCTCGTCTTCTGTGAGGCTGCTGCCTGAGGGTACACCATGGCTACTCCTCTTCCTGTGTTCAGCCACTCCTTTGCTTTGTCACCCTTGGATCTAATTTGCATTCCTTTAACTTTAAAGCTCCTCTGTCCATTTAAACGTTCATTGTTAACTGCATCATAGGTTTCCATAATCATTTTGGTTTGTATCTCTCTATCATCCTTTTGCTTTGTGTTCCTCTGACATGTCTTGAATCTCCTTTACTGGCCCCAGTGAATTTAATTTACCCTTTTAATTACTGAATTTGATCCACCGTCCCTTAGTTCCCCTCACTAGTGCCTTCACAAAACATCTAAGCTAAATCAGCACAGATTTATGATCTGGTAATCTGATAATCTCCTGATCTTTTTCTGGAATACTGTCACATGGCAGGAGGCTGTGGACCATACACACTGATGTGTGTTCCTCTGGGAAAGCAGTGCAGCATCCAGTTTGATGGTGGCAGTTTTTCTTCCAGAAGGCTCTGTAAGCAGTGTGACAAGAATTGGGTAGGAGAAAGCAGTCCTGATCCTTTCTTTCAACTCTTCTCAGCTGCCATCCAGTTTTTTAACCCTTGTACTGGCTGTAATTTCTACGTTGTGGGTACAGAATCCTAAAGATGAGACAGTTCTGGTCTGAAAGGATCTCCTCCTGCCCAAAGTAGGGACAGCTCAGAGATCAGACTCACTTTCCCAGGGCTCTTTCCAGCTGCCACTTGTAAATTTGCAAGCATGGAGACTGTTCAGTGCCTCTTTGCCTCGCATTCCAGTGCTTAATTTTCTTGATAACAGCTTTCTTTCTGTATCATTTTTTGAGCATATTATCAAGGCCTTGGTGTGCTTTTCTACCATGTATTCCCTTACTTTATATTTATGCACCGACCTTAGTGTACCAACATTCTAAGCAGTGCCCAACCTCTGTGAGTATTGCAATCAAAGGCAAAACCAATGGGATTAAGGCTGTATTCATTGTACAGAAAGGAAATGTAGTCTGGACCTGAACCAGATTCTGCTGTTACTCAGAAAGGTACCCAAATATGTCTAAATTTGCTCCACATAATTTGTGAGCTTGATGTAGAAATGCTTTTGTTCCTTTTTCATTTAAAAATAATAAACCCCAAAATTTTAAAGCTGCAAAATGCAATTTTTAAAAGAGATGTGTTTCTACATCTAGTGAGGGACAAAAATATTTCTAAGCTTCAGCCAGCAGTCATTTAATTAAATATTGAATATTAAATATTTAATTATCTTTTATTATTCCTAGTCAGATTATCAGCTGTAGCAGAAAAGTGGAAGAAAGAAAGAGCATCTTAGAGTCATGAGACACATCAATATTTTGATAAGAATAGAAAGAAAAAGAAAACATGATGTTCATAAGTGTGAGGATGACCTTAACATTTAGGATGCTGAGACTATCTTAGTCTTTACTTCCTTCTGTGGCATAATATTTATTTCAGAGATCATTTGAATTTGCAAATAGAAATGGAATAGCAGGACAATGTAAGATGGATTGAGGACAGAATTTATTTGTAGGAGATCATGTTTTAACACTTTCAGCTGTGTTCAACAACTGGCTACTGGAGTTATCTCCTTGAGTCTTAACTAGTAGCTGTGTAATGTACCCTTGTATCAAAGTGATGAAGAAGCATTTTCAGTTCTCTCTCACAGGAACTGCGTAGCTTCACAGTACTCAAATTTATTCCAGTCTGATTGTAGAAAGGCAAATACATTAGAACAAAACTTCAAAAGGATTTTCTAAAATACAGTAAGCCAGATTTTGTCACTTTCAGTTACTGTAAGCAGCATCTTGAATGAAGGTGACAGGAAATGGCCCTGTAGCACAGCTATATTAACTAATTGTTTATCTGATTTCTGGCATTATTCTTCACATTTGTCCCTCTTCTGTCAAGCTTTAATAGTAAATTATTTTGAGGCATTTACTGGCATCCAACTTCATGTCTTTCAGTGTCACTCTCTCTTTGTTGTTATTGCTATAATGCATTGTGCCTCTAAATTACAGGGCTAGATAGTAGTGGCTCAGAATTTCTTTTAAACACCAGTAGTGGGGCTGGTAAAGTAGCATCTGAAGGTGTTTTATTGACAAAAAATGGCATTTTGACAGCTGTTTCTCTTATTGACTCATGCCCCTCTTTTGCACACAAAGCTCAGTGGAGGTCTCTTTTGGATGTTGTTATTATCATGAATTTTTGAATTATTAAATAAATAAACAACCCCAAATATTCCAGTGAAGTGCCTGCATTCTCATCCTAATCAAAAATCCTATTTCAACTTGTTGAACAAATCTTTATCTCTTATGCTCTAGCACATCTATCTCACCTGGCCCTGTTTCTGATTCTATGAGGTTGCAGGTACTCTTAAAACTTTCTTGATTTTGGTGTGAATTGATTGTTTTATTAGTACTTGAGACCTTAGCCTTTTCTTCTTTCCTTCAGTGGGATTCATCTCAAGCCCTGGAACAAGCACCAGCAATGCCTCTCCCCTTAAAGACAGCAATGTCAATTTACAAGGTCAAATGCATTATTTTTAGCAAATGTACGCGACAGCTGGTTATTGGCTCAGAAAAAAAAAATCCCCTCCCTTAGAAGACAAATGCTACAGAAAAAGATGGGCACAGACTGTGCAAATTACCATGGCAGTTTTCCACACGCCCCTTGTTGAGTCTTAGAGAGGCTCCAGAATGGGACTGCACCTCCCACTTCCCCTCGGCACCACCCTGCAGCTGTGGACCATGAGTAGGGAGGGGAGTCAGTTCCTGTGTCCCCCACAGTATACGGACACAGAATCGAACCCTGGGGAGCCCAGCTCACCTCTCCACGTGCCTCATGACAGGATCAGCTGTGCCTGCGTTATTCCTGGCGTGTCTCTTTAGCCTCTTCCTGGAGACCTACTGTGACCGTAACTCCAAGAGTTCTCCGCAGAATCTAATCCATTGGAACTTCCTTTCTGGGGTCTAACATAAATGTCCTTCACAGCTGTGTGGACACTATTATTTTGTCCATTCATTAAGGGAGGTGAAGTCCACGTGCAAACTTCTGCCCATAGAGGAAGATGAGATAATCTAATGACAGCTCCTCTCAAGGTATATCCAAATGGCTACAAATATGTCCATCAGCTGCCCAGAGAAAGTCTCTGCTACTTTGTGGTAAATCTCTTCCTATTTCATAGAGGTGAATGATGTTTGTCTATTTTCTCATGACTTCACAGTCCCTGGGCAGCAACTCCAAAACATTAAAACTCTATTTAGGAGATGAACTCTAAGAAATGCCAGATAGCACATGGGATGAGTAGTTTCTGTATAAAGAAAAAAAAAAGACTGATAATGCACCAAGCTTTTAAAATAAATAATAATATAAAACATAGGTTCAAATAAAAAGAACCATGCATATGTAATTTTTGTTCCTACAGCTGGAATCAGCCATGTTTTAGGTGGCCCAGAAAGATGCTTTCTGCATCTTCCTGTGGAAACCTCCTAGAGATTTCCAAATGTGAACCTGCATTCCTGCGTATGTACATAAACGCAGTTGTACGTAAGAAAGCTTGGAAAAACCCTGTCACAAGAAAAAAGTTTGCATTAAAAGTATTCAAAAAGTGAATCTGACAAATGCAGTATGTAAAGCTAGGAGCTCTTTCACTTACACCCTATTTCATCCTTAAAGAATGAAGCATCACACTAGAGAAGCTTTATGGGAAGCAGTTTTAAGCTGGCACTGATGTTTTACTATCTGGAAATCAATTTCAACCTTGGACAGTGGAGCTTCCAGTTTTAGTGTCTGCTGCTGATAGAGATACGGGATCCTGGCATACTAGTGGGGACTGCAGGGACTCATGCAAGCAGTTAATTTCAGGTTTTGCCATGATGTCCAACATCAATGAGTTGGTATTTTGTGTACACAAAGTCCTAGGAAGACTAGCACCATGTTGAGTATTTTTGTGAGGAGATAAGCCTCTTCCAGCCCACAATGAATGGGCAACTGGTTTACCGGTCTCATTTATATAGATATATATGTGTGTACATATTTAAAGATTAAGTCTTGCAGCTTGCTGAGAATGCATGGAGTTGGACAAGTTTATTACTGTGGATTCATAGGCACAAGCTGAGTAGTTGGAATTTTTACATTTGCTCAACAATTCTGCTAAACCCACTTTATTCCCTTAAAGCACGTAGTGTTTATTCTGTTTTTTCAGCAAAGTACAACTATTGATTATGAGATAGCATGTACACAAAAATCCTACAACAAAACAAAAAACCCCTACAATAAAACAAAAAGCCTGTCAGTTTAAGTTTACCAGAGAGTCAGTATAAGGAATTTATTAGTTCATTAGTTCATTAGTCAAACTCCACACACAGAGGTTAATTCAACTTAACCCCATTGACTGACAGAGTGCTAAATGGATTTAAGTTGCAGTTCCATTACATGCTCTCTTTCTGTGGTGAATCCAATGTAGGAAATCCGAACTTACACCTGTGTTTTCATGGAAGCAACCTCTCCCCATTTTTGGACTGCATTTCTCTATTCCTTCACCTGAATGACAACTGCTGGAGCGACCACTGGATCACTGGGTTAGGAGTCACCCTTCGAATCACAGCTTTTACTCTATTTGCATCATGGCACTGATGACTCAGTGTGAAGCCTAGATCTCCAAGCACTACAAAAGCCCACCTGCAGGGAGCATGAAATGCAGCTCTGGGACTTTCAGACCTCCTTATGGCACTTTCATCAGGAGAAATGGGGGAAATGTACCCCTAGGCCACACCTTCAGAGTGCAGTTGACTGGACAGCTGCCCTCACCCACAGTTTGCTTCTTTTGAATAGCCTAGTCCTTCTCTCCCCGCTGTGGATCCACCAAGACAACTTCTTGCTTGCCCTGCCTTGTCCCTGATCCCCAGATCCCACCTGTAGATCCCAGCACCTCTCCTGTCTTTGCCCTGATGGTTGTCTGTCTGCACAGCAAACTGATGCAGCTAGCCAGCCTGGCAGGCTCACTCACTTTTCTTCTGCTGGGCTGGATCTCCGCCACATCAGTGATTATGCCCTGAGGCTGTGATTTCCTGGATGTTTGCCAGGGAATCACCTCTGGCTTCGGCATTTTTTTGTCAAGAGCTGCTTCTCTGCTTCTGTGCCATGCCTGTTATTGTGCTTGTCCTGCTGTTTGCTGGGCATTACAAGGAACCATGACAACAAGAGATCTAGAGGCAGAAATCTCCTGGTTTAGCCAGAGTACTTCACCACTATTGCTTCTCACATAGTCCTTCTCACATGGCACAGCTGCAAACAGCTGAACCATGGGACAGAAATTGCTGAAGCCACCTAGCAGCTGCCAAACAGAGATGTCACAGGAGCCTCAAACTGATGCTGAACAGTAGGCAGTGGGTAATTTTTGTCCTTAAGTTTTGGTTTTGGACTTTGTATTATGCCATCTCATTCTGAAAAACTCTCCTTTATTTAGATCTAGGAAGGATTAGTCCTCAATCTACTTAGGAAAATCCAAGCAGTGCCTTTTGATGAAGGTGTGCTAATAAGCAAACTATTTCCTCTTCAAGTTTTCTAGGCCTGTTAGTATCTATGTGTAGGTTAATGATCTGTTAAATTGTAGTGACTCTTATTCTTGCTCACTGTATGCCTTATGGGTTTATCAACCTAACAGCTTTTTTTCTCATCCCTTCAGATTTTGAGGATTCAGCCCACACCTTTGACTAGTTGGCTATGAGTACAAATAACTTGAATGTGAGGCTCACAGAAAGGGAGCAAGGATATGGGATTTAAGAGGGAGAACTGATGTGCTTCCTCTTTTCTCTGTAGCAAACATCTTTCCCTAAACATAATGCAAACCAAATTGGCAGGATGGGGAAGATTATGTCCCTAACAGCATTTATCATGACATAGTATGCTGTCCAGCTTGAATTATCACAGAGGAATTACAGCCAAATAATATGCAATTAGTCATTAGTATTACAGGGTATGTTGTCAGGGCTTATTCATTCTTGGAGGTTAGGAAAACAACTGGCTGGTCATCAGAGAACGAACAAATGGTTCCCTGACACCTTTTTCCTCATTCCACATCTCCCCTCCCACCTGCTCTCGTTTCTTCTCTCTGATTGCTCTCATGTCCTGTTTGATGAGGCACTAATAATAGCAAGGGTGCTAACCTACTTTTCTTCAAACTGTTAAAGCCGCAGAGCATCGCCACGGTGCCAGGCAGCAGCTGCTGGTCAGGCAGTGGGTTACAGCAGAATTAGAGGCAGCACACTCACAAATTTCCTTTGGTTTTGCTTTGCTCTTTTCATTTGTGTTCAGGAGCAAAGAAAACAGAGAGTAGGAACAGGGAAAAGGAGAAAAGTGTGTTCAGAGAGAACAGAAAAGAGAATCCAGTTGAAAATAATGCCACAAATTGGTCTAACCTGGCTCTACTTTATGTTTCCTGTGAATGACTCTCGGTGTGTTTCTGAGCACCTCTGAGGTTGTTGAGATGCGGCAACAGAAAGGAATGGGAGTCCAAACTCCACCCCTAGTGAATGAACATAAAATGAACCCTACAGCTCCAAGCTTGCATGACTTACACCTGATGGAGTAGGTTATTATTTTATAGCTATACCAGTTGTTTTCCCCATTTAGGAATGTCCTTTAGGAAGAATATAGTAGTAGAGATAGCAAGCTGCAAATGCTATATTTTTATGTTAATGACTAGCAATCCTTCTTGTTTCCTTAAAATGTAGAAAATACCTGCACTCTATTTAGTGAAATTTGCTCATTTTAAATGGAAAAATTAAATGTTGTATATCTGTTCAGCACGCTGTCACAAGACAGTTATATTTAGGAATATTGAAAAAAATATTCTAAAGAAATAATTTGACAAAAATTAAACATTTCATACTGCTTTAAAAAATGGGGGTTAAACCAGGGAAGTTTTGGAATGAAACATCACAACACAGGCCTGAGTATATGGTCACTAAATCACTGTCCTCAATCTGCATTTTCTGACAATGTAAGGTAGTATTTTAGATCTGATGTACCCAGCTCTGTCTCACACATGCACACATGTGAAGGTTGTTTTCTAGATGTTTCTTACATTCCAGTTAGCCTGTACTTGAAGAGATGTCTGAAAAAAAGACAAGTTGTCAGGTTTATTTTGAGACTATGTGTTTTTTTCCTGTACAGGTATGAACAGCCTACACCTAAAATATCCTATCTGGGGACAACCCAACCCACCAAACAAAAAACCCCACCAACCTTTATCTTAATGAAAAAGTTTAGAAGAAACACTTATTCTGCTCTCTAGAATCAAAGAAACAGCTCTACAGGTAGACAGAGCATCCACTGAGTTTACTTTTCATTTTGGATACAGCAGAAAGGCCTGATCTGTAAGTAAATCGAGCCGAAGGTGGGTGCTTTACTCCACACAATCCTTCACTGTCTTTCCTCTATTGCGATCTCTGTGAGATAGGTTCTAAGACATTAGTCAAAAGCAATGTTTTCTTAGGAAAAGGGCCAAGAAACACCTAATCTCTCTTAAAATCGTTCTGAGAGCTCATTTATTTAGCTCAGGAGTCTTTTGTCAGGTGTCAATAAGAGGCACAAAGACTTGAATTAGATTACACAAAATGACTTTCTTTCAAAAAAATTAGGGTTTGAACCCCGAACCCCTTTCTGGTACATTATTCCTGCCTTGCAGCTCCCAGAATTTTAAATCCACTTTCTCTGGCCACTTCTGGAGATGTCATTCCCCTGGTACAGTTCAAGAAGTCCTTGCGATTATGGGCTCACTACTATCTTTTATTTAGAAAAACAAGAAAGGCACATTAAAAAACCACATGGAAATTTGGCATATCTATTTACGTACAAGAAGCTTAAGAACACAGGGTGGGCCCCTGGAGTTTAGCCGCTGCACAGCCATAGCTAAGCACCATCCACTTAAGATAGGAGCAGCTTTTTAGGGCAGCGGTACAGTGGAAAATACAGCATGGTGCAGAGCTGCTAACGGAGACTTGTATGTGACAGCACCATGTAGAGAAAATTGTTTGGTCTTTAGCACCTCTCTAATCAGCTTGATTGCTCTGTAGCAGCTTAGGAGCAGCTGTTCCTGCTTCTGTTTCCGCAGGTAATACAGTCTTCAGTACCTGAGCTTCTCTGCACTGAGAGGGGTAGACTGTGCCTTAAGTCCCTCTGCAAATGTTTGCCCTCCTTCTGTATCTGGTTAGTTCATTTGTGAAGAAATGTTTTGTCAGGTCCTGTGTTGATGCTGAGCTAGTTGGCTTTGTTCTGGGATATCAGCTCTGCTCCTGCTGTGTTATAGGAACTAGAGTCACCATCTGTCACATCTCTGTACAGTGAACTGTGTGCTGCTAACTGGGTAACACCGACTGCAAAGTTCACAGCACTGCTATTTCAATAAACAAGCACCTTCGGGAGCCTCTGTCTATACAGATGTGATTTGAATATTTCCTAGGACAATGTTTGTGCTCCAAAGAGTCAACCCACAGTGTTATACTATCTAGAGTTTTATACTTAGTCTTATTTGTTACTCATAATCTTTAAGGCATTTGCTCCATGGCATATTCTGCACATGTCCTCAGGCATCCTTTGGAGCTCAATACCAGCAGTTCTCTCTCACCTTTACCCCTCCAAAACAAGTCTTACCCTCAGTGCTGAAACCTAGCTGGTAGAATTCATGGTAGAAACAATATTGTCACCTGGGTAAATTAGGCTGACCAGAGATGCTTACTTTCCATCTTCAGATGGGTGTAGTGGCAGAAAATTCTCTCTCTTGGACTCCTCTGAGCTTCGGTTTATATCATGATCTTGAAGCTAATCAAGGTATGATTTTTCATACCTCTGCTTGCCAATCACAGAGAGGAAGTCCATCCTGTCCAGAAAGGAAGACTGTTTTTTAGGCTCCATGATTCAAACAAAGGCCAAACAACAACAGAAAAGATTGGATGGAATCATTTTATATCCTTTTTCTGAAGAAAACATTTCTGTTGGCTACTGTCCTAAGAACTGTCAAAGTGATTGCTGCAGGAGCTCACCTTATGGGTTTATGATCTACTTCTCTTCAAGTGGAAATACTGTATGCACTCCTTTGAAAAGGTTTGGGAATTGGTATGTTGACAGAGCACCTCAAAAAAGCACTATGTCATGAAACACAGTGCAAAATAAAAACAATATACTAGTTAATGGTTCTTTTATTTTACATTTTCTTTCTTTCTCAAGAAGCAATGTAGTCTCAAAGTAGCTTATGTATAAATCTCTTTAAAAAATCCCTGTTTGATATCACTCCATTTCCTCTCCTCTGCCTTTCTCTCTTTGCTTCCTGTGCTCCTTTATGGGGTTTAGCGAGTGAGATGTGAGTTACATTGACAGAACAAACATGATAAATTCCTGCTGCCCTATGAAATTTGTTCAGTTGAGTTCCTCTGCTGCTGCGAATCTTAATGCTGTTCTCAGGCAGAGTTTTCAATCCATCAGATACTGTACAGCTGCATATGTGCACCACAGCGGGAAGATTTACGGGTTCCTATTTTTAGGATTTCATGTTTTGGCACCTCCATGCTGTTCATTTGCCTAAACTGTATTCTGCTAATTAAACCTTAAGACCTAAATTATAATGTACTTAGGGATGTTGAGCCAATGAAGCAATGCCATTGACTGAACATTTCTTGATTGCATGCATTTATATATGAAATAGTTTTCTTGTGAAGTAAAGATACTAAAATGCCATGTTTTTCATTTTGAAAAAAAAATTGTATGGCTTTTTACGAATATTTCAATGCACAGTTATGTTATTTTTTGTTATTTCAGTATCTTTAATATATGTATACACTTAATTCAATGATGGAATAGTTTGTAGTTTGAAAAAGTCTAGATGAGAACTTTTTAAACAGATACACCTCTGTAGAGGTTAAAGAGTAGCTGAACGTGTAAAAGTTAAAGGAAAAAGGCAAGATCAGTTTTGTGCTGAAATGGCATTGGAAACCACTGGAAACTGTTGTATCTCTAAGCTGAGTCCCAATTTGGTTATGCTAGTATTCATTTCACATTCTGGCGCATCCGATCTTTCAAAATTAGCTTTGTTTATCAGTCTGTGTTAAAACAACACACTCAACTTTTAACTCTTTTTCCAGGCCTAGGAAAGGGTGTATTTACCTTAACATTGTGCAAGAAAATAATTTAGCGGCCAGCTCATGCAGTCTCATTTTACCTGAAAGTTGAGTTCTCAGTTATTTAGTACACATTGATTAATAATATAACATAACATTGATTCTCTTACACAGATAACCACCAATTTTCTTGACTGAAAGTGTTAAGAATGAAAATTTAATTGTCTGTAAATTTTAAAAACATATACATTAAGATGGAGCTATTAAAAAGTTAGGATTTAGAGGCATAGGAGCAGGCGAGCCCTAAGTGCTGAAACAGGAGCTATTGGGGAAGAAGACCAGCCAGGCTGAACGGGGAGCTCTCACAGGAACTCAGGGGGGAAAAAAAGAGGGTTTATGACTTTTGGAAGAAGGGACAGGAAACTCAGGAAAACTATAAGGATGCCATTATGTCATGTAGAAAGAAAATTAGAAAGGTGGAAGTTAAACTAGAATTCAATCTGGCCACTGCTGTGAAAGATAATTAGTGCTTTTATAAATACGTTACCAACAGAAGGAGGACCAAGGAAAATCTCCATCTTTATTGGATGCAGAGGGGAATATAATCACCAAGGATGAGGAAAAGGCTGAGATCCTTAATACCTCTTAGGATGAGAGGACATAGCCTTAAGTTGTGCCAGAGAAGGTTCAGGCTGGACATCAGGAATAACTTCTTCGTGGAAAGGGTTGTTAAACATTGGAATGGATTGCCCAGGCAGGTGGTGAAGTCATTATCCTTGGTGGTGTTCAAGAAGCAAGTGGTAGTGCCATGGTCTAGCTCACAAAATGGTGATCAAAGGCTGGACTCAGTGATTTCAGAGGTCTTTTCCAACCTAAATGATTCTGCGATTCTTTGATTCTATTTTTTAATTTTTTAATGGATGGTAACTTTAGGGCTCATGAAAAACAAAAATGAGAAACAGAGGAGAAATCCTTGGTGCAGAAGGTGAGAAATGCAGTTATTGAGACAACAATTAAGTGACGAGAAATGCATCCATCCCAGCACAACAAACCTGTGATGCACTGAGTTTAGGACTAATGGGGGACTAAGTTAAATTTCTAATCTCACTAGGGTTACGCAGATTGAATGAAGAAATAGAACAGAACAGAAAATCCTTTTGAAAAACAAGTCTTACTTTCAGGCACTGAAATGAGAGGAGGGGATGAGAAAGGCTAGGCTGAAGAAGTCTAAAAAGGTAACCTTGGGGCATAATAGTACAGAAACCACTGCAGACTGAATCTGCCCTCTCCAGGTAAGACAGAGAAACCTGGACATGCATCTTTGTCCTTCTCCATTTAGTGGGAAAATAGCTAGTTCTGAAGTCTTGTCTCCCTTGCTTATGGGACAATATAGAAGGTACTTGTTACGTCTTTACTTTGAGAGAAAAGTAGACATCAGAGACTAGAAAAACTCAATGGTGTGAAAAGGGGAGTAGTTGTAAAGAATCATGGAAACATTATCTGGCTAAGTGAACTAAAATTACCACCAAAACTGCTGTCTTTATTTCTGCTTCACTGCCAAGTCCCGCAACTAGATCCCTTATCACTCTCCCTTCTGGCCTCCCACATAAAAAAAATGTAAAGAAAATTCATTGCAGAAGATGTGCTCTTCCCTCCAGTCCTGAGAAGTTTAGGTAAAAATTATACGCTGCATCTTTGGGCTTTACTACCTTTCTTAGAAATCCCAGGGCTGCCACAGCCCAAGGGTAGTGATACCAGTGTGAATTCATAGATCTATTTAACTAACAAGGTAAAAGTGTCATGAAAGTCTTCTCTGAATCCCAGTTATTCTGCCTGGTTTTGGAATAGGTCTTTGTGAATAGAAAGAGGGAGATGTAGCCCTCAGCAAGGGCATTCTTGTGGCTCTTTTAACTTTCCTGACGCCCCACTGTGGTTTCCAAGGTGTTGTATTTAAACAACTGTATTGTGCATTTCTCACTCTAAGGTTGCTTTCTACTTTCAGAAGCAGGGATAATACCCCCATTTTAAAGTAAACTAATTTTATAACCCGCTTAGCAGGAAGTGGTGGCTTCCCTCCCTTTCTGGAGGGAAATTTCCAAGCTCTGGGAACTGGGGAGCTGAAGGAAATCTAAGACAAGGCTGTGCAATGGTACTGTACCCTGAATAAAGATGACCCACTTGCTTCAGTTTGGGAACAGTAGTGGGAAAATGTGTTACAGAGTCCATGCTGTTCTTCAGTACTGGAATTTAAAGAAGTACATGACAGAGCAGTTGTGTCAGATGCTCAGATACTTACACCATCATCTTTCAAAGAGATGGTTGGTACATATCCATATCCACTGCTTTGACTGGCAATGAGATTCTGTAGAGTGGGCATTGAAATGGATGTGGCAACTAGATATTGCTCAATTCTGGTTAGGTGACAGCATAAATCTATGTGCTGTGCTATATCCAAGCTTGATGTGTATTTATGTATCCACGTGTCTATTTTCCTTCAACAAAATATGAATGTTTCTCTGTCTCAGAGAGCTGATGCCATGTTACTTGATAATAGAGAAAATTCTAAATGGTGGTGATTATTTCTTGCATTATCAGCCCATTTTTATTTGTGCTACATACAGAAATATTTCTTGTTAACACAGAATTTCAAATTAGTTTATCCTAATGTTCCCTTCTGACCTTAAAAATATGTAAATCTGTTTGACTGAACTGAAATTCTTCAGGAAAGAGGGCATCTAAGCAGTGTGTTCCACAGTCCTGTCTACCAATAGACTGTTCCTTCCTAAATACAGAAGTTCAGGGCGTCACTGCAATAGATGATATCCACATATGAGCTGTATCAAAAAAACCTAAGAAACTCTTATTGAAAATTAACATGGATATTTTAACAAAACAACATATTGATGAGTGAGAATATTTCTGGCAACATAAGCTATGGACAGTAAATCTGCAGACCTGTCATTGTATCCTTGGAGATCACTAATCAAGATTGGCAGAAGGGACCAGAGCATAAAGAGTATGCTTCCTAAGAGTCCCTCAGCTAGAATGTAGACAGGATTTTTTAGTGCTCTAACCTTCCTCTCATCTCGAGGTGACAGGAGGACAGCTGTTATTAGCTATAGAACACTTTCTGTGAGTTTGGTTTGTTGGTGCTTTCTCTTTTCTGGCATTCTATCAATGACACATAATGTCTCCAGTGGCCCAGGAAACTCCTTTAATCATTATTATATTCCAGAATATATGCACCATGTGCATAAAATGTCAACAATTATTTAAGCACAATATCCTCCACTGTACAAAGAAAACACTGACTACATGCAGAATATGAGCAAATCGTCACAGTCTCTTTGAAATATTGTATTAAATAACCTTACAATGCCTTATTTCTATTCAAAGTCACACTGGTTGCTTCAGGGCATAATTGGTTTGTTCATTCTTCAACGCTGCCAGTTATGTTTCAAAATCATAAAACTGACTTTATCTCTGTAGTCTCAGTAATGTGCAGGTACTGAGGGGATTATATTTTGTGAGCATTCTCACATTAATGCTGCAGACAGTGAAATTTTCACTAAATCAGGGGATGTCTTGTTTGTTCTGGGGAGATCATAGTTTGGAGAAAGTTTGTACTATGACAGTTTTCACATCTCTTGGAAAACCAGGGGGTATTTCTGTGAACTCATTAAATACATATTAATGTCTTTGATAACTGTATCTGACTATTTTCTTTTGAAGTGGAGCAAATATTTGCTTTATTGCTGTTAACTCCATATGGCTGCTTGACACCATTAACTGAACAGAGAAAGGAAATAAAATCATGAAGTTCAAGCTGATGTGATTTTTTTCTTCAAAGAGACATAGTAACTATCTGCCACATTTGCATCCACCTACATATAGAATTTAATGCTATTACCATGGACAACATGCACTATTAGAAGCTGCTATTAAAAGGCACATTTTTTACACTGCTTCGTGATACATATACACCTGCTTTAATTCTTTCATAATTATTATATAATTAAGCTATTATTGAATTTCACATGCTAAAATAAATATAGCTGTGAGTTAAAGATAGGACAATTTTATCAGACATATTAAAATAAATCTAAAATTTTGAATAAATTTTAAACCGAACAAAAAAAGTCAGATGCATTATTTTTAAAGTTACTCGCTGCTTTGACTGAACAAACATTCATGACTTTGTTCTTTCTAAATTATTTCTCCAACATCCTTTAAAGCACGGCAAGTATTGCTTTTAAACAAAGGATCCCTGTAGTGTGAACAGCAGTTATCTCTGTGTAGTTAGAAACACATGCCTTTTTAGTTCACTAAAACAATTAAAGCAGGGTAAATATTGGGGACAAATGCACATTAATGTACTTTTCTATTAATAAGAAAAAATTAATTTTGACTGCATTGCTGCTTCTCATGCTTCTTGAATAGCTGTATCATGAGATTTAAAATCTTTCATGTTGCAGATAGTTGCAGTAAATGACACTTTCTTCTCCCAAGACACCCCTTGACCTCTCATTTCAGTTGTCCCAGAACCCTGAGAGGAAGCTTATCAAGACAAATTCATGAATGAGCTTTCTGTTGGTTAAAATGCTTCATTAATTATGTCTATGTGATAGCTGCACAGAGGTTTGATGGAGGAATTCTAAAATGCAGTTTAGAAACTGTGTAGGAAATGCAAACATGAGTAGAGCCCTCACGGATTTGGGGAGGGAGAGCAGAGGACCTTAGGGAAGAAGGTTTATTTTCAGCACTGTAATGCAACACACACACACACCTTGATGGCTGGTGCTAGTGGCAGAAGCTACAGCTTTCTCAGCCTGTCTTGTTACCTCTGAGCTGGGAATTGATAGTAGATAACACCAGAAGACTGCTCCAGAAATTCCTAATAGTATCTGTTGGTTCTTTTGCTATTTACACAAGAATGGAGAAAGTTTCTCCACTTTAGGAGAATAAATGATTTCCTGAAAAAAATGTCCTCAGCTTGACTGTGAGGAAAAACCTAAGTCTTTAAATGTTCACAAACAGATAATTAGAAAATGTGTGTGAATTTAATAAACACACATATTAGTTTGCACAATTGAATGCTCAGAAGTCAAAATGCTACAATTTATCAAATTTTTGAATCAGATATTTCAGAACAGGACTTTTCTCACAAAGTGCTTTTACTTTAAGAATACTTACATTATTCTCCAAAAACTCTAAACACTTTTTGTTATGACAGGAGACTCTTAAAAGCAGAGCGTCTTCAACATGGAAATCTATAGACCAGTGTAAATCATAACAAGAATTAGGGTGACTCACATTGTTTTTGCTGTTTATTTCCCCATTTCCATTTCTTTGGCCTATTTCCCCCTTGTCTTCACATCCCTTTCCATTTTCCCCTTTTCTACTGCATGCAGTTGTGTCCACCTTTAAGGTTTTTCACATGTTTTTTCAATTTGGAGTCCTTCCTGTGTGAAGGGGTTATTACATAGTGCTTATTAAGTACTCTTTTATCTACCACTTCTGATTTTTTTCCAATAGGTAGTGAAAAAGGAATACACCTTGGTAAGGTCTGCTGGAAGTTGGTGGCTAGAGCAGACTGCATCTCATTAAGTTTGGTGTATGGTTCCTGAAATAATTATTTAGCAAAGCAAAAATCCATGGTCCCTATGAGCAATGCAAAGGCAACATAATTATAAGGGATTTGACACTACTGTAGTGAATGCACCTTGATGAATATCTTTAGCAATGTGAGTTTGAAGACTCATCATACAAGTGATGATACAAGAATTGAAATTAGATTGTTTTGTGACTTCCCTGCACAATCTCTGTCTTCCGAGTCTCTGCTTTCTTCTCTGTATCAAAGTGAGTGCTTTTTTTTTTTTTTTGAATCACCTATATACCAATAAATAAATTTCAAGTTAATTGTTTTGGTGCCACCTGGTTTGTCCAACAAAATCCAAAGTACACTCCCAGTTGAACTAGCTGGGCTTTGTGAATCAAATTATCATTAGTGGGTTGTGATGGGTTGTGACTGATGAGATCACAGCACCACAGCTACCAACAGTTGATCAACCACTTAATGCTACTTGATGACGTTAACTTTGATTCCTGGCAAAGCAAGTTAATTTCTCTATAAGGGAGAGCCTCTCATGCAGTTCGCTGGTAATGTATCTGTAAGCCATGAAAATAGTGTGTCAAGATTTCAATACCATTGGTAAACATTATGGATGAGGAAATAACTCTTGTAAGACATGTCAGGAAGTGGTTTGCTCTCAGTAATGCAGAGAGATTACAGTGTACAAAGAAATAATGTGCTTTGAAACTTCAGTGGGAAAGACAATTTTTCTTGAGGGAAAGATGTTCATATCCTTGTGAGTTCAATTCAATTCAGTACCAGGCAGAGAAGCTGGGAGGGAAATTCAGTGCATGCCATACAGAACTGCAGAGTTTATTTTTGCCCTGTAAAAGGATTGTACCTCTTAAGGTAAAAAATTTTGGTGTGTGCGACTGGACTGGGTGTGACAAGGGAGCAGAAAAGGGTTACCATTTCCAGCTGTTGTACTCCCTTCTAGGCTGTGTGTATGGAAGGTAGCTGTGCTACCTGATGCACCTGAGAGTTGAAGAGGCCATCCACATCCTTGAGACAAATGTCACAACCTGTCCCCGTAGGAAAACCGGTTCTTGTCTGCCTGTCTGTCCACTCAAGGTCGAATGGTGTGTGCTTGTGATGGGGGTCTTGACGTTGCTTGGAAAATGTTTCTTGGTGCACATGTTTAATCCCACTGCAGATATTTAATACTGGGATATTGAAGACTTACAGCACAGCACAATGTGAAAGTTGCTCTGAGAACGTCACTTGGAAAGGGATGTTTTTGGGTTCTCTTGCTGTATTTCAGATTGGTTGTCAAATATTACTACTAGACCCCCGTGAATTTTCATGTTGTCTCCATTTCTCAGGGAGCCTTAAATCTACTTGCAGCTTTCTCTATATCAAAGTATCTACATGACACAGAACTCTCACAGGTATCTATGGAAGAGCCCAGTCGTAAATGAACTTGAACCACTGTAAAGCAGGTTGTTCTTCAACAGTAGTGAGTGCAGTTTCTTTGGGCATGGTAATAATGGAACACATATGCTAAATCTGACCTCCAGATATGGTGATTATTATTGGAAAATCATCACTGTTTTTTTTAAGTAGGAAATTAAAAAGAAACAATAATGGGCAGAGTTCGGAAGCAGACTTCAAAGGAGATTGCACCTGATGTAGTACAGATCAGGAGCAGATAAAGATGGATGATTTATTTTAGCCAAACATATATTTTTTCCTGCCATAGGAGGTAGATATAACTTTAATGACCCGTATTGCAAATCTGATTTCTTTCTTTTTAAATTCTTCTGAAATTTCCTTAAAAATTTCCAACTAGATTCCAGAAGTAGTTCATTATTTATTGGATTATTCATGATGTTTGGATTATTTTTCTTCTCAGACAAACTCAGAAGGATTGCAAAATGTCAAACTTGCTAGTAAATTAAAGGAATCTCCATAAACTGTTTAGCTATTCACCTATCAGCCTAGTAGAAAGTTACTACTGTTGTGGTTACAAGGTTGGAATAGTGTCTAGAAGAGAAAACAAGAAGGAAAATATCAGACCAAATAAGTAGGATACTGAACACATCACAGAATCACAGAATCACAGAATCACAGAATCACAGAATCACAGAATGGGAAAGGAAGGAAAACCAGGAAAACTCTTCAGCTTCTAATGGAAGGCTGCAGGAACTGGCCTGACTCTAGAAAGGCTGAGATAATAATAAAAGCGGATGTACAACACGGTTTTAAACTGTTAAGGTCTGTTATATGGTTAATCAGTTCAGTCAAAAAATAAGGCCTTCAATAAGGCCCTTCTAGTCCCCTCTTCCAGCTGCAAACAAAAACAAAATAAAGCAGACTTCAAAATATGTACAAAGCCCACTTAGATGCATAAGTGTATATATTTTACCATTCATCCATGAAAATCAGCTTCCTGCTGGAAACTGGATTTTGAAAGACCAATGTATTTTGACAATTTATTGGGACCAAAACATTCTTAAAACTTGGCCCATAATCTTCCCCTCTTGGTCAAACTGGGTACAGGAATACTTTCAACATTATGTATGTTCCCAATTGTTTGCTAACAGACAGGCCCTAGACTACTAAAAATAGGAGCAGATTAAAGTTTTGAGTTAAGACTAATAATGTTGTATTTGTTATGAGATATTCACAAGAGTTTATCACTACAGTTAATAAAAATCTATGGAAGAACATAATTCACACAATGTAAGCAGCCCTCAAAAAAGGTCAGATCTTTAGTTCTTGAAAGAGCTTTTGTTTTTGTCTTTAAATTGAAAAAATGTACAGAAAAAAACCTCTTGGGTGAAATTTAATTAAAAGTGATGTGTAGCCAAGTGCAAATATATCTTCTGAGATTAAAATTTCTGCATCTCTACACAGGACAGGTATCCAGTGCCATGTTTAAAATGCAGATTATTAAGTCTTTCATTAGGCATTCAATTTGGCATCCAATTTGAAGTCAGTGCAACTTCTGCAATTAACTGTAATGAACTGGGTTTAGATCTTAGTTTTGTTGGTATAAGCAAAATCAAATATGAATCGTACTCTTTATCTGTGTTAAACGTTCTCCTTGGATAGAGCTGAAGCAGGAAGTGCAATTGTCTGGAAATCCCCTAACATTCAGTTCAATGCACCTGGGATGTCTAAGTTTCTCATTATTGTGGCTAGCTTTTGCAAAGGAATATTGTGTTCTGAATCCTCCCTCTGTAGTTTTTCCAGAGGAGAATATTATCATTTCTGACGGTGAAAACGAGGGAAAGGAAAGAAAATGACTCACCCAGCATCTGACTGCAACCTCTGCAGTTTTTAAAGCTTTAAGAATGGGATTCCTTAGAGTGGTGCAAGGAGGCAGACCAGCGCTTCTCCACGAGCCCTGTGAGCAGGCTGGGTACAAGCCAACTGTGTCATCTGAGGTCCCAAGGGGGCATCCCCAGGAACCAGCTGGCCCAGAACACAGCTATGCTGCTCTGCAGACATGCTCTGTCCCTGCTGCTGAGGAAAGCTTGCTGCAGCTTGTGGAACTACCTGGAGAACCCTGCTGCAGGGTGCAGTGGGTGCAACAGCTCCTCTGGCAGCCTGTCAGGCAGCTGAGCTGTTTGACACCATCAGACACTGATGCTTCAGAGATGGAGGCAGGATGTGACATCTCCTGCTCAGCTTTATGTGCACTCTCTCAAGTCTGAGTAGTTTTAGTCTGATCCTGCTGCAGTTAAAGCAATTTCATCTGGGTGCTGGCTTATCCTCACACAGATGCCTTGAAGGCAAAGGGAAGTATGGTTTAGTCAAGTCACTGACATAGTTCAGTCTGGGTTGGGTATGAACTGGGGGCAAGACCAGTGTGACCACTCAGGAATGCTAAAATAGCCCCTCTGTAATGCAGAATCATTTTCGAGGAATTAAGCACACACTGAGGGACAAAAATATGCAAAGAAGACCTTCAGCAAATTATTTCCAAATTAAGACCATAGTTAACAAAATTAGCAATACAAATAAAAAAGATGTTATTCTCCCCAAACTCTCATACTAATTGTTCTTTTATAGTGCTTTAATGCCTAGGAATGAAATAAAAAGAAAGATGATTAGTTTACAAAAGTGTTAGGATCAGCAGTGACATTACGACTAGTCATTACAAACTGCCTTTGCTTGGTGACTGTCCTGACATCATCAGTTGTGTTTAAATAGATAAGAATTAGCAATCCTACACTAAACAGAACAGTAAATAGCAGGACTGTCTTCTGAGATTTAGCACCAAGCCACAGACTGTTAATGGGAGAATGGAAGCTGTGAGAGGGAGTGAGTCCCGTTCCAACTGCTAATTAATCCGATATATAAATCCTCAAAGAGAGATCAACTAAACAAGGCTCTTGTTCTTGTGGAAGGTGCTTTTCTAACAGCAGAAGAGAAAATAATAATAATAATACTTAGCCAGTTGACTTGGAAATCTTTATGTGGAAAGTACACAGTGTTATGTGCGAATATGTAGCCAAATGGAGAGCTTTCTTTATTTATTGGAGTGTTTGGAGCAACAAACTAGAGACTTTGCATATTAGGCTGCAATTTGCATATTTACTTAATGCTTTGCCTTTTTTTTTTCTACTGTTTACCCTCCCTTCCCTCAGAAACAAACGCACAGCAGAGCAGCCACATTTCTCAGAGCCAGTTTCATCTGCTGACATCAATGGGTTTGCACCACAGATGAATGTGGTTGTTTGTGCCTCATCCTGGTAATCACGGCAGCTGTTAGGCTTGACCGTGAACTCAAGAATCCCATCATCTGTCACTGTGTTTTTCTTCCCAACAGTGTTTTTGTCGAAGTAGTTATGCTGGGAGAGGAACACTGTGGTGTGCACAGCAGGTCTCAGCCTTCTGCCCAAATCCAGCACAAGGGTACAAAACTTTCTCTTGCACTTTCTTGATAGTGGGTCCTATTATCTCAGAGAGGAAAGGGAAGAAGCTCAGCAGACAAAATACGCTCACCAGAAGGAAGGCAGCTTCAAAACACAATTTTAGATTTGTTTGAGGGAGGAAATTTTGTGACATCATTATAACGATGAATTAAGGTCTTATGCAGGACACAGGGTGAATTTAATCACCGTGTGTGTGTCTATCCGTGCCTGTATATGACTATGGACATCACTGCTTCCTCGTGTTTAGTTTATTTTCTTTGTGATGCTGATCTTAGTTTCCCCCATTCCCTTCACAGAATTTGTTCTGTACTGCCTCACCTAGGACTACCAGTTAAGAAGAAATGTCAAGGGACAAGCCTGTTAGAAATGCTGTGTATCTGTGGTGTATGCACTGCAAACACGCAGGACTGAACAGAGCAAGGAGAAAGGCACTAAAGCACTGTCTCTTCCCTAGATTCACAGAGTGACCTCATAGCCCATCCTATGTGCTGTAACAGGATTTTAAAGACATGCAACACATTGCTAAGGATGTCACACTCAAAAATTTTTAATAGCAGCAAACACCTTGCTTCTACTTGATTATAATTTTACTTTTTCCTGACTGCCCTGATGTAATTCAACTAGAAATATAATCTAAATGGGGATATTTTAACCTAGTATCTGGGGAAATTTGACAGTGTAGTAGAAAAATTTGCTTGTATGGACAATGAGAATGTGCTTGATCAGAAGAATGTCATTTGGAGCCTTTAATACATCTACTCAGTTGAAACAAGTACATGATGTGCAAGTCAGATGTTTCAAATGCCATTGTTTTCTAATCCTGCTGATAGTCTGCTTCTTAGTGAGTTTTTACTTGGGAGTGATTGAACAGGTTTTTTTCTGAATGCAATTCTTTTACCTCCATATTTTACCTTAGCATTTTTTGCTACTAACTGCAAAAATACATATTTTCGCTAAAATGTACCTGTTCTATCTGAAGTTACTGAGGAATAAATACCTTATATCTCCTGTGGTCTTGCTAGAAGCTTTAAGTTGTCTAGAAATTATTTCCAACTCCTCATTTCTATCAGAAATTATTAAATTGTTGCCTTTTTGAGAATGGGACAATATTAACCTATCCAAGGCAATACAACAACATGAGCTGGTGCAGGCAGACGTCACAGCCTGTCAGAGTATTTGGAGCTGCCCCACCATTAAGTTTGACCACACAAACTCGTGCCTCAAAGAACTCCCAACCAAAATGAGACAACAAGCTATAAAGAAACAGAATATGGACTTTGCGCTCAGTTTTAGGCATGAAAAACATATTTTTTCTTCCATTTTGCCTTCTTTGTAGTCTGTTGAGATCTGCTGGTGGTGTCTTACAGGCAAAAATCTAGGACAGCACAGCTCCTCTGCATATCAAATTTATACCACCACATTCCAGACAAGATAAACTTCCATCGTGATGCAGTTTTTGTGCTATGCTGATTCATGATCAGAGTTAAAGAAAGGGCCACATCAGTGCACATGCTTGGATTTGCAACACACATTTTACCTCTTTGTGTTTTATAACACCGTCACACATAATTGAGACCTTTATAAATTATTCTACAAACAGGCTTCTTGCACTACTAGAAAAGAAAACAGTACAAGGTACCCAGAAACGTGCATGATAAAAGCCTGGGATCTATCTCCTGGTACAGAGTAGTCCATCTCCCTACATGAATACATTTTGAATGTGCATGGACCCAACACTGAAAACTCTATGAGTCGAAAAACCTTCTTCAGCAGCTCTCACTGCCTTTCACTTCACAGAGAGCCACATCCACCCATGAAAAGTAGATGTCAAACATAATAAAAACTTTCAAGGATCAATAAAATTCTAAAAAAATAAAAATAAAAAAGGGAGAATATTGTAAATATTGGGTTTTTTTTCAAAGAAAGTATTACAATTAATTTATTTTGTTCAAAGAATGTTCAGATCAGTGAATGTGGATTCTGTGGATTCTTCAAATCTGGTTAAATGCTAGTCTTCAGTTCATTCAACACTTAAAACTTCAGGGTCTGAGGGTGAACAGGTGGGATAAGACCAGCTAATATCACAGCAGCTATTCTCACATGAAGTTGGTGAATTGCATAATTTAAAAATGTGAATTAAAAAAAAAATTATAAATGGCAGATTTAAACTGTAGCTCATGGGATGATTATCTGTTTGTAACGTGTAATAGTCATGCTTATGAAAAGAGTTAAGAATGGGGAATGCTGCTGCAGTTTCCCTTTCCTCCATGAGTTACTGTCTTCCCCCAGTGCTCTCATGTGTTTGTGTCTGACAGTACACTGGTCAGACTGCCTCTCCACTCAGAATATGGGTTCAGAATGTGTGTAGGGAGCTAAGAGCACAGAAATGGATCACCTCTATGTTAGGCTGTGTGGCACTCATTTTCTTTATTCTGCCAATATTAAAAACACTTTCCACTGGACCTTAAAGGAAAAACCTCCATCTCTTCCAGTCCTCCAGGTCCTGGCCCAGAAACTTGAATAGAGCAGTTAGAGTGAACTCTTCCCAATCCTTTGCTGTTTCCTGCCTCACTTTTCCTATAAACCTCCTCTGTCAGACACATAAATCTTCTGCCAGCTTATTTGGGCAGCTCCTTGGAGGCTCACTGTAGAAAGAAACAACTCAGTCATTCCTTCAGCACCTCTGAGCTTCCCTTTTGTGTTACTTGCAGCCTTCCAGTTTATCCAAGGGCTGCAAAGCAAGGACAGAGCTGCAGCTGAGAAAGCATTTTACTTTTCTGTTAAGCTTTTAGAAGTTGAACAGCATTGAGTATGTGTTCTCCTAATCATTTAACTGGAATACATGGAATGTCTCATGATCTGAGATGGTTTTTAAAGCAGAACTGTGCACTTGCCCCCAGTTCCTTTTCCCCTTTTTTTGTTTTATTTTGTTTACGAAAGTAACAGGGAGCAATGAAATTCTGTTGGTCGGGTGAAGAAGGATTTCTAGGAATTTCATTTTTTCATGACTTGAGGTTAGAACTGTGCAAGGAAATGTGCAAGGAACTGTGCAAAGTAAACAACCCAAGTTCAGAAACAACTCTTTTTGCTTTTTAGGCAAATATCGCAAAAACTGGGGAAAAAAAATCAAGTGTGCAATATATAAATTAATTTCATTGTTATATACTGGCCCTTCTACTGCTTTTTGTTTCTTCTAGAAACAGATTTCAGAGCCTTTCTGCAATGCAGGAAAAAAAAAATTTTCAATGAATATCCAAATTCTTAGATTTAGCTTAATGCTAATGGCATGGTTTGGTGAGCTCGTATTACAGACAGACCAAAGGAAATACGGATTTTTCAAACATTTGTGTGGGTGGTACTTAGAAGAGGACCCACACGTGAAGGAGGCTTTGACACTTCTTTTTGGTTTTGTCTTATATGAGAGGAAGTAATATCGTAATGACATAATGACAGTGAAATGCTCTGGGCAGCAGGTTGCAAAAGAGGAAAAAAAAAAAGAAATCTCTGTTCATTCTTTGTGTCATCATAGGTGGGGAAGGACAACATATTCTCCAGAGAGGCACATTTGAGATGTTGCTTCACAGTGCGACCAACCTACATTCAACCAGGTTGATGCCAAAAGGCACAATTCTCGTATCTCTTTTTTTTTTCACTAGGCATATACTGCTGCCTCCTCCCTTGAGACAGAGCTGGAGATCACGTGGTTGGAGGGTGAGCTCAAAAGCTCATTGATCTCCCAAGTAAATGAGTAATTTCTTATGGCAGGCTCATTCTCTGTTGGATTAATTACCTGACCCCATTTATCCAATGGCAGTGTGATTGCCAGAGCCAACGAAAAAAGAAAAAGTAAGGAGCTTGAGTGGGACCACACCTCCTGTGGTCTATAATTAGACCAGACTATAAATAGACCCATTACATTTAGTGTGAAATCTCAGAAGAAAGGGAACTGCAGGGAAGGACTGGTGATTTACAGGCTAACTTCACAGGGCTTTGTCTGGGCTGGTGGAGCTGGTGCTGCTTCTCATCCAGCAGTTCCAGCTACCTGTGATACCTTGACAGCCAAGGCTGGAAGCAAAGGCAAAGCAACAGCAGGTGAATTTTGGGGACAAGAGGCAAGAGAGGTGCCTGCTGTTGATTTCTGAGGAAGAAAAGGAAGGTGTAATTGCAAAGGACAGATCAATAGGCTTAAACCACATCTATTTTCTGTGTGTTTTGTTACGTTTGGAAAGCAGTTCTGTTAATACCAAACAGTGGAGAAAATTTGTGTTTATAATATGGTACAGATGTCTGAGTAGAATAATTATGCTCATTCGTGTTGAAGTAAAAGCTCAGCCTAGAGTAAGGCAAAGAAGTGTGTGTGTGTATCTATAGGGAAAAAATAAGAAGGACAAAAGACTCTAGTTTTCCTTGAAAAGTAGTGATGCTTTTAAATGTTTCTTGCATTCCAGAGAACTGTAATAGCTGTAATGTTGGGGACCATTGCTAGAGTAACTGGTGAAATAGGGGCTGGCTGGAAGGAGTTTACAGCAACAAAACCGGCTTAGAGCACAAGATCTGAGACAGCTTCTACTGAGTCTTGTGATGTTTGACAGTCACAAAGTGTGAATGCAGAAGGCTAGGCAAAAGCATTACCATAGAAAATGTTTGTGAAATAGTGTTAATCAATATTTAAGAAAGTATATATTACTCCATTTTCCTGCCTTTTGTGTGCTTTTCTTCTTCTAAGAAAATATTGCTTGAGTCAGGTCATTCATGTTTGTAAGTGGGGAAAATTATTCCGGGGAGTATCACAAAGTTTAGCTTAATTTCTCAACTTCTGGGCCGGACAAGAATCAGTGGTATAGCAGCATCCCCTGTTGCTACCAGCTAAGTCCCGACAAAAACATGTTACAGAAGTAAAACTGAATTGATACACAATGTCTGCTTCTATGTTTCAAATAAATTCTACTCGTACTTAAGCGGTTTAAAAAAAAAACCCAAAACTTCTTGACTCTGTTAAGTATAACATGTTCCTGGATACCTCTAATCAGCACGTAACCTAATGCAAGTGATATACTTTGGACCAATGCAGCCTGTTGAGTTTTCAAGAAACTTTAATATTTTAGCAGAAATATGAGTTTAATAGAAATGTTTCTATTAAAAGGAGAGCAAGAAAAAACGGAGACTTCATTCCACTGGTATATGTGCCTGCCAGCTTGTTCTATTGAATTTCCTGTGCTTTATAATCATATTTTATACAGTGGTAATTGAGAAGAAAAGAAGTGTAATATTTTTCTTTGACACCTTCTTGTAGCGCTTTTATTTTACCAAATTAACTCCTTACCACAGTGTGGAGAGACTAACCAGACAGTTGTTCAAATATTGTTCTCTTTTTTAAAATAATAAATCAGCTTTAGCTTCTACTTTGGATTAAAAAGGAAGCTATCAGGAAAAAAAACAACCAACCAAAAAAACCCCCCAAAATAACCATAAAGGCCTCATTTACATCTGTCTATCCCACCCCCTCTTGGGCTGATACTGCTCCCTCTGTGGAATAAGCCTAGGTGGAGATACATGTCTTTTACCTACAAGTATTTTTGCTAGGTCATTGTCTAAACCCCGTCAATGTGGAGCTATAAAACAGTCCCGAGCACTCTGTTTCCACTAGTACTTGTCTTGATGGAGTCACAGTAGACTTCACATTGATAGGGTACTTTTAAGGACAAATAAAGGGCAGTTTAGACAAGCCCAAGGGTCACATTATGCAAATGCTATGTACTCATTAACCTTTCACATAGCTGAAAACATTTGTTGCCTGGTTACCTATTACCCTTTTTCCTTCCTCCCTGTCCCAAAACTTGCAACCACTCTGACACCTCTCATCAAAGATTTAATTTCAGAGAACTGCTGCCATTGGCCCTCTGATCATTAAGTTTTTATTACCTTCAGAATATATAGCATGATACATTTCCTGGTAGACTGCTAAGTAATGCTTTCAATAATTAAAAATCCATAAATAATTAAACCACAACATTATATTTGTCAACATAAATGAACAAACTGTGTCCTGTGACCGGCATTCTGAACAGATACGAGCTTAAAACATGCAGTGATCTGTTCAATAGATGTATTTAGGAATAAATCTTCCTCTCTTAAAACAGATTTGTATTCATTTATCCAAATAATAGGGAATGCAGTTATTCTCAGAAGATACCATTGTCATCAATAAAAATTAATTTGTATTTGTATTACAACTGAAAGCAAAGAAACCCCTGCGAGACTAAGGTCCCATAGGGATTAGCACTTTGTGAATAAAACATGAGAGAATGGACAACTTTTCCTGAAGAGTTTGAATACAGGATAAATAACAGCCATGAAGTTTTGCGGCAGATGCAGAGTTGGAGGGCATTGAGCGACTTACGACCCTTCAAAATAAATTCACATAAAATTTGTGATTTTGGGAATTCATGTAATATATTTTTGACATCTTTTTCTGTGCAGATCAGCCCACTGAGAGAGAGATTAAATAAGATCTAATGAAAATAAAATTAAATCATAGCAATAACATCTGGCTATAATTAAGACATTTCTCTTTTTTTAAGAGACTTTTTTTCTTCTCAGTCTTCACTTTATGTGCATTCTGACTTTAGGCTTTAATTTCCTATGAGAGCCAAAGTGATTTTTTGGATTGTTCAGTAAAAGGCAGTAATATGTTACTGCTCTGAAATTCTGTATTCTCTTTCACATCTCTAATGCCTTTCACTTACCCTGCATTAGAAATGCAAATATTTTTTCTGCACTGGCTTTATGGAAGGTGTACCAAAAGACTAAAATCTTGCTGTTGAAAACATTTTGCTTAGTGGTTGATTTGCACCTCAAAAGTAAATATTAAATATAGAGACTATTATATTATATTATTTCTATATTATGTCTTGATGAAGGACACTGTGGGCATCCTTGGAGGAAAATGTGCCCAGTCAAATGGTATACTGTGCTAAGCATCACCAACCACCCACAGGTGGACTAGGAGCTTGCAGGTTTCATGTTCCTAATACCCTGAAGGCTTTACTTCAGTTATCTCAGCTTAATGGTCATGGGTCCCAAAGCATAAGTATTTAAGCGAGTTGTTTGATGCCACACACCGCAGTCAGCAGTTAGGGGAGGTCACAATGTAAGAATTACTAATTTCTCCACTTTTCAGTGTGAGATAATGCTACTTTGCAACTGAGTGCCCCATGTCAGTCCTCTGCACAAAAGAATTAATATAAACAAATTCTCGAGCATTTGCTTTTTCTAGTGGTAACAAAGAAGTAAGTTACATTTTGGAATTGTCTTTTCTTATCTTCAGCTCTCAGTCAGAGCTTCAGTTATGCTCATTTGTCACTAACAAAAGGCTACTGGAAGGAATAATTCACGATAGATAATGCATTGGTTGAATTTTTTCAGTTTCTCTACTTCTAGGCTGTAAAAAAAGTAGTTTTAAAAAAAGTTTCAGAAGAAGCTTCCTGACTTAGAAACACTTAACTTGAAGTACATGAGCAATCACTTTGACTTCAATAGGACTACTCAGGTGTTTATGAAATACATAGATAAATGTTACCAGATTACTGGAAATGTCTTTTGAACTTCAAATGTCAAAAAAAAAAAAAAAAGATTTTTCACGAACATTTGAGTTTAAAATTAACTTCTAAAGAATATTGCATCTGCCAAAGGTTTAATGCACAAACAATCATAGAAATCAAATACTCAAAGTCTCAAGCATTTTTTTAATGCAAAACTGAGGTTCAGTTGGGAATAAATTAATATTTATTGAAATATTCCTTCAGATTTCTGAAACAAATCACCCCAGAAATATCATTGTAAAATTGGCAAGAAATATCCCGTGTGGATACAGGAACAAATGATGGTCAAATCCTTTTTTTGATATCTAACACAGGGCCACTTTTTAAGGGTCGCGTTGTTTTCTATTTGGCACCTCCATTAGGTTGATTTTCTTCTCAAGTTCATATGTGGTAGTCAGTAAGAGTCTAATGGAAATCCATGAACAGTGAAGTATAATGAAGTAAACAAGGAAAAGAGCCCATTGTTTTCATTATGATTATGAAATAAAACTTTATGCTTCTCCTTACAGTGTTTCACCTGATGACCTGGAAGATTATTATCTTTTAATTTTCATTGCCCAATCTCATTTCCTCCCCACCTCAGTAATTCAAACCAGGTGGCAGTTTGACCTGCAATACCTCTTAACATATTTTCAGTCAAAAATATACTGCTGCAGAAGAATTAGAAATAGTCCACATGCCACATTCCTACCTGCTTTTTGAAGAGGACTAGAAATCAGACAAAACATCAGTTGTTCCTCTAATTCAGTTTAAATCACACGCTGTGTTTCTATGTCTTTAGGAAAAGAGGAAACTTGGTGTCACTTTTTTAAAGCACAGTTAGAGGAGGTTGTTGTATTTTGTAAAGCTGTATGAAGATTTTATCTAAGCATGCTTTGCTTGAGCTGAGGTTTTCAGGTTTTTTCTCACTAGGAGTTGGAGTTACTCCTCGTAAACTTTAAGGAAGCTTCCCTAAGAATGTGAGTTTTTAAAATGTGTTGACATGCCTTATGCTCTTCAGATGCATTAAGTTTTCAGGAAGGGGAAAAAAAAATTACATGTGTTTTTTGACAACACACTGTCATGAGTGACTGGTTTATGTCACACAGAATTATCATGAAAATAATTAGTGAAAGAAGGTTTAATAAAAATTTGAAAAAGCACAACAACTTTTGACAAAGTTCACTCCACTACTTACTGCATGAATGAAACACTGTATTAGGTTTGCATGGCAAGGTTTTGGTAGTGGGGATGATACAGGGGTGACTTCTACAATTGATTGTAACCCCCATTCCCCATCTCCCTATGCCACTGAGGAGGAGGAGGTAGAGCTGTGAAGAAGAGAGGGGTTGGGGTGTCAGGCACAAAAAAAACTGTCTCAATGATCCAGCCTCTTAAAAGGGCTTAAGGTTTTTTTTTAATGTACTCTGAGTTAGATGCACAGGATAAATACCAACGAGGTATTTTCAAGAGGTCAAAACTAAAAAAACAAACATTACTGGCAACGTCAGAAAATTAGAGAACGTTGGCAAAATCTTAGAGCAGCATCTTATCAACATAAAACACTTCATCAGACATTAACTTAGACCATTCAACTTCGCAAACTACAAGCCTGTCCAATTTTAGATTACTCAGAACTCCAAAAAGAGGGAATTAGAGGAAGAAAGAGAAAGAAAGACAGAAAAGATATAGAAAAGAACAAGTATAGCTACCACTCCTGGTTCCAATGCTGTTCAGCTGATAGAAATTCCAAGAGGAGGTCGGGTCAAGACCTGCTTGCCTTGTGTCCTGGGTTAAGTATCCTTTGGCTTTCCTGGGCCATTTCCCCAGGTGGGGCTTCTGCTTGTTTGGCCACTCTGGGGCTAGATTGGGGCTCCAGGGGTGGATGTGGAGCATTGCCTCCAGTATACCAGGGACTGATGGCCACTGCAGGGCTGGGATACAGGCCAAGAAGGATGAGGTGTGTGGAGCAGGGCATTGCCTCATCAGAGCAAGGTCCAAACTGCCCCCTTTCCCCACACACATGCCCAAAATGTTTTTAGCCATCAATCCTTCCAGTCTATCACAGGAGGGAAGGTGTTTTTAAGATTTGTTTTACTTATCATTATCCTGCTCTGATTTTTTTAGTTATAAATTCGATTAATATCCCCAATATGAGTCTGTTTTGCCCATGATGGTGTTTGGTGACTGATCTCTCCCAGACCTTATCTTAATCCATCAACCCTTCATTATATTTTCTCTCTCCTGTCCAGTTGCTGACAGGAGTTATGGAGTGGCTTTGGTGAGAGCCTGGCCTCCAAGCAGGGTCAACCCACTACAAACATACAAAGGAAAATCAAAATAGAATCAATTTAGAATGATTTACAAGAGGTCGGAATGAAAACAGTAAGGATGGAAAAGGGTAAGGATGAAAAGGGATAAGAAAGACCCTTCTGTTGGATTGCAAGGTGCAGTGGACCCGTTTGCCAAAGAGGCTCAGACTTGACAATTTATGACTAAAGGATGCAGCAGCTTTTAATCAATCAACTAATTTAACATTTTTAAAGTGATTCAATAGAATTTACTACAATTAAAATGATGACAATTATAGATCTGACATGGCAATATTTATGCTATACTTTCTATAGGGCATTAAAATCAATTCACACACACTGGCACACAAAAAGAAGTATGCACAAAGGTAAAGTTGTGAAAAATTCCCCTCAAGTGTCAGTGAAATGCTCATGTGGACTGCCTTGGTATTCGCAATGGGTGAGGGTCGAACCTCGAGGAGTAGGGGTATCAGCCCAGGCCTTGTCAGCTTTTGGTGATGGTCCTTTGAGTATCATAAACTTGAGAGTTTGTGAACTCTGAGAGGAGTCCTACTAAGAGGGAGGTGCTGGCGCATCCCTCTGTGTTCCAGGAGAACTCATAGGGCCTCACTTAGACTGTTTGCAGACTCATGAGATGTTTGACTTTAGTCACCTGTAAAATTTGTATGCTCAGGTTGGTTACTGGAGTTGCCAAAACACATGCACCAGCCCAATTTATTGTGAGAAGACATAAATATATTCCAGTTAAGGGTTGTTAGATTCTTCATATTCTGCACGTAAGGAAGAAAAGAATGAAATTTTCTCGCAGATGTTTGACTTCAAAGGATGTGAAAAACTTGTATGGTGCCGGGATGCTGAATAACACAGGTATGTGGGTCAGTTGTCTCAACCAGCACTCCTGAGATTTATCAAAGTCTGTCATACCCAAACATGTTATAGTTGTAATCTTTTTCACATGCTAAATGCTGTAACCTCTCCAATTTACAGCCTGGACTTTGTCAGTCTGGCAAAATGATTGAAATGGCAGCAGTACAAACTGAGCAGGAATACTCATTCAGGAAGAGTTTTGCTTCCTTCTGTTGTGTCAGCTTATAAAGTGGCTTTAACAGCTGGGGCTACACGAGGTACATTGGCAGACTGGGATCCATTAGTCTAAATCCTCTGGAATATTTATTTCCAGCATCTGGAAAGTAATATGATTGTGCTGCAGGCAGCAAAGTTTCCTATGCTGTCAACACATGAAGCTGTATTTGAGCTTGCTGGTCATGTTAACTTGCAGAAGTCATTGGGAATCCAAGACAGGGTTTCCTGTGTTGTTTCAGAAGAGAATTTGAACTGTGAATGGCCACTGTTAAATTTGACAGAGAGTACAAATAGAAAGTCAACCTTTTAGAATGTAACTGTCCCTAAATACTTGGAAAAAATATAATTTAAACCCCATTTTCTGCAGTTGCAGTTTTAGTTATTGAACGCTAACTTCTGTAATAACACGATATATCTGCCTTTGCCTTGCCTCTTCCACACTCCTTGTTACTAAGTCACAGATACTTCACATTTTGGATGTAGAGATTTGCACAGACACTTCCTTTTGTCAAAATTGTAGGTGAATTAGGTGAACTTTTCTTGAGTTACAGATCTTAGAAATAGGTTGTGAAAAGCATCTATCCTTTTGTGTCAGTTCTATGAAATAACATGCCTTAAAAGTTTGCTCCTTTCAGGAGAGTGACTCTGAAAAGCCATGATTTTTAGGAAAAATCAAACTGACAGGCTTTCAGGTCTAGCAATTGAAGACTCTTTTCCCTATGAAGAATGGCAATAAATGCCTTTTAAACTGAAAAAGAGATGAACCTTGATTCTGGATGCACCAAAAGCATCAAGGAAACCTTAATCATTTACTTTATAGACACAAAAAGGAAACTTGCCAGGTCCTTTATAATGTCCTCCTAAATACATATTTCGGACATCATGGTCATCTAGACATACCAGTTTTCCTTATGCTTCAAAGTTGAGCAAGAAAAGCTTTAGTTTGTTTATATAAAACAAACCAACCCTGAATATTTCATGAAACTCTCAAGTTTATCTTTTATTATACATAATTTTATGCTTGGGCCCTTTGCTAAACTAAACTGGCATAATTCTGCTAGGCTGTGGATAGTGATAGATTTGCATCAATTTTTTATGTCTGAGGACTAAGCTCCTGCAGTCAGTTACCGTACATTTTGGGGTAGAGTGCTGCAGGCCCACAAAAAACACCACAGCCAGCCTATTCCTTCCTGTCCTGTACATTGTCCAGAGGAGGGCTGTACTAGCCGTGAAGCTCCTTATTTAGAAAAGGCATTAAAGGCTGGCATAGCAGTAGAACTTCAAATAGCTATTGACATTTTGCCTTTATTTATGGTGGTAGTAACTTCAAGTTTTGAGGCAAGCTGCCGTGTAAGCAATAATTCAGACCTATTCCCTCTGAGGAGCTCTAGGTGTGATTTAACTGGATTTCTCCTTTTTTTTTTTTTTTATTTCAAAACAATAACTGAAGTGGCCAAACAAGAAGACATTTGTGAAATAATTCATAGCAAAATGTCAGATCTATTCCCTTGCTGAACTTTCATAGCCGTGTAAGAACAAATCTTTGCTGAAAGATTTTTACATGGTAGGTGAGTGGATCTTGCAAGAGAGACAGTGCACATTCTCATATCTGCATCAAAATGGGTGTTGAATCTCATTTCCAGGTTTCAGTACTCACACTTGAATGAGGATCTGACAGTGGTGCAAATCACTGTTTTGTTAGATTTTGGAGGAAATAGAATGTAAAACAACCTCTTGTGTAAACTTTCTACAGAAAATATATTTACTGACTTCAGAAAGTCCAAATAACAGGTATAGCACTAGATGTCAAATTCTGCTAAGTCTCTATTATAGTCTTTGTAGCAGTCACTCTGATTTAGATTAGCATAGCGTCTGTCTCGTGATTTTGTTACCATGTAATAATCAATACTTGTCATTTTCTTACAAGGTACTTTTCCCTTTGAGATCATTCACAACCTTATAGACATATTTGGCCGTTATTTTAGATAACAAAAACCTGGGGATCTCACTATTGCTAGCTCTTTCTTTCTTTACCAGACAAGATAATTTTGAATTATACACAAGGGCCAGATTCTGATCTCATCTGTGCCGGGGGAGTTACCTGATATATTTGGGTATCAATAGCATTATAGTAGTTTAGATCTTCCTTAGCTTTCAGAGCCCTCTAGAGTCTAGCTGGCATGGAAACCCCATTCTAAATTCCTTCAAAGATACCAGGTTAAAGGTTTATCCATGCTATGGCTCACTTATATTTTTGGATTTAAAATCCCAATGTCTTTTCATGGGATGACACTGAGAGGTTCTACAATGGAGCCTGAAGAAAACTTCTAGGTTTTGTGATTTCAGTGTAAATCATGGCATAAATATGTCTACACTTACTTTGTAGTAAATAAGTCAGATGAGCTACATGACTTTAAAGTAAATACACAGGAAGCATCAGACCAAGTAGAGAAGCTGTGTTCATAAGTCACTCAGGTTGATGGTGTTCGCCTGGGAGCTCTTAGGGAACTCATATGTGAAATTGCAGAACTGCTGACCAAAGCATGCAAACTGCTTCAAACACCCTCTGTGATGGAGGCCTGGCTGACTGCCAGCATCAATCCTATAGCCACAAAGTTTCTAGAGGATACCCTGGAAACTGCAGGCTGGCTAGGCTGACCACTCCTGGTGAGATGAGAGAGTCTGTAATGAGGAGTGAATTCTCTTATTCCAGAAGTGAACAAAGTCTTTTGGGCAAAAGAGGCAGCAAGGCTTGTGAAAAGGAGAGTCTGGGCTCACTAATATGTTAGAGTTTTGTGGAAGTGTCAACAGCATGTAGATAGAAGTGATCCACTGTACTGTGCATTGGAGTTTTCAAAAAGCTTCTGGCAAGTTTCCACACTAAAAGTTCCGGAGGAGCTATTAGAGGGATTTTAATGTGAAGCCCTAGATGTACACGTGTATATGGAGAACGTGCCCAAGTCAAGGGAATCTTCCAACATGAGGATTGTGTACAGCTTCATACAGCATTTTTCAGCTAATGTCTGCATAACCATGAAATTAGCTTTCATGGTTATGTGGACATATTTCATCTCTCATTAGTCAGACTGCCTAAAAATCACTGGCTAAAAATAAACTGGACACGTTATAAACACCATTACAAGGTCCTGACTGCATCATCCATCTTTTATGAGCCTCTACCATCTTTCTCTGCATCGCTTCTTTTCCCTTCGCGGGTATGATGCAGCTATATGACCTTAGACCAGTCTGACATGAAAACAACAAAGCTGTGAAAAAGAGCTGTGAGAAGCCCTCACTGACAGTGTCCACTCCTGCATCCTCTATGCTGTAACCTGAAAGCTTCACTGAAGCTGCAACCTTTGCTCAAGCTATTTTGCAGATATGCTGTGCCTGGCCTTGTACCTTGCCTATGGCAGCCTTGTCTTACTGCCTTCACTTCTGGCTTGATCTCAGACCTCCCTCATCACTGCAGACTTATCTTACGGCAATCTGTGGTCTGCTGGGTGCACGTGTCCATCTTCTGCCCTGCTCTTCCTGCAGGAACACTGTGGGCCTGTTACCCTTGCTAGTGAGGAGCTGCATCTGCCTCCCTTGGTGTGGCCCTCAGCTGCCCATTTGCCTGGCAGGGCAGGCTGCTCGTGCTGCTCCCTGGCCAGTCCCCCTTGCCTGCACCAGTCACTGCATTTACCTGCAGATTGTGGAGTGGAAGTTTGTGACTGACATCAGTAGAAATGTGCTCCCTTAGGGTTCTTGTAGGTCCTTGCAGAACCACATTTTAAAGTAGACCACCATTAACTTTGTTTTCTCCGTATTTCAGTTACTCAGGTTAAAAGCAATGCACTTAAAAGACTGTGGGCTGTACGAATTTCTTCAGAATAAGATAGAGTGAAACCCTGCAGCTAGAGATTCCAGCTTTGTCTATGCTTTGAAGTGGAGGAAGCATCCAGATGGGAGTATGTATAGCTGGGCATCCTTAGGGCTCTTTTCTCCCATTGACATTCATCTGAATAGCCACTAGCTACATCTCCTCAGTTCCCATTCACAGGTAGATATGCCTAGGCTCCTGAAGCTTCAATATATGGACAGCTTGCTCCTGACTATGTGTCATTATACTGATAACTGAAGGAAAACAAGGATTGTATCTGAAATCTTGTAATGTAACAGGCTGACACAAAGTAAAGAACTGCAATTAGCTCTGCATGATTCTGAAAAGAATAAGAAATAAACAGTATTTTTTTCATCCCTAGGCTGAGTCTGGTGCTTTTTAACAGTCTGTCTGGAGGAAATATCAAATGACACTGTCCTGAAAAAGAGCAAAAGGAGTGCAGACCTAAGGTCCCTTTCTGCCAAGCTTGAAAAATACTCCTTTTTGTTGCCAGTGAATACTGAGAACAATGCGAACAAAGAGAATATCATTTACAGGATGGCGTCAAACTGCATCAAGCAAAATAACCTGAAGGAATACCTTCATGTTATATTCACGCATGTTCCAGCATGTGTTACCTCTTGCATACAAGAACAGAGGGTTTATTTTTCTTCTCAGGGAGAGAAGAACTCACAGCTCTCACAGCCACCACTCACTACTCGCAGCCCTTTGTGCTGAAGGTTACATTATTGGTGAGTATTGGGAAAAGGAGAAACTTTATATAATATGCTATCATTGCAGTTAAAAGAAAGTGCAGAACATAGAATTTGAAGACAGAAAAAGTGGGGTAATTGATTTCTTTAGAATCTTTAAAACTACGTGCGCATGCATGGAAGCAGATCTGACCTGAAATACCAAGAGTGTTAATTTAGAACAATTCTCTGGAAATCCCCTAGAATTACAGTAACTTCGTGGCTCAGATCACAGTATATATGAGTATGAACACGAGCAGAAAAGTAGTGAAAAACCACTAACACTGCTCCTTATCTTAAATCTGAAAAGATCTTCTAAGAAAGCAACATCTACAAAAATGCAAAGGAGGAGAACGTCTTTCAGAAGTTATAGGTGTAAGGTGAGTTGTAGAGCCCCGTCCTCACACTTGTGAACTGTGCAGCACAACCCTGCCCTCAGAGACAGGTGTGGTCATACAGAAACGAATGTTCATCAGGAGTTTCTTGGTGCAGAAGGGAACACAATCACACTCTTTACATGCTGCCCTGCATTTCAACAATGAAAGCAGAAGATTGGTTAGGGCACCTATATTTTTGTATTCACAACTCATGGCATGAGGATGCTCAAACATTTTTTGATACAGCTCACAGATGCAGTTCCTTGTACATATCCTTTACATGAGATATATCTGACTTGGTCTCAGTTACATTCTGGCTGTAATATACACTTCCAGTGACAGATGAATACCGAAATTTTTTTCAACATAGAAGTATTCATACGATTTTTAAAGAGCTCATAGCACAAACAAAATCAACAACTTGCAAAACAGTTAGCTTATGTTACTTTGTCATCATGGTGGTGTTACCTACTCTGTCCTCGCTTCGTAACCAACCATTTGTAAAACTTGATAGTTGAATTATCTATTACATTTAGATTATTAGACCTCTGGGACAAAGAAATAACTTTTATTGTATTTCTTGACAGCACTTAGCTCAGTGAGATCTAATGTGGAGTAGAACTGCAAGATGCTGCTGTAAAACAAAGTATAAATAATTGTACAGGTAAAGGAGACCTGTTAACAATTTCTTTTCCAAAAACACTTCAATGTGTTACACCAAAAAAAGTGTAGGGGTACTTACTCCATCATGCTGTAGAGAGAAAGGGAGGTTGTTACGAACTTCAGATTTCTTCAAATAATTCTTCTGGGCATCAGAACTCCTAAATTGCAGACATGCAGCCTAATCTCCCCATCTGCATATATTTTCTAAAGAACACTTTAATCTGCTTTTACCTTAAAAAGTGGTGAATTTAGACCATTTCTTTGCAGCATCTTCTAAATCTCACTAGTAGAAAAACTCTTCTCATATTCAGCCCAAATTTTGCCCTTCCTTAATTTAATCTTTTCTGTTTCTAAACCCTTGAGTGCCTCCATACACCTCTTCTCAATAGCTGTCATTCCTCTTCAGATGAATTATTAGGTGGCAATGCTTGATCCTCTCTCACGAGTTTTTTTATTCTTATACCTCTAAGAATCTTTCTTTCACCATCTTTCTGTGATCATCTATATTCCTACTCCTTCCAAATTAACATTATCCAAAAAAAACCAAATTCCCATGTGGTTTTTTTTCCCCTGGGAAGAACATTGCTCAGGCAGGGCAGGCAATGAATGATAAATATCATACATTCTTTCTGTTTGTCTTATTGGCATGATATGACTCCCTGGATGAGAATGACAGGCTTCCTAGGAGGAACTGACATGAACACAGGGAAGCAGGCAATGGTGATAAAGACCTACCATGAGTACCAGTATTTAATTGGTAGTGCAAGCGGGAAAGAAGAACCTCAGACATGCATTTTGAGCAGGTTAAACAAAAGGCTACTCCAGGGCCCCACGCTCAATCTGAGTAGAACTTTACCAAGCGTAAAGCCATTCTCAAACACTGAAGCTCTCCTTCTCAGAGGACATGATAAGTGTGTCTCAGGTGCCCAACACCAGTCCCACTAGACATTTATCTCTTGTGTCATCTCCATCTTTACTCTGTGGTATTACACTTCATTTTAAGAATTAATTGTAAATATAACTTTTGTCATGAAGTTGTTACAGGCAGAAAATTCCTACACTGGATCTGTCACAGTCTTCTCATTTGGCAATTCTGTCAAAAAGTAACAGCTACAGTTTGTTTTTGTAAGCTGCGCTTATTCCTGATGCCTCTCCTATCTTCCAAATGGCTAGAAACTGTTATTCATTCCAGTATTTTAAAAGGGACTGAAGCTAGACTTTCTTGACAGTAATTACTACGATCTTTCTCTTTTTGAAGGCTGACACCACATTTCTTTCCTGTTATCTACCCGTACTTCTATCCCAGTTTCATTTATGAGAGCAGCAGGAAAAAGGGAATTATAAAGACTGAGATTTAAGTGACGAATTCCTGCTGCAGGAGAGCTGCCAAAGCTGTGCTGGGGAGGAAAGGTAAGTTCATCTGCTGCACTATGAAAGGATCTCTCTCATGCATATGACAGTAAAAATGGATGTAAAATGTTGTGTGTGCACACTGAGGCTTTTCATCCGACTCCTAATGACCAACCACCATCAATTTCCTTGTCAGCTTCTCTGTAGAGCTCAGGTGTAATTTCTCAGAGATGCAAAACTGAAGTGATACGATGCAATGGAAGTACCACGAGTCATTCAAAGCTGTATCCAGTCATCCCAGGATGCAGGATAATCACAATATTTCACCTCTTACTCCTTTTCAATTTCTGTTTCATAGGCAATATCGTGCCTTTTCTCTGGAGCGCTTCTGGTGGCAGGCCTGTTTTAACATACAGTTTTGTTGAAGCAGCTCTCTGCTTCTTCTCTCTGCTGTTGCACCTTCATTTCTGCCCACTCGTCCTCCAGAACAGAACGATGGTTTTCCACCTTGGACATCATGTCTTACAAGTGTATGCTGTTACAGATCCATTGGTGATCTACAATTTGGGCCCTTCAGATCAGCAAATTTCTGTACTTCTTGAACTGTCCACAACTCCCCTCCTGTATTTTGTCTTTAAATCACATAGTTCACCCTCACCTTCAGCTCTACCCCTAAACCATAATTTCTTTCAATACTTCTGCAGGATGCCACACAAAAGAGTAGCTTGAACTACATGGTCAGGGAAGAAGAACACCCCCCTTGGGGTGCCTGTATTCAATTATTGAACCTTTACTCCATTATTTCAGTCACAACAGCTGCTGGTTTGTTTGGGTTTTTTAATTTTTTACTTTTAAAAAATGGATAAATGCTCCCTAATCTCCAACTCTTATTCTTTGCTCATTGGTTGGTTGGCTTGTGACCTTTTGCCTTGGTTAGACTTATTTTCCTAATTAGTCTCATCACCGAAAACTGTGATCAAAGATCTTCCTCCCCTATTCAGCTGGCAGACTTCAGTACAATTTATAACACACAGTACATGACTGACCAGCAAAAAAACTACTCTAGCAAAATCCCTGGCACTCAGGGAGAGAAACATACTTCCCAATCACAGAAAAAGGTTTAATTTTTTTCTATAAAACATAAGCAAATTCTAACTCCACCTTTTCTATTGTATTTGCTGACCCTCCTATACATCGGTTGTCTGCCCATTGGTTTCACTGTGTTGCAGTTCCCTGAACTATCCTTACAAATAATCACAAGTCACTTCTGCCTAATGATGACAAGATTGTTTCTGCTTCATCTGTGCAACAGAACTCATCCTCACCCTGCTTCCGTGGATACTCATGCTCAACCCATTTCTGGATTTGAGGAATGCTACTATGTGAATCAAAATGATTTGCAAGAGCAGCCTGTTTTAGTGCCTACAGAAATAAATGAGATTATTTCTTTGGTATTCAATGGGCATTAAATTAGACCTTTACTGAATGGTGGAACATTTCTTACAATTCAAAACAACTTAACTTAATGAGTAACGCTGTTCTGCAAGTGTAAACTCTCAACAGTTTTCCCTAGAGGAGAATCTAGGATATATAAGGGCATGCGTTTGTTGGGTTTTTTTTTCCTAGTCAACACTGATAAATTCATAAAGAATCCTAGACTCCTCTAGGGAGAATAGATTCAAATTAAAAATGAAAAGTTACATGGACTTGTGTGCATTCAAAGCTTGTGTTAATTTTAAATAGGTAATAGGTATTCTTAAAATTCAGAATACTTGGGAAAAAAAGGATAACTAGTATGTATTTGAGAGAAATTGATTAAAACTAGCTGCAGTTACAGGGACCCACCCACCCATGTAAAGGATAGAGGATACCGCAAGAAGCAGCCTTATATCATTGTCATTCCTTCAATTACTTACAGCTTAATAGTATGGAAAAAAATAAATGAGACTGAAGAAAAAATGGAGATGAGAAGAGCAGAAGTGTGGGAGGAAAATGAAAGAGAACAGAGTATGTTTTCTACCTATTCTGTGTGCCAGAGGGGTCATTTATGGCTTTAAAGCAAAGGTTCAAAACATTTAGGGATAAATTCATCTCTGTTTTTAGTCATCCAGAGAAAAATGGAGTTGAAGCAGGGAGACAATTTTCCTCCAAACTCCTGGGAGCTAAAATTCAGATCCCAGCGGGAATGGCTAAGGCTTCCGTAAATTTGGAGAAGATTTTGCAGCTTACTGCTCTTGGAGCTTTCAGTTCCTGGCCTGAATTCACTGCTGGGCACCGCTAGCATTCAGAACCCAGCAGAGGAACCACCTGATAGGAAGTTTGGAGAGAGGGTGACATCCACTGAAGATAATAACACCAATGACTTCACTTCATCCCCAGGCAAACCCAAGTGGCACCTTTGAGAGACGAGGGCTTATTTAGGGCAGCGGGTAAGGCAGGATTGCACTGGTTTGGGGTGTTTTCTCCTGTGGGATCCTTGCCAAAGCCTAAAGCCCAACCTTAATCAGGTGTTGTAGAAAAATGTATATCCTTGCTGCTCTTGTGGGCACATTACCCCTGCCCACAATAAGGAACTAAATCTTACTGGCAGTTTTAGAAATGGAGTTCTGCAAGCTCTGACTGAGTAACAATCCTTTGCCATCTTTAGCAGAAGTTCCCGTCACTGTCCACTGCTACCAATCCCTCTTTCTTCACTGCTACTACAGCATTGCAGGCATGTCTTGGAGGTTATTGTCCTTTGGTTTGCTCTGGCAGTCACCTCAGCCAGGTGAATTCAGTCTAATGACATATAGTACATAATCACATCTAAATTTGGACTCAGATTCACGAGGTTCAGGCATACCACTATTTAGGATGCATTTAGAATGACATTTAATATGAAATGACCTAGAAACTGAAGAAGCTGAATTTAAGTGTTGAGTCCTATCTGTGGTTCCAACAGAGCTGTGCCCTAAGATAGCTAGAAGTTATATGGAAAAAAATAGAAAGCTTCAGTAGACTGTAGCCAATTTACCACTGCTGCCAATACTGAATTACAGCTCATTCTGAATTAAGCTGTCAGTGATATATGACATAGTAAACATGCCTGTTATGACTCTAGGACTAAGACAGTTTGGGGAAAGTTGCCTAAAGAAAAATCTCACTCGTATTTTAATTATTTTTTTAAGATATACGTTTGCTTGATAAAGGATTTTGTGTACTATGAAGTCTACTTCCTTAACCGAGCAACTTGCAGTGCAAAATCTTCTTCTGTGTGGATGGAACACACTGCATGAGTACATAGCAGACATTTGCAGAGTACACTTAGATATATGAATTATGAATAAAGTAGGATTTTAGCTCTTACGGAATTTTAGAGCAATTTAGATTTCCTTTCTCCATGTTAGGTTAGCAAGCAATGTTTATTCAAATCACTCATTTTTTTAATTGAAATATGTTTGAGTTTCTTCAGAACCATCACTCCAATCTCCTTTTTCCTCCTCTGTTGAGACAAAAACCATACCTAATCTTACAACATGTCTTTTCTTAAATTACACCTCCTGTTTCCTTCCTCTTGTAAAATGAACCTCACTTAAGGATTTATAGCAAATATGGCAATGAAATAGCATGATTTCTCCCTGCTTATTTTCTTTTTTTGGTGGGGGGGTAGGGGGGAGGGGTGGGGTGGCAGGGGCTAGACAGGAAGAAATTAAGATAAATTTTCCTCCCTTGCTTTCTGGGATTAGATTTCATTTTCCCTGCCAACATACTTGTGAGCTTCCTTAAATGAGCATTTGCATTTTCTTTCTTGAGTAGCGCATTCTTGCTTGCCTCTGGCTCCTTGGCAAGTCACTACATTTCCAAGAGTTTTGCAAAGTGTTTGTAGGCTTGATCAGAATTTTTTTAAAAAACAACTGATGAAACCCCTGCTTTTTTATCCTACACTTCTTCCCTTGCTAATCTGGTTGCAATTCCACTGTACAAATACGTGAAATGGCAGCAGTGAAAGGCATGGTGTATTCTGGCAGGCCATGTCATGGGAATGAGTGCTGAAGGCAAGAGAAGGTAAAACTGATTTTGCTACCAGGGCATAGAAGAGGATGTCTACTATCCAAAAGGGTTATTTAGTAATTTGCAAACATCAAAAGTGATACTAGAGTGTTCTGACCATCGTCTGGGTCATGGCGTCCTGAAATATGATCAGAATTAACAGATAACCACTGCCAAAAGGGGATGTCCTTTACCCCTTTCCCACTCCCACATGTTCTCCATGCTGGTGCTCACTTTATCCTCTGCGACAGCCTCTTTAATTCACTAACTCCAGGAGGAAAAGAACAGAACAGAACATTTTCTGTTACAACAGTGAGTCAAAGTGGCTCACAGAAGTTCTAACAAGCTCTAGAGGTGGAAAGGGGAGGACACAGAGTTAGGAAAACAGGGAAGGGGAACGATAGGAGCATTGGTAAGGGAAGGAAAGGGTGAGGATAGAATCAACCGTGGTTTGGTGTCAGCAAATTTAAGATTAGTGCTGCTGCCTATGGCAGCAGAATTGTCTTATGGGTTGACTAAATAAATGGTCTCTATTTTTCTCTGTGAAGTTTGGAGCTCTACAGTATGATATATGATGGCAGAAACCCAGCAAATGGCAAAGTGCTATAATTCTATCAAGTACCTTGTGGAAAATTTTTCTTTAATAAGCTTCACCATAAAAACAAACAGCAGAATTCATCCCCACAATCTAAACAAAAAAATGCGGTCACATGGATCTAGGGCAAACTCATGTTTATACAGAGAACACAGCCAAGGCCTCTGGAGGTAGTGCAATTCGAATATTAAGTAAAAAGATCAGAAGACCTCAGAATGAGGGAGGTAACAGAATTCCGAGTGTTGAACCTCCTCACATGCCCAGGGATTGTGATGCCCTGTTAGGAAGATGATTGCTCTTCCTTTCCTTCCATCTCTCAGACTTTCCTCCTGAAGAAATTTCAAGAGGATTCGTGGCTTGTAAATGTAATTATGACTGATCCAGTATACTACAGGAGAAATGAATTCAGCTGGGCTCTCAAGCTTTTAGTGCCTCATTCCCTTGTACCCGTGCTCCTGGGCAAAATAAAAGTATAAAAACATTGTTGGGCAAGTTTTGATGTACGTTTTTTGTTTGGAGGTTGCTGGTTTTTTAAATTTGGTTTTTTGTTCATTTGGTTGGTTTTTTTCCATAAGAAATATAAATACAAAGGCAATCTATGCTTTTTAATTAAAAAAGATTGATCAAAACTTTCTATTAGATCTAAAAGGGAATTTGAGTATGTGCTAGATTTTTGGATTAAAAGGTAAGTGACACTTTACATACTTGCAAAGGAAGAAAACACAGGGAAATTTCAAATGCAATTGCTTAATATATTAGTTTCTTGATTATTTTAGAAAAAAATTGTTACAAACTCCAAAAGCTATTGTTTAACACATAGGATACACTTTCTAATTGGAGATTATTTTCTAGAAACCATTCAAATTCTAAAAATTATATTAATGTTTTTTAAATTATTTAATTTAGTCAAGGTGCCCAGTTTGAAACTACAACATTCAGGTCAGGTTATTTAATAACTGAGCAAGGTTTTGCAGTTCTGGAGAGTGACATTAACTGTAGGGTAAGTGATTATTCCTTAAATAATTGAATCCCTGCATTACTGATTATTTTCTGTTTGTATATGTTGCAATATAAAAGAATCACAATTATTCTGTCATAGCTGTGGTTATGTGATAATCATAATGGAATGACTAAACTGGTAACTCACTGGGCTTTTTGAAACCTCCTCTCACCAAGCCACTTTCAAAACTGTGGTCATCTTCTGGGTGGAGAGAAAAGTTAAATGGCCTTGCTCTCTTCTTGGATTCAGAACAAAAATGGACCTGTACCAGTAAGTTTCTCTGTGTTACTGTAGCACTGAAATATGACACTTGTGCCGGAGCTCGCAGTCTTCTGATCGTTGGATTATGATTTCTCAGAGCAGAGCTCCAGCAACACGCAGCACACAGCAACCAGGAACAACCACCTGCACCTTTGGCTCCTCCCAGGGCTTGATTTACAGGGCTTGTGCCCACCCTGCAGCCACAGCTGTTTGTAGGAGGTTAACGAGTGCTTTAGGTTGAGGTGGTCTTAATTAATAATTGGATCCTGGTGTGGATTCTGGTCTTGAGTGAGAGTTTGGCTAGTGCATACCAACAGGATTTAAATACATTATACAACAATTCCCCCTTTTTGTTTTGCACTTGCCAAACTATATTTAATATATTTTTAAATCTTTTTTAATAAATAACAATTAAATTAATATTTTTTCTGACTCCATTTCTTTTCAAGACCTTTAAGTTAATTTTTCGCAGTTCCCAGTTGCTCACCTCGTCGGGTGTTTTACTTAATTCTTTTTTAAAGATTTTGAGAGGATATGCTGGAGGGCTTTAAATATGGCCTGTTCTTTGTTGACAGACTCTTTTCCCTCCAGCCCCTGGTCTTCACCTCTTCTGGTGATAGTTGGGAGCTCTTTCTGGGAGCCTTTTCTTGGCCTCCCGAGCTCCAAGAGAAGCCGTCTCGCGACTCCCCCCCCCCTGGTGGCCTGCAGTCCACACCTCTTTGGACATGAACCACTATAGTCCCACTGCGGCAGTTCTCACCCGGGTATAGATCTGGGAAGACCCCTCTGGGTGTTTTGCCATGACAGTTCTCACGCTGTGTGTCGGTATCACGTCAGGGTCACCACTTGTGCCGGAGCTCGCAGTCTTCTGAGTCTTGGATTTTGATTTCTCAGCACAGAGCTCCAGCAACACACAGCACTCAGCAACCAGGAACAACCACCTGCACCTTTGGTGCCTCCCAGGGCTTGATTTATAGGGCTTGTGCCCGCCCTGCAGCCACAGCTGTTTGTAGGAGGTTAATGAGTACTTTAGGTTGAGGTGGTCTTAATTAATAATTGGATCCTGGTGTGGATCCTGGTCTTGAGTGAGAGTTTGGCTAGTGCATACCAACAGGGTTTAAACACATCATACAACATGATGCTTGTCAGAAGTTTTCTGAGGGGGATGACTTTTAAAAACCTCAGAAGAGGAAGAGCCATGAAGACCATAGAATCATAGAATGGTTTGAGTTGGAGAGACTTTCGAGATAATCTAGTTCTAACTCCCTGCCATGTGCAAGGTTGCCACCCACTAGACCAGGATGCTCAAAGTCCCATCCAGCCTGGCCTTGAACACTTCCAGGGATAGGACATCCACAACTTCTCTGGGCAACCTGTTCCAGTGCCTCACCACCCTCACAGTAAAATATTTTTTCCTGATAGCTGATCTAAACCTAACCTCTGTCAGTTTAAAGCCATTTCGCCTTGCCCTGTCACTACATGCCCTTGTGAAAAGCCGCTCTACGGCTTTCCAGGAGGCCCTCTTTAGGTACTGGAAGGCTGCATAAAGGCTCCTCAGAGCCTTCTCTTCTCCAGGCCAAACAACACCAACTCAGCCTGTCTTCACAGGAGGGCTATTACATCCCTCTGATCATTTTTGTGTCCTCTTCTGGGCTCATACCAACAGCCTCAGTGTCCTTCTCATGCCTGGGGTGCCCAGAGCAGGATGCAGCGCTCCAGGTGGGGTCTCATAAAAGCAGAGTAGAGGGGGAGAATCACCTCCCTTGACCTGCTGGCCACGCTGCTTTTGATCCGGAAGACTTCTACAATAAAAGTTTTCCTTCAACATAAAATATGAACTGAGCTCCAAACTAGAGAACAGCTCTCAGAGCTGTTCAGCCTAACTTGATGTTTAACACGTACACTTAATGAATGTCCCTGGCAATGTGGACTAAAAGTCAGGAAATTTATAACCACGTTGGAAGCAAGAGATTGGAGGTTATTATGTTCCTCAGATGAGAAGGAAAAGATCATAATAAAACATTAAGCTTTTTGTCATGAGACGAGGGAGGAGGTGTAACTAGGAATAGATGAATCCTTAGTTCATAAGCATTAACTCCCAATCAGAACAAGATTTAAAAGTCTAATTCTGAAACAGAGAAACAATACATCCTGCACACGCTAGTTATTCTGCTGCATTAAAAACAAATAAGATATTTGCATTTTCAGAGCCCAGAACAGGGAGATGCTGAAAATTTGTGGCTAGATTAAAATACTTGGAGTCACCCCTGGAGCTGGGAATCTGAAGGATGCCCTTTAGACTGAACCCACAAGTGTTATGAGGTTCTAAGGACCAAACTTAAACCAGATATTGTATTTTAGCAATATATTTGGGGGTGCCAGATTTTCCCATGAGGACCTCTTGGCAGTTCAGGTCATTCACAAAGATATTTGTGAAACTTCATATCAGAATGCAAAACCTGAAAATTCAAATAAGAAAACCACTTCTTTTGACCTTCCTCCTTCCAGAAAGCCAGACACACTTTCTAGGTCTGACTGCTAAAGACTAAATTGCACAGTTAAATTGAAGTGTTTTCACTTTTACTTTAGTGAGGTGCCGTGCTTTCCTACCAGACTACCCTCATATCCATGAAAGAGTGGAGTGGAATAGGGATTTATCTTATGTTTATTAGGCTCGCCTGTAGGATGAGAATTCAAAAACAACATTAATTGAGGAAAACTTTTCACCATTTTATATGCTGAAGAGGGAAAGCTCTTTCTGCCCGAGCTACTCTCCTAGGTTGTATTCTTCTAAACCTTTCCGTGTTCAATTTGGCCAGCTCACCTTGGGATTCCTGATTGCATTTTAAATGTTGCAGGCATCATTACATTTCCTCCGCTCCAAGATGGCAAAGTTTACCTCCCTGAAGTGTAAGAACAGGTAGGGAGATGGGTTTTGCTGTGCTCTTAAGCAGATATCAGATATCTTTGAAGAAGACCAGCAGTCCAATCAAATCAGAATACTATAAACTAAGTTTAATACCACTTACCTATTAATGAATTCTTTATGAAGAGTTCAAGATGTTCAGGGACCCTTGATGTAAGTTATCTGGAGTTTTGCTTAACCCTGAGAAGGGTTGCACTGACCCTAAAAAATCATAAGACCTTATCAAGTATTTTTCTAGTGAGCTGTTCTGAGAAACATGTCTGACACAGGATTTGTGAAAATAACACTTAAACTAATATTAGTAAAAGAACTCATTGAATAGAAAAGAACCTCTTGAAAATGGAAGCTATGAGGCTTTAATTATCATCCTGAAGCAACCAAGGAAGCATCATTTGCTTGTGCAACGTTCATTACTGTGATGCAGGTAAACCAGAATGAATCAAGAATGGGGTGATTAAATCTTGACCCCTACATTTCAGAGTATTATTGACTGAGGGGTGGATTTCTTGGCTCCATTTTGGTGGTTTATATAGGCTGACACATCACATCCATTATTTTAACACAGTTTTTGTGTGTGTGAATTATAACTACTCTGACTGACTGGTTGTTCTGTAATGTAATGAACGTAGGCAAAGGCTGCCTAAGGTAGAATACTTTATTAGGTCAATTAATATACCAGCAGCATCTTGTTCCTGGGTTAATCATTGGACTGAACCTTTGCTTTGCATTTAAATGTGGCCCTGGCCATAAAAATTACTCAGGAAAATGACATTTCAGTCATCAATGTTTATTCCCTTCCCATGACTTACACATGACATTTGCTCAGTTTGTAAGTCATAACTTGATTTTCCAGGTGTCAAAACACCATGCTCGACTTGACATAAAAAAAAAAAAAAAATCTATCTGTGATGTCTCTCCATCTACATGTCACTAACTGCAGTCATAATTTTGAAACTGCAATTAAACTGTAAGGCGGCTTTGGAGTTTTTGGTGAGGAGGATGTTTGTCTTTTTGTGGATGATGTACAAGGCAGAAGAACATCTATCTTGTCTTCCCACAGGACTTACTAATTGTATTAGTTTGTATTGTCTGTAACTACCCCATAAGTCATATGAGAAAGGGTTCTTTCTGGGTTTTGGAACCATCAATTCACAGCTTTCCTTTCTGAAAGGGTATAGAAGAAAAGTCAGACAGACCTTTCTGCCTGAAGGGAAGGGGAAAGAGCCATTGAAGCTAAATGATTATGTTTGTGAAAGAGCAAATGCCAACGACCTGGACATAGATAAATTTAGACAAGAAATTTCACCCTAGGATCACCTGGCACTGGGAGATGTAGCAGGAAGGGAAACCTTCTAAAATGTGCTCCCAACAGCTATCCAAGTAATTTTCAAATGTTGTACCTTTAGGTGAAACTTGACACAGAAGGGTTAAATTTGTCAAAAGGTGCCCTAAGAAGTGTGTTCATACAGGCAGGTTCTCAGCAAAATTATTGTCTTTCTCTGGAATTATTTTTAATTCTGCTGAAGCAGTGTATGCTGTTAGGTTATCTACACTCCCAAGCAGTGGAATATGCCTCAGTAAACATCAAATAGAAATTGATAGCCTTAGAAATTTCACTTGTAGTTAGGTTTTCTTTTGGTCTGTTTTTGTGTGATTTTTTTGTTTTGTTTTTGTTTTTTTTTTTTTTTTTTTCAGTAAACTTGTGGAAAGAACAGAGGACATTTAAGACTTGCAGCGAGTCTCATTAAAAAAAGTCAAAATTCACCAGTAGCTGCTGTCTCTCAGCATCTGAGTTAATGCAGTTCTTTGTATTCTCAAAATGTTAAGGAAAGCACTGTAGATAGCTCTGCATTTTATATCTATTGGTAAATCACGACTTTTTAATGACAATGACTTATACCAAAACTACACATATCAGCCCAAAGAGCTACTTACTGAAAGAAATGAATAGATTTTCACTTAATACCTCAGACTGATAAACTAATTTTCACAATTTTATTCCAGAGATCAAAATGAAACATCATATATTTAAGTATGCAACAAATGTTTTGGAAATATGCTCTTAAATGTGTAAAGCCTGCTCTACCACAGCAGCATTTCCTTCAGAAAGGCAAGTATTTTTATCTGGAAGCTTCAGTATTTATCTCCCTATTCAAATATTACACAAGATTTATAATCCCTGTGTTTTATATCAGACTGCTAATCAGGAAGCTTAAATCAATACCTCAGACTGTTAAGTACCTTTAGAAAACAGCTTTACAGTGATAAACGTAGCACAGCAGAACAGCCTGATTCTGCAGTTTCACCTGATCACCAAAATACCTCTGAAACTGTGACCTAGGAACAGCAAACTAAATACTGTGGCCTTCAAGAATGGCTTCATAGCAAAGCCCTTTAGAGCAGAATGAAGAAACCACCAGCTTGTGGGCTGTGAATAGAGGAAGCATTACCTCATATAAAATATGAACTTGTTATTTTTCCCTCTCCTTTATTATTAGATTATGCAAAGGTATAGACTGATGCAAGACTGACCAGAGAGTTTTGAAAAATCCATTTCTAAGACAAGAAAAAAGTTTCCAGCTCTCTGTTACAGGGAGGCCTAAGGAATTTTAACAATGCCAGAAATATCAGACAAGGCTTTTGCTGGTCTGCAGCAGAAAAGGAGATGTAAAAGAAATCATCAGTCTGAACTATTTTTTGCATAGCTTCGCTATATTCCCCAGAAAATAGTCATACCCGTTTTGAGATTTTCCTACATCACTTCCACGGGAATTATCCATTTTAATCAGATTATTGCCCTAACTTGTCTAAAATCCTGTATTGGATAATGATTTCTTTTGGGAAGGAAAAGATGTCATCAAGCACTTGCCAGTTATGGCATTTCAGCTCCAGCAGAGAAAAGTAGTTTCCTGACCCAGCTGGTCCACCAGGTTAGCCTCCTTTCCTACCCACACTGAAGTAACTTACCTCACTGTTTATTTCAGCATGATCAAATCTGGGTGACCACAAGGTGAGGGCATCTAAGCAAGTCTCTATCGTAAATTCATGCATCCCAATTACCCTCAGGTTTTTCATGGAACAAAATGGGTGGTCAGAACAGAACTATACCTGTAGCCTATTAATGATTCCTAACATATCTTCCTTGAAAAATTGTTTTGCAAAGCTATATGCTCAATTCAGACCTGCTTCAAAGACGACAAGAAGATTCAAAAAACACCCCAGACCAACATGGACTTTCTGCACTAAGAAGAATTCATTGCTGTATGAGGAAAAGAGTTTTATGTTTTCATTCATTCATTCTGGCATTTCCAAAAGAAAGGGAAAAAAACCCATTCTTAAAACTGCAATCTCCACAGAAGTCTTCATTATCCCTTTGGCAGAATCTGTCTAAAGTGCTTAGTCTTTCACTTTTGTAACCAAGAAGAAACTAGGGCAAATACTGAAGCTGGGGTTGAATTCAACTCTGCCAGCTAGAACATATAGCCCAAGTTTTCCAGAGGGAAAAGCAACAATGTTCTCAATTTTATTTGCAGGGAAAGAAACTGCAGAAGAACTAACAGGGCAATGAGGGTAAAAACCTCAAGGAAATTGCTTGAAATTAAACATGACTTCTAAGTTATCACAAAATAATTTCCATTTAAAGAATTCTTAATTTTTGACAATAGTACTATGATAGCAGTGTCCAGCCTGATGTGATATACATAAATATTTCTTTAAGCACAGTTTAATTTATCAAATTTGAACTTGTTAAAACATTCGGAATTTCTTGAAATGACCCCCTTCCCTTAGAGATAATTGTTTTCTAAAATGAATAGATTTACAATGCCAAGAAAAATACTTTAACACAGAAATCCTAGAAAAAGAAATGGCAACTTAATCACATATCAATTAACCTAAGAACTATTTTTTAAAACCAGAATTTGCTGTAGAATTGATATTAAGTATGCTACAAAGCAAAGCCTCTCTGTAATTAGTGACTAAAAGCTTTCAGAAGTGACATCTACCTCCAAGTAAAACATTTTTCACCTGTCTCATTATGTGTGGAAGAATTTAAGATGGATGAAAAAGTAGCTTTTCACTTTTGTCTTATTTTTCAAGCTGTAATTGTTGCCATGTGTTAAGTAGACAGTTATTGGAGAGAGATCCTCAACTCCCCTTCTAGGTAGGGCTATTAAGAAAGAATATTTCTGTGCTGACATAGCAAGTTTCTAATTTTTTCCCAGGTTATTACTGGTAGTACTTGAGTACACAGGTAAGGACCCTGCATCAGAGCAAAGTTTTCTGCTACCATAGGGCTTAAAGAAGTAGGCAAGACACGATGGAGAGATCCGAATGACCCACTTCTTGGGTCTTAACAAGGCAGCACATTGCTGCAGAAAGAGGAAAATCCTGTCTGGACCATGGCTGTGGCTCAGTGAGCAACACTGGAAGCTTTATTTCAATATGAAATTACTTTTGAAAGATAGAGCACTGGGATCCAGCCCGAGTACTCTTTACAAATGAGGAGATGCAGTGAATGCTTTTCACAGCAGAGGATTGGGAGCCAAGCGTCTGTCACAGCAGTGAAGACAGACAGTGTCACAGCATAAGAAATACTGTCTGCAGCTGCATTCTGTGTGCACGTCCTCAGGGCAAACACACATTTTTCAAAGCCAGAGAAAAGTAACCTGCAGTAGTTGAGGCCCCAAACAAAGGATGCCAGAATGACAAATTTCAGTTGCTTACATGGACAAGAAAGGCATTATCTTAATAATGACAACTTATCAGACATTGCTGTTCCCTAAATGTGTGACTCCAAAGAATAAAGATGATGTCTGACGCTAGTCTGAACAGTGGGAACAATAATGGTGGTGGTGTTGATGAGGGCTTGGTGGCAAAAAAAAGGAATTTTATTTTTACCGTTGAGATTGCTAGTGAACAGCTACAGAGGCAAGCTGGAATTTTGCCTTGGACCAAAAGCTGGTCTGGAGGAGAAGGCAAGGTACAAGAATCACCAGTGCAGGGGCAAGAGGTGAAATTTTACTCGTTGATGAGAGTATTCCAGGAAATGAGACAGAAGAAGAAGAGAAGGGTGCTAAGGACAGGGATGCTCAGGATGGCACACAATTCTGCAGGAGGACAGGAAGACACCCAGCAGAGTACAGAGTAACAATAAGTGACCTAACACCAGAAAAATCAAGAGCATGAAGCTGAAGCTGAAGGACGTGTCCTGGGCTGGGAATGATCTAGCCACTGGAAAATCCTCTTGCCCACACAAGATAGGACGTCATCTCAGGATGGATGAACTATTGGTGGCTGTGGAGGAGAGGTGTGAAAAATGAAACTCAGTTGCTGTCTTTCATCCAGTGTCTCAGTGGTTCCTGAAATCAAATAAGATGAGTGCATTAGGCACTTTCGCTTGCATTTGTAATAGGTGATAAGCCTAGTAAGCATAACTATATCATATTATTGAAATTTTGTTCCCACTAGGGTAACTATCAGAATGCTGACTTTCATACTATGTTTGCCACCCATGATAATTTTCTTGGGCCATTAATCAAGAATAGTTCCCTGAACCCACTAGGGACACACCAGTATATACAAAGCTGTTAGAACTAAAGTCAAAACTTCAATGGCTCTGTATGATTTGTTAACTTAGGACTTTTATTTCCATTTAAGCCACTAGCAAAACTTTAACCAGCATCCATGAAAAGGTAATCAGACTTCTTTCAATAAAACGTGCGTCAGAGCATTGCGTGACATCATTCCCTGGTGTCACAGGCCTGAAGAAATCGTTGCAGAGGGTGCATTAAGGTCTGTCTGTATGAAGTGGCTGTCACAGACATTGCCCCGTGGGATCAGGCCATGTGGTGTCTATCAATCTACAACCTGAAGATAATCCTCTTTGTGCCTCCCACACTCTCTGCCTCATACCAATTTTGTGGGAGAGTAATTTCAATGAGACACTGTCATTCCTCTGTTTGCTAAATTCCCTTTGTGACTACTCCTCGTGAACCGGCAGCAAATTCATAATAACAGTGACTGTGGCAGAAATTCAGCTTGTAAAAAAGGCAGAGATGAGGTAACATCAATTAGTCTGTACAAGTGGCTGAAAGAGAACACGAGGCTTGATGACACATTTTGAACTCCTTGATGTAATTTACATTTGAAGATGTTTGAAACAGATCCATTTTGGGGGTTTGGCAATTTGTGTGCAAAATACAAGCATCTGCATTTTTTTCTTTTGAAATGCTGAATTGGAAATATCCCTGTGAATATCCAGATGTTTCTTTTTGCTACAATCAGGTCAGCAAAGAAAAAAACAAGTCCAAAATATTTCCAATAAACATTAGAGAACTTTGAAAACAAACAATAAAAATTTTTAAAAAGCAGCAATACCAAGATTTTTTTTCTAATTTTTTTTCCTGTAAAGTACAATTTTGGAGCAAGAATCATTACTGAAAACTTTCAAGTAGTTCTAATGCTCTAGATTTATTTTTAGATGTGATATTTATCTTTTGAGCTATGGAAGATAAAGGTTTGGATCTAATTTGAAAGTGCTGTTAGTCGAGAACCACTGAACCGAATGGGAAAACCCTAGCATAAATCAGCTTTGAATAAAACCAGAATTTTAATTCTCTTAACTTGATTTGTTAACTAAGATTCAATCATTTTTAGACTCAGGCCACTAGCGAAATTTTCATCAGCACTCGGGGAAGACAATCAAACTCTTGCATAAAGGTCTTTCAGTTCATCTCTATGAACTTCTTATCTTGTCTTGCTCTCAATCTGCCTATAGTAAATTGCCCGGAGAGTTTATATATGATCATGTTGTTATGCATGGAATAATATGTCTCCAGCCTTAATTTACAGAGACGGGGAGAGAGCAAGCTTTTGTGTGCATGCACAAGTGTGGCTGAGTAGCTTTCTTGCCTCTGGACTGCACAAAGGAAGCAGGATTAGTAGCTCAGTGATTGTACATTGTGAAAACTGTGAGATATTAGACAGTTTTCTTGCAGGACTGAGGTCTGGAGAACCCTTTTGCCTCTTTGAATGAGAGAATATGGTCAGGACACGATCCTTAGCCCCTGATTCCTGGTGAGCACCATTATGAGACCTTGTATATTTGCTTTATGTAGTGAAGGGAAGAGGGAAGCTGGCAAGTAGGGCTCACCAGGGTGTATCCTCTAGGCACCGGCATTTGGCTGGATACCACACTCCTGGCAGTATGTGGACTGCCCCAGGACAGCTTCCTATGGACCTTGCCACGCTCTCCAGCATCACCAGACTTTTTTAGACTTTCAGGTATACAACTCTTGCATGAAAGAGTGGTGATATTCGTCCCATCAATTCCACTGCTGAGGCAGGATTTTTCTGTGTGTTCTGCTTCTGAGTATTTCCCCTGTCTGGTTTTAAATGAGTCAAAACAGAAGCACATGCTCCCCATGAAAACAATTTTTCAGCACAAATGAGCATTGATATTAGGGAATTTTTTCATATTTTCCTCTATTCTTAGAACTATTATTTCTGTGTTTGTTCACCCTGCTCACCCCTTTCCGTTGTGAACAGCCTGCTTGTTATCCTAATGTTACAAATAGCATGAAGACTGAAGATCTTGAATTATGAGAAACACATTTGGATTATTCATTTGTTGCCAAAATTGCCCAAAGGATTTCTATTTTATCCCTGCAGTCCCTTGATGGTAATGTTTCCTTCACTTGAACATCCTGGTATTATATAAATTTTTCATCTGCTTCAGAATTAGACAGACCAGAAGTGATACCTTTGCCAATTCATCTTCACTTAGATTTTCTTCATTCAGCCTGTCAGAGACTACTGCAAAAGGGAGACAAAGCTGGAACATGACAAATAGGCACTGTGATTGTTTTCAACATGCCACAAAAAAGTAGGACAAAATATCTTAATGTTTTCCCCTTTCCCCTCATCCTTCATTCAGCAGAGATTTGCTGTCGTTTATAAAGGTCACTGGCCTGTGAAGCAACTAAAAGGCAAAAAACTTTTTCTTCCTTTCCAAGTATGTATTCAAGATGCAGCAATAACATAAACCCTTTATTAAATGCTGGGTGTCTGCAGCAACAGCTAGTCACAATCTGTTAAATAAAGGATTTTAGGGCATGCCTCATTTTATTTATGCCTGCCCAAAAAACAACTGTTCTAAAACCAGATAAAATGATACCTTAGTGTAGGTGTTTTGAAACTGATGACAGCTCTGACAGTTTCTATTGCAACAATCATGGAATATTTTGAAATGAGGTCATTCAACACTGTGCACAAGGCCAAGAAAAAAATCAATAGATTACTATGTCTCATGCTGTACCTCTTGTATATGCATTTTGCAAGTGTGGCTGATCAGCACACTCTTCCTCTCCACAAAAAAAATCCTGTTTTTTCCCAGAGCTCTTGGAAGCTTATGACTATGTTCTAGAGGTAAAATATTTTCAGTTGAGACGGCTGTGATAGTCACTTACAGCAGTTATATTTACTTAACTTAGACCTCCATCACAGTCCACAGGTCAGGGGCCTTAAGGAGAACAATCTCTTCTCATACATTGCTTTTACACTCCATCAAAATTCCTGATGGAAAAATAATCAAGGCAGTACAGAATACAGAAGCATGAAGCAACCAAAATATGGCTGCCATGACATATTATAAAAGTTTTTTCTTACTGAAATATTTCAGCTTCCAATCAAAATATCTTACCTTTGAAATTTCTGTACTTTTCCTTCCTTATGAAAAACAACTAAGAAAAGAAAAATTTTAAAAAAATTAGTGTTTGGACTTGTGCTTGCAAATGGCTGATAGTCTTGCCACTGTACTATCAATATACCAGGAAAGCACATTCTTAAGTGCTTAACTTTGAGTGGTTAAGTAGTCCTATTTAATTCAGTGAGGCTGTTCAAGTGCTTAAAGCTAAACATCCATTTACTAACAACAGAGTGTACAGTACCTTGTGTCCACTTGAGGGAATGAACAGAGTACTTGTAGATTTTTTTCAAAATGTGCTTTTCTGTTTGTTATAAATTCTAGTCTTTAAGATGGTTAAAAAATATGGTAAGGTTTGAGTTGATCCTATTGATTTACTTTTTTCGTGGAAAAGGCTTTTTCAGGTTATGAGGTCATGAAGAATTTCACAGACTTGTAAGGCAGGAATTCAGGAGAACAGAGCTATGGAAAAGTAGGATCCAAGAAAAAGGGAGAGTAAACTCCCTGAAAAAGGGAGTCCCACACATGATGCCTGTACTCCCCAAATATGAGTGTACAGTGCTTGTCTTAGTAGTTTCTTATGTAAAGCTGCTCCCAGTCTTTGGCAGGTTTAGAGTGCTGCGAAAAATTTGAGTCCTTATGCTGCTTTGAGGAAAGTCTGCAGATTTAGAACTCAAGCTCTGACTCTCTGATGATAAGGCAGAGCTTGTTAAATATTAACAGCAATTCCTGTTCTCCTCACCTCTCCTCCTCCTGAAAAATACCCACCAAAACAAGACCCTTACCTACTAGCTCAGATTTTCTCACTAAAAATTTTCTACAGCTTTCCCTTCTTAAACCCTACTGCCTTCATTATCTTTGTGCCACAAAGGCAGTTCAGTTATGCCTTTTTTTTGTTGTTGTTGTGACAGATAAGCAGGTCCAATTCACAGGCAGACACAGCAGTAGCTAATTACCCCGAAGATTAACGCAGAATTTTGTTGACTGAGTGTAGTATGTACCAACAGGAGAAGCCTCCATGTCAGAAAGAGAGGCATGGTGTGCATCCCGTGTTACAGGCACTGTAAGACTTGCACACGTGGCCTCACTTGCAAGGGAGAAAGCTGATCTTGAGTCTTCTCAGTTGATCTACATCATCCCTCAACCACATGCTCGGAGACAAACCTCTTCAACCATATGAGCATTTATACCTGTGCTTAAATAGAGGGTTAAAGTCTGCTCAGACAACTCTGCAGGACTGGTGATTTTATGAAACATTTTGTATAACCCTCATATGAAGTAGGGTAGTCCTTGTTATTGAAATGGATTTCCCCCACCTCATTTTTATTGTGGTAAATTCTAACAATTTTTGAGACAGCAAGATCAGGTCTACCTCAACCTCTCAGACGATCTCCAAATTTCTCGTGTTTTAGGACTTTAGCATTATGAAGATAAACTGACATATTTTCAACAAAGGCATCTTAGTTCAAATTTCAACAAGACATTTTGAACAGTAAAATAGCTTGGTGAACTTCAAAACAACATGACCACAGGCAGAGCATGCTATGCTAGCTGCATTTGATGTCCTCACATCTCACCTGAATTTATCTAGAAGAGACTGGCAAAAAACTATGAGTCTGAATGAACCTGGCACACATCATCACTCATGACAGTACAGGAAAAGGTACAGCGTAGGACAATTTAAGGCAATTTAAACCAGTGATGCTTGAGATTATCTGAGGATCTTAACCTGCCCAGTTCTATGGATGATATACAGCAAGTGGGATATAAAATTTGCAGTGTAATTGGAAGGGTCTTTTTTTTTCTGGTCACTTTCTTCAAGTACTGAGAGAATGGAGGACGCACCTTCTGACAGCAACAGGTATAAAGCCAGTGTAGGATGGTTGCTGTAATCTTCACTGTTTAATGCTGAATCTGCATTAAAACAACATTCCAGAAATCAACTTATTTAGTATTTCAGTCATTAACACCACTTGTAGCATAAAAGGCAAGAACAGAAATAAGATCTGGTCCCTGACTTCTGCATTTCAGTTCAGAACAACAGTGTGTCAGCGCCACGAGAAAAGTATTGAAATTACGCTGGTTAAAAACTCAGACAGAGGTTTTTTAGGGAAAACCATTATTTGTTACTTTGTTTTAAACATGTTCTCCCCTTTCAGCTGGCATCAGTATGTGAATTCACACTGGGGTAATGTAGGTCCACTACATAACACAACCCTTACATATATAGAGAGACTAAAATCCCATAGAGACCACTGGGGTCTCACTAACGGATTTTTTTTCTTCATTTGTCCATGTAATAGCTCAAGAAAAACACATGACCTAATTGAATGCTTCATGCTGCTGGTATTTTGCAGAAGTACATTTCTATTTTGCAGACAGGAACCCTGAGTTCATGTCTCATGTAGGTGTCTCTCATTGGATTATTTAGTAATACGCAGGTGCTAAAACTGCCTTGCAAATCTCACAGTGGCTCAGGCCCAGACCTTCAAAGGGGTATACTGACAGATTGAGAAGTCTCTGTAGGCATGAAATGAAGCTTGTGCCAAGCTCAAATCCATGGATCTAACTGCAGTGTCAGTCGGAGCTGCATTACCTTGGAACCTGCATGACTCAGTACATATCTTCTAACAAGTAATAACAAAAGAAAGAAATTGAACTTTTTTCTTTCAGAGCATTAGTGAAACCTCTTCAGGGCTACCTTCCTCTAATACAGCTTCTTTCCTGCAGTTGCCATCATTGGAAACAAAGATAATAGAAAAAGAGAAGGAATGAGGCTAGCCCTCCATGACTTTATTATTTCTTCGTGATTCTTTTTTTTTATAGACTACAAGTTTTAGTAAACTTTTTGTCAAGCCTTTTCCAGTGAAAAATAGTCAGCACACAAGTTAGGTTTAGCTGCAATGACTCTAGTTTCCTTGAAGTGTCATAATTCATGTTATAAATATATTTCCCTGTGAAAGGAAAGTGTAATTATTTTGCTAATATGCATGAAAATAGTGTTTGAGGAACAGAAACAATATGGTACTGTTTGACTTCGAATTTACTCCCCCGCTGTTAATAACCTGCCTACATCTCTGGTGGAATTGTGAGTGTGTTATTACTGTGCATACAACAAATAGCAACTGTTTCTGAAACTAGGAGTTGGGCCAAAGGGAAAAAAGGAAGCCCAAAACACATAAACAAACCCCTTAAGGTCCATATTGTGCATTTAAATTAGTTCCCTACAGCAGAAAGTAGTAAAAAGTCTCATGTGCATCTCATTGCACTTCCAAGCACTACTTAATTTTTGGCGGAAACAAAAGTTTATGACAGCCTTTTTGAAATTACATTTGGAATTACATATGCCCTCTATTATCAAATAAATATTACCAGTGATTAGTAATATTATATATCCACCAACTTTTCCCCAAACCACATGCGCATCATGGAGCAAAAGTATCCTACTTTGAAAGACAGTTACAAAGTGGCATTTTCCCTGATTTTCAGTTTATCGTAATTGGTGAAAAACAGAGCAACTGCATGCTACATGAATAATATCTAATGCCTGGGCAATTTTGACAGTCAGTTTGAAATATTTATGTTTAGGGTACGATTTTCTAATGTATGGAAGTGACTGAAGAGTGATGGTTTGATTTTCAAAAAGGGTACATACCAGTCAAAATCTGATTTAAACCTACTAATGCCTACTTTTCTGAACTTCCCAGCAAAATAGAAATTAAGGTGCTTGAAATACTTTTTCATTATTAGATTTTACTTTAGGCAAGCAAAAAAAATTGCTTACTGACAAGGTTATGTAATTGAACTCGTCACACAGTGTCTCTCCACGCACTGCTATTGGTCAATTTGTCACAAGAAAATTGACTTTGCTGAACATCCTGAACATTAAAAAACTTAAATGTTTCAAAGAAAAGTGTAAGAAGTAGATTCAGGACATCATCAGTACTTACTGGCCTTATAGTCTTTTCTTTTATTTCTATGAACAGAGGCATTTCGCTGGTGTGATCAGTACTACCTACACTTATAAAGGTAGGTATATGAACATCTTTAGTAGAACTTGAACTTTTGCTCCAAACTTACATTAAACTCTTATGTATTGATCTTACAGTATGAGCTGTCTCCTTAGCACAGGAAAGTCCCATAACCTGTCTGAAAAAACATAAATTTATCTCTTAAATAATTAGTTTTGCTTCCCCCCCACTGACTTTGATTTTTCCTATGCTTTGCTAAAATGACACATCCTCAGCACTAATGAAGCACATACATATATTTTGCTAGACAATTTTTCTGTTTTTGAAAACACGTGACAGTGCTTCAAGTTCCCTGACAGTTGATATATTGGTCAAATAAATCTTCTAGATGGGTAATAATACAGTGCACTCCATAATGCTCCTTTACATGTCATCTTATTTACCCACACTTCTCAGCAATTGCAATGCTTGCTGGAAAAAAAAAATGCTGTCATGTGGGTGGCTCTTGAATTATCAGCATGATTCCTAACTGGAAGGCAGTAGAACTCTTGTTTAGAGGTGCTGAGAGAAGATAATGAGGGAAGCTATTTGAAGTAGTCCAGATCTCTGGATGAATTAAATCCAATGTACAGATCCAGAACAGATATTATGCATGATCCGTGTCCTGATAAAGTATTATTTTGATAATTGAAGTAGATCTCAAGTGATGCATAGTTTGCATTGACGTAGAGGAGTGGAGAAAGTCAGGTGTGCTATTTACCCATGGGCCAGCCCAGGGACAGGGCTGTGCACCCACAGAAGCCATGTAAAGGAACTCTGATCCTATTGTATGCCTGCACTTTAGATTTGGAGACAGAAAGGAAGTAAAAGACGTGGTTTCATGCCGCAGAGAATAAAACCCCTGCACTTCACCATTTCTCTGGGAACTTACCTGTCTGTATGCTCCTCTGTTTCTGAGTGTGAATTGGAAGATATATGTGTACCGCCCTTGAGGTTAGCCCTCCCAAAAAAGGTACAGGGCATGAACTTATCTGCCCTTACTGGGACAAGTGTAAGAAATTTATGAAAGCAATAGACATGGACTGCATTTTTTCAAAGCATCTACTTTTTGTGGTGCATTGGTGCAATAGATTTTGAACACTGAGTAAAGTTATTAGAATTGTAAGATGCAACTGAAAATAAGTCAAGGGGTAGGAATAAAATTTCTTCCTAGTAGGAGTAGGAGGTATCAGTAGAGGCAGAATTTAGGGTTTATAAGAATAAAATATTAAACTTTACAAGTATACATTTTCTACATTGTGAAATATTTTTGTAATTCATATTTAAATATTTTCAAGGAGTTCAATGTTCAATATTCAATAGAATAGTTGAAGTTGAAAGTGATCTCTGGAGGATATCTAGTCCAATTCTCTCCTTGCTTGAATCAGGGTCCACTAGAGCAGACTGCTCAGGACTTTGTCTAGTTGGGTTTTGAATATCTCCGAGGATAAGGATGTTACCACAAACTCTCCGACAAGCCTATGCCAGCATTTGAATTGTGTTTGCGAATCTTAGCTGGAAAATGAACAAGAATAGAAACCAAAAACGAAAATTACTCTTCCATTTCCAATGTCTCATCTGAGCAAAATGCGATAAAAATAATTAGCAACTATATAACTATATTTTAACAGCTTTCTGTTTTAAAATAATTTCAGATGATGTTAGCAGCAAGAGAAAAACAATCCATTTTGTTGGCTTCCTTTAGTGTATGCAATGAAAGTGTGCTCTTACACTGTAAATTTGGTGCCAGTCCTTGCTTGAAGATTCTGACCTTGCTAGCAGAACACCCAGAATCTTTCCACTGATTTCAGTGGGCTTTATGTTAAAAGAGATCTCAGATCTTTTAAGCAGGCATGAATTTGTCTTGCTTATATTTAACTGATATTATGCAATTATGAGAAAACAGTTTTAATATCTAAATTAGTCAAATGCTTAATTATGAAAGTTCTGAAAGAAGAATGCTCAGCTTCATTGCACTTCAATGGCTTGCAAATTGGCAAGTAGCTGCAAATTAACTCCTGGATTTCCTTAGGTTAATCAAATCAGATTTAACGATGTCTTTGAAATCCACAGATTAAAGGTATAAAAGTGTGCATCATAGCATGGGGTAGAACCATAGTAATAGTTGTCAATTTCTATTTTGTTCTCTTCTGTTCTCTACTACTTTCCCACAGACCTCCAAAAAGAATAGAAGTGCAGTATTTCTGGGAAGCATCTCTTCAAGTGATGCTAAAGCCCTGATCTCCAAAAAGGAACCCCTGATAAGGTCTTTACTTGTTTTCTCTGACCTTTTATTGCAAAGGACTTTCACTTTCTTCTTTAAGTTCCATTTTGCAGCCTTCCCATCACCAATCCTATTGCATTGCCTCACATACAAAACATGGAAACTGACATATCGCTTCATTTACTTACAAAATTTTCCATGCAGAAGACCAACTAATAAATCAGTAAACACATTTGTTAAAAATCAGTATTTCATCTTGCAAAAAAAAAAAAAGAAAAGAAAAGAAAAGAAGGCATTCTAAAAAATAATGTTTTCTAGAGATCTCTTTGAGAGGTATCAACGGGTAGACAGATGATGTGATTCAAGTAAAGGGATTGGTAAATTGGTAAATATTGGTAAATATCTTGTCTATAGTTTGAAGACAACAATGTTTTAAGGAACAGCACCTGAAAGAGTGAAGTCATATGTCTAATGAATGTGTATTTTCTACTTTTTATCGAAGTGAATGTGAAAGAGTGTGAGGAAAACAGGAAAACCCAGTTCAGATCTAAGGCATAACTTCAAACCTTTCTCTGAGTGTCATATGCAGCTGACTCAGCCTCAAGTACCTGGGAAGCAAGGTTGGGGAGCCAATGACATGGGAATGGAATGCCAGCTCTTCCTCCTGGTCCATGCTCCCTGCTACATAAATCATGTTCTTATTAATCTGTTAACCAAGAGAGCAAACCACCTCAAGAAAAGGCAATTTGCCTTTTTTATTTGCTGACAGAATTCTTGCCAATCGAGTTATCATCTGGCATTTTCTTATGTAGTGGTATTTCCTAATAATAATTAAAATTCAGGAAAATATTTCCATGCAAATTTGGTTCCATTTAAGCATCATCATTATCCACCAAAACAAAACTTTATCATTGTCTCAAATCCAGATCTTCATGGAAACATATAAATGTCAAGAAAACCTTGTTTTCTTTCTACCTTCAAACATCATGGGTTTTTGCCCTGATTCTGTGAAAAGCAAGACATTTCCTAATCTTGTCTCTAAACTTCTACAGTGTTTCATTTATGTATATAAGCTAATTTTGCTACGAGCAGGATGCAATCATTTTTCTGAGGGAGGAAGGAAAGGCCTTAGTGGCAAAAGAAAATAGCTCTAACTCTTTGCAGATAATAGCAGCTTTACACTTGGAAAAAAAAGAAAAAAGCAAAAACTATGTTTTACAATGATGTGTGACTGCTTCCCCCTCAAAAATCTGAGCTGATGTCTGCCAGTTTTCCATGGTGCGTTAAAAGGCCCTGTAAAGCCAGCTGAAGCTGTGAAGAGTCCAGGCAGGCAAAATACTTCCAGCACTCCAGTTAGTGTAATTTTAGTGTTCCAGCACTCCAGATTCCATTTCTATGTTGTTGGATACCACATTCCTTCCAGCATATGCTCACTGGCCTAAATGTTCCACAGAGAAATGGGGACAGTACAGACATCTATGAAGAGTAAAAACTCAGATTTAGCCCACCCCTTTTATAAACTGTGAATGGGCTGCCTCTTCCACTCTCATTCATACAGAGTGTTGGCAAATTTTGGCCCTTAACATGCACTAAAGAAAACCCATCAAAGTTATTACTAAATAATGAGTTGATCTGCTGTGTACTAAAGTTACAAGATAATATATAGGATGGGGCATGAACAGATGGAGAGCAGCCCTGCCCAGAAGGACTTGGGGGTGCTGGTGGATGAGAGGCTGGACATGACCCAGCCATGGGCACTCACAGCCCAGAGAGCCAAACGTGTCCTGGGCTGCATCCAAAGCAGCGTGGGCAGCAGGGTGATGGAGGGGATTCTGCCCCTCTGCTCTGCTCTGCTGAGACCCCACCTGGAGAGCTGCATCCAGCTCTGGGGTCCCAGCACAGGAAGGACATGGACCTGTTGGAGTGAGTACAGAGGAGGCCACCAAGACGGTCAGAGGGATGGAGCATCTCTCCTGTGAGGAAAGGCTGAGAGAATTGGGATGGTTCAGCCTGGAAAAGAGACAGCTTAGAGGTGACCTAATTTCTACCTTCCAGCACCTGAAGGGAACCTGTAAGAAAGATGGAGAGACACATTTTAGAAGGGCATGTAGTAACAGAATAAGGAGTAATGGATCCAAACTAAAAGTGAAAAAGTTTAGATTAGATATTGGGAAAAAAAGTATTTACTATGAGGTTGGTGAGACTCTGAAACATGTTACCCAGAGAAGTTATGGATGCCCCATCCTTGGAGGTGTTCAAGACCAGGCTGGAAAGGGCTCTGAGCAACCTGGTCTAGCGAAACCTAGCTGTGGCCATGGGAGGGAGCTTGGAACTAGATGGTCTTTAAGGTTCCTTCCAACCCAAACTATTCTTTGATTCTCTGATTCTATGATATGATCCCAGCCTTGGATAGACTGGCTAAACAGTAACACTTGGGGTCTCAATATTCAGTACCTGGGATTAAGTGACAATCACCTGTATATATGTGATATGTGTGCATATTTTTGTGATTTCCTGTACCTGAAAGTTATCAAGCCCTTAAGGCCTTATTTCACACCCTCTTTCCACGAGTGACAAAGCAATAGAGATCCAGTCTCACTTCTCCAGCTGTCCTGAGTGTTTTCGGAAAAACAAGCAGGAGGCAAAAAGCTCACAGTGATTACCCTCAGCTGGGATTTAGCCATATGTACAAAATAAATAAATAAAATGGTCCAGCTCAAATGTAAAAATTCACAAAAGGAAAAAAAAAACCTCACAACACCCTTCAACCCAGCTCTCATTGTTATTCATAGCCATGAGCAAGAGTTTGCTAGGCTCTCCCTAGGTAGTCTTTTATGTGCTTTTTAACTTCATGTCCTAGCTCAGAAACATGAGCACTCTGCTGCTCAGTAGCCCTTCATGTATTGCAGTCCTGTGACTGCTCAGACAAGACACACCTCTGATCAAAATTTGGCTGCACAGGTGCTTTCTCTCTAGCAGCATGAGATAAATTTAACACTGACTAAAAGGGTATTTTCAGTTAACTTGAATCACAATGAGGAAATCATCTCCTGATGGACTTTTGGCCAGCAGACTTTGGTAGTGGGTTTTTCTGGTGTTCAGGGAAAGACATTTATTCCAAGGTGACACATATTTCCTTCTCTCTGTCTCTTTTGCTTTATTATGTTTAAATAGAGATGAATTGGGAAAACATTTGTCTTGTGTAGACTGCAGGAATATTAAGAAGCCTGTGCCTGTTAGCAGCTTTCTTAATCATGCTTGGTTTACTGTCATGCACCATTCTCGTGGAGAACATTTCACAGCATACTGTAACAGAGCATCTGTAGTCTTCATTATCAGCAAGAGCATCTAAACTGTTTTCTTTTGCCTCCCTTTCTCCCTTCAGTTTTTTCAGTTGTGGTTACAACTAAATAACTGAAATGTAAATTGCTGGTTAAAAGCTCGGTTAGAAAGGAAGGAAAGCCATGGGAGGTACAGAATTCTGCTTGAGTTGTGCCAAACAGTTCATTACTTCATGGTTGGTTGCCATTTTTCAGGCACCTGAACATTGGCATGACTTCTTAGAAACATAAAATAACTCAGGTTGAAAGGGACCTTGGGAGCTGATCCAGTTCAACCTCCTGCTCAAAGTGAGGCTACACTTCAATAAACCCTGTTTGATAAGAGTTTTATTCAGTAGGATCCTGGAAGCCACTGCTGGCACCACTCATTTTCCTAGTGCAAATCCATGCCTAAAATGTGACCCAAATTCCTTTGTCACCTCAGCTACCTCACTGGAACAAACGAATGTTTATACAAATCTATATTTTTCTCCATTTCTCTGCTAAAATGCAGGCCTCTTTTTGGAGATAGGCACTGGGGAAGAAAGGTTGTTTTTTTTGTTGTAAAGTGACCAAGTTAGAAGAAAGCTTTCCAAGCAAAGAAGCCTACCAAGTCTTCCGCTGTGGAATTTTCAGAGTGATCCCCTTCCTCTCTCTGTACAACATTCTGCTATAGCAGCATGCTTTTTATATGATCTGGGTCCTTCTGAAACACTGTGACGTAAAGTGGTTATATGAGAGAATATCTGCTTGGAATGGCTGATCAAGTCTACAGCTCCAGTAATGAAACAACAATTGCCATTTTCTTTCCTGAGCTTTTCTTGGGCCTATTAGTGATCTGAGACAAGAGTCTCACAGACATAACACAAAAGACAGTGTGGCTGTTCCAGATGTGTCAAAGAGGCTTAGACTGGAAGTTTTGTTTTAAGGAATGAATTATCCCTGTCTGGGTGCTTGCACAGGATCAAACACAGCAGTCTCTGAGATTAGGTGTTGAGTACTACTGAAATGCCAACAGAAAATAAAAAGGTTAAACTTGTCACTGTGCAGAGATTGTTGCCAGCAAACAGCATGACTCTTGTTGGCTGTACTCTGTGTACAGTGTGTGGAAACACATGGCAATCCATGCCTGTGTACTCTCAGGGAGCTGCAGCTTCCACCACCAAGTTGTACAACAGCAACATTTGCGTTGCTACCCTTCCACCCAGCTGAACCTGCCAAACAACCTTTCCATGACCTCCGGCCAGCCCTGTGCCCCCCTGGACAAGCAAGGTTAGTGTGTCACTGAATGCACTGCTGACACCAACAAACTGTTGTTTCTCCTAACTAGCCTAAGCCAGATGTGAACTATTAGACAGCATTTGGGATTCACATTCAAAAAGCTTTTGAGCTTCTTTTCATGCTGAAGGCAGAAATTGAAGATATTAATTGCACTGCTTATAGCTTCAGCCTCTTCATCTGAATGAGATGTTTTGTGATTTCCATAAACCCCAGGAGTATGATGCTTGAAGCTGAAATATATTTCCTGACAGATTGACAAATAGAGCAGGTTTTTTTTCCTTATTATAGCTATTGGAATTGAAAACACTACCACATAGAGATGCCAAAAAAAGACTCTTTTTATACATAAGGGTATTGTTTCCAGAAATGCTTTGAAAGATTTTCTCCATTAATATTCCTCCTTTTTGTCCTACACAAGGAAGTTGTTTTTTTAACTGATTATATATTGCATAAAACCCAGTGTAAGTCTTGAAACCACTGGGGATAGTTTGCATAATGAAAAAGGCTTCATTCTACCATTGTTCAATTCTGTGATAAATCAGAAGTAATTTTACTATAGTCATGGTGTCTGATGGGTGCAAGAGAGATCAGAATTGCAGCCAGGTATTTTTTTCAAAGAAGCATTCTGGGAGATACTGACATTACTGTATTTTGGTTGTACACAAGTGATTAATGGTAGAATCATATGCCATCTGTTCATGCTAATTATATGAAATGTTTGTAATAAAACCTAAAACTCAGCGTGTTTGTTAAACTCCTAAAATTCAGACCATTACTGTGGAAGATTTATTAAGGCCTATCAATTTTATACCAGAAATTGGTATCCTGCCATGAAAGAATCTGGAACAAGATGACGCATTGTTTGTTGGATCAAAGGAGTTTTAATGTGAGCAGTATTCTTGGTTTTGTGAACTAATCTTGTTTTCGAGCTCTGAGTATGAGTGAAACTCAAACCCAAAATTCAGATAAGAGGGAGCAGGGGTAAACTTTTACAGAAAAGAAGCAAAAAAAAGAGCATCCTGTTAAAATCTCTTGACGACTTACTGTGCATTGTCAGTGGCTTTACTCAAAGCAGCGTATGCATGGGTATGCCGGTGTATAGGAATGTGATAGACTGAGTCAGAACAGAAGATGAAAACTGTCAGCTGTCCCTTACCCTTTTCCTGAAATGGCACCTGACAATGAATCTTTTTTCCCAGAGGTGCCACCCTTTTCTCCTATTTTTGCAATGCAGAAAGGCAGTCGGTCCCTGTTACCCAGAAGGACAGGAGGTTCCCAGCGCATGGTACCAGGCAACAAAAGGCTCGCCTAAGTAAGAGTGCAAATTTACCAGGAAGAGGAGGACTGGGTTCAGGTAACATAAAACCTGAATTTTGAAAAACACCTTGCCATATTTAAATTAGATTGATGTCCCTTTCAGAGTACTTCCAGGGATACGTGGGTGCTTAAGGACAGCCTTGGTGTTGTTAGCCTTTTCAGGAGGGCATGGGTAGAGGACCCTGCACACAGTGTAACCTCATCTCAGAGTCTTGCTACTGCTCCTTTTTTGCAGCAATGGACTGCACTAAATCCCTGCAACAGAAAAGAAGGAATGGATGGAAACAGAAAACGCAGGGCTGGTATTCTTCTCAGCTGCATGTAGGTGTAAGGGGAAGCAAGTGTTACTGCCATATATGAGATATAATAGACATATTCAAGTGTTTTGCTTTGCACATTTCATTCTTTTATTGGAAAGGGGATAAAAGTCCTATAACTTTTGTCAGCTAATGAAGAAAAGCACTTGAGAGCTGCACTAATTAGGAATAGGAAGGGCCATACACCAAAGATCAGAAGCTGGGGTTTTATTCACATCTCTGTGTTATTTGCTTTTTAGTCTTTTCCATCTTCACAGTGGAGATGATAATGCTTAGCTGCCAACAGAAAATATTTTGTTATCTAATACTGAAAAGCACTATATAAGTCTAAATATTATTTCAGTATCTTCTTCCCACCCACTCAGTAAGTAAAATATGTGAGAGTTATGGAAAGTGAAGTGATAATTATTACACAGAGGCTGAGCTTTGAAGTTGAAAGCACGTTATAGCTCATTATATATAATACCTCTCAGACACTATGCTAGTGAACTTGGTATAAAAACTCAACAGAACAGATATTTAGCAGGCTAAAATGGCCACAGATAGAGCAGCACAGTTGCAGTTTCCTTGACTGAACAACATGCGTTGACGTCACGAGCTACTTTGGGTGCAAAGCTTCCCATCATATTTCAAGCTCTGATTACAACCCGAAAAAGGATGCTCCACTCTCCAGAGCTCTGGGCAATGGAATGCATTTCACATATGTAGAACTTACAGACAAAATGAGTTGTATAAGTATGCTGGGTCCTCTCACTGCTGAGTTACCAGGGGGACAAATAGTTAAACATCACTTCCTTTTTTTTTTCAGGCTTTAAAACCAATTTCTAATTTTCTATTTTTTTTTTAAGATGCTTTATAATGCAATTAGAGAGCTCCTGGAGGCACTAATTGGATCATAAAGTGCCTTCTTCATGTTCCAGCTGAGGAGAGAGGAAAAAAGGATCACTTCACGTCCTCTTTGCACCTGCTAAGATGTTTGTGAAACACCTTACAATTAAATTATAAGCACCTAGAGGAGACTTTAAATTGCATACTAGCGAGCTAGAACCTTGAATCAGACAGCAGAATTCACAAACTCAAAGTCTCATATCCACCTTCTGGTACTTTTCTACCTCCTGGGGTGGAAAAAGACCTTTGTTTTTCCAGTGCCCTGAGTTCTTAATATTCTCTCTCAAAACGATGGTCTAAGTATATACTAAGCTAACTACAATTTCTTGCTGAGCATCCAATATGTCTTTTCAATACACTGGCCCAGGAGGGACCCTGACAGCAGAAAGAACATGGATGGTTCTTGTAATCACTAACAGCTCCTGGGTAGTCATCTCTGAAATGAAACTGCCCAGTGGATGTGAGGAGGTGGAGATTGTGGAGCTTTTATCCTCTATGGAGGCTGGTATGGGGAAATGAGACAATTATGGTGCTAAATCAGGAAACTGTATGAGAACAGTGCAGGTTGCAGTAACCCTGGAGCAGAGTGAGGGAGAGGAGAGCCAGGGACAGAGGCAATCAGGAGTTTCATGAGACTGCTGTGCCACACTGATGTATTCAGCCTACCATAGAGCAGGTATCAGTTCCCTTCTCACGCTTCACAGTCGGCACAGAGGTTTCTTACCAGCAGCAGTATGAGAATGGGACTTTGCCTCTGGCAAAGAGGCTCTCGACTCTTCCTGTTTCTGACTGATGTATTAACCAGTATCAAATCTGGATTTATATTTTATAGTTCTCTTTGGAAAAGGGTATACAGAGATATCTGAAATCAGTGTACTACTTTAGGGTTCTGGTAGCAGGACTGTAATTCAAAGAGTAGAGGAAAAAATGTCTTCTGGGTTGCTAATTCAGTACACAAATACACAAAACTCTGCCCAATCAAGTAAGATACTCTACCCCACAGCCCAAAGGCCTGGAGAGAGATGTCTCACCTACCACTGAGTCAATCTGGTAGAGATACAGTACCTGCACCTGTTCCTGCATATAGAATTGAACTGGAACTCTTGGATGCCTTGGACTATTTAGGTATTTCTCTATACACAGTGTTCCTGACTGCATAGCTTTGACTTTAGTTCATAGAAACAATTAAAATGCACATACATAAATACATGAATTAGAGCCCTATTGAAACCAATGCTCTTTAGGCTCCTAAATGCATGTGTGAACACAGATCTAAGCATCTCTCTTTCTCTTCAGGTAGCTTCTCAACTTCTCCTTGAAGACTGTCAACAGATTTTTGTTTCTCATGAGATTTTTGTTCCATGAAATTTTGTATGGAATGACAATGCAGAGCCTTCAATATTAAGAGGCAAGAATGATGATGTTTTTGGCAGCCTATCTGGACCAGATTTTGAATGTGTGTGAAGTGGATGAAAATCTCTACCTGAAATCAAACTCTGTTCTTTTCATTCCTGCTCAATAACATATTTTGATATTTGTTGGTTTGGTGGCTTTTTGTAGCTTTTTTTCAACCTCATGAGACTTCATGGTTGATTTTATTCTTTCAGTTTTCAACACACATTTTCCTCTCTTCTTATTAAGTAATATAAATATACTTTGCAGAGTTTGATTTTGCATATATAACTTTCTGTAAAATTATGTTCACACATTGTTTAACCTGGATCATCCTATTTCCCACATCCTGTGTATTTTTTAAATGTGGTTATTTAATTATGGTTTCTTCATGTTGACTATTCTGCTAGTTATACCAATTTATAATATATCGTTTATTCTCTTTCTCTATAGAGTGTTTTAATAAGAAACTGTATGCCTTAATGACAACATATAGTATCTCCTGTTCTATTAAAAGCGGACTACCTGCCCTACTCTGCCCATTCTGATATGATAGTCAGTTGCTGCCTATTAATTCATTTTGATACATCCAGGAATCCACTTAAATCAATGGACTAACAGTGGTGTAAACTATGAATCACTTGTCCACTGCTATTGGACAAACACCACAACATAGATCGTGATAAAATCAGCTACTTATTTCAGGCTGACTATACAAACATGAAAATACAAGGATGGTGGCCAGTTCAAAATACAGGTAGCTCAGAAGAGTAAGTACCAAATTACTCCTTTCCTGAATCAATTGCTAAAGGAAAAGATGAAGGCCATAAGCTAGTCTGTTCCAGTCTCCATTATACAAAACCTTTGGCTTAATCTTAAAACTTCTAAGTAAAATATTATTTCTTTCCTATTCTTTCTTATCTGGGGTTCTTATTAAAAGGCCCAAAAAAGTCGGAAGCACTTGAGTTGATAGTATTCTGTCAATCACAATTTAAATCAGTGTAAGCTCTCTGGGGCAGAAACCATTTTATAGTTCTCTGCTGGCAGTACACTGTATGCAGTGGGAATTGAAGGATAAGGATCCTAAGAGCTACGACCAAAAACTGTCATCATAAGCAAGCCAGCATTACTTAGGAAGAGCCCTAAGTAGCAATTACCAAAGCAATCAGAAGGAAAAAGTGTTGTCTTTCAAGATCCTGATCCATTTTCATACCTTATTTCCATGCTACTGCTTACACAACAAAGATTTTTACCTTTCACATTCAAGAGATTGCAAATGACCTGTGAAATAAAGTGAAGGAAATAATAGAATGAGATACATGGCAAAATCTACTTAATTTCTCCCTCATGCTGTAATGATGAAACAATAGATATTGGGGAATTATAATCAGCGGGCTATTCAAATAACCCTGGAGCACTGCTGGGAGTAATTTTTGTTTAAGGCTGTTTTAAAAATTTTAGAAAAGCATTTATGGGAGAAATATTTTAGTGAAAATTTCCTTTGCCCACTCACACTTTCAGCTTGTCGGTCACCACATGTGAGGATGTTAAGGAAGGAAATATTGAGTGTATTTTTTACTCTGTTTTTGCATCAGCTTTATTAAAAAAAAAAAAAAACCAAACAAAAATTAACCCAACAAACCAAGAAATGTATATTAAAAGTCACGCATGAAACCTTTGACATTGAATCCAACTAACATTTGCTTGAAAGAAGAGAAAAGGAATAAGGGGGAATGTGAGCGTGTTAGTGTCTCTAATTCTCTAAAATATCATGCAGCGTGACTGGGTACATGGAAAAAATGCACAAGCAGAAAGTACTCAAGTCTACCCTAACCTTTGATGCTGAGTCAGACATGAAGACACATATTTCAGTCCTGACATTCAGTACTAATGACCATACTTACCCACTCATCAACATATCTCACTGGAAATCAGCAACTATCTCCCCTGTCATTAACCAGGTCTGTCTAAAACAGAAAATTTATGCATAGGCTTCTTTTCCATGTTATGAAATAGAGAAGGCTGCAGCATGAGTGAGGGAGTTCAGGAGAATGCATTTACTCTGGGCCATGACAGTATCATAACCTTTTGCCTTACATCCCACCCACCCTGCCCCTCATGTAATTACTTTAGCAAAACCAACAAAAATCACCACAAAACAATCACTGCTTTACCCTCTGGCTGTTTCAGCGATGGCTTATAGGGAAATGTTTTCTTTTTTGCTTGGAAATTTTTTTCATGAAGACTGAAAAACATCTGAAGAGTTTGTCCTTTCCTGAAGCTGGAAGGCGTCTCTCTGGTGGATAAAAGGCATTCCTTGTCCCTCTATAAATTGCAACAATTGTTTAGCTGAAGTCTATTACTTTGATTTTGGATAATAGAGGGCAGGCAAGAAACTGATGATTAAAGGAGCTAGACATGATTAGAGAAAAAAAAAATCAATAAATGTATGAACAAAAAGAGGTTTTCAGGCTTTAACCAGGTGATTTATTTCACATTTTGTGCCTCCTTTTACATTAAAGTTGTTAATGTAGTCCTACACAACTTGATTACACTTTGTGTTGTCTTCTGGAGTGCCTTGTACAAGAGCAGAAGAAAAAAATACCTTGTATATCATATGAATTGAAGCAGTTTTGCTTAAAGTAAGAAGAATAGATCTTGATCACAGAAGATGAACACAACATCACAAAAGTGAATATCCACCAAATGATTTCTTGCCTGTTGACTTGGGAGAGGTTTGAAAGCAAAATATTATACTTCCTTGCAAAAATTGCAGAGAATAGTATCAAGTTAAATCAGACCTGTATGCTACAGCCAGCTTTGGCTGTATAAGGCTGAAGGGAAAGCATAATTTGCATTTCAGTGGCAAGAAAGCAAAGAACTAATATGTGTTGTCATTAGACAATAGTGACTCATTTACCATGCATGCATGTGTCTTTTAAGAGTCCTTCCATAATATAGTCGTAGAAGTGACCTTTTGGGTACCTTTGGTTCATAGTTTTGTGTAGCATAGAAATATAGACCACATCAGCTACAGCTTGTTAGAATTACTGATATTGTCCCTCCTGAAAGAATAGCAACAATGGGTAGTTAACTGGATCACTTAATTCTTTCAGATGCGTATCTACCTTCGGTCAAAAAACCACTGCTGACATAAACACCCTTGCTTGTTCCAGGATCTTGCTTTGTACCACTCCTTTTGAAGCTCTGTTGGAGACTGAAAGCAGCCAGTCTTATTTCACTGATGTGTAGACTTGTATCACCATATTAATGAAAACATTCTTCTCATCATTTTCTGTTGCACGCTGTGGAATAAAGCCCATTCCTAGGGGACAAGGAAATGCTCAGCTGAGTTCACAGCAGATTTGGCTTCTTCCTATATTTGAAGGAAATGTTCAGCTAAGTTCACAGCAGGTTGGGCTTCTTCCTATATTTGCTATGCAACATTCAAAAGTGATGGCGGCTGTGAAAGTCCTCAGTGCTTTCAATTTTCAGAGTGCAAAGTCCTTTCTGCCTCAGGTTTGATGTGGAGGTCACAGCTCAGGCTTTATTCCTGTGCTGTGACTGCATTCTCTTTCTCACAGAGCTTTCTGCACATGATATTGTGGAACAGGAACGGTTTGTTATATACTGTCTGAAAAATTTATAATTAGACACATAACTTTTTGTAGCTAAGATATGCCATGTTGCTACTTATCTTGCATGTATTGTTTCTTGACAGAATTTCTCCTACAACTAACTGGTTCAAAAAAGTTTTGAATAATGTAAGAAATCTTCATCATATGTCTAACCCATATTTTGCCTATGATATTTTGTCTCTTTGCCAGGCCTAATTGGGTTCTTTCTTCATCCCTCATACAATATTCCTACTGATTCATCCTGCCTTCTTTCTCTCTGTTTGGGGCCCAGAGCTTGAATTCCTTTACCATTTAGCAGTAATACATCAGGGTTATACTTAGATATGACTGATAATAGTTGTCTTTTGAATGTCCCTTAGGTGGACATACAGCTGGAAGAAGAAAATATTAGCAGTCCAATTCTCTGGGATCTTCACATCCCCTGCATTGTCCACCATCTGCTGTGAAATTTTTCAGAGTGCCAAAAAACTGGGCATTAACCTTCCTTTCTGCAAGTTCAATCAAAACCTACAAGTCTTTTACTCAAAAAGCTAAAATAGAATCCTTCAATTACAGATAATGATTTTGTAGTTCAGTGAAATATAAGAAAACTTTGTGTAAAATATTCAAAAATAAACATAATTCTGTAGAGCTGGAATGGAGAATGGATCAGTACAAATGTTCAAGCATTAGGCATATAAGATGGATTCCTGAACAAGCCACATTTGCCTAATCAATAGCATGATGCAGAGAATGAAGAAGTCTTCTCTGTTTAGCCATTGCTCATTTGCAGCTTCCTCCACTTTAGCAATTCAGGGGTTCAAGACAGCTGCACTGCCAGATCACTGAAAAATCTATGTGACTTTAATGTGGTTTTTTACCCCAGAACTGCTGACATTTTAGATTGCTAATAGGGACACTGAAAAAGAGCAAAAAAACAAAAGGTTGGTTCCCTACAGATTGACTTCACAGCTTACCTTTCACTCAAGTATTGATAAGGATGATGCTTTGAGAAAAAATTGACAGTCATGTAAAAGCAGAGACTTACACTGCCTTCCATTTGAAAGAAAAGTTTTATGCTAAAGGAAACTTTGCCAATTAAAAATTAATTAATGAATTAATAGGTTATATGAAACTTCCAGAAAACCAAACATAATAATGGGCTTCAAGTTCCATTTAATTCATTCCATTTTCTGTTTCAATTAGAATCCATTAGGAAAGTAATTGCCAGTATTCATTGGAAGAATTTTTGTATAGGATCCCAGATTGCTTGGCTTAAACAGTATCACTCTGCTGACCATAGCAGAGCTTCACCAGCATCAATCTGCACAATTGAATGAACATTCAAATATGAGGCACGTAAGACTCTTGCAAAGCAGAGGTTAGACTCTGCCTTACTTTAGACAAACTTCATAAAAAAGGATCCGCCCAGTGTAAGGTTATCTTCAAGAGGCAGAAAGCTATTGCAGTGTAGAGGGACCTTGTGCATCTAATGTATTCTTAGATAAATTTCAATCATACATAATGTACCTAGTGATTTCTGTTCTTTCTCAAAATGTTTGGAAGTTAGATTACATGTTGTCACAATACCTGGCAAGATGTAAGAAAAACACATGGTTACTGACATGCTTGACAGAGGGAACTAGATTTGTCTCAGCCAAAAAAAGAAGTAATTTCGTTTCTCAGTATTTTGGGAAAGATTTCATTTCATTATTAATTAAAGTGTGGGGTTTTTTTATTGACTAAATACAAATGTAATGAAAAACATTGCCTCTACCAATGAATTTTAAAATTCATTCAAGTGGGAATGACAGTGCTTTTGGTTTTCTGACAATGTTCCTGATAATAAATCATGACATAACTCTAAAAACATGCATACCTTCATGTATTAAATGTACACAAACCTTTAACATGGAAATCAAAGTGTTCACAACCTTAGAGGCCATACATTATACATCCAAGAAAAGAAAGGCCACAATCAAACATAACTTTTGCTTACTCATGAAATTTTGGCATGCCAGACAGTTCATGCTTATTAGGATGCTTATAGAACCTAAGTAACCAAGATAAATAAGAGAAAGGCAGCACTTATTTCCAATTGTTAGATGAAGAAACATAGGCACTGAAGGATTAAATGATTTGCTGTATTGGGTTTGGTGCCAAGGTTTTGGCAGCAGGAGACTTACAAAGGCAGCTTCTGTGAGAAGCTGCCAGAAGTTTCCCATCTCAGATGGAGACAGTTCTAGCCAGCTCCAAGATGGACCTGCTGCAGGTCGAGGCCAAGCCCATCAGCAGCAGTGACAGTGCCTCAGGATAACACATTTAAGATGGGTAAAAAGCTACTTCACAGGAGCAATTGCAGGCAGAGAAGAGAGGAGGGAGAATATGTGAGAGGAACAGCTCTGCAGACGCCCAGGTCAGTGAAGGAGGGGAAGGAAGTGCTTCAGGTGCTAGAGCAGAGATTCCTCTGCAGCCCATGGTACAGACTGTGGTGAAGCAGCTGCGCCCCTACAGCCCACAGAGGTCCATGGTGGAGCAGATATCCATCTGCAGCCTGTGGAACCCACCCTGGAGCAGATGAAGATGCCCAAAGCAGGCTGTGAGCCCATGAGGGACCCACATTGGTGTAGTTCACATGTGAGCATCTGACCATAGCCCCCATTCCTCATCTACCTGCACTGCTGCAGGAGAGGAAGTGGAGAATCAGGAAAATATTAAGCCTGGGAATAAGGGAGAGGTAGGGGGAAAGTTTTTTAATTTCTTGTTATCCTTCTCTGATTTGGTTGGCAATAAATTCAGGTAATTTCCCCAAGCTGAGTATGTTTTGTTTGTGATGGTGAATGATCTCTCCCTGGCCTTTAGCTCGAGCCATGAGCCTTTCGTTAGGTTCTCTCTCTCCTGTATGGCTGAGGAGGGAAGGGGTAGAGCTGCTTTGGTGGCCACCTGGCATCCAGCCAAGGTCAGCCCATCCTGTTTGCTTGTGACCACATAATCTGATGGAAGGCCATGGCATTGGGCCTAGACCACCTGAGCTGTCTTGTGCCTATTGCTTTAAGTATAGACATGAGTGCTTATATAACATATATAGCAATATACTCTGATAAAGTTTGCATCTAAAGCTATGACTATCTCATACTGAAGAGCTATTTTGAGGTATTTTGATTATCATTCAAATTATTTAAGGTCAAGAGAAGGTTTAAAGATACTTCTTCTCCATCAGTATTACACCTCTCAGATTTAAATATTTGCAAGAAAATAAAATCAAAGAAAAATATCTAGTCCTTGTGTAAGAAGCACTTGTCTAGGTGTAATACACATAGTACATTTGATATGGTGTTAAAAAAACCCCACAACACAATTTTGCTCTCTAAGTGAACTGATAATTGCACTCAAGGTCAGGTATGAACACCAGCTGAATTTTTCCATTTATTTATGATGAATCCCTGCTCATTAAAATACTAGATAATTATAAAATAGTTTTAATTACTTAACTACCTGCACTCCCAACAATGCTTATGCTGTAGATGTATCTCATGACAAGAAGGTCTTTCCTATCACTTGCAATGCCATGGAGAAACAACATTTTTAGATAAAATGTTCTGGGGACACGCTGAATCTCAGGTCAGTGGAGATTTGTTCACAGTCTCTAATAATTTCTATTTTCTTATAAGTTGAATACTAATAAAAAAGTTAAAACCTGGGATATCTACCACAGCACTAACCCAGATCTTGACAGCAAAACCAATTTATTGAATACTGACTGAGTAAGCCACTGTCTTGAAGGATATAATATTCTGAAGACTTACAGAATATAATAATGTGAAGGTGCTGAGGAGATAAGAGGTTTATTTTGAATTTTTTGGTGCATATGCTGATGTTTTAGTCTCTGTTCTTACTCCTCAGTAAAATACAGTATTACAGACCTCAGGTCCAGGATCACAATATAAAAAAGATTCTTCTAATGGAATAGGGAGTATTGACTGGCCTCTACACCAATCCAAGGTATAACAACACTTGGTCTCCATGCAAAGAAAAACCCCAAAACATAAAAGCATATCTGACCTTTATTTTGTATTCCTTTAAAAAACAAAACAAATGACTGAACAAAGCACAGTCTCAGTATCTACCTACTGCAGTCTGAGAGGAACTTGAGAGGAAACAAGTTTGAGTAATAGAATGATGAAATGTTTATGTATGAATGCCTCTGTTCTCTGTGACTCCAGCTGATATGAAAGGACAATGTGACACAAAGAACAGCTCAAGACACTACAATTTTAGGCCAAGTAGTATTTCAATGGAAAGATTCTTGAGAATTCATTTCCAGTTTTCCAGAGATGAGATGTAACTTTTCTGAACCTATTTGACTGTAACCCTAACATGGAGGAATTCAGCACCTGGCTGAACTGGTTTCCAGCCTTCAAGACTTTTTGAGGTCTATCCAAATATGAGCCATCTCAAATCCTAACATCTGGAGGTCAGACCTGGGAAGCCTGCTAACAACAGCTAGGATTATTTTATTGATCATTGCCAAATGCAAGCTGCAATAGATCACCTTTCTCCCATGTACATATTCTCTCATGCACATTCCTGCACAGCATTTGTATTTAGTCCATGGGATGGTATCTTTCTTGACTGAGATTTTGTTTTTCAAGGTCTTCTGTTTTTGAATATACATTGACTTTGCACTTTATTTTCAAACTCGACATCAGATGTTAGAATTGTGTACCACTATATAGCAGGTTAATTCTCTTTGACTGGATGCATGGAGGTTTAATAGATAAAGAGGTGAAGAATGAACAGAGAGTGAGATGAAGAAGGAGAAAGAATTTTGGAAGATATTTTTACCTGAAGTAAGACAAGGATGTAAAAGATATAGCTATAATGTGGAATCCATTTTATTTTTAAAGAAAGGCTGATGAATAAAATAAATCCTATAAGAACAGAGGAGAAACAAATATTGAGGATAAGTGAGGTAGTTTCTACAGCCACACTGTTATAATTAATAGAGCTAAAATTAAGAGTTAACAAACTATTCACTCTTTTTACCCTCTCTCCTCAAAAATAATAATTTTTTTTTTTTTACCAGACTGATCAAAAATTTATATAATACACCATTTTGCATGTTTGGGCAACTGATCTTTCACCTCTGATTGTTGTCTGGGTTGTTGTCACAAAGAGCCATAGTCATCAGTGTCACAGAAGTCATGGAAAAAAAATGTCTTTCCTGTGAAGCACCTTAACAATCTAAGATAGCTGTCAGTGATAAACAGATAGAGAATCTGTTAAACCAGAACAGACTTCCTGTTCTCTTACTAGTTAAAGCTTTGCCTTTCTCATATCTATTCATGGAGCTAAGAGTGCAATAAATGCGTTAAATCCATCAGGGATAAAGAAAGAGAGAAAGGAAAAAAAAAGCCAAAAAACAACACCAAAAAATCCCATCTGCAAAAAGATGGGTAGCCAGCAGAGATCTATGAATAATTTAAAAGGCACCTGTCTCTCCTCATATTGGCAACTTTGAACTGCTCTTGCCTTGCAGATATATTTCAATTGCCTGAGCAAAAAGCATTGTCTCAAAATTCTCAAAAAACTTAAAAGTGCTTAACACTCCTCCAAGATGCTTCAAGGAAAACTTTACCATTATACAAAAGCATTTCAGCTTACACTGTGCATACTTTTATTGAAGACAGTTATAACAGAAGGAGCACATCACTTGGGGAAGGAGAGCATTCAATTAGGCAGAGAGTCTTTACACTAAATTACACATTCAATTACAAGTTAGGTCCCAGATTGGCCACAGGTAGCTGGAATTCAGACAGAAATCTTGAAATGAAATATACGGCCTGTGTTATCACAGAATTGTTTAGGTTGGAAAAGACCTCTAAAATCATCAAGTCCATTCTTTGACTGATCACCACCCTGTCAACTAGACCATAGCACTAGAGTGCCACATCCAGTCCTCTCCTGAACATTGCCAGGGGTGGTGACTTGACCTCCTCCTTGAGCAGTTTGTTCCATGCTTGACAATCTTTCCATGAAGAAATTCTTCCTGATGTCCAACCTGAACCTCCCCTGGCACAGCTTGAGGTTGTGTCCCCTCATCCTGTCGCTAGTTGACTGGAAGAAGACACCAACCCCCCCTTGGGTACAACCTGCTTTCAGGTAGTTGTAAGGAGCAATGAGGTCTCTCCTGAGCCTCCTTTACTCCAGACTAAAAACCCCAGCTCCCTCAGCTTCTCCTCATAGGACTTGTGTTCCAGACCCTTCACCAGCCTTGTTGCCCTTCTCTGGACATGCTCCAGCACCTCAACATCCTTCCTAAATTGAGGGTCCCGGAACTGGAGGTATTCAATGTATAGCCTCACCAGTGCTGAGTACTGAGGGACGATCACTGCCCTGGTCCTGCTGGCCACACTATTTTTGATACAAGCCAGGATGCCATCGGCCTTCTTGGCCACCTGGGCACTCACTGGCTCATGTTCAGCCACTGCTGACCAGCACCCCCAGGTCCTTTTCCACTGGGCAGCTTTCCAGCCACTGTGTCCCCAGCCTGTAGCACTGCCTGTGGTGGTTGTTACTCAAATGCGGGAGGCTGAGTGAGATGATCATAATGAGCTCTACTGGGCTAAAAATTACAATAATTTCAGAATCTACCAAGAGAACCTCATTATCTTATTGATCTTATTATCCAGTGGAAACACTGTGATCTGAGCCTAAAGCATTTGTTAGGTGCTGGGGATCATGCCAGTTCTGTTGGACTAAAAAAATATTCCAAACCCAAGTCTTAAAAATAACCCCATTGTGTGTGGGTATAATTAGAGAGTTGTGATAAAGTGCTGGTAATAGCATTCAGCATGATAGTCTGCCTTGTCACAGAATCTTTCATTGTACAGTGTTGATTCTCACCTTCATGTCTGTCCAAGACAACTATTTGGACTTAAAAATTTTCATTTATCCGATGAACACTAACAAAGAAGGTTACAGCAGGTGGGTAAATAGATGGGCCCCAGGAATTTTTCAGAATAATGTTGTAAAAGGATGAGCTAAATACCTGCCCCATGTGAAGGATTCTATTAGGACATGACAATAATTAGCAGGAATGGGCAAACACATTTCAAAAGAGAATATATATGACAATATATACATCTATAAAAACGTGTATTATCAGAATCGAACCATCTTGTAACAGAGAAGGATTTTCAGCAGAATTAAAAAAATCTCATCATATCACTGTTAATTTTTTTCTTCAGTTTGCAATTAAAATCTCAAATTCTGTAAAAAAAATCACTCTGACTGAGAATGATGATTTTCATCTGTGGAAATTGGTTATGGCCGATGATTTCCATCACAGATGCTTTTGCATCTTAGAAGTATATCACAAAAATAAAGAAAAGAGACTGAGTTAAAAAAAGGTAATCCATCATCTACAAAACCTGAAGCATTAGTAGCATGTAAGGTGAGATTTTCTGGAACTACTTTGGTATTACCTTGGCCTGCTCTGTTCAAAATAGAGCTGTCAACAGTTGGTAAATAAAAGACATTACAAAAGACAGTTAAAATCTGTGCCACTGACCTCTTTCAGAAAAGAAAGTTGGCCTAAATTATGAGGGCCTCAAGGCTGTATTTGTTCAATGTTTTGCAAGGCTGAAGCAATCATCGTTGTCAGCTTCTACAAGCAGAGAATAAGGGTGTTATTTGTGAAACTTGTTCCTGTGATACAGTTCTTGCCTTGAATTCCCATTCAGCTTTCCCAAGTTTCGCTCTTTCATCACAAATTTCAGATATAAGTAGTTCTAAAATATTGACTACTGAAGTGAGATTTCCTTAAGATATCAAAGCAGTACTTCAGTCCCATCCCAGAGAAACCAGGGACCGCTGAGACGCCATTTTCTTTAGCTAAGTTTCTGGTTGAAACAGTGTATTTTGGGGATAATGGGGTGTGGCAGGTGGATGAAATATTCTGATCTATCCTTCTACTTGTGAGTCCATTTTCCCTATAGTGACATAAAATAGAGCACTACTGTGCACCTTCCTGCCTGAATTCTGGACCTGAACTGACCACTTCCTTTCCAGGTCTTTCTTCTTGAGATGCAATGCAACAGAGCAAAAACAAAAAATGTAAATTAAAATTAGAGCAGCTATTCTTCAGAGCAGCTCTCAATGGCATCTTAAGATGTTATCAGGGGAGTACCAGCAGCTGATCTCAGCAATAAGGAAGCTGGAGGTACTGAAGAGAAACACAGTGACAACATGACATTTAAAGGACTCACACTGAAAAAAAAAGAAAAGAGGGTGAGGGACAGACTACAATGAAAAAATTATTAAGAAATTTTATTAGAGAAATTTTGCTTGCCATAGAAAGTCCATGGTTTTCTCAGTTTTCCCTGTTTTTTTAAGTATGCTTATGAAGAAACTCATTAAATTGGCCATTTTATAATTCTGCTATGCATTTCATCCTCTTTTGTTTCCTTTTTTTTTTTTTTTTTTTTGTGTGGGAGCAAGTAAATGTGATCACAAACTTTTGATCTGAACAGAAAGATTTTAGCTATTAAAAAACCAAGAAATTCAGAACACTGACTATAAATCTGTGAACAGATTAAATCATTCATACAGAAAGCCAAATGACAATTTTTTTAAAAAAAACCCACCAAACATCAGGACTGAATTTGCTTTTCTTTACACAGAAAAATGAAAATAAAAAGCCCCCTTCAATTATGCTTCAACAAGATGATATTTTATGCCCACAAACATAGAGTAAGAGAAATACAATAGAAAAAAAATCAGAAAAATATTGAATAAGTTTAATGGAGAATTAAATCCTGATCGTCTGTGCATGTCTATTAAAATATTTCGCATTTTTTAGCCTTCCTTTCTTATATCATGTTTGGAATTGAGAACTGTTGGTATTGCAACTTTACAAATGTAATTTTCCTTTATTTTCTGGGAAGTCTCAAACTTAATCAATAAACTCAGTTTCATGTCCTACTAATTATTTTTAAAAGGTTGACATTATAAGCAAACTAGCAAGGTATTTAGTAGACTCACTGTAAATATTTCATTTTAAGAGACGAAGCTCATTTTATACATCAATCAAAATGTAATTTTCCTTAGTAATACACAAATGTAATGGGTTTCACCTGTGTCCCTTTATGTCAGCAGGTACACAATTTATGAACTTCATAGAAGCAATGTGGAGATAAAATCAATTTTTAAATATATGCTTAGTATTTCACTAAATTACAAAATGAATGCAATTAGTAAAACTTTCTATTTCCTAAAATTTAATTTATTTATCTGGAATAGATTTGTTCCTGGGAAGATTAGGTTCAGTAGTCACATAATGCAAGATGCACTACTCAAAAGAGGTAATACTCTTTTGAAGTAGAGCAAGCCTCTTGTAAAAAATTAACTATTCAAAATGAAAAACCACTGGGAGAGGTATTTTTTCCCCAGATAATGTAACAATTATTTCAGAAATAGTTTGATATCATCTTAGAATTAACCACATATTTCTGCTGAAAACGACCACATAAAATGGAATTTGCTGATTGCATGCTTGTTTCCTAGAACAACAAGAAATTTCAGGCAAGAGGCACCTTTTTTTTTCAAACAAAATGCCACATATGCAAAACTTTTACAACAAAGTTGTAAAAAAAAGTACCAAAAAAGGTACTTTTTCTTCCTCTTTCTAGGCCAGTTCCCAATTTCTCTGATGCCCCTTGATATGGGCATTCACACCATTGGGTCTTCTTTCCAACTTCCTCCTGCTCACCCCAAGAAAACTTAATGGACTTTGGCTTCCAGTTCTACATTCTTGCCCTTGAATCACAGCTACAAATATGTGTCAATGGCAATTAAAGCATTTACTTTCTATCCACAAAGAAGAGGCTCATTTTCAAAATGATTTCTGATGTTTTTAAGAAAGTCTTCAATTTCCTGAGGTAAAATGAACAATATGCTGTACAAATATATAATTTAAATATATTAAATGTAGCAATTATGGTAATGCTAATACCATAAATATTGTCATAAATTCTTAGTAATATTTTACATGACTATGCAAAACTGAAAATCTACCCAGAAAACCAGGACTGCATTTAGTTTTGATGCCTCACTACAAGCCAGTGTGTGGTGTGAGTTCAGACCTGCTCACCAGCTACTGCTGAGAACTTGTGGGAGGGGGGTTCCATCCTGAGTAAACTCACATGTCATCATTGCAATATCTTCACTTTTTAGGTTGTTGTCTTTTTGTCTTCTCTCTAAATCTATGTAACTTCATTGGCAAAGCTCCCTCCAGCAGATTTTTCTGACAGATGCAGGCAAAATCTTTTCATAGCACCAATGTTATCATAGAGACATCAATTTAATCCTTCGTTGTTTCAGTGCTCTGTGCAAACACAATGCACAGTTCACATGTGTCACAGTAAGATAATTGGATATAACCACTTGGTGTCCTCACCCCTCTTGCCTTGCAACGGCTTTTGAAAATTATATCTGATGCCCAGCGGTGACTTGGCAGCAGCCATCATTTTTCTCCTTTCATTGGAACACTTGCTGAGAAATCCATGATAGTGTAAACTCATTTTTTATGTATTTATTTAATATAAATTAAATTTAAAAAAACCCAAACAAACATTTATAGCCGCTGCACCTAAAGGTGATTCTTACAGGGATTTGTAACATCATGGCATGTACAACTTGGGAAGGGAGTACTACATGCTTATTGGGATAAAAAGAGCATGTCACCTGACTATAAGTACTTGTAAAAATAGGTAAATTTAATCTCAGTAGATTCTACAGATTTTTAAGCACATGCTTACTCCTAAGTGCTTGGACATTCCTACTATATAACAAGTTTACAGGTAATGATGTGCACACCTACAAAAAGTAGCATGGCTTTAAACTTTTTCAAATATGATAAAATCTTTGTCTTTTTGCTCCATTTCTTAATTGACTGGTCATATTTTCTTTCAGAGTAACTCCTTGTCATATTATGGCCTCAAATGTAATCAAATACTTGCTCCATTTCATAGAAAAGCAGATGAAATTAAATAACCCAACATTTTGTTTCTCCTTTAGCAATTTTTAGTACAGTTCAGGAAGCACCTGTCCTTGCCAAGGTTTAAATGGAATGGTTGCCAATAATCCCAGAAAGACTGAAATATCAGCCAAGAACAGAATAGAGGCAACATAATCCTGGGTCTTATCATACCTCTTATATCTGAACCACAGAAAACATGCAAGTGAGGAGCTTGTTGTTCCAATTCTAGATGATTAAATGATGCAGAAAGCAATGCCATTGCTTTTGAGGACAGGACTGAGATAAAATGATGAAACTCTTTCACTCATGTATTTTCAAGTGCAGAATCTGGATCTAAATACTCTTTTAACACTTGCTGTGATGTTTTCTGTGACTTCTGAAGAACTGATCCTGAAAGGTGCTGAGAACTCTCTTTGTGATGGTCTATTAATATAAGTAATTGTTTCTGGATTGGATTAAATTGCTCACATTTTACAGAATCAATGTCCTGTTTGATCTGTCTGGTTGAATGTACATGCCTGGTCTGAGATGCAGTTGATGTACCTAGCTCCACTTGAATTATGTAGTTTTTTCATGTATGGAATGCAACACTCAGGATCATGCCTTAAGTCTTGCTCCTTGGAACACAGCAGACAATTATACATTGTAAAGTCTATTGAAACTCAGTTGTGTAACATGGCATTCCCTACAGCATATTGAAATTCAACTTTCTGGAGAACCATTCTTGTTTAAACTGTGCACTTTTTGCATAACAAAACCCTACAACATATAACACTAGACTACAGGGCTTGAAAGACTGGTGTTAAACTTTCGAAACTCAAAGCTTTGAAATTGTTACTATTTTTCTCTGAAAAAAAAATGGATTATTGAGGTCACATTCTGCTTGTTTTCATTTTGTCATTAGTTATGAAAGCGAGTTGTGTGGTATGTCTCCAAGGAAGAAAGAGGGAACAGCCCACAAAAATAAAAACAATGCAAAGGTACAAACATTAACAAAGCATGTCATTTTCTGCCATGATATTTAGTTCTACTACTAAGGCTCTGCAAACTAAAAATTTGTAGTATGAGAGAAAAACATCAAACCCCACACTAAGCATTTTTAAAGCCATGAGAATTGCACATACCCTAATTCTGTATACTTCTGAGAAGTTCTTTACTTGATATCTTTAAATACAAATTTCTCTCTCTCATTACCAGACTGAAAGAGTGCGCCAATGGTTAATATCAACAACAGCAACAACAGTAACAAAAATATCACTTTGCTTTTCCAGAACTCAAGGTATTATTACTGAACAGAAGAGTACATTTACCTTTTAGGAAATCTGACAAGTGGTGTATGAAAAGTCTGTCATGCTTCACAGAATGCTAGTAAAGCACAACACGAGTTAATGAATGTTGATAGAAGTAGGCATAATGGTTAGGGTAGCTCTATTTAATAAAAATACATGGGGTTCACGGTTCTATTCATTTGTAGAGGGGAGGTGCTTTCATTTTTCTGTAAAACTTACATCAATAACATTCAGCAATCTGCTCATTTCTAGCTGCTAAATTTCTTTCCCTAATCATGCAGTTCTCTTGTAGGCTCTGAACACTTGGAAATATGGGGGAACTACTCAGCATGCTTAATAACAATATTTCAAACAGACTGAAGTTCTCCTCTTCCTCTTAGATGTAGGCAGTTTTGCAAAGGCTCTCCTTGTGAAAATTCTATCAAGATTCCTTTTGTTTCTTTGTCTCTGAGGACATTTGGCTTCAGCATAAGCAAAAATTGAGGAAGAAAGTAGAGACCCTCAGCCAAACAGTCATCGCTACAGGGACTTAAACAGCACAGTTGCCTGTCTCAAACACTGTCAAGACCACAGAAAGAACTTGCTTTAAGATAAGACACAACAGCAAGAACTTGAGGGATGCATGGAAGGGAGGAATTTGCAACAAGAAGATGCTAATTCCACGCCTGGTGGAGGTGAGATCTGCTTAGCAAATCCTGGTTAACACATCTGGACAAAAATTCCTGCTGTGGCAAACTGTGGGAAAGGAATCAACTGCTCATACACGTCACCCCAGGTTATGGGAACATCTGTGACCACCCCATGGATACCCAGAACTTGGTCTGTATAGAGGTGGTACCCACAGAAGAATGACTACGGGACCCCACCACCAAGAAGCTCAGGGTGAAAAGGACCAACACGACAACATTGGATCCCCAGGTGGTGACTGTCTTCCATTTGACCTCTCTCTCTGTCTCCTTCCCTTTTTTTCTATTTCTTACCCCCTCTCTCTACTGCACATGTATTGTTAAATAAAATCTATATTGTTGACTTCGACGTACGGTCTTGTTTGCACCTTAATTCTGGGAGATGCATCTCTCACTAACTGGATCTTAACAATCACCCAGAAAAAAACCAAAAAGCAACAAAAATGAACCATGCTGTGAGGGGAGGGATCAAAATCTGTACTTTTCAGTTCTTCATAACAGCAGCAGCCTTTCCAGGGGCTTGTGCCAAAGTTAGCACATTTTTTGAGAGCTGATGCAGAACAGAGATGATAAGGGACAAGGGAGCAGCTGCTTGCTTTGGACTGTTCTGCTGGCAATACTGCTGGATTTTGCACTAAGTGGTAGTGGCTTCTTTTCAGCAGCTTACAATTCTCCTCTCTCACTCATCCTCCATAGGAGTGGAATGCAGCCACAGCTGAGACACAACTAGTGATGAGCTAATCTGATAAGGCAGAGAAGGAAGAACGAAAAGCCATGTAGTAGTACGACATGATTAACATCCAAAACCCAAAAAAAAATTGAGCTTGAATTTCCCATAGCTCTTATTTCCATTAGAGGTTCCTGGTCTACATTTCTTGCCCCCTACATGTGGCACAGGATCCTCTTAAGAGGAGGCCCACTCTTCTTGTGAGCCGTGGTGGGGGGCAGTGCAAGGGGTTAAGACCATGTACAGTCTGTTTGTTCTCTTATAATATTATGTACATATTGCAAACTCACAAAAGTTCTCTCACACACATACTTTGCTACAGCAAACTTAAGTACAAGTTAATGGAAGAGATACTTCCTTAAATGAGTCCAGGAGCATGTTGTAAATGAATAGAGGATGAACAGGGTGCTTCTGGGTGAAATAGTTCCCCCTCTCAGTTTGAGTTCTCTGAAAGAAGGAAATTTTTGGCCAGGGCATCCTGTGAAAGCGCAAAATAGACTTCTGATGGAAACGGTAGCTCCTAGAGTCTTGGAGATAGACAATTATGAATGACTTGATGAAAAGTTGTAATGGAATTTAGAACCATGTGATTTTTCTTACAGTGTTGGCTGCAAACTACATAATGTGGTACATGGAAAAATTTAGAAGACTATAAATCATGCAGGACTTTAAGGAGCTCTTTGTACTTCCTATTTCTTTCTAAGCATTTCAGCAAAGCTACCTTAACTCTTCTGATAAATGTGACAGATTTCTTTAGTTGATGCTGTTCATTTCCAGATAATGGTATCTGAAAGTTATCATTAATTTATTTCCTATTTCTTGTTAATTTATAATGTATTTTTGAGGCCCATCTTTCTATTATCGTGAGGTCTTTACAGAAACGTAGCAATAAATGCACTGATTTTGCAGCTTTATTTCTCTTGAAACAGTTAATATCTCTCCACTGACAGATCCATCCATGAAACAGCCCTAATAATGTAATTTAAAACATGGAAAGTGTTGTGCTTGTTTTGTTCCTGTGTTTTGGAACCTATTGCTATTCAATTTAGTACTCTAAATGAACTCATATCATATCCCATTATTGAGGAAAATGACCACCTGCCTCCCCCATATGTTGATTTCAGTTTTAAATAGTGCCGTTTGAAAGTCTTGAAACTCATTAGAATGACAGGGTTTGAGCACACAGGATCTGTCACTCAGAAAAAAAGATAAGGGAAACAGAATCTGAATTTTAAAAATTACCTAAAATAAATTTTTAAATTTTTTTTCATTTTCCAGTCTTTGACTTGCTTGTAGCTTTCCAGATTAAGAAAAAAATTGAAAATTAGTAGTTATAGTTACAGTTTTGTCATTTTTCCTGCTAGTTTAGAGTCTATTTTTTTATTATAATTGTTTTCCAAAGTTTTATTTTTATACAGTCTTTTATTCAAGTCTTTTGAAGCAGAACTCAGTTCTGGCTGTAAATTGCTGACTTTCTTGCAAGCTACCTTCCCAAACAGAATAGGACATTGAAAGTATGACTTAACCTTTTCCAGGCTTTGGGTTGTCCATATCTAACGACTTAGCGAGACTACTGCAGGTATTTTTAAACCTACCAACTCAAAGACAGGTAGGGATCTAGTCTGAATGTTAGATCAAGACATATTCTTGAAATTGTTACTTTCTTTTAATGATTATCTACTATATATTTCCATATGTAGTAGCACTGTGCAAAATAAGAGAATCCCACTTTTGATTATGCAGGTCTTTATCACTTCTACATACTCTACAGCAATGCTTGGTTGTGGAGCGGGTAAGCTCTTGCCCCTAGGTGGATATCTAAAAGGGCTCAAAAGCTAGACTGAATCATTTAGATCTGAGTCCTATCTTGAGGGACTGCCAGAGGCATCCTGTTGCAGAACTACCAAGTGTTCAGAACTCAGAACACAGTCTATAGTGTTACAGCTAATACTGTATGGGCAAATATACTTGCAAAGTCACACTGTTGTCTTCCATATATAATAGCTATTAATTCATTCTGTACTTTAGGATCTTGTCCAACTGCTCAATTTTTATGATGGGATAAGGATTTGCCAGATACACCAGCTGAAACAAATATTAAAAAGGCTGAAGTACTAAAGGAGGCACAACAGGACATTCTGTACTGTAATCTCAAGTCTCAGGAGATAAGATGTAGCTTCTGCTTCTAACAGGATGCATGCCCTCACTTTGGGTATATCTTGCTAACCTTTCATGAATCTTTGGCTGCCAAGACCTTTAGACCTTTTGGAAACCTGTATACTTTCTGTCTCCACATTCTGTTCTGAATGAAAATATTTTTAATTTTCAGGGCTGTTCTGAGGATAGGGATGTTTTCAATTATTGAGAAAGATGGAAATACTGCCTTGTTCTACAGATTCCCAAACATTTAGAAGGAAGGAATTTTTCAGTTAAGACTTACAGCAAATCTGCTTCTCTGGGCTCAAAATTTCAAATTCCTACCAACTCCACAGGCCCCCAAATGAATGTGGTCTCATCTCTTACATCATGACACAGCTTGTTGATGCTCACTGTATGAGTGGACAGCTCAAACAATGTAAACCTTATTGTTAGGGGTGCTGTGTCCTGTAAGGACAGCCAGAAACTCTGGGATTTCTGCTTCACAAGACGCATCATTCTTTTGATGACAGAACACCCTCACAGACACAGAGCTTCATGTCTGTCCTGTTTCTTTCTGTTTTGGGTTTACTCTTGTAAGTGAACACCACCAGTGATGAAAGACGAAAAAACAGAACAAAGGCTATGATTGGGTCATTTCTCTACCTGCAGAAAATAGGACACTGTGGAGGGCTGTGAACTTCTAGCACAGGAGCCGTCTGTGCTCCCTTGGAGGAGAGAGGCCCGAGGGCAAAAGGGACACTCTCTCCAGCAACTCACTTCAGGGTTACCGCGACCACCCCCAGCATGCTGTGTTCCCCTACGGTGATACCTTGTACCCAGTTGGCTAATTGGTTTCCACCCCACCCCCTGCCTTCCCCATAAAAAGGGCCTGAGTCTGCCCTGAACTGAGGCATGTTTGTCCCTGGCCCCCCTTTGCAGGCACTGCTGGACAATTAAAGCTGCCTCTGTGGAACTGCCATACAGGCCTCCTGTCTCTCTGTCCCCGAGTTTGCCTCGGGTGATCTTGCAAAGAGCTGAAATCACAAGAGCTGAAATCACTTGTAGCTGAGAAATCACTACACTTGCTGAGATCACCCTCTGTCCAGGGGGGCTTGCCCTCGCCCCTAGAAGAGTTGTTCTCTGCAGGATGCTCTCTCTAGGAAGGCCTTGGCCTACTGGTGCTTGACAAGCATCGGACCCTTACAATAGACAGGTCACCCCTAGCACACTACTCTGCCTGTTTTATACTTGTGCTACTGAAGTTCTGGACAAACAGATTTTTTGGGTGCTGCTGTGGGAGACCTAAGCAGAGATGGGTCCCTCCCAGCAAAACCAGCAGGTTTCAGATCTGTGTTTTCCCTCCCACCAGTAGAAAAAGGTAAAAGTCCGGCTTTGCAGGGCCTTCCCCACAACTCTCCATCCCAGTTGTGTCCTTTCTCCTTCACTCACCCCTACCTGTGGCAGGAGCAGCCTGCCCTTGGCCCTCCTTTCTTGCCTGCTCTGCAGAAAAGTCTTGAAGTAACTTTGATAAAGATCACGGCAACTTCCTAGCCCTCTGTCCCCAGGGAGATTCCATGACAAAAGTATTCAACAGCTAGGGAACCTATAGGTGACAACAGGGAGACTACAAAATTACAAGAAGCTGTCTTTAAAGGACAGCAAAACTGGTGACATAGAGGCTGACACAGACACTCAAATAGCATCTGAATACATAAACAGTATATTGAATGCTCTCTGTCAAATCTTCTGCATGACCCAAGACTATTTGGAACTGACAGAAAATGTCATCTCGGAATCGTGTCTTCACTACGATAACTGAGAATCTGAAGAAACAATGCAACCATGAACTGCTAAACTCAGAAAGATGTTCAATTCCTGGAATTACCAAACCTGAATAAGATTAAATATTTTCCAATAAAGCCATTTTATGAATTAGAGGGAAGGTCAAAGGAAGGTGATCCAAAGTAATTCTTTGAGCAAACTTACTGAACAATCTCACCTCTAAAGCAAGATCACAGCTAAGACAATTTGCTAATGCAAATGTGAAAATAAAGAAAAATTTCATCAAAATGCATGCAAAATTAAATTCACAAATACAAAGAAGGGTCGTGGCTGAAGAGACACAGAGGATCTGCATGGAAAAAGCATGGACTTGGGATCAAAGACCTTCTGTGAACCCGTGTTGAAAACAAACGTATTCATTCAGAGAATATCACACAGGTCAGATTTTACACATAACTAGACAGGAGTTTGAGAAAGGAATTACAAAAACACTTGTGGTCAAAACTCCCTTTTTTAAGGAAGGTATCTTTTCCTTTTTTTTCATTTTTCACACTTAAAAAAACCTAAGAGTCTATAAACATGTATTTCTAGGACACTTTCAATGATAATATTTTATAATCAGGTACATTTTTATAAAGATTTACACTGTTTTGAAGCTATGAATGAATTTGAAAATGAGAATTGCCAAAAAAATCCATATTTGTTTTAGAAAACAGGTTTGTGAGAGCTGGAGATTACAGCTGGCATCATTAATCCATTCAAAAAGCTTTCCTTGCATTTTGAAATTTTTTGGAGTTAAGAAACCAGTAAATTTCTGAGTCTGTGTAAGACAGTGATGCAGTGCAAAACAGGAGACTAATATTCAATCTGTCATCAGATGCAAACACAGAAAAGCAAAACACAGAGACACAACTGGACAACAATGAAGGCTATGCCCACAATATTGAGTTGGGCCTGCCTGGGTGAGCCCAAGGTGTGAGAAAAATCATCCCCGTCAGATGATTTCACTGTGCCAGCAAAACCTTGGTGTGGATGCAGCAATGCTAACAGAAGATGCTTTTTGCCATTATTCAGGGACCTGGTGTTATTGAGCAAGCCAAAGAGCTTGTGTCAGCATGCTCCATGCCTACACTTAAGAGTGTTTGCTGATGGCACAGCAGAACCTCTCTAGCGTAGACAAGGTTAAAGACTTCTTCAGAATGTGCAAGAGAGGGAAATGAGATTGTAATCTTGCAAAGCAAAATTGCCATTTTATAATGGTATGGTCATAGTATGAACAGGATAAAAATAAATAGCAGTTAGAATAATGAAGGTCCAAAGACAGCTACAAAGTCAGAGATCTCAGTTCATATTGGTTATACCTGCAGTAGGAAGGGATCCTATCTCACTTGATCTGAATGAAAGATTCATATAACAAACATACAATCAAAAGTAAGCAAACTTGTTCAGAACAATCATGGTCTCCATAGCAAAGTGTTTTGTTAAGACCATGATGACTTTCAGACCATGACACCTGGAGATGTACAAAATAACTCAACCGTTATAACTGAAAAAAAAAAAGAAGGCAATAATATCCACTGAAGAGAATAAAACCAAGACAAACTTTACATTATTGCAAAAGCTAGAGACACCATTAGGTGGAAAATCTGCCTGACAGCCCTTTGAAACAGCTTATTTGCATAAACCTAAACAGTTTAGAAAATTCTCACTGCCAAATTTCTGCAATAGAAAAAGTATTTTGTGACTTAGCTGAAGCAAAAGCAGTGCAGTTAAAACACCAAAGGCAGGCAGCAATGATTGCTACAGCAGGCAGCTACTGCACTAATTTTGTATGCCAACAGGTAGATTTAGGCTCAAAAGCACTTGTCATCCATGATAATGTCCACTGTACAAACCTTGACATAGGATAATAGAAGAAGGCAGAATTTTTCTGTAAGCAACAGATACGTGAAACTAAAAATAAACCTAAAGAGAAGTTCCATAAAAGTTGTGTACTTGGCTTATTCACTCAATGATTAATTATTTCACCTAACAGCTGTCAACAAACCAGTGCTTGTGCATCAGAGACATTCTGGGCAGTGAAACCGATACACAAACAGTGCAAAAGAACAACTTATCACAGTTGTTCCACGTAGAAAACAGGATGAACATATTCATGGACAGGAAACTGAGTAGAAAGTGATCCCTTTAAATACATATAAAAAGGATTAGTATCCACATGCTGGCTTCTTCTCCAAAGTCATTTTGCAATATTCAAGTATAAGAACTGAACAAATGTATAAAGAATTGTGTCTAACTGAAATACAAAGAAATCTTAAACGAAGCTCATAACTTGCTGGTTTGTAGAGAGGAATAGAAAGACTCCAAGAGCGAAAGAGAAAGGTCAAAAACCAGTGAGGGTTCCTTCTGGCCTTTGTATTGTTTGTACAGTCAGAAAGACCATTTCAGAATGAAAAACACCCAGCTGTTTCCCAGCAAGCTAGAAAGAAGTAAGCATCCAACAGGTTTAATACATAAGAGCGATCAACCAGAATAAAGCCTTCTTGTAAACAGGGAGTTCTGCCAAGACTATATTGAGCTATTTTTGGACTTCTAGACAGTACACACACCTTACATTGTACATTGTAATCAAGGATCTTTGCAGGCTAGGAAATGGTTATGGCGGAAGTGGGAAAATGCAGGCCAAGTGACAAAGTGAGACAATGAAAATCCAGAGTTTTCTCCAGAGGCTTGGGGACAGATGAACATTTTTGCTACGAGCTACAAAACCAGCCACATACTCCTTAGACTACAAGAAAGGAAACAAACTATGACACACTACCACAAAGACTATCACAGATTAACCATTTCATCAGACATATTATTACAGCAGTAGTTTCAAGCAAACTCTTCTTTATCTTTCCCACATAATTCACAGAACATTATGAAATAACTTTGAATCCTGCGCTGCTATACCACACAAGTTGAATGACAAAGTTCAGGTGGTAGTTAAAATAGACAAAAGCCTTTAATAAACTCTACGAAAGAAAGATACATGGCTAGTTCTCCTGAATGACATGACTTTTCCATAAACAGCAATATTATTTTTTTTCCATACTGGATGCCGAACACACCATTTTGTAATAGCTTTAGCATTACTACTGTTGTATGGATAGAAAGATTAACAGACAAAAAATGGGAGAGACACCTTAAGGCCAAAACGTCTGATAACTGACAAGATAAGAGCTTCCAAAATGACCTCAGGAAATATTTGCAAAAACAGCTTGTTTCTCAGGATCAATTGCCCACTTCTAAGGATGCTAAATATGCTGAACAGCTAAATCCTCATTCATATAAGAGTAATTGATGAGCATATATTTCAAATAACTTCATCTAGAAACAAAATAAACAGATATGTAGGACAAAGAAATATGCTCTCTTCTGACACCTGACTAACAAGAAATGGAAACACCCCCTCCAGCATGGTTCATGACTAATAGCAACCAAAATAGTCTCTCAAAACATTGTACCACTTGAAGAACGAAATGTAGACAAGTTCCAGTTTTTGGAGAGCTATATACAAACATTATTGCAGCCTTTTGATACTTAAAGGGGGTTCTCTTGATGGAGAGAGGCTTTTACTAAGGCTTGTAAATTACAGGACAAGGGGCAATGATTTTAAACTGAAAGAGGAGAGCTTTAGATTGGACACAAGGAATATTTTACTATTATGTGATCATGAGACATTGGAACAAGTTATCCAGAGAAACTGTGGATGCCTTATCCTGGAAGGACTCAACACCATGTTGGTCAGTGCTTTGAGCAACATAATCTTGTGAAAGGTGTCCCTATTCATGGCAGGAATGATCTTTGAAGGTGCCTTTCAACTCAAAGTATTGTCTGTGACTTGATGATGGAAGAGAGTCTTAGGAAGGGTGTCTGTGCTTTGACCATACAGAGAGAAACTTAAAGAGGAAAAGTCTCAGAAAAGAAAACAAAATACAAGAGAAAAAATAAAGTTTGAATCATGCCCTGGCTTGACTTCTCTCTTTTTATATTCTTACACCATGCACATCCTTTTCAAGCTAATTATCCAGTTGCTTAGATAAACTTATTGACTGCTAATTTACTATGTACATTTTTAGGATTGATTATGCAAGTCGTAGTTGCAAGACAGAGCCCCTAGACAATAGGAGATATGTCTATGTTTACTTCCAGAGCTAGAAAGCATATATATTATGGAGTTCATTTTCAAAACCAGAGGCTTCTGACTGAATTTCTGTACTATCTTGCAAATACCACAGAATTGCTGCCCTGCAGGGACATTCAGGAAGTAGTAACCATGTAATCCATCACTCCCTACAGAAGCTCATATCCCAGTGCAACATTATAATGAGACTTTTGGTCCTCATTATAAAAAAAGTAGATAGAAAGCTTATTTTATTTCTGTTAAATCGAGCCCAATGTTAACCAGTCAAATTTGAGAAAAAAATATTAATAATAGTGGCACATTCTCCTTTGTATATTATCATTCAGCTCCAAATTTTCCTTTGTGACCAAAGCTACCAGATACAACAAAGGAGGGCTCACAGGGGCAGGACAGCCCTTTCTTAGTTACTTTTTTGCCCAGGACTCCTAAAATGCAAATCTATGCAGCAGAGTTATTCTCATAAGATGATAGTTGGAAGAACTAAACTACCCTAGGGAGAGAAAACATAATTTTGCATCTCTCATCATTTTGAACTTGTCTAGTACATAACTTCTGAAGGAATGACTGAAAACACCTTGATTGGCTCAGATGGAAAGCAGAGCTACTTAGAGCTGCTGCTTATGAAGAGAAATCCAAGTTGCAGCCAGTTTCTTACCAGAGAAGAACCTGGGGTCAAAGGAACAAGTACATGTAATTTTTTTGATGCAGCAGTGTTTTCTATATGATAAAATGCACACTGCTTTGAGAACAAAGGCTACACAGTCAGCACAGACATCTCCTTCATTCTTCAGGAATATCAGCCTGGAGTTGTTACCTAGCAGACAACCCTGAGTGTGTCCAAATGCTGGATAAAACTAGAGAAAATCAAGAAAAAGCAGATTTTATGGTGATTTTCAGCCATTTCCTCAAAACCAGATGTCTCAAAATTAGCAGCCAGTACTCTCCCACACCATAAGAAATGTTTGTATTAAAGAAAAATTTTCTGTCATAAGAATGGTGAAATACAGGGGCAGTTTGCCCAGAGAGGTTGTGGAACTTCCATTCTTGAAAACTCAAATAGACACAGCCCTGATCTACCTCATCTAATCAGAATTTGCTTGGATTAGGGGCTTTCAACCTTCAGAAGCCCCCTATTGTTCCTCCATGGAGATGTGATTGTCCTCACTAACTTTTCACAGGGCTGGCTGTGATAACAATGCTGAAAACATTTTTCTTAGGATATGCACTGTTCAACAGACATTAAGTGATGTAACTTTGCTGTATTCCTGTAAGGATTATGTTGTTTGTCTCCAACTGTCTCTCTGTGACATGGGTAAAAAAGCTGAGATACATTGAAGTGCAGTGAAGTAGAAATTAGACCGATTTCAGACAGAAACTTTAGTACCACTCTGCCTGGTTGCTTTACATACCTTGAAAAGCAATAAAAAATATAATTAGAGATTTGAGCATCACAGACAGCATAACTTATGCAGCTGATAACACCTTCACTTTTGCCTATACAGATGCAAAAAGTATACAGACGCAGTGTAGTATAAAATTGAGGTGGGAAATCTTCTATCCCAATTGATTAGTTTTCATTACTAAGCACAAACCCAGCATAACTGCCTGGGTTAGGCTCTTTTGTGTTGGATGACCCACATCACCAATGTATCAATGAAGGCTTTGTATAGTGCAACTAGTGATCAATCAGAATGTAAGATTTAAAAAGAAAAAAAAATTGTCATGCTCAGTAAAATTCCCTTTATCATTCTTCTCCAGGCCTTCTGTGTGCTTTCTTGCCAGTCTCTCCCTACCTTTGTTATCTTCCTTCCCCTTCTTCTCAGCCAGGCTTAGCCCTACAACTCCTAGGCTCAGCAATAAGAGGATTTTCTTCTTCGTTCATTTAATTTTAGATAAATGTTGAATTGGGAGTTGTACATTACCCCTGATTCAGCTGTCTTGCTGGAAAGTCAGTGGGAGACAGTCTGAGTTGCATGTGAATGGACTTCAGAGATACATGCCATGCAACTAAAAGCTCGAGGGAGAAAAAGGCAGTTAAGAAAAAAAATAGGCTGTTACCATTGAGATGCAGCTTAAAGTGGCATCTGAGACATGTTTTTGCTAAAATCCTTCTCTGACTTTCTAAAAAGACTGCTTGAAGCAAGATACAGATAAATCTAGCTTTTCTGAAAATCTTGAGATAGAAAACACATAGAAGTTGAAAGCTTCGAAATAAGTCAGGTCCTTACCAGATACAACCTGAAGTTAAAGGTAGGTCCAAACCCACATGCTGCAAAAGGCCAGGGAATCAGAAATCAGGAATAATATTGTGAGTCCTTACCACCTCTAATAATTTAATCTGAAATCAGAATTTCTTCCGTCTTCGTTCCTATGTGCTGTATGATTACTGGTGTTCACATTTGTATTTGTTCCTAGTGAATTACTTCCAGGTACATGTTAATATACAGCCCTTTCTTAAGTCTCCTGACCCTATATCCAACAATAAACTCACTTACAGAGGCATCCAAAATGATATATAATGCCTATCACAATGTACTGATTCAACTTAGAGCTTGTAGGCAGGATTTTTTTTATCCTCAAAAAAAGTCCTATGTTCTTTTCACTGACATCAACAGTAAGTCTAAGGAAGGCTAAATTCTTTCTAAAATAAAATTTTACAGGTTTTTCTCCGGTTGTCTAACTTGATTCTTTCTGCAATGTGGAATTTTCCAGCTGCAGCGTGATTGCATATGGTGGCTACATTGACCAGAAACCGGCAAGTTTCAGAAGGAAAAAACCCCAAAGTCAGACTGGAGTTTCAAAGGTGCTCTTAAAAGTGACACGAAGATTGCTATTTCTGCAATTTAAAGACATGTAAAGTTGACATATAATTTTATGCTTTAAAAGACAGCATTATTGTAGGAAGCTGACCAAGCATTCTTTTTAGGAAGCTGGCCAAAGTTTGATACCTATTTTCTTTCAAAATATTATGAAATTATGTAAAATTAAGACATACATGACTTTCAAAGAGAATTCAAATGTAAACGACTTTTAATCATACAAGTGTTCCTTAAAATGAACATAATCATAAATAGTTTCTTTTATTTATTTATACAAATCTCTTGATTTTTATGTAAAACTGTTAACCACTGGAACAAAACGTTACTTCTTTTCAGACTTTTACCTTTTGAGTCTCAAAGCACTTTAAGAAATTTAATGTATATTGTTATTCCCACTGTAAACATGAAATATACTGAGGAGTGTCAGAATTTAAGTTTATATAGAAACAGTGGGGAAAATGGGTTTTTTGTGGGTTTTTTGTTTGTTTGTTTCTAATTCCTACCTGTAAAACTGACCCTCTAAGGTTTAAGTGCCCATATCTGCCTGAAGATACAGCTCTGATACTGTTCACTGTCGGGACTATAGAGAGAAAGAATCTCATCTCTTTCTTTCATTTAAATGGCCAAAACTAAGTACTGGCAGTGCTGAAAGTTGTCAGGTATGAAGTTTAGCTTATGACTGAAAATGCAAGTGGAAATTGTTAAATTTGCCTTCTACTTGTCTGAAAATCTGTGGCATGTCTGAATGCCTATGAAGATTCCAGTTTTTAAAAAATGCCATGCACCTACTTTCTCTGTTTCTTTAGACTTAATGAGGGGTAGTATTCTGAAAAGAGGGGACTCCTTCTTATTTCATAATGTTATAAAATGATGTATGCAAATTAAATAAAAATATTCATCTGATCAAGTCTGACTTAATGATATGAATCCTCTGCTTCATATTCAGGCATGGAAATATTAAAGGTTCATTTATTTAGGGAATATACATTGCCTTTTCCTTTCCCTGATAGACATGCTATCTAATCCTAGTATTTTTTTATTCTGGATGGCTGTTTCAAGCTACATGTGTAAGGTAGCCAAAGCACATCCAGTGTACTGTTTTATCCTTCTCTGCATTGGAAGGGTTTCATCAAGGTACTTTTTTGTATGTGATGGCCAGCACTTGAGTGTCACATCTGTTACCTTGCTGCCAGTGAGTGTTGCTAACTCAGCTGACCTGGCTCCAACTGCTTGTATGTTGATGCTCTAAGGAAAAATGCAAAGCCTTTGAGAAATGCTGTGGCAGGAGATTACTTAGAGATCTGAGACTGCTGTCAACTGCACCAGGGCTCCTGAATTTTGAGCTGCACCAATTTGTACAAACTGGGAATCCTTCTCTACTAAATGTGGTGTAAGTAGGAGTGCAATGGAGAATTAATCCAGGGACAATAACTATCTAATAAAAGTATAAGGGGAAGCTGGTGTATACTGCCATAGAGCTACACACAGAAAAAGATTGTGTGGAAATATAAAATCAGCAAGAAGTGATTGCTCAGCAGGAACATGAAGCCATTTTGCAGTCTAACATGGGAGTCTGTGTCCGATTACTCTATCGGCAGGAAGTTCAGGCAGCCAACATAATTTAAACTAACACACACTGTAATGAGGCCCAAAGAAACAGACCTGTCAAAGCAGAAAAAGAATCAAAATAAGAGGGCGAGTCATCTTAAGAAAAAATCATACATACACAGACAGAGTGTTTTGCAAATGTAATACAAATACATGAAAGGAGTAGAGCACCACAAATTTTGTAGGCATTGCAACTACAAGGCAAAGGGTCCAAAGTCCTACTGCCATCTCATAATCCTTTGATGCTTCATCTTGAGTAAGTGGACTGCAACATATAAGTATTTTGGCAAATTGAATCTTACTAGATGAAAAAGACTTGGAACAAGATACTGGTTAATTATTTTTCTACCACTCATTATCAGCTGTCACACAGGGAAATCACAATTGATTGCCAATAACAAGCCTTCAGAAAGGATCACAAGCATTTGGAAGGCGACATAAAACCAATGAAAAAGAAATATATTTCATGGAATTGATAGGTGGGCAGTAATCAATGATACTTTGAAGTGTAAAGCAAATAAGTATGAGCAAAACCTGGTTTGGATTTTAGTGTCCTGCAGAAAGGTGATGATAACTGCAACAAACACACTCGAACACAGCTTCTGCTAAGCACAGAATAAAAAATCAACACTATAGCATTTTTACATATGCATTCATCTAGACTTTAGCACAAAAATTTACTAAAACAACACTATTGCTTTGACTACAATAAGTCAAATACTTATTTGTATATTTATTTTTACTTAGCCAAGGTTAAATAAGAAAAAATAATAAAGAAACAAAAAAGAAACCCAAACAAAACAAAAATCCCCACTTTTAACTTGCATAGAATTTCACATAATTCTCAGCAAAACAAAAACCTCAGATGTTTCACAGTGTGTGTAGTGGTTTAGGAATGGTATTTCCCATGTTAGTGTTCCCACTGAAACACCCCAAACCAGGCATCGCTTGCTCTCTCACTCCTCCCTCCCCCTGTGGTGGGCTGTTGAGGAGAACTGAAGGCACAAAAGGTGAAAATCATGGGTTGAGATAAGAATAATTTCCTGGAAACCGCAATGAAATAAGAAGGTGAACATTAACAGCAACAATATTATCAACAGATGATACAAGAGAGGTGAACAATTCACATGCAAATGCTTACCACCCAGAAATCTCCCCCATACTACCACGACTGGAAGAGACTCCTTCCCTCATCCCTAGAAAATGATGGGGGTAGAGGTTAATCTTCACGTTCTTAGCTTCCCAGGGTCTCCTGAGAATTCTGCAATGTGCTTTCTGTATATTTACACCAAAGCAAAATTTGGCTTTTAGTCATATTACCAGTAAAAGTCTTCACTTTTTCTAGTCACCACTTAGATTTTTATACTGCTGACACATTTCCTGTTAGTCCTGAAACACCACGTTAAAAAAACTCTCTCTCTTGAATGATATTTGACAGCTCAGTTTTCCTTTCTTCTCTTATATTAGGTTGTCTCCTATCGTTCTTTCTACTTGCTTCTTTTGGTACATGCTAAATTCCTTTTCGCTCACATATCTCAGTATAACTTGCTCTTGCTAATAAATCTTTTCCTCCCTGGATTGTCTATCTTTCTCATAGAGTTACAAGAAAACAGGAGTTAGCTCCCTGAGCATGAAAAACTTTTAAATTTCTCTGTATTTTTTGATTTAATGAGTTTTAAGTCAAATTACATATGAAAAACCTCAAAATCAGAAACTGATAAAGAAAACAATTGTCATTCAAGAAGTAGCTTTCCACACATTTAGCATGAGTTGAGTGCAGAACTTTGTTTCAGTGGAATCTTAGACAGACTTTTGCCTTTATTCAGATGCATTCTTTCACAAGACTGGTTGAAAATACAATAATTGAGACAAATATTTAAAACAGTTAAAGCATGCAAATACGTTTGCATAAGCTTCGTTTCCTTATGGAATTAAGGTCAATCTAACACTAACAAGAGTTTAAAATCTTTTTGAACACATTGGAAGTAGTTTAAGTTCCAAACTCCTTGTATTTGCTCTTCATATTAAAGGTTTGTTATTTCCACTAAAGAGAAGTCTTCAAATGTCATTCAAGTCATATGAAGTCCTACTGTGCATTGATTAACACACCTGTGTAGGTATTGGCATATTCATTCTAACACATATTCAGTTCATCTGTTAGCTACTTCCTTGAACTCAACTGATATTCCAATAACGGAAAAGATAAGGAAGAAAGAGAAAACTGGAGTGAAATTCTGCAACACTGCATACACACCTGCCCACTAAAAATGGGATCCACATTCTTTATACTTCTAAAGACCAATATGACATAAAGGTTTCCTGAGAAGTTTTCAATAATTCAAAAAGTACCTTTTAAATATTTAAGGACATTACAAAATAAAAGAGGCTATTCACCTGAGCCCAATAAAATGACACAATCCTTATTACAGAGGCCAAGAACACCACTGTGGAAAGGCAACTTGTCGGGAATTGAATCATAAGGACACAGATGACAAACTAATTTCAAGGAGGTGTCCACTTAGTAAGCCCCCCAATAATTTTCAATTTACTTAAAATTGGAGGCCTGTTCCCACCACATATTCTATTAGTCTTTGGGACAATGCAGCATCCTCAAAGGAAACCACACAGAAATACCCACAGAAATACAATGACATGCTAAGTAAGCATGTTTTGTCAACCCAGAGCTCAAATAGCATGTTGGGGCTATATTGTGCATATATTGGGGTACATTGTGACACTTTTCAAGTGAAATAGGGAGTCATTACTAGATTACTACATTAAAGCTACCTCTTGTTCTATGCTGATAAGGTTATTCTATTTTAGCATGCAGTCAAAAAATTCCATCCTGCATCACAGCACAGCTTTACTTATCTAGGAATTAGAAGTACTGAATTCAAGTATTGAGCCTGAGTGACAAACAATTACTGTTTTGGTATGATGCAAAAAATTATTACATTGAGATTAAATTTAAAACGTATGAAACAGCAACTTCAGTGAATTTTAACAGATTTAGGTTTCTGAGCAGTTCCATACAGTACATTTTCTGTCTGCCTTCAGAAAAATCAAACAATTCATAGCATTAACTATCTGAGTACTATCAGAAACAGTCACGCACCACACCCACCCAGGTTAACTTTAAGCACAAAGAATACAAGTGCAGTGTCTCCAGGAGGTCTGTGCTGGCTACATAATTGGGGAAAATTCCCAAGCATTTTCAAGTGAGGCGCTTGAAGGGTCATTTTCCCCAGGGGCTACTTTTTCAGTGGTTCCTTTGTATTCATACAAGTTATAGTGATGACTCACTGCTACACGGGAGAGTGGAAATGCTCCAACAAAACACAGAAGTGAAGAAATGGAAGGAAATGTGTATTAAGCACATCTTCATAATTATTTGTGAGCTTGCTAGTTTTGTAGTAGGATTAAAATACTAATGAAATTGCTTACAGGTAGGATTGACTGATCCTGCATTAAGCTTAGACAAATGAGGTATATAAACATAAACACATGCAAACATACTAATCAGTAATGATGGAAACAATCATACAGAAAGTAGCATTATATTATCTTGTCTATGAAACTGCTAGTGTTGGTTCTTCGTGAATCAACTGGTTTACCTTAAGAAATGTTTTCTGACTGAAATGCATTTAAATAATAACTTTTTTTAAAGCTTACCAGTTATTTTATTGTATATTTCCCTTGGCAGAACTGAGTATGATCAAACAATTTCTAGATTGCAAATTCTTCTACATTCTATATTTTACCTTTGGAAATTAATCATAGTATTCATGTTACTCAGAAAAATGGTCACCAGTTTTTTAAAAAAGTTCAAAATCCAATTTTTTCAAGGTGTTTCCATAAATCTATTAGCTTGTTTGTTCATTCCTCTGTCTTTCCATTCTGAGTTCCAAACAAAATTCCCATGGCAGAAGTGCTTTAGTTAGTTTTAGTCTAAATGTCATATTTAAAGAGAGACCTCCCTCTTCCCTCAACTGGAATTTCTGACTATCTCAGAACTTCCTTCACCAGCTTTAGCATATAACCCATTTCAATTTCCTTAGTCACAATGCCTTCTTTTCTTTTACGGTCATTGTTTCCATGTGGATTTGTTACTTTACAAGGCTTTCCATCAAGAAAATCTGTAATTCTTATTTTCCATTTTGCTGTCCTTTTAGATGTTCAAAGAACATTTTTTACATCCCCATGACTGTTTTAAGTCCATCATTTAAGGAAAGAGTATTGCTTTGAGTGTAGAGTTCCCAAAAATTCTAATGTTGGATAAAAATCTTTCTTCTTGGAAACAAGGAACAATATCTGGAAAGAAGTTACAAAGGCTTTAGTAAGCACTTCATAAAAGAGATTGTCATTACACAAAATTAAATATTATAAATTTCTTATCACTTAGTAGCACAGTATGTACCTTTACTGAATATTTGTCATGTGTAAAGAGGTAAGTAAATAAACCTGATATTAATGGAGCTGCAGATCAAGTGCTAAAAGGTATTTCTTACTTCTTGACATTTCTCTAAAAAATGGGGTAGTGAAATTAAAATGTGGAAAGTAGAAAGCATCAATATAGTTGACTTATAAATAAAAAGGAGGTGCTCACATCAATATATAAAACAGATATTTACCATTATAGAGACAGATACAGATGAACTGTGTGCTTTAGAGACACTTGAAAAATGAACATGTCCTCAAAATCTTTGCTTCACAGAATCTGAGGTTGGAAGGGATCTCTGGAGAATCAGTACTGCAACTCCCTGCTCAAATCAGGGTCATCTACCACAGATAGCCCAGGATCATGTTTAATGAGATCTTGTCTGCCTCCAAGGACAGAGACACCACCACTTCTGGGCAACATGCTCCAATGCTCAGCCCCACTCAAACTAAGATTCTCCTTATGTTTAAATGCAAATGCCCATATTCATTTCATGCCCATTGCCTCTTGCCCTGTGACTGGGAAAAACAGAGGTGTTGGTTTCCTGTTTACTCCCTCCCACAGGGTGTGTATACACATTGGCAAGACCTTCAAGGCTAAACAGCCTCAGCTGTGTCAGTCTCTTTTTAGGGCAGATGCCTCAAGTCTTTTATCATCTTTTCAACCCTTTACTAGCTTCACTTCCATATATTCATATCTTTCTTACACTTGGAAGCTGTTTCGCACCAGGACATGCTATCTCTCATGAATTCAGTAAAAAAAGTCACTGACACTCTTTAAGACATCTTTTCAAAGATATTTATATAGAGACAATACTATAAGGAGAGAAGAGTACAGAAAATCCTATGCACCTTCAGATGCTGGAACCACAAGTGGTGCAGCATAAAATGGGCCCCTGATCCATACACTGCACAATGTGCAGATCCCTTTCCACAGAAGAGGTTCTACCCCCTTGGTCACTCAAGATATTGTGGATTTCTTTCCTCCAAGAAAATAGCTCCATTCATCATTCTCTGTGTCAAACAGAAAGGATGTCCACGTGGCAACTTCTTGGCTCTCTCCTAGATAAAGGCGAGTACACACAGGTGGTATAATTGCTGGTACCAGGCAGGAGCTGCCTGGAAGATCCTCTGTTACAATGAGCTGGATGAGTTTGTCCTGCAGCCATGGTGTTTGAGCAGCACAATGCTGCACTGAAGGCAATACTATTCAACAGTCACCGATGACCTGGAGGGTGGGAAAAAATGCACAGGTCTGAAGACCACACTGGGCATGCAGCCCAGCACAGGCCTGAGCATACTCAGATTAACTATTATGTGGTTCGCTAACTCCTTGGTATAGAATGGCCAGCCAGTCAAGTTCATTACAGACATCTAGAACTGGACGTAGCATTCCTTATGGGGCTCCTCCCATACTGAGTACAACAGACGGACCATCTCCTTCAAACTGTTGGCATTTTTCCTACTGATATAGCTCAGGGTGGTTTTGGTCTTTGCCACATGGATGTATTGCTGTCTCATGTTCAATTTGTTGTACAAGAACCTGCAAGTCCATCTCTGCCAAGCTACTTTCCGACTTGTCAGACTGGCCCGTGATGGTGAATTGGGTTATTCCTCCTTCCCAGATATAGCAGTCTGCATTTCTTTGTTAAACTTGAGGTGATTCCTGTCAGCCTAATGCTCCAGCCTGCAGAGATCTTTGTGAAAGGCAGCACAACACCCTGGTATGTCAGCCACTTCTCCCAGTTTTTTGTCCTCAGCACACTTCCTGCATTTTGCCACATCACACGTCAATAGTGACTATGCTTATCGCTACTGGATAAAATATGGATCCCCAACTTTACTTTGTGATACTCATTCTTTCAGAGTGGTGTTAAATAATTTCTCAGTCAACCTAACCTGTTAACCTAACCTGTACTTCTGTTTGTCTATCTGAATGCTATGATATTTTGTGTCAAAAGCATTACCAAAGTCAAGGTAAAGAGTATCGCCTGGTCACCCCTCCTCCACAAAGCCAGTCAGCTCATTCTAGAAGGCTATCATGTTGATCAGGCAGGATTTCTCTCTGTAAAACCAAGCTGACTACTCCCAATCACTTTCTTAACCTTCATGTAAGACCTTAAATAGAAATTGCATACAATTATTGAAAAGTCAAACTCATCCAGCCACAATTGACTTTGTGGACACTTTTCTATTTGTTTTCTTACTGGATTAGAGCAACGTCTGGGTGTTGTTTGTGTTACGACTAAAAGAGTAATAGTAAAAAAAATTAAATTGGATCAGGTTTATCTTTTTGATCATTAGCCTGTCTTCAGTCTTTCTCTCTCTTTAAAATATGTAATGTAACTTTCAATTAGCACCAGGAGATTTATCTGTATAACTGCTCTAGACACCACAGAATAAAGTCCAGTCTGCAAGGAGACATGTAGTTCATTTCAGCAGCCCTGATCACTCACCCACTTACGGACTTTGACAAATAGGTCAATATGTTGCAATAACACTGGATCAGAGAATAACCTCTGGGATTTGGACTAGCAAAGTTGCTGGCTGGAGTTATAAGAGGAAATATTTTTAATAGTTTACCCTTGGTGTCAGTCTGAACTGAGTACAGCATTCTTTCAAATTTCAATATAGTTCATGATTATGGTGTAATTAACAAGACTTGTTAAGGGTCTTTGACATGATACACTCATGGCAAAGTTAATATTTTAAAAAAAATGGTTTCTAACTTCAGTATACAAAAAGGCGGTGTCCCTTTCTCTCATGCCTGGTTTGGGACATGATGAATTTTGCTTGCCACCTTTTCTTCTGAGTTTGCTCAGGATTCAAACGACTACAGGATCGTCAATGAGTACAAATTTAACCTTACCTCCTGTAGGCAAAGAACATGAAGTGATGATGGGCTACTGTACTTCTTAAAATACTAATTCCACTTCATTCTTTAAATTTTATGGTGTCTGTGGTCTCCAACAGAAATAAATATGTGCTGTGACTACTGAGCTTAATTTTTAATTAAAACTATTCAGTCTATGTCATCCATTCTCACTGCAACTTTAGAGGTGAAGTTCAGCAAATAGCTCAAACAGCTGAACAGTGTGGTGTCCAAATGAATAAACTCTGCATGTCTTCCAAAATCCACTGTTTTGCATGGTTTCAGAATGAAAACTTATTATCCCAGGGTCAGCTAAAAATTTTATGTTAGATTTTGAATTTATAATAAACCTTGTTACCAGCTTATTTCAGTCTAAGTATGGATTTTATAATGAAATGTCAGAAAATTCTGCAACTGATGATTCATCTTCTAATTTATTCTCTGTTGCTTTTTGCAACAGTTAAAATTTTTTCTGATTAAATACACCATGTGAAATGAAAAGGCTAATATGACATTTCAAAAGTTAGCAGTCAATATTATAATCATTAAATTAATTGGGGTTTTAAATAAAAGTGACAGAGAGTGGACATGTGAGCAGAGTTATCTCCTTCATTGATTTTTATTTCCTGACACTTTAATAAAATACACACTGGTGTTTACTAAATTTATCAGAATAGCCTTCTGAACAAAACCAAATGAAAAATTGTTCTTCTAGTGATTGATTCAAGGAATATAGAGTTGGTTGTAGTAGGGCAAAGATGGACTGAAACTTCTTGTTAAGTTCAAAAGTGAAATAAAAATTAAATTAACTCAGATTTCACTAAGTGCTTTATAATTTCTGTTTAAAGTTTGAAAACATCTTGCTAATCACATTGCTAATTTAATTTGAAACAGACATGTCAAAGTCTCTTGCACGGTGATCTAGAAATTACACATCTTCATTCAGCAACGTCACGTTTTACATTCAAACTCAAAATACCTAGTCCCTTATTTTTGAATACAATAAGGACATACATACCTACCATGGTTTGGGATTAAAAATATGTGTAAACTATTTGACATCTGTAACAAAAGCTGAAAAGGATTTCTGCTTCCTATTGGCATGGTAAGGCCCTTCTGATACAGCAACATGGTATTTTCACAAATAATTGGGCAGGTTTTGGTGCCTTATAGGTACTGAAAGGAATATCAGTATCAGACATCACTTAAACAATTTTGATAGAGATGATGCAGTTCCTTTTTGCTTTCGTCTTTACCCTGTGCTATTTGTAGGTTTTTATATAAGTGTGAATGACAAGGCATGCAAGGAACTTCCTCTCCCGTTTTTCACAACTGGAGTCTCAAGATGCAGATCCCTCCCTTGTAATGAATTGCCAGAGATTTTTCCCCCCTCCTTCAGAATAATAAGACTGTAGGACAAATATTTCAAGCTCTTTTAGTGAGGTATTGACCTAGTATAGTGGATCAAGAGGATCCAGATCCACTGGTCCAATCAGTGCTGCAGATTGGGTAGGTCTGCTGAACCAAAAAGCTCAGTGACGTGCTATTCGGGACGTGTCTGCCTAAGAAGTACAACAGGGAAGTACTAGTAAATTGTGATGTAGCCTTGAATAAGCTGCTCCTTGTTTAAAGTGTTTGGTTACAAACATATTTTGCAGCCAAAGAGCTATGTGAGTGTTTTACTTTGCAATATTCTGGTTCCCTTGTTGGGATAAACTACTCAGCTGAACCACCTTATTGCCTCATAAAACAGAGCAGCAATACTATTATCGCTTAACTGCACCTGAATTCAGGCAGAACTACTTTGTTCAAAGAGCAGTAAACACTTGGAGTAAGTTGTCAAGTTAGGTCATTGAAGCAAATAACATAAATGAGTGCTAGACACAGGACACTTTCATGAAGGAGATTGAAGGATACAGTGACAAGAAGGGATTCAAGTAGGATGAACTGCGCTCAGGAAGGACTTATTTCAATGTTGTTATTAAAAATTATCCTTTTGCAGAAAGCCAGTAGAGGCTTTGTATGGCATTTATTCCTTATATGCCCTAAGAGCCTTAAGTAGGATCTAAGAGGTACAAAGCAACAAATTTTAGCCTGCGTGGAGAGGGCTTTGATCAATCCAATAACCATGAGAAGAACTGTATTCATGTCTGTGAAGCTTTAGAAAAGGTAGCTCTTTGAAATATTTTCTTAACGCAGTCTGGTTTTGCAGTCTTTCTTTTCACAGGTTCCCAACTGAAGTTAAAAAGTCATGGAGTGGCTTCCCTGCAGCCACAGTTAACATTAAGGGCTACTTTTGTTACACAGTGAGTACATGTCTTTTTCAGACTTTCATCATATACTCTCAGAAATTAAGCTCACAACCAGCTGGGCACTAGTCAGCCACTGCTCTACAAGGTATTACCTGCTCAGGCAAAGGCAAGCCCTGAGAAATCCTGAGCCCTATGCTGTCAGTCAGCAGAAAGCCCATGGCCTTCTCGTGGTAATGGCAAAAATCAGATTTATTAGGCTGCAACACCATTCCATAGAATAAGCATTACATTTAATGCTGAATGCATACCAAATCTTCCAACTTCTCACCTGAGCAGACCCCTTACTGTTCCATTCCCTAAATTCATCACTGGCTTCCCTCCACACACCACAGCTTTTTTCTGCCATCTTTTGTACCCTCAAGCACATATTCTTTTCGGTCTAAGCTCTGGGCTCGTTCAAGATCTCTTAGCAGTTCTTTCTTACTGACTGATTACCACCTGACAAGCCTTTCAGAACCCTTAATAATGAAGGAGCAGGATGTTATCAGCTTCGGTGCTTTTCTGCACTGGTGTTGGGGAGGGCAGAGGTGGCGGGAGAAAGAGAGAAAAAAGTGCAACAGTCTTTCTGAATCTCAGTAAGAATGGCCCCAAAAGAAATGGTGTAATAGAATACCTGGTTTAGTAAGATGGAATAAAAAGAGTAATATAGATAACAGGTCAATCTTACATTCTTCAGATGCTGAGAATTCTGCTTTCTAATGTCACATCAGACTGACCCCAAATGGATTTTCCCACCATGCAGTACACCCGCTTACACAGAGTTCCTCCTCTGTGCCATGCCACAGAGCATTTCATTTTCTGTGAAAACCAGAGCCGTATGCCTTTCCTGGCAGGCTGGAATGCTATGGCTGTCCTAAGCCCAGCACAGCGCAGGCTGGCACGGGGCACTCCAGCAGAGTCCCTTACAGCAGCCACTGGTGCTGGCATATGGGCTGCTCTGACCTGGAGAACAGTGCCCAGAAGAGCAGACATGGCCTGCTCAAGGTAACTCACTTCTCAGAGTCAATGTCTTCTGGAAGGCACCCAATACAATCACACCTTGGAGGGAAGAGTGTGAATTACTGTATCTGCTGCTTAACTGGTGTTCCCAACCTGATATGACCCTTTAAAGAAGACGTATCATTTCCCTTCTGAAAATACCCTGTCCAATTTCCAATTGACTCACTGAACTACTGTCCCTTGGTTTATCACTTCACAGCCAACTCTAGAGCCTTATCATGAACACAATAGGAGCGTTCTCTGCTTTTTCAGTCCCAGAAACAAATGAAACACAGATCAGGTTCACATTGAGACAGTGGCATACAAAGTTAGAATGACGTACTCCTCTAGAAAAACAGGAGGAGCAACATAAAATTTGCTTAAATATGTTTTCACAGATTTTTCTAGCTAATAGTAAGGGAGATAAAAATAATTTTAGGCCAAATAATAGCTTCTTTCCTTTTGAATATCTGTTAAAGTTGTTTATTAAATATGCTTCTGAAAAGAATGAGATGCATCCAGTATCAAACAGCAGCTGCTTATACAGGTGAAAGAGCAAAGCTTGTTTCCACTGACAGAATTACCGTTAGAAGGAAATAAATGAGTACAAGACTGAAGTCCCATGGTTTACTGTTCTTACTTTCTGAGTTTAAAATTGTATTACCCCCCACAAAAAACCCCAATGAGTAAATTTAAAGTACTGTAAGAGTAAGAAGCACCCTGTACTTAGAAATTCATGCTGGGAAATGATGAATTCAGATCCAAATGTTTGTGTGATGTCTTAAGCTCAAATTCAGAAATCCCAAATTAAATCTCTGATCTTAGGGAAAGGAAAAGGCTATGCATCTCTAAGGAACCAGTCAAAGGGAATAAAATAAAATACCAGTCAAGGAAAAATTACTTTGCTAATAAGAAGCTAAACTCAGGGAGTTGTCTAGAATGTGAGCTTCTTGCAGATTACTCCAAGCCTTTATGCTGTCGTATTGTCCTTACTGTCTGTAAATTGAGGCTAATAGCAGTTGTGTCTGGAGATTCATGCAGTGTTGCAAGTCTACTGTAGTAGTAGAAGTATAAGCACCTTCTAAAGATGTTTTTTATTTCAGTTCCATCAATGTATTTGCCAGAAGTCATGACTTGTTTTCTGAAAATTTTCCATTGTCTTGGGAAGGTGTCTAAGAAGATAAGGCTCTGTATTTGCCTCACACTACTCTGTATTTTTTTCATCCAAAAGAGAAGGACACACCTGTATTGCTGCTTTTTAACAGAAACAGTAAGGTAGTATTCTTCTTTGTCAGTAGTCCGATTCTCTCAAAACCTCAGTTTTACTGAATTCCTTTTTTTTAAAGTTTAGGAGAAGGAAAAAAGTTAAATCACCTTTTGTGGGTGTTGTCTCACAGATATCTAACAGATCCAAACAGCATTTAAAAATCAGTTAAGAAGCAAACTAAACACTAACCTGAACTAAACTGAAATTATTTCTTGCTATAATATAAAAACCTGAAAGCAATTTAAGTAGGCAAGAACGTAAGAGGACATTGTAAGTGCTTTCATCCTGCTGAAGGACACTACTAGGAAATTAAGGTACTTAATCAGACTCCTAGTGTTTGTTTTTCTGATCTGATTTTGCTGAAAAAAACTCATTTTGCAGGAATCACAATTTAAAATGGTAATCTATCATTATATCCTGTCCTGAAAACTGCTTTTGTGACAAATCGGTGAGGTAACCCATGGTATCCTTTATTTAATTGTAATTAATGACTGTCTGTGATGGTATAGATGGAAAAAATTGACTCCCTTGAATTGGAATGACTCCATTTTCATTTGGATATGATATAACCCAGCAAATTTCTTATGTTTTCATAATGCTGGGAATTGCTAAGTTTCTCATCACAAAGGAGAGAATCGTAAGACAGAGTTCCCTGAAAATCCCAGAGAGATCTTTACAGTAAATGTAAAAAAATCATGGACAACTCTGCTAAATGCCATTGTATACATGTGTTTTAAGAAGCATGATGAGGATATCTAAGAAGAATGTCTACATTTCAAATATTCAGACAACTACAGACGACAGGTCAAGTTGTTCCACTTTGATTAGTTATTTTGGATGTTTTAAATCCATTGCTCAGAGTGGGGCCAGTTTTCAGCAATTGTCCTGAAATATGCTCTTTTCAAGATGCCTCAAATTGCATATGCAGAATTCAGCTTTCTGAGAAGCATTTGCAGGGCCTTGATTTGGCATACAGGTGCATCTCTTTCCTTGAGGATGTTTTATGCCACAGTCATCACTCCAGATTGGACATTTTTCCTCTTTCTTGTAAAATATTTAGGACTGGTCACTACTCAAAAGTGCTTTCTGCCATCAGATCTATTAGATAATCTAATATGGTCTGGAAAAACCTGTGTTCTTCCTATAGAAGATGGTGTGCTGAATTATACACAATGTCAAGAATGGTTGGGAAATTTATAAAAGATATGTGAAGAAAAAGAAACAAATATCCTTCAAATACTACCACTGAATTCACTTCCTTTTCCTTTTTATATATCACTGTTTCTTCCTTTTCCCAAACCTGATTAATAGTGAAATATAACAGGAGATGAGAGACAGAACTTCATCACAACATGAAAATACCCTTAGAAAATTGTGAAACCAAATCAGAGGCTCAGAAATGAAATGTTTTAAAATAAGGCTTTTCCTAGACACTTCTTCCTTTCTTTCTGCTAGTAACTTTCAATCCCTTTCCTCTGACCTTCTGACCAGCTGTTCATTATATTGTTATTATTATCATACATTTAATTTGTATTATAAATTCCTCATAACAATCAAGAGCAGTACTGCTGGATTTATACTGAGGCACTAAAGAAAATGGATCTGTTTACTTTATCTAAAAGAAGATTAAAAGGTGATTTGACCCCCATCTACAGGTGGTCACATCAGGAAACCAGTTTTTATAGTCATTATTCCTTTACTCTGCCAAAACAAAAGGTCATGATAAACCCAGCAGGTGGGAGTTCACACCAGCTTTATTCACTCGGGGAACACAGATGTACCCAACAAGCTTGTAAAGATGAGCAAATCACAGAAATATCTAATTTAGGAAAGCAGAAGATTCACTTTAAGGTTTTAAATCACAACTGGTCATCTGCATTAAAAATGTCTGTCATAACTCATATGGAAGTGATGGGTTTGATGTAGAAATTATTTGATAATATTTTTGGTTTCATACTGTATGTAAGATCCAGAACTGCTTGTAACTACAGTGTGGTATGTCCTTCACTGCACATCTCAGTCCCAGACACGGAGCCAGGCTCAGTCAAGAGTCCAGATCACCAGGCAAGTTTGTGGTGTAAGGCAGGTCCAAGGTCAAGCCAGGGTGTTATAATCAGCAGGCCGAGGCAGAATCAGGTCCAGCAAACACAGCCAGTGTCAGACACAGTCCAGTGATCAACAGGCAGGGCCATAGTGATGATGGAGGTTCAAGGTGAGCCAGGAAGTCATTCTGCAGACCGGGCTCAGGACCAATGTGGTGGCTGAGCTGAGGACAGGAACTCCTATGGAATAGTTTAGACTGGCACTGAAGGCCCAGAGTTAAGCTGAAATGGAATTCCTGGCCCTTGTCCATGCCAAGTGGGGATAGAAGCCCTAAATGAGGTTGGTCAAGAACTATAAGTACATTTAAGACCCCAGCAACTCTGCTTCATAACTGTGCCCTCAGGTTTCTGGCGACAAGGTTTACCTGCTGATGCTGACAAGCAGCAGAACTTCTGGAGTCACTCCTAGGAACAGTACAGGATGATCTTGAGTGTGACTTTACAGGCTTGAGATAAAGCAGTTGCCACTGCAGAATCTAAATTAATGTGCCTGCCTGCTTGCTATCTAAGATGGCAGTCATAGGATAGGCTGAGGTTAGTCAGCCTGCATTAGATATTCTTATTTTGAAAGACTATCGCATTATCTTAAAGCAAACAAGAGACAAGCCCCTGAACACACTGTCCTCTGCCTTCTCTGTGAGCAAGATAATTGCTAATAAGATAGGCAAATCAGGTACTATAAGTAAAGGCCATAGGATGAAGTCATAGCCTTGCCAAAGATGCATTTCATGTCTGTCCTATCCATCAATGTCTAGAGATTTCAATTTCACAGGTGAAATTTACAATCTGATAAGGACATCGCTGCTTATATTGCTCAGTTGCTCTGCATCACTGCACATTGTAACTGGTGATTTTCTCAATGACAAGTTGCATAATTGTCTTGATTTTGGTTTTCAGCATCATCTTTTTCTCGAACCAAATTTATAATTTGTAATTGTTTAGGAAAAGGCCACTGAATCAGAATCACTACACTCTAAGAAAAGTCTTATCCCAGCAATAATCTAAATGTTGGTTTTCATGATTAGAATGACTGTCGTTGTCAATACAATCAGGAGCTCAACCTTTAACAACTTTAACAGGAAAGATCAGTTGTCCAGCTTTCTAGTCAGACCATATAGCAGTCCACATAAAAATTCAAAAATGATAAATGCTCTTTCTGCAAAAAGAAAAACTTCACTGCTTTAGGTTGGTCGTCAAACGTTGACAGTCTGAAGCATATTATTTCAGAGATTCTCATTTGTGGGCATCAGCGCTTCGTCTGACAATGAGTAAAGAAGTGTTATCACATCCAAGGAGTCTTGAGGATCTCTGAAATGCTCATTACAATGGTAATAAGTGCACATCAAAATGAAGTGGAAGTTAACTGAGATCGCCTCTGAAGAGACACATTCCGTTGCCTCATTTTTAAGAATTGTCAGTGGTATGGACATGAACACTCTCATAAATGTGAGGCGAGTATTTTCTGTGGATCCTTTGCAGAAAGATTCATTCTTATTGGTATATCAGTCATCAAAAGGATATATTAAAATTGTCTAATTAACTATCAATTTCTATTTCTTAACACAATTAATCAAAATTGGACAAGATCCTGGGGAGCATGATGTAAACCTTGGAGAACACTGCTTTGAGTGGGGGCAGGCTAGCTGTCATTCCCAGTCCAAATCATCCTATTAACTCATTTGTTCTGATGGGAAACTGCTTTCTTGGCATCTGTCATAAGCAAAGGGTAACTAAGAAACTTTTTTACTGGATTTTTGCTATTGTTTCTTGAAAACTGAGCTTATAAAAAGTGATCAGTGTTATTTCTGGATCCAACAGCCAAACCAATTCTCATGAAAGGCAGAGCTGCACCTTCAGTATACTATACCAGTGGAGAACTACACTGAGCTTGTGTGTAGAATAATGAGCTCTTGAATTAGTCACATGTATAGAATAATCTGCTATGGTTGTGCCAACACACAAACCAAAAGGAGTAGTGAAAATCTGGCAAAATCATGGCATGTTAATATGGCATGCTCGTGATGCACATCTGGTGATGGTTTTTAAACAACTGCTTGCAATTCTTGAAACTTATTCTCTCAAAGTATCAGCTAATTGTCAGTGAAGATGCTACAGGTGTGCAGAGATGAGACTCACACATTAAGGAAAGACCAGCATCAAGGTATCGTCACCTGCTGAAGAGCTACAGCTGTGGTACCAATGTTTGTTAACATCCTGAGCTGGAAAGTTTTGAAGAGGTCAATATGAATTCAGAAGAAATACACATGGAGGGGCTACCACTCTTTTGTGTGGTATCCACCCAAGATGCTGTTTCTGTTACCTGCAAGATATTGCAGAAAGAAGGTAATATTTGTCTTCTGTCTCTTTCTCTTTTTCCATCGCTGTCTAGAACTCCTTTGTGTATCAGCATTATTGCTGTTAGTTTCTGGGAAGATGTGGTATTCACTAGACACACTTGCCACATATTTAGCTCCACAAACCTAGCAATCATTATGTCTAATATTGTTCTCTATAGTATGGATGTTCCTGGACCATTGTAAGCAGAGGACTGTCCAACTTGTGTTTCTGACACCAATCTATTTTGCAAAAAATCACTATTTCAGCCACCATGCTATTTTTTTTTTTCCTGAGACCATCTACTATGGTTCAAGAGGAAATCATGAAACAAATTAATTGTTCTGGGAGCCAAGTTACTTGCCACTTTTTTTCCCAAATGTACTACAGCCCTTTTCTCATTACTTGGTATATTCACAGTGAGATCAAATTGCTTGTTTCTGTCATCAGGTAGCTGGTGTACACCTGATCATGTTACAAAAATGCACACCTACATTCCATGACAGCATTTCTTGCACAGCCTGGCATGTAATATCAACACTTAATAGTTAGTAAATGCCACACATTTTAGCAGGTGAGTGATTGGCTGTACACTTTCTTTTTAGAATTTTGTTGTTTGAAGTATGATAAAAAATGTGTTTAGCTACATTTAGCCAATTTTATGGTTGAGTATTTAAATACTGGGAAAGCAATCATATTCTAACACAAGGAAGGTCTTCATTCATTTTTTTAAGGAAATCTACAGATACAGAATATTTTATTTGTTTCCTGTGTTTCTATCCACAAAATATTTCCAGGAAATGTTTTTCTTGGATAGATTCTGTGGCTTTAGACATTCCTGTGCTCAAGAAACATTTAGAATACTTTCACAGAATAGAGCACATTATGGCTCATGGTATGGACAGATGCCAAATGACATTTCTGCAAAGTCCAGCTCAGCCTGATCCAACAGTAATGAGGGGAAAATCTCTTGCAGACTCAGATGGATTTCTTACCAAGACCATAATGTATAGTTAATGTAGTGAAAATCTCTTTGAGACCTGACTGTAAACTTGAAGATAATACTAAGGAGGAAGAGGACAAGTTATTACTGACCTTCCTCTGATCTGGTAAATTAATAAATCAGTGTCAATTTTAGTCAAGCAGCTGGTTATAGTTACAACAGCAAAGAATGCATCTGTGAGCCAGAGCCACCAGTGCTGATTTTGAGCAGCTATTTTTATAACCCTGAAAAGGGGGAAAAACAAAAAAAGGCATCTTTAGGCATTTAGGAGTTATTTTACTGTATTGATATAATTTTTTTAAAGGGCAATTAGAACTCCAATGATTTTTATCATTGGCAGTTTTTAGATTCTGTAAAAAAGTTATCTAGAGCCAATTTTCAACTGCTTCCTGTGTTTTTGTGAATGTAAAAACTTCTGTCATCTTTTGTTACAGACTTTTTTCTCTATATTTTCTCTTTGGAGTCCTTACCTAAACCTGGGAGTTCTGAATCCTACCTTTTCTTCTTAGTATTATCTTTCCTATATTATTTCTTTTCTTCTCACTTGCACATCAGTCATCGTTGTGGTTTTGATTTAAGTGTCTAAAAAGACTCTTTTCACAGAGGAAATAATCTTTCTTATGTAAAAAAAAAAAAAGGAAAAAAAAAGTGCGACAGATTTTTCCCCTGAATACAGAGAAAAGCAACAAAAGGCTGTCAGCATACCTGCAGCTCCTCATAAGAAAAAATGGACAGTAGTACTCTACAGGTCTGCTTTTCCTTTGTGAAAATTCCCAGGAAGCACTGTTTCTAAATAGGTCACTGTCCCTGAAGGGGTCCATAGGATTCTGTTGTGCCTGCTGTCATGGTCCACATATACAGAAACAGAGACATGAGGAACTACTTCAATAATTTAACATAACTTTCTGCATCACCATAGCCACAGAGGTTCCTGCTTCAAGACCCCACACTTTCAGTTGTGGTCCAGTATGTCCGTTGTAGAGCTATCCAATAATAACCCAGTGTTCCTTATATCTTAAGATTTCCAATGGATAGTTACCCTCCTTATGAAAAAATGCCAAAATTGTCCTACATTTCTAATATATGTCAGTTCAATTTTTAATTTTGGTTATTGCATATTATTTTATGTCTTTCTACTCTAGGAAGAAAGATCTAAAATTTTTCTCATGCAATAACTATTTTGCAGTGGCTGTATAGTGGTCTGAGTAAAGAAGGATCAACTCAACCTGCCACATGAAACAATTTTTGAAATAATTATAAGATAAAACCAAAAAAGGTGGAATTGGCAGACACATTTTCTGTTCTGATCACGCAGAAGTGTGTGTATAGCCTAGAAAGTTACATCTCAATAGGTTGTCTACTAAAGCCTTTAGGCTTTCCTTATAAGTGACTTCTCCAGACTATAAAGCATTCATTTTTTGGTCAAATTTCTCTCTTCACTGTATTCATGTTTTTTAAGTATGAATACTAAAATTGGTTGCAGAGCTTTGGTGCTGGTCTTGCTAATGGAGGAAAAGATGAAGCCACACCACTAAAAGTTTCATCATTTCATTTTATTTGTCTAACTGAACACTTCTTCCGCTTACAAAATCCGAAACCTCCACCGTTCTTACAAGGCATGAACATTTTCATGAGCAATGTTCAGCATATTCTGAAGACACAAAGTGGGAAGCTCGCTGCTTTCTTCAGTTACAAAGATCGTGCTTTCCTTCCTAACTCTTAATGGCCCTTCGATAAATGTATGTGTTAACCTGCCGCTTTAGCTTCCGTTTCTGTTTCCAAAGCAGTACCTCTTCAGTGCATGCTTTATCACCACAATAGCTCCTCTGTCATGTTCCAATAATCTTTATAACGCCATAGATCATTTTCCGCTCTGGTAGTTCGTGTCCTTCTGCCTTGCTGCTCAGTTTTTACCCAGAAAATCTAACCACTGTCTAGCCCAGTCATATTCGAGCTGTTGGACCCTCTTAATCAGCAATTACAAAAAAGTAACCAAAAAATAGGCCACCCATCATGGAAGTAGCCATGGCCTTCCAAAATTGTGAAGTCTACATAATTTAGCATCTCCAAGCTATAGGGAAAGTATTTTGTGTTCAAAATTGTAAAGTAAGAAAACGAATCTGGTTTTTTATTACTTTTCAGTCTTCCCATGGGCTTTGAACCAAGCATAGCCTGTAAGGAAAGGGTCTTTATCACCTTCTTTCAGGAATCAGACAGGAAAAGAAGGCTTGTTTAGAGAACTATCAGACTAAGAAGGCCAGGATTGTTTGGCACCTTTTTGAAGTATGAAAACAGAGTAAGCAGAGCCTCATCCTGACACAGGAGCTGATGAGGCAGAATCTTGTCACAATCTGAAGGTTATTTTCCTGCACCAAAATCTCATAACCTGCCATCTGGTCCCAATGATTCACAATTCCCTTCCTCTGCAGACCCCAGGAGGTAAGGTAAGGACCACAGCAGCCCTGAATGCACAGAGCAAAGTGGGGGTTCAATCAAGAAAAGGCCAGAAAAGCAGAGAGACAGTAACAACTGTGCACTGTTGTACTTGACTTTAAACTACAAGGGCAAGGGTGTGAGCATTTATGCTTCTAAGCAATAAATGTATTTTTAAAATCTTGGGTAGTGTGCTCTTCTCCTATTGTTGTTTCTCCTGCCTGCACTTCTCCAAGTGCATCACTACAGTGATGAGATCTTGTTTGCACTTCTGTACAAGTTTTATTGAAATGTGATCTGCATGTTTTCAGTAATATTTTATTACAAACTTCCAGAGGAACACACACCCCACTATATGAAAAACATACTTCCCTTGCATAAATAAGCTTCAAGTTTTATTAAAAATCAAGATGCTCCATAGTTTATCATGAATTATTAATTTTATGTTCATAACCATAGTCACAAGGTATTTCCTGAAACACAATGCAAAATATAAAGGAAATATCACAACCAAGTTTTAATAAGTTAGAGGCTTAGGATAATAAAATTAGTTCTTCTTTTACAAAAAGTAGCTTAAGGCAGCTTTGATCACATGTCACTTATAACTCTATAGAAAATCTGCATAGTGCTGGTGAAACTCTGGTGATATTCTCTCCTTTTTTTTTCCTGGATAAATCTCTCCACTACACAAAGGACTGTTCAACAGTCTGGAGTTTTGTCCTAGAACTATAATATTTTCCAGTCCTTCAATTGTACCTTTCTTTAACATTGTGTCTCAGTTTAAAACTCCTTGAAATTAAATTATTTTCCTGGATCCAAATCAAGGTTTAATAAAGAGACTTTCTGCTGACTAGGCATCTATAAACATACTTTAAGAAAATTGAGCAAGATGGCCATTTCCTTTCAATTCAACCAGTGGAGACAGAAAGTGATAATGAAGGGAGAGAAAGTAGATCACAGTTTACAACATTATTTGCCACTTGCAGCCTGTAACTCTCCCTACTAAGTAAACTGAGATAAAGTGCTGTGTCCAGGAAGACAAGTCAACAGCAAATGGCTACTGGGCATTCTCCTCTTTCACTGCTGCAGCTGCCTGTATGTCAGGTGCTGCTGATCACGACACAGAGAATATTCTCGTTTCTGCAGTGGTTGGTATGCAAAGCTAGAGTCCTTTCTCTTGTGAAGAAGTTAACTACCACCTCACAAATCTCTGCATTTTTGCAGTCATTTGTAAAGCAGCACCAGGGAGTAGCTGCGAAATAACAATAGCCAAGCAAGAAATGACTGATCATGTGATAAATTGAAAGGAATCACTGAATCGGAGATCTAGATTCTCTCCTTGTCCCCTCTAATATCTTAAATCCAGACCCTTCTGATTGTCTTCTATTGCATTTCCGATAGCACTTCAGTGGAAATATCCTGTTACACAGAGAGTTCATCAGTCACACTGATGAGATACATTCGCATGAAGCAGACTTTATTGCAGAGCAGGTTGTCATCATGTTGGAGGGCAATTTTTGGACTGCAGTAGAAGAGAGCCGGCTGTATTAATGCTACTGTTGACCATCTAATCATCAAAAACCTAGTGCAAATATGCCGTCCATGTACAACAGTTTAATCCACACAGAACACTGAAGGTGAAGATAGGCAGGACAATACTTAACATTCCTCAGTTTGTGAATTCTTTTTCCAATAACCACTCATGCAAAATGCCTCTGTTGAGACTGCTGGAGTTACGTTGGTATCACTTTCCTTTTTTCTTAAAGTACAGTAGTCTTAATGTATCTCTAACTGATTAATTGCCATGTTTATTTAGAAGAAAATTTATACATACATGTTCAGCATCCCTTACCTTACTGTTTCTTTCAAATATTCTTTTTATTCCCATCTCTTTCAAAGGAAGAGGGGAAAAACTCTTTCCTTGTTTTGTACCCAGATACTCCTATTTATAGATTCCTGATACCAACAGATGCTAAAAATGCCTCTGTGTGACAGCTGGGAAATGAGAAAAGTAGATGAGTTTATTTTTAGGGCAAAAACCACCCTGCATTAAAAAAAGTAGTGGGTCTGCTTCATGTATTGTGTTCTGAGTCCCTGTCTTCCTAATGAAGAGTCAAGGAGAGGCAGCACTAGTGAGGAAATAGAGCATCAGACCAGAAGGGCAAGAAAAACCCAACACAGTCTCAAGAACATAATTAAAAATGACTGTGGTGTGACTAAACCAGGGTTCCTGTTCAAATTAAAAATGAATTTACTGGAGGGATGATTTTCTTAAGCAGATGGGATGAGTGAGCTCTTAGCATGGGCCTTAAACATCATTCGTGTTGACAATTTTTTTTCTAATTACTCCCCCTGCAGATTTTCAGCAATGAGAAATAGCCAGAAGAAAAGCACTTGACTAGTTGCACACCACGGCTGCCAGCAGAAATGTGTGACACTTTGAGCAGATCATCTCATGTCAGTGTATTTTAAAGTCAAGAGTGTTTGTACTGAAGCATGAAGCAAGGAGCTGTCAAGGACTGCATTATGACTTTCTGCCTTCTGAGACCAGTTCCAATTGTGCCCCAAGCCCAAAGATTAAAGCCATTTTGGACTTTGCCAGGGCTTGACTAGTAACAGTTCCCAAAGCACCGTGTGCTGTCTGTGGGCAGGCACAGCAGGGCGCATGCTCCTCAGAGACTCCTGTGCAGAGTGCTCCAGTGGCATAGGACCAGAGCCTCTCCTGCTGGTTTTCTTGGAGCTGGGGGTTTTGCTGTTTCACTACTCACTACCCTCACACACTGGTGTAAGGGTTCAGATCATCTCAGAGAATTTAGCTCAAACGTCTTGTGTTGCTACTTGAGAAAGGTCAGCTGGTCAAAGTCAGATGTCTCCTGTTACTGTATGTACCACTAATTGTAACTTTGGCATCATTTAGGCAGACAAAGAAGAGCAATTTTTTTCCAGTAATCTCTACCTCACTCCTGTTGCTGTCGCACCGAGGAGGGGTAGAGAAACGACACAGCGTCCAGGCTCAAGGATAAATGGAAGCGATTTAATAATTTTTCCAAAGGCTTTTACATGTTAGTTCGCAAAAGTGTGTTAAATGGCATAAGGTAATTTGTCCTTTGGCCATCCACTCCTTGAGGGGATCGGCCAAATTCTAAGACATCCATTTCTAAATGTTTTTCTAGTTAGAACCATAACAATACTGCAAAAACAACCTGCAGGAGCAAGAAGTTTACAAAACTGTAACATTGTTTTGAGTTACTTGCATGGGAAAGACAGAGCTCTCACAAAATGCTGCAGAGGGCTGAAGAAATTCCCTGCTGAAGCCTTTTCAGCATCCACACACTCCTGTCCCAAAGGAAGGCTCCAATAGATCAGAAAAGCTGGCTTCTGAAGAGTTGCCTCTGGTCCATTTTAGAGATAACCATATGTAATGACTGTGTCTGGATACAAATGACCTCCATATTTCAGGGTGCTTGGATCTCCCTTGTACATATCCTTAATAAATGGTAAACCATCCTTTCACCACCCAACAGTAAACCATCTTAGAAACTGTCCTTTCATAAGCATCACAGGGCTAGAGCAGATAAGTGGGATGCAAAAGATCCCATGTCCATTGTGTGCACATCCAGAGGAGCTGGTCAAGAGAATGAGCACAATCCGGACAAACTTCTCTGGATGAGTGCAGCGTGAGCACTGCGGAGCGTGCAGCCATTGAAGTCAAGCAAGGCACTGCTAAAAGAGCTGGAATTATAAACAGCCAGTAATCGGTACATTATCCCTTACAAGCCTCTGTTCCTGTTTTCTACACTCCTGTTCCTCTTTCAGTGACCAAAGCTAACACTTAAAACTCTTAATAGACCACCCTCACTTACATATAGGTGGTTAACTAGAGCTCCGAACAGCAGATGGATTTAGGGAGTGGAGAAGATACTGTTACTTAAATGCCAGAGAAACAGAGGCAATGTGAGAGGATAAGCTGCAGTAGTTTACATGGAATCTCCAGTAGCAATGGGGTGAGAAAGAATGTTGGTTACAAGGGTAAAGATTGCTCAGGTATTTAATGTGTACATGATAAATCCCTACAAGGTCCACGCTTCATAACACAAAGGTATAAGAAACGGGTCATGAATCCGTGTCTAAAAGTGCTGATATGTGTTGGAAAGTACTTCCTCAAGACTTATCTGCCTTTAAGAGCACCCTACTGGTGCTAATCAGCTATTTTGAAAAAATAATTCCATCTTTGGTATTGTTAAATTAGCTTAATGGGAATGCTCAGCTTCTACTGAATGTTAATTAGTAACCGCCCGCTTTTTCACATGCAGGTAAAACTGCTACAAGAGCAAACTTGGTTCTGGTGCTTCAAACTTTTGACTCTTTTACTTCACAATTTGAATGACAATTTTAATATGCAGCAAAGGAGTTGGACTAGACGATCTTTAAAGATTCTTTTTCACTCAAACCGTTCCATGTTTCTATGATGTATCTATTTTCTATTGTGTGTACAACATTTATATTGTATATTTGAAGAAAAAGAAAAGACCTCAATATTGCTCTATTTATTTTGTGAATACCATAGTTATTTTGTTTTAAAAATGTTTTGAGTTTTAGTTTGTTGTCCTTTTTTATTTTTCATCTAATGCTGTTTTTAAAAAGCTAATCCCTTCAGAAAGCTTTGTTGACACCAAAGTCTGGTGGTGACTTCACTATGAAAAAGATGAACCAGGACTGAAAAACCTGACATTTATATCACTCTGAGTCTGGGTGCCTTCTGCATGTGACCTATTTCAATTTTTCTCAAGATATAAACAAAATCGGAGACTGGCGTGAATCACAGACTCCCCTAAAAAACCACTGGGCCTCTTAAAAATTTGGTTCTTGAAAAGTAGCCGTTTTTTTTTTTTTGGTCTCTCTTCAAGTCCTAAATTTTTTAATCACTGTTGCCTTTCCCATATTTCAAATGTGGCATTTAACCAAAATGCAAATGCTGTATCTGGCTGTGGATCTGTGTAGTGGTGAATCTGTAGGTAGTTTAAGCAGACCTGGATGAGCTGCACAGTGCAGCTGCATGAGATCGAGTAGACACTTGGTGTCTGTGGCCTGAACTGACAGCAAAGTCACATCATCGACCCTGATGGAATCACACAAATTGGTGTGCAAGTGTGTAACACACCCAGGATTTGTGAACAGGGGTGGGAGGATACGTATATTGCAAGAATATCCAGAAACACGGCAAATTTCTCATAAAAACGGAGAAAAAAATGTGCTATGAAAAATGCATTAAATCAAAAGAAGAGTGGTGCAGAAAGTGTTTCCATGGAAGCAGTTTCCCACATGACAGCAAGATCAGCAACAGGTGTAACAGAGAGAAACAGGGAGCAGAAATGTCACCAGATTAAGCCTAAAGGTCACACTGGTTTATAAAACAATATATATAATTATTTAACCTTGCCAGAGTTTTTATTCCCTGGAATAGAAAGTTAATTATTTCCAACCCAAAATATACACTGTGTATATATATAGTGAGAATGCAAAAAAAAAAAAAATCAGTATTGGATAATTGTGAACAAAAGCATAAAAGTTCTTTGTCTTGGTATTGTTTAGCAACTAGCTTGGAAAGTAATTTTGTAATTATTCTTGTTCTATTTCCTGCTGAATCTCCTAAGATATACAATCTAATAAATAGAATAAAAAGTAGTATTTTATGTACAGAGGCAGCTTCCTACGAGATATAAGATTAAAGTGGGTTCCACTATCAGTCTTGAAACTCATGGTCCATGAAATATCCCAGCTACTCAGATTTAGGACTAATTCAGGAAGAAAAAGAAAATAAGAAGAAAAGTATGAAACTTGTAAAACAGGAAATTATTCAGACATTATACATGGTAAGTGCAAGTGAAAAAAATTATTAACATGACTGACACTGACTAGATCTATGAGACATAAGAATAAGGCGAGACCATTATTAATAGTTTATGATGAGCCATCTGATGAGCTAATACTTCAGTTAGCTAATGCTCACATTTTTAAGTCTTGACCTCAGAACAGGGCATTAGATGAGGCAGTTATGTGGAGAAGGTTCTGTGGTAATGAAGATTACAGGAAGATATTCACTCAGCCAGAATTCATAAAGTTATGGATTATACCTACTCCAGCTTGATACAGTCTCTGTAGGTATTGTTCTGAGATCGAAATGCAAAACACATCTGAATGCCAGGTTCATGTTTTCTAGGGAAAGGGAATGGTATCTCAACTGGAAATGAAGTATTTTGTTCATATTCCTTCATAGCTGACTATGCGGGAATGTCAGCAACAAGCAGAATATTGTGCTGAGCAAGAAAAAAAAAGTATAAGGATGATTAACTGTGCCTTATTCTGCTCCTTGCAAAAATTTTGTCAGAATTAAGAGGTTTCTTGGATGTCATTCCAAGTTTTCTAGTGATGATCAGCATTATCCTGCATTCACCAAAATGAAGAAATGCATCGCAGAGGGAAGATGCATTGGCACAAGGAGTAACAGTTCAGATGATTGCATCCAATCAAGGGTTATGATAAGAAAAGAAGATCATTGTTGATGCATGACAGTCTCTCACATCCACAGAAATAAATCATATGGTGTCCACTCCTGTTTGGATGAGACTGCCATACATGCAGGTGAGACGTTTCTGTCTACTGTCACAAGCCATCACTCACTCAACTAACAGTGGTACTAATGTTTCTATAACAGGTGTTGCATTTTAGTTGGGTTTTTTCTGTCTTTTTTTTCCACGGTTTTTTATTTCCTTTTATTTTTTATTAATGCTGAAGCATAGAAGACAAGATAATCACTTGGCATAAATTATGTTGGCAGGGATGCAGCCAAGGTTTGGGATCAGAAATTGATGCTGTGCATAGCTAAAGGTCACAGCCATGAATACAAACAAAACTGTCATATCCTGCTATATCACTGATGCTACAAGCATATTGACCACAGCAATGAGAGATTTCACACTCTACTAGTCTAGATACAATCTAGGCAAGGGTTTTGCATTAAAAAATTACTCCTTTGTTCCTATCATATTGTTTGTGGAAGGAATATAACAAATTACTGTAGTTAAAATTGACAGCATTGGTCTTGCTCAGTGGAATCCACATGTTGACACTTGACAGATTAGTAGCAAAGAATGTTCAACACGATTTTTTTTCTCATTTCTGTATAGATAATTTTGATTTTTTTTTTTTTACTGAATGCAAAGATGAGACTTTCACAATTTAAGGTAATCAGACAGAAGTGTGACACCTGTCACTTTTTGTTTTACTGTAGGAATCCTAAAGGATTGGTTTAGTATCTTTATTTTATATCAGAATTCATACAGTTTTCTGCCTCTTACATAAATTCATCTAGAAAATAAAGCAATTTTGACATGATCTAATGGAAGCTTTCAAAATTTGTAGCAGAGCAGAAGAATGATCAAAAGAAATTTATCCTATGGTGGAGGCTTCAAAAATGAAGGGAATAATTTACAGTTAAGATATGACAAGTGATGGAAATAAGAAATGACAATTCAATTTATGGTACCTCCAGATTTGTTTAGAACGATAGACCAAAAAAAGGGATTAAGTTTATTTATTTTGATATATGAGCTATAAAGAAGCTCTGCAATTTAGACATCTTTGCATAACTTCATTTTCTGTAATTTCTGTTTTACTAGCATTACTTACCAACCTCAGTTTCTGTTCATAACACGATCAATGTATTGTTTTGGATTTACAATATATCCTTTAATTTGGAAGGTGGATTCTTAAGGTGTTTTTTCCATTCTAGGCAGCCAATATAATGTCTGTGATTAAATACAGGGCTTTTAAGTACAGCTTCTAAACTTGTACATCTTAAAACCAAGTATTGTTGATAGAAAGTACAGGACAACATAATTCACTTCTCCCTTTGGTCTGACAGAACCTGTGATTCTTGAGAGCTAATCTAAAGCCCATCTATTTACTCAGACTGTTTCCTGAGTGAAATAACTAAAAGGCTAGGTTGGGTGAACTTTCCTAGGATGTACTAAAGCATTTTTTTGCTAACATTTGTGCTATGTAGTGTTTCATATTGTGGTTTTTATATGCTATGTGTTAGTGTTTGATAGGTATATGTGAAATTGAAAGCTTAGTAAATAGTACATAAAATTTCTGAGAAAAGAGAAAACTGTTCTAATCATACAGATAAGCAACATTTTCCATTTTCATATGCTGTTATCGCAGTTTTGTAATTCTGTTGCTTGCTAGCTCATGGCTTTGTTTGAATGAGAACAAAGAGTATACAATAGCAAGTATCATTCAACACCCTCAGAGAGGTCATGGAACTTAATTCTACCACTTCTTCTAATTTTACAACATCAACATTGTAAGATTTCAGCTTGTTTTCCTCCCCATTTCATTTTAAGGAGCAACCTGAGATATATTAATGGAGCATACATTTGCAAAGTAGCATGAGATAAGGTGCTGTCTGAGACAGATCAAGAGCTGAATGAGAGTCCTTCATTTATATTAAATACCCAATTAATGCACTAATAGTGAATGTTTGGTCATATCAACAGATGGCAATAGTGATAAATGTCACTCAACTCAGTTGTTTTCTAAAAGAAGAAGGTAAAATCATATCAGAATTTAGCTTTCAAGACTAAAACTGGCTCCAATTCTTTTAATATTCATTTGATATTATCCACTGTTTATGTTTTTATAGTGTTCAGAGATACGTTGCACTTTTTCTAGTGAAGGGCATTGTATGTTTCCCAAATAGTTAACCACTAAAATCCCAACCCTGGAAAGATTTTTGAACCAAAATGACCGTGTACAAAGTTGACAGTGTTTACACGGTCAGAGATAAGATCTCTGCAGATATCCCTGTGTACATGCTAGTCTGCATGAATACAGCTATCAGTATCTACAAGCTAGTATAACAAATGGTTATATATATATATTTTTTTTTTTTGTGATGCTGGATTACATTTTGTATAGATCTTTGCAGATATCTACTATATATTAGGATCAGAAACAGTTAACCCCAACTTCAGAGGATAATTCAGATGGTTGTTTGGCAAAAAGTCTATATTAGAAACATACACTTATTGGTCAGCTGCAACAGGAAGACATGACATTTCTGTATCTTGTCAGAAATTTATTCCTCTGCTGATGACAAAAGACCTACATAATCATCAAACAAATCTGGAGCCTGCAATAGGAACAATTTTTTTTTTTGAGGTGAAATGGGACAAACTGAAGTCAAGAGAGACACAGAAGTATTCTGCTATTCTCCTGTTCTGTGACATTTCCCCTTTAAAACAAATAGTAAGCATGTTCTTATTCTCCAGTGACAAAAGAAAGAAGATGATTCAAAAACTTCAAATTATCAGCCCTTCTCTTTTTCTAGTGTCCAATTCATCCTTGGTGCCTTCCCATGACACTTGGTCCCACTGCTCCCCAAACAGTGCTTACAACTCCCCTGGTTCCATCTGCTCCTAGAACAAGAGGAATTGGGAGGTGCAATTTATTTCTTCCCAGTTGCAGATGTTTTAGGCATTCAACTTTGCCACTATTGTCGGCTTGATCCAGTGCTTTGATTTAAAAAAAGAGGTCAGATATCTTTCATACCCTAAGGATAGACAAAAGTTCAGGGGTTAAATATCAAATTATTCAGTCTTTAATTGTCAATGTTTTTGAGAAAACCTAGAATTTTAGTGATTTTATTAGAATGATAGATAATAATTGAAATTTTAATGCAAACTAAACATGTGAACATATTCTTTATATTAAAGCTTTTCAAAAAACCAACTTCCACTTTGATTGACACCTAATGAATCAATAGATTCCAAGATTACTGATTTCTTTCAGTGCTATTCCTTGTTCATCAAGTGCCACCATTTTTTAAATATTACTGCTATTGTAATAAATTATTTGGTATGATTAATCAGTTATCATTGAGCTGCATTTAGCTACTTATTTGGCAATATTAACTGCTCTTTTTTTTAATCCAATTTATTTTCATGTTATTTAAGGGCCAGGAAACAACCAATTTGCTTGTCACAACCATTTTCTCAGAACTCATCTATTCAAAGACTTGGGTCTTCTTTTTTCATCATTTTGCTGTTCATTGCTGTCTTTCTCTGAATTTCAGTTCTACTGAGCAAGAGATTTTGAAACATGAATTTTAAGGTCATATAATCAAATATTTAAAGTATCTAAATACTATAAATTAAAAAATATAGACCTTTTTTACATTTAAATTATGAATCTAAATACTTTAGATATATAAACTACAAAGAAAAAATACTTGACCTTAGAGGATGAAATTTCCTAATTAATAAAAAAATAACAGATTGTAGCATGTCTCTAACTACTGGTCAAATGGAATAGAACCTCATACTTGTCAGAACAAAACACACCATCTAATAAACCATGTAAAAAGCATCCCTACTTCCACCCCTGCCATGGGCACAGCAACTCAACAGTGGGAAGAAGATGAGGGCAGCCAGAGGCAAATATCAGTGGCCAGAAAGCTTGAAAATGGCATTATGCTAAGAGAAAGGAAAACTGCTTGTGATGAAAGAAAAAAATAAATACCCAGTGGAAATCTGTAAGAGTTCAGATACACACCTCTCCAAGTGCAACTGGATGTCAGCATGCTGAAAATAATTATGAGTTAGGCCACTTTTGTTTGGAAGGGAAGGTTGATTGAAAAGAGATGTCTCCTCCATCAGCTCAGTTCCAACAAGAAGTCACTGAGAGAGTCACCCTGAAGAGCTTTAAGTGGTGAATGCAGCCTATTTCCTGCCCCAGAGTCCATACCAGTGCGTTGGAGAGGATGTCCACACCATTCCAGCATCTGGAGAATAAAGAAGTGCTTCTTTCTACAGAGCATACCTACCTATACACAAATGATCCGATGACCTGAGCCACATCTTTTAATCTAGTGCTCCCCCACGGCCAGGACCTGTATGTGCTTCTTTTTACACAGGGCTGAATAGTTCTCCTAATCACATATTGCAGCCCTGGAAGTTGCAGCTCCATTTTTCTTGCTTACTTATTGTAGATTGCAATTGATGATCTGTAAGAATTACTCCCATATTGAAATTAAATCACTGGAACTGATCTCTTACTTTTGAAACAGAAAAGCATAATGCTAAGATCCACACACCTGGGGCTAAAGTATTTCACTGGAATACTTCTGCTCTTGGTTTTCAAGCATAATAGATCAAATTTATGTCTTGCATAAGTCAATTCTGAGAGAGGTAATAGAAATAGAAGGATAAATACAGCAGTGATCCCCTATTGGCACCTCCAGCTCTGATGATGAGACTTCTCCATATTTTCCTTTTCTTTCATAAAATGAATACCAGCAGAATTACATAGTTTGTCCAGTGAAGGTGTTGAAAATGCTGAAGTGACTTATTAGATTGTATTTAATTTTCAAAGGTACATTTAACTCCTATATTTCTATATTTACCAGTTTTCCAGAGTCTGTGGGTAGTGTTGGAGAAAGTCTTTCCAGACCAAAATTTAAGTTCAGAAATCTCTAAGTGCAGAGGTTTTTATTTTGGGCAAATGTACTTTAAATTTCCACCTATGTCTCATTTTACATTTATTAGCTCATCATTTACATTTATCATCACATCACATCCACTGGCATTTTGTTGATAATATGGCACCTCTGTATAGGAATATACATAATTTTCTAGTAGTCATACTTCTTAACACATATAGTTCTGCATAACTTCTGGTCACTGACCATGAACATATTCCATATAATAATTATATATCAAAGCTCTCACATAAAAATAATAGCACTAAATTGCAGAGTCAGGCCCTGAAATGTTTGCAAATGCTAGATTTAATGTTACCAGTGAAATGTAATTCACATGCTAGTGAGGATCCATTACAGTACAGCATTTAATTATATGACCTCATTCTATTTTTCCACAGGACACCTTCTTCATTTAAGGTACAGAATGTAAGCCACTTACTTAGTCAGCAGCAATTCAATATTTTGCTTTATTCCATTTGTTTTATGATCCCGTAGTTTATTTACTGCACACTATTCAAACTGTGCTTGGAAAACAGAATGCTTAATTTCTTCTTAGACTTTTTCATAGAGCTCATCTCTGTAATATAGTAATACTTCACTAACACTCATAAATGAATTTGTACAGCATCTCTTTGTGATAAAGTGAGAAATGAAAGCATGTAGAAACTGAGGTTAAAAAAAATCTCTTTATGTATTATCACTATCATCTATTAGTAATGACTATTATCTATTATAATTGCAAATCAATGTAAAACAGCACTTTTTTTCTAATTGCCTAACCTTAGGTTGCATTTTACATTATCAAAAATAATTCTACTTTAATGCTGTGTGTGCTCAGTTCTTCTGCAAATCAGATGCAGGAATCACAAGCCAAATTCCCAGAAAATAAAGATTGTACGCTAGACCATCAACTATAGATGCATCCAAAGAGTTTGAGTGTAAAACACCATTTGTCAAATATTTTAGTCATTGCAGTTTTGGTTTTTTTCATTAGAAAGAGATACTAAAGCAAAATCAGTTATCTTTGATGAAGACTGCCAATTTAGAGAGGATGTAACTAAACTGCATTTCCTTTAGTATAAGAGAAATCAAACAACAACAAAAGACAAGTTGAGTGTAAAGCAAGTTGGATCTTCAGAATTTGCTTTACAGCAGTATTTGAAAGACCATTAAGCCATAGTAAGCTTAGGATTTCAGTTTAGGTCCTCAATGAATTAAATTATGATTTGAAACCTTAAGGTAAAATAAGATTGGTGTTATGTCATTTCCAGTTCACCAGGGTTAAACAAACCTACTCTCTTTGCTCAACAACTCTCACTGTTTCCATCATTGTGTCTGGTCCCTACCCTTCTATCAGCTCTGAGTCTCATTTCCAACATTTCCTTCAGCTTCTTGTCTGGTCGCAAACTCCCCTAAGCCACTTGATCATTTACTACTTTCCATCATTATTCCGGTGGAGATATCTGGACTCTCTGGTTCCCTGTGTCTGGCACCTCTTCTCAATTATTTTTTTTACTTCATTCTTCTTACTACCATCTCCTCCATTGAATTTAGGTGACTCCTATTTTTAATTGCTGTCTGCAATAGTACAGTGGAAGCTAGAAAAGATGAATCTGCTGTTCTTAGTTGTGATATCTGCATGAAGATCCCTTCCAGGGCACAGCTGACAGTTCTTAATACTGCAGGAAAAATTCTTGCCATTACAGTCTATAGAGGGTTCAATACTGAAAAAATGTTGAAGAATATAGCTACAGACCCCTGGCTGGTTTCTCCACAGAAAGTGTGAACTATTTTTTCAAAAGCTTGTACTTTGGACCAGTACTGACCTATCAGCTTCAGCTTTCATTTCCCTTCTCTGAGACATGGAAAAAACAGAACTTAACAAAGAAAGGATCACCATAATTTTGTCATGTGGGTGAAGGAGGTTATGTTTCAAAGGGTTTATATAAAAAAATAGTATGCAGAGTGAAGATAGCAGTGTTCTTCAGTGAGATTCTAATCAATATGTGCCTATATTTCATCTATCCTTTCACAGCCTTACTAAGAAACTTACGGCTCAAAGTCGTTTTTGGAAAAACAGAAGACTGCAGTCTTGAATATAATTTTAAAACATCTGCAGTACTCCTTGCAGTAAAGCAAAAAGTTGTGATTCAGTAAGACCATTTCAGCATTAATACAAAGCAGAGGACACAGAATGTGACTAATTTCAATCCTGCTTAGAGATAACTCCATCAACAGCAACTTACTGCAAGTCCTCACCTAATTAACAACAATAAACAGCCTTGCTCTTAATGTTTCTGTGACACTTAAACACACGGGCCAGAGAATCAGTCTCCTGGAGTTAATGAGCCTCATTTGCATTCCTTCCAAGGATCATCTGCTAATACAAATAAACTAGCTAGCAGGCTCAAATAGTAGTGAGCAGTGTCTGAGAGGAGGCAATATGTTAATCCCATCTTTGAAAAGTCTAAGCTAAATTGCTTAGTTCTTTATAATTATATTGTGCTTTCTTACACCTACAGAAAAATTGTGACTCCTTAATTATTAAGTAAGCCAGCAATATATTCCCTTAACATGCAATATATTACCTTAACATGCAGGATTTCACCCACAACTGCTAAAGAACTGGGCTTTGTAATCCTGTTGTTCATCCAACTAGCGTTTGTGGGAGAGGTTTTGGATTTGCTGCATTGCATGGAAGAGGAAAAATGTTCTTCCATACTTAAATTTATTTTATTATTTAACTGGATTTAAATGCATTATGTACTCATTAATTTTATGCCAGTAGACTCTCATAAAGTTATATAGAGAAATTTACAATATATTTTTTTTTAATGAAAGGAAAGATCCACAGATCTGGATCGGCCTGTCTAGGTGACAATAACTGAAATCTAGAATATGATCTGCACTATTTTCATAGCTTCATCTTCACATCTATAATTTCCATTTTGGTACTGGTCTCTTAGACAGTTCAGTTGGAAGGGAGGCAGAAGAAAGAATTAGGAGAACAGACTTTTTAAAATTTTCAGTTCTGAGCATAAAGACTTGGAAAGAAACTTCATGAAGTGAGAAGGTAACTATCAGAAAATCATGTCTCTTATAGTTTATGGACATCAAGAAAACAGAACCTGTTTGTTAACAGCTTACTATGGAAAGAGAATAAAGTCTTAGGAAGAAAAGATGGAATTTAGTTTTATTTTTTCTGAGACAGGAAACATGACAGTTTCTCCTTAAGTAGTTTGTCATGCCAATTGAGGTCACTTATTAAGGGTTCATTTAAAAAAAATACAAGCACAATCTGGAAACATAACATCATGTTATCAAGAATTTAAAAACAAAGAAAAAATTGGGAGGGACACTGTGTACTCCAGAAGCCCAGCACATATCCTGAGCTGCATCTTGAATAAGGACAATTATCAGTAGGAAGCATAAGGGCATACGGCAGGGGGTAGGGAGACAATGTTATTATAAATATGTATTATTCATCTCTTTTTTTTGTCTAAAAAATTTACTCTTTTTGACACATATGTAGCTAGTTTGTCATCTGATATGTTAAACTATTAAGTGACTAACTAATGAGATTATAAAAAAGTCTTCTATTTTTCTCTGCCTTTTTTTCAGTTGCTTATGTTTGGTGCAACCAAGAACCGGGAAAATTTTCTACTTCTTGTGCCTTCTTCTTTGCTTTTACAAGAAAATTCGTTAAAAGGACCTCTAAATCTTGAAAAATATTTACTGTATGTAGATATTTTTGGTTTTTTATAAATAACACTGCCACAGATCTTCAAATAACAGGGTTTGTAGAGGTAAGCATCTATTTGCTGATGGGCAGAAGTCCAAGCACATTCAGCTAACAGTGATTCCAGACCTCACGTCTCATTTCTCAACTCAGTGCATGAGGAATCATCTCTGTTCCCATGACAGGTAGGTATTTTCCTTTGTGACAGGGCCATTACTTAGCCCTTGCTGTGTGCTTTTTAGTGGCTGCCCCTTGATCACAGGTGTTGGTTTGGTTGAAATTTGCAGCTGATTCAGATTTCTGAACATCAGTCTGCTTTTTATAGAGAGATAGGTAAAGATCTAAGCATTCAAGGTAACAATTTCCTTTGGGTTTTTTTCACAGTAGAAGTTGAAGATTCTTTTACTTTTTAGGTAAACAGGGTCATCAATACAGTGTGGTATAAAAAATATAGATTGCAGGAAAAAAACGTGCATCAGAAGGAATGATAAATAAAGAAGACATGATGAATTAAGAACTGTGTATTTAGAACTTGCCTGAATGCAACTTACTTCTAATTTTCAAACTTTGCTACTTGCCCTGCAGTATCCTAAAGAGAGTCACTGTACTTGCAGGAGATGAGAAGTAAAGGCAAAAAACTAGTCTTCTACTTCATGCAGGAGGTTTGATATGGAAGCCTTTTTGAACTGTCATCTTTGTCCGCAGAACTTAAATGCTCCTGAAATTGATACCACAGTACCTGAAAAGCTTGATGTATTGTTTTGCATTCAGGAGTCAATTGAGAAGAACATAAAAAAGAAATATTTTTTTCTCTATGGCCCTAATAATAAATAAATAAATGAAGAAAATTACTATACAGGTTGGGGAAATGATTTTTGATAACTTTTTTCCACAAGTACCATACATGGCAAAAATGCTGGCAAAGTCAAATTGTTCCTTCAGTAATTAATTCTTATTTTGTGAGGTTTGTACATCTTTTGTTCTGACTGTCTCCTTTACACACACATCTCACTGTAGTCACCATATCTTAGGGTATTGTTTTAGACGTCCCTTGTATACATTGAAAGATATATTGTAGGCAGACTTCTTCAATGACATGTTCTTGCCTCACAGTCCCCAGTCTGCCTTTCTGCATTCTTTTTCTCCTCTAATGACCTCATGAAACTGCAGCTAGAACTTTGAGAACCATTTTAAGAGCTATTGCTGAAATTTTGATGGTTTACTTTATGGCAGTTGCCCTTTATGCTACTGAATTTGGAGTCATTGCTTTTTCTGCCTATAAACTGACTTGGATACCTGTAACATCATAGCCACGCACAGTTATATGCTTTTTTACTCTATACTAAAAATGAAAAGTATTTATAGATGCAAGTGTCTCCCATTTTTACTGGTGCAATCTCTATTATATTGAAAATGGTTTCCCAACTCTAGGTCCTACAGCAACTTCATGAAGCTGTAGAAATGCATGACCTGCTTCAAGGCTAAAAATTCTACTAATAATAAACAGAGAAGATACACAGTTACAGGGTGCTAGTTAGTCCCTTTTGTTCCCTTCAGGGGTGCATGCATACAAAAATATCATACCATTTTTAAGACTTAAGACTATAAAAGAATAAATACATTACTGCCTCAGAGTAATGTGACTTTCTATTTTATTTACCCTAGAAGGTAAGCACTAAAATATCCATCCTGGTTTGTTTTCATGGACAATATTCCAGGTGGAAGGATGCCACATCAAAGTCTTTCCTACACTGATGATCCAAGCTAGATGTGGCTATCCAACAAGCCTCAGCTAAGCAGCAAGTTCTTATAAGAGGGAGCATAGATAAAGACAGGGGTTTAAGAGTCCACTGCTGGAGAAGCCCAAAAAATTTAGGGTTGAGACTCAAGAGCTTAAGCACTACTAAAGTGCACCAACTTCAGGTAGATGTATCTGCTTCCCAAGTTGGAAACACCGTGTGTCTAGTAGCTGTAATGATAGAGCGCAGGACAAAGCACCCAGGAAGTAGCTTTGGCACACAGGAAACTATGGATTTCTGAAACAGAATAAGGAGTTTCAGGCAGTGGTTAATTCAGGGGTTTTTTTATAACTGAGTTTCTCTTCTGTCTTTTGAACAGTTTTGGTTATTTGAAGTTTTAGCATCATTGTCTGTGCAAATACAGTATCTTTGACCTTCAATTGGATTGGTACTTTGAGGCAAACAAAACTCTGCAGGACAGCAGGAGCCTGTGAACATAAAGGGGAAGTAAAGGAGGCAGCTGAGCCTTTTGCTCTCTCTGTATATGTAAGAAATATCACTAAGAAGATATAAATTTTACTTCACATTAAATGTAGAGGCATTTTGTACTCAATTCATGGATATAAACAGAAAATAAACCAAATGAATGATTGCCAGTGCTCTAATTAAATTCACAGTAAGACAAAGCCTGATTATTGGTGTCAGTGGTAGAATTTCCTGTGCCTTTAGTCATACAGTCCCTTGCAAACTAAAATTCATGACAGTTGAGTCACCACTTTACCAAATTTGTTGGAGACTTAGTAATTATCCACTTGTATTGGTTTCTTTAAAAGCAAAAAATATTGATATAGTAGATCTATTTTCACAGTATATTGTGTAGTTTTTGTACTGCAAAATGAATTCTACTGGGAGCACTGAAAATTATTGTGGGGATTAAGATAACAGTTTAAATACTCAGAACATTTTTTATACTTTTGTTTTCCACATTCTGTTCCTGATATTTGTTATAATATCTGTCTAATGAAATGGGGCTGGATTCTAAAATTTGGCTGAGTTGATGGTAGGGTAATTCAATTGACTGGAGTTATTTTTGAGTTGCACTGATGTCAAAAAATAAACCCACCCCACAATTAGAAGAAGTGAAAGATCATATTTGAAAATTCTTATGTAAAGGGACAAAGTGAAACATTTTTCCTCCAGATTAGAGAGCACTGAAAGGTGGAAGCAGTCCCATATCTGTGTGGCAATATCTTTTACTTCCTGTTCTTTTACCATGCAATAATCATTAGGAAGTTTTCGTTTAGTTTTGCAACTGTCACTATTTCACTGTAATGTTTTTTAGCTTATCACAAATAAAAGTAGCTTAGACGTTTTTGTGGTGATTTTCTTTTTTTCTTCCTTGTTTTTGCTTGTGTTTGAATGAAATTTCATTGTTTGTTCTCAGTTGTAGGCTTTTTTTTGAGAAAAGTTTTCCCCTCTTTTTCTTTTTCTAGCATAGTTTTCATCTTAGATAATATATGAATTTTTTTTGATGGTGAACTCTTAGTTGGGAAAAGAACAGAAAAAGCACTTCAGCATTTCCTTTAGCAAAAGATTTCCTTATCTCCCTCCGTTCACTTCTGCCTGTTCTGAGTCACTGAACTCAAGAAATGAAAAGATCTTATTTTTCTCACATGAAGTTTCCTCAGACTCACAGGTTTGAGTGTTTCTCTACCACTAGCAGATTCTATGTAGTAATGTAAACATTTCCAAACTTGTCTCCCAGTTCCTTCACTCTCACCTAGACACAGAATAGTCTAGACTTCTTCAGCTGGACCAGACAAAGCCAGTGCCTTCAGCCACTCCTCAGAGGACATGTCTGCAAGCACCTTCCCCAGCTTGGTGCCCTCCTCGGGACACATTCACGTACCCCAACGTCCTTTTTAAATTATTGTGCCCAGAACTGTGAACAATATCTACAAAGGATCCTCTGAGGGACTTTCCAAACTCTACCTAGGGACTGTTGGTGTTCCAGCACAACCGTGCTCTTCAGGGTATACAATATTAGTAGGGCCTGCAGCAATCAAACAAGGGGCAATGGTTTCAAATTGAAGCATGTAGATTCAGACTGGACATAAGGAGGAAATTTTTTATGATGATGGTGGTGAAACACTGAAACAGGTAGCCCAGAGAGGTGGCCCCATCCCTGGGGCTTTAAAGTCCTTTTAGAAAGGACTTTAAAGTCCTTTCTAGTCCAAACTATTCTGTGATTCTGTGATAATTCATGTTGTCATCCTAATTTGGGCTCTAATCAGGTACTTAAAAGTGAATGTGTGAAGAAATAAGTGATTGATTCAAAACCAGCTTGGTTCTTCTTGAAGTTGCAGTTTAACAAACGAAAGATGTTCAGGGAAACATTGGGCATGTATCTTCTCCCCAGAATTGGTCTACTATCAAGGAAAGGGAAGTGTCCAAAACTTGGATGTATGCTGGGTTTTTAGCATTGACATAATACAAAAAAGTATAAGAGCTAGAAACTAGCAGTACTGGACCTGTCAGACTTACTGAGATCAATATATAATGGATAAAATGTATCCCAGATTCTCTAGGTTAATGTCTGGAACTCCACTCTTTGTCCCTGTTTTTCACTATTTGCCTGCAAAACAGACAACCAACTTCTCTTTTACTCTTTCTCTTTCTTTTTAGCAAGTCAGACAAATAAAATCAGTGCTTATAACTTCTTTCCCTCAAAATAGGTTTGCTGTTTGAATCATCATTGCACACAATTAGAGTATCAATCTTAAGATTCAAAAGAAGGAGGGAAAAAGACCTTTGCCCCCGTGTTCTTCAGCTGGAGCCAACACATCAAGCCAAATTACTTTCTCACTTACACGTGGGCAGTTCCTCTGAAAACAATTTGGTGTTATGGATGTAGGGGTGAGGGAGTCTGGCACAATAGTCTGTGACTGTGATATCGAAAAAGGCTCTGAAATATTTTAGAGCCATGTAGCAGTGTCATAATTTTTACAGAGAAATTGAATTAGTTGTCTCACATTGCAGAATCTACTGTAGGCTTTAGATGGTACTTTAAGTTCAGGACCAATTTTGTATGGTTTATATGGTGCTGTACAATAAGATAGCAGGGAAAATATCTGCTATCAGGACTTGAGGTATTACAGTACTTTTTTTTGCAAATTATTAGCCATCCGTAGTGCATTGTAGGGTTTCATATGAGTAACAGATGCATGTGCCTACTGGGTCACCACTTACTTCAGCATTTAAGTAAATTAAAGTACAGATGATTTTAGAATGCCTTTTGTCTGTGTTTGTTACAGCACGTGGTACCAGGAATTCACAGGACCTCCTTGAACAGGGATGCACTGTAAATCCTAACTTGCAATCTCTGCTCAAAAAAGGTGAAATGAATTGCAATATTACAAGTTTGCAGTGCTGCACAAAATATAGATTAAATTAGATGCAAATGAATCAAGCATCGACATGAATTATTTAATTTTCACAGTTTTTGTTGCACAAATATGCTCTGTGATCATGTGCCATGCAATAACAGATTTATTGGCACTTCCTAGCTCAAGAAATGCGTAGCAAGTGAGGGGGAAAATAAGACTTTTCTAGCATGCACTAAATAGAGCATTTAAAATATTTGAAAGGATGTCATGATTATATTCTTCAAAGATATGGTGAGAAAACACTGCATTTGTGATACTTCCTTCTTCTGGAAGTGACTACTCTGTAAGACTCTGTGTTGTATTCTGCAAGATCTGTCACCGCAATATACCTAATGATCACAAGCCAAAACCACACCACCTTCAGGGCTTGTTTTTAAATGTATACAGTCTTTCAGCAAAGGAGATATTTTTAAAAAAGTTTCATTTCCAAAGCCCTCAGATTGGGTGCAAGCATTCAAATGTGGTCACTGGGGAACTGCAGAGGTGGTCTCTGTGAAGACAGACCAGGGGCTGCCCCATGCCAGGCAAAGCTGGATGCAAAAGTTGGACCACAGGACACAGATGAGCACATCACCCACCATCAAGTGGGGGAAAACATATTTAAGAAGGGTCACAAAATGCCACAGATTAAAGAAAACAGAGAGAAAACAGAGAGAGGATGAAGAATTCAAGGAATAAAAACAGCAGGAACACCAAGTTCAGAGGAGAATAAAAAGGGGGTACTCAGCAGATCAGTAGAGCAGATATTACCAGAGGGACTGCAGCCCTTTGTAGAGAGCGAGAAGGAAGGAGCACCTGACAGAAACTGCTATGTCCTGATCTTTCCCTGAGCTGCCCATTATCTCACTGAAGGGACTGAGTGTAACCTGTGCTGATAAAAAGTTGAGAGGAGATCTGTCTGGGGTGGAGACAAGCTTGGGGTGGGAGGAACACTGTGTTCTCCCTAAGTGTTTGTACTGTTTGTTTCCAAATATCTGAATCAGTAATTGAATACTTAGATTAATTGTCAATAAATTCACTTAAATTCCCCAAAATTAGTCTGTTTTGCTCATGACAATAACTGCTAAGTGAACTCCCTGTCTTTACTTCAGTCCACAATTCTTGTTTTTCTGTGGTGTGGGGGAGGAGAGAGAGCAAGATGTTGTGAAGGTGCTTAGCTGGTAGTCAGCATTTCTTGGTGTGCCTTCCTCATTTTATAATTATTTATCATCGTGGTTACAGAACATCTTGTCTCCTTTATATGTCCCTCTTCCCTAAACAATTTCATTCAGGACCCTAAAGTGGGGAAATTTTGGCCTGTTGATGGACACTAGTTTTCTAACTGAGGTTCAGGGTGATGTTCATCCTTTCTGAAGGTCTGACAAGCAACACACACTTCCTAACTCACCTTTCAGTTCCACTTGCCAATCTATATTGTGACACCCAAAACCAAGATCAAGGTGGTGCTAATAATTGTCTTCCAGCTGTGGCCAGTTATGGTTTTCAAAGCTTTACATTCTGCGACTCATTCACAAAAAATCCTATAAAGTATATAATAAATACAAAACCTCACATGGTGTTTAATTGTTGTATGGTTAATTCTGTCCATTTCATCTTCCATTTAAATAACTGAAGTTGTTAGAGTCCCAGAGCATGGCAGAAGACAGAGAAATGCTGAAAGCTATTCTCTGGGAATAAATGGTTAGCTTTTTTTTGAAGGTTTGTAGAAAAGATAGTCAAAAGCCCTAACTGTTTCAGATATTCATAGCTGGGTGGAGGTTGGGCTTAAAGGCATTAAACTGACACAAACACAAGTCCTGTTAACTTCCATGGAATTTTAGACCCCAAACAGCTTACATTATTCAGGGGTCTGAGGGGAAGAGACTTCTGCGGGTCTATATATCTATGTGGTAATAGTAATATCCTGCAAGTCAGGATATTACTTTCAGACCTCAGCTGTCTACTCTGTAAAGCACATTACTACAGGGACATAACTGAGATAGCTTTATGAGTCAAGATGAATTATAAAGGGTGTAGCCTTCTGGAAACTGTATATAAGGAATTGTAAGGATGTTACATTATTATATGCATGCTTTTTACAAGAAAAAATTTTGTCTTAAATTGCCATAACAACTGCCTTCTAACATGAATTCATTGGTAGGCAGCCATTTCCAAGATGATTAGAGATTGGAGGTCTAGCTTTTTTTATGCAGCTTGAAAATATATTTAGACTGGAAGTTTTCCTCTCTCCTTCATCTCCTCTTCTCCGTTCTCTCAATCTCCATCTCCACTCCCCATAGAGTTTTACAGAGTTCTAATAACTGAAGAGGTAATTTCCCAAGAGGAGAAGTTCTATTTCCCTTGTATTTTGCTCATTTTCTTACTCTTTTTTTTAGCTTTTAGCTAGACACTACTAACCAGCCACCAAAGACTAGAGAGTGACCAAGATGGTCATTTGACTTGAATGTCATGTGTGCGGTTCCCTTGCCAGATTATTACCTTAGAGGTGGCTCTCTATTAGCTCTTAATTCTCTATCTGTGCTTCACTGAACTGTCGTCTGTAGTGTCCTGAATTGTCTCAGTAATATTTTTTTGAAGAGGAATTTGCTGATGAAGGCTCAATTGTTCATTCAAACAAAATGACATGGATTGTTTCATAATGTTTTTTTCCTTTACAGGCAATATGCATTTTTACCTTCTGACCACAACTGAAAGCCATTCCAAACTGGCCATTCTACAGAGGAAAACAGAAAATTCTATTAGAGTTGTCTGTCATCCATTTCTTGTTTTCATTGTGCTTATTTCCCTTTCTCAGTGTTTTGAAAAATTAGTCAGAGTATAATGGTTCCATATTAGTCTACACAGGACCGTTCTAATTTCCAATTTTCACTTTTCTCAAATGTATTTTGCCATTTGAATTCAAATTTTGCAGAGGTTTTTTCTATTCTTGTTTTCTTTGTTAGAATCTCATTGAAAACAAACACATACAGGGCTGGTTCCAGTCAAAAGGAAAAAAAAAACTGCAAAAAAAGATTCTGTACTTGAAGAATTACTTTGACAGAGGAAGGCAATCAGATATGTTCTAAATGAGCAATACAACATTTTAGTGGCCTCAAACAAGGCACTCAAATTATGAGAGAAATGAAGTGAACCTACATAGGCACAGTAAAGTGCTGAGAACAAGAACAAATTGATTCACTGATAGTAACCACAACAGGACAGCTAGTTTTTTGACACAGGTTCCTTAAACTATTTTGAATCCTCCATGTCTCCCAAGGTGCTCTCTGAATCAACATCCTGAACAGGCTGAAGTCTACCCTCTGGAAGTTCAGTGTAGAAGGTTTGCTGATGCTCCTCCTTGTGTCACCAGGTATTGAAAACTCTATTATGTCACAGCCACTGTACCCCGCATGGTCTCTGACCACCACATCTCCCAGAAGCCCTTTTCTGCTTGTGAACAGCAGGTCAAGTGGGGCACCACCCCTGGTAGGCTCGCTCACCAGCTGTGACAAGAAGCTCTCCTCCATACACTGTAAGGACCTCCTAGACTCCGTCTTCTCCACTGTATTGAATTCCCAGCAGACATCTGGGAGGTGTCTACTGGTCTGGCTATTTTAATACAACAGCAGCACGGTTTACACCTAAAAGAGCCTCCCAGCACCCAACAGGCATCCTGTGCTATATTCACACTGTAAAAGGACAATGCAGAAGGATGTAATCAAAGCATGGTCCAACTCATCCCCTCAGTGACTCGGAGAGAACACCATGGGTAGACCAGAACAGCCACAGCATTCAGGAACCTTCCCTGCCTCCAGTTTCTTCCAGTTCAAAGAAAACACCTTCCTTTGGATTCTGCCAAATCTAGCTAGCTGCATCAAAGGCTGGCAAGATGATAGGGCATGTCTTGATGCCTCTTCTTTTTCACTTACAGGTGAACAGAGTTGTTTAGTTGTTTGCCATATGAGGCAATTGGTGGCCATTTGGATCAAGAGAGCCTCTCATGTTGTCCCCACAACAGCACACTGCTGAAAATCGCTATTGAAAACGCTATTGAGCACTGCTATTGAAAAATGACACAGAAGTGCATTCTTAGTTCCTGTGGACTTGTATGGAGACTCCTGAAACATGAACGAGATAAAAACACTTCCAGACATACAGCTGAGAAAGAGCAAACATGAAATCTAAATTCTGTTTCTCGGACAAGGCACAAGGGCGCCTTGCTTATTGATTATGGTTCTATTGATTTCCCACGAGCTGTGACAATTCAGCTTACAAAAATGTTTTTATATTTTCTTCTTTGTTAAAAAGTGTTATGTATTCAATGTGTAAAGCATACAAAAAATTGGTATAGCTTTCTACTCACTTCTCCTGTAAAAGGTCAGGAAGGTAGGCAAGACACTGCAGTGCAATCAGTACAGAGGAACTGGATACCCTCAGTACAACTTTGCTTGTGGCCACTTTAATTATCTTAGTTCAAATTATATAAAGTCTTATTTATAAAGTCTAAACCTACAGCTGGGCTTATGCACTCTTCTGTAGCAGTCTGTATGTTCCGTCATCAAAATTAAAGCCCTATGTCCCCTACTAGAATTCCCAATGTAACTTATATGCACAGACATTACATATTGATCTCATATTAAATGCATTCCTGGTTGGCTGGACTTTCCATCCTTTCTGCCCCTCCTGACACATTAACTGTGATACTAATATCTAAAAAATATTTTTAAAAAGTCAATGGGATATGGTTGCATTATCCAACTTCAAGAAACAAGAGAAGAAGAATGTTATTTCATTTCCACTATGCTTTGGTAGAGGCCAGTATCTGTGTTGATACCTTCTGTCCAAGGTCCTGTTCACATGAATGCAAAGAGGGACGTGAATCTTTATTTCACAGGTTCTTTCCCTCCCCTGAAATCTCATTTTGTATTTTATAATTCTAGATGAGCTTCAATTATACTGTTGCCCCTATCCTATATGCAGAGGATGGTTATGGATGCTGTGGCTAATTAACAATCTAAGCGCACAAATGTCTCCTTGAAAACAAGATCTGGCACTAGACTAAATGAACATTCTGATTGCTCATTAAGTGCAGCAGTTTCTCTGCAAGTTGGGTAATACTAACAAGGCACTCATTTTCTTTTACCTCCTGCTTCCTTCCCCCTCACCATTTTTGTAAGCAAATTTCTCCCCTTTTCCTCAAGAAGCGCATAAAGGTAGCTTTATTTTTCTCAGCATGCTGTCCTGATACACCCTCTCTGCTTCTGCACCTTCATTGCCCTGCAGTGGTCACATAGAGACAAGGACTGTGGTGACAAACCCAGTTTGCAGGGACTGCTCAGTAACACTGCCTTGGCTCATGGAGCACGGTCACCTACCATTTCAGGTGACAGGCTGTCCCAGGACAAACAGGTAATAGATGCAGTCTTACGGTGACTTGTAGGTACAAGTTCACTTACTCTTAATTCCCTACTCTTTCCAAATCTAATGAAGCCTTGTCCCAGGGGTACACATGTAAGATGGAGCTTATTGCTTTTGCTTTGGGAAAGGTTACTTTAGAAGACTTCTTATGCCTGTATAGACAGAAATGGCATTACCTGAGGTATCAAGTGCTTGACGGAAACTATCGTAATTCCTTGAGGGGTAATTTCCTTACCCCTATATAGAGCTTTGCTCATATTCCTTGTAAGGGTTGCCTGACTAAAAACCACTGGAAAGTAAGAAGATAAATTTCTTAGCTCAACTACTTCTCAACCTGTGTCTAGTTTAGGGGACACGTCCCACCTTTGAGTGCTGGTGTTCCTCATTGAAACTTGATTTTAATTTGGCATCCATAGGCACTTTAACAACATGTAGGGCTTTCTAACCCACAGTTTTGATTGTACCTACATAAAACATGTCTGTAATAGAAAAGCAATCTTTTATAAATATGAAAGCTTTGAAAATACAGATACTATGTTTAAGTTCTATGCTATGCTCATGACACAAAGAAATCTGCCCCTTTTAAGTTTGTTTCATTTGGCCTCCATGCAAAAGAGTGCTTAAGTCAAGACTTAACTTGTCTTTGAAAGGTCATTTGCAATTTTCAGTGAAAAATGAACTTTATAAACCCTGGATCAAAATTTATTTTTGTATAATCCAAATGCCAGTGCGGATTACCAGCAATTAAAGTAGCATTATTATTTTTGGTACAATGACAATTTAATTAGAAATATTTAAAATTAACTTAGTTATAATTTATACTTTAATATTTTTTCAGTAAATTCACATGCTAATAGTTGTATTGAGAACATAATAATTTATTAATTTTTTCCTGGAAAACACAAATAATATCACAAAGTGAAATTATAAGTATACATGATTATTAATTAGTAATAATTTATTGCTGGTGTTGGCATTTAAAAATATGCTCCAATTTTTCCTTTCCTGATCCAAGGAATTATGCTGTTTTCATCTATTATATTTGCATGCCACTGTTTTCTGTGAACTATACAAGCTATCACATATTTTATGAAGACAAAATCCAACCAAGTACTGATAAAATTAGAAAATTCTGTGTATTCAATTTCTTTGAATTAATTATACAAAACTGGTTTAATATCAAACTCTCCATAATTAAAATCTGGTTAGTAGATAAAGTAATTTTTGTGCTTCTCTTTTTTTACACCTGCTGTGGTTTAACCCCAGCTGGCAACTAAGTCTCACACAGCCGCTCCCTCACTCCTCCACAGTGGGATGGAGGAGAGGGTTGGAAGACTAAAAAGGGAAGACTCATTGATTGAGATACTGACAGTTTAATAGGGAAAGCAAAAGCCACGCATTCAAGAAAAGCAAAACAGGGAATTCAATCACCACTTCCCATGGGCAGGCAGGCATTCAGCTGTCTCCAGGAGAGCAGGGCCCCATCAGATGTGATGGTTACTCGGGAAGGCAAATGCCATTATTCTGAAAGTTCACCCCTTTCTTCTTCTTCCCCCAGCTTTATATGCTGGAATGATGCCATGTGGTGTGGGGTATCCCTTTGGCCAGTTGGGATTAGCTGTCCTGCCTCTGTCCCCTCCCAACGCCTTGTGCACTCCCAGTGCTGGTGGGGTGAGAGCAGAAAAGGCCTCGATGCTGTGCAAGCCCTGCTCAGCAGTAACTAAAACACCCCTGAATTATAAACAGTTTCCACAGCAAAATTCAAAACACGGCCCCATACTAGCTACCATAAAGAAAATTAACTCTATCCCAAGCAACACCAACACACCACCACATTTCTGACTTTCAAGAGTCACTGGGAGATGGTCTGAGATCAGATTAGCATAACACTGAAGAAAGGAAGATTTCTAGTTAGTATACTTTTCCACTTAGAAAAGAGTAATTAAAATCGTGAGCAAAAGTGGAAACAACTATCATCTATGTGTATCACATCTTTAATGGCAAAATCTGAATAAGATATGGTTTGAGTCTTATCAGAATATGTCTAAACTTATTTTCAGCCTCTTTCGCCAGAATTCTTGCGCATCTGGAAGTGTATATGTTATAGAAATATTTGTCTAACCATTCAACGTTCACTTTGGCCAATGTATTTAAAATATATTTGCTAAGAAGTATTTAAATTCTTAAAACGCAGAAACAAGTAGTTCAGTTGTCACAAAAACAATTTGCTAGTTATTACTTTTAAAAATTTTTTCAATAATTTACTTTTGACTGTCTACACTGACTCCATTTTAAGTCAGATCATTCAGTGGTTATTTGATACTCTCTGCAGGAAAAAATATAATAACACATTGTGCTTGTAGTAGACCACAGAAGAAAAGGTTATATTGGTCAAACAACACCAAGAAGATTTTTCCCTTGAGCAATTCAGAATGGATATTGTCTTCTGATCTTGCTTCACTTCTACTTAAAACTATTGCACTCTGGAAGCAAATACATAGTTACGTCTATGCATACAGTAATATTCATATACATATATATATAAATATATTTATCTTCTTTACTAGAAAATTTTTGAATAACAGGAATAAAAAATGAAGAGGATATTTTAGATATTTTATGTCTGAAATTCTAAGGCTAAGGTAAAGGGCTAATATTTCTAAGTAGAAGACTGCACCCTATTTGCAGTCTGATTAGACAACACACCAATAGTTTCTATTTATATGAACTGTAGAGGAGGTAATAATGTATATTGCTATAAATATTTTTTTATTTACATAAAAATATGTCTGGAAATGGAAAATATGGTAGAGTGCTTCCATAAGAGCAGTGTATTGGCCTATAAACTGACCAACTTTATCTAGAGAAGCATAAATTTAGCATTTGGGATCAAATTCTCTTCAGGTATAACATGATAATATGGCTGTTTTCAGGAGACATCTTAACAGGCCTATCTAAAATTATTTTCTGTCTCCCACATATTAAATACTTTTTAATCTGCTGAAGAATAAATATGAAAGATTATTGATTGTGACAAAATAGCCACAGCATAAACTAATTTCTTTGGATTTATACAGAACCATCACTTAAAAGTTAATTTCACAGAATTATGCAAAAGTAATGTTATTTTGTTACAAAATAAGTATTTTAAAGTAAAGATTTATATCACATAATTTGAAGTAAACATCCTGAGACGTGATAAACATGGTAAAACTGAAATGATTCAATTCTTACTGAACCTGTAAGGTGTCTGAAGTCTAATAGTCAATCTTGCATCTTTCTCTAATGTATTATGATTCTGTGAAAGATGTTGTTTTATTTTAAGTTGTTTTTTTTAAAATCACAACAGTTTTTCCAATCAGGCATTTTCACCAAGGCAGAGTTCTAATTTTCTTTTTATTTCTTAGTTTTAATTTAGAAAATGGACTGTCAACAGTTTTGTTCAATAAGTTACTAGTATAAGACATACCTTCAACTCTATGCAAGTGTTCAGAGAGCATAACAGGATTTCTGCAAATAAAAATTTTATATTGTCTTAGTGTTTGACAAGTTAGCCACTAAGATAGATCTTTTTCTCACTGAAAACACCTTTATTTTCCTGACAATTTTTGTCACAGTTCTTATGAAATATTTATTAATTAGTTGCTAGATGGTTTCAGACAGTCCAATATGAGTACTACTATAATTTGGAAGAAAATTTTTCAATCTTAAAATCTTAAGATCTTAATCTTAAGAATAAAAGATCTCTTAAGAATAAAACTGATGCCTGTTAGATTCAGCAGGTGTTCACCACAAGTAACCAAAACTAAGTACAACATAAAATATTTACAAAGATGTATGTGTAAACTTCATGAAATTTTGTCCTCTATCCTAGCATAAGAAGTAACTTTGAAAATGAATTAACAATTGCAAAAGTTGTGGCATGAATGCCCAAATGAAGAGATTTGTAACCTTTTCTGTTAAGCTAAATGTATTTAGTCCACCGATGCTCATAATAAATTCTGGGTTTAGTCCTTTTATTCTCAGTATCAAATGAAAGAACAATATCATTTTCTAAATTCTATATGAATCAGACAAAACAAAGGAGCATCTTCTGTAACTGTTGCGCTAAGGGCAAATATTCATCTACTATGACTCCCAAATCTCACTGTATTACAGAACAGAATATTCCACTCTACATATCCGACCTCTAAACCTAGAGAAAGGTGGAACATATGTCTGTATGTTTGTTCTACTGATGATCTAACTATGAGTCCATTTACAGCAGTGTCAGACCTTCAACAGCAAAATTCTGAAAAGGTAAAGTCAATCGATGTGATTGCTCATGTTTATAGCCACAAAATGAAGCTTCAGCTTCTGTCCTCTCCTAGAAAATGTTTGGGAGGGGTTTGATTATTTATTAATAAAAGCTTTTATTAATAGAAAAACTGTAACATTCCTGCACTTCCAAATAACAGATGTAATCTGAAACTGATGGCTAAACATGATTGAAGAGGAAATACACAATATGGTTTTATAGCAGAAACTGACTTCAAATCTCAAATAGGAACAGCTTTCTTTTTTAGCCAATTGGGAGAAATAGCTTTCATTAAAGATTCATTTAGCTTATTTAAGAAATTAACTGCATCATGGAGTTTCTTATTTCCCTGTATTTCCCAAATTCCACTTCAAAATTATTCTTAGTTGATGCCAACAAGTATATCTGTACAAACAACAATGTAATGCTTTTCCACTAATCGGTATTTGTTATAAATTCTTTTATTTCAACGAATATGTGGAAGCAACAATTTTTTTTGGTAGTATTTAGGACTTGCCACATTCATGTCTGAAATACAAGACAACAAGTTCCATGTCCAAAATAATTTTTGAGGCTCTAATTACCTTTGAACATAATCATACAGAGAAACAGATAGACTTTGGGACAAACTTTTTAAATCCTGATGGGTTTGTTACAAAATAATGTACCTATAGTATTTTAAATTTTAAATTGATCTGAAAATGAAAATTGGGACCTTTTCTCCTCAAAAAAACATAGAACTTTTTTTTTAAAGAAATACCTGATGTTTGGTAAATATTCCTTTTTTCCTCAGGAACTGGGTTTTTTTAATGAAATGGTGTTTTCATATGAAAAAGTCATAAGAAATTACCGACTACTGCAATCTGAATTCTTCTCACATTAGTAAGAAAAGGGTTCCTACATTACAATGTCCAATTCAATATTTTTATTTTTTCACTGAACTGAAAACATCATCTTTATTAAAAATCCCATTTGACTCCTACAATTGTATTGTATACCGTTTTTTAAAGAAACCGGGTTAACACGGAAAAGTGGTAGCATTAGTGGTCTGAATTGACATTTATGAATGAAACAGGCAGGATTTTGAGGATGCAAGCTCTTCTTCAGGACCCAAGCAGAAACAGAAAGTCTTTTTTTTTTCAGTAGCTGGGAGCGTTAATGTTCAAAAAAAATCCACAGCTTTCAAGTGCATGGTTTTTCGTTTTGAGGCGAGCTAAACATTTTAAATTTTATGCTTATTTTGCAAGAGTTTTTTATGGATCTCCTTTCAGACTCTGTACCAGGTTAAAGAAGGGGGATTACTTTGGAAACATAACATCTCCTAGTGACTGCTCCTACCACAGTTCTCTGAATGAGTGTGTTTGGTACACTGCCATTGGTTCAGTGTCATCCACCTAAAAACCTGTGGATCTTGGGACAAAATTTACTACCTTGTGGGGTGTGCATGTGGAGAAACTGGGATTTAGATAGTTCTTTGAGTAGGGTTTACTGATAGCAGAAACGGGTTTGAACTTGCAGGTTGCATTTTTTTACACTGGTGTGGTCATCTGGGGTTTGTAGTTCTATCTAAATTTGAGTGTTTGTTTTTCAGATTTTTTTTTAAAGGTGATCACCTTCTAGTGTAATTTGTGATTATCTGTGAAAGATTTTACTTTGTTCTTTTATTGAAAACTCATCAATATACTATCACTAATGTAATTACTTCAATTTTTAATAGAAGGATTTTTCATTTTCGTCAGTATGTATTATGGACCAGAATACTGTTAAATCTAAGAATCTGTGTCTCATAGCGAGTTCCGAGTTTTATTTTGTTTAATTAAGGTAAATGCTAGCAGTCCTGAATAATAATGAAAGGGTGGAATTTCTTAGAAAAAAGACAATTCTAGAAGAAAAAATCCCCTACAGATTTTATCAAAATTATGTGCTTCAATTAAAAGTTTGATTTAGAGTTTATTTCCTAATTTAAGTGCTTTCAAAAGTTTAATTCTGTTTTTGACAAAACATATATTCTTGAGGAACATTCTAATTGTGCTGATCTAGCATTAGGTACTAAATATTCTTGCCTCCAATAAAAGTAACTCTGATCTAGAGAAGCATGTAGCATGATACTGGTAGTCAGAATTTAAGCTACCAGTGGTTGCATAAGAGCTAGTATCAAATCTTTATCTGGTATTGTCTGATAGTAGCACAAATCCAAATGAATGTTCATTACAGTGGTGTTAACCCTGGATTTTCCATATATTGCTATCTATTAGGCTTATCCAAAGGCTCTGATCCTCATTTAATGCACCACTTTCTGGATGTGTGATTTTTAAAAATATCTCATTCTATTGGGTTTTTTTTCATTTTGTGTAACCCATAAACACACATCAGCAACAGAACGGTGTTTACTGCAATGAAAACATCTCCATAAATAGCAGTGGTGTCTATGAAACTGAGAGAAGAACAAGGTGAGAGGATTTCAACTCTGAACATTAATATGCCATTTAGCCTGCTTCCTTGTGCTGCCATCCGTTCCCTTCTGCACTACTGATTATAATGGTAATGACAACAAGGATTTGCTGTCATTTGTATGGCCCTTATCTGTAACACAGTTCATTTCAAAAATCACTTGAGAACATTTGGGAACACTAGCTTTTAGGTTCTGATTTTGAAAATATTTTTGTTTGTGCTTGGCTAGATTCACTTGTAATCCCATTGCAGTTACTGACACTACTCATGCAAACACAAATTTTAGAGCGTTGCATTGTCTCCAGAAAAAGTATAGGTCTCTAGGAGTGGTTCTCTCTTTACACCAGTTTTCTGTCTTTGTGAAATAAGTTCTTTCAACAGTTTTTCATCATTTATAAAATGATAAAATGAAAAGAATCTAACTCCTCAGCCAGATCTTCAGACACATAGTTCCATTGACTTCAAAAACTATTTACTATACCTGAGGTTATAATTCTATACACCTTTTCTCTCCAAGACTAGGAGTTATGTATTTTTTTCAACTCTTACTTGAGAACAGAAAGGGATTCATATGGTTCATCTTAAATGACCAGGCCAATCTTTTTCGCTCCTGGTTATTCTATAGCTTCATACATCAGTTGCAACTTGTTAGAAGTATTGAGAACTCTCTTCGGTTTTGCCTGCTGAGCAGAAGTATTCTGTATTTCATGATAATACATCTAGAAGTTTGGGATCCTAAAGTGACATCTGCAATTTTTCCTACATCTAGTTTCAACTCAAGTTGCAACTATCCCATTTTTTTTCTACCTTCACAAAACATTTTCCCTTGCCAAAATAAGATTTATAAAATCCTGTTTTTTCACTCTTATTAATGGGTTAAGACCATACTTTATAGTACTAATAAAAACACAGCTGCTTCTATTTTACATGTTTGGACACTTTATATAGGGGAAGAAACTTAAATAAAGATGAATTGAAAGAAAGTGGAAATTAAGTTTAATTACCAACACCACAACAAACCACTTAAAGAATTACAGCACTTCAGTATAGATTTTGTGAACGCTGCAGACAATAGGAATTTTTCCACTGACTTTAACAGCATTTGGATTTGGTCCCTGAAAGTCAATTACTTGTATAGCAGAAGGAGAACCAAGGCAAGGGCAAGCTTACTTCCCTGATCAACAGTGCCTGAGCATTACGACACATATTAGAACATTTTTGTTACATATGTACTCACAGTTAGGGATGTGTTTAAGCTTACCTCCCTTATTTGGGCACCATTGGTACCTTTTGTCAATGTTCAGAATTACTAAGGCCATGACGGAATACCTAGAAAAATATGCCTTCAGGACCTTTTCCAGCACAGCCCATCCAAACACTGCCCTGAGGAATGGAAAAGGGTAACAACAGCTTACTTTAATCAAACAGGTTTTAAACCAGATAGCCTGGCAACTGGATGGTAATACAACTTTGGCAAACTGACAGGTAGCAGAAACGGCACAACGTACTGTGAAAACTGGCGAAACACCTGGATGTCCCTTCCACCCTGGGTTTTGTGTTCTTTTAGTGCCTATACAAAGTGGACACACCTGTCAGTTTGCTGAATGGGGTAATGGGACCCACAGACCACAGAGGAACTGAAAAGACCATCACCAGGCTTAAATTCTGGAGCTTTTTAGTCTTTCCAAAACTTCCCTTAACATCATTGGTGAAAAGTGAATACTTGGCCTCAGTTTTTAAAATTCAGGGCAAGTTGCTACAAGCAGATGGCAAGTAGCTTCTACTGCTTTTTTTTTCCACTTCCTCCCTAGGGCAGAGGGAGCATTGTTGAAATACATTTGAGCATTTCTACTTGAAATTATGTAGTAAAATGTTCTTTTTTTGGAAGACATCTTTGCCTATAATAGAGATTATAGTAGCAGCTTCAGGAAGGGATGAGGGGAGACGAAACACCTTTCAGTTGTTGAAACACTGCCAATTCTTTCAAAATCCATAACTTTGTCTCTATGAAATGTCAGTCATGATGTTCTATGGAAGAACATTAAAATGCACTTTTGATTAATTGGTGCACAAATTATTTTCCATTTGATCTATAGGCATTAAATTTAATTCTAATGCACTTTCAGTGACTCTGGGACTGTTATATGAATTCGGAATGAATTTAGCCTTTATGTTTTAATTTGCTCAGCCGCCTTATCTAAATAGAATATTCCAAGATTTGGAACAGCTGAAATACTGCTAGCAATTCTTAACTCAAATTTAAATACTTCTGAAATCAATTTAGAGAGAAAGTAAGCTTACTCTTTGATTGAACAAATGTGTTTTCCTGCTTCTGGTCTCTGGACATCAAGTCAATGTTGCCACATAAATTTTTTCTAGCATACAGTATGTTGTTCAGTAATAGGCTCCTAAGAATACAGCTAAAATGTAATTGATATTATTTTCCGCATTTTGAAAACAGGTTCACAAGAATATTTGGATTCAAAAATAAATGGAAATTTGTACAGCAAGGTAAAGATGATTTACCTACTGCTTTCTGCTTTAAATAGCTCATTTGGAAGAATACTAAATGGCCTCATTGAGAAGCTGGATGTTCCTGGCTTGCAATATTGTATATATGTGATCCAAAATTCAGGTCAGGAGAAACCTGTCTAGATATTTGTATCACTTTCTGCACTGTAAGAGCTGAACACTTTATTTTCTGTCAACATGCCAAATTCTGATAATCAGATTTTATTCATTTTGTAGTGGGCCACTCCATTACCTCTTGAGCAATCAGTATGTTGAATAAAATGAAGTTACCATCTATATTTTTGTGGTTAATAATAACAATAATTTAAATTTTGAAACACTGAGTATTTTTTACTCACTTTTTATTTCAGCAAAATCCCCTCTGAAAACAAATATTTGTTGATCTCAAAAAAGATTTGTTGAAGCCTCTCGATTAAGACTTTCAAAATTTTTCCACTTTAAATAAATTTTCCTGTATTTTTTCATCAAAATTTTAGATACATTCCAACTTCAAAATCTTCATAACCTTCTATTATAAGGACAAGTTTTGCATGGTTTTTTTCGATGTCTCAGTACGTTTAGTTCATATTAAGGAGAAATTCTCATTGAACACTGTAGAAAATATGTTTATTCATAATGTATTACAGTTTGGAACAGCTGTTAGAACCAACATCTTAATCAGTTTTTATCATTCATTTTTGTAATTTGCAAAAAATTAAGGAAGTCTTTTGATCAAATTATACAAAAAACACATTCCCATGACTTCCTGGTTCGCTGTTGTCTCAGTGGGTATACTTTTCACATACTTTTTTATCTTATTTGCCTGAGATGTGGCAGCCACTTGCATCTCAGAAGTCTTGCATAAATCTTTAACTTCCATCTATATTATCAAAACCTATTTCTCTAGAGGCTGACTGTTCCACAATGCTGAGGTTAATGAGTAGTTCAGTGCAAAGCATAGATTACATATTTGATTATGTTTGACAATGCCAATATATTACCTCTTGGAATCTCTATGCATTGCCATACCTTGAAGAAATAACATCTACAATATTTGCTCTTGTTAACTACAGTAACTTAGGATTCTCATTACATATGGAAATACAATGTATATACATTGCCATAAAAATTCACCAAAAATTTAGTGAATACAAAGTACATGCATACTGTCAATTGATATCTGCAAAAATTACTAATAATCATAAATATAAACCCTCCCAGGTTTTTAGCTGTGTTCAATTAGACACAATTCCACTCAAAAAAAGTAATTCATGACGAAAAAGATTAGATGTCCATAATACACAAGTAAATGCTTGTGGAAATTTTAACTGGTAGCAAAATATTAATATTATCAAGCAGAAAACAAGTAATTGCTTATGAAGCAATCCCACATAATCTTCAAATCCCTCACAGTCTAGCACTCTATCTTTCTCAAGTCTGTATGGGGCAAATAGTACTTATTTCAAGTCAAATGAAAGTCAAGACAAAACACATTCCATACATTAGAAATATTACAGATTTTATTTAACTTAAATCAAACCAAAACAGTGATTTTGCCATATATACAGGACCTGACTGGGAGGCAAAACTTTTTAGCCAAATTGTTTCTCCACCAGGATTAAATTAATGACATATGGCTATAGATCACAGAGTTATTTCCATGGTCAGCACTTCACATACTATATAAGCTACATCTATATCTCTGCCTCAGAGATTTGGGATCAGCCTTGTTTTCTTATGAGTGTTTTACATTTCTGTCATTCAAATCCTGAGCAAAATAAGACTTTATGTCTTTTGGCCTCTAGCTTCTGAGGCAAATCATTTAGTCTGCTCTTAGTCATGCCTTGCACCATGACACTGAGCACAATATTATCATTATTTCATCAATTCACACATACACACAGAAAGAGTTTATAGCAGATCTTACTTATATTGACAGGATAGCACCAGCAAGGACTGCATTGTCAAAATCATTGGCTTAAGCTAAAAGTCTTAATTCTTTTACACAAGACTCGAGTGTACAACACCATACAAAAGATATGGTTATCATTAGTGCTGGAGAAATACCACACTGGGAATGGTCTTTGTGTAGATATATTTCTATAGGAATTTGGTGTATAAGATAAATCAGACAAAACACAAAGATCCTGTCCTACTGTCACAGAAAACAGATTTATTAGTTGCAAAGAGCTATAGCTAACTGAGAAATGCTAAAGTCACCTTTAAATCAACAACTTTAGAGAAGTGTAAATTAAAATTTTGATGTAAAAATTATTTCAATTAATCACCATGAAATAAATAAGCTATCAATCTCAAATCGTGTGTTCTAGTTTTTTTCTAATGAACCATCTCTCATTTCTTACAAATGGTGTTTGACTAGGGAAAAAATAGCGTGCTTTAAAGAAAAAAGCATCCATCTTTCTGATAATAACCTAGCTCCTCAGGGAAAGAAAAAGATCCGTATTTTTAGGAACATAAATACAGACTTCCTTCAGAGTTAGAGAGTTCTCACCTAGTGCAAACTCCACCTTTTCTCTGCCTGGACCCTCTTCCATGCACTGTTAGCTCACTAAGGCTTTGGAAATTCGTGAACTCCAGGTTCAGAGACTCCTGAAGACACTTCAGCCCCCTTGGACTTGTTTTAAAAAATCTTTAGAAGTTCTGGGGATAGGGGATGTAGCACAAAGTCTAATTGCTTCCTGGAAGTATAATATAGTGTGCTATAGCAGTCTTTCTATTCTCTATTTTGTGTACCTATCTGGTTTACAAAGGGGTCCCACAGACACTTCATTGTCCCAAGAGGTGCTGCAAACAGTTGTGGGAATGTAAGAATTAACAGCTGGCACGTGGAAGGCTGGAATTTCTTGCACTGGCTTTGTCAATTTGTAGAATATTTCTGATAATACAGGCTTCACTCTGATTTTGCTTTGAGGTGTTTTCTGTGCTTGTTCACCCAGCAGATTCTGAAGCCAAGTTAACTAAGAATAGTTTATGTAGTTTTGAAGCAGAGGTTCAGCTTCTTTACAAGAATCATCATTAATCACTGCTTTCTTTGAAGCAAAAACATGAGATGAAGTAAAGATTTCCTTTACAGACTCTTTTGCTACTGGAGTTGCTACTGATGTAAAAGACAACATTAAAGATTTTCTAGAACCAACACTTGTCTGTCAAAGTTTCCACCACTGCTAGGTAAGGATGCCTTTATGATAAGTTTTCTCACTGGGTGGGCCTAGGAAGATTCATCACCTGGTCTGGCTGTGAACAAATATGTTCACACAATGCCCATCTGCCTTTTACTGGCAAATCAGTAATTGAGAGAGAGCTCCATCACTTTTGAGTTTCTATTAGTTTTAAACACATAGAGTTTCCATGGCACATAATTCTAAATGTGCTGATTGTACAAAAGCATTAGCAATGATGGAGAACATAGATCATTATTAGCTCTTGACAGAGACAGTGCTTTACAGCACTAAATAAACCAGGTGACACTTAAACACAGCTGTCCAGAATCTGAGGACACTCAGATACTGATAAACTACATCACATCACGAACAAGGCCTTCAGAATTCTTTTTTAAGTGCGTTTTTGGAATTGTTTTCAGACATGCTATTTCTGAAGACCAGTGCTCAGGTTTCTGAGGCATCGCACTGATAATTATAAGATACTGTCAAGACTGTGTTTTTAGAGGTTTTACCATAGAATCACAGAGTAATTTGGCTTGGAAAAGACCTGTAAGATCATCAAGCCCAACCGTTAACCTAACACTGCCACGTCCACCACTAAACCTTGTCCCTAACAGGACACCGGACAGCACATCATTTCCCACTGCATAACTAGTATACATTTAAGTTCTTGTATGCAAGTTAATGATTTCCAATTACGGCGATGGCCCTGAAGACCAGAGATATGGACAGAATGAAAGAAAGATGCCACAGATGTGTGGGTGTATTTATCTGTTTTCAAGTGCTGAGACACTGCAATATACATTTGTCTTTGCATAAGTACCAAACTAATTTTTTTAGTCAATTGTTATCAAGTAGGTCATGCAGCAATTTTTGTGTATATCTCTATCTGTAAAAATGACTGGTTTGCCTTCATGCAAGTTGAATACTGTGTGTTCAAATGACCTTGGCAGAACTTAAATGACCATATGTCCTCTGAATACATTTATCAAAGTAAGCATTTAAAACAATGAAATGACATACATAACCTCATTTTTTATATCCAGTTATACACTATTATGGCCATAATTTGCATGGTCTAAATGTGCAACGGAGAAGAGATGATTTATTTCCAGCAGGGTTTGGAGAAATTTAACACCATCTTTAAATGTTTTTTGAAGTGTTAAAACTGAATTTGCACTTTCTTTCATTTTCCACAGAACATGAGACCAACTAATTTTTATATTGTTCGGAGAAACATTAAAAATGATTAATGAGTGGCAGTAAATGTGAAAATGAAGGAATGACAATCATGAGCAAAAACAAGTGTCTCCTTTTATCTTATCACAGCTAGATAATTCTTTTAGCTTCCTCATGATCAGCTCTCAGTTCTTCTTTTAAGCTGGCTAAATATTATTTAAATGTTGAAATTGACCAAACTCTCATTCATGTAGAGTTACTCAACAACCACCGCAAATAAGCAACACATATAGTAAAACAAACAGAATCACAAAATCACAGAACACGGTTAGAAGGGACCACAGCAGGTCATCTGGTCCAACCTCCCTGCTCAAGCAGGGAAACCCATCATACAATAACATATACGATATTCCTGTGATGGAGAAACGAAATTCAGCCCATCAGTTAAGTATATACATTGGAGACCAAATTTCTCAGCAAGGATTCATTACATTTACATATACATTTGCCATTTCCTTAGACTGACAAAATTAATATATACCGAATAGATTCTGTTCAAACTCAATTTCACATTAAATAGCAAAACCAATCTTGGAACATATACACAGAACATAAACCAAAGTTTTGCCACTGTAAAATGAAACTGTAAATCCTGATGCTGCAAAGAAAAGAGAAAAGTTTGATTTTTTTAAAACAAAACAAAAAGCATCAGAAACATGAATTTTTGAATTTTGTTGATGATTTTTCATTTTATTATTATTTAACTAAGTATCAATATATAACCAAATAAGCTGTATTTTTGAAAAACAAGAAAATATACTAGCTCTACATTATTCTACACTATACAATTATATACTTATAAAACAAATACTTTGAAATAAACTTTTTCTCCAGGTATATAGGTCATAGATCTGTAGCAAGCTATTAGTTGCAATTCTGCTTATTCTTTCCATAGTTAAACAACATCTAGAATGTGAAAGGCACTAGCCTTTCTGTATAGAATTTCTATAAAATTTCATCATAATTATTTAAAAGAAATTAGTTTTCTCATATGTCTTTTTTTCTTAATATCTTTACTGTCACTAGTATTTTAACTGAAAACACTTTTAAATTTCTATGAAAAATCCATTAACAGTCAACAAGCAGCTGAAATAAATTCATGGACCTAAAAGGAACACAAGTTTCAGTGATAAATTTCAGTATTAGTCTAATAATTATTAAAGATTAGTATTTAAATTTGTACCTCAAAAACAAATTATTATGTTATGTCAAATAAACTGCCTTATGGTATAGTTATATCTTCAATTATCATTTTTCCTCGTCTGGCAAATCAATAGAGAGGAATTAAAAAAAAAAAGTGGATATGCCCGATGATAATTTTTAGAAATGCAACTATTATTTTTAGATACTTTTTTTTTCTTTTTGAGTAATAAAGTAGGTGCTACCAGAATGGCTTAGTCAGACCTGCATTGCAAAATAATTGAGAAAATGACCACTGATAATCTGAAAGACCAGGACAGTCAACAGGAACCAGCCTGACTTTCAGCACTTTTGTCTGCAAACACTTATATGTTGCATGACAGAGTGAGACTATCAAATGTATAATGGTGTGGGTTGCTTGTGTGGTGTATTGAGCAAAATTCACTAAGATGATCATCTATACGAACAGTAGAGGTCACGGATGTTATACTGGGGCAGTGGCAGGAAAACAGAAGTGTCTCAAGGAAAGTATTTGTGTGCCTGAATAAAGCTTCTGCTTCTCCTTCCTCTGTTCCTATCTGTGGGATGGACCAATTTCTGATTTACACAATTGACTTTTATTTCCAGATTTCCAGATGTGATTTACCCATTCTTTGCTTTGTCATGCCGGTTCATGTCAGCCACCTCTTGAACTGGCCTAAGAGCAATCTGAACATGTATTCATGTGCTTTGGGGGTAGAAAGACACCAGGCTCATCCAAGAGATAATAAATTATTGTTGTATTTGCCAAAATCCTAAACTGCTCTTGACTTCCAAGAGTTCACTTGGAATGACCTTGTGATATGCGACCAACCTTAATTTCCAAGGAGAATTACATAATGGATTATGAAGGGAAAGACATCTCATATTTTTGACTGCACATACTTTTAGTGAGCAGAAGGAAGAAGGAATGAAGAAAAAACATGATTATAAGCAAAAAGAATCTAATGTGAGTTTGTAGGCAAATCCTTGAACAAAACCGAAGACAAAGGAGATGGCAAAGGCTATTAACTTTTGTCACAGAAGAATATAAGGAAAATTATTTGTAAACCACAAAGCAAAGTGCTTCAGATAGTTAATGAAATTACGGAAATGAGAGTAGGCTGAGAACAATTTAAGTGTTCTGAACCTTCACCCATTTTCAGTTTGATCTTAATAAGAGTATAATTAGTTGTCTTTATCTTCACTTCACTACTATATATCTATTTTTAGAATTTGAAAAGAAAACAGCACAAAACAGAAAAAATTGTTCTTTCCATACTGAGGGTCTGGATGCAATCTGAAGACATTAGAAACCTCAGTTCAATCTTGTCTTTACAAGACTTCCAGATCTGTCTCTAGAACAAAGAGGACAACATAAACTCAGTTGCAGAACTCAGGGGGAATCTCTGATGCTACTGGGATGAACAAAAAAATTCCACAGGACAATCAGGATTTCATTACTATTTTAAATGAATATTCAAAATGAAATGCCAGCTCATAAAACATGTGATCATGAGTCTTTGATAGATGCTGAATTTTTAAAATTATATGTAAAACATTTTTTTCCTTTATAAAGTTTTTATATAGTGTGTGCATTAACCTCTTCAGTTTGGATCATATCTGTATGGATACTGTACTCATAATTCCACTCTCAAAGAGAAGATTGCCAGTAGTATAAACATGTCATTATGCAAAGTAATTAGATGCAGAAAAATAAATAGACTCAAAGCTGAGAGCTTATAGAAGTGCAGATAAACAAGTGCTCATAATGTTTTTTAATAGATGTTTAGAAAAATCAGCCATATCATTCAGGTTAATGACTTAGTTCCATCAAGATTTGCTGTTATAGGTTCAGAATATACAATTAAAATGCTTATAATTCAACGTGAGAAAACCTTGATGCCTAAGTTTGTAGAATCGAGCAGGATTCAGCAGAACAGCAGTCAACACTTAAAATCATTCTTGTAAATATATAGAGGTGTTTTGTTTAAAGTCAGAAGTGGTTCTAAAAATCCTTTCCTCCTTGTAATTGTAAATTCGTTGGTTTTTGCTAGGAGTCTAACAAATACTGGAAATAATGTTTTCTTTTTTTGAGTGAGATACAATTGTTTCTGCTTTGTCTTTGACCTGTCATTCAGATCTGTATTGATGGCAAACACCCTTCCAACTGCAAGTGAGGATTCCTTATTCTCTAGTCTTCACTTACTACTATTGTTTGAATAGACTTCCCTGTCCTTTCCTGAGTCATTTAACGCAATCAGTCAGGATAGTAACTGCCAGTACTCTTCCTCTTCTTTTGTTGGTTTGATTGACTCTCACCTTGGCTAAAAGTCCAAAGATCCAAGCATATATATGTTAATAAAGTTTTCTTTCAGGTGTATTTTACCCCTGTAAGTGTGATTAGTTTTTGGGTTTTTTTTCTCTTGGAAGTGCATTCAGAGGTTTTGATAATCTGTTAAAATTGAAGTTGAGCTTAGCCACATTTAGTTTTGATGGAAGTAGCCACAGACCAGGGGGTGAAACCTATCCAAAAGTAGCATTAATTAAAGCAAGAACTTCCTAATATCTGCCCAGTTCTTATTCATTAGATGATTCTGGTATGCACTGGGAAAACAAGATAATTGTCACAGAATTATTCGTGTGTCCAAAAGCTCTGGACTACACCTGCCCTGTTCCGATGGTTCATGTATGTGCTGTAAAGGCACAAACATGGACAGTTAAACTCTTTCCAGTTTTTCATCCTGGTAACAGATTTGGGATGAGAGATCAGAAGATGTTAGTGACCCAAGCAGCAACCACTAGCTTCCAAAGAGATTGGCATGGGGTTGCACAACAAGCAAGGTGGGTTCTGCTGGCCTTCTGTTAGAAACCAACAAATAACAAAAAAAGCAGCCATGGAGAGGAGAGTGGAGTAGTAGGGAGATGAGTGATGTAAGTCTAGACATCCTAGACTGTGCAGAAACCCAGTCCTGGAGAGGATCTGCTGCGTAGAACTGAGGCTGACACACACTTCAGCCACACTGAGTAACCCTCGTGTTCCCCTGCACTGGCCACATGGGAGGCCTCCATACGTCTGTTCTGGACAGAAGAGGGCACGTGTGTAAGTAGTTTTAAAATAACTAATAAAGTACACATGCAATATAACTGTGTGTTTGGTTACACCTGTACAACCTATTTCATGTACAAGAGTATTAAGCCAGTGGGGTTTTTTTCAAAGAAAAGTTGAGGGTGTGTATGCTAATCATATGGTGGTATTCTTATGGTGATTTGTGTAGGCCCATGGCAATCACCTTGCTATCAGGGAGCATGTCTTAATTTTAAGAGTCCTTGGCAGTCTGCTTATTTCCTATTTTATCCATGGAACTTCAGCTTCATTCACTGGACAAAATGGATATACAGGGAAGCAGAATTAAGGTCCCATTGGGAATGGTAAATCTGGTCTGTCCTATTTTTCAAGTGCAGCTTGAATTATCTTCTATTAACAGAGAGAACAGGGAGGAGAGACTGTCAGTTAATTCATTCTTATGTCATTAAATGTGTTGTCCTGAAAAATAACTGAAAATAGTGTGTAAGCAGCCTTACTTTCATTGTGTCTTCAGGCTATACAGACCAGATTAAAACATTAAGACAAACTGCATTTCTATGACCTCTAATGCCTCTGCTTAGGTCAGTGTTGGATAGAGTGGTGCAGGCAGGTTCTGTTCTTCCACCTGCAATGTAAAGGTAGATTTAAGCTGTTACACATGCTCCTTTGAGGCAAAGCAAACGGTAGATATTTCAGCATGCTTAGTGCGTGTTCATCTGCTTCATATATATTTTAGTGATTCTGTAAAATAATGGTGCTACAGTTTCAGAGGTACACTGGGCTTGCTGATGTTATCAAGGAACGCATTGCATTTTGTACAGCATCTGTCTGTCTTACTCGTGTTGCTGTTGAGCATCACTGAGTAAAAAGCTATTCCTGCAGATAACTGGTTTTATTATAGGTCAGGCAACTATCAGATAAAAAGACAGGAGAAGTTCCAATGGCCGTGGAACTTTTCCATTATTCCAGGTTTCATGAAGAATCAAAACTTTGTATGTGGTGGCTGAGGAAGTCTAAAGAAACATGAGGCTGTGTCCCCTCCCCAGTGCTACTAGGGGCTGAATATAAAGACAGGCATCAAACAAGTTCTCTTTGGCACAGAAAATTTCTGACCATCCACTCCATGCCACTGCCTGGTAAGGAAGGTATTCTCCAAACTAACATCCTTAAAAACCTCTTGAATTTTTACTAAGGTTAACCTCTTTAGAGAGAAATCTCAGGGGCTTAGCCAACTGGCAGGGTCAAAGTGGCTTTTTGGATACGAATTTTCTGGAATAAAACCTATGTAAAACCTGATGAGTGTTTTGAACCTTTAGGATGTTTCCTTTAGGAAACTACTCTAATTTCCCAACAATCACTAGTTGTAGGGTCTGCATTTTCCGAAACTTTGAACCAACAATGTATTTTCAACCAATGTATATGTTCATGTGCTCATGTTTATACTCCTGACCCAAATTTTTAAAACAATTCTGATCAAAGTAGGTGCTGGTGGAGGCCGCAGAAGTGTCCATGAGGAGAGGTGATGCCAGCCACAGCTGAGCCCCTCAGCCCCGGGCAGGGAGGGGTGAGGGGAAAAAGGGGAAAAACAGCCCCACCAACCCCAAGGAGAGAGCAGGGGGAGAGACAGGAGGAGATCTCTTCTCCTGGATAGCCCACACCAGAGTAGGTGGGCCTCTCCTGAGGGAGCCGTAGCCTCTGCAGAGGAGCCCATGATGGACCAGGAGCAGCCAAGAGGGGATGGTGTGGACACTGACCACAGCCCCCACACCTCCTCCTGCATCCCTCAGGGCAGAGTCAGGGCAGGTGGGGCTTGGGAGCAAAGGAGTGAAGGTGAGCCTGGGGGGAACATGCCATTTTAATTTTGTCTGTTTCCCTCACTACTTAAATCTATTTTAATTGGTAATAAATTAAAGTAATTTTCCCAAAGACTAGTCTGTTTTTCCCCAGAGGTAGTTGGTAGGTAATTTTCCTGTCTTTATCCTGACCCATAAGCTTTTGTCATCTTATTTTCTTCCCAGCTCTGTTGAGGATTGGGAGTGAGGGATTGATTGGAGGGGGATGTCTAGCAGCTGGTCGACGTCAACCCAAAACAAACAGTCTAAAAAAGGAATATGAAATCAAAATACTAATTTCAAATTGCATTAACTTGACAAAGTACATTTTCTGGACCTCAGCAGCTTGGAAGACAGGCTGAACTTGATGCATTTTCAAAACAGAGATTTTACCAGTAGCTTATATATGTAATCAAATTTTTGAATTAAAGAAGACACTTCCATAACTACCATAAATTCCATAAGGTTGGTCCAACTTTTTCTTCAGCATAGATTTCATAGGTGATGGTCACTGCTTTCCTCTTCCCTCTCCAGAAAGTATTACTTGCTTCTCAGGCTTACCATACAACACATTTGTCCTGTGCTGTGATCCTTCACCTTCCTTTAAAGGATTCCATTTGGAAATGCTCCATGAGATTGAATGGCATACTAGGACACCACCCCCAAATTAAATGAAAGAGTTTCAGATCATGGTTGGAACATAAGGTATTCATCCCACAGTAGCCATTCAAATATGTCATTCACCATGAGTAATAAAATTTTATAGGACAGCAAGAGACACGCTATTCTAAGCACCAGTGCATACACCATTATTCAACGGTAACCTCCTTTACTCTTGTTCTAGGTCAAAAGTAACATTGTGCTCTTCTGGAAATTCTGGGAAAATGAAAAACAAAACAAACCGAAAGTGCTGATCTGCAGGCTCATTTAAGATCAGGTATTTATTCTGAAAAATTAATAGCAAATAAAAAAATCAGATGGGGAAAGATGAAAAGAACAAGGTGATGTAACAAGGTCAAACTATACTAGGCAGTTTTGATCAAATATTTTTGAATTGGAACTCAGTCTTCCACAGTGTGAGGCTTTCTGTGGGACAAGAGTGACCTACTGAAACTGGAAAGAACACACACATGGCAAAAAATAGCCAGAAAAAGCGAGATAAAAATAGCCACTCTGCAAAGGTCTTGTTTTATCTTTTCTGCCCTATAAAATTCATGAAAAAATCTAAGTCTTCCAGTCATTATCGATGCATACTTTTTAATTCTATACATATTATTTTACTTCAGACTCACAAAAATGATCCTATACATAAAATTATAATACATAGCTATTTCTTTGTGTCTGCTTTATGTCATCAGTGGAACAGGAAAAAAATAATTTTAAGAGGTAAGAAAAGCATGTATTTGAACTGTTCTTTGAAAAGTAAGGTAACAGGGTCATTGCGGTGAAAAATTGGGAAAATTAATTATTATGTATTGTCTTTAATGAGTGAAAATGTGTCCTTCCCAGCCACATCTACTTTTCTGGAAGTTCTCCTACGCAAATCTGAAATAATTTGAATACTTCTAGTTCAGTTCATTTGAAAGTCAGATTTGTCAAGATACTGCTGTGGCTCAGTTGAAGGACAGTAATATCTTAAATCACTGTTGTCTTCCTGAAGAAGTTGTTTATTTCTTAAACAGCTCATTTGAAAACACTAGAAAGAAAATATACAATTTGCATATATCAAAGTGCAGAGTAAAATGCTATTTTATGATTGGTATTTTCTCTTAAGAGAAAGAGAAAACGTGTTCCTCAGAAAAAAAAATTAACATAATGATTTTTGTGAAAACCTCATCTCCTGTGTTATCTTTACTAAATATATAATAAAAATTAACCAAATAATAGTAAAATGAAATTGGGAATATCATGCTACCTTTTTTAATAATTGCTGATTTTATAAGTAGAACATAACGGTTGCAATACTTTAATGAAAAATCCTAACTATGTGCCCTCAAAATGTAAAAATAACAGTATTAGCATGTGGGTTTTTTGAGTTTACAGACCTTGTTCTATAATTCAAAATAGGGCAGACTCCAGGTGGATTGTCTATCTTTGATATTCTTTAGCGATTCAGAAAAATGTTGAAATGTCGTGCCTTGAAGTGAGGATTTCCATTATTCATATTCTTCCTTCTTTATAGGTTTCCTGTTTGAAGACTAAAAATTATAATTTAAGGAAGGAAATAATATCTAAAAAGCTAAGTAGTTTATCAATGGCTGTTAAAAACTGGAAGAGTAGTATTTTTTCTTAATTTCAGTCTGTTAAAAGACTGAAAAATACTGTTTGAGGAAGATTTTCAGGGTGGGAGGGGACACACAGAGGCTTCAGCTTCAAGGAGATCTTGAGATTGTGCAATTTAATATTATTGCTTCTGTTGGGGTATGTGTGGCAGTGATCAGACTAAATAACGATGACAATAAACCAGCCCTACTTTGTAGTGTTAACTCAGGAATTACAGCACTTTCTTCCTTCTTCTGTCCATTCTGCAGATGGAGTAATGTAGTTCTAGTTCCAAAACTAACAAGCAGAACAATATTGGAATATGCAGCTGTCCTAAATAGCTCACTCTGGCCCATAAACTTTTAGTTTTATTTTGAAATGTTAGTTTTCAGATCTTAGTTTTAGGTCCAGGTAATTTTAATTATTATGTAATTAACGATTAATGTTGAAAATGTTGTGGGTTTTTAAATGAGATTGGTTTGAAATTTGACCTTCGAAATTAAAATTTTGGACAAAAACTGATGAAAATAATAAAAAGTTGAAGTCCTTTTCTGTTCAGGATCATAATTTTATAGAGGTAAGAGATTCATTACACCTCTAACTCCTGGTAGCTGTGCTCATTGAATAGTATTCTAAACGTTTGAGCTGGATTCTAATAGAGGAGACAAATCATCAGTGCGAGAGTAACTATGTTTTAATTGCAGGCCTCAGGTGTGCACTTTTATGCAATATTTTAGCCCAGAATGATGTTCCTGTAGGAACTGGTGGAACAGCCAGAAGTAGCACATCTGAGTCCTGTTACACAAAGATGTAAAGAAAAGTCAGAAGAAAATGAGGACACTAATTTAAATAAATAAATAAAATCTTCCCTTCTCTCACAAGCCCAATTGTGTTTTAAGGAAAGGTACATCATTTTCTGGACATTTTAACTCTCAATGTTAATTTAAGAACTCAGTGAGGACCACTTAGGACTTTCACGGTGTCATTTCTATAATAGAAGAGAACCTGAAAGTGATCACTAAGCCACAAATGACTATTAAAAGGGCACTGATGATTATGGAAAGTAAGAAGTGAATTCTGAAAGGAATTCTAAATACTCTTCAGAGAAGATTATTTAAATTGAACTGTTCCACTCAGTGGATTATTTATTCGAGATAGCCATAATTTGATTTAGTTTATTTTGATTTCCAAAATGAAAGCTGATGAATACACTTTCAGTTCAAATCTCCCATAGCTTTTTCTTATGTCTTACACTAGAAATGGCAGTGCTGCACAGTGAGGAGGTTGGGCATCCTGTCAGCTTAAGGAGCACTAAAATCAAAAATTGGGTGATAGAGCTGAAAAGGCTTGTGTCAAATACAGATCTGTATTACTTCTAAATTGCTGGCAAGAGGTTGTGATTTGAAATGCAAAGGAAGGCTCCAGCATATAACTTTGTCCATGGCTATACAAATCTAGGTGCTGCTGATCTAAGCAGCTGTGTCAGAAAAGGGCTATTGGCTAAAATATAGTCAACAAAAGAAACATCACAATCCCTTTCAGAGGGCCATCTTTAAACTCTTAGCGATACAGGCTCTCTATTACTAATATCAAAGATAAGGAAAACAAAAGATGTTATGCTATTTATTATTATTATTTATTATTATTGATTTATGCTATATTAGATCTCATGCTGCCTTGAGGGTAATGAAACAACATCAGGCATTAAGGTGTCAAACACTGATTCTTGGAATTATATAGGATTCTTTTAAGAATTCAAGATATATTAATATCTGTATAAAAATAATGAGTACAATTTATTTGCATACTTACTGCATATAACTCTGGCCAACTATGTGGTGCTTACTAGCCACGGGTCATTTTGATTTGTGTGTTCATTATCCATTAGGGTAAACCTATTTTTTTACATAAGTCGTGCATATACCACTGTAATACACTGAACCGCATGGAATCAGAGTCCATCACAGCTTATGTTAATATTTGTATGGAACAAATACTCCTTACTCTAAAGTACCAGAAGGTGCTATATTGAAGTAATTGCCAAAATTTAGAAATAAAGCAGTTCCAAGAGGACTGAGCACATAAGAGAAGTCTCATAGTTCTTTACAGAGATGGTCTGGATAGCATATTTTGTCCTTCTTTGTCCTTTACACATAAGATATGTTTTAAAATCAGGTTTTTTTTTAAAATATAATTAAAATGAATTATTCTTACTGATGGAATGTCACTGCACCACATCAGGTTGGTAAGATTCAATGTTGTAAGAGTTCTTTTGTAGACAGTATGAGCAAAATACCTGAAATGCTCACCTGGCAGTGGAAGATATTGTATGTGTGCAGGAAGTTTTATTAAGGATGATAGGTAGGACAAATGTGTACATCCATAGTCACTTGAATTCCTTTTTCTGATATCCTATTTACTCTCTTAGCAGTAAAGAGAGAAAAAGTCCAACAGCCTTACCCTCACAAAATACAGTGCGTCTCTGGTAGATGTATACATATGCCTATATGTGTAAGAAAACTAGAGTGAAAAGGCTAAAGAAGTAGTTCAAATTTACCAGGGGAGAGTAGATTAAATTTATGTTTTATTGTTTCACTGTCAGTAGAATGGAAATAAAAATACTACTATTCCACCACAAATCTTTCCAAAGATCTGTAGGGTGTGTCCTACAACGTACTAAGTCTGCAACCTCACTCCACTGTTACAGTATTGGTATTGTGGTGTCCTGGTAATTATTTTATCCTTGGATTTCTGTGGTTATAAGAAAGAGGTAATGGGATGAAGAAACAGGTACAAAATCTCTTCCCCGTTTCTTTTATGGGTTTTCTACCAACAAACAGATTTCCACAACAGAGATGAAAGCTTGGAGGATAACGTTTGACATTTTATAAAAAGGATGAAAATTTCTGAGTGCTTTTTATAACTAAGAAATTCAGTATGTGTATTCCATAACGGTAGGAATGGACAAATAGTTTTGGCAATATTTATTTAAATGCTAGTTGACCTCACTGCTTCTCCTAGATCTGAGTATTTCAAGATCTGTCCTGAGAGACTCATGTCACCAAGTGAAACTTCCAACTTATTAAAGCCAATGGCAAAATTCCCCAGGAGGAGCAGAGGCAGACAGCAGTGGGAGGTAAATTCTCCTCAGGTGGGAGTTGTGGAGTGGTTATGTTTAAGCTTAAGCTTGGTTTATGTAGGGTTGCAAAGGTAATGCATCTTGCACCTCACTGAAGGCACAGACAGGTTTGGACAGTCTGTACCCTTAGGTTTCATGGTGTGTGTCCTTCCTCGTCCTCTCCGCATACAGCCCTGCCTGACTTTAATAAGGGGCAAGGAAAGTACTGCTTGTTCTTCAGCCTTCAGAAACCCAAAATTTAGTTTCTTTAACAATAAATCTGTCATAAAAGATTATGGGAGAGAGAGGTGAATGTGTAAGGAGAGCTTAAAGCAGGGAGCCATAGCAACTGAACCTAAACCTGATCCAGATCTGAATACAGATTACTGCAAATCAGTGCCTAGCAGACAGGCTACACAAGCTGAAAGAGATGAGGCTTATTTAAAAATAAATTCTATTATTTTGCTTGATTCGTGGAGGCTGAGTTATTATCTTTTAAATTGAGTTTAATAGTATTGCATACCCCTCTAGTTTTGTAGCTAACAAACCCACCATACTTTGCAGGCAGACTCAAGGAGCAATTGCTTCAGGCTGGGTTAAGTTGTTGTTGCTATGGTTGTTATTATTATTATTATTATTATTATTATTATTATTATTATTGTGAATATTAAAAGAACCCCAATCCTAAACCTTTTTCATGAAGCTTCTCTCCTGGCGTAACAGAGACATAGATTCAGAAGTGATGTATTGTAGACACAGAGGAACTTTTAAATTTAAGATTCCTAGTAGCAGTTTCAACTGACTTACATTTACATTATTTTTTATTCAGTTGCTGCCTTTCTGACCCTTGTAGCTACCAGACTTCTGAAGTGTTGTACTCCCAGACAGGTGAGAATCCACGTCAGGACATGTGACGGCAGTACGTGTCCGGCACATCAGAAGATGTGATAAGAAAGGACTGCGTAGTGCTCACCTGATGTGTTTGATATGCGCTGCAGGCAGGAATCTGTGAACTTTAAGTCCTCCACAGTAACCCAGTTGCAGCACTGTGACCCCACACTTATGCCATGGTGGCAGCTGGTCATATGCTGTGAGCTCATCCATTACAGCAGAGGGTAACCAGTAGTGACTGCCTTGAAGATGCACACAGGAAGGTTGTCACAACCTGCCACAGTCATACAAAACACCTGTAAGGTCATCAGTATGAGTCCAATGTAGAATGAGTATATTTGACAGGTGTGTGTTAAATAATCTTTTCTAAAAATCATACATCTAATATGTATCTTTTTTTTTCCATTAGAAATCTATTACAGAAGGTAAAATGTCATCTTTGAAGAAACATGAAATAAAATTATATAGGATGCAGCACAGGTTTAGAATAAAACCTTAGAATAAGTTCTCATAACTGAGAATAAGTTCTGATATCTCTTTTGTGCAGAAATCTTCAAGTAAAACAGAACTTTAGCCAGTGCCACTGGACCACTCTCCACCAAAATCAGTGGAAAGCTTATATTTATTTGGTACGCAAAGCCTGTGCAAAATTGTGCACTGAGATTATTTACATAAGTAATGCAGGTGTTTGAATATACGTAGGAGTATTCGCTAGACCAAAATCATACTCCCAAGGTTATAGTTGCATCACAGACCTAGTTTAAGCAGTGATTGCATAGGATTAAAAAAATCCACAGAACAAACAAAGATTGCCTTTGATCAAGCAATCTTTTGTCATTCTTAGGAACTGATGCAAAAATTGTAATTGTTAGGGCTGTATTATAAAGCATAACCAAGTTTCTGGCAACTGTAAAGTTTCTTGCTGGTGGTGAAACAAGTAAGTGCCAGTCTCCCACTTCACATTTAGAAAGGGCAAGGCAAATTATTCAGTGAAAGAAAATTTTGCCAAAATACTTGCAGCGTTCACTAGATGAAAAAAATGTCTGGGTGGCCAGGTCCAGAGAGTGGTGGTGAATGGAGCTACCTCCAGTTAGTGGCCCAGGATAACATCACTGGTGTTCCCCAGGGCTCAGCATTAAGGCTGGTTCTGTTCCTTCATTAATGATAAGGGGATTGAGTAAACTCAGTCAGTTTGCAGATGATTGTTTATCTGCTTGGGGGTTAGGAAGGCTCTGCAGAGGGAACTGCACAGGCTGGATCGATGGGTTAAGGCCAATTATATGAGGTTCAACAAGAAGTGTCCTGCACTTTGGTCATAACAACCCCAGGCAGTGCTACAGGCTGGGGGCAGAGTGGCTGCAAAGCTGCCTGGAAGAAAAGGACCTGGGGGTGCTGGCTGATTGCAGCTCAACGTGAGCCAGCAGTGTGCCCAGGTGGCCAAGAAGGCCAATGGCATCCTGACTTTTATCAGCAATAGTGTGGCCAGCAGGACCACGGCAGTGATTGTCCGTCTATACTGGGCTCTGGTGAGGCCTCACCTCAAATCCTGTGTCCAGTTTTGAGCCCCTCACTACAAGACAGACATTTAGGGCCTGGAGTGTCCAGGGAAGGGGAACGGAGCTGGTGAAGGGTCTGGAGCCCAAGTCCTATGAGGAGGGGCTGAGCGAGCTGGGGGTGTTTGGGGAAAAAGGAGGCTCATGGAGACCTTATTGATCTCGACAACCACTTGGAAGGAGGTTGTGGTTAGGTGGGAGTCTGTCTCTTCTTCCAAGGAACAAGTGATAGTACAAGAGGAAACAGCCTCAAGTTGCACCAGGTTTAGGTTAGCTATTCTAATTTTCTTCATTGAAAAGATTATGTTTTGAATGTGTGATTAGGACAATCACCCAAATACGAAAATTAAGGAAATTTCGATTACCATGAGAGCTTAATTTTTCTAGCTGTTGCATATCAAAGTACTGGCAAGAGATGTTATCTGGATGGTTTAAGAAATGGATGAGCTTTGCATGTGTAGTAAACGTTTTTAAACTTTAATGTAGGTGTTAGATGTTTTATGTATGCCTGTTGCAAACATGAACACTGCTAATTAGAAGCTTTGGCAGAGCAGTTTGTATCCACAGCTCAGAAAAGAAGCTATGTTATTTAGCAGACTAACTGTGCATACCTATGACATACAAGTATTTCTTGCTCGATGACCTAACAGGTGGAAAGACTGATGACTTGCTGCTTAACATAATATTAAGCAGTTTGATGATTTAAATGTTTTTATTTATTCACCATAATAATTTTCAATCAACCTGTATACTCACCAGTTCCACAGAATTGTTTTAGTTTCTTGACATGAACCTTAGGCTATAACAGTAAGCAGATGGGCAGCCTTGCCTTTTTGCTAGTCTCAGAAAAAGCTGTGTGCCTAATTAATTTCTCATGAGCTTTCTTTTTGTCCAGTTCTGTTCAGGGTACCAGCATTTGATTGTTGCTGTTCACATCCAGAAGCATAGATGAGAATTGTGAACAATGTAGTAGCACTTTGGGAGTCAGTGCCCATCAGGTTACGTGACTGCGTTGCTGCTAATCCCATGAGGAAGTGCTACTTATCTCTGCAAGTATTTGGATATCTCCAACCTGTTCACAAGCTTAGAAGGAGCAGAACAAGTAGTAAGATTCAGGATTATTTGCCACAGGCTTTGGTTAATAACATATGAGTGGGTTGGGATTTTTAATTTGTTTTGATTGGTTGGTTGTTTATTGTTGGGTTTTTTTGGTGTAGTTTTTTTAATAATAAAGATGGTGGTCTTTTATCATAACTGTTATGAGGCCAAGGTATTTGTGAATATTTCCAGTTTGTTGCCAGTTATTGGTTAGAATATCAGATGTGCTATTTAAGGAAACATTCAAGGGACAATATTGCAAAACCACAGTTTTCTGCCAGAGTTTATGCAGCTCTAAAGCAGGGCCAGTCTGCTTTTCCATCCAAATTGAAGCACAAAGAAAAATTGTTACATGTTTTCCATAACCGTGAATTTTTTCCTCTGGATATCTGTTCCCTTCCATTATCATTCATGTTAAATGCCCAGCAATGGATTCCTGCTCTTGATCTAGGTACAAACATGTTTATTTGATGTGTCATCTTACTTGGCTCTTTCAAGACAGGCCTATCCCCTGGGTCTGGGAGGAGGGGAAAACTGAAATGTTCATTTGATGCCTGCCTGAGAGCAGACTATCACACAGTTCACAATATCACACAGTCTTCTTCCTAGAGCTGAGTTCATACACTGCACTGACAGTGGAGCTGGTGGCCACATTTTACAGCAGGATAAATTACAACCAGACAGGATTTCTCCTTGGAACAGTTAACACATCCACTCTTATCAGCTCAATATAATTCTTTTCTCTGCACCAACTCACAACACATGAGATTCTTTGCCCACAGTGTGTTAATAAGGTTTTTTTGTGTGGTGTTGGCCATCCTGAGGCCCTTCCAAAATAGTTGGAAACTGAAGGCACTTCAGTAGAGCAACACTTCAATAGCTCACATGGACAGACCCCTTTCTGAAATTAATAGAGAATAAATTCTTTCTACATCTGCACAACAATTATTTAGTCAGGACTTCCCTCTTTCATCTTTCACTTTTCATGAAAGCTTCTACCCCTGAATCGTGAGAGCTATCTAAAAATTAGTGTAGTGGCACTCACATTTGTGTTATGACCTACTTTTTAGGCGCTCCTTTAAGCACCTTGGTCTCTCCTTCTCCCCATATAAGCAACAGAGTGCACATGTGACTGAAGCTTAAGCTCTAACATTAATTCTCCTCATTTTGGGTGTACATAAGGCTGTCAAAGGATTGAGTTTTGAAAGTCTTACAAGTGGGTGCATTGGCATGTTCTTGTCTCCTTTTGGAGGTCCTAAACTCTCTTTTTGGTCATGTGATGGATGACATGAAGGATGACTGACATTAAAGAAAAATTAAAAAAAAGGACATGTGGGACCCTCATGGGAGAGAATGACAGATGGTGTTTGCCAGAAGAGTTCATATTTGAAGGGTCTTGAAGCATCTCTGAAAAAAAATATGCCAAGCTTATGGTATATATGAGAAAAATGAATTTTTCTGATAGGTTAACCAAGTCTGTATCTTGCAAATGCCTGAATTAATTTAGTTTCCATTCACGGAAAATGTTTGTTGCCCTTCAGAGGAATTTATAATTGCCACAGCTAGTTCATGCAGTTGACAAGTGGGTGTACATACCTTGCATTTCAAATATAATAACAGTCTTTCAGGAGAACTATTTTGGGAGCAGGTGAATTTGCATACCAATAACAAGAAAGGAAATTGCATGCACCGTTGAGACAGAGGGAAGTAGAAAGAAGAAAAATTGATAAGGAGTGCTGAATAGTCTTGCTGTATGGTTGGATTCTGGCTGTAATGATACAGAATATTTGATAACGAGGCCTACACCCATGTCAGACAGGCAGGGTTCTCTCAGTATCTTTATTCTAGTAATATTCATGATGACCTGAAATGGTTTTTTGTGTGCTTTTAGAAGGGACTTGGGCTGTGCTGGTTTACTGTGAACCGGTACCAGTTACAAAAGAAAGATGACACCCCAAGTGTGTATTATGTTCTCTGCTATTATTTCAATACAGGTTTATGTAAGCTGATAGTTTTTGCAGTCTTAGGAACTAGCAGGGAGTCAAACACTATAGCTTTGTAGAATCTAAAGGCAAAGTTTTGGTGTTAACCTTTACTGAAGTGAACTGTTTAAACTCATGCTGAAATAGACAGCTCTACTTCCTTGGTCTTATCCATTCATCTACATAAAGTTGGATTTCAAATAAAGAGAATTCCAACTTCCTGGAACAAAAGAGATTATATCTGTTAGAGCTGATCAGCTACTTCACAGCGGTAGTGACTTTACTACAGCAGTCTTCTTTTTAGCTTTTTCTTGTATCACAATTTTTTCATGTCTAACTCTCTTCCCACTTCTGCTCAGTGTTTTGGACATGCTTATTTTGAATGTCCACTCCATGCCAAATTTTCTAAAATGTACTCCACCAATTACATTCACTCTTGTTTTCCGTTTGCTCTTCTTGTTCACAGTCATCTTTCTTTCTTAGTCCCAACAATTATCTTGTATATGAGCCCTTGTAGGCTGTTTGTTAGGAGGAGGAATAGATACAATAACTCAGATACAAAGTTTGGTGCAGTCCTAATCATCAGTCAGTCTTGATTACTGCTCAAGTACATGCATGCATTCAGAGAAACAAACAAGTATTTATTCTCAGAAATGCTCAGCTAGAGTCTATAATGTTAACTGTGCACAAATAAAAGCCGGTTTTGTATGTCTGGTAAAGAACGTCATTCCTTAGGGCAGGGTTTATGACTGGCTCAGCTCTGGGAAATAGTGCAGTGGCCAGCAGTAGATGACACACTATAAAATTTGCATAGGTTAGAGAAGACAGATGATTAGTCAGTAAGCTTCTATTTGAAGAGTTAGAGGTAAAGGAAAAAAAAAATCTCTTTTTCTAAAAAAGATGATAGAAAAAAGAATTCAGGCCTGTAGATACAGTGTGTGTACATATATGTCTGCATGTATTAAAGAGTTTCTGCATTTGAGAGAAAGAAAACACACATTGTGGTATGTTCCATCTGTAATAAAATAATCTGGTTAGAAAAGCATAATCAAAAGATGGCTAAGCTCTATCAACACACCTAGATCACTTCATGTCAAGGAGTCTCCTCTGGCATTTGTTTATCTTTTCTCTTGCTTGATTTTCACTGTGTGAGGCCAGCAGGTCAATTTCTTCTTCAGATTTCAGTGCCTATAATCCTGCTGAGTACCCAGCCTAAATTTTCCATTTCTTTATTTCCTGTTGTTACCACTGTGGATTTTCATTGTCCTCTTCTTCCTTAAGCCTTGGCTGATGTCATGAGATCAGGAGCTCCGCGACTGTTTGGGTGAAAAGTTCAGCAGTCTTGCAGAGAAAACCTTGTCATTGTGATCCACATGTAATTATTACTTGCCTGCCAGTGTCAAAGTAGATGCAAAGTGCCCCTTTCGTTTGAACTCTGACTGCTGATTCCTGATCATACCCCTACTGTTTCCTTACGGGCTGATCTGTGGTGCTGTAGGCAGATATCTTAATGGAGTCAGGGCTGGCATCAGTGGGAATCCGCTGTACAAAGTACTCCACAATTTCATAAAAAGCAGGGTATTTCCTGGCTACAGCAGAGTAATAGCAACTTTTCCATCAGGCCAGCAGGCAGGTCAGTTACCAACTTTTTGGAAGTCCTGGCCATTACATAGACATGTTAAGATGCTGTGTGACATCTGTATAAAGCAAAAACCTCCAAACTGATCAAAACCAAACATTCTTCTAGCCCAGAATCCTTCCCTCGACAGTGTCAAAAACAAAGAAAAAAAAAAAAAAGGTGTGGAAAAGGTGTGAGGAAAGAGCCAATCAAAGCTTCTACTTTGAGAAGACTCTTTTAGCCACCAACAAACTGGGACAGCTCAGGGCTTCCTAACCTGGGGCAATTTAGTAAATTTCACTCTCCTGGGAATGTTCTTACTGTAGTAAGACCTTGTGACTGTTCAAACATCCTGATTTCAGCATCTCAATGAAAACATTAACTGTTGTTTTAAATTACAAAAAAATTTAGTAACCAGGAAAATAATGATTCCTCTTTGACTTTCCATGTAGCACCCAAGGTGTCAGAATTCTGGGGCTAGCATTCTGACAAGGGCATACACGAAGATTTAACATGCAAGTCAAAGGGGAATAAAGCGGCAGCTGACTATTTTGTTGATTGAATCTCTGCTTTACTTTTTTCTTTAGTAGGAATTTAGGAGTAGAACAAGGTGTGGAAAGAAAATTAGGAAAAAAAACCATAAAGAAACAGAGACAAAAAGAGTTAACTCATACCTGGTAATTTTCTTGGAGGTGATTAGGTTGGGGGAGTGTATTTCACATTACAGAAAATTGAGTCATAGATCCAATCTAGTGTAGGATTTGTTTTAACCAAGCCTGTTATCTTTAATGGGACTGTTTATGCCTACAGAACTGAGTTTACAAAAGATCTTTGCTGTTTTGAGTGCTTTAGACAGGCATTTGAAGGCAAAAAAATGCATATTCTGCAGATTTGTTATAAAAAAATAATTACTATTACCATGGACAGATATGAATTAGCAAGACAATCATAAAGATTGTAGGAAGATATTCCTAGAGTAGATAAAGTATAATAGATTCCAGTTCTCTAGGAGAATTTAATGGAATTTGTCATGAGAGTCCATTGTTAAAATTAATGGCTTATGTTGCTTACAATGATATGTTATCTAGCAGTCAAATTTGGTTTTGATTCAGAACTGACTCCAGCTAATTCTAATTTCCTAAATGATCTTTTCATTAAGTATACCACAGCCTCAAGATTAAAGATATTTTTTCTAAATTGTGGTGAAATTTTTAGTAAGTTGCTAGCTTATTCTAACAACTAGTTCTTCTCTCAAAATAAAATAAAAAAAAAAATAGACATATTTTCACCCTTTTCCTTTATGTCTACTAAAGATTACTTACAAATAATTATTAAAAATTATGTATAAATTCACTCGTACGATGTTATTCTTTTCTCCTTCAGAATAACTGTACAAAAAATGAAGGACATTTTTTCCAGATTCTATTTCTGTAATATTACTAATTTTTCTGTCAAAGTTGCTTTTCTTTTTGGGAGATTGGTGTTGTGTTACTGATTCTTTCTTCCAACATAATTTGAAGCTCATAGAAAAAAAAAAAATGCTTCCCAAATACAGTCTCTTTCCAGTATATGTAAGGAAAATTCTGAATTAGGGAGCTTGAGGATATCTTCACGACTTGCTTAAAGGAAGGGTTTATTTGACACAAAACCATCCTTCCACACCAGTTGCAGATTTGTAAATGGGCTGCTTGGCTGCTAGGTCCACACTTGGACACAGTGAAGCCTCTAAGGTCATAGTTTTACCTTTATGAGCTGCTTTTTCAAAAATGCCAGAACAGTACTGACAAACAGCACAGAGCCACTGGTGATTTAGAAATGCTCCATCACATTTCTTCTCTTCTGTTGCTAACATTATTTTTAGTTGAATATATTAACAGAAATTACTGCTTCTGAGAAAAATAGAACCCTGTTTTTCTGATTTGCCTTTTCATTTACAAGATCTGCAAAGAGTACTTTTCTTTGAACTAACACTTAAAGCACAGTCTTTATTTACACAGATGTTTCTTTCTTAAATCCATTTATTTATTTATGAAGATTTATGAAGATTGTACTGTTTCTTGTGGAAACAAACTTGATTTTGCATTATTTTCATTTTCAGTCAAAAATTCTTAAGGATTGCAGCTTGTGATATCAGGAATCTTTATAACTCTGCCTTTGATATGTGTGCAAAACTGTGTAGTACAACAATTCAAAACAAGAAGGAAAAAGTTGTGATTCCTTCTTTCCTAGAGGCTTTCCATCATTTATATTCACCAGCGAAAGGTTGGCATGTACCTCAAGGACTAATGATAATGAAAAATGTTGTATTAAAGAAGAGAAATCTTTCATAACTTGCATACTAACACACTGAACTCATTACAGCTTGTCTTACTACAGCATGCTCTTTTATGTCTGCCGTAATGCACTTCATTTTCAAGAGACTGTGACGTGCACTGGTTCTGCAAGCATTTTTTCTCTTCCTTATTTTCAAAAGCTGCCTTTGGTTGTCATAAACTACTCACTTATTGGAAACAAATTAGGCACTAGGGTTTTCTGCAGTTTCTGACTAATATCAAGATCTGAAAAAAATATATTTAAAATGTATCTGGGGCAAGTAATTGTTTTCCATTTTCCTGGAGCAGAGTACTGGTGATGTTGTAGCTCAGGAGCTGCCAGCAACCTCAGCATTTTTATTAAAATCGTGAGTTGTTTGTGGCATTGGCTGTCTTTTTGTTTGCTTTTGGTAGCACGTGCAGGGAAACTGTGTTCCTGGTTTGCGATTGTAGACATTATTATGCTATGAGTAGTCAATGACAAGCATACATTTATAAAGTGTTTATAGATAAATTGTAGTAATTAACTCCATGTTGAAATTTGGAATACTTTGGAAGTGAAACACGGTTTTGGTTTTGCTACATACTATTTCTACAGGTGTGGCCACAGCTCTGGGGGTACACATCCAACATTTGCTATGACACTTCATTTTGCCATTAAGTAAACTGTTCAGTCCTTTAATTTTCCTCCTTAAAAAAACCCCCAAAAAACCAACAAAAACCCACCAGTATTAATATTCCTAGCTACATTCACTAGAAGTATTGCAATGAATAATTCTTTGCTCTCAATGTGCCTTCTATTTCTCAAGCAACTCCCACTGAACCCTTGACTCAATAAAATACATAAACACATTTGACTTTAAACCAATCTAAAATAAGGAAAAATAGTGGAAAGGTTGGAAATGAGCCTATGAATATCTGTAAAATGTCTCTCAAAATCTTTTTCTGCAATTGATTTTAAGTAACCTGTGTCAAAATCTTGATGAAAATGGAAAAAATGTCATGCAGAGAGACAAAAAATAATTGAATAGTAGTCGCAGTTTTGCAAAGAGCTCTGCTTCAGTAACTATGAAATCAAATTGCTCTGATTAAGTGATAATAAAAATATGTTTAAGATATGAAAGCATTCCATTTCAGTTGTCCTAAAGGACTTGTCTGTTAGAAATATACTTTGCATTTGAATATGTATTTTTACATTTTGCATTGATTATGTCCAACTTGATTCTTTATAGTTCTATGAACTCTGTGTTCTGTGCCTTTTTCAAAGATAACAAAGCCTTCTTAAAAGAAACTCAGCTACTTGACATCATGCTTTAATATACTATGATGAGATTGACCTAGACTGATATTCTCAATAGAAAAGTGACTATAAATATGATATGATGAGTTTTCAGAAAGGCAGAAATAACATTCAAATTTAAGTTAAATAAAAGCTTAAGCTATCTGAAAGCTATCTTTAGAACACTGAAAACTCAGTCTTGTTTAGTGTAATCTCCAACTCTGCAAGTAAGGTAAACATAATTTAGTTTTATTCCTATAATTGAACAAGAAGAAATCTACACAAACTAACAGTACATTTCAACATACTGCATCAAAAGATACTTGTCACCTGCTCCTATTTTAGATGGCATATCCTTGAGCAATAAAACAAATTTTCAAAAACAATTAAGAAGTCAACATAAGTTGAATGAATAGAGTAATGGCAATAATTATCACATTACTTCAGTTCACCATTAAAAAAAAGAAGAAAACACTCAATAAAATCAGTAAGAACCTGCTTCCCTTTTAATCCAGTTTGGAAGACAAAATATGTAAATGCCAAGAAATTATACATTCCTCATACTAAGTGGGTTGTTTCGTTTTTGGTTTTTTTTTTTTTTTAAAGAAAGGCAATGGGAAGAGAATTATGGGAAGAAAAATATGCCAGTAAAGAGAAAGATTAAGTAGTGTGAGGCTGAGGGTGAGAGTCTTTGGAGAAGACTTTGGAAAGAAGTGGTAGAAAACCTTTGGTAGTCTGCAATTAAGCACTGATGTTGACATCAGTGTTAATGGTGGTGTCAGAGATCTGCATGTACAGGTTACTGAACACTTCAGAAATATCTGTTGTTGATACTATTGCTGTGTTTGTGACAGTATTTTTGTGTTACTCAATGTTAAGTCATTTTCAAACTGTAACACGTAACATGTAACAGACATGTAAATTCCAGTAAAATCATTGTGAATCTGAAACCTGCCTCTTTTCTGTGCCCTACGCCAAGACCAAACTGTGCCAGATGAGGCTCACCAAAAACTTGACACTGCCCTAGATTTAGGTAGGACAGAGTTATTTTCTTCCCAGTAGCTGGTGTAGCTCTGTGGTTTGGATTTAGTACAAGAATAATAACACACTGATGGTTTAGTTGTTGCTGAGCAGTGCTTCCCCTAAGTCAAGGAGTTTTCGGTTTCCTATGTTCTGCCAGGAAGCAAGTGCACAACAATCTTGGGGGAGCATGGCCAGGACAGCTGACCCAAACTGGCCGAAGGGACATTCCATACCCGAGAACATGATATTCAGAATATAAACTGGGCGGAAACTGGTCAGGAGCCATCAATCCCTGCTAAGGGACAGGCTGGACATCGGTCAGTGGGTGGCTAGTAATTGCATTGTGCATCACTTGATTTTCTTGGGGTTTATTCTTCTTTCTCTTTTTTATTACAATAATTATTATTATTATATTTTAATTTTTCCAATTATGAAACTGTCCATATCTCAACCCACTAGTTTTTAACTTTTTTTTCTGATTCACCTCCCCATGCCATCAGGGTGGAGGAGGAGAGCAAGCGAGCAGCTGCATGGTGGGGTTATACCACAACAAAGATCAAGAAGAGGTAGGAGAATGGTTAGGAAAGCAGAGATCACTGAATTTGGACAATGCAGTCTCAATATCACATGGGGATTGCTGGGTCTGGTATGGCTGCCTTTCCCAGGCTTGGCTGCATAATGTTCAAACTGGCTTGAAATAGCATTGCTGTCCTTTGCGAGTCTGAGCGTAAGGTAAACTAGAACATACATTTGTTAACCATAAAATGCTCTGATGCCTACTCAGGCAGCTCAGAAGCTTAACAGTTAGCAAAAAAGACACATTTGTAGCATGCCCTTGGAGGGAAAACTGCAAGTGGTAAATTGGTCAGCCATCCCAAGCCTTACTTTGGCTTTGTGAAGGCAAGTTACATTGTACATTGTCAAGTACTGATACTGAACTGACCTCTGGATAAGTCAAAGCTACAGTCAGCATACTAACATCAGGTTTTATTCAAAAAAATGACAAATTCAGCCAGTGACAGAACTTTGTGTCCTGCCATTCACAAATATATTCCTTTTAATTATATACTTTATATACTTCACTGCGCACATTTTTAAATTCTGAAAGTTTCCATTAAATTTTAAGCTCAAACAGCACGCCAAGATAGGGATTTAATCCTTCAAACTCTGATGATATTTGCAGGTCTAGGTCCTTGACTGACTTCTTTTTTATTTTATGGAAATTTAATGCAAAGCTTATTTCAAGTGCTACATACCAGTGACACATCAGAAATAGTTACGATTTTTCTTTTCATTAAGAAATAGAAAAATCAGAATCTGAATTGAAATGAAAATACTGAACCAGTTTTAGGTATTTCTTAATAAGAAATTAAAGCATGAAATTATATCTTCATGTAAATGTAAATTTCAACTTTACGTTAATGAAAAATAATTTTTAACTATATAAAAGCTTGCCTGAACTTAGTATGAATCCAGTAAGGTTATTTTAAACAAATATGGTGTAAAGCTCTGTTGAAATACATTTTTTGCTCTAAAAAGTCATAATAAAAGAACCCCTCTGCAATGTACTAGGTATATTTTACTATTTCCTCCACTCTTTCTTATAAATGAGTATTTATATCAAAATCAGTTTAGACAGGTGAAAATAATAATATTATACAGCAAAAAGAACAGTCAAGATACACTCAATCCCTTGGTTTTTTTGAGGAAAAATAAAAAGGCAATGACAGAAATAACTTTGCTCTTATTAACGTTTGAGGTGACTGAATCAAGGTACAGAAATGTTCCATCATTTTATGTCTCATAAAGGCAAGTGAAGATATTTTTGCCAAACAACTTTGTTGATTGGAAGAACAATCAAAAAAACGAGAGTGCTGCATAAGATTGAAAATAGTCTGAATTCAGAAGGATAAAGCTGAATCATTTGCAATTATCAGGAACAAGAGGACTGAAAACAAAACTGGGAAAAATGATTTAAATTACGTGTTGCAATAAAGCAAGACAGAAGCTGTGTCTTCAGAGTAGTCATAGTTTCTTAACTGGAAATATTGAGTCACTCAGAAGCTCAACCTCTGCACGCACACACACACAAAAAACCCCAAACCTGACCAAACACCCCAGCATAATTTTCAAGCATAATTTTCTTTGTTACCTTTTTTTAAAATCTGGTTTATCCAATAACTGCACACATATATTTTCAATTTTTTTCTTTCTCTGAACATAACTGTTAGAAACTTGACTTCATTTTTTTTTTTTAATAGAAGTTATATTTTAATGTAATACTGGGCCTGGGACATGAGAAAAACAGGCACTCAGGCAGAGATAGGGCCCAGGGAAAAAGAAAAGCTAACTGCATAAATTAGTGTTGCAAACATGCAACAGAAAGGATATAACTGTGGTCCCACTAGCCTTATTCCAGTTATTCCCTCATTTTGAATTAATTTTCAAACATTTAGAGACAATTTAAAATTGTAAACTCAGTAGAGCATAACAGAAAAAAAAAGATTATGTTGGTAACTCAATGTAAGATGCTTAAAAACAACAGAAAAAATATTCTCTTGTTCAAGTTTACACATAACGTCATAATTTTATTGTATCAGCAAGTAATGATTCAGAGATTTGCACAGATCATAGACTCACAGAATATCTCAACTTGAAAGGGATCATAAAGTCCAATTTTCGGCTCCTTACAAGACTAACTAACACTAAATCATATGGCTAAGAACATCATCCAGACACTCTTTGAACTCTGACAGGCTTGGTGCCATGATCGCTTCCCTGGGGAGCGTGTTCCAGTGACCAGTGACCCTCTCAGTGAAGAACCCTTATCTAATGTCCAATCTGAACTTCCCCTGACACAACTTCATTCCATCCCCTCATGTCTTATGGTCAGTCACCAGAGGAGATCAGCATCTCCTTCTCTGCCCCTTGAGGAAATTGTAGACTATGATGGGGTCATGCCTCAGTTTTCACTTCTCCAATCTTATCAAGCCAAGTGACCCCAGCTGCTTCTCCTAACTCTTGCCCTCAAGACCTTTCATCATCTTGGCTGTGCTTGTCTGGACACACCTTGATGATTGATGTTCTCCTTATATTGTAGCACGCAAAACTGTCCCCAGGACTCGAGGTGAGTGCAGAGCAGAGCAGGACAATCCCCTCCCTTGCCCAGCTGGTGATGCTGTGCCTGAAGCCCCCCAGGACATGGTTGGCCCTCCTGGCTGCCAGGGCACTGCTGACTCACGGTCACCTTTCCATCAACCAGGACCCCCAGGTCCCTTTCTGTGAGGCAGCTTTTCAGCCTGCTGTCACCCAGTTTGTATATACAACCCTGATTAGCCCATCCAAGGTGTAGAATCTGGCACTTGCTCTTAAATTTCATGTGGTTGGTGATTGCCCAACTCTTGAGTCTATCCAAGTCTCTTTAAGGCCTCCCTGCCTTTGAGAAGTTCACAGCTCCTCCTAGTTCAGTATCATCAGCAAACTTACCTTCTGTACACTTGACTCCTACCTCCAGATCATTTGTAAAAACAATAAAGAGCACCGTCCCTAAAACTGAGCCCGGGGGAAGCCCACTGGCAGCCAGCCTGATGTAACCCCATTTACTATAATCCTCTGAGCACGACCTGACAGCCAATTGTTCACCCAATGTATTATGCACTTGTCTGTGGACTAGAACATGGGACATTTTGCCCTGAAGTGTACTGTGGGAGACACTATTCAAACCTTTCTAAAATCCCAAACCACCACATCTACTGGCTTTCCTTGGTCAGCTAGGTGGGTGTCCTCATCATAAAATGAAATTAAGTTGGTTAAGCAAGACATGAACGTGAGCTGGCAATGACCCATGACTGCGTTGCCTCTTAGGTGTTTTTCATAACTTCTTGTAACTTCCAGAACAACTTTCTCCATCAATTTTACCAGGCACTGAAGTGAGATGTACAGGACTGCAATTAGCAGGGTCTTCTTTCTTACCCTTTTTGAAAACTGGGACAAGATTTTTCAGCTTCCAGTTGACTGGAAACTCAAGGAATCCCAAGACTGTTGAAAAATGGTAGAGAGAAGTCCCACAACAACATGAGCCAGCCCTTTCATTATCCAGGGATAGGAAAACAAGAATAAACACAAAGGATGAATTTTTAAGAGGATAGTATGTATCTAAATGTTACAGCATTCCTCTGAGTAAAAGATCTGTAATACCTTTGCCTTGATAAAAATTCCTGTATTTGGCTTCATGTAACAAAAAAATTTTGTGTTAAAAAGTAAAAACGTTTTCAGGAGTACCAGTGATATACCACCCTGAAAGGCAGTAGCAATTAAGTAGCAATTAGCTGGAGTAAGGACAAGGGGATGTATCAGATAAATACAGAAAAAAAACACTGCATGGTTAATCTTGCAACATCTCTATGAAAGGACAAATGGCCTCTCTTCGACAGGAACACAATAAAGAACTCAGTGCTATGGACACCAAACCATAATATTGCATTTATGAGTATATGGTTGCTTTTTACTTTGTGGAGCAGCCCTTTTTTCCCCTTTTCTTTTCTTGTGACTGGATAAATTTCTCTATCAGGAAAAAATATTTGTTAAGATGAAGTCAGTGCTGACAGAGAGCACTAACAAAGTTGGAGTGATCCACAATAAAATAAGCCATATAATGAAATAAACATGTTTAAGACAGATGAAAATATTTTAATTAGATTCTGAGCAATTAATGGTTGAATTACTTCTGCTTGATGTACAATAAATTTTGTTGTGTATGTTTTTAAGGAGGCAACCTGTTTGAGGGAGGACACAAATTTTGGCGTAGTTGAATCAGTTTTGGGTGTGCTTTTTTTCTTCTTTGGGAAACAAAGGATGTATTTTTTCCCTAAGTTAATACAAGCTCTAACAAGGATATGATTCTAAAAAATCACTAAAGAATCACAAAAAACCAAAAAAACCCCATCAAAATAAAAAAAACTCCCAAACAATCTGAACAAACAAGAGCAGCTTTGTCATGGTGTTGCTAAGACATTGATTTACTGAAGGAGCCTCTCAGAATTGCAGTCTTCTGTTAGTGCCACCTGGTGCAGTAGGGTTGTTCTTCTGATGCATCAGCTGTTAAGAAAATGCATGGTCATTCATATTCGCAGTGGGACTTCATCCTCCCCTTTGTGCTCTTTTCTCTTTCTCATTGGAAAATTGCTATGATATTATGTGTGTACATGAGTGGAACTATCCCTAATCTAAAGAGTTATATCACTTGAATTATTTAAGGAAAGAAAGAAAATATGATAAATGTGAGGGTAGTTTTGTTTCTCAGGCCATATCCTGTCTCTGAAGTGCTGATGCAGATCAGTGGAACTACTCAGTGTGTAAAATAAAACATGCATATAAGAGCGAGGTCAGAAGTTAGTTGCAGCAGCAGATAAAACAAATACATTTGACTTTGTACTGAAGGGGACTACGAGACACTGCACTGGCATTTACAATTTATCAGGGGAAAGTAACGATCAGTTAAAACATAACCACTTTCGCTGACTGTGCCTAAGGCTCAGATATGGCAAGACTAGTTCTTATTTGGCACCCAACTTTTCATTTCACCAGGATGGAAACCTAGATGTGAACTAGCAAGTTAATTATCTTCCTGAATTTGGGTTTTCCCCTTCTTGGAATCAGTGTGATGCTGGAAGTAAGGACTAATAATTTCATTTTTGTCACTCTAGGGCCACACATATGATTTAGATGTCTGTTTAAGAGTCTGAGTACCAGTGATAATTGGGTTGCAAATTACACTCCTCTTTGTTTGCGATTTGGTTTATCTTAAGTTTCTTCTGCTATGTAGCATATGTTTACAAATAAAGGATATTTAGTCTATGATTTGTTCCATAGATAATATCAGGATCAGGGATATGCTGGCACAACAGTTTTCAAAATCCAAAAGCATTAACAACAGTGACATTTGCTTTCAGTGCTTACATATATATAGTGAAAATAAAGATGTTCTGATTTCACTATGGGTGGTATGGGCTGCCTAATAACGCATATCAGCAGACAGAGTAAATCACCATTTCATTGTTATATTAAGAAACATGCCTAATCATTGACATTGTGGCATGCAACACAATGCTCTTGAATACTGAGTCAGCCATTAGAAACACAGGTGACTGAAAGAACATGTTCTAGTAGTATGTACGGTCTTTCTCTCTCTGTATATACACACGCATGAAGCAGTCAACTAAATCTAAATCCTGTTGCGCTCTGGTTGGAGTGTCAGGTTCAGTGGAAGTAGAGACCCCCTGTGTCTCTGAGGCTAGATGTCACTAATCAGCTCATGTGTAGTACTCAGCTCCTGGGATATTTAGTAGATCCAGAGCTGATCCCTTTGCAGGCGGACTCAGGAGGTACATTTGATTCCTACTGAATCCCTGTGACAATATATAAACATCCTGGAACGGTCACACTGGTGGATTTGTAAAACAAAAAATTGCTGTCCTGACTTTGCCATTTGGTTTAGGGCAAGTTTTATCACCAAAGGATACAAGTTCTTTAAAGGTCCATTAGCAATTAGGTCTGTGTTTGTCATGTGTACTGCATCATTTTTCTACCTTACCCTCTTCCCTTGAGAAGTGTGAGTTTAGTATTTTGAAGTATATTTTGATTGGGACCTTTTTTTCCTCCCCAATGGAAATGCTGCTAAAGGGCGTTCAAGGCTAATGAAGAAAAAGGTATCTTACACTTATGGAAGACATTGAAGTTTATTATGGCCCTTATTTCTTAGGAGAAACTATTTCATGGTTTTGAACCACCTCCCCGCTGAATGTCTCATCTTATACAGGTAAGCTATGTCTTTATGGTAGAAGGTTCTACTGCAGTGGAGGAGAAAGTTTATGACTGAAATCTTTATCTTGGAACTTCAGGTCATCTATTAGCTATGCTGGGCGTATGCCACAAAGCACTTTAAGAATAAAGAATATAGTTTGAGACCAGGTCATTTGGTCCATCCAGTCACATTTTTTCTATGGAGAGAAAGAGAGGAAAAATTTTTATCTAGACTTTTCAGTTTGATTTGACATCCTCAGGCATTATACAAATGTATATAAATGCAGAATTATTGTATGTTAACTTATATTTGGCAGGGATTAAAAGCAGCAACTTGCACAATACCCTAACGTTTGTAATAAACTTGAGACCTATGCATGGTCAAGTGTGTGCATGCAAACAGAGTGCATCATATATCTGCTGTAACACATACACACAGAGAAAGATATTACTATATAAAGCATATTAAAATTACTGCCTATTCTAGCAAACACCAGTTTCTGTTATGCTTTGCCAAAACTGCAGAAGAGAGAAATATTTTACCGGTTTTTCATGCCTGAATTGACTGCTGCAGATGTATATAGAGGACTTTTGTTCCAGAAGAAGTATTCAGGATGAATCAATAAATCCTGATGTCATCTATGCTGCTTTCTGCAGTCTCCATTTCCTTCTCAGTCTCTCATTGCAAGGTCGTTAGACTTCTGCATTCCAGACAACTAAATTAATATGGGCAGGTTTTTTTTGTCTGTCGAAGGCTGGTAATCAACTTTGGGAACTCTAAGAACACAACATCCTCATACTGGTGCTGTGATTTTTATTGGCTCTGAATATACTCGTTTGCTTGACAATATTAATTATTGCTTATAAAGATAAAGAATAAAAATTGCCTTCCAGTGGAATTATTGCAAAGCTCCTCTGGTAAATAATTAAAATAATATACATTACCATTCTGCAGAGGAAAGGAGGAATCAGTCTCTCCTTTTCTTACTGCATTTGAGAGTAAGCCTGGGAGTCTGTGATGAAATCAAGACAATTTTAGATTCCTGCTCCAGATAATATAAACAGAATTTTTGGGATGTTAAAGGCTGATCTGGTATAAACTGACTACAGGATCAACAGTGCAGAAAAACCAACTGCATTGGTTGATTTACTTCAACTTATACCCTTTATGCAGAATCAGGTATTGTCCAGAAGCTTCATTCTACCTTGATTCTGGAAAAGACATCACCTGTTGTCCCACAGCTGGCATGAAGCCAGCATAAAAATTAATGCCATGTACAGTGGTTAATTTGACAGAAATGCATTCGCATCCACATATCTGAACTAGACTGAATCTTCACTCTCAAGGTGTCAATGCAGTTATATCAGATATCAGCCAGTGTGGGCTGTAGCCTGGAAAGGACTGTCCTTTGGCAAGAACAAAAATATGGCTTCACTGCATGTAAAACTTCCATGATCTCAGTAGAATTATATGACTGTTTTTCAAAGCCACTCTCAAAGAGTGCTGTAAAAATGTAACGCTATTTTTTAACCACTCTATCCATACTCCAGTCTAACACTTATTTGAGAATCCTAACCTTGAAGTTTAAAGAAGAGGGGGAAAAAACCCATGATGTTTACAGACATTTCCTTCCCATCCCCTAAGAAAAGTAAGCTTGCTATGACACAGAGCAGAGGGCAAGGTCTGCAATGCTACCTGCGCACACACCTATCAATTTCAGAATCTGAATTGCCATTCCCTTGCAAAGGCAATAAACACAGTAATATGTCTTGGATGAAAAGCAAGAAATAATAGGATTTGCTAGGTAGCAGACAGAAAAATCTGCCTAGAAAACACGCAATAGGGTAATCTCATTACCAGAGAACATTCAGGAAATTAAAACTAAAAATGCAATGTGAATACGTTTAAACTAAAGACTGTTAAGCCCCCAAACATATTTGTAGCAAGAGTAAAATGACAAATGACTGTGGCAGCATAATTCTCCCCTCTCAAAACAGTGGTAGTTTCTAGTGTGCTGTCCATTCATTTTCAGTCTCTTGATTAGATAAATCTCACAAGTCCTGTAGTAATGGCACATATATTCTTGTGATGAAGCTGCAGGAAGGAAGAGAAAAAAAAACTGAATAAAAGAGTGTCTGTCTGTGTGTCTTAACTGCTGCACTAAAAGGGCTCATGTAGAAGTTTTTTATGTTTTGTAAGGCTTATTGTCTTTGTCCTTTATTGAACACTAGAAACACTAAAATAAATAAAATGCTTATGACAAGAATACCAACCACTATTTGTCTATGCAATGAAGTATTAAAAATTGCTGTCTTTACAGATTTTTTTCATTTTTCTTTTTTATACTCCTGTAAATTGAAACTTATAGTTTGACTAACAGATCTTTCTCTTCTTGAGCTCATGCTAGAGTTCCTTAAAAGAAATAAATATTAACGTATTTAGAAGCAATTGCTTCTGCTTCTCTGTTTTTCCTCTCTCAATTCTTCTGCCTTAAAGAATTGAATGGTGTGGAAATGATTGACAGTTTAATGAAACTTAAACTGTTCTATTGTTTTATGTTTAATATGGGTTTAAAATATTTCCACCAGGAGCAGTACCATTGTGCTGGATTTTATCACTGAGAGGTTTGCTTGCTTACCACACAAGTCTGGCTGTATCAGCAATGACTGGATGTCACCCCATGTTTAAATGCTCTCATGCACCCAGGTTGTGCTTGTTTCCACTGTCCCATGAGTCAATTTGGCTGTCAGCCAGACTGAACACTTTTCACTGTGCTTCTCTGAAGGAATACTAGCATTCTTGGAGCAACAGTTTGTCAGCAGTTTCTAATGTCTCAGCTCCTTTCAGCTGGACAATGAAGTCCTCAGTAGATGGAAATTAGGCTCCTTTTACCCCAGCCTGTCAAAATGGTGTATTGGTGCTGCACTGCTTCAGCCGTTGGAGTTCCCACTCTGCTTCTAAGGAGAACAACACACTGCATATATAGAGACAGATATCTAAGCACAACAGCTGGAAGTCTTCTTACTCCAAACTGTGAAAACAATTTTTTTCAGCTCTGGAATGAGCCCTGCTCTAATCTCCAGGAAAATGTGGTTTTTTCCCCACTTGTAATCCTGCAGGATAATTCTAGGATGACAGTGCTTTCCTTTCCAGCTAGCTATAGTTTGTTTCTTGAGTTCAAAAGTGGCACTGCATAGCACAAAACTCTTCCAAGAAAAGGATTCCTTTCTGTCTTAGGTAGTACTGACTTCTCTTCTGCCCTTCTAATGTCATTTAGAGCCAGCTGGCAATGAAAGGCTAGTTTTGGCTGAAGCTGCTACTTCAATAAACATCTGCCAAAACTGCAAAATCTGCTTGGTAGAAACATGTCTAAGGGACAATTCAGAGAAGTGCAATAGAGGACACAGCAAGAGCTAGCTAGCCTCTGGCTGTGTCTCCCTGTGTGCCGTAACAACAGAATTGCATAACATCTAGAAGGAACGTACCTTGGGCAAATACCTGCTGTCCATGTTGTGACCAGTGTCTCATTTTGAAAAGCCTGGATAAGGCTTTGAGCAACCTGGTCTAGTGGGAGGTGTCTCTGCCCATGGCAGGGGTGTTGGGACTATATAATTCGTAAGGTCCATTCCAACCCCTTAACATTCTATGATTCTATGAATTCAGGACTGGCTATAAGAATTAACATGCTGATCAATTCAGAGTAATTTTGCCAGCAAATTCCACTTCACTGGATTTTAATTGTCCAAGATGGTGTACAGGAAAGCAGACCATCATTCAAGTTACCCTACGCAAGTTGTTAAAGACACACAACACTTCAGGCAGCCTTGGAAACAAATATTTGGGGATTGTCATTTCAAACAGCAGTGACTAGCAGTTCAAAGGAATAGATAACCTTAGGATTCAGCTGCTTAACCCAAGCATTTCTTGCTGTGAATTAAATTAAGCTGAAAGCAAATAGAAATGCATAAATACAAAATCCAGAAAAATCTAAGGAAAGGATGACTAGGGAGGGGAAAAAGTAGAAAAGAAAGGACACTCCATGCTTGTGTCTGTCTAGCACATAAGTTATCTCTGAATTTTTCTGTTCTTATGATTCTGCTATCAAGCTTCTATATGATTATGACAATAAGCTTGCAAGTACTTCATAGTATTCCTAGCCAAGGATCATTGCTCTCATCCAACCCTTAATTTTTCAGGCTGTATCATGGGAGTAAATCCTAAACCCAGCATATCCTACACTTCCATTACAGTTTTTGGAACATGATCTAAACTCAAGTCTCTCCTCTTTAAATGTATCTTTTTATTACCCTAGTTATAAATTGTTTATTCCTTCTTTGTAGGTGCTAATACCAGAGTAATGACTAAAAGAGAGTTTTCACCCAGACAGACAGACGAGGTGAGATTCATCTCACTTAGTTTAGACATTTGAAATCGTAGAAACACATAGAGATCTGTCTCTTAGATAACTTTGGGCTCAGTTGTGAACAAAGAACAAACTATGGATTTTTGGGGAATGACTCATCTGCTTTATTTTAGACATCTACACTCAGATGAATTACTCTATAGGAATACTACTTTCTTTCAAATGAGCATAAAGGAAGCCCAAGGTGGCCAGCAGCCACCATGTAGACATCTGCATTATTGGTCAATAAATCCTTATTTTAACAAATTTAACAAGCACTATCCCGTGGTTGGCCAAGCTTTCAGGAACCTATTACAGCTGTACAGAGCACAGAATTCTTTTCTACAGATCTGGGAAATGTTTAATCCCAAAGCAAATCTTTCTTATACATGAGCTTCATAGTTTATGCATGTGCACATCAATCCTAATTGTTCAAATTAAATGGTCAAGAGTCTTGCACTCATTTAATGACAGGGCTTTGTTTGCAAACAGGCACAATAGTGACCTGTGCTATTGTCAGATCCTGTGCTGATAAGCAGAGTGCATTTCAACAGCTTTCTTGCTTCTGTCATTCAGTGCCTCTTTCTAACAATGGTTCCTTTCACCCTCTCTTGAAATAAAGGTAGCACGTTTTGTCCTGCTCTTGGTCATTAGATTTGCACTCCAGATTGTTTCACAAAAAGAATCTGTGCACTTACGTGTGGTAGCTTTCCCTGTCTTGTTACAGTGAAGTTGCAGCTGCAGCTGTTATCTATGTTATGTTTTTAACTGTCATGTAAAGTTTTATTTAGAAACAGAAACAGAGAGATGGTAAGCTAAAATGTCAGTACATGAGGAAGGAGCATAAGGAAAATGTAACAGTGAAATTTTTTTTCATGTTTAAAATAGCATTCACATCTTATCTTGAGGAGAAGTAATGAGAACTTAAATATATACCTACATGGTTTTTTTTCAGTTATTTTCCCTTCTCCTTTTTGCTGGAAATAACTTTTAAGAAATCAGTATAGCTGAATCCAGCTTCTTACTCAGATCATGTCTTTCATCGTAGCTTAGGCATCTCAAAAATATCACCACCTTCCCATTCCTTGGAGAAGAGCTAAATCTAGGTTGTAAATTTCAAACGAGGTGGAAGAATTTTATATGAAGTAAAGGTTTCGAAATAAGTTTAAAGGGGCTGACAAAAATGTAAAGACAGTTCAGAAAAACAAAAAAAAACCACAACCAAAATTAATGCAGATGCATTAAAATTAGAGGTGAAATAAAAAACTGTTATCTGGGAGAGTGACTGGTTGTAGGAATTGGCTTCTAAATTTAGAGTGACAAACATCCTCATCTGAAATACATCATTCAAGACCAAATTCTTGCCTAGAAGATATAACTGAATATCCTCCCGTTCTTTCTTCTTCCCCCAGCTTTATATACTGGAATGATGCCATGGGGTGTGGGGTATCCCTTTGGCCAGTTGGGATTAGCTGTCCTGCCTCTGTCCCCTCCCAACGCCTTGTGCACCCCCAGTGCTGGTGGGGTGAGGAGCAGAAAAGGCCTCGATGCTGTGCAAGCCCTGCTCAGCAGTAACTAAAACACCCCGGAATTAAAAACGTTGTTTCCACAGCACAAATTCAGAACACAGCCCCATACTAGCTACTACGAAGAAAATACCAAAAGCAAGCCAGTTTTCGTAAACCTGGTTTATGTAAGAAATTATATCAAAGTATTGTACAAAGAGCCTGAAATTTGGTATGACTTAAATTGCACTGCTCATAAAAACATAAATTATTTTAAATTCTGAAAACACGTTTAATTATTGCAATAAAGAATTATAGTTTTGTCAAACATTTTACTAGAATGCATTCAAACAATCATTTAGAGGTTAATTGGACAGATACCTGTGGTTAATCTTTGTTAATTTGGAAAATTACAACAAATAATTTACAGTTATTTTAAATCTAATACTTTAATCCATCAGAAAATATTCTGATGACATTGACCATTACTTTTATTATATGAAAAAATTAGTTTTAGATAAAACTAGTGTTTAAATTATGAAAGGAATTGTATTTGTTAGCATTTGAATTAACTTTGATTCTACTCTTTTACTGAAGGTCATAGAGTTTAATTGACATTGATGAAGTCTTATATTCAAGTGACCTATGGTTGACACTAATAATGACAAAATCTTCTTTCTGGAAGAAGAGGATTACCGTGGTAGACTTTAAATAACTCGGCATTTTCAGTGAGATGACCTTGTTATTTGCATTATTCATGGTATTTCTGGTGGTAAATATAAAGGAATATCAAGAAGAAGTGATGACAGTGAGATGCCCAGATCCAACAGGTGTTTAAAGGAGCAAGAAGTCTATGTAAATGTACTGAAATATGCTATAGCTGCCCATTCTAGTCAGAGTAAATTTTTAGGAATGTTTCAGAAGTTTTTAATATTTTGGGTTGGGTTTTTGTTGTTGTTTTTTGCACCTTGTCTGTTATGTTCAGAACTTGCAAGAAATAGAAATTCGATAATATACAATGAAGAGATTAATTGAGCCAGTGGGAAGAAAAGATATATGATCATGCTGGTGTGAACACACTTCGGTAAATAAATGACATGAATACTCAAAATATGATAACTTTAGCTGCACTACCAGAATTTAGTATCATGACATCATGGACACTATGAGAGACACACAAAAGGAGGTGATGAAGTTTTGCAGTATAAGACAGAAAGAAGTAAGGAAGTTGGCAAAGATTCTAGGAAGGAATAACAGTGGTCAGCCTTGGGGACTCATCCTGTACTTGTTCAGGATATACTGAGGACATACAAGAACTTGCAAATCCTTGGGCACCATATAATATTTTTTTTATCTTTGTTCAATCTGCAGACCAAGTGTCTGCAAAGTCAACAGTATATGCTTACCTCACCCTGTGCACGTGGCAGAAGTGTTCACCTGTGGGTTCCTTGGATATGTGTATCAGTAGCATATCACTTTACTGGTCTTTGTTTTAAAAACAGTGTTGGGGCTGAGGGATACTGAGCCAAAGAGTATAATTTGTAAAGCTGGGCTGCTTCTTATTGCCTAGAATATGTAGTGTGTGCTGGAATACTTAGACATTGCAAACTTTTCTCTACAGCCAGAATACCTAGACATATTAAAAAATATAAAATTAACAGATTCAGACAGTAGCTAGACACTAGTACTGTTTACTTAAGAAACCATCAGCTATAAAAGCCACATAAGTTATGAATATGAGCATCCATATGCTTAGATGCAAATTACTGCTCCTATTGCAAATGTCTCTCATGCTCTTATTCATGCAAATGAAGTCAAAGCAAGTTTTGTGTTTGAATTGAGAGCTAAGAATATATCCTGCAGAACAAAGCCATCATCATCATCATCATCATCATCATCATCTTTACATTTTAAACCTATATGCTCATCTCCCAGAGGCAAGCACACTGATGCACGCTGTCTACTTGGAGCCCAGAAGTTTGAGTTAAATCCTAGGCATGAGATTAACCCCAACTCCTTGCACAGCCCTATTGTTTGAAATGTGCTGGTGTCATGTAGTCTTCAGCATAAAATCTCTGCCACCATTACTCCAGACTCTCAAACTGTTTTCTGTTCCTCTGTATCCCTTTTCCTCTTTATTATCCAGAAGCATACATGGAGGAAAAAACAGGCTTTTGGGGAAGGGCTGTGTTTTGCAGTGTGCAAGGAATCTACGCACTGCCGTTGCGTCCTGCTGTGGAAATAAGTGAGTATCATATGAAAGATATAGGTATAGGCTCTGAAGTTCAGTACAGATACGGGGAAAAGCAAAGAATGCTGCTTGAGGATGGCCTCAAAGTTAACCCTAAGAAGCAGCATAGATAGAACCTTAATCTGCACACTGCAAAAGTAACTGAGCTCATATTTTAAGGCACCTTCACTAGCACCTTCATTTTCACAGTATGCTAGTATCTGACAAATGGAACAACTGTGATTTTTCTGGAGACCATTACCAAATGAATCCCAATTGCATAAAAGACTGTTGCATTGTTAGATCTAAAAGGAAACATCAACAAATTAAATGCTAGTGAAATTTGTCTGTACAATGGCTTAACCTATAATTAAAACTAAAGTATTACATTGCAGAGGAAATTCTGAGTAGGAAAGAAGCAGTCTTCAAAATTGTAGCAATTCGATATCTAGTCTGTCAGACAGAGGCTGAAAAGGACTTTCTTCTTTATAGAAGAAAATGATGCATTAAGATAGGTGTATAGATAGATGTAACATTTTGAGGTTACATTCATCCTATACTATTTCCTTGTCATGCTTAGTTTACCAGCAAAACTACAAATTATTTTTCATTTGTTTTCTGCTATTCTTAGCCCTGGAGGGTCAGACTACTTTACGAAAATCAAACTCTACTGTCTTCTTGGCTCTATCTATTGTCATTCTGAAATTGCCAACATGAAGACGACCCTGATCATAATGTTTTTTATTATCAGGCTGTTGTTGTTTATAATTTATGAAGCAGAAGGATACTGGGTATTTTTTTTGTTTGTTTGTTTCCCTCTCCATAAGCTTCACTGATCCTGTATGTCTGAGAACAATATTAATTTTTACTGGTAAGCTGAATAAACACAATTTTTGTTATAGGTGGAGAACACTTATCAACATCAGGGTGTCACTTTGAAGAAGTAACTTTTCTAACCTAATACTTTGAAGTTATCTTTCTTTTCCAATAGTAAATACAATACATTGTAAATCTCAGAGTAGATTCAGCCATTAGTGTTTATAGGTAATGACAGCAGCATGCTTCAATTTTGAGGCCAATAATTCTGCTTTGGTGAATGCCTGCTCATTTTTTATTATGTCTTTTTAGCTTGTAAACCTTCTGTTTGGCTAACAGCATCCTGAGATGAAAATAATTGTCCCTTGAAATGTTCATTGTCAAGCACTATACGGACTTGGCAGACAGAACAGCAGTGTGTTTGCACAGGACATGCGAGTTTGGGGAAGACAGAATCCCCTCGACTCTAAGTTGGCAGATGCTAAAGCACAGCTTTCTAGGAGAGGAATTCTATACTGTTTTGAAAGGAGCTGTGAAACACTCATTCATTCTGGAGCCATAATAATCTTTGACTTGGGACTGCGTTGCGGGTCTTTAGCCCAAAGTCTGAAGCTCTCCGGGTTTCTTAAAAGATCCTGCAAATCTCTTACTAATAGCCTACATACTCCATAGACTCTTTATAATGCCCAGATGGGTGTGTTAGCCAAACCTTGTCGTGAGCATATGGGTTAGAAAAAATCTCTTCCCCTTGGTGAAAATGAGACTACGGAGTGTGGCAGAGAGAGAACCCAGGAAAAGATGTGGTACCTCCCCTGTGATAACTCACCCTTTGGCACCTCGGTTATCCCAAGAAGCTTTGGAGCCTGTTGCATGTTGTACAGTACACTTGATATGCTCCTGTTTTACAGTGAAACATTAAAGACCTCACAAGTATCAGACAGCTCATGTGCATTTGCAGAGAATTAATTTTTGATGGGAAGGAGGGACGACATCTTACCTTTGCTAGTAGAAGAAAGTATTTGATTCATCCATCAGTGTTCATTATCATGGCATGGACACATGTACATCTACAAATAAAGGCACAGACAGGTTACAGATTCACTCACCCATGCATCAGAGCTGTCCTGAGGAATCCGACCTCTCTGTGGGCCTAATTCTCTTAGGTACCACTCCATGTTAAATGTAACTACAGGGTAAGACTATATCAATGTGGGAGATGATCGTCTCTACACAATATAGAGCAGAAACGAAATGAACATACAAGTGTATGTACTCATACAGATAGAAAGAAATTGTGCTTCACAAAATGCTGTTGTGGAAGGTTGGGTGGGAGGAAATTAAGTCTTTGTCCTTGGTAAGGTAACAGATATTTGTAGAGACATACAGAAGTGGCTGGATGCCCTGAAGGCTCTGAAGGTCTCCAGAGCTCCAGTACAAATCACAGGGCTCAGTCAACCCAAAATTTCATTCTTCAATCAATAAGCTTCTCCATGAAAAAGTGTGTGATTCTAACTGAAAGAATCTTCTTTACGTACTTAATTATTTACTTAATCTTCATCCATTGATAAATGCCCATTTTTTTCTCTTTCAGGAATTGCACATATAGCAATTACTAGCCCATCTTAAACACAAAAATACCACAGCTTTCTGAAATGTTTGTATGGGAATACTGTCTGATAATACATGATATTGTGTGACTGATGGCTTTTTCCTTTTTTTACTCTTCTTACTTAATTGGTAGTGAGAAGAGAGGGCACCTAATAATAGTATTTAAGTTGTCTGGTGGACAGGGGTTTAAAAAAAGCAGCAACCATTTTTCCTTGGAGTCTAATTACTTGTTGCCTTATTGTTGCTGGACAGTCTGAATCTCCTCAGTTACCAGCCACCTCTTAGAACAGATGTCAGAGCTAAAACATAATAAAGAGCTATGCCTTCTACTGACCTGGAGAGGTCAGCTAAGGGGATTGAAGGGCAACATTGGAAGGCAGTGAAATTTGTGGCTGCAATATGGATGGGTGCTGATGCTGGATGAGTTGTGCTTATGCAGATTTCAGCCCATATTCCCATGGCCTTTACTCAAATTAAGTTATCTGTATGTATGAATCAGGCTCCAGTTAGAAACAAGACAGGTTAGATATTAAGCTAATACACTGAAGGCAGACTTCACATCAACTGGGAGAGGTACAGCTGAGTGTAAGGAAAGGGTAGTGAAGCAGTACAAAGTTTGTCTCAGCTAGTTCCTCACCTGTTCAGTGGCAAGTAGGAGAAGACAGTGACAGAAGCATCATGGTTTCTTGAGCTTATGCTCCTTTTTTTCCATCTTGGCTGTGTTGGTGAGAGAATTTTCTCTTTCGCTTTTCCTTTTCCTTCACACTTGGGAAAACAGCTGTATCTGCATGCTATTTTTTTTCTCTATCTGTAAGTCCACCATTTGATATAGAAAAGGTTACCTCACCTTAATCAATGCTACTGAAACAAATATGGATAATGTAAAATCAGATGGTAAATAGAAAGTTTTTCTTTTTCTTTTTCTTTTTCTTTTTCTTTTTCTTCTTTCTCTTTTTCTTTTTCTTTCTTTCTTTTTCTTTTTCTTTTTCTTTTTCTTTTTCTTTTTCTCTTTCTTTTTCTTTTTCTTTTTCTTCTTTCTCTTTTTCTTTTTCTTTCTCTTTTTCTTTCTTCTTTCTTTCTTTCTTTCTTTCTTTCTTTCTTTCTTTCTTTCTTTCTTTCTTTCTTTCTTTCTTTCTTTCTTTCTTTCTTTCTTTCTTTCTTTCTTTTTCTTTCTTTCTCTCTTTCTCTCTCTCTTCCTTCCTTCCTTCCTTCCTTCCTTCCTTCCTTCCTTCCTTCCTTCCTTCCTGTTTCTGGAAAGCTTAGGTACATTGTGACTATTAACCCCCCTTCTTTCTAACATCTAAAAACCAAATTCCTGCAAAGGAATTGTATGTTTAGCAAGTGTGCGTTTTACTTTTCAGCTTCAGTAAGCAAACCAATATTTCTGACACTGAAAAATGTGTCTTTAATATTGTTACCATACCTTCTAAGTGTACAAGTTTGTTATAGCTCTCTTCTCATTTTTTACATTGGCCTTCTTTGCCCTGGGTGGAAAAAAATAGAGCCAGTAATGACATGTATTATAAAGATTAATCAACCATAAAGACTATAATTGAACACACAAGTGTAGTCATTACTTGATTAATTACTTCAATAAAATAATCAGTCTTCTACATACATCAGAATAATATTCAGTGGTGACTAGAAGAGAGTGTGCAGAGACCAGGACTGCCTTCAATTCTTACATCTAACAGAATTTTCTACCTTTCCTTCTGCTTGGTTGAAGAACCCGCTTTTATTTGAATGTTTAACTTGAATGAACTTGCTCTCTTTCACAGTAAAATTTTGTCATCCTAACTTTAACCTTAAAAAAAGATACTGAAACATCTTTTGTGAACTTTTACATTGAAAGTTATGTGGTGACCTTATAAGCCTATGTGAAAAAGTAATTTCTAAGGAAGTATGTAGAAAGTGTCACCCATGGGATTTAGCCTGAAGTTCACAGAAAAAAATTGCTCAATCTCCTAGACTGAAAGTGCTATTCAGTGAGAAATTGTTGTGTGCTGAAGTTTTCGTTCCTAAAGTATGTTTCCTAAAACTGAAACATTATATGAAACATGGCAATTCATACTGTAGTACAGAAGTTCATCCACTGCTGCTTTTAGAGGGCTCTACTGAAACTCAAGGTCATGAGAATGTGTTTTCCTGCAGCCTGTAAGGGAAAGGTAGAACAAGACTGCATATTTATTAAAAAGATCGTGAGACAAATCTAGCACAGATGAATTTGAACCTGAGAAATTGTATGCACTAGTCTGGATGCTTTAGATTAGGAGATGTGTTCTTATATCAGTTGTTGTAATATTTTTACAGAAGGAAGATGAATTCCTTCTCCAGGGGTTAACTACAGTTCAGTGGTTAACTAATAGTATTAACTAAGCAGGCTGAAACAGATACTATGTGATTCAGTGTTTGAGACATGGTCAAAACCATGGCTGAGCATCAAAACTGAAGAAGAAAAGTAGCCTATCACGGCTTCTGCTTAACCCTAAGAGTTCACAACAGGGTGTGAACTGGCATTTTAGAGGCCATAGGAATTAACTGACAAGTAATTCATATTTGAGTATTATGGTAGAAAACACATTTGCCTTCTGCAGTTGGACATTGCAAAGTAAGCCTCATTTGTGTATATTTGGAACCCTAACAAATGATTTATCTATGTCTTTAATAGCATGGAGATCCTGGTGTACTTATTTATAAGCTTGCCACACGTCTATCTAAAATGCCCAGTCTGGGAGTACTTATGTCAGTCATTACATGTAACAGTGTCCTATACAAGACCTAATTTTCAGTTGAATTTCATAAAATTTTTTGGAACTAGCAAAAACATGTTTTGTTTTTTCCTTGAGATGGCTGTAATCACCAAGTTCAACTTTCTACAAGAAGTCTTGTACTTTTTTGAAGTGGTTTTTTTTGAGTTACTTAAGCACTAAAAAGTGCTGACCTTTTTAAGCATTATCGATTATAGCACAGAAAATTTACACACTGCTGTAAATTGATTTAGTACTTCAGAAAGCCTGAAGAAAAATGTAGGAAAGGTATGTATGTATCTTTTCTTCCATTTTTCCTAGTATTATTTGGGTTATTAATAAATAGTTTATCTAGAGAGGAGTAAAGAGTTAGTTCAGCTAACTATTATTGCTCAGTCCTGAGAGATGTCTGTGTGAACTCTGATAGCAGGAGCTGTTCACCTATAGTGTTGTAAAATTCAGCATAAGTGAAGTTGTCCTGCCAAGACACATCCCCAAATGAAAAACGAGGATGCTCAAACTGCAGATGAGTGTGATTCAGCCTCCTCAGAGGCTGGATCTTTCAGCGGTCCTGTGACAAACCTAAAGAATTTGCTGAGGAGGATTTCATCTTGACTCAGTTTTTACCCCTGCTTCCCGAAAATGCTGGTTTAGCCTAATATGATGATGCAAGAAGCATCACAAATGGCATAGAGAATTCCCACTGTATTCCTTATGGAGCATCCAATCTGTGTTGTGAATGGGCTGCTGGCAACCTTCTGAGAGAAGGTTAATAGGATTCTATGCAGAAATAGCCTATGCTTATAAAAGGGAATAAACTGTATTAAGTCCTGTGTCTGCATATGTGTATTGGCAGCATTTATTTGCTGATCTGATCTGCTCCTCCCAGAAGACGAGGCCCACCATTTCTGTAGAAACAGTGTTGTTCCTTACTGTTTAGTGTGTTACTCATTTATTTTGGAAGAAAGGACAGAGAGAAGGAAGAAGAATTAAATTTCATTTTTTTCATGGAGAAAGTAGATTGAAAGAAAAACTGTAAAGCTTTTTTGTCTTGTGCAAGGCTTTTCTGTGCTTTCAAAAAGTAATGTGTTACTTAGAAGTTTGAGTCTGGTAGAGACACGTTATAATAAAGTAAAGGCCAATAACACCTCATGAGGTATAGATAAAGGCTGGAATATTCCTACAGCACTGCTGTATGGCTATCTCACTGGGATTCATCCCATTTGAGGCAAGCCTGATCTGCAGCACTTAGGTAGGAACAACACTTTGAAGACAGGGAGGTTACTATTAGACTGAGGAAATTTATCTTCATCTAAGTAAATCACACAGTACTACTTATCTAAACTCTAAAATCTTTTCTGTCTGGTTTGGATAATCTGTACTGGGAGCCTTCTCTTTGAGGTAGAAGCGAATAGGTGAACGGCAAAACCAATGTCAAAGATCAGGTCTCCAGAACAAAACAAGGACAGAGACTGCAAATCATTGCTTTCATTGATGGCTTTATGAAGTCTCTACAGTTGACAAGAGACATCAATCACTGAATGGGCAAAATTCTGAAATTTGTTTGTAGACCATCTTTGCCAAATTAAGATAATATCCAGCATGACACAGTGACAGATTAATTTCCTTTGAACTGATGTAAATGACAGGTGACTATGATCACTAAAGCAAGCACCTCAGAAGGACACTGTTGGGGCAAAAAAAAGCATATTGCCACAGTCCTGCTTATACTTTATAACAGAAAACAAATATCCTGCAAGGCTGTCAGTTTGCCATCTCTTATGAACAATGAAGGTGCTTAAAAATATAAGCAGTGAATAGAGAACAACATGCTATTTGTCACTTGTGCTACTTAGTAGTCATGTATTATCACTTTTGCAAAGCATATAGAAATAGATGATTAATCACTTTGTACAAATAGAGCCTCTTATGAGTGTGCCAGACTATGGCCTTGAGTGCAAAAATTCAATATATTATTGAAATGCTTGTCCCCAGAAAGCAAAGACCCCTGTGGCTATTTTTGTAACCTTAAATATAATAGCTTGTCAATGAATTTAAATTATGTTCACTACTGTTGTCATTTCATCAGAATTCTTTGAATGCTTAAAACATGAAGAAATGTCAAAATTCAGCACTAGTACTTAAGTAAAAATCTGTTCAGGGATTTGGAGCTCTAGAAATATTACAGTATATTCATTCTTATTAAATCCTATATTGCCTTTCTTGTCTTTCAACAAAACATGGAGTTGGAGGAGAAAAACTGATAGTAGGTTGTCCTACACCAAAAAGTAAAAGAAGGAATCAGGTGCAGATATGCTGATTATGTTTGCAAAAGGCATGCTGCTACTGGTCTCTAAATTTGAACGAGATCCATGAAGTTGTACGTTATTTTAGGATCTTATGAACTGAGAAATAGCAGGAATTGAATGTTATTTTCAGTTAAGATTTCAAATAAGTCCAATAATAACATCAGGTCTTCTATGGAGGTTCAAGGTTCTGGTCTTATATAAAAGTTCAAGACAAGCTGTTCTTGTATAGGACAATAACACTACTTATAGCTACTATTTTTTGGTGAATATAAGAGAAAGTTCTGATTCCATGAAAAAATTACAAAGCAATTGCAAATCAATTACAAAGTTGCATAACATATGCTAAAATAATATTTTATATGCTGGTGAATCCTACTGAAATTATCCTCACAAGCCTCAGAATGTAGTATGAAGATGGATTTTGTTTTGTGTACAAGAGCAAACCTTAAAGCCAAAGATCCCTACAGAGATGTCTTATCAACAGCTTGCTTTATAGATATGAATTCTGAATCCACTTCCTGTAAATCATTAATATTAGATTAACTTCATTAGTTGAATTCATATTCTTCTCAAAAATGAAGCAGATACGTTGTGTTTGACAGGTAGCTATAATAATGATTCCTTGCATCTTGTCCTTAGGCATTTACTCGATTATGGTGGCAGAAGTGCAAAGGTGGAATTTGAGTCATGGAGGAAACAGTTATATTGTAAGATATTCTCTTTCGCTACACCTTGAGCAATCTTATCCCTCTTGATAAAAATTTATTTTCCTTGTCTTTTTGTGTTCATTGTTTTGCCTGTGCAAAGCTTAAGCAGCATGCTATAGAGTAAGAATCATAAGAAGGAAAAAACTAAAACTTTGTAAAGGGCCTTTAGGCACTATCTGGTCCAACTACAGAGCCAAAACACAGTCATATTCAAAGCTGTATTCATTTGTTCAGGTCCTTGTCTGAGTGCTGAGTATCTTGTCTTTAAGAGAAGTCTTGAATAGGTCAGAGAATTGTAATAGATTTACTTGCTTTGTACCTATAAATAATTAAAGTGTTCAGGGAAGAGTCTTATTTTACACATACATCAATAAAAGGTTAATCTTCCAATTTTCATCAGCTTGAGTCATTTAGATGCTTTGCTGTACACCAATCTTTCTGTACAAAGATTTCCACCTCCTGTTTTAAGATTGAATAGCTAGAAGGATAATGACAAGTTTACAAGAAGAGTGTTGGGCTTAGTGGTTTGGCACAGCACTCAATGCCAGATGGATGATAGATTTTATAGATGTGATACTGAAGCCAATCCAGAAAGTAGTTACATATTTGCGACTCACTTCAATCATTTCGAGCATGGTGGAACTGTTTCTTCTACCCCCAGGTACAGCAAGCTGCAACCAGAAACAAGACAATCTTGTGGTTGTGACTAGGGGAAATGGAAAAAAAGTTTTTGACACATACAATTAAGTCATGGAAAAGATTGTGAAAATCTGAGGGCAGTAGAGGTCACTCAAGAATTTTTAGAAAATTAAATTCTCAATCAACTAGAACAGTTTTATTAATCTTCTGCTTTGGAGGCTTTGGTGGGAATGCTACATTAAATTACGTTTTGATGAACAAAGGCACTGAATTTGATTTCCTCAGTCCAACGTCTAGTGGTGTGTTGTACCTGGTGCCAAATAATGAGATACTCTCATTTGTGTTTGGCAGTCTATTTAGGAAAAGATTAGAAGTGCAATAACAAGGAGTATGGTAAATTAAAACTCTGCTCTCCAAGCCACACCGGTGTGTTGAGAAAATCCCTGATCCCTGTATGATTAGTGTTGGATGATGTTATTGATAGAGACATGCTCTTAATGTATTTTAAGAGGCAGAGTATTGCATCAGCTGGGTGTTCACAGAACACGCTAAGCGAAATTTTTATCTTGGAAATTGCAGCTGTTCATCATGTTTCTGTTCAGACAAGAATTTTCCAAATTATTTTGTGGTTTAGGCTCTATAAATCCTATTGGTTTTCAATGGTTCTTTTGCACTTAAAATGTATGGTTTTGCTTATTTTTATGCTTAGTTTTAAGGCTACTTAAAATATGATATTGTATCTAAAGTAATGTTTTCAAGTGGGCACTCAGATGGAGCTGATACATGTCATGTAAGCAGTGCCACGGGACTTGCCAGGGTGAGTAGGCACAACGGTGTGCCATGGGTGCTTAAACTTATTAAGCACAGAAATGTATTGCGATGCTCTCAGTACTCACGTCTTGCTTTCTGATTTATTCTTGCAGCTTCTAGACAAGATTTGAAAATAATATAAAATCTATGAAAAAGTAAAGTAAGTAAATAAATAATGATAAGTTTGGGCTGATCATTAAGCGTCCGTAATATGTTAAGCACTCTTAGAAGGCAGGAGTTCTAAGAAGGATTTTAAGTACGGCCCATATGTTCTGTATGAAGAGAGAGAAAGAAAAGAGTAAGAGCAAATAAACCAGGATTTCTAAGTTGGCTTAGAAAGCTGAGGAGAGAAACACGGAGTGATAGTGGACTGTTGGTGTAACTAAATGAAAGGAGTTAGAGAAGAAGAACGGGAAAATGAGTGAAATGGCCAATCAAATAACTCCTCATGGTTCTTCTGTACTTTTCTTGCTAGAAGATCATACTCCTATATAGAAAACCAAAGTGACAGAAAAAGATACTGACACATTGCAGACCAGTTTGAAATTGGAAAGCAGTGTATTACAGCTTGAAAAGTAGAAAGACTGACATATAGCAAATTTCATGGAGCAAATTAGTCTGGTCTCAGGGTTTTAATTCAAAACACTTAGTGGAAGAACAAGAACATTAGAAGCAGATGATTGTGGTCAATTTAGGACTAGAAATAGGATCAATGAACCTTGTGTGAAGGAGAAAATGGGCAAAAGGGGCAGGAGGAAAGGACCTATGAGCCAAATGTAGAAATGAATGGAAAATGGAGACGAGAAAAAGCCATTTTCTGTTTGCATCGATATTTCATGTTTCATTCCACAAGCGCAAGAGGAAGAAATGTCTCAGAATAAATAGAGTCCTCTCCACCCAGGGCCAAATATGAGTAATGGAAAAGTTGAGTTATTAGCATGGTGGAACAGACACACTGGACTAGATAACAGCTGGAGAGAGAAAGAGGACTGATCAGGCAGAATAGGAAGGGAGAGAAGATGCACATGATGAAGGTCACGTCACATAAGCTTTCAGTGACTGAAAAGGCAAACCAGCCTCAAGTTCCATGCCTATCCCTTCACTTCCATTACTGTATTTTTTATTTTTTCTGTTTGTCAAAACCAGCTCCTCAGTGTCAGATAAAAAAAAAAAAACAAACCCAAATAACTTCCAAAGCCATGATTTTTAGAACGTTTGAAAATGCATCAAACGGCTTCACCAGAACAAAATGTAAGTGCTGTAATTGCATGACCCTAGAACTCTACTTTTTCTCTGGGAAAGAGTTTCTCTTAAATTTTTCATTAATTGGTTGATGTTGTACTGATATTTATGTCAGCCTTTTCTAATATCTTTTTTCATAGGAAGGAAAATTGTTACCTGGACAGACTTAAAATCAACAGTAGCGAACTATTGGTAAGTAAAAGAAGTGGCTGCAGTGAAATTAGTTTTTTAACTAGCTAGTGATACCCCATACTGTGACAGAATAAAGAAAAAAATTGGTTTGGTCAGCAGCTTCTTTTCTCTGCCATCTTTGTGCCTTGTTTCGTTTCCCATACTTGCAACTCCATACATACAATCCAAGACAACTCAGCTCTCCTCCAGTGTTGGAATTCCTTGCATGCCTTTGCTGATTGTAGCATTTCGCAAAATAAGGGAGAAATTGCTCATGTGAGTATATCCTTCTGCAATTTGCCTCAGCACTGTTATCTTTTTTTATGCCAAACACTCATTAAAATTTGGAGTACTGAGTTGTTGTTCAGCAGGTTCAGAAATTTGATATATCAACTATGGGTAACTGCTGTCTTTTTCAATTGTTGTCCCTTATATTCAAAGTCCTTAGCAATCTGTTTCCTTGCACAGACTAAAATCAATGAGCTAGATACCCTAGGCTTAAGTTTTTTCTCAATTCACTTACTCCTTGTCTTGGGTTTTTAGGTCCAAGTATTACTGTAGCTGCTGTCTGTTCCTTGGCCTAAGGTTTAGATTTTCCTTTGATGTCATTGAAGCAAAGGTGCTGCAGGCTTTTATGGAATCTAAGACTGACCTGTTTGCAATCACTGCTTTTCTCTATAGTCCAAATTTTACTATGTGATCTTCCATTGTGACAAGTTGACAGCCATATTGGGAGTGCTTGGTGAAGAATGTCAGGAATGAAATAAGGGCACAGTAAATGTGTGTGGATTTTGTTTCCAGATGCCTGTTAAAACAACATGCTTTAGCTGGACAGACATCACACAACCTTATTCTTTGTGGTGTCTTTGCAAAAATTTAATGAATTTCAGTGGTACTGAAGTATACCATTTTTAGTATTTAGGAATACTAAAATGTTTGCAGGGAACTAGTTTGGAATCCAGCATACTTTAGAGAGAAGTTTTTAAATTTTAAATGTTTAATTCCTAATTTGAATAAAGGCCAAATATCTTGACTCTTTCCTCAGTGTAGTCATTTAAGGAATAGAGTGAAAAGACAATATGCTTAAATCACTTTAAGGCACCCTCTTCAAAATCTGTATACATCAAAGTCGAAAGCTCCAGTGAACTATGGCATTGATATAGAGTAAAGAATATATTAAATAAGTACTAGTTTACTTACTTCAGCTTCCCAGGGATATCAGGGCTCTATTATTTAGTGGAAATATATGTATCTTTTTCTCATGCCATGTAAGGTTTTTAAATTTAATTTACAATTTTAGAAACTGTTATGTTAATACTATTTTAGTTTTGGTATTTTTTTTGTGGTTTTTGCTGGAGTTTGCTACTAAAAAAATTTTATGACACCCTTTTTAAAGAGTAGGAATTTGGGCTGAGATTTCAGTATGTTCCTATTAATGACTACACAGTTTTAGCTGATTTGTACATCTGGATACAGGAAGATTTTTCCCATGACCAAAAAATCCTGAAAGATGTTAACAGGAGGCAATTCCCAGGGTGGCTCAGATAAGAAAAGCCTTTTCACTTACTGTTGAAATAGAGACCATATAACAGAGATCATATCAGAATTCCCAGCTGAGAAACAAATACAAAGCATACTCATGAAAGCTGGGAAAGGGAAGAGTTTATTTCTGGTGTTCGTTTTGGTTTTTTTTGCAAATTTAAACCAGAATGAGGAATTGCTCCTCAGTTGCTAATACAGAATAAAGACCTACTGATTAGTCTTATTTTGCCCATAATTATGCCATTAAAATCTTACCCAAGCATAATGGATGTACCAAATTTTATGCTGAAGGAAATATCTGCTACATCTATCATGGTATTTTTATTTTTGCAGTGTTTAGCAGTGTTTGAAATACAATGAACTACAGGAATTTACACATGCTCCAAGCAAGAGTGGATTAAAATATTTGCTTCATAGAAGTAAACTCTTAAAGTTTATGAAATGAACTTTCATAAAAATGAAATACTCATAAAGACAAAAACTTATCAGTGATCATTTAATCTCAAGGACTGGCTCTACTGGCCTAGTTCTGCCAGAACTACTGGTGGAAAGAAACTCTACTTTTAGAAGTGCCATTAATATAGAAACAGCCAGCATTGCATTCTGTATTTCTAATTTCCAAAATGCTATTAAAAATAGCAGTTTGGAGTGACAGTTCATCTACAGTCCTTGGGAAATCTAAAAATAAACAGCCACCTGTGCTCAAAATGCTAGTAACTCTACTTGTAAATCACTTAGATTACTTATTATTTGCAGATATAACTTTTTTTCCTTGACACTTATGTACTACACAAATCAACCTGGTATATACAAATCAAAAGTTACTCAATTAACATAAAAATAGCGGATGTCACATGAAATGTCATTTAATGTCAGGTCTGGAATGAGCAAATAAATTGCCTCATCAGTTTAATTAACAAAAAAGGTAACCAAGTCAAATTAATGTACTTCAAATTATATTAGATCTATTTTGAATGGGATTGCACTGTTGAATTTTAATTGGAAATTCACTTTACAGGACAAAGAAATACATTATTTTAGTTTGATGATCAATACTGGACAGACAGGGAATAAACTTTTCTAAACATATCATAGAGAATGGGATAAACTTTGGTGTCTGTGAACTTCTATTTAATTATTATACTTATAATAAAGGATTTTTTAAAGTTTTTAAATATAAATTCTTAAGAGTTCTCTGAGACTTTGAGTGTTCTGATGACTACTATTAATGTCAAAAGACCGGACTCCATGATGCTAAGCATCTTAGACAGAGGAGAGAACCTTCGAGGAGATCAGACCAATGGTGAAGAAAAAGAATATTATTCCTCATTGTGAAACCAGCTGGAGCATGGAGAACTCAAGTGACTTGACTGGTTAACAGAAGCTCAGGAGATATATGGCAGAACTGGGTCTGTATGTCACATCTTAACCTCGTAATGATCTTTCTACTTTTCATTTTTCACTAAGTGGAAGGAAGTAAAAACAATAAAGTTGGACTTGGAGAAATGCACAGACATTGTTATCAGTCACAGAAAGACCAGCAGAAAAAGAGATTTCCTCCTAGAAATGAAAATTTTCACCCTTAGCATATATACAAGATACTTGATACAGAGAAATGAATTTATGTATCATTTTACATTATTTCTGGTAATCTGCCTGAATAAACATGAAGGAATCACTGTAGGACACCCTAAATACCTAAAAATCAGGAAAAGAGGTGATCAAAATTTCCCCAGTAATTAGTGTTGCCTGTCAGCATTGCAATTTGTACTTTGAATGCAAGCTCATATTTTGCAAAGGGGTAACTCAAATCTTTAAAACTTTATTTAATTGCCTTCTTTCTTGTTTGAAGTGTGTTCAGTACTCCCTTTTCTTCTTTTTACGGTTGACAGTTGTCTCAGAGAAATGGAAGCATGTTTTCATGCATTTTGTGTAAACAGTTAACATTTAACATCTCTAGTAGAGGAGAAAAGGATGTAATCCTTTGAGATGTTATTCCCAGTTCCACTGCTACTGTAGTTATTACTACATCAAATTACTTTCTGCTAAAAATTGTTTGCACAATCAAACTGACGTGTGTCTATACATTTACATAATTCAGTCAATCAACAGAAAGTTGCAGAAGTGAAAAAAAGAAAAAAGAGATACAGTCACTGTTACAGCATACTCTCCCCATTACCTGGCATCCTGGAATATTTATAAAAAACTAGTTGGAATGGATGGACGAACACTCCCAATGAATCCACTTAAGGCTTTTGCAAGTTTTCAGTAACCAAACTAAATAATATATTGCTTGGATTTAGCAATTAGCAACATCCTAGATATTTCTAGCCATCAGAATAGTAGCAGATCTTCAGAGTCAGTATTTGAAATTGTCTCTTGATAGAAAAAAAAACTGGATTTTTTTTTCCTAAAAGAAACTTGCAAACAAATGCGAATTGATGATATATCATAGTGGTCCTCTCTGGCTTTCTAGCTCAAAAGAAACAGGTTGCAGGAAAGTGACTTTAGGATGGTTTACATTGACTCAACTCAAATAATTTAACAGTGCTAACTTGTTTAGCCTAAGTATGGTTTTCTTTTACATACCAAGCCGAAGCACCTTTTCTAGTTATGGAAACTCTAACCTTTAATTGAACTAGAAAAATATAATATCTGTTCATCCATGTCCAAATTTACATTTTAAACATGTATAAAGAAATGCATATGTTTGTCTTTACTCTTTTCCCCAAAAATAGCAAAATTTTCAGAAAGTTTAAAGCTGACCAGGAGATTACCTCATCCCATTATATTGCCTGAGGGAGAGAGATCTCAAAACCCAGTAAAGTTGATGAGACCTCCTCTGCATCTCAAAGTGTTTTCCCTTATTCATATTTAAACTGCTTTTTTAGCCTTGCTTCTGTTTGATAGTATACAAGTAGTATAGAAACAATTGAAGCTTTGTTCTTGATATATTTTTTGTCTCAATTTGTAGCAGAAGATCTCACTGTAAACAATCATTGTCTGAATTAATTTATTGTTTGAAAAATAACAACTTTGGCAGGGTTTTTAAGCAGAGAAAAAACAAATTAGTTGTATGAAGATATAAACATATGTTGCTTTAAACTCACAGCCAATGATATTTAAATCCTATTTAAATTAGACAAAATTTCCCATAAGAGTAAGGAAGGAGAAAGAAGAAAGTGAAATGAGTAAACACAAAAATGTCAGATAAAATTCTTTATAGTTTCTGTTTACAGTGGCATGTGATTGCCTTCTGCACAGTGTGGTGTTGGCTATATAATTACAGTGCATGAATAAAGAGCTCTAATTGCAGCAGATGAAGTTGATTATTTATCTTCCTCTATGCTGAAGACATTTGATTTTACATGCCTGCAACACAGAGGTGTGTACAAATCAAAGAGCTTTCTGAAGGTGTTGTGGCACCCTCCTGAATTGTTTCAGCAGAGAAATATTTCTGATGCATTTAATGCTAGCAGTAATAGAACATCACCTCCTCAAAATTTCTGCAAAATTTTTGTGGGACTTTCTCCCTATTAGACTTCTACTCTTCTTGTGTTTCTTCCATGATTCATGTGCGGTAAAAGTACAACAGTCTGGGCAGTTCAAGGAAAGTCATTGACATGCACAGAGTTTCCCTACTCAAATACTATTAGGTATGAATATGCCAAAATTAAGAAAAATAACCTTGGAACTTGACTAAAGCTGGGATACCTGTACAAATAGAGATTGTAAAATTTTCATGAACACATGACATGAAGTGTCCAGATTTCGATCTGTCGACAACTATTTAGAAATGGGTCACTGTATGTTGAAAAATGCATGAAAGACAGGTGGGACAGGATGTTGTCAACTATATTCCCAACCAGGAACAGCGGAGAGAAAGGAAATAAAATGGTGGAAGATAAGAAATCTAAGACTTGACAGGCTGAAGGTTATTGCATTAAAAACAAAATTCTTCATGAGAGAATATTTCTATCAACAGTTGTGCAGATCATCTTTTTGCAATTTTCAAAAAGTCTTGTCTCTTTGCTTTTGTTTTTTCTAGCACAAACTGTGCTTGAAGTTAGTCTTTTTAAGAGCGCTTAAATTATAATGGAGGAATTATCCACACTTTTATAAATTGCTGTATTATAGTTAGGATGATGAATATGTTTCTTTTCTAGAAAAATTCCTTTTTTAGCTCTTTCTGTGATAATCCTGGTGTCTTTGGGAGAGCATTTTTATTACAGTTGAGGTTTTAGTCTTGAATATTCAAAGTTATTTATAAAGAACCATACTTGTAATTCTTATCAATTATTCTTCATGTGCCTATTTTTCCAAGTACTAAAACATGCGTTATTGTCTTCCCTCTGTGTATCTACAGTATCTTTCTTATAATTGTTTTCAAACTTATGGGAATTTAACTAAAATGGATTCCAAGTCACATGAACATATACATAGCCATATGTTGCAGAGATTAAAATGCACTTGCAAGTAAGATATAAGAAGGCTGTAAACATTCTGAAGTAAAGTGATTTGTTCAGTTGCATATGCCTCACATAAATACCATTAAAGTGCGTTTTATAATGTTAGTATCCTTTTACCTAACTCATTAGGAAAAGGCCAGGTCAGAGCTGCTGGCGGATTGCAACACCAATGCTTGGATAACAGCTATTAGGGGGACAAGCACAAAGGCAGAGCTGTAAAGCAGCACGCATTTACCCACCTAGTTCTTCTTTTACGTATGTTATGTTTGAATGCACCTCTGCAAAAGGTATTTAAGGGAGACAAATGCATTTAAGCAACGTAATTCCCTTACTTAAATAAAACCAGATGACATAAAGAGGTTGTTTACTAGCTAGAGTATGAAAGTTTAGGAATTGGTATTTACTCTACCTGCAGTTCTGAACAATAGTGTATATTGAGTTTGAAACTTATTTTTATTACAACTAACTGGAGTATTTAATCTGCCAAAGTCACTGCTGCACCTCTACCTGTTCACTAAGTGGTTTTTTAAGTGAGATGCTTTGTTTATGCAAGCTTGTCTGGGATTGTGGCATCACATTAGCTGATTTTTCTTGTGTATTCAGGGCATAATTCTGGAAAACTTCAAAGGATAGGGCCTACAAAAAAACATTTGAGAAAGTTATTACCAAGCTTGGGTGTTCGCACGGTGAAAATAGTCTCTTGGTACCCATTCTAAGCCTCTCTTCTTTAATTTAATACCTTTCATGCCCTGCCCTGGATCACTCTGCCTCAATGGCTTCCCAGCTGGAGTTACTGCTTCCTCAGGCTGAACCAGCCCTGATCCCTCAGCCTCTCCTCATAGTGCAAGTGCTGGAGTTTCAATTACCCTGGGGTCCATTTTCTGATCTTGTTCCAGTTTGTCAACACCTTCCCTGTTTTGGGAAGTCCCTGCACTTGATCCCCTGCATGTGGTCTAATCTATGTGTCATCTAACGAGCAGGAGAATAATCACTTTACTCAGTATTTTGCCAGTGAAGCCCAGGGTGCTGTTGAGGCCATTTTTGCAGGGCATTTCTGCTGCTGGAGGATGCTGCTGACTCACACTCAGGAGTGCTGAGCTGCCTGCCTGAGGCTCCCAGGGCCTCTTCAGCACAGCTATTCTCCAGCCTGTGTTCCTGTAAGGACCTTATATTCCTGGGGAAGGATGAGGCGCAGGCTGGAAAAACGTTGGTGAAAAGACTTTGAAGACCCAGCTAATGCATGTGTCTTCCAGGTGTCATAAAAACCAAAAGTGGAAGTTTTCAGATGCTAAGGAAAGTGGTATTTACTATTTTGAGTGGTATTTACTGATAGCGTGTTGAGAAGGTGATGAGAAATTTGAGTAGCTGAGTAGTGGTGGGTGTTTGAGATAAATAGCATCACCTGTGCCATGCGATAACATACAGCTGTCTGCTTTGGAACAGTGAGGACATTACTGTGTTTTCATCTGGTTCATGGTCCAGAAAACATAATAGTATTAGCAAATCAGTGGCATGATTGGCTAGGTCTAGTGGAGGGTCTGAATATTGTACTCTATTAGGAGAGTGCTTCCAAGAATTTAAGCATCTTTTGTAACCAGACAATCTTTCACGATGTGCTTTATTGTAACTGTAGACATTGGCTCCAACATTGATAAATATCTCAGTTTGCAAATGGTCTTTCAAGACCAAGAAAAACTATTGTCCATTCTCAGCCCACTCACTGAGCCAAGTACATGATACTCTGTGACTCAGTAGGTGAATTTCCCTTTCCTCTGTACTAGATACAAATTTCCTGTTGGTTTTCACATTGCCTTATATTTTTATCTCTCTTTATTTTCAAAATGGTGATTAATCGACCTACAGCTTTTAATATTCAAAGCTGCATGACTTCTTCTCATTATGCAATCAGTAAAATTAATGAACGACAGCTCTGCACCACCAGGAGGCCTAGCTGAATAGCAAAGGGACTATAGAAACAGGTTATTTGTGGGTCACTGCCAGGATGGATTTAATTTTATAGCACAGAATATTTCTCCTAATATAGAAAAATGTTTAGTGAATATTTTTGTGTTAATGAAAACTGTTAAATTTATGTTACTTCATGTTTGGCATCACTTCAAAACGTCACTGCTGCACTATGTTAATTTACTTTTGAATTCATTTCAGCATATAACAACAAGAAGGGAGAAATTAGGGGAAACTGCAGCCTTGAAGAGTGAACCTGACGGCTCTCCAAAGTGGCAGATCAGTTTATATTAGGCTATGGATCTGGGACATTCAGTGAAAATTCTTAAATTTTTTCCTGTGGGTATTGCAGCGAGACTTAAATCAAGATATACTGTTCATCCCTCTTTAGCTGAATCTGGGGATGATTCTCAGATGGACGGAAATGCTGATTTTCCTCAGCATTTCTGTATAGCACCTTCAAGTTTCACAGTTAGTGAAAAATGAATGTGAATGGCGCTCGCACGTTCACATACATGGTTCTAAATGCACTACTCTAGACACATAAAGCAGAAACTCTGTATTGAGCACAGCTGAAATTAACCTTATGTAGTACCATCATTATTTTGCCTTCTGCCATATGACAGAAGGTAGCAGTCTGTTCCCATGTGTTGGAGTCATTACTCACCACAGATGTACACAGATGAAGGGTGATGTGATACAAGATGCCAGCTCCAGAAGAAAGCCAAATTGATCATCAGATTTATCAGAGTCTGCATGGTGTCACCGAGTTTGCTACTCTGAAAGTGGGTTAGATGAGCATAGTTTCTGGTGATAAGAACAGTATAATGGGAGCATCAGAAATGTGTTCTCTTAGAACACAGGGAAGTACTCAGGTTACCTTGAGAATATTTTGGTATAACAAAAGGCAGTCTGGAAAAGTGAAGAGGAGGTACTTAGGAGAGTCTAAGCAGAAAGGAGAAATCTCAAGGAATTGCTGAGAAATCACTTTTCTTGCAGTGCTCTCTGTGGCATTTAGCATATTAAAAACAAAAGAACATTACTATTGTTGGATCTCTGCCATCTTCCAAAGGAAAAACTAACAAAATAACAAAGTGGACCTTTTTTATGGGATGAGAATCTACTTTCTCGGCACAGAAGCAGATGTCCTTGTTTGTAAAAAAAAAAGGAATAAATTAGCCACTATGTAAAACTTTAAAGAAAATGAATTGCTACTAGGAGATTTAGGATTATATATAATGGAAGAGATTACCTTGAAATTTCATTTCCTGGGAGGGACATGTGGAGCAGTGCTATATGCAGTATGCTATAGCAGTGTATGGGTGATTTTAAGGAGCGGGGATAACTAGAAGAGAAAGGGAAAAAGGAGATAATTATACAAAAAGAGAAAGAAAATAATCCTGCAGTCATGTGCCTTGTAGTCAGTAAAATGAGTTTTTAAATTTAGTTATGATTGGGAATCAAGTACAAGCAGATATTTGAATATGAGTTATACTCATCCGTCAAAAAACCCCTTATCCATTTAATATCTGGAGGGTAACATAGAGCTGGCCTTAGAGACCTTAGAAGAGCTCTCATCCTGCTTTAATGCTGATCCTTTCCTTAGGATATAGAGTATCATTGGGCAGAATTAAGGAACTATAATGACTTCTATTTTTAAAATTGCTTTTGACACAAAATGATAAATATATATTTTAACATCACATGTTCTCTTAAGACTTACTAATAATTTACATAAAGGCCTCAGTCTTAAAAAATTGTTGTCAGATTTATAATTCGTTGTTTCTATTAATCACCAAGGGATTAATTCTTTTCAGGATTGCACTAAGAGTGATGAAAATAAATTGAGGCTGTGAGTTTGGAGTCTGAGAACTAATAAGTTTTATCTCCTACTGCATTCAGTAAACAAAAATATAGAAAATTTCCTCTAGAGCTAAGAGAGCAATGTGTGTAGAGTTTCTTTTTTGACTTTTTCTTTATTTTTTTTAAACATTTTGTCACTGAATATAAAAATTTAGAAAATCAGTCAAGGTCAAACCAAATCAGAATTTGACAATGAAATTAATACACTTAATTGGATCAATTAAGTATTTAATATAATCTGAAATGAAACTTGAAATTTTCCAATTATTTAACACTCCTAGTAATTTTATTCCCTTAAATTAGTTTTAAAACCAGAAAGAGCCACTTTAAAATGTGCATTTTAACTTTTGCATTATGAAAAATAACATAAGAAGAATTATGGACATTGATGACTTATAACTTTCCTTTATCTTGTCTTTACTGTCAACTGCTGTAGAATTTGAATAGATTTTTTCTTCTCTCTTTGCAAACTAATCTTTCCCTGTGAGGAAAAAAAATCTTGGATCTCCAACTTTATCCAGTTGTAAAACTAGGTGATTCAAATTCAGTGGTCCTTTTTTGGGAAGGAGAACATCCTGATCTTCTTCTGTAGCTATTCCATTGCTATTCAATATAAAACACAAAAATAATCTGAGAAGATTGCAACACTGAACATATTCTTCCTGGGAAAGAGAAGAGATTGTGCATCCTCCTGTTAAACCAGAAAAACTCATAGCCTGGAGGCACAACACGCTTTTTGGTATTTAGGAATCTGGCCAGCTTCTCAAATAAGTGATCTGTAGCTTCTGCTTTTGCTTCAGCATCATTTTAAAGTAAGGCTGAATTGGGTTTTGGCGTTTAAAGAGTGAGAGAGTATTAAGAGGACTTTGTCCTCCTGACTCAGGGCTGCATAGGCTGTGTGAATGGGGCAGTGTCTCCCAGCAGCCTCCTCTATGGCTGGCTCCAGTCTAGTGGTTCCTTCCTCAGCCAAAGAACGGTTTAGATCCAGTCCTGGCACAATAAGAATTTTTCAAGGCTGGTGCTTGGAGAGTGTTTGTTTATTGGGTCTAAGTGCTTGTCTTCACTCATCCACTCTGCAAAGTGTCAGTCACTAATGAGATAGTAAATACAAAAGTTAAGAAAAAATACAGAAACTTCTGTCACTCTCAATAAAGGAAAAACATTCCTTCTCATCTCTCCTGTTCAGAAATGTTAGTGGTAGGGGAATAGTGGTCAGTGTAGGAATAGTGTTTTCTCCTGCCCTTCTGCTTCCTTAGTAAGCTGCACATAGAATAAGGACCATTTTGCTGTACATAAAACTGGAAACATTTTCTTAAGTTTCATATTATCTTTTAAATTAAAAAAAAATAATTAAAAAAAATCACTGTTCTGGCCTTTCACTTATTTTTGAAGTATCTCTAGAAAAATATAAAAGACACAAAGTGCCCTAATTCATAATTTCAGAAGTTTCTTAATTTTGCCACAATTATAAAATAAATAATTCCTTCTATAAAATGTTCCCTAGAGCACAGCCAACAAAAATAAATAAATTGTTTATACAGGTATCTACACAATGTGAGGTTGCAAACTAGTCTAATTTAATTAATCAGTGGGAGAGGAGAATACTGACATATTGTGCATAAATTTCCTTCCTCTGATCATCCAGACTCAGCACTGAACATACAACCAAATTTGATCAGTTCTATGTTTTGTGGCTTTTTCTTTCTCAGAAAGAAATGTGCAGCCAGACTATTCCAGCAGAGGCCATTTTCCATCTTTCTATAGCATATGCTTCTGTTAACAGGTATATTTTCTAACATACAAATGCAGCAAGAAATGCCAGTGCTGCCTAGGAATGAGCTACACCATAGACAGGACTAGTTAGAAAAACATTGTAGAGATTAGTGATCTGGAAATGAGTACAAAGGATTGGATTACACAGGAATGCATTTACCTTAACTTCAAGTTTGAGGCCTTCTTTGAAAGCTTCCAAAATTCTGATGATTTTTGATCAAGGGTCCTTGTTTGCACATCTACACAGTAGATGCCCAAACCTAGATGCACAAAGAATAGATACCTCAGAATTTATTTAAGAACCTAGCTGATGTTGTTGAGGACAATAATCTAAACTACCAACTCCTGTCTGTTAGTCAAGAGAACTGAAAAGCAGTCGCAGCTTACTGAAGAGAAAATCAGGCAATAATTATGGGTGCGAGAATACCCAAGGAGTAGATTATCTGGGATCTGTAAGCAGCTCTAACTTTAGGTATTATTTATCATTGTTACATTGCTACATTTTTGTCAACAAAGCAGACAATGTGTTTGAAAGAGAGAAAACAGATTGAAATGCATGACAAAGCTTAAAGTCAGTGAAAATAAATTAAAATTTTACTTTCTTAAAAGAGTATGCAAAACAAACTGATTTCCGGTAACACTGTTGAGGTAGAAAGGAAGAACATGCTCCATTTAAAAAGCAAACCTGCAGAGCTCAGTAGATGTCATATCATACCAGGCTGGTGTAGGTAAGTGCATTATGCACGTTATAATGGGCAGAGCAGCTTAGTTTTCACTTGTTGCAGGGTCTGTAGGCCTCTGGGGAAATGTCCAGTGATAGACTGTTACAAAATGTCATCTGACAGAAGACAAAAATGCTCCTTGCCTGTGGAACCTGATGTGCTTCTCCTACCTGAGACATTCAGAAAACTATGCAGAAGAAAAGAAGGCGGAAGCAGAGGTAGAATAACAGAAATCAAGATGATGATCTTGTCACAATATGCAAGGAAGACAGTGCAGGAGATTTTGCTTATACTCACATGTAGAAAGGTTCAGCTATAACTTGTTAAAATCTGGTTATCAAAAGGGAGAACATATAACACAATACATGACTGGCAGAAAACAAGGGGCATGTTACTCTGACAGTTGATCTACTCAGTATTTTCGTGTCTTGGTCCTGAACATTTAAGTACTCATGGCATGGAAAGAAATGTGCAGACCCATATTGAAAGGTGTTTTTTGCTAAAATGTACTTCCAAAGGGCGTTCAGCTATTTTGAATTGTGAAGTATGTGAAAGCAGCAGGTGGTCTCACACCACTCTGAGTGAAGAGGTCAGTGTCATAAAATCAATGGCAGTAGATTACTGCTAGTAAGAAAAACTTGTGAAAAATCATGGCCAGAGATGCACATTTGAAACATCTATGGAGACTAAGTGATTTTCTTAACTCCCTGAGTGTTCAGTCTTGTTAATGCAGTAATCAATATCAAAAAGCCTGCAATTTACCAGTGGATCACTTGGTGAATACCTATCTTAAAGGCTCTTAAGAGCTTTTCTTTACTAACAGACATAAGTTGTTGGTATATCGTTTTAAAGCAATAAAAGACTTCAGGACCAAATGCAATCTGGCTGTACAATGCTGTTATTTGCTTGCTAGAGTGCTTTCCTGACCACCTTTGAGCAGAGCTATCGCTATCCCGAGCTCTCTGCAGCTTCTGTGCCGGAGCACGAGGTGCTGCGATCTTCCAAAAGCGCCTCCAAAGCGAAGCCGCTCAGCAGGATCAGCCACACACACACACACACGCGTGCACGCATACACGCACGGATAGCTTCAGTAATATGGGACGACGGCAAAGAGGCAGGAAGGGTCTCCGTGTAGAGTTCCAAGGATGGAGGTTTATTGCATGCACACCATGACAGGATCAAGAGGCAAAGACAGGGAACAATGGAGAGCTCAGGTTTAAGTACAGGAGCGGAAGGAGCACCAGAGACAACCAGTGTGAGGGCACGGGGGCGGTACAAAGGCAGGACTAGGAATGGGAGCCAGTGGTGAAGCTCTGGAGGAGTAGTGAGGGGCAAAGGCCAATGGGGGGAGCCTGGAGTGGAGAACTTTCTAGGGCATGGAACATATAAGGCAGCAAGGGGGTGGAGGGACCACGAGCCAATCAAGGGAGCAGAACTGGGGTATATCAACACAGCGGGGCAAAGCATTCTTGGGGAAGCTTTTCTGGTCACTCCAACCTGGGGAGGATTCACTGGTACCAGGGACTGTCCCAGCAATGGACTCTCCTTGCCCCCTGCACCGTAGGCTCACTGGCCTCCACACAGAGCTATTTTTTTAGAAAATTTGTATTTCTATTTCTGTGAGAAAAGGGAAAAATGGTGAATTCAGGCTTCTGTAAGGCTCATATATTTAAAAAAACAGCTTTGAGTTGAACTGACTTGAATTGAGTGTTTTGTTTTGACAAGGAAAAGAGAAGCAGCTATTTAAAAATACTTCATGTTTACAAATGTGTAAATATACGTTTCATTGTTTTGATTTTGTTAAAATAAATTGGTACTAGATTAGTAAACTGGAACTGTAACTTGATTACAATATACATCACATCTTCGATATTGATGGCTAATGTAGGAATAGAATTAGAATTTCTTAGACAGACTCTGCTCACCAATTTTGGAACTTTCACAGTACATCCATTAAATAAATACATACATGGGTTCTTACACTGACAAGAAGGATTATTTTGATAGGGGGCCCTGGACTGTGGTTTTACAGTTCGTAGAGTTAATGCCTTCCTTTTTGAAGAGTTAATTTGTGGATATTCTATATTGTTTGGGGTAATACTACCATGATCTTGGTACCTCAGTTTTCTGTTTTTAAAATGTGTGTGTTGGGTGGAAGGAATTTCTCAAGCCAGAGACTATGATCCAGATATTATACTTTCCTAGTTTTCACTGTGTCTGAGCTTTGTTGTTCATGATGACAGTTAATCATTCAATGTTCATTATATGCTATTTGTTGATCAGCACACATCTTTTCTGTTAAAAGAGAGTGAGAATTCCTTGTGAGTCCATCTGACATAAGATTTTCCCAGACATTTCCATGAATACATATGATCCCATTTCTCATTAGAAGTGAATAATAACTTTGGACTGCAGTTCAATTTTTAGTAGCCATGTTGGCACATGCTTTCCTACCTCCAGGCCAGCTATAATAATAGCAAAGAGGAAGCTTTGGCTTTGGCTCAATTTTAGTGTGCATTATCAAGGCCATTATAGGGAGGTTGTTTCTCCTTCTGCCATCAAGAACCTAAGCAACAATGTAACCAATGACTAATGCAAGAGGACAATTACTGGTTTCATCAGCTGTCAATTGAAGCCATATGGTCCAGACACTAGAGAGGTGCTAAGTGATGCACTAGTAATTCAGATGCAGATGAAACATCTTTTATGGTATAACCTTCATGCAGGGAAATTATACTTGTTTCACAATTAATCAACACATTCATTTGTGTGTGGGTGAATGACTTTTCTGGGGTAAAGATTAATATGCCAAGTTTTTCACTCTTGGTAATAAACTAATCCTAAAATATTACTCTTTTTTATCATGTGTACAGTATTTTAAAATCGGATTACTTTTTAGTAGCAGAGGATGTGAGGGTTTAGTCTTGGCAATTAATTAAGGAAGAAAAATATGAACAAATGTGAGTTAGGTTAGGCATTTTTCACCTGCCGCTTTTGAAGACAAGAAGACCCAGTAGTTTGAATGTTTTCATATTGTTTGTGCTTGACAATAAAGTCCTTGGTAGTTACTCAGAGTAATAAAGATAAATATTGTCTTTAAGATTATTAATTACAAGCCAGTAACTGCTGTAGAGAAAAGTAGTTAAGGACAGAGTTCTCATTGGCATAAGCAGTACGAGAGGAAATTTTTCATTTACTTTGCTAGTTGAAAATGGTACTCGACAGCAAACCCAACTGTATCCTAACTACTTTTGTATCTTCTAATGGAAGATTTCCAGTGCAGAGCTTCAACATAGTTTTTTAATGCAATAGAAAAGAATTCTGTCTAGGTCCATGTTGTTTTATTCTATTTGCTTTTTCTACATGCATTTTCACATGCCAAAGGCTATACACCGTCATATAGCTGGTGAATGGGTTAGGGTAAAACAGGATAAAAAGCTCTTGCTGTAGTAGACAAATCCAAAGGGGAGCCTCAGCCCTCCAGAGAGGTCTCAAAGAAAAGCCTTTCCTCTGCATTTAATAGAGAAACAACAACAGGTTTTTCAACTGGCTCATGTTGACACTCCCACCCTTCTCCTTTCCCCGTTGAAGCATTCCATGCAGCCGATCATTTTTATTTTGACTACAGCTTCCTATCACCTTCTCCGTTAAAAATGGAAAAAATAAATCCTCTATCCATCATAAGGCAGAGTACTTCTTAACCTCTCCCTGAGTGGAAAGCTGACCACTAATCCTGTGTTGTTCTGCCGTTGTTGATTACTTATCAGTCTTCTCCTTACTTACCACGTTGACTCTATAGGGCAGCCACATTACTGATGGCTTGGAAGCTTAGTCTGCTGATGAATGTGCCTTTGGGGAAGACAGTGTGATTGCTGAGCCTGGAAAAGGCTCTGAGTGTGTCTGGGGGAGTTATGAGAAGGGAAATTAGTGAACAGGAAAGCTAAGGACATTAATGTAGCTTTAATGTATTGCATAGTTTCTGTGGGTAAATGTCTGAGCATCTTTTTTTTTGTGTAGAGAATGCATTATTGTGAGCTTGGCATTTGAATCATTTTTCCCTCAAGGAAGCCCTAAAGGTTAAAAGCTTGAGGGGGCTGGAAAATGTTTTTATTCTCTCTGATCTATTACTTAATGGTGTTTAAAGTTATACCACCGCACCAATATTAAATATCACGAGAACAAAATTTAGTGTGTTTTTGAGTTTGGGATTTTTTTTACCATACATTCAGGAGATGTAAATAAGAAAGGGGAAAAACCCTAAGTTTAATGCTGTCAACATTAAGGGTATTTTGCTTTAGGGATAAATTTTTACACCTTGAAAAAAGAGTCCCACAAAGGTGTTTGGAAAATAAAGGAATTAAACACATTTAATGTCTTCTTCATTCATCAAAGTGATTTCTGAAATAAGAGGTAGCCCAAATTAATCTCTGATGTAAGTCAATTGCATTTAGGAAGGAGAGGGAAACAGTAAAAAATAAAGGAAAGCAAATGGTATAATCAGCATATATTTTCACACTCCAACTTACTGTTGATTCATTTCTCAGTCCAAAATAATAAAACTGGAAATACAGGAAAAAATTGCTATATTGGCTATAAATTGTTCTCACTGTCAAAACCAAATCCATAGTAATCATGTATATTGATCATCCAGAGGATTTTAAAACAGGGACAGCAAGAGCAAGTCTCAAACTTGTGTCAGGGGACATGTCTTTCTAGCATGAAAACTTTGGTTTTGCATGGGTATACTTTCTTTTAAAGTGATGCATCTGCTTTGGAAGTGTAATTCCTAGTTCGTGGGGTGGTAGAAATAAAATTCCCATTTAATAAACACTTGCGGAAGTGAAAATCCAAAAATTTACTTGTGCCAATGCAAACATTAAAAACTGCTGAAACCTATTCTAGTGTAAACTTCTAGCTGTTGGCTTAAGTTCGTCATAGATTTAGGAGCTGAATCAGTCCTTACTGATCGCCATACAAGTTCTCTTGTATGATCACCATACAAGTTCTCTTTCCAAGTCACTGTTCAGAGTGAGAGCTCCCACTTCTGTACTACTGCTCTCATTGACAAAAAGACCTAACGAGAAGTGCTTAGCCTAGATGACTGCAAAAGGATTTCCTCTGACCAAAATTTCAGTGTAGGTGTGACTATGCAACTAACTTCAGGCATGGAAAAAACCACGGCATGGAAAGACCTCATTACTCTTGGCATGTTTGACATGTCTCACTCACTCTCTCACTTCAGCCAGCTCTCAGAACGGAGTTCAAACCCATGTAAGTGAGGTGGTTCTGCACTGCTAAAATAGGGCCATACACTGTCAGGCTTACAGCAGTTTCAGCATTATTTTGAACTTCAGTGCCTATTCAAGCTTGAACCAACAGTAACCTTGGACTTTGCTTGTTACTTGTTGATCCACACATTGAAATAAGAGTGGCATCTTGTAGCACCTCCTCTGGCTGAATTAATCACTTTGCCATTAAAAGCTGGAAATTATGTTATTGTACAACATACGTAATTCCTTTTTTGCTCCTGAAAATTATAGTGCTTCTAAAGATGAATCTACAATGAAATCAGCAGAACAAGCCAAAATTTACTAAAAAAGACCTACACAGACACAGTACCTCCTCCAACCTATTTGAGATCAATTTAAGTCTTTCTATGTTGTACTTGAAGAAACATGCTTTTTCTTCCCCTCCCCTCCCCTCCCCTCCCCTCCCCTCCCCTCCCCTCCCCTCCCCACCAGATTTTTGTGAAGTTAAATCCAATGGGTCATGAACTGCAATTAAACTCTCAGCAGGATGGTTACTAAGGCCTTCACACCGGACAGATATTGATAAGCAAATTGGTGGAAATTCCTGAGGGTATTTAATGGGCTGCAGCACACTTCAATTAAAAACTTATCTGTGGCTTATGATGCTGGTTTCATTTTGGTTTGATTTGGGGTTTTCCTCCCCACTTATACCTGACTCTCAAGCTTTTATCTTGAGCAAGTTTTCCCTGCTCCTGATCTGGCTGCCCATGTAAGTCCTTACACCTGACTTAGTTCCTGCTTCTGCTCTACTATTAATGTTTATTCCACCTTTCTACTCTGACTCCTGACCTGAGTCTTGTGCCTGCTTTGGTTCCTGCCCTTCCTGCCCTTACTCCTTCTAAGTTCCTGCCTATTTTCTTGGCTTCCCTCCCCCGCCTACCCTTTTTTTTTATCTAATCTTTAGACAACAGAGCTGTCTTGACCCAAGATTGAAGACCAAGGAAATAACCTTTGGGCAGAACAAGTGCATATCCATATCTGTTTGATGAGTAGCAAGAACAGGGAGTAGTGGATACCTTAGATGATTCTGTGTGGTCTCTGGTGACCTGTTTTATTTGAACACAATCATACCCTTCTTACATCCCAGGGAGCTTAAAAAATGTCAGCAGTGCTGGAGGGAACATCATATGATGTGATCTGAGGCAGCTGTAGTTGTAAATGGGGTCAGCTCTGCTCCTGCATGTTAATCTCTCCCTGATATTTCTGTCAAATCTGCAGAATGACAACATGCTGGAAGAAGTGAATGGTAGTTCACAGACAAAAAATTTAAACCCCCCATACCCTAATAGGACTCCTACTCCTCCACTGCTGATGGCAGTGTAGGAGCAGAAGAAGGGAAAGCATGCTGCTGCAGGTAGGCTTGAAGGCAGCAGTATTGAAAACCTCTTTAGAAGTGCTAAATCTTCATAATAGCAAGTGCCCGAAGCTGTGTAGGCTATTAAGACCTCACAAGTCACAAATCCTGCTATGTCCTGGCCACTTTCCAAAAGCGTATGGAAAAGATGGAGGCACAAATCTGTACTGTAAGAGCTCTTGCATGTTCACTTGCTCAATTAGCATGTGAATTCTCAGAGAGCCAAGGAAACTCAAACTCAGGTGTCTTAACCTTTCTCAGAGTGTTTCTTGGAGTTGTTACATCACCATCATTGAGATTCTTTGTCAAAACTCCATCCCATCTAGCTGATGGGCCTGAAATCAGTGCACCTAGAGAACCAAAATAAAAGATAAAAGCTATGGACGGTGCAGAACAAACTATATATTTTTTAAAAAAGTATTATTCTCTCATCCATGTGCACATATAAAGAAAATGGCTAAGCACAGGGAACACAGTGGGGCAAGTATAGTGTGCAATCACTGATAAATAGCAACCATCTTTATCTCTTCTGAGAGATCAGACACTTTCACCTGACACAGATAAAACTCCTGCTTATCAGGTTGCAAACCTATGCTACCAGTGTTGGTACATATTATAGGTAAAGTTGCTGTATTCATAGGCTGTATTAGAGGAGGGACAGGACTCAGACAAACCTTTGGCAGGTCAAAAAGTTTTGGAAAAAAAGATTCCCTAGGTTCTTCCATGTCCTTAGAGAGTAGGAGGTAGCTTTACTGTATATCTCAGATGAAATTTCTTGAAACAAAGTATAGTGCAACATGACAATTGCTACTGCAACAGACTTTGGTGTTGCAGCTTTGAAAATAGGGTTCAATGGTTCATGATTCTCAATAATTTAATTTGTTGCAGACAGTGGCTATTGGCATTCTGAAGCATGAACTTAGAAATCACTTGAATCAAACATTTAACTTAAACAACAGGAACTGGGATTGTTGTCTTTGTTAGAACTGCCAAAGTAAGGTTGGGAAAAACAGCTTAATGGGGCTAACCCTCAGAACCCTTTCTCTGGCCCCGTTTCTCGAGGGGCTTATATGGTCCATGGCTTTAATGAGATAATCATAATTGTTCAAGTTTCTTTGTTGGGCTGATATTCAGCCTAAATGGTCTTTCAATTCCAATTATAGATACTAATATGGCAGTTAAAGGTCAGAAAGTGCTTCAGGCTAGTGCTTTGTCTATCTTATACAGTAGCAACCAAAAAATTGCTCTTCCAATTCCAATGAGAGGTGTTCAGACAATGGCTAAAGGTCAGGAGAAATGCTTCCATAGAACGAATTGAGTTAGGAAGACAAGCAGCTATAAATAACACTTGGTAATGTTTATATCCATTTAGTTTCAGAGATATGACTGCTTAATTGGAACATTTTGAATCATGTTAATTCCTCTTAAATAAAGAATCTTTACTCAGATTTAAGGGGAACAGATTGCCTTGCTCTCCTTCTCTGAATTACAACTTCCATGCAACTGGAGGTTCCTCCATCTATTTCTCCAATTCCTTCTATCACTAATTGCATAAGCAAATCCTACTGTTGCTGCATGCCCAAAAGGACAGTAGGCAGCTGTCTATCTTGGTTTTTAATCTTTGAAATCTTTGAAAATTTAATATAAAGTAGGAAATAGTTCACAGACAGAGCTGTTTCCCTTTATTTTTTAAAGTACCTTCATATTTAAATGTACAGCTCTTTTCTGTACAATTGCACCCAGGCTGGGGTAGTGATTGGATAGTCCCTTCACACAGGTCTCATTAGCTGAAATCACATTTGATTTTTCAGAGCCCAAAAAACAGGACTGTTGGTGCTTCTTTTCATAGCTGATCATACTTGTGAAGTGTGATGTGATTGATAGGTCTGGTGATACCTTCACTATGCAGATCTGCTTCAAACAGGTTTGGAGTTGGTGTTTTGTGAAGTCTCTTGGGACCACAGTCTGTCAGTGTCTTCACAGCATGAAGGAATTTGTTTGCCTGACAAAAATTTTAGTTTGCTGGGGTCTCTCTGTTGCAAATACATAGGAAAAGTAGTAAGAATATAATTCTCATTGGTCAAGGGCTGAGTAGTCCTTACTTGGACTCCACTGCTTATAAGTGCATGCAGTTAAAATACGTATTCCCTGTCTCTTCTTGTTAAACCAAGATGCCCTTGTCCTATTTTAAAACTTATATCAATTTTGGAATTTGGAGGACAGTGCTAACAGCTCTAAGAGTATTGTGATATGAGGCCCAGGGGCAACAGTGCCATCATCCATGGATATCATACAGTTGAAATAGAAGTGACAGGATCTCCATGTCTGAGTTAGCAAAATGCTGATTAAACAATTCCAACTCCCTTATCCCTCTTGCAGCTTCCCATTTCACAGCCAGTTAACTCCAGCTATTCACTGGCTGTGGAGAGGATTTGTTCTCAAGTACAAAGGATATTTTTTTTTGATATCCAGCATCTATGCAACTTGTGGCTTTCAGAAGGCAGTATAGTACTTCTGCAGTGGGTGACACTAGAAGCAAAGTTCCTGCTGCAAGGCAGTTAAGCACAGTTTGAAAGGCTTCATAAACTTTGGGCACTGATTTAGTAACTTGAGTCTGTACTCAGACTGCCCAGTAGAGTAGGCAGAACACCCACAAAATGACCTCAAGATTAATTTTACCTCTTTCTAAACTCTATGTTTTCTCAAGCAGTGCAATTTTACAAGGTAGGAACAATTTTGACTGGAGTAAAGATATTGACAGACAGTAGATCTACGCCTTCTACACTGTCTTAAATTATCACACATTACTCATTATCTGCCTCAGTTCCAGTACTTGCATTCTCAGGAGTTCTTCTTAATCAGCTCAAGGTGAAGAGGAAAAACAGAACTGCACTTCAAAATTGTATATATTTTCTAAATTTAAATCACTGGTTCATCCTTTTCCCCATGATTAAGATTTTAAAACTATTTTCTGATCAATGATTCTTCTAATTGGAAATATGTCTATATATACACAGAACTAATTTCATGTAGCCACTTGCAGCATCATAAGGACATCCAGGAAAGATTTTTCTTTCAGTTTTCCCTTCTTGTGGATATAAAGGCAGGTCTTTAGAAAACCCTTACAAAAGAACTTTTTATTTTATGACCACAGATTCAAAAGGACGAGGAAGACCTTTACCACGGAGTCCTGAGGTTCAGAATGCACCCCATTGCTTTCTAAATTCCTTATGGAGCTTAGGTGTGGCCAGGTCCAATCTTACTCTCATACTTGGAAAACTGTTTATGCCTAATAGATTTATCTATACAAAATTTGTAATAATTAATGTTGAGTAGCTACCTGGATTAGTAATGTTTCATTAATTCAGCATGCTGTCAGTCACTTACAAAGGATCTATTCCAAGTAAGGGAGAGTTACCTGGTGTGCAGTCTGTCTGCAATTCAGGGTAGGCTCAAACTGGGCTCATCCTGGTGGTAATATTTATAGACTGAAGTAGTTGTCTGACAGTCAATAGTATAGACAAGACAGATGTCTTCATTTTAGCTCTGGTATCTTGTTCCGTATGTTGGTTATCTTGCATTCAGCTTGCAGATTCACCACAGGACATGAAGATTGCTTCTCCTTTAGCATTTTTCTTTTTTTGGCTCTCTGGAGATTGGGATGTGTCCCAGAGAGCAATGAAGAGCATGGAACTTTGTGAAAGGTCTGAAAAATCAAGACTGTCAGAAAGGAAAAATTGAGGGAATCAGTCACAAGTGGAAAAGTGCAGCATTGCATTTGATCTCACAGGACATTGATCATTGTACCAGTTGCAGGTGGTATGTTAATTGTCTGGACAGCTGCCAGAATGGAGAATCCCATTCATCTGACATGGGGTCAAAAGAAATTATATTATACACATTTGAAAATGAAGAAACATAGCTGAAGGGACTTATTACTCTTTACTGCCTGTTTCTGAACTGTACTTGGCTAAAGTGTAGACCAAAACTTATACCTGCCTGACACACAGATGGAGTTCACTCTACATTTTGTTATTCTGGTATTTTTTAGCTGGAAATATTGTCTCTCACATGAAAAGACTATAGTAGGTTTAGTGCCTTTGCATATATAAGAGCAGACTCTCCACAGATCTCAGTCCTAGTCTTATATTTTAAAGAATACTGGAATAATATCAGTATTTTAGAGACTGGGATTTAAGTGCAATCCTTTTGCTTGCAAAACATCTCTCTCTGTTGGCAGAGTCAGTCATAGGACAAATACCTCCTGTGCATTTAGAAAGGAATATTTCTAAATCTCTACTAACTCCATCCATTCCATCTACTAATGGAATATTTCCTTATAACTTCATACACTTAGTCATTAAACTATCATAATGTTTATAATTATATATTATAATGTTTATATTGTTTATATTATATATTATAATGTTTATAATGTTTATATTATAATGCAATAAAATTACAGGATTATTCTTGAACCTATTAAGGCATTGTACTTATATGTGTATGCAGAGGCGGGTGAGTACTGAGATAACATTTCATAGTACACCAAAAGTATTTATGTACATGTTCTTGTTCTACTGAGCTCATGTGGTATCTGTTTGAATAACACATTCAGTGTGAAGAGAGATTTATTTGAACTGCCAAGGATGGTGGTAAAGATCTTGCCAAAGAAGTAACGTGTACATCTGAGCACCTGTGAAGTGTTTCACTTGTATGGTAGCCACTGTCAAGGAGCAAGTTTCTCTTGCCCTCTGTACACACTATGAAAATGAATAAAATAAGACTCTTTAAATAATGGATATACAAATGCCCTCTTACCCAGAAGTTCAGCCTTTCATCGGATATTTTTCTCCATTTCACCTAGAATTGACATTATTATATAAGTGTTCAATAGAATTGCAATAAAAACTGTATTGTTTTGATTTTATTCCAGTACAGGTGCTATCATTAGAAAAAGTATTTGAATGTGACAGTAAAAAAGGAAAATATAAAATTACAATTGCATTTGGAAATAGCATACTGAATTAGTTATTGTAGAATTGGGCAAATCTTTATTGTTTAAGCCCACAGTAAAAAAAAGGGAGAATCACAGTGCAAAAGAAAAATTACTGTGCAAAATTGCCTTGTTATCCTGGAAAGTAAGTAAAGTTTTCTTTCACCATTTGTTGAGATTCCATTTTGAAAGATGGGATGCTTTACATCGCAATTTTTCCTTTGTAATTCCTACTTAGAATAAGATATAAACCATGTCAGTCTTTAAAAGCAAAACCAAAAAATCCCTCTTTAATGTCTAATGATTATATTCCTTTTTAAATTACTTTTTGTCAGTGATGCCATCTATTTTCATACAGAAGACAAAATTATGAGGTGAATATGAACTAATTGATTGTTCCCAAAATGCAAATGTCCTTGATCTGAAAGTCATATGTGGCAGTTGCTCTGGTTTTAAAGCTGCCTTGGCATATAAGCAAGAAGGTACAATCAGTCAAATAAGCTGAGTGCAACAGCTCCTCGTTAAATAGGACATTTTTCTCTTTGACATCCAAAGTTTGCTGTGCTGTGGAGTGGTAGTTTATGATAACAGTGCATAACATGATGTTCAACCCAAAAGTTTTAATACTTTTAAGTTGTGACTGTGATGAAAGATAGTCAGGTCTTCATGTGCCTCCTCCACCATCCCCTCCCTTGGCATTGTCTCTGATAGCCAATATGATTTGCAGTAAGATAAGTACTCCAGGTAGGAGCTGTCCTCAGATAAGATGACCAGGTGGGAATTGCAGGAGAAGCATGCTGGGACGATTGCATAATTAATACATTCCAGAGATGGGGGAGCTGTGATGATTACAATTGACTTTGGCACACCTTGGCCTGCAAAGGGGCATAAAATGCTGCTGGAGACTGGGGCAACTGGGCCAACTGGTCTCCCAAGGCTGCAGGCAGCCTCCAGGTGGATCCCTCCACTGTGGCAGGGGCACCTGCAGGGTAAGTCCAGCACAACAATGGGCAACACTTACTTTTGGACAGATGAGTAAAACCACTAAGATCCGGTCACATATGGAGATAAAACTCCTAAAGGAGCTCCACAGGTGCTCTATTGCTGTGAAACTGTGCATTCTGTAAGGCTAAAGACTATAAACTTGTAAGTTTTTAACTAAACCTGCTTGTATTATAACCTTTTAGACCTGCTTATGTTATATACTGCATTGGCAATATTTAGATACTGTATTAGCAATAAATCCAACCATAATCATTTGCATAGTCAGTGTTGTATTTCTTATGCCTGACCAACAGTCTTATCTCTACTACTCTGCTATGTAAATCACAGAAGTTTGCTTAATATCTCCAAAGATGGTCCTGATGTGGCGTTTTTTTGTTTGAAACTGTCACATAATCAGAGGATAGTGATCTTTGTAAGGTTTCTTTTACACACCTTCTCTTTTGTTTTCAGCAGCCTGAATGCTGACCCAGCTTGCTCAGAGACTGTTAGAAGGCAAGCCATGCACAGTCTTATTGCCTTTCACAGGAGTGTACCATGTAAACACGGGATTTAACTTTGTGCTTTTCCAGAGTCAATTTCAGAACTCACTCCTTGACAGACCTTTTCCACAGGGCAAATGCTGATGGACAGTATCATAGAAATGGTACGAAATTGATTTAGCTTCCAGGGCAATCTAAGTAATTTGGTCAGGGAGAAACTTAAAAACAGAAGTGAAATTCTGTATTATAGTCTGTCAGCTTTTAAAGCGACATGTAATTTGGGAATATGCGAGATGTGATAATTTCCTATATAAAAACAAAGACATGCCTTTGAAGATTGACAAACTTGCACATATGCTGGCTGTGCATACAGGTTGGCAGCAGCATCTCAAGAAAAAATAGGTAGGAGTATGTGTTTTATTGGGATTCATCCTGTTTTGGGTTTTTTTGCAGTGACAGCTACGTGTTATTTAAAGTACCTGAGATATTCCAGTGAAATAAAATAAACTGCTAAATTTTAAAATGCTTTTAATGAATTTGGTGATAGTTTAAATGCAATAAGTTGTTCAGTACCCCTTTGGAAATTACAAGGATTCTTTTCAAACTGGAAAATACATCTGAAAAAGAATTACATCTATCTTTTAGAAATTATGTTCCTACACACAACTAGGTGTTGTTCTGACGTTCTCTATGTACAAATGGATATAAATGTATCTGCCAAAAAAAATAAAAGTATCTAAATGTGGGTTAAGCCATTTATGTTACTTTTTTATATAGGTGACCTAACATAATAAAAAGCGTCAAATAGAGGCTACATAATCTAATCCTACATGATCTAATGAACTAGTGGATGGCAGTCAGGACAGATGGGTTCTAGCTTTAGATCTTTCTCTGACTTATCCCTGAGGAACTGAACTCAATCTTCTGTCATTTTTCCCATTCTGTCTGTCCAGCCTATTTTTTCTAGTTCACGAGGTATTACATACCCAAAAAGCATTTGGCCCAATGGATCTCCAGTCTTGACTGGGTCCTGTAGGTGCTGCTGTAACGCCAATAATTGTCACTGATATAATGGAGAGTGGAGAATTTTTCACAGGAGTGAGTACTTTGTAGCTGTAGTTCTGTGGATGCAGTAGGCAGCCTTTGAAAGCATGAATCATTCTTTCTTCCCTTACAGTGCCTTGTAAATCATAATGTATTTCACACTGCAGTTGCAGTCCCCTGATTACTCTACCCTCTGAAGCACTGCATTCAGCATATTAATTTAAAAAAGCAAAGCAAAACTGTGTAATAGAAGACTAACACATCAGTCAATTTCTTTACTTTTCCTCATGTGAGAACGAAGTTCTGGATTAACCACATTGTTTAAAGCCAGAAGGCCTTTCTATAAGTTTTCATGAATCTCGATGGGCTTTAATGCTGTTCTGTGCAGTAAAAACAGGTTAGTCAAAAAAAAAATTAAAATTATGTATTGAAATGAGTTTCTTCTCATGAGACACAAACTACATAGCGTACTTTTCATCACAGAAAACACCACTTGTCCTTGCTATTTTTTAGTATAGTCCTTTTCCTTTTATCAGGATACATATTTAAGTGCAGCAGTCATGCTTCATTAAAATTCAAATGACAGTAGGTGGGCATTGATAGTAGACAGTCAAAAGTCAAAAACTTCTGCAAATGTAGTCACTTGCTCAGCCTTGGTTTTTCCCTCTTCTACATGAGATTTTATCTTGGTTGGTAATAAAAACTTCATATTTTTTAAGTTACCGCTTCTAAAATCCGTATGTAGGCAGAGGTTAAGTCGTGAGTCTGGTATTTGATCAAATTCAGAACACTAATTTTTGTAATATTTGTGAAAAGTTTTCAATAAAAGGCCTTGAAGAAGGTAAATAATGGCCCAACAGTGCTGATGTTGGTCTATAGGAGAAAGGAATGATTTTGTAATGTGCAGCTTGTATACTATAAATGCAAATTTTAGTGACCAAAAATATTAATTTGATCTATATCAAGATCAAATTGAGTTTAATTTAAAAAAGCATAAAGCAAATCACACGTATTAACTTTTTGTCTTTGTAACTATTTTCATTATTAAATCTGACTCAATTCTATATGTGGAGGAGTTAAATCTCTAAAAATCTAGGCAAGTCTGAAAATATTTCTGGGTTTTGGAGGCGGGTTTTTTTGTTTGTCTGTGGGATGTCCATTCAGACAATGAAATCTTAGGATTTTGGACAGGTAACTTGTGCTTGATTGGATATAAAGGACCTGCCATAATTGCTTTTTTTGTACAGGGTCTCCCCCCTACCCCCAAACAGAAAAATACTTCTTTGTATTTATACATTTTGTAAATATAATGACAGAGCACAGCAGCAACTGAGAATCTGAAGTGGTTTTCTTGAGGAAAAATGAGCAGGAAACAGACTCAAGGATGAGGTAAATAAATTCTCCCGATGTTTGAATAATTACAGAAAACTCACGCTGACAGAAAGTTCACAACTTTAGTATCGCACCATTACCTCACTGTTTTGTCTTGAGGTTTCCCACATTGAAGAGCACATCAAGCTGGTTTAATTAACTAGAAGAAAAAGACAGGAAGGCCATCAGATGTACCTACTTTAGTAATAGAAGCTTAAGCAATGCTGAATGTGCTGTCAACATTGGGTGATTCCCTTCCACTACCCTCACTGATCTGTTAGAAAAATCTTCTTGGCCAAGAATAGAGCTCACAAGAAAATGAAAGTACTTTGAACTCTAAAGGGAAAGAGACAGCAAAAGAAATCAGAGCTGTAAATAAAACAGTGAAAATGCATGTGCCATATATGGCGCTGAATAGAATACCCTGCTGCAAGTCTTTGCTGTGTGTAAGGATCTTTTCTTTTTTTCTCCAATCCCTTCACTATTTCTGCTAGAGGTGAAAGTCTCAGTGGCACGTGTTCAGCAGGAGCAATCTCAGGTGTCCATTTTTAAGTACAAATGAATTTTTTGGGCTTGGAGTCTTAAGTTTAAGTTTTTGACTTTGAAAAGCATAGAAACTTCTGGGTGGTTTTTTATCTGAATTTTTTTTTTACATTGACCTAAAGAATAAATGCTGATCTTTCTGGGACACCTTATTTAACAAGTGATTAGAGCTGACAGGGTGTGGTATTTGTTTTACATGTTGATCTTATTTGACTGTGTGCATTTTACAGACCTCCAGTATCTGAGCAGTGGTTAGTTCACAGTCTTAATTTATGTTTACAGCAACCTGTTTTGTAAAGGAGGAAATAAAAACCTAATACTATTCCTGTGCCATAAAGGGGCTTTTAGACCTAGGGATTAAAGGTTTAAGGAGGTATTAAGACTCCAAGCCAGGGGCAAAAAAATGGAATTTTCAAAGCTTTGTGTAGATATCTACAGACATCTTAAAATCTGATGCTAAATATTTTTGCCTGAGATTTTGAGGCAGAATAGCAAACTTAATCATATTGAACTTTAAGTAAATAAAAAAAGTGAAATTACAAAACTTCATGTTATACTAGGTAGCAGACATTGGCTTAAAAGCTTGATAGGATGCTAACCTTGTCAAATGATTTCTTTTAATGAAAGAGCAAGTGAGAAATATTAGAGGAAGATTTTTTGAGATATTCAGGGGAAGTTCTTAACAAAATCTAAGAAAAAGTAATCACTACTGATATATTTTCCATTCTCTGTAGGGAGAAATAACTAAATGGCTCTACCTTATGCATAGATTGAAGAAAAAAGGTGAATAAATATGAAATAAATATATCTTTCTTTACCTACAAGGGGAAGCATTCTAGAAAAGAGAGTTGGTGCTAATTTTATTGTTTTATTTTGTTTTCCTTGACATATTAAGAGGATTCTGGCATAGTTTTACTTTATTTCAGCATTAGTCCCTTTGGAAAATGTTGCTATGTGTCTATCTAAAGCAGCAGTTTCAGTTTGCAAGCATAAAATAATGAAGTTTATTTAGGTGTGATCATTTTGAATGGCAGGACTTATACAATTTTGAAATTGCTGAAAGGAATTCAGTAAATGTTCTCTTTGTGCTATGGAGACTTCTCTTTTTTTCAGCAGGAGCATATAATTTACAGAGTGAATATATAACCCTGGGTTAAGGCTGTTATTTTGTGATGCACTCTTTAGAACATTTGACAAAAGCTTGGTGGTGTACCTTTGACATCCTGATTGTATATAAAAACGTGACTTAAGAAAGCAAAAGAATACAAAAATCTTTCTGGTCTGTGACATGACATGAGTGACAAATATTCTAAGGATAAAGCCCTTTACACAAAAAATGTTTTTAGCACCAGATTGGCAGGACACCAATACCTATTACTGTTTGTTGCTATAAAGATGAATTCTGTGTAGAATTTTCATAAGGAACCTGAATGGTTACTTTCACAGTGTCAAAAAAAAATACATAATAAGTTTGATCAATACACTCTTTCCTAGATGGGTGTCTTGGGGTGACTTTATGATGTGTATCCCCTATCGCTGCTCTATGCCCAGAAATCAACTTTGTGCCTTTCTGTGCCTTTAAAGTGAGCCTGAGAGGGGAGAGAGAGAAAAAAAAAAAAACCCAGCGAACTTTTCAAAGCAATTGTTCAAGGACACAGATACACTCCTCAGCTCCTGCTCTGGCAGCAAGGGAGGAGAAAACACCCTTGGTGCTTTTCAGCCAGCTTTTGGCTCCTTTTTCTCCGGAGAGAGAGACGGAGAGTTGAACTTTGTTTTCCTGGGACTTTGGTTTTTCCCTTCTTTTCTTCTGGACTGTTTCAACATCATAACACATCGGGAGAATTTTCCACCAAGATCCTGGAGGTGGGCCCACACCGACCTAGCTCCGAGGAGGAAAGAGACCACACCTACACAAGAACTCTGAAAATCTTCCCAGGTTTGTCTCCACAGCGAGAGTTTTATTATTTAGCATTATTATCCTTTTCCTGTGTGTTTTTAAATAAATAGGTTTTTATCTCTTTCACTTTCCTTCGAGGAAAATTTCTTTTTTCCTGAACCTGGTGGGGGAGGGGTGGTTGTAACCTGCCTTCTCTCAGAGGATATTTTCCTCCAAATTTGGCCAAACCAGCACAATGGGTTATCATAGAATCATCACGGAAAGATTTGCACCTTAAAGATTATCTAGTTCCAACCTCCCCTGCCTGGCCTTATGAGTATTTGAAGTGTTGCACAAGTAGGAACATTTCCTGTCATTGAGTTCATGATTGGTTGGGGAAAGAAAACAATGGAAACATACTGGAAAGTTTTGCTTGAAGCAGTGTGGGCTGGCTGCTCATATTTGGTTGAGCCTCATGTTAAATGATGCTGGTCAGCAGGAACTCATCCACTGAGAGACAGGGCCTTTGCCAGCGCTGCTCTTTGATTAATTTCTAAGTAACACGTGCATCAATTTTCAGTAAGAATGAGGTCACACAACATTTATTCAAGGAACACAGCAATCTGGCATATTTTTTGTTTTTCAAATGGATTTTTGTAGTGTGGAGTTAGTATTTGGTAAGTTACAAATATACTGGGAAGGAAGAACTTTAATGAGTTTTACTTCTTTAAAGGGTATTCTCCGTGCCAATTTCTTAGGTGCCAATTTCTTAGTTACATCAGTCAAGATTAGAGTAAATGCTGTCAGTATTGGATTTTCTCTAACATGGATGAGATCTACACTTTATTCCTGGAATGACAGCTCCTTGCCAGACTCATAAAGTTAAGGAAGCAAATGGAAGTGTCCTCTCCAGCTCTTCTCCATTCAACTTTTAAAGCACAAAACCCTTGATTTTCCTCCCATTTTTATCTTCTTTCTCCTTTTTACTTGTCAGCAGTGATTTCCTCTTGGTAACAATACAAAATTGATGAAGTATGGACCACCTTTACTGTCTAGAATGGCAATTATAGAGCAGAAAAGTCCAAATGTCTATTAGGTATGACTTCCCTCCTAATGACTACAATTTCCTAGTGTAATTCTTCTTCCAAAAGGCTTAGAAAAAAAAGACAAATTAAATGCTGTCTGTCAAGCATTATTTTATGATCCTCTGCTTCAGGTCATATTACGTCTATGAATCTTTCACAAGAGCTCGAGGCAAGTATGTGCCACCCAAAAGGCAAACTACTGATCAACCCAGTGCAGTGTTATTAGTGCCACTTCAGAGTCTCAGTCCTGCTGCTGCTCTCTTGATTCACCACCAGCAATATAATGTGGATTAGACTGCAGATCCAGGTGGTTAGTCATTCTTCTAGACTCAGTCGGCAAGGGCTGCTGCATGCTGTGTTTCCCATGAAGAACAGCTTTGTACTGGGTAAATAGTGAGCTCTGCCACATTACCTACACATCTCTGTGCAACTCTCTATATTTTTCCATCGAGGGTGTTTAGCAGTGCTAAAACCTAGTCTTTATGCATGTAAAGTTCTCCATTTTGTTAGTGAGATGCCTATTTGACTCTAGAAGTTTTGGTTGCATTTTTAAAATAAAGATTCTGCAGAAATCCTGCTAGAGTGAGAGATGGTACAGATGCAGTGCTTTGCTGATCACAGTGCTTGTTTATGTGCAGAATAAAGAAATCATCCCTTTGTCTGTAATAAAAGCACCCTGATTCAACGACTTCTGAATAGGTGATACACAATAATAAATCTTACATAGCGGAAGAGTAGAGTTTTATGGAAGATAAACACTGAAACAGAGGGCAGGAGTATAACACAATTTTTATAAAGCTGCCATCTCTTTCAGGGTTTGACTATACTCCTCTCAATTTGTTTAGCTCCCCCAAAATATGATGCCTCTTAATCACAAATATGGGTTTCAAGCCAACATTCCCCTATAAAACCTGTTTTCTTCCATAACATCAAACTTGAAGTCACTACAAGGTGATAATATTTCACTGTGTCAATACAACAAACATAACCAAACAGTCAGACGAATTATGCAAGCTACTGGTCTTCTCACCTTAAACTTGCACCGCACAGTGGTTCTTTATCCAAGTCCCTGGACTGAAGTACTCACCAACTTACATTTGTGCCTTGCCTGCAGATTCTTCAGGGCTGGAAGGTTCAGTGCCATCTTTAGGCCGCATGATCCAGAAACAGTGAACTAGTTATTAAAATTCCAGAGGAAGAGACATTTTAAGAAAATAAATGTGTCATTTTTCCTAGACTGGGTGTATTCACTAACCGCATATCAAACAAGGAGAAAGAAGGGAAAGTAAAGAAGGAAATAATGCATGGTTATCAGTATCTTTTATTTTAAGATTTCATTCCATATAAAGACCTAAGACTGCTCAATTAAAACTTATACCACTTTTTAAAATTGCAATAAATTTCAAATAAGAACACTACCATAAATGAAACCTATGAAAGAAGTCAAGAGGTTTTTTGGGGGGGGGGCATTTTGGTGCAAAAGAATTCTTCCCTTAAATAGTTTTTTAAAACCATTCCCTTTCTCCACAAATGATAATGGGTTTTAAAATCTATTGTTTTCTTTTGTCATGAAATATATTTCTGTTGTACATATGGATGTGACAGATGGAATCTCTTTTACTTGTTTGTTTGTGACTGATTGTGGAATTTTTGCTGTGTTTTCCTATATAAGTTAAGACTTCCACCTTCTGAAACAAAGGTGGATTAGGCACACAGTCTGAAAGGGTTGTCTTTGCTACTGAAGAAAAGATAATCCTAGAGCTCTTGCTGTCTTCAAGACTGCATGCTCAGACTGACCAGTACACACAGAGCAGACTCCTAGAGTAGATTAGTTTCTTCACACCATACTGAATTTGTGCAGTTGTCCCCAAGTCCGAATTTTGAGAGTGTGTGTGTGGGGACCTGGGGTAGGGTATGAGGCAGGGAAGAATGTTTCCTGTTCAAAGTGTCCTGAATGGTTTTAAGATCGTGCTACAGCTCATGACAGTGGTATTTTTCTACCAGGAAATTTCAGGGATGTGTTGCATGAGGTCTGTAAAGCCTTTTGAGGTACTGTAATAGGATAGTCAATTGCCAAAACTGATGTACACAACTGTCCATGTTACTTTTTGGTAATACTTTCAGGAATATACATTCCTCAAGTTGTGCCTGGACAGTACCTGTTCTGGAGAGACCAAGTTGGGACGGTTGAAAACACAGCAGTTAAATAACAGTTAATGAGGAAGACAATAAATGAGTCAATCCCATTTTCTTCTTAAGCATTTCAGATGTACCCTGTGAGAGGACACTGCGTGCAGACAGCTAAGAGCAAAGATGATGAATATAAGAATTAAAATCCGCTGAATACCAAGTCAAATTTCACAAGAAATAGAAAGATGATACTGTTCCTAAAGACTCAAAGAGGACTTTGTAGAGTTTGTTGCTGCTAGGAATCCACTAAATGTTGATGATTGGACACAAGTGTGAGGAAAGCAAGAAATACTAGCATAATGCAGGAGGCAGGAAGGAGATGACACACTCCTTTACTCCACCACACCACCCACTCCCCCCCGCCTTTTCTCTCACTTAAACATTTTTTTTTTCTAAATAAGAAACAATAATAATTTCTATTTACAGAATAATAGAACCAGAATGCAGCACCATACAGGCTGCTGTGAAGAAAGTTAACTTCATCACAGACAGACCCAATATGAAAGCAATGTTGTTAAAGCCTGGCTTTGACAAGCTCCTTCAGACAAACAAGGATTACTAGTAGCACTGTTCAGTATGAAATGATGATGAGTCTGAAGTGTCAATATATATTTTCAATATCAAAATTTGCTGCTAGGTCTATGCCTCAACATGATTTGACTGAAAGAACTGGCAGACTTTTCTGGCTCAATAGGAGCATGTTCAGGTATTCTGTATGGAATAATAAGCATGATAAAAAGGTCAAAAATTTTTTGCAACTTCATACAACTGTGAGGAACAAATAAATCAAATAGGCACTTAAAGACTTTGTGCTCTTTTCTTCTTATAAAAAAGCATCTGGGACACTGAAAGTAATGAATCTATCTTTTTTTGGTCCCAGTTTATAGTTTTGCCTGTAGCCTCATGCTGGAAACTTACGAATCATGAAAACTCTGAAAAATATAAGTATATAAAATATTAGGTAATTCTGTCACAAATTATCAGGTTATTCTCAGTCAGCATATAATACTGTGTAAACAAAAATCTGGTGGAAGGATCATACTCTGCATTTTCATATTATGGACTCAGTAAAATTGCTTCAGAATTGAAATTATTGTATGTGAGGATTTTCAAAGGTGATTGTGACATCTAGACACACAGTGGAACTCAGAACTAAGGAGAATAACATAGCTAAGTTGCTTATTTAACTTTGAAAACTTAAACATCTATGCTTCAATTGACACAAGGATAAAAACAACAGTGCAGGCTGTGACAAGTTTTCCTTGCTTTTGCATCCTCTGCTTTTTCTCTTGAAATTACATAGCATATGTCCCTACTCCTCTACTGTTCATGGAATATTTTACACATTTATTTTCAAATTAAAAAGAAAGAAAAACTCTGAAAAGTGCTGAAGTTACTTAGCTTCAAACTTGGAAGACTATTTAGACTGCCCTCTCCTCAGCACTGCAATGCCATTCATTTAGACTTCAGAAACCTAGTTTTCACTGCTTTAGAATTAGCAGATGGAAAATTTATCCACTGTGTTCTCTATGTAAGTAGTGACTTGATAAATATGTTTTGTTTATCCTTTGTTGTAGAAAGTATTGAAACTTGCTGATGCAATACATTAGAGACACCATAATATAGTCCTTGCTTTGGGGAAATTTGCCTGGGAATCAGAATATTTCTAGGAAGCTAAATTTATGGTTATTTTATGGCATGAAGAGAGAAAATGAGCTCTCAGGCTCCTTTGAAACCAGTATCTTGTCAGGAAATTTGTACCCATTTTGATATGCTTTGTGTGTTATGATTTAGCTGCTGAATTTACTTATGATGCCTTTTTGCAAAAAATATCAAGTAGAGAATTTTGTGCTCTTGGTGCAGAATAGTGAATTTGATTAGCCATGTTATTTTATGTTATCTGTGATTTTATCCCTACCCCAGCTACTGTGAAGAAGCATTTTGAGAAGCAGAAAGCTCCATATCAGTAATCATAAGTAAAGAGCAAAACTACTTCATTAGGCCTGTGGAAATGGTCAAACTTAGATAGTGTGTTTGCTGGGCTGCAGGGATTTCTCACACAGTCAAACACATGTAATTGTATGACAGGAGTCAGTGAAGGGTGTTGCAGGTGGGTGGACAGACAGACTGCATCTCCTGTAAGAGATCTCTCGGTGGCCTTGAAGAGTGGATGGTCTGAGGAGAGAAGATTAGTTTCTCTGGATCCATCCTTTAGTGACTGCTTCTGTCTCCCCTAACCATGGATGGGGGTGCCGTGTAAAATGCCATGATGGCTGTGCCAGGAACACTGCACTTAGTAACACTGTACTGCAGCTTTAAAGTTCAATCATGGCTGAATTTTGGCAGTTCTGATTTGCTAGGATCTGGCTGTCCAAGGCATTGCTCTAATATCTAGCCAGGTTATTGGGGCAGCTCCCATACCTCATCTATTCTTTCAAATTCTTTGTAACTTTGGTAATATTATTTTTAAGGTTTTCATTGCTGTTGTAACAGAAGAAATTAATCAAAACTCATGACACTGAGGTTCTGAAGAAAAAGAGAGTATCTTCAAAGAAGTACCAGTGGAGCATGTGTATGGCTTTTGGCAGCATTCCCAGCACTAATTTTTAATATGTAGTATAACATTATGTTTTGCTCAGTTCCAGTCTAAAACCTAAGTGGACCAATTTAGCAAATGTGTGCAGTGATGGAAGGTACCCGAGTTTATGATTCAAACTTTAGTATTCATTCTTTTCAAAGACCTGAACCTTCTAAAATTCATAGCCTTTTAAAAATGTGTGTTGAATGGGAGGAGAATGGAGAGAGAAGTGTGGTACTGTTCAGTTCTTTGTGACTCTTGTTATAGTGGACCTATGTTGGGGTCACTGAGGCCAGCTGGTGGAAGAACTCAGGCATTTGAAAAATACCTTTTATCTCTGGAAAGGAAAAGCCTCTCCCACAAGTCCTTGTGGTTGGAATGTAACCTCAACCCCCGGACTCTGTATAAGGAAAACTCCCTCTCCCAGCAGCCTTTGCGGCTGCTCCCTTACCTGGTCCCCTGCCCGGCCCCTTCCCCTGCTCGTTGCCTCCCTTCCCCGGCCCCGCCTCGGTACCGCCCCCAGGCCCTCAGATGGGACTAGGTAAAGGGACAGAGCTCGTGGTCCCTCGTTCTCTTTGCCTGCTCACGTCTGCTGATGAATAAACCCTGATCGTGGAACACGGGCTAGCGGAGGGCCCTCCTTGGCTCCTTGTCTCTGGTAATATTTGAGCCATCCGGCTCAGGTGTGGGGTGCGTGCCACCAGCGCCTCAGCAGCGCAGGGCAGAAAGGATGGCCTGCTAGCGGCCCAGTCCGCACCTGAATGGTCCCTCTCAAGAGATGATTTGGGATACACAGCAGCTACCTCTGACCGCCCTATAACCCCCACAACCTTCTTAATTTTATAGACCTAATACATAACAGAAGCATAAAGTATTTTCCCTTCCTTCTTTCTCCATATTGCATAGCTTTGTCTTAACTTAAAGCACATACTCTAAATTGTTTCCATTGGTTTAGACAAATCATTTTGGTAAAAGCATATAGACACTGACTAATCAAAGCCTTTCAGATGACTGATTAAAACCCCATCATCAAAATGGTTCTATCTGAGAGAGCTCTACCTATTGCTGTTTCATCCTGAGCAAGTAATCCCAAATAAATCAGTGAATCTATTTTCTTAAGTAAGAAAATAGATCTTATATTTCCATGTAAAATCAGTGCATGACATTTATTTAGGTCTTTACTTTTTGAGTACCTCTCCTAGCACATTGAGATGCTTTCAAGACTGTGTCCTTGCATTATGCAAGGGGATGCTGCTAAACTGTCTGTGCTACCTTGCTCTTCTGTACCATTCATAGCCATATTTTGTGGGCTAGAGTCAGCAGTCCTTTGAGAAACCATGTGATAAAACCACATGCAGCTGTGCTAGGCCCACTACTTGTACCTTTGCCCACTTTCTTGTCCTGTTCATGTCTCTGGACTGTGGAATTTTCAGGGCAGTGACTGTGGTTCTTTCAGATACATTGTTCACGGGGCACGTTCTCAGTCCATAAGACTGGATACTCAGTTGTGGATAAAAGGAACAAATGTTTTTCCCCCACCTCTCAGGCATGTTGGACCTAACAACAAACTGGAATATTAATAGCTGGGTTTTGGAAACAGTTGAGCTAGTTCCTCGGGGTACATTTGAAGTGCCTTTACACATCAGTGCAGAAAAATCTGTTCTAAAATATTTTCTTCAATGAAAAAGTAATCATTACAGTCAAAATCAATAAAACTGAAAATGCAACTTTTTGGAAAAGTAATGTAAATATATTGTGACTTATATTGCTTATTTGTTTGTATAACACTTTTGTATTACAGATAATAAATTTGTCTGTATTATCTGTATAATGTAGGAAGAGACGTTTCATTAGAATTTGCACATATTTTTAAAGAAATTACCTATAAATGAAAATATCCCTGGTAAGAAAATTTTCTCTTGGTTTCAAAATATTAGAACATGTGTCTATTGAATGGAGGAGTCATTTGAAAAGCTTCAGGTAAAAACATTTTAGGTGAATGAATGGAGGATTGGGAAATAAGGTGTTAAAAGTGGGTGAAAATTATTAGCAATTTGAAACTGAAAACGTTTGTCTACTCAGTGCTCTGTTCTCTGCCTTCTGGTTAATTTTCAGATTTTTTCAATTTTTCCAGTTTGCTTTCAGCTCTCAGTATTATCTGTTGAGGTAGCTATAGAAATGGAAAGAAGGATGCTTTTTGCCCCTGGTTAGCCATAAGAACTCATAATGCTATATCATTCCAATAGCTGTGAGTATGTAGACAATGACTGTACAGTGAACCCATTTTGTTATTAATCATTTGCTGGAGCAAACACACTGCTACAACAAGGTCTATTCAGAGGCATAAACTGCATAATGTTTATTATAATAAATCAATCTGTACCAGATACCCTAGGGGATCCCAAATCATTGGAGGAGATCCAAAAGATTCCAAATAAGACATCTTACAAATCTACTGACAACAGAAAAATAAGGTGGAAAAAAGCTATATGTGTCAAATATGTGAGGCATATAAAGAGGGATGATTTATGTTGGCAACCCATCATGGTATGTATGTTCATGAATGGAATCCATTTCTCATTTAAGAGTTTTTTAAGTCTATGATGGACTATGGCAAGCAAAGACATATTTGAGTTTCAGCTTGTAGCAAAAGAAAACCATTCGGTTATTTGATTAACTATATAGTTAATGCAACAGAAAGGTTGCATAGCATGTCTATCGCAAAAAACAATTATAAGTAAAAATGGCACATAAAACCCAGCGACATAAGATCAAAAGAAATGTGTGACGTGCTTATATAGCTTAAGCTGTAGTCTTTTTCTTATCTTAGGTGGAAAGGTCTGAAACACACAAACTGGTTAATCTTTTCTTCCTTGTTATTTTTTATTTAATATTTGTACACTCACAAGCACACATGGAAATTATTTCAAATGATGGCTTTTAAAGCTAAAGAGTTGCTTATTTATAAGTCAGGAAATGCCAGAGTTAAATAAGGTTTCCTATGTATTATATCTTTCCACCTTGTTCAGGTTATTTATGAAACAGACTTCTATATGTGCCATAGTCTCTTTTCTCCTGTCTTTTCGGCCAGGTCCTTATCCATCTCACTACCCTTTGTTTTCTTTCCACATGGACCCTCTAGACTGTGCAACATTCCTGTTAAAGTTCCCTCCCTGAATTCTCGTCCCATCCACCTAATCCAATTTGTTTCTTTTGTCTTCATGTTTCCAATTGCTCTTCTTTCCTTATCCCTTCCATCACTCTTCCTGCACAATTTTCTTTGTCTACTTCCTTCATATTGTCATAGCTTCTCAAGGTATTTATCTCTTCCTCTCATACCAGTCCTGCGACAGAGTCTGTGCCATTTTGGTCTGATTACCGACCTCAGCTCCTTGTTGTACTTTCTCTAGTTTGTCTTCTACCAGCTAAATCCTGGGATCTCATCTCTACTTTTTGGTCTTTGCCTCCCTTCCACATGAATCTTAGTCTCTGTGTAATCTTTGTTCCAGTCTACTTCCCTCTGCTGAGCCACCCATTATACTTTCTGAATTTGAACAAAAAGCTGAATGCTTGTACTCAACTCTGCTTTCAGAATCAGCTCTAGATAAAATACCTGGTACAGGGCACAGACAGCCTTTTTTTATACACTGGGTTGGAAATACATAATTTCTCTGTAAAGGAGGCTCTTGCATATTATCCTGATTGGGCCTGAGAACATTGGTACAGTCAAACATCTTCAGTAATGATGGAATTATTTTAGACTTCATCCACTAAAATGCAACAAAAATATATTTTGAACATGGACAAACTCTGTTTTATTTCCTCAAAGATCTAAAGTTATCCAAATCTGGGGAGATGTCTACAGGACCATCAAAGGCACTTCCACAGGATCACTGGTGTGCAAGCTATTTATTCTTTCAAATTTTTTCAATGCTCTTAGGACAAGAGCTCTAAGTGTTTTCAGAAATGTGAGAAATATCAGGCAAATGGGACAGCTGGGGCATCAGCAACTCTGCTTTTCATATCATCTTTTTAGCATGACTTGATTTGGTGAACTTTACTAGGTCTATACTCTAAGCAGATGCAGATATACAGACTTTAACTGAGCAAGTTTTGCCAGATAATTTATGATTCAGAACTAGGCTTACTGATTGCTTTTGTTGCTGTTGATGTGGTTGGTTGGTTGATTGGTTGGTTGGTTGGTTGGTTGGTTAGCTGGCTGGAGTTTTTTTGTTATTTTGGTTTGGGTTGGGTTGGGTTTTGTATTCCACATCACAAATGGTAGACCTGGATAACATTGGTTTTAGTGAAACTTGCTTGATGTTTTCTCTTCTAAATTCTGTCTCTACATTATTGTAATTCTGCTTCATTTAAACTATTCAAATTGAAAATGCCCACGTACCAAAAAAATTTTTAGGTGTTTTTAACCAAACTGTTTTAGTTGTTTATGAGACTAGGGAAAGGGAGAAGAGCTATGGTACCATGTTAAACACCTGTACTGCAGCTTTTGTTGGAGAGTGGAAACATGCTCTGCTTTGGAGGAATTTGATTGGTGCAGGAAATGGGAAAGAATAGCTCTGGGGTCAGGGATGTGGGAGTTCTTTTTCAATGAAAATTCACCTAGATGTAGCTACACACTCAATGAAGAGAGTAGAAGCTCAATTCATTAGAGCCCACCTTTTCCAGTCCGTCCCAGTTTTTGCTTGGAAAATAGTCTGTACACCTCCAGTACTCCCCCCAGAGTGACCATCTTCAGTCCAAGACTGCATGGGCTGAGTAGGCCTTGGCCTGTAATTGAGCTTTATTGTTAGGAATTGTCTTATCACTTGACATTAAAAATTAGTACAGAATTTTGTGATACAGGTGTAGCAATACTAGTTTAACACATTCGAGTCCCTTCAGGAACAATTGCTCTTCATTCACGCTCCTCTTTAGTGAGCTCATGAGGGTCAATACTGTTATTTAATCTCCTGTTTTTGGACACAGATGAGTTCAATATGCCGTTCACAGTGTGATGCCATAACTGCCATGATATTTGTTAGCAAAAATCAGGAGGTTTTGTGCTCCCTCCAGCCAGCTAGAGGTTTAGGGACAGGAATTCTTCAATGATTCTGCCACAGCAGCTTCTATATCATAAAAATTATGTACACAGATTAGGGAGTCTGTGGCCTGTACTGTCAGTGTTTTTCCAGGTGGTACCCAGGCAGCAAGGAGGAAATTGCTTGTGTCAAAGGTAGACAGGTGAAGAATGAGCTACTTAAAGAGGTACAGATTCTGTGAAAAAAATTAACTGAGGGAAAAATATTTCCCCTGGACTTCTCAAATGGTTCAGGAAGAACAGAATGTCATCCAGTGAGGTATCACCATCAGCACAGGGACCTCAGGCTAAAGCCATAATTTTAGTTTTTCTACTTTTCAGTGCTAGAGCTTGAAATTTTTTGTGTGCGTGTGTGTGTCTGTGTGTAATACATTCTATGGGTTCAATTCTTCCTATAAATATTTTGAGTTACCAAAATTTTCTGAGAAACACATAGGAAAGAATGATCATAAATGAAACCAAATTCACATGACAGTAATACCACAGTGATGCTTTAAGAATCACTTGACATATACTAGACACAGAGTTTATTTCATGAAAATTGTAGCCAGTATCATGTATCAAAATAGGTAACTGCAGGTTGATGTCTGAGCAGATACTTTTAAATTGAGACATGCATTTAATGTAGTGAAAATGTGAGCAGCATATCTTTCTGATTTGCTATCCTCTTTCAGGTTCTCATGCCTCCCTGACTCATCTTCTCTGTCTATTCCTACCATAGTTTTCTAATCCATCATAAAAATGTGCTTTTTGCAGCTACATCATGTAATATGAACACTGCCTGCAAATATTTTCAGTCAACTGTAGGGCACCTCATCTCTGGAAGAGATTCTAAAATCCCATATTAAAACTTATATTCTTCAACAATAGCATCATTTTTGTTTGGGAGTCCTTTTTATGGCACATCCTCTTTTTTTATGTGGCTCATTATACATAATTTGAACATCACTTTTAAGAACTGCCATATGGTGTCAATAAATAAGTCTTTAGAGGCTTTCACTTATCTTCTAAATATGGTTCAATGGTGACTAATTAAATCAATATACTAAAAAACTCCACAGCCTATACAAATCAAGCATCTTGAACTGGTTATTTTAATATTTGGATCCTGCCTTATTAAGAACTCCTTGAAGATACATCCTTCAAGGGAGAAAATGAGCTATTTCCCCATCTCTTAGCTTTTCTTTTATATTGCACTACACAGTTTTTATTGTATAATGAAGTATATAGCATATTGGTAGTCTTACTTTTGCATTTTTTCATGCTTTCAGTCTCAGCTGGGGTCCCTGAAAACGCTTCACTTGCTTGCCCTCACAGCAAACGCAGAATTGGAGATTATGAAAGGGCTCTCCTCTTCATTCCCTCCTCTCCTCTGCATTCATTGTGAGGTAATTTTGCGAGTACTGCATTCTAATATTAAATTGGATAGCAACTCATCATCTAAGGGAATGATGGCAATGGCTGATTCAACTCTGTTCTCATCTCAGACATAATTTGTATCCTTGTATCTGGCACGGAATGTATTCAGTGTAGTAACTCAGAACTTGGCCTTGACTAAATCTCTAGTTGTTCAAAGAGCACTTTGATCTCTCACAGTAGAGGTTAAGCAAATGCCACCTGTGTCTGTCTTAACATGAATTAGATTTTAAATGGGTAATCATCAGGACATAAATTCTGTATATCTCAGAGGCCTGCCTGTAATGCTTTACAGCTACTAGAGTACCCATCCTATCCCCTCCTCAGTTCCTGGGAACACAACTTGCTCCTTTGACTGCAAAATAGAAGCCCTTTTACCTTCCAAAACATCCTGGATTCACTCCCCTTTGTTCTTGCCTTAAATATTTGTTAGACACCCTTTCTTGTCCAGATAGAAAAAAAAGTAATCCCATAAACATTGAATTCAAAGCTTCTGTTTTTCTCTTTCAGACAAAACTGCTCCTTCCCTCTCTGCTGCCTCTCAAAGACTGACTTTCGTGATTGTGTATCAGTAGTGTGCTACAACCAACCATCCTTCACCTTCGTGACAAGATAGGCTTGATAATACCAGAACTGATTCTTTCCATGCGCTCTGATATCCAATCTAAAAACCGCAATTAGATATACAGGCACTTGCTCCACAATATTTTTCTTCCCACAGGCAGCCTTTAGTATTCTAGTGAGCCCTTTTGGATATTGTGCGCAAAGGTAGGAAAAGAAATTTTAACAAGAAAGGCAACTTCCAAGGCTCTGCATAAACATGTTTGAGTGCTCATAATCAAGCTACTTAAACCAGTGATTTCCAAAGTGGGGTGAGTGCATCTCAGGGATTGTGCAAGACAATCTGCTGGGATGTGGGAAGAAAATATTTTGAAAACATATTTTATTATGTTTCTAAAAATCCATGTGGTATTTGTTTTGTCTTTATCTGGTGGGGGTTTTTTTAAGAGTTTTTAAGATTTTAATGTACATAATACATAAGCACAGTAATGACTGTGTATGGTTTAGAAATAAATCTATATAAATATATGTAGGTGATGCACACTCAAAATGTTTTTACTGATAGGGTTGAATGATCAAAAGATTTTTCAGGCGCCATCTTTTCAAAGATAAAAGTATCAGTAAACAGTTAAATGACTACAAGAGTTGTATTAAAAAATAAACATATTTAAGTATTTATTTTCCACAACAAAAGGAAATATTGCTCTTATAATCTTTTTAAAAATCATGGTATTTATCAGAATGTTTAAAAATGTGTTACCAAAATGGTGACTTTAACAGGAGAACAAGAAGTAAAGCAGTAAAGCAAAAATGGACAAAGAAGGAGAGAACTGTTTATTCAAGAACATTTTCTTCAATGAGAAAAATATTCAGTTTCGGCCATTCCTAGGAAAGAGAGGTGCAAGAGACAAGCTGGCAAGCAATATCTGGTAGTGGCAATTCTCTGAGAGAATGATTTGAATAAAAGGGGAAGTCCAAGACAAGTGAATTTGCAGATGAATTTTGAAAATTCTTTGGAAGTTTGAAAATATTCCTGGAGAAGAAAAACACTGTTACTGAAAAAGAAGCTCCCCTGTCTTCTTGGTTAGAGCATTCATATAGGCTCCAAAAATACAAACTCACTCTGAATAAAGTGTTTTTAGTTTTTTAGTTGCCTAGAAGAAGATAAAAACATGATCTGTATTTTTCGTGTAGATTTTGAGGAGACTTAAAACAGACAGTGGGCAGCAATACAATAATCTGAAGTGCCTGGTAACAGTTTTTAAATAAGAAATGTGTTTGTGGTTTAGAAGTAAGTGCGTTCACAGGGCAAGAAATCTCTTATATAACCTTATATAGCCAGTAGAGCTAAAACCAAATACAAGATCCAAATACTCATCACACACGATGTGCATGGGTTATGATGCAAGAGAGAACGGTATGCAGAATTGGTCTAATAAATCATGCTGTGAAATTTGCCAAAGTCCAAGCAGAGTAAATGAAGTGAAAGTTCATCGTTATAGAGTAGGGCAGGTGAGTAGATTGATGAAAAACAACCCAGTTATAGGCATGATCTTACGTGCTCTTGCAGAGTGAGTACAGAGAGCTTAAAACTGTTACCCTCTTCAGCGGAGTGTATCACTCTCTTTGTAATGATTTAAGCTAATCTGGAATTTTTTGCTTCAAAGCATAGGTGAATGACTCTAATTTCATCAGTTGCTTACTACCATGGGCAAGCTGATGTGTGGTAAAACAAGGCTGGTACATGGTAAATGGAATTGTTCGAGCTGTCCACAGCAATATGCCTCGTACACCCTCTCTGTCTCATGATATTGTTTGACCAAGTTGAATATAAAGGATTCATTAACATCCAGTGAGATTTAACAGCCCTCAGGTTAAACAACACAAAGTGGGGAAAGTATATAGAAGCAATGGAAAAGTATGAAAACACCAAGGACCTCCAAAATTTCAGCAACCAGACAATAACTTTACTCTTTTCAGGCAGTATCTATTCTGTTTTTGAGACTATATTAATTGCACCTAAAGGAACTCTAGTGTGGGCAAACTAGTTTAAAGGTGCCTTAGTGTGATGTGGTTTATTTTCTGTCTTTTATCTGAGTTACTTCCTTACAGATGCTTATAGCTGCATGTGGTGGCATCCACTCTTGGAAAGTTGCACTGTGTTATGTATCTTGGTAGAGTACATCAGAGGAACTTTTGAGTGAAGATATATCCCTAAGGAAGTTTAAGATGTTCAAGATGAGACAGCAAGCCAAACCTAATATAATAAAGAAGGGTTTGGTATAGTACCAAAAGGTTCCTGAGGAACATTTGCTACTTACACAGTATAAAAGGTGTTTAAACTTAATACAGCTGATGAAGTTATAGCTTGGTGTGCTTCAATTAGGAGAAATTGCTTTTAGGGAATCCTTGAAATCAATAGTTGCACAATGATGTGTGAGTTACAGAGGGATATGGTCAGTCGCCTTCCGGAGAGGCGGAGATAAGGAAGGAAAGGCACAATCCAGTCTTCAAATGTGAAAACATTTCCTGCTTTCTCAACAAAGGGAAAATGAACTGACCTCTTACCTTCCCAGCTACGAAAACTGGTAGCAATTAAAAATTAAATGAAGCATAAGTAGCAAAGTGAGTTCAGAGGATATATCAAATATGAAGCACAAAAAGAAAACCAAAAATTTAAACTAATATAATTTAAAGTAATTTTCAAGACCAAACATTTTATAGTTTACAAAGCTTTATTATTCTATAGTTTTTAAATGATGCCTAGAAATGCCAAAGACACTAGTGGTCTTAGATTCATTGTTGCTGCAAAAATAAATGCTTAATTCCTTTCCAAACATAGATAGGTTCAGCAATATAGATAGGTATATCAGACAAAGTTTGGAAGAAAATTTCTGTTCAGAAAGGGAAAGTACAGGAATCTTTGGACCCTTTGGCCAGGGTCTCAGAATGACTGTGTCAAAACTAGATATCTTTTGTCACAGGTGACACTTGGATAATATAATCATCCTAAATATAAAAGCATGTGAGAGAAATAAGACTATAAAAACTAGAGAAAAAAATTAGACGGTATCATAGTTGAAGTGGTTTTTAGCCACTGGTTACACTTTTATGGTCTGCCCTTAGCCCTCACAGTTCCTCAAACATTCTTACAGATCCTGTGGGAGTGCACCTCAGAGTTTTTCATGTCACTTTGTCACTTGCCCCATTGAGCAGCAGACCTACACTTTCCTCAGCCTTTCTTCTGTTTCTGGTGTACCTACAGAAACCCTCTTCATATCCTTTACTAGTTTGAGCAACATGTGAGCCTTGGATGTTTCCACCACAATCTCTGTAAGCACTCTATATTTCTCCTGGGTAACTTGTCCCAACTTCTTACTTTATGTACTTCTTTTTTATATTTGAACTCAGTTGGTGCTCCCTGTTGAATCAAGCTGGCTCTCTGTAACACTTCTGTTATTTACAGAACATTAGACCAAGCCATTCTTGTGCTCTGAGGAGGTTGTCCTTGAAGATCAGCTGGTTCTTCTGGTGTCCTTTGCCCTCTAGGGCAACATCCCATAAGATGTTATCGAATAGGTCTCTGATTAAGCAGAAATCTGCTCTCCTCCAGTCCAAATTTGAGATTCTGCTGTTCGCCTTACTTCGCTTGATTTTAAACTGCAGTCTCAGGATTTTACCAGCCAAGGCTGTCCTTGACTTTCATATTTTTGATGATATATTTACTAATTGTGAACAATAGTTCCAAGAAAGTATTTCACTGGATGGCTGATCAATCACCCGCAACAATAAATTATCTTAAACACACACCAGAAATCTTCTGGATTGTTTGTGCCCAGTTCTCTTGCCTTTATAGCAGACATTCAGATGTAGATCCTTGCGAGAGCCACTTGGTGATTGCAAGTCTTCTTTCAACTCTCTACAGGGTTTATTTAGCCCCGAATTTTTTCTTCTGCAGTACAAGCCTGTGCTGCCCATGACAGCCTCTTCTCTAAACTTAAACATAAGTTGTCAGCAGACTTGTCACCACTTCCTCAGTGGTGAAAGCTCTGTGCACTCCAGCCATCCCGTTGTGTACAGCAAAACCCTTCCTCCTCACCTTTCCAGCCTGTCTCTCCTGAAAAAACATGCATCAGTTCATTGGAGTGCTCTGGTGAGACCTACCAAACTACATCTCTGTAAACTTAATGAGATCATACCTCTGCAGCTCCCATGTGTTTCCCAAAGTGTGGGCTCTTCCTTCCCCTGTGGTCTTGTTTTCTCAAGGGTAGAGAAGAGAAAGCATGAAATGATGCGAATTCTATTTTCCTTTGGTGCCCTAAAGCTTTTTTTACTCTCCTATACCTTGCCTTCTCTTTGGATTATGACAACACTACCCCAGTGTACCTAAATTACAGTTCTTCTCAAAGGTTAACAAGACTGTTTGCAAAAATGCTCTTTCCCCCATTTTGTCAAAGTACTTACTCCTCAAAGAGCGTCCCACAATCATAGAGACCAAAACCTTGTCTGTGCAGCTACTTATACAGCCAGGTCTTCGTCCCATGGGTATGTTCACACATACCTGAGCCTTTTATTTCACTGCAAAGACTGGCATGAGGGTATTTCTGTGAATAGTCAAGCTTTACAGAGACTGCCTTTTTAAAGCTAGAACATTCGTATTAAACTGCTGGAGAGTCAAAGAAGTTTTGGAAGTGCCTTTGTCAGGCACACAACAGCATCAGGTCTAATAGTCAAGCCTTTTATATATAAAGAGACACCAGAACATACTTTATTCTGAAGGGTACCGAGACACAGTAATAACGTACTAAGGTGTTTCATACTTTTGTAATAATGGAAAATGGAATTTGCAGTACTCCTGCATGAATTACTTTTAATTTTTCTGTATTAAGTTAGATACTTTGTTTTTCCTCCAGAAAAGTAGATACCCAGTAGATGATGATTTGTTTAAAACCACAAACCCTCATTCAGTTTTTAATTAGAAAAGTGTTAAGTTCATTTCTTCTCAGTAAAACAAATATTTGTTATTGCTAATACATTTTAAAAGCAAGCATAGCACTTCATAGTGTTTATAGGAATAGTGTAGGTAGTGCACTGCTTCATCATGAATTCATGTCAATCATTTCACTGTTGCAATAGAACTTTTCTGAAAGCAAATACATTTCCCAGTCACAAGCAGGAAATTGAATTCTTCTCTATGAGAATTCAAGGGACACATGGCCATTGAACCGTCAGATTCACAAGTTAAAGTACCACAGTGCCTATTCTTATGCTGCAACTGACATCAATCACTTCTGAAATACCATAATATTTAAAAATCCAGCCAAAAATGCAATTAAAATGGACAATCTTCCTCACTATGACAATAACTGCCATGAGTCAAGGCAATTTTTTCTTATTTCAGACAGATTTCTGGCTTCATCTTTTTAACATGTGTAACTGCTTCTTTCTCACCACTGTGTAATATTCAATAAAGAAACTACTACTTTATAATGACGAATAGAGTCTGTCTTGTTTCAGTTCATACATTATTATTTAATAATATGGTCTGATGGATAATATAATTGGTTATTTGTTTGATTTTCAATCAGCAAAGAGGACTAACACATGATGTTTCCAATATTTGTGCAGACTGGTGATGATTGTATCTATGTTATTAGAACAAGATGTTTTCTTTCTTTGGCTTCATTTTAGAAGGGCTGAATGTAAATATTATTAATATCCTCTGTATAATTTATACTCCTTTTGGCATTTGAAATGGGTAAGTTGACTTAGAAGAAAGTTTTTACAATCATTCATGTAAAACTTGGAAGAGCTGAAGTCAGCTGAATTTTTTTTTTTTACTATAGGTTTTTTGGGAGCTGTTCTGGCTTTTATTGAGACTCCAAATTTGTGGCAAACTATCACAGTGAAAACTGTTGGTATAAATTTTTTTTTGTCTTTTGACTATAATCAGGAACTTGTCAGCGGTAAACCAAGATAGGTCCAGATATGCCCAGATATGTCTTGAAGTTCCAAAAGTGCTCTGTCTCGATGGTCAGCAGCAGATTTTACACGTCAGGTGCCAAAAGTATCAAGTGATTGTGAGAGATCTGTAGTGACGAAAAGTGATTCCTTGCTTAGGAATAGGCTATAAAGCCATTAAAACATCCTTATAGTAAGGGGCTCTCAAGCTTTTAGAAGTTTTTAGCCTTAATCTTCTGGATTTTAGAATATGCATAGGAAAAAATTAGCTGTACAATTCCTGGGGAAAGCATTCCAGCATCTTTGGACTCTGGAGTTTTTGTCTACAGCTAGATGTATCTTCATCTACGGTGGTTCTACCATGGCTCTTTCTGTTGTCTAGAGTGGAATGAACAAAGCCTGCAGAAAATGATATGAAGTACACAAGAAATATTCATTCCTTCTAAAATTTCCAAATAGATGCCTGGGATATGAAGAAGAGAAAATGTCATGGGAAGGGAAATAATTTAGTCAAAAAATGCTACAGGACATTCTATATACTGTAAAATTTTTCTGATTTCTCTAAGTGGTTGATTTTCAAGAGAAAACTGACTTATGAAGGAAGAGGAATGTTTCTGAGAATTAGTATAGTCCACCTAAAAACTTATGGGATCTTTTGTTTAAATGCATATACTAAGCCGGTGCAGGAGAGAGACCATTTGCAGCCAAAGTTTCTTTTCCTTAATTATTTTCCCAAATGAAGAAAACACAAGAACAACCAAACAAGCAAAAAAAAACTCCAAAGGAAAAAAACATCACTCGGGGCAGTTCCAACAGGACTGCAGACACTGTTTATTCCATCTGCATTTTTGGAATTTTTCGTCGTCATTGACACTACTCTTTGTTTGTTGTATTAACTGCTTCAATGTCACTTCCAAGGGTACCCTGATTTTTAAATGAGTGAACTCTCAGAATTGTAAGCTCCTTAATATGGACTCACACTTTTGTAGCTAAATACTAAATAGGCTGTTCACTCATAGAGGTCTTATTTCTTTTTTCCTTAAAACTAGCAAGATTTCCGACTAGAGGATCAGAGAAAAGTGAGTGTCAATACCTGTGGTATGAAAGCAAAACAAAGTCATGTCTCTTCTCATCAGACACATATGTGTCAAAATTCAAAGAAATTTTTTAAGGTCTGAAGAAATAGGTTTTCTTTCTTCCTACCTTTTCCACCCTTGAATATTGACATCTTTTCCGTCACTTTCCTTGCAGTCTTTCCTCATCCAGCTATGAGGTTTATTCAGTACCTGTGGAACCAAGAGCAACCAGAAACAGAAACCACACTAGAATAAATATATGTTTCTGTTTCTCATGTTAATGATCTAAATGGTAAACTCTACTGCTTCAGGCTTCTGATGCAAAATCTGCTCATTTACCCTCTATAGAAGTCATCAGTATCCTATTGAATGGAATCAGATATATTTTATTGCCCTCTAATACGAGGGAAAAAATCAACTGCTGAAAGAAAATAACATACCTCAGTGAGTGGTTGGCTATGAGCTTTGCAAATTAGCTTTATTGTGTGTGTCTCTACTAGACAAGGCCTTGAGCAACCTGTTCTAACTTTGAGATTAACTGTGCTTTGAACAGTTTTTGAAGGGGTCAGGACCTCAGAGGGGCCCTTTCCACCTATATTTTTCTATGACATTATACGTGTAATATGTATGTATTTGTAGTCAACATACATGTGCGCGCCACATAGATACAGCTATATGCACCTGAATTCTTTGTTCTTCAAAATAAAAGGTCAAATTATATTTTCGTTACTAACATATGTATGCATGGCCACATTGTAAACCCGTGCTATAGAACTCATTCTTCCCTCACTGCATTGTGGTTGCTGTTGCTGGACTACTTGTTAGACTGCTTTTTGGTGCTTTTTTGTGACATATGTAAGTTTTATTCGCTTGTAGCTATAATCAGATTTTATGGAAATTATCTGTGAGACTCTGACCTACTTCAGTTTCTTTGTTGCCATACAAAACCAAGCTCTTCCTGGAATCTCTGTGTTTACAGGAGAACAAGTGTCAATAATCAGTGAACATCAAAGCAGAATTAACTGCTGTATCCCAGAGCTGTTGTCTTTCTGGAGCCACAACATGGCAGCTCACCGAGGTGCCGATGCCCAACTGAATGACGCAGTGTGAAGGGCGGGATGGAGGAGAGCTCTGCTTGCTAAAGCCAGGAATTTCTTAAGGGTCTTGTTTCTCTTATGAGAGGAGCAACACAGCACCTACAGTGTGTGTACAAAGGAAGAGAGTGTGCTGACCAGGATGGAGAGTATTTGGAATTAATAATTTTTCCTACACAACCATCCACCATGAAGGGAAAATTCAGTATCTGATGAGACAAACTGCATCAGTGTCCCATCTACGGGGAACCCAGTTGGAATATTGATGTTGAAAGTGTGGTTGTAGCTGTGTCTTCCCCTATTCATAGATCTTATGCTCTAAAAAATGAAGAGAACTCAGCAAGCTTTTGGTAAGTACGAACAAAATCTGCAGGCTAACCCAGAAAAGGGAAGAGAACTGATATAAGAATGCTTAAAGTGTTTTCTCTCTTAATAATATTAACAAGTGCAAGAACTTCCAGTTTTATTAATTTCTCCTTTGGGTACTTTCTTGCACATCCACTTCTCCTAGTGTGGAGTTTAGGGAAGCATTAATAGTTTATTTTTTCTTCTGAAATGATTCAGAATGGTTGGGTGACACTATACTGAAAGTGTCAGAGTCTGCTTGGGATGCTTCTTGCCTCTCTGAAGTGGATTTACTTTTCTTATAAGTAGGTTCAAATTTTTTGACTTTAAATTCCAACCAGTGTGTTGAGTTCCTTCTGTTGATCATATTCCACCAGGTTCTGTGCAGAAATATTTGTTTTATTGACCAAACACAAAAAAAAGGGATGGGACTGATGCTTAAACTAGTTTTGGTTTTACTCATAGCTATCTACTGATAACAGATAAAGACGAGTAAAATACAGAAGTTTCGTCATCCTTTTCTAAAACATAATTGTTCCACCTACAAATAAATGAGCTGAGGTTTTAACAAGCAGTTTTCATACAGCATCTTCCATTTTCAGAGGTCTCCAATGTTGCATCCTGTAATCCAGTTATGGCTTATTTATCAGATTAACTTGGTGAAAGTTTTAATTGAGCCAAATGTATAGCACTATAAGGCTGATGAAATGTCATGCCTCTTTTTTGTTGATGTAATATTACTGCACCTCTGATTTCCTCAGAAGACTCTTTTTTTTTTTATTCTGGTGTTTGACAATGAGCTAACATTCAAAATGCAAACAGAGAGACTTTACACATTGACTGCAGTAAAAAAGTATTTTCTTCTTATTTACAATACATGAAGTAATGGGGAAAAAGTGATCCCAGCACCATCCTAAAATGAATTTAAGTTATCTCATATTGAAGGAAAAATGGCAATTTAAAAGAAAAATCTATAGCAAACACAGGAGAACTGAAATAGCCTAAGCTATTAATTTTTTTTTTTAAATCACAAAATAGAAATACATAAAATGCTAATAAATTGACCAAATGGAATAAGACAAATTGAAAAATATTGGTTCCATTTTCCATACGAGAAATTTACATAGGCAAAGTTCAAAGCAATGCTTGTGAAGTTTCACGTGGAATTTCAAATTAAAAGCATCATCTGCTTCCTTTTTTGTCTAATTTGCCACATAGGGAAACACTTTTTTTAGTATTTTTATTACTATATCAGCTCTTCAGCATAGGTTGAGAAAACACACCCAAATGATGTTGAGATTTTTCACTGTCAAAATAGCAAACACTGAGGTAGGAGTATGAGTTGAGAGCTGAAACAACTTTTTGCAAAGCCTGATAGGCCAGAGTTAATACTTCTGAGGAGATAACATCGGGTGTCACAGAGATGTCTGAGAAATCAGATTTCAGGTTCTGAGCTCCGTGCGATGACCAACAGCGACTCTAACAACTATCGGCTGACCAAGGTTTCCTTTTTTATAGTTATCTTAGTTCTTAAATGAATGGCTTTTTTGTTTCTGGGTTGCTCTCCCAAAACACATTGACTGTCCACAGTTACGTATTTTGGTGACTATCAGGAAGCCACATTGTGCTTTTGCAATCAGTTTTAGTTTTACTGTGCATGGGTGTGTTTCTTTGTCAACAATATGGGGAAAATTACTGAGGTTTTAAACGAATTTAAGAAGTAGAATTTTGCTCTGTTTCATCATGTGCATGCTTTAAAAAAATTAGAATATTTTATTAAGAGATTGTGTCTCCAGATTCAAGGCAGACTAAAGTGTAAAACAATCAGCTTCACTTTCCTTGAGCTAGTTTCTTTTCTTTTCTGATACCACGTATTTTGTCTTCAGGATTAATCTTTCTGATAATTTGAAAACTGAAATCCTTTTCAGTTTGAATACAGGATTAGTCAGCCTTTCGTAGCTGGTTTTATTGAGACTAATGAGACAAGAGGCTGAAAAACATCCAGAACCTGCCAAAGGTTAATCGTGTTCTTAACTCCACTATCTCTGCCATGTAAAATGCATAGTGGTCTTGTCAATTTTATATTGAATTTTGTATTGCTAGGTAATGTGGCACACTTTGAACTTACAGGGGAGGCTTGGGAAAATTAAAAAATAAACCAAATTAAAAATGCAGATATCTTACCAAATTGTATGAAAAGTATGTAGACAAAGTGAGGAAAGTCTGGAATATTCTTTGAAACGAAGGAGCAGTGGGAAAATCTACCGTCCAGGCTTGAAGATGTGGAATCATGTAAAGGAATAATGTATCTAACCAATAAAAATGTATTGTAGGAAGGAATGGTAACAGAAATTTGCAGGTGCAGTGAAACATAAAAAATTTAAAATAGAGGAGAAGATAGTCATTAGTGAAGGAATTTGAAGAAGAGAAGATACTGATGGAAAATATGTCAAGTGCCACGGTGATAACTAAAAAATTTTGAGGCATTTTTGTTAAAAGATGATAGATATGACATTATGCTTGTGTCACTAATATTCTCAGTTACAGGGAGTCAAAGAAAGTGCTAAAACCAGTAATGTTTTGTCAAAGAAATATAAATTTTAACACTGGAATAAATCACTGTGATAGTTTAAACACCAGACTATTAAATAAGCTTTGGGAAGATATGGCAGAGTGTTAGCATACATAGTCCAAATGTCTGGAAGATGCCTTTGTGCAGCAACCTGGATAGAATACTGCAGTACATTTCAACATCTATTACAGTCTTCATCATTCAATAATGGTGTCTAATGCTGATAGGTGAATTACTAGGTAGCTGAAATGAAATGTTCTGAGCTCCAAAAGGGTTTAGATTTCACACATTTGATAGCACACTGATATTGCATAATGATTTTTCTCATCTCACAACACTAGTTTCTTGGTGATAATTCAATTATAGTATTTTATAAACATTCTTAGTCCTCCTCTGGCATCAGTTAGGTTTTAGTTATAATTAGTTTTTCAAATATGTAATAAAACACGGAATACAATTTGGAACCCCAGTCAACCTTTAAATCATTGTGCTGTGCTCTTTAACTTCTAATCTAATGCTTTCAATGCATGGCTTCAAAAAAATGCAGATTCCTTTTTATCTTTGTCAAGTAGAAATTATGTTTAAACCTGAGATAGAATATATTGACCCTATTGTTTACTCTGTTAAGTGGTTTCAGAGCAACCAAAAAAAGTGTTTGTCTTACCAAATCTTATTTGCATATGTCTAATCAATTTCAGTTGTTACAGCACTATAAAAATCAGTTGTGAGTCAACTCTGGTTAAACCCAATGACAAAATGGAGTGGAATAATTTTAATCCAATCCTTTGGTCTGTTAGCTATCTTCCATTCCTATTAAGGCTCAATATAACTCAGGGCTGACCTTTGTTAAATCCTTAGTCAATTTATATTAGCCCAGCCTTTTTTTATTTTCACCAAACTTGCATTTGCACTAGGTGGGACTGTGACTTTCTGCTGTGACTGTGGACTGCACCTGTTCTGCCTTCTGAGATGCCAGTCTGGGACCAGAACTACCAGTCTCTACTTATGCATTTAGAAATACTTATGCCAGAAGTTCTGCTTCTGCCACTTCTCCACCTCTCATCTCCCCAAAATGGGTTCATACCACCTCCTCTTGAGTAGAGAAAGCAGTCATTGACGTAATTTTATGACTGTTTTTGAGCTCTGTCTATGCACAACATCACAGCTAAGGCTGCACAGCAACACATAAGGAAATCCATCAATGGTACTTTAGCCTAGCACTATGGCAGTGCCACACGGTCAGAGAAGAAAAGAACACATTATGGCATTCTTCTAACAAAAATGCTTCGAGCTAAGATAAATGGGAGAAGTTACTTTAATTTGGAGTAATTATGTTGTTGAAATATTTTCAACACAACATGATGTAACTTAACCCTGATTGCCAGTGCTAACCAGCTTCCTTTAAAGAAGAAATAATTTATTATGGAAAGAAAAGATTATATGTAATATAGAGAGACAAGATCTAAAACTATCAAAATCTCAACCGAAACCAAATCCTTTAGAGAAAAGGAGTGAAATAGTCACTAGACAAGATGGATAGCTGTCTACTATTTATTTGTACAAGAATTGATTTATGTAAGACAGAGATTCTCTTAGGTCTCTTAATGCATCCAGTAGAAGCTATTTTTTCAGGTCATGAACGTTTCTGAGGGCAGACAGCTTTCAAACTGTCAAAAAATAACTTAGATTTTTGCAAAGGTCTTACAGCATCTCTGCAAATACTTGCAGTGTAATTGAAATATGTACAGGAGCTGAGAAGGGGCAGAAACTTCTATACAGGCAAAAGTCTGGTTCATGTTGTCATGACAGCAACACCTGTGACAGTGCTATAAGAATTTTCTACAGACCAGGTGCACTTAATCATAATATAAAATTATTAACTTAAGTAACTTCTCAATTTGATGACCATTTTTCCATCTTTGTCTTACTGAGAATGTTCATTATTCTTTTTCTGGAAAATGCATGTATTCTTCTATTTTTATTCATAACACGATTTTTAATTTTTAATGATTCTGTACCATCTAGAATTACATTTTTCATAAAAGATCTGTTAATGACCACAAGACACGGAATTAGAGAAGTTAGAAATTACATGTTCTTTTTGAGTTGAGAGCTTTAACTCTGTTTTCCCATGACATCAGTATTTTCAACACCTTATTTTTTAGTGATTTGATTTAATTGTCTTGAGTAGAAGGGATAATAGATATGATGCCAGTAATATTTCAGCTAGAAAATATTTATAAAATGTTTTCTAGAATTTTTTGGTTTGACTTTCTTTTAATTCTGTGAATCATAAGTCACTAACAGGACACATCTCCCTACTTCCTAAAGTAGAACTTCACAGACAATACTTTCCACAAAGAATTCTATTGATGGAAGAAGTATTGATGGGCTTCTAAGATTCTGTGGGAAAAAAAAAAAGTGCTGGACTGGCTTTGTCTCTGTTTTAGACTCTCTTCCTTGCAGCATAGCTGAGAGGCAGACATCATGGGTTAGCAGAAGAAAGAATGGATCTGTGGCCTGTGAAGTTTTGGACTGTTTCTCTACTTTTTCAGCTTAAGAAATTATGAACAGTGTGAGATGAAGCTGCCTTAATGGTAATGTATAAGGCTAGTTCAGGACAGATTCCAGCTGTGTTTTACTTGGAATCTGGAAGAAGAAGGCAATTCCTGAACATACCACTTCAAACAAACCTGGCTGCCCTTTCCTGATATGAGAAGAAACTAACAAAAACCTCATTTGTGCTATTAAATGTAATTTTTCTCAAACTTTGGGCAAAGAGCCCACTTTCTTTTGTTATAATTTGGAATGCCTTTGAAGCAGAAACCTCCAAGGAGGGTCTGAAACAATTTCCAAGAAAAAGACTGTAATTACTTTTTAGTGCTTTGTTCAGTGAACTGAAACAAAGCCCTAGGCAAGGGAAAAGTTTGTGCTTGTTTGCCTGTAAACTCCATGTACGCAGTGCCACTACCCCAATACCCTACTGTAAGGTGTGTGTATGATGCTCTGTACGTATCTCAACCCGGATTGGTGCTGCACATTTTGGTATTGCTGCATCATTTACCCAGGGGGCCTGCTTTATAGCTGTTTCTGTCAAATTGACATTTTCCAGTAGGTTCCAGAAAACAACAGCAAATTACTATGTAAGTGTATTTCTTGGAAAGAAATAATGAAAATTCAGAGTTTAATTATCCCACATACAGGACTCCAGCCTGAGTGTTGCTCAGGATCTCCTGGAGTGATTTGAATTCTTAGCTCTGTTAAGAACAAACACAAGGTGTATTTTTGATGATGTCATACTATGAAAGAATAATTAATTCACAATGCTTTCAAAAGTAGCTTCTTTTCACTGTCGGTATAGTTCCACATAATGAGATAGCAGTCTTTTTTTTTTCCCTCCTTCATGGCTGGAGAAAGGTACCCCAAAAAAGAGCTTGTTCCTTCTGCCATGTTTGAAATTCAAAGCTCTTTTGTACCAGGAGTAAAGCCCATGTTAAGGAAGATGTCTTTTAGCCCACAGACTTATAATTTCGCTACAAATACATATATTTTAAGAGAAGGATCCATATTAATGAAGTGAGTTGTTTGCCACAGTTTTAGTAGTTAACCATTTCAAGAAAAAAAGAAAAAATTCCCTTCTGGTCAAAAGGATAACACTTAACAAATTTATCATAGAGTTTGTACGGCAACTTAATGTCATTTCTGGCCCTGACTCAAGTAGATGTGCTGCAATTCCAGAGGAAATGTGGTACTCTTCAGGAAACTCCATGGCTGCTTTCTCCTTGTATATATGTCTGTTTTGAGTGAAAGGAAAGGGGCTAACAGGAATAAAAATAGAAATTTTACATGAGACATTACTGAAAAAATAAATGAAGCAGTTGGTTGTGAGCCTGAGATTGCATTAGAAGTATAACAGAAATTGATTTGAATCTGTGCTATAACATAATGATAATGAAGTCTGTGGCCTTACCAAAAGATTATAAACATGACTTTTAAACTCCCTTTGATATTCTTATTACAACTGCACTTAAATTCATTATGAGTTGCTAGAAGGTCATCTTGTTATAAAACATGCATAGTTGGCACAACTCAATATGCTCTGGTAAGTCCTAAAAACCAGCTGAGTAAAGAAAAATATTTGAAATAAATATACTGGATATCAGATTTTAGCTTGCATTATACTAAGGGGCCCGATGTCAATTTTGATCCCTAAAGCTCATCAACGCCATCATAAATTTCATTTGTTAACCATATTGTTCCTTCTACTATAATAAAGTTTGTTGCTTTCTGCACAACCTGGATCTTTTGTCTTAAACGTACTCATCTCTTAAATTTGCCATGCCAACAGTCACTTCACACTTTAATACTTTGGGGAGTTTTTTCTCTGATTTTGTGGGTTACTTTAGTAAAAGAATTCTTGGACATAGGAGAAGTGCTAACCAATACCTGTGTTTGAGGTTTTACTTTTTATTAAAACTGAAGGAATGTAGAAGGTCTCAAAAAAGGCATATATTTCAATCAAATTATTTAAATGTTGTATTTTTGAGGTGCTAAACTAATTAAGTACAGTTAAAACATGAGTTACTGGTCTGGAAAAGGTAAGATTTTTAAATCCCTGTTTAATATTGTTTTACTTACTCGTAATAGTCTGACTGCTTTGTAAGACCATTGGAAATAAAACATTTTTTACAATATTATAGTTTTTTGAATATTTTAGAGAGTATTATGAGCTAACCTTGTTATATTAAAAAAATTACTGAAGAAAGTTGCAAGGTATTTTACTCAGAATATGCATGCATATAGGACCTGTTATTGTGCCTCCCAATACTTGTAGAATGTCAATAGGTGAAAACATGTGTATGGTACACAAATGTTAGGAGAATCTGGTAGGTTTTTAATATGGAAAAAATATGTATAGCTGTTAAGAAAATCATGTTGGAGTTGAATAAAGTCTTTGTTTCTTCAGGAGTTTTAGCGTATCCCTTGCAAGACTACTTAAGCAGCAGGGGTTCTTCATGTTCTTCAGAGCACGTTTTCCCTGATACCTGTCAGAGGTGCCATGGTTCCTAGCAGTGTTACCCAGGCTTTCTAAAGATCATGAAACTTGCAGAAATTTCTGAAGGCTATGGGAAACTGAAAGCCTTCAATAGTCATCTCAGTAGTGCTATCTTCAGCCTTCCTCCCTTTCCTTTTCAAACTGCTAAGCAACCCAAAGACAGATCACAATATTGCCACCTTTTAGGAAATATTTGAATGTAAACATGTGACTCAAGGTAGCAAAAAGCCATCTTTAGATACATATAGATTAAGACAGCCTAATTCAGGAACTAACAGCTTTAACTGATTTCCAAAAATCAGTTTATCTTTTAACAACATACATATGTCATTAGGAAAACTACCATCATCTATTTTTAAGGTATTTGCCAGATAAATTCTTTGGAAGTCGTATTGTAAGGTTTAGTTTTCTCAAAACCCAAAAAAGTCATTCAGATTGTGATATTTGATATCGACCTGTTTATTTATAAGATGTGAGTGATCAGATGAGGTAGATCCTCATGGAAGGAGGTGGCAGGTTGTTGCTGCTCCAGAGGACCTCATGAGCCTTCCATTTCAGGAGTGAGACTAGATAGGTCGCCTGCAGATAAAGAGGTAAAGAAATGCGCTGGCAGCTTGCAATTATGAAGACACTACTGAGAGAAGCAATGAGACAGACCTTGGAAGTGGCAGAGATAGTCAATGCAGAACTTGCTGCATCTCAGAAACCTTTTGTAGTGCTACGAGAAAACCTGAAGCAAGGAAACTCTGAGAAGACAAAGATTTTTGTACCTAATCTGTCTTAAATGTCTGTCTTGATTTAAAAAGTAAAGTATTCCAATTTATAGGTTAATAAAAACAGATTGATAAAAGTAATTTTATATTTTAGGATATTCATCATAAAGAAAAATTTCAGATAAACTTCCTCAAAGACCTGTCTGACTCTGGGTCTTGCCACAAAGATCTACAAGTGAAAAACCCTTTGCCTATGATCAAGAAAGAATAATATAGATAAAATAAATATGCTTCATTATTATTTTAATGATACTTTTATGATTATGAAACACTGTGAGAAGTAGTATGGGTTGCAAAGACCATGTACCTCTTCAAAGCATCTTGTGTTAGTACAGCACCAAATCCAATTTGGATCACAGCAAAACTACCTTTCAGACATTAGGGCTTGAAGTGCCCTGAGATTTTGAAGAAAATGTAGGTAGTTGTCTGACAGATCCTCTAGTCTCCAAAACTCTGGTGTCACCTCTAGGTCATTCGTGAATTATCATTCCAAGTCCACTGAAATCAACAAGAATAATTCAGTGAATTTCAAATTGGATTAATATTACATTATTACTCCTATTAGATTATCCAGATGTAAAATATCATTACAGTCTGAAGGAAGTGCTGAAGGGAACTTAACCATCTGTACCACAGTACCTCAGGAAAATACTGGAAATTCTGGGAGCTGCTAATGATAGAAAAGTGATAGACCCCCAAACTGTTCTTTATAATGAGAATGTTATTTTATATGAGCTATTTAATGAGAGCATTCTGCTCTGCAAAGGACAGTCAGATTGCATCGTTTTAGGATGTTCCTACATGGGCAGTTTGACTTGCTCTTTATTCCATTCCCAGACCTTTGCACACTTTGCATACATGCTAATTAAGTTCTGAACCCTCTTCTAAAGCAACACAACTACTTCCCTCAAAGAGAATACCTGATCACAGAGGATGGAATAGTATGCTTCAGAGCCTCTTCCAAATGTGTCCATCAGGGGTATGGTTTACGCCAAGTTTGGCTCCCCCAACCGATACAAACAATGTATTTGGAGACTTTTCCCTTCAAAGGCCTCATGCCTTGCACAGAAACTCTGGCATCTTGTACAAACGCTGCTCTGGTGGGCTGCAAGAACAGTTATTTTGGTACAATGAAATGAGAAGCCACAAACAGACTTTTGTCTCGTGACTATAAGGAGTAAAGTGTGGTTTTGAGAAGATATAAGCCAAATGCTGCGGGAAGTGGATGAATTCAGTTTGCTAGAAAGTGTGACAGCCTGTGAAAATTGGAGACGAGCCAGCTACCAGCAATTCACTAGGGACTTGTGTTCTACTTGTGAGTGCCATTCACAATACTGTTTAGAAAAATACTTAGTAATTTTTAAAGAGATTTTTTACTTTGAAGTATAGTAGAGATTTTGAGATTCATAATGAATTTCAGAATTTCTTGAAGAGTCAAATGTTCAAATGAATTCCTAATGGATTAAAACTTTTAAAATAATATATTTCATATTTGTAGAAATTAGTTTAAGATGACATTGTAACAGCTAAGACATGGAAACACCTTGCTGAGCCACTCACACAAGTTTTACAACATTGTGTATGGTAAAATGCACTACAGGTGCAAAAGCTTACCCGTATGTCTTCATCTAGAAACACCTTCAAACTGTAATCACCTTAATTTAGTAGCTTCACCTTTACTATGTAGATTTTAATAGCAGCTGGCCTTGTTTAGTAGCTGCACTTATTTAATAGCTGCACCTTTACCATGAACCTTTCTCATGCAAGCCGTAGGGCAAAGTAATTAAATTTAATGAAAACTGTGCTTTCCAAACAAGGATATATGGCTAGTCATATGAAATGGTCAGTAGGCAAAAGCATTTGTGGAGAAATTATCCACAGTACAAAGGTTAAGGTACTGTAGCTCAAAATATGAATTAAGACTATATTGTAAAGAATATAAATTGCAGAATTTCCTTGATGACAGCAACATAGGAACTATTCCCTTCCAAGGCTTGTATGTCCCTGCAAGCTCAAGAACTCAGGACAGCATTATTCAGTGAATGAGGATGGAGGCTGCTCTCTGGAGCACTGTGGAAATGCACATTTTTTTCAAAAATAAGTATCAAAATGAGAATCTGATTCTCACATTATATCTTGCTTCTCCTGTTAAGGGTGCTCTTAGCACCAGTCTTTGCACTCTGCTCCCTGTATTATGTTAGACAAGGACAGACTTCACAGCCTGAAGTGATTTAAGGAATAGAAAATAAACAATGAACTATTGATATACTAACAGGGACATGATAACAGCAGAAGAAATGAACAAAAGAAAATATTGGTCTTAAAATTCTATCCTTTTTTATAAGAATGATTAAAAGCCCTTTAGAAAAAACACCGAGTTCCGTTCACTGGTGTTATTTTAAGACAGAAGCAGTAAAAGATACATGACCTCTGCTAAAGAGACAGTCTTATTTCATCTTTTTCATCAAAATTGGTGAATGGAACACTACAATGATTTGATGGTGGGGGGTTACAAGGAAATAAAATTTTCTTTTTTTTTCTAAGGGAATGAAAAAAAATTAACATTATTTTTATAAAAGATATTTCCTTGATGTTGAAAAAACTTTGCTTTCCACTAATGATAACATTAGTACTACCTCTGGAAATACTTTTTTCACCTCAGAACTTTGTGTTCTGGGAATGCAAGCTGCAGTAAAATCTCTTGGGGTTTTACCTACTAAAAGGTTCCCTACTATTTCCATCATAGTAGCATAGAAGTTTCATTGCTGGTATTGTTGCTACTTAATATACAAAACATTAATGGAACAATAACACTGTGAGATTTTTATATGTTTTGAATTTCAGTTCTCTCATATTGCTGTGCAAAATGCGCAAGCTTTTCCAGTAGATAAAGTGATGTACAGCAGCAGTGAGATAAAAGCTGCAAACAGCAGTTATGAGATGCTTTTGATTAAAAAATGTACTTCATTTGAAAGATAAGCCTCAGAAATTCACCTCTGCTTGTAAAAGCACAAAAATTTATTCTTTGTTGTACAGCAGTAGCAATTAACTGAAAATATATTTATTCGAGTTAGTAGTTCTCTCTTTTCTGAGAACTGAAAATACTAATTAAGATAACCCTACACGGATACTTTCATTACTGTGATATTTCTGCTTTAATGGAATAAAAAAAAAGGGGGAATTTTTACTTATGTATATCCTTGGGAAGCCTGATATTACTCTGTTTCTGGCTGGTAATGTGTAGAGAATAATACATTCGGTTTAATTGTTTTGGAGGAATGTATTGCAGCTGCTTGTCTTCACTGAAATAATAGGAATATTTCACTCTTTTACTCAGTTTTGTAGCAATCCTTCTTATGTTCTGTCTTCTCACCCATGCAGTGTGCAGCCCTTGCCCAGCCCAGCAGTTTCAAGTGTAAGGCTTTTCACAAGCAGTGCAAGATGTGTCTTGCCCTTGCTAAGAGCAAGAGTGACTTTTTAACTGACCACCTTTAGTGAGGCTCATGATCCGTGAACCTGTGCTAAGCATCCCTAAGAGTCCAAGAGCTCATTCCTCCATACAGAGCATGCACATTTCCATCCATAAAAAGGGAATTTCTGAGGTAGGCACAGGAAATGCGAGACATTGTGTCTCAGTTCTGTGTTTGCTCCACATAGACCACCTTGCATATTCTCTTCTGCCACAGGCAGTCATTTTATCATAAGAGCAGCAGTTAGTGGCCCCTTAACCCTCAAAACTATTGCCCTGTATAACCTCTTCACATGAAATGTTTCAAGAGAAATACTGATCTACTATACCATGACAAACGTCACAAACACTGAATTCTTGGTAAGAGTCTCTTCTCTCATTTGGACTAGATATTACTTCTGAGCTAAAAAAATTCTCTTCAAAACAAACATATATCTGTGAAATGTTTTTCATTTTGACAAGTGGGAGTTCCTCATCCACTCACAGGAAATGCATTTTGTCAAAAAAGTTTTGGTCAGTTCTGTCTGAGAGTATTCATCTATCATTTACCTAGTTGTATTTATTTTTCTGCTTTTTCTATCAGAAGTTGCTATTTGGTACACCCTGTCTCTCTGAAAAAAGCAATATTCTGCTTCAAGGCCAGGTCACAAATGTGAAGATGGAAAGAAGCAATATAATGCACTTTGATAAGTTTGCTCTATCCCCTGTACACAGTTGCAACCATTATCATAGGAACCTGTGTCCAGTCCCCTAACCTGACCTGCCCTTCTCCATAGCATCTTTGATGCCCGTGCCCTCTGACAGCAAAATGTCCAGGCTAATAATACAAGGGCTTTTTCACCTTCCTTTCCATGGTTGCAGTCCATGGAAAACACAGCTGAGGTAATAATGAGGCCCATAAGCTGCAATATTATCACAGGGCTATGAATATGTTACAGATTTCGGAGACAAAATAACGAATAGGAGGAAACAAATTTCTCTCGCTATGATAAATACTGATTTCTCTGGTCTTTTTGAAGAAACATTACACAAGAGAAATTTTAATCACACTGTGGAGCCGTTCTCAATGATTCTTATCTGCAAAATCATTTTTGCAACTGATTTTTATAGTGAACACCTTGTTTGTGAGTAGACATCTTTTCTTCTAATTGTGAGCTTGCTGACAGTCTTACCTGCAGTACCTGAAATGCAATTTGTGAGCCTTGAAGAGGGGAAGGCGAGAGAGGAAAACACTATCCAGTCTAGATTTTATTACCACATGTTATTCCATTGCCCTCAGCTTGGGGCAGAACTGGGCTTCCCATGTGAAGTGGAATTGTTACACATGTGGTTTGTATACACATCTCAGCAGAAGTTTTTAGCTTTGAAACACCATGAGATGATTTTGTCCAGCTTTAAACCAATTTTCAGATACAAAGAGGGTTAGAGATTTTGGCCACTGTGAACATGCATAAGGATTAATAAAGGCAGCTTGCTAAAACTTAACGAGGAAATGATAATGTATAAGTGAACCAGGGCACGAACTGGCTTTGTTGGTTTTTAATCTTTTTGCTTCTAACAACATGCTCTTTCATGAGTGAGCAATACCATTGTTTCATAGAAGCTGATTTTGGAGAATATGATCTGTCACCTTCTAAAGAAAGGCTGTGCAGGGGTTTTGGGTATGTGTAGGCCTGCCTTGTTATTGCAGTTGGAAGGAAGGAGGGCCTGCAAAAACTGAATCTAATAGTATATGAGTATAAAACTGTGAGCTTTCATTAAAATATAGCTATCAAAATGGGTGCATTCCTCAGATGACACATGAAAATGGGAGATGTCCTCAACTCCTAGTATTTGACTGGTCTGTCAGCATTCCAGGAAAGCCAAGACCCTTGTGCCCAACCAGTCTGTCAGCGTTCCATTAGTGGGACCCTTCACTGAGCAGTCCTGCTGGACCGGAGGGCACTTCAACTGACTTATTCAGGGACACAAACCAATGGCATAAAGGAGACTCCTCAGTGGGTCTTCCACTTTATTCGGTTATGTTCCCTGCTTCCAGGCACTGCCAGCACCTGTGAAGGACTCTTTACAGAGTAATGCTCTTTATTAATAGAAAATTGTGGCAGGTTAAGATTCAAGGATTGTCAGTGATAATATCTGAGTGCAAAAACTTAATTCAAAGCAGTGCACAGACAAGCTCTAATCCCCAGTAAAACTTTTCAGCATGCACAGAGTATGAGTCTCGCCCGATAGCGGTCCCTATGGAGGACACCACAGGTCCAGGCTGTCAGCTGATCCCAGTAGCTACAATGGAGTCTTCCCTGACTTTCTCCCATTCTCAATTTAGTTTTATACTATTTCTTTGTGTTTAGGTGGAGCTTGATGTCATAGTCATAATGATGGTGTAAAATTCTTTTTCATTAAAAGAAATTAAATTCTGTAAAATAAAGAATCTTCATCACTGATTGGTGTAAAATTCACTTGCTTTGCTCTTAAAGGTCTAGTCAATAAAAGTATAGAGCACATGCTCAGTGAGGGGTGGTTGTACCTTGGGGGTAGGTAACTTTGGGATGGAGGTGTGCATTAATATTGCAATTAGGTTATAATGAACCAAACCAATTTCATCTGAGTAGAGTGATTTCACCACTGTTGGTGGCTTGGCAGCAAGACATCTTCTCCTCTCCCCCTTGACTGACAAGTGCTATGCCGTTTATCAGCTGCAGAGTTCCCTTCTCCCCAAGGATGTAAACAGTCTGTTCCACACTCCATTCCATCCCCCTTAGCAGGTGCTAAAAGTTGCAGATTGTGGGTGTGGGGACTCATAACGGAATTTGGGCACGCCAACTGCATTCCATCCAGGAAGCAGCAACTGCATTTCACCCACTAAGTCCTATACCATTATGACTTCTGTTAGGATGTGAGTATAACTACTCAGTTTCCTCTAATTTTACCTCCAGCCATCTTTTCACATCAGAGTTCAACAAAACCTCTCTCAATCACTTTCTCTCTAGCATTACAATTCAATTACTCCCTCAAATCTGAAGTAATTTTCGAGACTCCATCTTTTGTTGTATTTTCAAAGTGTTTTAATAGAATATATTTGGTATCTGTAACAGATTACTTGGAGTTAGAGTCAATAGTTCACAATTCTCCTTGGCAATGTATGTAGATTATTTGACAAGTGCAAGGGAAGCCTACACCACTGCAATCCTAGTGTTTAGAGGTTATTGGAGCACATAGATGTGTTTTGACAATTCAGCTTTTCTCATGTTCTTTTTAACTATTAGCAGTTTTATCAGAAAAAGAAGTTGCATAAGTTTAATTTTACCACCCTTAGAGATGAAACATATAATATATACAGTATAATCTACTTTTGCACCTATTTGCTGAACATTTATAATTAACAGTGATAGAAGAGTGGTGTTCAATTTAATAAAAGCAGTTAATTCTAATTTATGAAAATGTTTGAATCAATAATGCATTTCTCATACGGCCTATGTTTCAGCATAGTGTTGTCACTATATATTGCTTACTAAATTTATTAATTTTATACATGGTTACAGCAAACACCCAAAAAATTATAGCAGATAAAACAGCAAAAAGAAAAAAAGCCAAAACACATGAATTCATATCTGTTAAAGTGAAGGAGAAGGTTTCTTTTGACTTCTGTTGTCTACAGATTTAGGTTCTGCAAACCAGAGTCCTTGAGGTATGCAGAGTCTGTGAGGTGAACTAAAGGACAAATATTGTTTCAGGTAGCTGCTGTAAAACTATCACAGAATTCCTGTTCAGTAGAACAGCACTTATGAAGAGAATTATGATCCCATGGTATCTTAATTTTTATCTGGATTAAGATACCTCAGAATCTTCTACATATTAGTATCTGCAAAGATGGCAGCATCTCCTCGTATTAAAAAAAATTCCCTTGATTTATAGATGCTGAACTCATCTGCTAACTCTGCCGGAAATATCAGCATTGGAAGTATACGCTATCTGTGACCCTACGTGTAAGTATAGGTCTCCATATTTGGGAATCTGTGTTTGAAAATTTTGACATGATTTTAAAAATATGCTGAAATGCCTAAGGGCCAAGACTGGGTCTTTCAAAATAGTTATTAAACTACATGTTTGTTTGCAAAATTAAATTTTATATATATATGTATATTTAGGCTGAGTATTTCTAATGTATTTGGTTCAGTGTTGCCATTTAAAAATCAGTTCCTATTATTGGTGCCTTTGTTTTAGACATTATAGTTTGTGTTTTCTTTACATAGCAATATTTGATAGTTTTTGCCTGAAGTAAGCTGAATTCAGAAGATCTGACAATTCATTGTGCTAGTTTTAAAATTATCCTTGGGCAAATAATAATAATTCTACAACTACTTAGAGTTTCTTTGGGTTTTGATTTGTGGGTACTTTGATAATTTTTATTGAGCAAAGGAGTGTCTGGCAGTTAGCAAAATGCATAATAACAGATTTGCTCTTTTAGTTGCTGAGTAGTGTAAATGTTGCAATTTTCGTTCACCAATCTTGAGATCAAACTCTTTTATAGATAATGGATGTGTTGAGTTAAATTACATGGATCTGCCTAAGGCAGTTTTTTCTTGTATAAGCAGTGAAGTGTGTATTCTAAAAATTCTTATGTCTGTTGTAGCCCTTTCCTTGCTAAAAAAATTGTGGTTTATTTTTTTCTTTTACTTCTAAGAATAATTCTATCAATAAGTCTTATGTGCTACTGATAGTTTCAATAAAGTGTACCAACAAAGTACAGTATCATGGCTCAGTGTTAACCATGTCATAGTCAGCAATGAGATATATTTCCAACTATAAATAAGAATTATAACCTTTATTTGCATTCCATATTATTTCTTCCCTCTTCTCCTAAAATGAAAGTTCTGAAAGGCAACTGTCCTCATCTTGGTTCAAGATATTACTCTTCAAGAACTTAAGAAAAATAAAAAAGGACAATCAATGTTATTTATGTTGTATAATTGGATACTGTAAAGTGATCTCGTTCTGTTAAAGCTGATGGAACCAAACTAATAAATAAGGACCGTAGTATGCAAACACTTACCTTGTCTGTGCTTAGTTGAAAAATCTCTTCCATTCTCTTTGCTGCTTTTTTTTGTCTCTAATTTCTAAAATAATTTGACTTAAGACCTCCAAGTTGTAGTATCTTTTTTGCTAGCATTGCCAAAGAAAAACTCCTTTTAATATTAAATGTGTGGTTGGAGGTATAAAAAGTCAAATAAAGACCTTGTGACACATTATGCATAAATGTAGAGCGTAGCATGAGCAGGGAGAGCTTAATATTTCTCTGTGGGATAAGGACATTAAAGTGACAGAAATGGTGAAGAAACTCATCCCTCCCCACTTCCCCTTTTATTTTTATAGTAAAAATGAAACTATTATGAGGGCAGTGCAAAACAGCCTGTCTTACTTTTTACAAGAACTTTAACAGCAAGGACTGCACCCTGCAGATGCCTTATCCAGCTTCTCCATGTGTCCAGTTTAGATGAAACCATAACACAGTGTTCAGGAGTGCCACGCCCAGTGCTGTATGATGTCAGGAGTATTATGATTGCCATGAAGCCATTCCAGGAGTATTATCATTGTACTTCCTGGACGGTAGAGTTAATTTCTTCTTCCTTTCCTAATCACATCCCTCCATCCTCCTCTGTAGATGGGACTGACTGGCCTGAGTTCTTACTGGCTTAGCAGTTGGAAACAAGCAATCACTCCCAGTGATTACACTGAAATGAATTCTTCATGTGAGATCTAAACCTCCAAGCACTATGGATGAAAAATAATAGATAGACTTTCTATTTTCTAAATGACAACATTTATTATGAGAGAGGGTAGAGTTTAGTAACAAAAGAGGCCAGGAACTGGAGCAAAAATGAAAGAAGAATCTGTCAGACCAATATCCAAGATAAGCACATATCAATAGGTGGACTCTTACTCAAATCTAAAAAAAACCAGAAAACCCACACATCTTTTCATTTGGTTTCCTACTGAAGAAAGATTTTTGCAGTGACACTTGCTATCCACCATCCAGCCTCTCTCTTTGAACCCTCAAGCCTCTTTCAGATAAATTTGATGAATGCAAGGAGTTACAGATTCACAAAATTTTACGCAAATTTATAGAAGACGGTGATGATTCAGTTGTACTGATAGCAGATTTCTATCTAAGAGATGAGTAATAGAGTTATTCACAAATATCTGATTTTCAGCTAAGTTCCAATTGCACTTGGATGCCTGAGTAGACCAGTGGCAGCTGAACTCAATATAAACCTCTGATCAATGGCTGATCCTTGGAAGGCGAACATGCATCCCACACACCTGAGTTCAACCTTCAAAGGAGATTTCAACTAGTTGAAATTATTTCAGTATGTTTATGTTGAAAAACATAAATGTACTGAAGTATGTATGTTGACATATTTCAGTATGTCTAAATGCTATTCTGCCATTAAACATTTGGAAAAAGCTAAAATATTTAAAAGGGGAATAGAGGGGAGGGGGAGGGGCGAGGCGAGAGAAGAGAGAGAAGAGAAGAGAAGAGAAGAGAAGAGAAGAGAAGAGAAGAGAAGAGAAGAGAAGAGAAGAGAAGAGAAGAGAAGAGAAGAGAAGAGAAGAGAAGAGAAGAGAAGAGAAGAGAAGAGAAGAGAAGAGAAGAGAAGAGAAGAGAAGAGAAGAGAAGAGAAGAGAAGAGAAGAGAAGAGAAGAGAAGAGAAGAGAAGAGAGAAGAGAATGGAGAGGGATCTACAACAGTCATCTAATTCAACTGCCTGACTTCAAGGCTGACCAAAAGTTACAGCATGGCTTTAAGGACACTCTCCAAATGCCTCTTAAACACTAACAGGCATGAAGCATTGCCCACCTCTACAGGAGATCTTGCAAGGTTTCCCACTCTCTGAGTAAAGAAATGTTTCCTCACATCAAGTCCAAGCTTCCTCTGATGGATGCAACTTTGACTCACTCCCACATGTCCTGGCACTGGGTACCGGGGAGAAGAGCTCAGCACCTCCCTCTCCACCTTCTCAGGAATCTGTAGGGAACTGTGAGGTTGTCCCTCAGCCTCCTCCTCTCCAAACCAGACAAGCCCAGAGCCACTCAGAGGACAGGCCTGCTGGCTCCTTTCCAGCTTTGGTGCCCTTCTCAGGACATGTTCATGTACCTTAACATCCTTTTTAAATGGTGAGGCCAAGAACCACATTGAGCCCCAGGGAACACCGCTGGTCACAAGCCAGACATAGCCTCATTCTTTACAACTCACTGAGCCCTGCCCCTCAGCCAGTTCTTCACGCAGTGCACATCTACCTGCTCATCTCACAGTTGGACAACTTGTCCAGAGGATGCTGGGAGGGACAGTATCAAAATCCAAAAAACTGCGTCCACCGTCTTCTCCTCATCCACTAGGCAGGTGATCTAATAATAGAAAAATATCAAATTATTTAATATATAAAACATGTAAATATGTGTAATTACTTATTATATTATTATAATATTATATACTATGTGGTTACTGATAATAATTTAAATATGTATATTTAAATATTTTTTATTTCCTGGAATATATACATTTAGGCAATCACTAACCTCTTCCTTTAGTTACTTATATAAGGGTCATCTATATAGTACCTTGTGGCAGAAAACTGACATGGTCCAAATGAACTAGCCATGGCAACACAGAACAGACTGTTAGTGCTGGTATCCCTGGCTACAAAGGAATGCAGAGCTCATTTCGCAGCTACATACTGGCACAATGCCTATTGTAAAGCAAGCTGGACAGATTCAAAGTAACAAAGCTGATGTCTCAGAACTGGACAAAGTACCAGCACTTCAGTCTGACCTCTAAAGCCTCTGACTGCCACTGAGTAGTTTACATTGTCTGTCCTCTGTAAACTTGACAGTAACAGGTGTCTTTGGGCTGCTCATACACATGCAGGTCAATCACAACAGGTCTACCAGAGCAATAACAAATGGGTTATACAGGCAGCCAGTCTTGATCTCCTTGAGATAAGAGTCAGTGAGTTTGGCCTCATTATGGAGGTTTAGCCTCTGGGTGATAGTTGCTTGCTGAGAGGAATTTTCTTGCTTGCTTACTTTATCCATGGCCATGCTGCAGGGACAGCTAGCTGGCTAATACAGAATCAGATTAAACTGGTTGCTGCTGAGTTGATTTGGCCCTTTGGACAACTGTGTTGTCCAAGAGATGTGTGCTGGTAAGGAACTGCTCGCTTTGTTTGGCTTCAAGCAGATATCTTCTAGGTAATCCCCATTTTGAAACTCTCTTTTCAGGCACAGTAAGAATGGTAAACTGTCCCCATAGACTGGTTGTTTAGATCTTCAGTTATGAAACTTCTTCTATCCCATGTCCCACTGTGCTTATGCCTGGATTTAGGGCATTTACCTCATTTTGGGAGAAGCTCTTCCACTCACAAAAGGACCAGAGAACTGCTTGCTCAGAATAAGAGCAGCATGAGACTGATTGTTGAAAGGGAGACATATTTTGCCAGCAGACATTACTTGAAGGGCAGAGAGACGGTAACAACTGTTAACTAGGGAATATATTCAAGATTAGAACTGAAGCCATGTCAATAGTTGATTTTGAAGTTTAAAAGCTGAATCCAAACTCTTTCCCAAGTTCATGTCTCTCTCTCTCTGATTCAGAAAGAGAATTTTAATGTAAGTCTTTCATCTTCCAGAATAATACTTTACTTTTCTCATGGGCTATGCAGTATTAATAAATATTATTTTCTCTCCCATTTCTGCTCTTCCATTCTGCAGAAAACAGATAAATATTCATTCAGAGAGAACATGGAGCTAGCTGTTCATGAGGAATCTGCTTGGAAGCAAGAAATACAAGTCCAAAATCCTGCTCTAAAACAGAACTCAATCTTAGATCCCAGGCTCCTGAAGCTGTAGGGCCTCAGCATTTAATTTGCTTTCAGTATTTCCCTCGAGGAGCACTAGACTCCTATAGTTTACTGGTAAGACCCCCTAGGAGGACAAATGTGAAAACAAACCTATTGCTAGTATACTTTAATTCACTAGGAAGGGTTTGCTTCTCAGCTGGACAGGGCTGTAAGGCTGGGAAGATTATGAAAGTAAAAGTAATTTTTAGAGGGAAATTTTAAATGAGTATTTCTGGCTATCTACTCTCTACACCCTGATCCCAGCATGGGAATTTTGAATAAGAAAGCACAGAGGTATACCAAGGATGCTGAAGAGTCAGCTTGAGTTTGGCCACTGAAGAAGAATGAGGCCTTTGATAGTTCAAATGCTTTCTATGTAATTCTTCTTCAGTCCCATTGAAAGGTGCTATGAAAAGAGCTGATGAATGCAAAATTCAGTGGAAAGCAGATCAACAGAAAGAAGTAGTTGAATTCAAATCTGCATTAAATGTTTTCTGCTGAACATGCAGATAGGATATATTCAGAGAGGACTATTTTGTTTGTGTAGATTGAAAAAACAGTTCAGGAGAGTAGATGATCCACCTCATAAGGTGTCACCTGATAAGTTTTGGAGTTAATAATGTATGTCATTATAAATAATTTAAGCACAGGATGGAAAATAAAAATAAACCTACTGCCATGCATAAGTGATCTGTAATTCCTCAAGTTTGTGGAAGGTAGTTTCTTGTCCCAAGTACTCAGCGAGACAACAAGAAAAGATGCCCTCTTAGACTAGTTTTTTTATGAGTATAGAAGGACTCATGGGACATGTAATGGTAGGTAACTGTCTGTCACAGTCATCCTGAGATGGTTGAATTTAGAGCTTTTGGTGTGATAAGCAAAAAGGTCAGAAGAATTGATGTCTTGGGTTTCAAGAGAGCGAACTTGAAGCTGGTCAGAAAGCTAGTTAGCAGTGTCCCCTGGGAACCTGCAGGCTAAGGTGCCCATGTGTGGGGGTCAGTTTTGAAGAACTACTTTTGAACAGCATAGGATCAGGCAATCCTGTTGTGTCCTAAGTGAATAAAATGTGTCAGAAGACCAGCTTGGCTGAATATTGGAAGTCAGGAGGAAATATGAATTGTATGATCTTTGTAAGAGAGGTCAGGCTTTGCAGAAGGTTCACAGGTGGTCAGTGCCCTGTGCCTCTCAGTGTTTAAGAGGCATTTGGACAATGCCCTTAACACCATGCTCTAACATTTGGTCATCCTAGAAGTAGTCAGGCAGTTAGACTAGGTGATTGTTGTAGGCCCTTTCCAGGTGAACTATTCCTTCCCTTCACATCCCTTCCTTTCTTCTTCCCCTCACTCATTTCCCTACCAATATGTGCTGAGGTAATCTCTGATGACATTTCCTCCGAGCCCTGCACTACCAGAAGCGATTGAGTAGCCATAAACATGTCCCAGCCTAGGTGTTGGCTCTGTCCCCTCATGTGATAAAGGTATGTACCTTCTGATGGGGGTGAGAGCTGTGGATCATCCTGAGACCATTTCACCATCTGTGCAAATTTGCAAACAGCAGGTGTAGACCGCAGTTTTTGAAAGTCTTCTGTACTCATCCGGTTTCTCTAGGTTTCCTCAGGATGGCAATACCCCACCCCTCAAGCAGGACATGCTCCTGAACTAAAAGTTTTAAACTTTTTTGGAGGTAAGCAGTACCTGTTCATTACCCATGGATTTTTTTTTTCTCCTTATACTCATTTTTAAAAATGTGTGAGCTGTTTTCCATGGAAAAACATACTAAACCACAGGAGCCAGAACAGCAGCACTCTCTCAGAGGGAAGGTCCATCTGGCCCAATACTCTGCCTCCCAAGTGGAGAATCACCAATCTCTTAAACTAAGCATAAGAGTGGTGCAAGTCTTCTTCTGTCAGGGTCCTGGGGGTGGGGGTCTCCCTCCCCTGGGACCCCCACCCCCACCATCTCCTGCCAAAGGCCCAGGGAACATGTCTCAGCTGCTCCTGGGACCTTCAGTCCCTGCCTGAGCCCTGCTGTAGTTGTGCCCATCTCTGTCCCTGTCTCCTGGGTGGGCCTGGGACCTGCACTGCAGAGCTGCTCTCGGGTGTGGAGCCCTCAGACCTGGGTTGTAGTTTGTCATGAAGAACTCTGGGAATAACATAACTGTCCTGTTCTGTTCCATTCTATTCCCTGCACTCACTATGAGTCAAAAAACAATGAGCCTGTTTCTTGCTTGATGTTTCAGGGGGTTTTCAGCTCAAAAAAAAAACCACTTTAAAGGACACAGAGAGGTTACAAAGTGGAAATGGAATTTTATTTTAATTTTCCAGATTTGTTTTAGAGGTTCACATCAAAGAAGAGGAAGCTTTGTAGACTCCCAGGATAAGTCCCCAGGGTGGGTCCTTGGGCCTGAAAGGTTGATCATTTTCAGACCTACAATATTTGGGTCCACACCCAAAGTACACCCAGGCAAGGAATAATTCTTCCAAATGGGAAAAATACCCCATTGCTGCTCTCATCATCACACCCCTTTGTCCCACTGAAACCAAGCTGTTTGAATCCTCTATTAAACACATCCATTGGCCATGTTTATACAGGGTACTAAACATGCATCAGCCATGGGTCAAAACATTCACAACTTATTTTTGACTTCAGTCTTTCTGAGAGATATTTGCTTACCCTGATTAGTGGGAAGAAGTTAAAACCTTATCTAAAGCCCTGAAAAGTCTTTTTTTTTTCCTTTGGGATTTATTATTTTGAGTCCTGAAAGAGTAAGGATGGTACTATCTCTGCCATTTTGTAAGTTAGCACCAAAATTCATCTGTATGTTCAGACTATCTAAATAAGGGCGTTTGCACCCTATACATTCACTGTTTGATGTCTGGAGCTTTGCAGAGATGTAGAAAGCATTCAGGATTTCCTCATCGTTCCTTACAATGTACCAAGAGAAATTTCCTACTAAACCACTTATGGTGAGGTCTTCTTGGAAAGAAGTACTGAATCATTGTCTTCTTGACCAACTTTTTCCTTGCACTTTGATAGCTCTTTTCCTCCTTTGGCATTCATCCTTGATATCTTTGAAAGATTCCGTTCCATTCCATTCCATTCCACCTAGAATTACAGTACTCCAAAAGTATGTACTGTGTTTATAATGCAATTATTTTCCTCTAATCTGCCCTGCAATTTTCTAATGTATTTTGCACACAATGTAATGTCACTCTTAAAACAGCAATTATTGTGTGTCACTAATTAAGCCTATTTAGCTATTGTAAGAGTCATACTAGAAATGTGCCATTTTCCTCGCCAGCTCTCTCTGAAATGTTTCTGCAAGTCTTTGTTTTAAGAGACTATTTACTTTCATACTCTATCCCTTCAAACACATGCCACTTTGCAGTGGTTAACTTTCTTCTCTAACTTTTGGTAAGTATCAAAGTGCATCTTTTTATGTGTCCAAAATAGATGATGAATGATTTATGTTTTCATTGCAAAGTTTTTTCATTATACTTATTTAAACAGTCTATATGAAAATTCTACATGTGAATCTTGTTAGGGTTTTTTTCATTAAATCCATGTCAATTATTCCCTAACAATATGTGTGAAATAATAACAATTGCTTGCTGTATTTTCTTACTAAGATTTAGAAAGCTGCAGTCCTGATTCTGCAAAAGGTGAGCATACAGGCTGATCTTAATGCTTAGATATGCATAGAACTCTACTGAAGGAAGAAAAAGCATACATTGTTTTTTACATAAATATATACTTTAGAGTAATTAAAGGAACTCATTGCGCCCTCTGTTTTCATGTTTAAATTGTTCCCACAAGGTACAGTTGCAAGAACATGGTACCTGGCTAAAGCATACAATTGTCATTGTTTCACTGTTCCGTTCCAAGTTACACTAAATAGTTTTGGTATTTGGGCCTTGGAAAATTGTATTAGGTATATAAGGCTTTGCAGGAACTGTTCACTGCACAAATATATCTCAACCAGACAAGACCTGGGCTTGTTCCAAATGCCTTTGTTTCACTCATGGATAAGGAAAGAAACAAGCTTTCTAAGCTTTCTACTCCTCTTCTGCAGACATAAACGAGCTTTCAGTGGTGCAAATACTGGCAGAGGGTTATTCTGTGGGCCCTGGTTGTGGACCTTTCCCATCTGAAGGAGAGATAAACTTGCCGTGTAAGAGTTGTGCTAAGAATGGACCTCCACAACTCCAACACTGAAGGTAGAGCAGAGTTTTTATCAGTAATTCTTGATGAATTTGGGGCACATGGGAGGAAATTACAAACAATTTCCCCTCACTTTTCAGGATTTGACCAATGTGTCATCTGCTTGATTCTTTTTTATTAGTGACATTATTTTCCTTCTCTGTTTCATTTTAATAACTAATCTTTTTTTTTTCATAACCAGATAAAGAGATTGTTGTGGTTGAATAGCATCTCCTTTGAATGTGTTGCACCAAGGCAGCACTTTCTAATTAATATTTTGTTCAGCGCTCCCCATTATAACATTTTGTTGTGCTTAACAAAAAAGACAATAATAAATTTTCCATCAGGAGAAATCTTTTGGTAAGTGCCAAAGCCATTTGTTTGCCCACAGCTGGGATGTGTTACAGTTTAGCCTTCAGAGGCGCCACACCAGCAGTTTCCTATGGAGACCTGGAATAGTTCACGTATATTATGTGCTGAGTATGCCACATACACATGGAAATTAATTGCTAATCCCCCCCAAAAAAGTCTTGATTGCTTCTTTTCCAGATGAATTCAAAAATCAGGAAAGCAAAATACTGAGCATTTCCACTGTACACCAGTGCCTGAAATCAACTTGTAATTGGGGCTGTAGTACAAGAAGTTGTTGGCAAGCTTAAATATTTTATGGAATGAAAAGCAAACAGGAAGGGGAGACTGTGTGTCCCAGTATGACCATCATGATCATGTTTAGAACCCGAGAGCTGTGTATTTTCATTCTGTTTGATAAATTGTTCTCTGCTTGACATAAAAGTGCCTTTGTTTTGTTTCTGGCTTCTTTTTATTCCATTTGGAATCAAAGCAATTAATTTATTTTATTTTATATTGAATATTAGGGTATTTTGTGATTTCATCCAATGTAAAACTTGGTGCTTTGGCTTCAACATCATTTCAGCAAACAGCTATTTTTTATCTTACTACGAATGCAATTCTTTAGAAAAGCCATCTGGCCCATCCTAGGCATGATGTGCCAAACTTGGAGTGTGACAGAGTAGTGTTTGAAAGATAAATGAGTAAGCGTGTGTGGTCCTCTTGGAATTTCATCATCTGCAACTCCTGCTCAATATCCTCTTTCCCGATTATTTTGATACTGCTATAGCTGAGGAAAAAAAAGTATGATTTAGAGTCATAGAGTCATAGAATGGCCTGGGTTGGAAGGGACCTTAAATATCATCCAGTTCCAACCCTCCTGCCACGGGCAGGGACACCTTCCACTAAACCAGATTGCTCAGAGCCCCATCCAGTTTGACCTTGAACACTCCCAGGGATGGGGCATCCACAGCTTCTCTGGGCATATTTCCATATGTGCTTTAAAAAAACAAACCCCAAACCCCTTGTTCATTTGATAATCAGTAGCATTGGGACTCTTGACTGTCTTTTGTGCATTTGTAAGACTCCAGCTGAAATAAGAGAGAGAGCTCTTTCCTTACAGTATCTCTACTGTAAACTCAAAGATTTTGTTTTTATCAGTTTTTGTGAGTTCAAGAACATTGCACATTCTGTGGTCCCAAGCATAGTTTTCTTTGGTGACTCCTCCATCAGTGCATTATTCTGTTTACAAGCCATTGTATTTGAATGGAATAACTACCTTGTGGTTAAGGTAAATCATGGATCCCTAAATTCCCACCTACTGAGTGATTTTTCACACATATAATTTCTCAAAAGACATTAATTGATCACATTGCTATAATTTTTTTATCATGAAGAAGGATTTTCCTTGGAATCCACAGCATCTGAACATCTGTGCTTGTACTAGTTTGAAATCAAACCAGTGAGAGACTCGACATCAGAACTATAATTTAATAAGAAGATTAAAAATAAATGCAATAGTACAAAAACACTGACAGAGTCAGGATACAAACTGACGCCCTGTTGGGCAGGGTGGTGGTAGCAGTCAGATTAAGTGGTGGCTGCAGTCCTTCTGAAGTGGTGGATGTGGTTCTGTTGAAGCAGTGATCCTGTAGAAGGGTCTGGTCTTCCTCTGAAGGTCCAGCGGTGGTTATGGTATTCCTCTGGGAATCCTGTAGGTAAGGTCTGAGTGTGGTGTTCCAAACCTCAGATTATATCCAAGTAGGAATGCTTGGTTCCTCCCCCTGGGCAGAGCATCTCACAGACGAGATGATGTAAATCTATGAGTCATGCAGTGAGGCTTGATAGCTCATTAACAGAAAAATATCCCTCTGAAGGGAGTTATCAGGGATGTGTTACAGATGAGATAAAGAACATTGCCCCACCTGGTTTTAACAGATACTGATAGAACATATACTTTTGGTTACATCTTACATTGTAACCTTACACAGTGCTCCTGGTGGGCGGCATTAGAGTGAAGATGGTAAGGAACCGAATGGAAGAGTGAAAAAATGTAGAAATAACCTACGCTGACCATCAGAGTTTGGCTTGTGGTCTGCTGCTGTTTTTCTCTTCTTTTAAAAGTAGCACCTGTGTATCTTCCACAAAGAAAATGAATTTATGTGCTGTTTGTTTTATTCTTTTGAAATAATGTGACAAGCATTAGTCTTCACAGCGAGACTGATATTCAGTACTTGTTATTTCCAAAAGAGCCCATAATCATCATTCCTGAGGTGCAGCTAATGTAGCCAATTTGCAAATGATAGAAACAACAGAAAGAGTAGGGTCCCTCTTTTCAAGGTGTCGTTTTCACTTCTACAGATTGGAGAGGGACACATCTAGTCATTTTTGAAAACGAACTGGTCTTCTTATTTTGAATGCATATTTTTTAACCAGCTCACCTTAGGAAGAGTTGATCTGAATTATTTTCTCTTGTAAAAACCCGGTGATGCTAAGAAGGACAGCTGAGAATAGGGAATAGTCAGCTCTGAGCTGTCCATGGTATAAAACTGCCTGACTACAGTACTTGATGTCACCAAATAAATCAGGAAGTTTATGTATATTTTTTGAATGTTGTTTTCATCATATGCTAAAACAGAAGGCAACAGAAGTGCAGAAGACAAAACTGAAACTCAACAAGAAATGAGGAAGTGCTCATTACTTTTTTTTTTAAGGATATTTATTACCTTTAACTTCAAAGAGACAAAAGGAGGAATCAGGCCTGAGAGTAGCATGTTGTGAGACATGCAGCCACTGTAGGAAACTGAGGATCTTTCTCCTCCCTCATTAATTCTTGTAACCAAAGATTAGGTTTCATTATATTATTTGAGCTAAGGGAAATACAGAAAGAAAAGATATTTTTCAAGTAGGCTATAAGATTTTAAATTTTATTTAAATGCCCTTTTATAGGAGGCAAGTAATCATCGGTTACTCAGTGATCTACACATCAGAGTGAGGCCATGATCTTTTTGGCTGTATAAACAAATGTGGCAACAATGCTAATGCAAACCCTGGATTTCTCTTGTGCTGCAGTTTTAGTGGTAATTTTCTGTTATTTATTCCAGAGCATATAATTTCAGGATAACCACTCATTCAAAAGCACTAGCATTGGTTTTCCTGGGGAAAAAACCCAATAACAGAAAATTTGCATTAATTTGATTGCAAAAATTTCAGTTCATGATATCTGTAATTTTTTGTTACCAGTAGTGGTTTGAAACTCTTTGGTAGAGAATTGATGAAGAACAATGAGATTCCTTGGTTGGGTGAACATTAATACCAATGAGAAGATGTCTTTGGTAGAGAGTCTTACATATATACACTAAAGCATAAAATAAGAGTGCAGATTTCTGAGATGGAAGTTTACAGAAAAAATTGAGAGGGGACAAAAACCCCAAACCCAACCCCGTAAAAGCAGCAGAAGTGATGAAAAAATAGTTTAGGTACAGAGATTATGGTAGAAAACCTTGTCAACTGCACCTGAGGACCAAGTTCTTCCACGCACGGACAGAGAGTGCATATGCAATAATCAAAAATTAAAAACAACTAAAACTTAATTGTCATAATTACAAGACTGTAATTTATAAAATGTTAACTACTATGAAACGTTTATTGTGCTTACTAGGTACCCCTAGAATACATTAAAATAATAAATGTTAAATAGTTATGATATTATTCTATTCCCAACTGTAGAATTAATCTCATCACCCTGCTTTGACTGTTGGGTTTCCAGTATCATAGAAACAGGACTTGTGGAAATATTCAGAATAGAGAACTTTCTAAAAAGTAAATGCTGCTAACTGGCAGTATTTAACTCATAGAAAGGATTGCTCTATCTGGACTAATAATAATACTGCTTATTGGAATTGTTCAGTGCTGAGTTCAGTTTCACAAGGGAGGGTAATAAAAATCCCAAAGGATTTTATTGATTAAGAAACTCAAGTGTAGCAAGTGAAACTATTTGCCCTCATCTCAGAGCCAAAGCCAGTAAACCACAAATTTTCCCAGTGGAAATTTGCAAAATATACTTAAAATCTCTCAGCAATGCTGGGGGGCAATTTGAAGATTGCTGTGGTAGAAATGAACTTTCTGAATGCCTTTGAAATATTTCTCACAGCCTATGGGAAACTAGGGGCTAGGGGCACAGTTCTGGCTCTTCTCTTTCCTTCCTATTGCTACACTGTATTAGCAAGCAATAATTAATCTTAAAAATTTCTTTTGTTGTTTTTAATGGCTGCAGTTCTCCAGAGAGCAGTGTATACAGCCACATATCTATGTAATGACTGTGAGAAGATATTAGTCCTTTCCATCTTGGTTGAAGTAAGTAAATTCAGGGATATCTTTTACCGATTTGTGATTAGCAATTTATGATCAGTTATGATCCAAGCTATAGAGCACTTAGGAAGCTCTTCTTTCTGTGTTCTGACTGGCTATATCTGTATTTGTCAGACCTCTCTGTCCTTACAACTCTACTTGTTCAACTGTAAAAGCTCTGATGGATGCAATACTGCCAAGAATGGAAATTATCACAAAGAAAAAGAACACTTAGGGGAAATTTAATGCTCAAACCATCGTGGCCAGTAGTGCGGTAAGAAACTTGACTTATTGTTGAACACTTTTAGGGAGCTTAACTAATGAAAGTAGTTCTTACCGGAAAATAAATCCTGCTTGTGAATTACTCTGGATAATTATAGGTGTTTATTTGGCCCCAGACCAATCAGATAGGTTCGGTACATCGTGCAAGACAGAACTGTGAATTTACAGTACTGCTGCTCATAACACTACATGGCTCACACGCCACCCCGTGGACAATCGTGGAAAATTTAGTATTTCTTTTTACTGCTCCTGGTAATTCATTCATATGCTTGCCACATTCTGGGAGAAATTTCTCTGATCTTCTTTTTTTTTTTCTTTAGGATTATGTGCATCAGTTCTTTGGTGCTGTAATAGCCTTAGAGGAAAAGTTGCTACAATGGGTAGAGAGCGTGTCAAACATTTTGATTCTATAGTGCCACAATGTTATGTGCCTTCTTTGATGTAGGAATGAGTTTCCTACGTAAATGAAGCAGCTTTCTATGCATCCTTACTTAGTGCCAATGCTTTTCCTGATAGAACAACTTCTCACTGCTACTGTGTTAAAGTAGTGACAAGGAATTAGAGAATTACATTTGAAGATCTGAAACCTCCATTAGCAGCTTATTTTTATTGCCTTTCTTTCGTGGCAAACTTGTTAATAAACACAAGCTAGATTATAATTTTCTCTACTGAAATTGATTAACTTTGAATGATTTTTTAATAAGAGGAAAAAGAGCCATCTCTAACAGAGAGCCACATTCTCTATTTGTTGAGAACATATGCCAATGCACTTATCCACAGTATGGACCATCTTCATGGGCTAACTGAAGTCAGCAGTGATATGCTGACAAAATCTGTTACTATCTGCTTACTCTGGACTATAAAGTAGTAGATATTTCATGTTTTCTGTCAATATTGTTGTTCCATTGATACTATACCCAGTGTTCTGCAAAATTGTTATGTCTTAATAAGTTTGCCTTTGAAATGAGAAAAAATAGCTAGGATATGGTGTATGTGACTTAATGCTTGGGATGAGAACAAATGGGAGAAGTGGACAAAAGGACAGTTCACAATGTTCATTTCAAAACACTGACATGGGGACGTCATAAATGGAACACATAAAATTTATAATTTCATTGTAGTAGAGTTCAATGCCTATCCACTGGGATGCAGCATGCAGACAACAGGTATGCATGTGTTTTATAAATAACAGTAACATTTTAGTCTTCTTTTACTTGTACAATTTAAGAAACTTCCCTGAGAGAAGTCAGATTGCACTAGGAATAAGAAAACTCAAAATCTTACAAGAACGGACTAATAGATGGTTCTAGACCAATTTTATTCATATGCTTTCCCTATTGATGTCAAAAAACACTTGTGTAATTAAGGATGACTAGAACAGAAGTAGGCATGTCGTAGAAGCTGTAATTTTTAAAGTTTTAGTGATCCATTAAGATCAATTTTACTTTTGTCATGTAAAACAGAACACTTTTAACATTTTTTATATAAGCATATTTTAAGATAATGGCAACAGTTAATTTTATTTACTTCTGACCAGAGCAAAAAGTTATTTAGTTTTATCAATCACTTTGTACTGTCAGAGTCTTGCTCATATACCACGTGTTGTCAGACAAGAATTTTCAGTCTACAACACATATGCACTGGAAATGTTCATCGATGTCTGCAAGATGCAGGGTGTCTACTAGTAATTTTTTCCCCTTTCATTTACTACTCTTTGGTGACTAATAAATTAGGGGGAAATTGGTTTTAACACTGCACAGAAAGAAAATTTTTGACATTTCTTTGCATTCAATGTGTAGAGCATATACAGGCTTTTGGGTTAAATCCAATCCACCTTCTCAAATGCTTGCACTTCTGTTTGTGTCTGGTAAAATCTTTAGTCACAAGCAGTTGACATAATAGAACAGTATTGGAAGGAAATGGTTAAAAATGGAAGAATGGTGAGGAGGACAGTAAATGTGCACAACTAACCTTGCAGGTGGGAATGCCAAGAATTTCAGGATGAGAAAACCCCATTTATTATGCCTACTGTTGGTCATCCTCTGCCTGTTTCAAAAGGTAGAGTGCCTGTGTAGAGATAACATACTCTTACAGACATGCTTGAGCCTCCTGCTGGGAGAGAGAGATCAAAGGCTCAGAGGTTATGGAAGCACAACCTTGTGATAAACTGTGTATGCATGGAGCATTTTGATATATTGGGGCAGGCAGTGCCGCCCTGCCCAGGAGGATGAACTGAGCCTAATGGAGCCTGCGTCCCCGTGTGTCTCTGCTGCCCAGCGTTGTTAGAGAGGGAATGAAATAAATCTCCTTTTTGCATTTCAGCTCTGGTTTGGTGCTCACCCTGGCTACCTGTATGTGCCAATTCACACAAACATCTCATCTATTCAAACAGTTTTAGCTATGGGATTTGTTTGGTTTAGTCTGGACTTTTTCCTGCTCTGGTGAACCATGGACAAAGATACATCCTTTTGGGGATGCAGAATTGTTGGACACCATTTTGAGCGGGCTTATGATGGTTCTCAGGAGTAAGCTAACACAGATCCCTAATTCCTCTCCAAAGGCTGCTTGGTTCTAGTAGGGTACCTTGGTTTATGACCAGATGTATTATACATTTTGCTGCCTGTAGTTTGCACAGTTAAAAGTGATGAGAAATTAACAATATTACAGTATGAAGAGCATATCCTTTTTCAATACTATTGTTTTTTAGTGAGGGGACAGCATGTTTGTTTTACGCGAAGATTGAAGACAACAAAATTGTGTGATTATTTCTATCACTGCCATGAAAGGAGTCAAACCCTATCTGAGAGAGTTGAGATACAGGCTGAATTGAATAACCTGTCACCCTGTCCCTTTCCTACCTGTGGTTGCACAGAATATTCGCAATAAATATGGGTACCTTAATGTATTAATAAAATATATGCAATATAGCAAAAAGAAGGAAGAAGATCTTATGAGCAGATTCTGTGCTCCACATATACCAAATTCTGCATGCACTGGTAACACAAAAAGTTATAATTTTGAAGTAAAATAAAATTTGTCATTTACTGCATAAATACTTCATGGATATTTTCCCCAGTGACATTTGTAGAATGGGGCTACAATCCCTCATCTGTCGTCTGCGACAGAACAGGATGAAAGTATTTTTGCCAAGAATGTGTAATAAGAATTTTGTTTCTGGTTTTCATGGAAAACACAGTTACTCAGAGTAATTCAAGAAGCTTTTACTTGGGAGGTTCATGCTCTGGTACAGTTAGGCAAACTGCAGGAAAAAAATACTGAACAGAGTACAAATTTTTTTTATAGAGTTTTCATAAAATTTTACATTCCTATCTGCTTTACCATGTAGTAATTGAATTTCTCTTGTCCACAGACCTTAGCTGACATGTATATAAGGTGAATGCCACCAGTGACCAGATGAGTCAGAGGAGTCATTTCTCCCTTGCTCTAAACATTAAGGCACTTACATGAACTAATAAATCACTCAGGAGCAGGAAAGCTGAATCCTGTGTGAACAGTTTTTTACTTTGACACTTGAAAAATACAAAGTTTTGGCTTCCAAATAAATTAAAGTCTGATCCTACTGTTTTCATCATGCCTTACCCGATACTAGAGTCTTCCTTTGTAATGAATAGTAGTGACAGAAATGTTGATTGGATACCCAGAAAAGGTGGACTGAGATGTTTAAGAAAGCACGTATGTAGAACTTCGTTTAACAGGAAGACAGCATAGTTCTCATGTGAAACATACAACTGAAGCATCATTCTCTAAGCATGATAATTTACACAAAAGCAAATTACCTAGAAAGTGTCAGTTTCTGCTGAGGATAAGATTAAGACATATGAGTTAAACCAGTTTGTGGTAATTTCCAGAAAGACAAGAAGGGTTTTCTGTACAAGTGTGGTTCTGCTTTTCTGTAAGTGTACATGCTGTTGTGTTTCTCGAATTGTAACCATAATCACTGTTTGACAATTTTAGGGTCAAACAAATTCAAAACCCCAAAGGCTCCCATTTTTCCCCCTGATGCGTTTGAAAGGACACCTGTGCCTGTATTATTACAAATAGTAATAAGCCCATTTTATTTAAGCCCATTTTTCCACCCGTATTGCAACAAGACATTTAAATGTTTGACAATTTGTCTTGGTATTAATCTGCCTGGGACTTAAGAACAATTTCTAGATAAGGGGAAATGTTAGCACATGAGCAAATGCATATAAGCCAACACATTTTGGCTGAAAATTCAAAGAAGGTTCTTCATCATCAGAACGTTCTGATTCAATTTTCCAAAAGGAAAAATAATATGAAAAAAAGTTAAAAAATTTTAACGTGGAATTCTTGAACCAGAAGGGGTTGAAATCGATAGATCAGGAAATCTCTTCTGGTCTTTGATTCCAATCAGGAAATGATTGTCTTGCATATTGTCTTGTAGGATTTTTCCACCATCTATCATCCTTATTACTTTCTGGGTAACTAAATTTATGGTGGGTCTGGATATGTGTCAGTTTTTCTCAGTGCCGGTAAGTGACAGATCCACAGAGCAGACTTCTTATTCAGTAATCAAGCTTCATGTTAAAAGGGAACTGACCAAGTAAGAAATGTGTGTTTTCCAGAGAGACTGGAGAATAGAGCTAGACAACCAGTTATCATGGAGCGTTTCCCCCAGCACTATCGTAAACTATGTCAGTAAGATATAAGCAAGACAATATAAGCTCTACAGGATCATAGACTGAGCTCAGCTCACCATGAAGCCAGTGATGGATTTGGCCATTGACAATAAAAGGAAGGCAGAGTAGACTACGAAAGGCAAACCAATCCAAATGCTCTCTCCATACAGCAAGCCTTGGCTCAGTGTGAGTAAAGAGCTATGATTTTGTTTTGGGATAACAGCGAATGTCAACCAAACACCTTTCCCAGCTGTCAAAGCAATTTGGAAATACCATGAGTATTGTCCTTACATGCACACATAAGATTTTAATTGCTTTTTTCTTGCACAGGCTAGAGAGGGAGAAGCGACTGAGCATATCTAGCCTGTCACCAGAAAATGAAGGAAGGGTTTACTGTGCATCCATGGAAGTGAAAATTGTTCTGATCTATAATTGTCAGGACAGCAGGGAAGGGTTGACTTTAAGGTCTTGTTAGGGAATCAAATTCCTATATTTTTTGTTGTTCAGCAATCCCTCAGAGCCAAGGATTAATTATCTTCAGTTCTTTTATATTTTACTTTGAGAGTTGATGATAAATAAATGGAAATGTTGGAAGACCCCTTCAGGAGACAGTAGTCTGGCACATAGATTGGTATAGCATGACAGTTGGGTTTCTGAAAGAAGAGGAAAAGACCAAGGAATTTTCTTTTGTTTCCATTTTGGAAGCAAAGTAGAGATTATAATTAAACTTTTCTCAAAAGCTAGTAGCAGAGCACACATGATCTCCCTGAAAAGATTATTTGCTTTAAAAAAAAAAAAGAAAGCCTTTTTTTTTTCTGCATTTAGATTATTTGCAATGTGTTATTCCAATGAAAAATCTGCTATTGTGGGTGGGACCAAGCCATACAAAAATGACCATATTAATGCTTTTTCCACACAGTATGTGCATTAATTACAGGGAATTCCTTTGTTTTGGTGGTTCTTAAATTGCTATCGTGATTAGATTCAATAAGAAGTTACACATCAATGATAAAATGAAAGAGAAAAAAATAGACAGAAAAACAAGGAAAAGCCAGCACAACTGCCTTTCACCTTTAGTTTCTTTTATGAGTTGCAAAACCATAGAGTACCTACTATTTTTACTGCTAAATGCAGTATTTTCTTTGATTTGTTCAATGATCATATTTTTACTTCCTATGTGTTATTTCTTTTGTGAAGTCTCCTTAATTTTGTGGAATTTTGGGGTTTCTTAATTATAATTATTGTTGCTATTAATGTAATTTCTGGCTAACTAAAAAATTTTAGGCTTCGTGTTAAGTAGCAAATTTAAAATCTGGACCATTCTTACTAGGCTACGGCACTTGAAGCACCTTGCTATGCAAGATGCTTCACAATTCTTCACAAGATGCTTCTGTTCTGAGGCCCATGTTTCACTGTCTACAGCTGTGCCAGGTACTCAAGGATCTTCTTGTAGTTAAAGGAGAGGAACTTTAATGGTGCTTGACTCATCTGATCATGTGCAAACGTCTGGTTTAGAGTAACGTGAATCTTATCTGAGATGATACTGGCAATACTGACTAGCTCTCTGTCAAGAGTAAAGGGAGACTAGAGAGACAAATTCAAAGTTAGATGTCTATATTCAGCTGAACCATTCCTTGATTTGTGAGGGAGAAAGATGCTATCCTTTTTTTCCTTCTAACCATTTACTTGTTGGAATTCTATAGACTGCTGGCTGAGCAGCAGAGCGAATATTACAGCAATCAAGGTTTGAAATAAAACCAAGGTCAACCGAGCCGAACAGAACACTAATGAACAAAAGATGCACTTGTTCTCGGAAGAACAGATTTTTCAATCTGAGTTGTCAAAATATCCCCTTTGAGTGTGTCTATAAATGGTGTAGGTGCTTCTGAAGCATCATCAGAGCTGTCAGTTTTGCAGATAGCTGGCTTGAAAGAAGTGTGACTGAGACATGTCCTGGAACTGACGCACAGTGGGTTAAAATTTTGCTGCTGCACAACCTCTAAGCAAGGAGTCCACAAGCTGATGGAGAAGTGGCTATATGAATGGAGAGCACCTAGAAAACAGGTTTTGTTGTATTTACAGCTTTTCAGAAAGTTAATGACATATCCTACCACTCCCATACAGAGTGGTCTTTGCTCGAGGCAAAAGTGGAAAGCAAATAAATTGCTGCTGTAAGATGGGTGAGTATAGAATAGTGTTTCAGTCTTTTGTTTGCATAAAAAATTCTCCTACATTTGCAGGCATGTCTGTGGGCAGAACAATGAGACCTTACTTCCTCATGAAGTTGGAAACAGTAGGATTCAGTGCTTTTATCACAGCAGCACTCATAATTAGATTGCATTCCTTTTGGTTCTTAAGAGATTGCATTCTTCTTGGTTCTAAATATTTACCACAGTTCAAGGTCTTTTTAAAGTGGAAATAAAATAGCTTGCTCTTCATCTTTCTTTTGCAGAGTACAGCCCTACAGACTTCAACACATTTCAAGGTTTTTGGCTGGGATACTGAAGATCTTTCAGTGTTCAAAAGTTACAAGTGGTTCTATTAAATTCCTCTCTGCACTCAAGTCATTTCTACGAAATGCAGAAATTTCTACAAAATAACACTCTATCACTTTTGAATGATGCACAACAAAACTGTGTGTACTCTGTAAATTATGAACATTTATACTACTAGTTTCATCTAGTTCACCTATAACTCTATCATGCTTTTTTATGGGTAGCAAAAGGCATTAGCTTGTTAGCTGCAGTCATCATGTTCCTTTGATTCCTTTTAAAGTACTTTTCACTTAGGGTCTTCTGCCTTTCCCTCTTAGAGTGCGTTTCTGATGATTAAATCTTTCATACTCTCTTGTACTCTCTGCCATCTCCATCAAAGTACTAATGGAGCACTTTCAGTTCACTTGCCTTGATAGGGCAACTTGCCCTATAGGACAAGAGGCATAGCTCTTGCTGATTTGTCTGTCTGGCTTTAAAATCTTGTGTTTGGTCTCAGAGCCAGTGAATCTTTTTTCCAACAGTTGGAATATGGGTGATTTTGGACACTGCATAGATTCCTGTTCTTGTTCTTTACATGAATATAATATTTACTTATCTTGTTGGGAAGCTTAATTCAATATTTGTATGATGCTTTGAAATCCTTAGATGCTGTGGAGAATAAATTATGGTTCATTTATTACATGCCACATTGTAGTGAGTAATTTACAGTAGTCTAAGCACCTTTTATTACCAATGCATTTAAAGCTAAAAATTCAAGTGCTATCGTAGGACTTTGGTCTACCTAATGTGACTTTTTCCTAATTTTTAGTTAGACAATGAGATAAGATCAAGAAGTGTATGTCTTTTATAAAATACATGTATTTTTTGAAGTTTAATATTTTCTAAAAGCTGAAAAGAGTCTGAAAGCTAAGTGATTTTTATGTAGCCATACCTCACAGAAAGTATCTCCAAGTCACCCTGTATTTCATTAATATTGTGAGAAGGATTTGTGTTTGAGAGGAAAAGGGCGTTTACCTTGGAGATAAATCTGAGCAACTGATATGACTTGGGTGGTCTCTTCTAGTCTTGTTTTCTTATGAATGAAGATTATTCAGAGCGTATTTTAATAATAGGCTTGTCCTTCTATAATAGATATTTGCAGTTTGCTTTATATGTACATGACTTATTAAACACATAACATTAAATTTTTATTTGTGTGAGTGGTACATACACACATAGTGATATATATTCTGGGCTCCAGGAGATAATAGGACTCTATGGTGGGCCGGTACTGAATCCCCTGATATGTAAAAAGGGCAGCTCACCCACAGGCTTCTTCACAATTCTGTGGTCTCTAATATCAGATCAATTTTTGGGGTGTTTTTTTAAAACCCTCTTACCTTGGTCAGGGAGACTTCTAGTCTCCAAACTAGAGGAAACATGCTCAAAAAGTCTTTCCTGTGACACAAGAGTGGATGGCAGAGTCAGAGTGCATTGTTGTGGTTGTTGCAATGTCATCACATACAGGGTTGTTATGATCTCTTTTAGTTTGCCGTGTATGCTGACAGTCTGGCTGCACCTCTCCTACTGCCGTGTGGCAGGGAACGTGAGAGTTTATTGCGTTGAACTATTGATTGTAGAAAAGACATTAAAATCATGTCTTTGATTAGATGTTTCCTAACTCCAGGCAATAAACCCAGGCTGTTTTGCAATGTATAGATTAAAATCTAGAGAAGTTAAAACCAGAACATGGCTGCTTATAAATTAAGCTGAAGTGGTCTTTATGAGAGGCGTCTACACTACCAAATCTGCTGAGAGGCTGCATACCATTAAGGGTGGTCGCAGATGTGGCTTCATACATCAGAGAGCTCTTCATATTGTGGGCCTCCTAATAAGGCTTCCTGTTTGCTTTTGAAATGTCAGTATGGAAGAACGGATGGAAAAAAAGATCGTGGTACAGCCCTGCAATTTATACTTCGACTTCATTCCCTTGTTACTACTACAGAAGTAATTTCATTCTCAGTTTCATCCTTACTTCCAAAATGGCTACTGTGATATCAAGGGCAATCATTTGTGCTCACAATATTTGTGTGAGCACTTTTGTTGTACATGCATGTATGATTTTATAATATATTACTGCAGTCTGCTGACTAGTTTACCTGAAAGAAGAGCAGGCAGACTGGAGTGGAACTACCCTGAACAAGGAAAGAATAACCTACCTCTTTTTCAGGGCATAAATACTACAGTAGTTGCAATTTCTATCAATATGACAGTAACACAAATAGTGGTTTTCAGAACACCACACCTGCTAACACACAATCTCCTTCACCAAAAACCTACACTGCCTGTTTTTCCATTTGAAGTAGGAGGGTTGGTGGCTATAATGAAAACCTCCAACTGGTGAATGGGAACATCCCTCAAGGCATGAGACAGAGTAGTTCTTTCGTAAGCTGCAGGCTGATCTGATCTGGCTAGGCTCGGCTGCAGCTCTTGCATAGCTCAGAAACTCCACTGAAGCCCAAGGAGTCACTATGCCTGCATAGCCACAGCAAGTGGTTTCCCAAATTTAGCGCAAAGCTCATCTAATTATTTCAGTTTTTTAAAAAGTGTCCAGGTTGCCAATCTTCGTACAATTGATGTTCTTAATGACAGCCTTTTAGAAATTGGAAGCTTAGAAGAAAGGAAGAAAGGAAGAAAGGAAGAAAGGAAGAAAGGAAGAAAGAGAAAGGAAGAGAGAAATAAAGAGAGAGAAAGAAAGAGAGACAGAGAGACAGAGAGAAAGAGAGAGAGAAAGAAAGAAAGAAAGAAAAGAAAGAAAGAAAGAAAAAAAAAAAAGAAAGAAAGAAAGAAAGAAAGAAAGAAAGAAAGAAAGAAAGAAAGAAAGAAAGAAAGAAAGAAAGAAAGAAAGAAAGAAAGAAAGAAAGAAAGAAAGAAAGAAAAAGAGAAAAAGGAAAACAGGAACACATGGGATGCACAGGAAATTATCTGACAGGCAGGTGTGCAGACAGGCAAAGCAATATGCATTTATCTTTAAGTATAATTGTGTTTGGGTAGTATGCAGGAGCTTCAGCCGTGACTGACACCCTGCTCTGTACTAGATGCACTGTAGTCACTTAATAAAAGGCCGTTCTTGAGTCATAATAAAGAATTACTAGAGCTTCATGTTTAACTGATGCACCAAGCACCTTACCACAATCAATTGTAAGAAAGAATTTATAATATGGTTCAAGAGGACTCTCGATACTCCTAATATAAGATAGAGTACATGGTAGTATTTTAAAGTACTTTTATGGTCAAGTATCCATATGTTATCTGTAGTAGGAGATGAAGATAACTGGTTTATTAGTGTGGTAATTGAGACTGAATGATGTGGACAATATAAGAGGGAGGCAAATATATATTTACTCAGAATGCTTAAATGCTTCAGTAACTTTAGTGCATTACTCTGCTAACCTCTTCCAATCTGTTAAATATGTATTGAGTAGATAATGAGGCTATATCCTCGGTAACACAAATTAATTAAAGTAAAGCAGTGGTTTAAAGCTACTAGTTGTGAATTATTCCAAAACCTTTCCCAAAGAAGTTCCCAAGATGAGGGCTGTAGATCACTGTCAGTTTAAGGAAAGAAATTGTGTTAGATTATGCTGGTTCTTTCCCATGTTTTCAGCTGCTAATTTGCATTAAAATATAGCTAAAAATACACAAATTTTTCACAAATATTACTTCACTGTGGAAGTATTTACTGTGTTCTACAAAGTGTTGCTATGTACTTGTCTTGAAAAAGCCTTCAAGTCACATGAAGTCTCTTCATCCAGACATAAATGGTAGTCTAAGAAGAGCTGACAGTCTCTTCTCTGGCATTTACCTTGCAGGCTGTGCATTAGTGAAAGGATGCCTTTTTTCCTGCCCCACAAATAGCAGATGGAAACATTCCAGATTGATTTTGATTTCTCCTTTAAAGGTGACTGAAGTATTTCCAATATAATTGCAATAGCTTTTGAAAATATTACTATAATTCCGTTTCTGTGGGTTTTTTTCAATATAGACCTTCTCCTATGCATCCATGGATTGCCTATAAAATGTTCCAAACTGAATTAAGAAGAAAAACTGAGACCAGATGTGGCGAGGAAAGGAATTAACTATAATACTGTTATGTTAATGAAATTTGAAGTTCGGTTTAGCAAAAAAGATATCTTCTTTTAGCAAGCCTTTTCTTTCTTTATATGCACTTAAATTATGCATCTAGACAATTATTTAGCCCTAGAATCACAGAATCTGCTGAGTTGGAAGGTATCCACAAGGATCATCTAATCCAACTCTTGGCCCTGCACAGGACACCCCAAGAGTCACACCATGGGCCTGAGAGCACTGTCCAAACACTTCTTGAACTCTGTCTGGCTTGTTGCGGTGACCACTTCCCTTGGGAGCCTGTTTCAGTACCCAAACACCACCCTCTGGGTGCAGAACCTTTTTCCTGATATGCAAACTAAACCTCCCCGACTCAGCTTCATCTATTCCCTTGGGTCCTGTCACAAGAGTGAAGCTGTGTGTACCTGTCCCTCTGCTTCCCCTTCTGACAGTGCTGAAGACCACAATGAGGTCTCCTCTGAGTCTTCTCAAGGCTGAACAAATCAAGTGACCTCAACTGCTCCTCATAATTGTTTGTCAAATTTTTTCATTATGCAGTGTAGATTAACAGAGATCAAGATACCACAAAAGAAATTTCTAAAGGAAGATGCTGTCTTAAGCACATGGTTAGACTGCAAAACATAGAGGAGCATGAAGCTGAAAACTTCTGAACATCTTCAATTTCTTTTGATGTCTAATAAATACATATTTTCATTTCTTTTATCTGCTTGTTTGTTTTAATACAACTACAACAATTAACTGATGGTCAAGCCAAAATGCATTCACTTCAAACTATAATGTTCTATTTTTAGCTGTGTGTAGCAAGAAGATAATGTCTCTTTTCTGCCAATATACCTTCATCTTCCTTTTCAGCTGCATTAAGATTAGGAAGGACTTTCCTTGCATTTCTAGAAAAGAAATATTTTCTTCAGGTCTTTACAGCATCTGATAGGCAGATGGATCACAATTTTCATGTGATCTCTTTCTCCCTCAGAGAAATACCCATGAGTATCAACAAACCCAGTAGAAAACTCCATGTTGTTCTTAATAAACCTGAGACTTTCTTCAGACATAGAGCTGTCCATTATCCGGCGTTTCATTCTGTGCATGTGATCATAAAGCCTTGTTTGGTCATAATTTGAAATACATTGCATTTGGCTTTCCTGTGTTAAGTCCTTATATTTAACATTCTAGAGACTTGCATGGAAATTCTGCTATGGATAATTTTTAGAGCTCTACCATGCAAGAGGGCTGGGGCAACCAAAACTGTAAAAGGAAAACAATATTTTAAAATGGTAGTTTGTTAGGCATAAAGAAACTTGCTGTTTATTTTTCAGTATTAATTCAAAAGTTGCATGTCCTTTTTTCAAGTTGGCTCATTTTCTTCTGTGGCCCCAACTGATCACTTTATTGAATGCCATTTGGTCCCACCAGTGTTTAAAATTCTTAATTATCCTTTCTAGCTTTCTGACATTGTGTTTTCCTTCTTGACATTCACACACTGTAAATATAGCTCTATCCAGGATGAATTCCATTTAGCAGACATTGCTTGACAGCTCTAGTAAATTCAGAATGATCTATTCGTTCATCAATATGTGTGTACAATTTCCATTATGCTCAATAAAATTTGTGTACAGCTGTAATAATTGGAGTCTTTTAACACTGTAGTGTCTTAGTAATTGCCAGGGAGGTTTCACCAGTAAACTGAGATACCTCTCTACTTTTTAAGGCTATAGGAGTGTTGAAGTGGTCATCGGCACTGGTGAGGCTGCACCTCAAATTCTATGGCTGGTTTTGGGGCCCTCACAACAAAAAAGATATTGGGGTGCTGGAGCACTTCTAGAGAAGGGCTGGTGAAGGGTCTAGAGAGTAAGTCATATGAGGGGCAGCCGAGGGAAGTGTTTAGCCCAGACAAAAGGAGGCTCAGGGGAGACATCACCACTCTCTACAACTCCCTGAAGGGAGGTTGTAGCCAGTCGGGGATCGGTCTCTTCTCTCAAGTATAAAAGCAATAGAACAAGAGGAAATGGCCTCAAATTGCAACAGAGGAGGTTTAGATCAGATAGTGAGTAAAAAATTCTTCATGAAAAGGGTTGCCAAGGATTGGAACAGACTGCCCAGGGAAGTGGTTGAGTCACCATCCCTGGAAATATTTAAAGGTGTAGATGTGGCACTTTGGGACATGGTTTAGTGGTGGCCTTGGCAGTGCTGGGCTAGTGGTTGGACTTGACAATCTTAAAGGTCTTTTCCAACCTAAGCAATTACATATTTTATGATTTGAAAAATAAAAATAAGGAACACTTAATTTTCTTATGGGAGTAGCTTTGATGGAAGATCCTCCTTCTGCACCTCTTGGCTGGTGTGTCTGTCCCAATCTGCTACGACACTTTCCTAACCTATAGAGTGCAGTACATGTCCCTGTTGACCCAAGCTGCAAACACTTGACGGTCGCAGGAGAAGGGTGCTGAAGCTTGTAGTTGCCCTGCTGAGACCGCAGGTGTGTCTCACTGCTTGCTTAGAAACATCCTCACATTTACACTCTGGAATGGAAAGGTTAGGAGAAAAAGTAGAAGTATCTAATAGCTTCATATTGTAGCCTAACACAATTTGACCATGTTTTCATTGCAAAGGTTAATATATTCAACTTGGATTTGTTGAATCATGTAAAGTAATATTTCACAACATGCTCCAGGAAAAAAAAAAAAAAAAAAAGAGTGTATATGGTTAGCTTGTCTTATAGGACTAAAGAATGCCTGAAGATCTTTGTAATGATTTTTGTGTGACAGAATCAGTCAAAGTTAATGATGTTGCAGGCCTCAGTTGTGGTTATATTAAAAATAATTGCATTTCCCTTGCACAACTCATTTCTGTTGCTATATAGTTTAAATATTTTATTCAGTTTTTAAGGACTGATCCTATTCTGAGGTGGGGAAAAATGCAATAATCTGTGCCATTTCTTCCGTCTCAAACCACAACGAAATTTTCTACTATCACCATTATTGAGATATTCACCAATCAGCCTTCTGAATATTCCTGTTTTGAATTATTTTTCTTATCCCTTATGGCTGTTTTTTTAAATGTCTAACTACTTATGATCAATTTGAGTACATTTTTGAAGACCCCAATCATCATATGTTAAACAAGTGTGAAGTTTGAACAACTAAAATCAAGTCAAGGCAAGTCAAGGTTTTTGTCCTGTGGAGGACTTCATGAGCTGGGTCATACTCAGGTATAGACGTATAAAAGTGTGAATGGGTGATGTGCGAGTCTGTTTTTCGTTGTGCTTATTGGAAGAGCCTTAAGAAGCAGAAATTTTGTTTGAAAAATGGTCTGCTGAGCCTTTAAGTACTTACTCAGAGAAGCTGTTTATTACTTATTCAAGTGAATTATAAAGGCCGATGAATACCAAAAGGGTTTCAAGAACTCAGAATGAGAGTGGTAGAAATTTTTGCATGTCATAGTCAGAAGTTGTTTTTTTTTCCATGAATATATGCAATCACTTTGTGATACTATTTCAGCTCTATCACTTCAGCAGTAGCTAAAGTAAAGAAAATTTAGGTTTTCAAACTTGAAAAATTGTGGGGTATACAGCAGGAGGGGAATAGAAAATGGGAACAAGAAAGAAGTTATGGAAAGAGGAAATTTTGAACTAGTTTAATGTCACTAATTAATATTTGGTTCTTAGTTAATTCCCAAAAAACTCACATAGCCTAATGATTACTGGGCATCAAAATGTATCTGTGGGTTATAAGGAAAGAGAAGGGCATTGCAAAAAGCTCAGGATGATGCAGGGAAGAGGTAACAAGAGTCTCTATGGAAATACTTATTCTTTCAAAAACAGAGAAAAGTATAATAAAACTTATCATTCATAGTGCACTTTTTCATTTCACATTTGCTGTAGACATATTGGCATTACTTCTATGAAAGCATTTGAAATATTAATGTATTAATACTCGATATGGATAAGGCAAGGGAGGAAAAGCCTCAAGGAGGAAAAATTAAGGCAGTTGGGCAAGATTACAGAAGCACTTTTCCCAGGACTGGCATTTAAGCTTTGTCCTGGGCTGTGCTCAAACCTCTAGGCCACAGCTCTCCTGGGATATCACATATTACATATGGATGAGCTTTCAAAGTGACCTAAAAGATAGGCACTGTACTCCCTCTGAAAGGCAACAGGATTGAGGATCCTAATATTCCAAGGCCTTTCTGAAAATCTCATCTTACACACGGTCTTAACCACTTCATCACAGTCACTAAATAACAGCAGGTACTTGTTAACAGCATGTGTATTAGTCACTGAAAATAATTTATCCCTGCTTTGGGGCTCCTCTAAAGAAATTATACCTCTCCATTTCTCAGCTTTCTCTATATAACACCTGAGAAATAATTGTTTTCATTTTTCTTTGCCTCATTGATTGTAGAATAAATAATCCATGAATAACTCCCTACCCTCATTATTCTACCGTATCTGGTGAGCAATAACTTTTGGTTCAGCTGTTTAAGGGCAATGGCAGGAGGGATGGAGAGGGATGGAAAAGAAGAGTCAGACGCTTGCAATCCCTAAAACATAAGGCTGCGATATGGCCAGGTTTTCTCCATCATCTCTTGTAGGTGAAAACCACAGCGATACTTCAATGCAGCTTGCTTCCTGGCTCGCTCTCGGGCTGAGAATTAATTACCGAATGGCAACATCTGCATTAGCGGCTCCTGCAGCCCCAGCTCTCTGCAGGCGGGATGATACTCGCTCCCCACCAGATCTAGGACCGCTCGAAGGACTTGCCTGCTGGCCACCTGTCTCGGATCCCCGCAGGCCGGAGCTCGGGGAGCCGCGGTGCGCGGGGGAGCGGCGGGGAGGGCGGCAGGAGCCGACCGCGGGGCGAGCAGGGACGGCGCGCCTCCGCTCCAGCGGCACCGCGACACCGCCCCGCCGCTCCGCTCCTCTTCGCTGCCGGCCCCGGCCCCGATCCCCATCCCCATCCCCATCCCCATCCCCATCCCCATCCCCATCCCCGCACTCGCCCAGGCCCCGGCCCCCCGCTCCCCCTTCCCCCCAGCCCCAGCCCTAGCCCCGGCCCTGATCCCTGCACTGGCTCCCGCCCCGCTCCGCCCCAGCCAAGCCCCGATCCCCGCAGCCGTCCCCCGGCTCCGCATCTGAGACAGGCAAGGGAGGACGATCGGGGTCCTGGAGGCCCGAGGGGCGCAGAGGAAGAAGGAGGAGCTGAAGGAAGCGAAGGGAAGGGGAGGGGAGCGCAGGGGAGAGGATTTTCCCATCTCCTGCTTTTTTTTTTGCTTTTTTTTTTTTTTTTTTTTTTTTTTTTTTGAGGTGGAGGAGGAGGAGGAGGAAGGTTGCTGCTGCTGGTGGCAGCGTTTCCTCCTGCTGGAAGATGATGAATACATGAGGAGAGAGGCTCTGAGCCTGCTTCTGTGCTGCGGGAGTGTCTCTCTCTCCCTCCCTCCCCTCTCCCTGCCTCTGTGTGAGTGTGTGTTTGGCTGCCCGGCTGTGTGTGCGTGTACACTGTGTATATATATCTGAGCTGGGAGGTTATTGCAAGCTTCTCTCAGCAGCGCTCCTCTGTACAGGAAGAAGGGCTCAGCTGCAGTGGTAGCATCAACAGCAGCATTAGCAACACCAACTGCTTTTTTCGCCTTTCCTCCTTCCCTTCATCTCCATCTCCCTTTTCCCTCCCTCCTTCCACGTCTTTTAGGGGATTGCTTCTCCTATTTTTTTTATTATTTATTTTTTCCTCTAGAATCCTTGTTATTTGATACTTCGTGGCTTTTTTTCTTTTTTTTTTTCACTTCCTCTGAGAAGGAGACACAGAAACACACACGCACAAACACAGAGAAATAAAGGAAAGAAAAGTACCGGGACTTACTCTGCTGCTGCAAACCCAAAGATAGCAGACGAAGAGGGGGTTTGGCTTCTACCCCAAGGTAAAGCCCTGCCCCCTTTACCTCCTCGACACCTCCTCCGAGGAAGAGAAGGAGAGAGAGCGAAGGGGGCCAAAGTGGAGAAAAGCAGGTCTTCTGCGGCTGGCATTTGGAGTACAGGGAGCCGGGAAGTGAAGGATGGTTGTGGTTACCCGAGCTGGCTGCAGGGCAGCTCTCTTCCTCTGGATTTTCATCAGCATTAGCTGCAGAGCCAGGACTGCTCTGCCTGCGTCTCGTAAGTACCCTTTTCTAAGAAACATGCACAATTTCACCTCTACAATAAGCCAGAGGGAAATTCCCACAACTCTGCGAGGTTGATTATTTTTTCTTTGCTGATGAATATTGTGTTTGATTGTGTTTGATTTTTCTTTGTATGCGTCTGTGTGCACTGAGGTCTGATACTGTTTGCAGTGCTCCTCATCAGATCTTCCTTGGTGATTTCAGTGGTAGCTGGTGTGGAAAGTTGAAAGAGACCTGCTCTGTGATATAATCTTGGTTCTGCAATGGAGTCAGAGAGGGAAAGAAATCAGAAGCTGTTCAAAGTTTGAGGATAGTTTTTGTTTGGCTCGTCGGTTTGATTTGTTTTGGTTTTTCCCACCTTCCTCAGAAGGGATGCAATTTGCATTTGGAAGTACTTCACTTCCACAGTTTTGTGAGGGAAAAGAGGAGATGTGACCAGTTTTCATAACTGGTGTTTTACTGAGGAGCAGCAAGAGAAAATTCTGTGTCATTTGAAGAGGAAAGAATGATTGTGAGTTGATGAGAGGGAACTGAGCCAGGACAGCTGTTCTTGAGAGTGAAGTTTTGCTGCCCATAATAGAATGAGCAAAGGTATTTTAGAGGAGACCATCAATTGCCCTCCTAGTGGAGGCAGAAATAGTAGAGAAATGATCAAGCATCTGCTGAAAAGCTGAACTTCAGACTAGAGGAGTGTAGAGCACCTGTACAGAATCTGATTCTGCTATCAGTGTAAAAATGACAGCATATTCATTGATATCAGTGGATATTAGAGCAAATCTTTAACATTGCATTGAGCTGTAGTTTTGAGCAAAACATTTTGCAAGTAGATGTCAGAATTAAGTATTTAGTTGTTTCTCTTCAGACCATGTAAAACGTTTGCCAATTGCCAAGTATTTTTGAAATGCATACTGAAATGAAGCAGTGCATTTTTATAGAGTCTTCATCATACTGCTGGCTTAATCGGCTGTTTATAGAGGAAGGAAGTGTCCTGAAATGTTACAGATAGATGTGCTGGGATTGTATACATGTGAATGGGGGTTGATTCTACTGACCAAGCAGGGAATTGTCGTAGAATGTAAAGTATATACTGCATAGAGATCTATGTGGATCCCTCTATTTATTTATTTATTTGTTTGTTTCCTTGGGGGCGGGAATGAACAATGAAATGATTAGGGAATTGGAGCACTGCTATGCTTTCTCAGTGGGTTTCTATCTGTTATCATCTGATAACCTATTGAAAAACAAAACAGTGTTATTCCAGGATTTACTTGCACTTGTGTATTTGCTTGTGTGTCAACAAATATGCACAGCAGTGTCTGTGTTGTTATCTGGGTCTCAGAGGCTATAGGATGTTCAGTTGTTTTCCTACCTTTGAACTGGGAGAAGTATTGATCCTGAGGTTTACTTCTTAGTTTTGACCAGCTATATAATTTTTCTTAGCAATATTATTTCTTCATGGTCATCTCTCAGGCTCTGCATAACAGGAATGTGTGGGGGTGAGGATTCATGATTTAGGTTGTCAGAAATCTGTTCTTTGAAAACAAAGTCCCTTCTTTTCTCTAACAAGGTTTCAGAGCTTTTTTGTTTGTTTTCGTCACTCAGCAGCTAATGGCTGTAGTTTAACATGAAAATGACCTACAGTGGGTTATCTGATTTCCCGACAAACAAATCTTTAACTTTTGAAAGAAGTTTGTTGAGAAGTTAAATGGTTGTAGTAATGTTACTATAACCAGAAATTCCAGGAATAAAGGATATGTATATAATCTTAATTACAATTTACTCATATACATTCCCATCTTGATAACTAGCTATTCAAAGATTTCTCTATATTAATTCACCTTCCAAGAGCTTATACATTATTCTCCTTATGTAGTGAGTGGCATTTAATTTCTGACTCACTTCTGAAAGCGAAATGGAGCTAGATTTGTTTACTGGAAACACAATATAGCTAGCAGTACACGTCAGCCTCAAATTTACAAAAGGATTGTTCACATTGCAGTACATTCTGAAAATTCACATTGCTGAAAATTCTTGTAAATGCTTACGGGTGCTTGGGAAGTGGTTCCACAGTGGGAGCTTGAGTGCTGTGTCACAGTGTTTTGGTGCACCACTTCACTGGTTATTCTGTTTCATGCTTCGCTATCCAAACTGGTCACTGTGCTGTATTTTGTCACTGTGCTCTATTTTCTGGGGTTGTTTATAACTTTGTACGCAACTGATTGCCAATGGGATTGGAGAATTTTGTTCTCTGTTGACAAGATGATGTACTTGGCTTTTTATCTTTCTTTTTTTTTCTTTTTTTTTTCTCTGTTGATTTTGAACATCATATTGGGAATACTTCTGGAAGAATTAAAACCTGTGTGAAATGCAACTTTGATGTAAAACTTATTTCCAACCACTATTTCATTTTCTCCTCCATGTTACTTTATGTTTTGGCTTTAAAGTAATTAACAACATCAAATTTAGTCTTTACAGTATTTTTTAGGAAGCATGCAAGACTTACGGTGTACAGTGAAGTACAAATCCCTATATATGAGCTTGCTATTCAGTATTTTCTTACAGTCTGCTTGTGCTGGCATAGAAAAAGATACTGTTTTCAGGAAGAAGAGAATTGGACATTGCTTATGTGAATATACTGCATCCCAAATGTTTGTTTACTTTGCAAAGCCAGTAAATCTATCTCTGTCATTAAAATGGAAACTCAGTAATACTGATTCAGAAGTGGTCGTGTTGAAAGCTTTTAATCTCATTCAGTTTTATCTCAAGATGAAGTGGGTGTTGAAAGCCCATCCTGTAGTATAATAAACATACACTGTGATAGAATATCACACACACTGATGCTCAGATCTTACTGTCAATTCTATTCATGGTCATGTTTTCAAACCCTGGCAATAAATTCTTAATATTCCTGCAATTTATTTTTACTAAGCGTGGAGGGATGAAAACACTCTTCTGGAATCAAGGCTAATGAACAGCTCAACCAGGAGAGGTCATCACAAGATAAAAAGTAACACGGAAAATACAAATTTAGTCTTTACAGTCTTTTACATGGCTAAGATGGAATGATAAGAATATGAATATGGGTAGACTAACTTTCATTTGTATTCCTATAAAAAACCCAAACACACAAACCAGCAACCTTGTTACTTAATAAGAATGTTAAAGGTATTCAATATAGAATCATCTACTTCTCTGTGAAAGGAATTCACTTTAAAAGTAATTGTCTTTCACAGCTAGGTTTTTTTGGGTTTTTCTGATTGTGTCTGTTTTTATGCAATGCAAACCTGATCGGTACAGAACTATTAAAACTTCTATATATATATATAAGTTCTGATACTTGTCAAGCTTTTTCAGTAGGTCCCATACCACTGCTCAAGTTGAAGTTTGAACCCGTTTTACAAGACTTGGTGCCAAAATCAAATAGGGGGCATGTATAGTAAATCATTAAGATATGTAAAAGAAAAATATGCATCTTTTAGCTTTGACTGCATGGCACCCAGATTTTCCTGGGGGAAAGTATTAAAAAAGAGTAATGTCCATTTTGAAATAGCGAGGCATTGTACAAGAAAGTCCTTTTTAAGAGTTCTGGACTATGTAGAATTACCTTCCAGATCATGGTGCTTGAATGTTGGGTGGATGATGTGCCATATATTCTGTTAGGTTCACACTTGGGGAATAGTTCTTTTCCAGATAATGTCTCAGACATAATGGTACTTTTGGAAATCTGATCAATTCAATTTTTTTTTTTTCTGTTATAACTGATTAACATTTCTTAGTTTAGGTCCTGTTGTCTTGAGGTTAACTCAGAGGCCCCACAGAATTTAGTTTCAAGTATACCAAAACATTTTCATGTACATTTAACATTCAATCATTTTTCTTATCCTCAGGGTCAAAGCATTTAAAAATATAGTAAACTTTTAATTTGAACCCTAAGTTTCTTTTAAGACCGTGGAATTTCATAACATTAAACATATGCTTTCTCTTCTGTTCTTTTCGGACACTTCATCTATAAATCAGAACAAAATTTACATCCATCATTGTATAATTGTATTATTATTCAAGGTGCTATTCATCACTATATAATAAAATTAATGTTCAACAGACAAGTGACAGTTTTAACAACATTGCACTGAGTTACTGGTATTATTTAATAACATTGCATTGAGTTACTCATCATGACTCTTCAAATAAATTGGCTTTTTCTTGAGCAACATGTTAACTTACATGTGAATGAATGAAATGTATCAAAAAGTCTGCTGTGATTTCAAAATTGGTGACAGCAGCTAGAGCCCGCGTCAGTGCTGAAAATCGAAAGTTTCAAAGATTCTTTAACTTTTGTGTATGCAACATTGCACAAAACCTGATTCATCTAGATACAGCAAGTCTGATTCAAAGTTTGGTGTCAGTGGGCATTTAATCAATTGTAAATGTCATTGAACTACTGTTTTAAAAACTGGCTTTTGCTTGGGCTGTTTTTGCTTGGCTTGTGTGTTTAGTTTTGTTTTGTCTTTTTTTTTTTTTTCAGTTCTGATGCAGTAATATGAAATAAGACATAAATAGTGCTTCAGTAAGTAGTCCAGTCTGAAAGAAAGTTTGAAGGTGAAGTTAAAGACTATGAATTGAAAACTTGTTTCTGAACATTGGCTGTTTCTTTTGCAAGGACATGAGAAATATTTTTTTTATTTCCTGTCTTTTTTTTTTTTTACTCAGGTACTTTTAACATGAGAGACTATTTCAGTTCCCGCAGTTGTGATAGGAAGCTATTTATATATAATGCATTACACATCACCTCTTCTTGAATAACTCACATTACAATGGATCTGTGACAGACAGTAGATCTTCCTATAGAAGTTCTTTAGGAATTTTAACTTTAATCTCTAAGTCTTTAAAATTGTCAGATCTCATGTTTACTGTTTAGTATTTATCACAATATTTAAGAGTTTTTAAGACTGTAATACTTTTAGTGTTTGGGACAATAACAAACTATGTACAAACCATGGGGGAGTTTCTGCACTTTCTTTTTCTAGATTTGCAGAAGCTGATCTCCCTCTGAGTGATCTGACTCATAGGTCAAATATAAGATAACTGGCTAAATTTTGAGGTGTTCCCCTGCCCATGTCTATGTCCTGAATAGCTGTCATGCTCGTCTTACAAAAGCACATGGACTTGGAAATGTTTCAGTCACTTCAATTAGGAAATGTTAGAGAAGAAACATGAGTCTTCTTCATCAGATGAACTGATGAGTGACTTTGCAAATTTGTTAGTCTTAAAAATTTTAAACAATTAATTTAAAATTATAACATTATTTCCAAAATCCACATAGAGATGAAATCCTTCTTTAAAAGATCAGGAAGACCTGTGGGATAAAGAGAGCAGTCCATATGTTTGAGCCTTCTCCCACTGAAGGAAATGGAAGTTGTGCCACAGATTTTAGGAACAGTGTAGTTATGTTTTTTGTCACTGAGAAGTTCATGATTCAGTCCATTGGTATGAGATGCTAGAAATGATTAAAAGGTTCTTCAGACTTCAGCCTTTGAACTACCATTGATTTTATCTGTATCACACTTCATTTATTCAGCTACTTCATTGGCATTGCATTGGAAAATGCGAGACCACCAGCTAATTGCAGAACGTGTTAAATCTCTAAATTTGATGATGTAGAAAATTGCAGTAATCAGTAATCAATTCTTTTGAGGCACTTGCAGTTCCAACTTTGAAGATATCATAGTCTTATACCCAAGTCTTATGCTTAACATTTACAAAGAACTTGAGCACTTGGTTTTGATAGCTCTGCAACTTTAAAACAGCTTTACAAAGCTGAGACCTTTCCTATCTCAGAAATTGTCTCAGTATTCATTCACTGTAGTAGTAGCCAGCCTTTTCTGATTGGGTCTTTAAGGTTGAACAGCAGATAATTCAGAGCAGAAAAGGATATTGACATTCACATTTACCTCTTTCCTCTGCCTAAAAAAGTCTAGAGATTTTTTGGCTTTACAATCTCCTGGTGGACAGATGGTTCATTCAGGCATTTAACTTAAGCAAGCGGTCATGCTAAGTCCATTGAGGGACTGGCAAACTTTTTTTCACTTATAGTTCATCATTTGATGTTAATATTTATCACCGTTTGAAATATTTATCAAATATTTTGTTTTAAGCTGTGTATGCACTCCAAAAATATGTTTTAAATAAATCAGTGACTAAAATCGACTCAGCATAGCTAGGAACTTTGTTGCCAGTTCTGCATTTGTATTGGTAAAAGCTCAAGTTGGGTTACAACTTTCAATGTGTAAATAAAATAAGCAGCTAAAAATACTGTCTAGAAGCCAGAAAGCATTTGAACTGTTCTAGCCAAAGGATTTTCCATCCCACAAACAAATGTGATGTTTTAGAATGAACACTTATTATATGTCTCTAGACTATTTAAGTCCCAGGTTAAAGGGAAAGTAATATTTTCTTGCAGAAATTCAGTGACTGTCTAAATATAACATAAATGTTCTGTTTGATTTCGTAACTCTGCCGTATCATTTAGTTTTTTGTAACCTTTGCCCAGGGGAGTCAGCTATAACATGCTACATTTCTACTTTCTCTTTCTGCAATGTAGGAATTTAAGCATTTTTTTTTTTTTGGTGTCAAATCTAGAGGGGTGCCACTGTCTGGGTTTTTTTAATCACCTAAATATTGATAAAAATGTCTTTTATTGATTGCATAATCATCTTGTGTACTTAAACTGATATTTATTGTGAACTCAATGAATTTATAGCGAGGTGATATGGAAGATAAGCAGATGAGCTGAGGAGACTGCAAGCGTCCATTTCTGTAAGGGGTAGCAGAAAGTCTGTGATGGAAGTATTGCCAGAGAAGAAAAAGAAGAATTACTGTCATAACAAATGGAAGCTTAAAAGTATATGGGCCTAATGCAATGGGATACAACACAGCAGGAAAGGCAACCTCAATATATTTTAGTTTTTCATATCTTATCTACTGGTTTTAGGTATCATTGGTGTAAAGTTCTTGAAACACAGTTTGAAATGCAATTAAATTGGATGTGCTCTTACTCAGTTTATGGTAATAGAAGGAATACTGTGATTGGGGAAAAGCAAAAAAAAAAAATCCCCTAGAATAGCAAACCAACAGACAGGAAAACAAAAAACTTAAATTTACACCCTGTTGACCCAGATTTCAAGCACAGATGCCTTCCAAAAATCATTAGACTCTGCCCAGGTCGTCAGTGAAGCACAGGAAGGGCTTGTACATATTTTTTTCCCTAGATACAGATAAAAATTCAAATATCTTACAAAAAAAAGAGGAAAAAAGAAAAAAAAAGGAAAATAAATTATTTTTAAAACATAATCAAAGATTAAAACTAGTGGCATCCCACCATTGTTCTGGGCTATGGGAAAGAAAGGGAGAGGGATGTGCTGAAGAGAGGTTGAGGTTGTCTCCCACACAATAGCAGTAACCTATTTTTTCTTCTGCTGAGGAATGGAGTCACAGGGAGTAGCCTGCCCAGTCCACAGCATTAGCACTGCATTAGGAAAAGAGGGAGCTTCTGTGGGAAACAGTCCAAAGCATATCCTGTTCAGGGCAGGCTCTGCTGGCTACTTGCTCCCAAGCTGCAGCAAGCTGTACTCTCTAATGTTCTTTCCTTTGGTTTTACATCCAAAAAATTATGCTAGTGGGCATACTGTCAGTTGTATGATGAATGTCCTACCTGCTTCTTCCCTGGTACAGCCAAGCTGTTAGAAATGATAGCAGAATTCCCTCAAGATAAGAGAAGGTATCCATTACAATTCCAACCTTCTTCCAAAAAATATACACCAGCAGATCACACACCCATTTCCTTCTGCTCCTAATTTGTTTGCCGTTTTTCACATGCCTCCTTTCTGATTTTATTAATAATCTTACTCCCTACTCTCTGCCCTCTCCCTACCCTTTCCTCCAGCAATAAACTGACTCCACTGACTTCTGTTGGGTTCTCATTGATTCATCACCATATTGAGTAATTTGCTGAGCCTGAAACTGAGGGAGATTGTCTTCATTGATTCCTGATTAATTCATCCGTTTGTGAAAGCTAGGTACACAGGTAATAACTCAATTGAAATTCCTTCACTGCTTAATTGCTGTGCCATAATCCTGGCCTGTTAAATTAGATAATCAGATATTATGAATTATTAGGATTCATTTTTTCAAAACACAATTATTAGAATATCATTATAAGGAATGCTTTTATTCACTCTGTGTATAATTATTCATAAAATGCCATTTTAGACTTTAGGTCAGTACAGTGCATATGTTTTATACATATGGAAAAAAAATTGTGTCAGAGGAATTCTGTGAGTAAATTATGGTCCCAAATCTACATATTCATAGCTTATAAGGCCAAAAAGGATCCAACCCAGCTACGGTGATATGGTAGATTGTATTACTATTTCTTCTGCTTTATACATCATAGAATCAATGAACCAGGGAATAGTTTGGGCTGGAAGGGACCTTTAAAGATCATCTAGTCCAAGCCCACCACCACAGGCTGGGACACCTTTCACCAAACCAGATTCCTCAATGCCCTGTCCAACTTGACCCTTAACACTTCCAGGGATGGGACATTTGCAGCTTCTCTGGGCAGTCTATTCCAGAATTCCTTCTTTTTGTGTAATCTAAATTTACCATCTTTAATTTAAAAATGTTCCTCTCACACTTTCAGTACATGCCTTGGTAAAAAGTCATTCTTTCTCTTTCTTGTCGGCTCCCTTTAAGTATGGAAAGGCTGCTATAAGGTCTGCCTGGGGCCTTCTTTTTCCCAAGATAAACCACCCCACCCCTCTCAGCTTTTCTTTTTGAAAGGGAGAAGCCCTCTGACCATTTCCATGGCCCTCAGGTCGACCCACTCCAACATGTCGATGTCTTTCTTCTGCTGAGGGCTCCAGAGCTGGACTCAGTGCTCCATATGGGGTTTAAGGAGAGCAAAGTAGAGGGGCAGTGTGATCTCCCATGACCTGCTTGCCATGCTGCTTTTTATGCATGCCAGGATCTTACTGGCTTTCTGGGCTGCAAGTGCACATTGCTGGCTCTTACATAAGTTTTCATCTGCCAATATCCCCAAGCCCTTCTTTGCTCTCAATCCATTCATCCCCCAGTATTACTGCTGGGGATTGCCCCAACCCAGGTGCTGGACCTTACACTTGGATTTGTTGAACTTGATGAGGTTCACATGGGACCACTTCTCAAGCCTGTCCGCATCTCTCTGGATGGTGTCCCTTCCCTCAGTCGTATCAACAGCACCACCCATCTTGGTTTTGTTCCATAAACTTGCTAAGGGTGCACTCAACCCCACTGTCTAGGTCATTAATAAAGACATTCTACTGTACTTGTCCCAATACCCCTGAGGGACAACACTCATCTCCATTTGGGTCTCCATTTGGACTTTGAGCCATTGACTCTTTGGGCATGGCTGTCCCATCAATTATTATCCATCTAACAATTCATGCATCGAACCCATATTTCTCCAATTTAGAGACAAGGGTGTTGTGTAGGACTGTGTCATTGACCAGGTAGGTTACATCAGTAGCTCTTCCCTCATCCACCAATACAGTCACTCCTTTGTAGAAGGCCACCAGACTTGTCAGGTATTATTTGCCCTTCATGAAGCCATGTTTACTTTCTCTAATATACCTCCTTGTCATTCATGTTCTTTGGCATATCTTCTAGGAGAAACTGTTTCATAAACTTCCTAGGCACAAAGGTGAGGCTGATTGGTTGGCGGTTCTCAGGGTATCCATTTTTACACGTTTTATGAATGAGTGCAATGTTTCCCCTTTTCCAGACACTGGGGATTTTGCTTGACTGTCATGACTTTTCAGAAGTGATAGAGAGCAGCTTATATCTTCCAGTTCCCTCAGGGCCCTGGGATGCATCTTGTCAGGTTCCACAGACTTGTCTATGTTCAGGTTCCTCAGATGGTCTTGAACCTGATTTGCTCCTCCAATGGGTGGGACTTCATTCCCCAGTCTCTGCCTTGATATTCAGGGGCTTGAGAGATGTGGGAAATTCAGTTGGCAGGGAAAACTTGAGGAAACATGTTGCTGAGTTCATCAGACTCCTCTATGTCAGTTGTCATCAGATACCTTGTCTCATTTATCAGAGGGGAACAGGTTTTTTTTGTCTTCCTTTCTCGAGTCACATACCTGTCAGGGTTTTGACACATTTCCTCCTGGCACTGAATGTCCTGGCCTGGAGCTGTGTTCTTTACCCTAAGTTCATGACTTCAGACATGGTCACATTGAAATGCCTAGTGTTTTCTTTTATCAGCTGACTTAGTCGTCCCAAGCTTTTGACACGTAAACTTCTAGTCATCTTCAGCTTCACAGACTATGCATTTTTCTGGAGTTCAAACAGTAAAGATGTTAAACAGTGAAGGTCTGAAAATCAGACTTCCACTGGTTCTCACTAGAAACCACTCATTTCCTTTGTTATGATTACATTTTGAGATATTTAGAGTGTCACATTTATAATAATTTTGAATCTTGGTTAAAATAGCGTAGACTGCCAGTCAAGTGCCTTCAGAATTCAAAATGCATATTATTTCAATGTATGCAGAAATAGACATAAATGCATATATCTGCAAATTTCTTGTGATCCAATTTTGTATTCTCAGAAAGAAAAAAAGCCATCAGAATATCAGGATACTTCAACAAGATAGATTTTTTTAAAACTATGTTGATTTTTAGTAATTGCATTTACAGCATTTAAATTTTTATCAATCAGGTTCTATTATTTTGCCTAGCAGCAATGTTAGTTGGAGTGGCTTGTAAATGTGCAGGTCATCATTTTCAGTATTTGCACTCCACAGTTTCTTTCAGTCTTTTGGAATTTCCGTGGTGTTTCAAGGGTTATTGGAAATCAGCAATGATCAGCAATCAGAGACCTTCTCATTTTCAGCTTACCCTGCCGGCTGAAACTGTCTAGCCTTGTTAACCTCTGTTGAGCATCTTCCTCAGCTTTTATTAGAATGTAAATTGTTTTGTTGCCACTCTGGGATCTAACTATGCAGTCTTGTTTGTTTTCCTAACACTGTATGTTTTTGTCTTTTCTACGTGATTGGCAAATTCACCACGTATATGTAGCGGTCTTCTGGTATGGCTCCTTTTGCTCCTCAGCTCCTCTCTCACTTCTTAAAGAAACCCCCAAAACAGAAAACACAACACTCAAACCTGTGGTTTTGGGATTTTTTTAATAATAATTCTTATGTTTTCTGTGCACAGACAAATTAAACCTTATATCCTTTTACTTATAATTTTAATGTATTTGTTAGAATCTGATTTACAGAATCACAGAATGGTTGAGTTTGTAAGGGACTGCTGGAGGTTATCTTGCCTTGCTAGAGTTCCTTGCATCAAATCTAAATCTGCCCTCTAGGAAGGCTATACAGCAGCAGATAACATGGCCTTAGAGAGGCTAGAGGAAGATGGTTGTTGGTTTCAGGCAGAAGGACGTAATATAATCTTTCCTGACCAGTTCTGACCTGGTCCTTACTGTTGCTTCAAATCAGAAGAGAAAATTCATTTGGATTTTAGGGATTCTCTGAATTCTTAATTTAACAACTTGCTACATCATTAAGGCCAGTCTCATAGAAATGCCCCTCCCAGTCTTCACTGACATCTTTTCTTATATATATAGAGAACAGTTAGTTCAGAATTCTTGCCAACATAGACAACGTTTATATTCTGAACTTGAAAATCACTCCTCTTCTGGTGCTGAAGATTTACCTTTCATGAAATATCAGCAAAGCTGCTATGTCCATTGTGAAGAGTGTTCAGAGATAGGAGTTGATTTCATTTTTCCTCACTGGGAAAGGAAGTTGCTTTTGGTTTTATATTAAATCTGAAATGTGGTAACTCAGACTGTGGAGTTTTTTATCATGTTGTGATGCCATATGTGTATATCTTGAGGAATTTTTGTAAAGAGTGAAAAAGCTCCCTTTCTTAAAAGTGCAAGGCAGTGATATCACTTCACAAAGCAAAATGTATTATAATATCAAGGAATTGTTCTGAAGTAAAGGCATAATGGACTGATTTTACTTATGTTGACCATTTATATAGGTTTTATTGAGCTCATGGGAGAAATTATTTTGCAGAAAGAAAATTAATTTGCTACTTCTAAGTATATTCCTCTGGAACATAAGCAGTAGATAGTAAAGGCCTTTAGTTTTTATTATGACCATATTTTCCTCTTAGAAGAGTCAGCATTTGGTTTGTCTGGAAGAATGTTGTGAAAAGTCAAGTGAAAGACTGGAATCATTGTGCTTGAAGTTGCCTAGAGAGGGAGCTTTTCTGCTAGAACCTTGGAAATAATAGATCTTGGATATTAACTTAGAAATACAGTAGAGGATTCACTATACTACATGTCTCATTGTAAGTAACCTTGTCTTGTGAATCAAGATATAACCCTACACTAGGTGAAGACAGACTTTTGAATAGAAAATATTACCTAAATATTTCGCTAGAAAGTATTTTTCTTATTTATACAGCTGTTGAGTCCTGAAAAATGTAGTTGCAGACAGTGAGGATAAGGGAAATAAATTCTGACATTCTGAAACAGAGACACTCAGATTGTGGGCCTATCACAAAACCAGACACATCAAGAAACAGTCTAATGAGTGAGAATTCTGTCCTCAAAGTTATGACCTAAAAGTTCCCTTTAACTCTTCTGACCAAGTCTAAAAAAAGGAAGATGGAACCAAACTAGAAAGATCTTGAGACGGAAGTAAGTGCTGAAATTTCAGATATGACTCAGATTCAAAATTCAGTGGAGTGAGGTCACTCTTTCTAGATCAGTCATGTCCCTGCACATATTCCTCAAACTCTATATCAGGGTCTATTTGTCCATTTTTTTTTTACTGATGAGGGTGCACATGCATTGTCCCTTTGTGATTGCTCAAGATTCTCTGTATCATATACCCTGTATCATGTTGTTGTAGGAATGCACCCCCCAAAACATTGTAAGATGGCATGTTTTCAAGTAAGCAGCTACATGAAAAGTGTACAAGTAACTGAATAAAATGAGATAAATGTAAACAAAAAAAATGAAACTGAATTTTCAACTGAACTATAAATAAAATTGTATCATAATTTTGAGAAACCCCAACAAATATTTCAAATCTGGTTGTAGGAGTGAAAAGAATGTGTTGTCTCCTTTACATGGAGCCATAAAGATAAGCACAGTGCTGAGAATTTCTCAGAGACTTTTTGGTGCAATTTTGGTGGTATGATTGACAGTGTATTGTTATACATACATTTAAGACAGTACTCTGTTTTCCAAGAAGAAAAATAATATTTGCTAGTATAGCCTGTTATTTGTACTTATAAATCAGTGTATTCCATGCTTTGCTTTAATAACTCTGATTACAGAAAGAAATTAACATAAAGCTATGAAGGATCTCATAGTAAGTCAGAATATAAAAATGTAAATGCTTCTAATAGCACGCAAACTTTATGTATATCAAAGGAAAATTGTTCTGGTGTCAGTTTTAATGAGGAATGTAGTTATTTTTCAGCACTGGTGTTTAATGCCTAAAAAGTTTTTCTTTTCTTGCCTTCCATCTTCCTTCTGCCCCAGGCAGACATTTCAACTAATTCAAATGAAAATACTTCTGTGATATTCCAGGAGATTCTTATCCTTTGATTTTGGCAGAAGAGCAAGAGGGAAAAACCAGACGTCTTTCTGTATATTCTGGCAGGCAAGTCCATACTAATATCTGAGGTGGATCCATCAAGAGCTGAAAGATGTGAATGCATTTTGAGGGATGTTTTATGATAGAAGGGATGTGAAGACCGTAAGGGCAAGAATCAGAACTTCCTTCCGTAAAATGTTCAGCTCCTCTGAAACGGTCCAGAGGCTGTGGGAGAAGACAGATAGCCTTGGACTTGGTTTAGTTCCCTAGTTCCCTGCAGTTTTTGTTGCACCTTGCCTGTTTTTTGACTACTTTGTAAGAATTAGCCTCAAATGTAAATCTGACTGACTGTTATCTATGCCTTTAATAATAAGAAGAGTGGTGTGCATAAAACAGTATTTATAACACAACTGATGACAGCAAAATTTTTCAGAGATGGATCTCTAATTTCTTTTTAGCAACAGTAATATTTTCATAAACCATATTAAAATAATCCAGCCACATTCTATACAGTAAAATATCCCTTAGATTTCTAAACAGCATTTATGAAATCTGACTGGCAGAAAGGCACTACAAATACTTTCAAAGAAGGAACCTGATTCAGCTGCAGAATTCCTTTTCAAATACAAGCTTTGTATTGTTCTGGATTTGTTTAAATTGAATTTAATACACATAATCAACCAGGCTGCTAAATGGACTTCATACCTAAAGCCTGATTTTCTGGGAATAACAACTCCTCAGCTAGTGTAATTCCTGTGACTTGAATAATTTAATGGTTGAAATAATAAGGGACCTTACTCTCATAGACTTAGTGAGAATGGGAAAAAAGATAACATGAAAATAACAGACATTGACTTCTAGGAACACAATAATAAGCAAACATCACCAACCTTACTCAAGGTTATTTAAGAGTTTATTGACTTAGGCGTAATCCTCCTAAACAATTACTACTTTTTTTTTTAGTTATCAAGTTTATTTCTAGAGAGGATGAGTCCTCCAGAAATTAATTTTTAAGGATTTAGAGTTCCAAAGGTTACATTCTGTTCAAATCAGAGATACAGATACTAATTTATCTAATTGGTACTGAGCATTGAATTTTAGAATACACAAAATCTGTTCATTAAAAATGGCAGCAAATTAAGCCATGCATGAATGTAAGTGATTTGAATGGCACATAGAAGGTAGAATTGTCGGTTATTTTTTGGGGGTTTTTTGACTTTAAGTGTGACTTTTCAGCTGACATCAGATGATTGTACAAAAATTTTGCAGCTTAAAAAAATACAACAATATCCAATTAAATTAATTGATTAGAAATTCAATCTGGAAAGAATGGATAATTTAGAGTATGATAATCTTGTATCAGAATGTCTCCGAGTCTTTGAGAGTGAACTATCACACGCATTTTGATAATCTGAAATCCTAGTCAATATCTTTCTCCAGACAAGCTATAAATTAATTACCCTCTAGTGTTCATTAAAACATCTGCACTTCTAGTCCATAAAATCAGCAGAGTAATATGCATCTAACATTATTTTTAATAGTTATTAATATATGTTCAGTTAAAGACATTTCATCACTGATCTGAAGTCCGAACTACTCATGTTTTGCAATGGATTGCCTGTCAATATCTTCATAATTTAAATTAATGTTACACTTTACAGAATCTCCAGAGGACCAGCTTTCTTGAAAGTGTTGAAATTTGTAACAGGTTCAAGGGATGGTTTAGCCCCATTTCGGTCACACTGGAAGTCTATTTTCCAGATAAGGGAAGAGGCTGATAAGAGGTAAATCCTGCGAGGTGGAATAAGTCCTTGTTATCATGCCAGCGTCCTTCCTTGCATAATCACTGAGGTGTGAATACTCCCCTTCGGATGGGGACATTGAGACGTAGGATGAAGGTATTCATCTTGGCTGATGGGTCATGACTGATTCAGCTACACTGAGAGACAGCTGCAGCATCTCAGAAGATGTCAAAGACTCATAAAATGTCCTGAGATCCAGAACCTTACATCATCCAGTGTGAAACTCCCTGTCTGAGGGGAAGTACCTGGTCATTCCCACCTGAACCTGAGTGACTATAAACCAAACAGATTTTGAATTCTGTGGATTCTTTCCCCCCATCACTTGTAGACGCAGTCCCTTTCTCTCCCCCACCCCCCTTGTCTTTCTCTCTCTCTCTCTCTCCCTCACATTTACTGCTAAATAAAAATCCGTACTATCGCCTTTGGCATATGGTCTCATTTGCACCTTAATTTGGGCAGAGGCATCTCTAATAATTTTAATAATCTGATCTTAATACCATCAGACATACTGCTACATCAGAAATAGATTGTACATCCATATGTCAAATATTACTGTACTTTGTGCCAAGTTTTATGTTTCATACACTGAATGACTAACTTTCTGTGACCATCTTTGTTAGGTATAATTTCTGAAAATCCCATATGTTTCCAAAATTTTGATAAGTTTTAAAAAAACAAAACTTGGGAGACTATCTTGACAAGCAGATGTATCAGCACAACGTGGCAGTTTACTGGCCCATAGCTTCAGTGCTGTGCAGTGTTGAGGAGGCAGCTCTGGGTTGGTGTATATGGAGTAATAAAATTCAGGTCCACTTGGAATATCCACTGGGTGGTGAAAAAGCAGTCCAGAATTCAGTTGAAAAATAGGATAAAATTTATTAGGGTCACTTTTACTTTGAAGGGAACACAATGATTCATAGGGACCAGGTTCGCAATATGAATAACTCAGATTGTTGCTGGATTATGTGACTGCTCATAAGATCAGTAAAGACTTAAGAGATCTACCTAATTGATTGCTGGCATTCATTTGCGCACAGAAATAGACACGAACCTTCCACTTCTCAGGGGCAGATCCAAATCCACTGGGAGACTTTACTAATTTCATTGTTAATTCAATTTCCGGAAGCAAGGGAACAGTTCATGAGAGTTGCAGTTTGAATCATCAGGCATAATATTCTTCATTACCATCACGAGAGGCTGCCCATTTCTTGTTGAGGTTCCTGCTTGGATCCTAGCTGCAGTGGGGCAGCTGACTTTTATTAGAAGTGCAAAGATTTGTTCTGTGCAAGTGCAAAGGTTGATGCCCTAAAGACCTTGTTGCAAAGAACTGGGGATTTTTAAGCTGATTGTTAAGAGCTTTAGGGCAGACCTAGGAACTTTTCCAGAGGTGATTATAAGATGGATGAAATGTTTCAGTGAGAATTTTGGCAGGGAGTTGGCCAGATGACACTGATTGAGAAGGAAGTTGCGAACACACAGAAGGAATTTTCCTCTCCCTTCATAAAGGTCAGAGGTGATACTACAACTGATCAGAACCCATAAGATGGACTCATTTGATCAGGGACTGGATATGCATGCGTTGACTGATACTAAGTAGGGGAATTGTTAACTGTAAGGGAACCAGGGATTTGGGAAAGCAGGTCAGCTAACCTCAGCCACCTCCTTTTGGCTAGCAACCATTGCATATGGTCTTTCCTGAGGATGTCCTAATAAACCAGAGTGAAATAAACCAGAAATAGAAGTAAATTTGATTGCCTAACTTAAAAATGCCTTCTCAGATATGGTCTTACTTTGACGCACAGTAAATAAAATTGCCTATTCTCATCTATTTAACATTCATAGGGGGGGTTTTAACCCCAGACTGAGACCGAACTGAGAGGGTTGGGTGTTTATACCATGACTATCTGAGTTTTTGCTTCATGAACAAATGAAGGTGTAACCAAATAAATAACCATGTTTGTATCTTGGCTATTTTTTACTGCATGTGTGGGCTATTAAATCCTTAAGCCATCTTTGAGTCCCAGCACGTCATAGTCATAGTTTTGGGTGTTTTTGTTTTTTTTTTAATTGTGTTAGAAGTTGTCTTTGGGAGTGACTTTATAGCAATTTGTACAACAAACAGCATTTTCCCCCAGGCAGTTAGAAGTCAATTTTCATCTGAATACTTATTTTTTAGAACAAACATATGAAAGAAAGCTTCTCTTTCAAATAAGAACAGGCACATTATGCTTCAGATCAGTTTTTGTACAAGAAATAAGTCAGAAAATTAATCAAACCCCTGCTTTGCATTCAACAGATCATTTAGTAAACAAGCATAGAAAATTAGAAGCCTATTGAGTACAACTGTACTATTTTCTTGATCAGAAAAATTTAATTAAAAATAGTAGCATAGTAAGCCTACCTCCTTCTTAGTCCCCACTTCTTGTAATTGCTGAACATCATGGAATTTTGTTATTTTTGTCATATTTCTACTAAATTATGCCTGATCATTAAAACCCCAAAGCATATAAAATTTAAGTTCATAAAATCATGCAAAAATCAACCAGAAATCAAACCAGAACACCGTCTTTCAATAACACATTATCAGACAAACTTTGAAAGTATTTTCATTTAAAATTCCTTTGTAATCAAATAAGGAAGTTGATCTTATCTGAATATTTATTTCATTAGTTTTCCCATTCCCACCCCTTTCTTACACAAATTGACTCTTCAGATAAACAATTTGTCAAAAATCAAATAATTTCTTTCAATCCCCTGATCTTTCAATAGCCTAAACTGTGCCTTGGTACCCTATAACTTTTTTCTTTGTAGCCAAAGAGATTCTAACTTTGTATGGGAAGACAGAGGTTTTTTCCTGCTGTTGTAATATTTCCTTTTTTATCTTCAGCATACTGACATCCATGCCATATTTCGATGTTCAGCTTGATGCTGATCTGAGATTTTTTTTTCTTTTTAAATTGTAACAAACTTTTTTTTTCTTATACACAGCACAGCATCAAAATAGACAGACTTCATAGTTTTACTATTGATGGATGACATTTGATTTAAAAGATGTTCACAATCTCATCCAACTGTTTTGCCGTGAAGGAAGTTTGGATGCATGCAGAATAAGTGTTGAATGTTACAGCAATCACTTGATTGACTTCAGAGTGCCCACTATTTAATGTACCTAACACAGTTTTGATGTTGACTTATGAAGTGAATACAGTCTTCTGCAGCATTACAGCATATAATTAAAACAGTTTTCAACGTATTTTTTGGCACTGAACTTGACCTACTTTCACACTTCTAAGGTTTAAAGTAAAATATTACTTGCACTGCACTCCTTTTTCTTGTAGAAATCTACCATATCAATTTTAGGGAAAACTGCACTACACTCTAACTAGTATGTGTGTAATTTAAGTCATAATAATAATTTATAGCTGAATAATAGCATTCCATGATTAGGGATCTAGTAATACTGTATAGACATTGTGCTCAAAGCAATAATCATTACTCAAGTAAGCAGTACCTGCAAAGTCATCCATACTTGTGCAAATAAGAAATTGCCTACATTTATAAGGAATGAAGGATCAAATCCATGCATTACTTAATCATAATACCTTCTTATACTATTTAAGGCTTTTTATGTGCATGCTGCAAAGGAATACATGGAGATTAAGGAGGTACTTGGTTTGCAAAAGGGATATGAGGCAGTAAGTCAAGTGGACTGGTTCCCACTGTCCTTTTAGTATCAGATTGCTGTAGAGTATAATTTTTGCCCCAAAGCCTATTTTCCTGTCAAGAAGCTTTTCTTCTACTTTCTGAAGCAGAAAGAAGGCGCTGAAATATTTCCTTCTGAAAGAAGGAGCTGAAATGTTTTTCTTCAGAGAGCAACCATTTAAAATGCTGAAACTTGAGGTGTAAAACCCCCAAAAATAGTTTTAATGAATGGTTTAAAATGTAAGAATTATCCTGGTAATTTTGGCATCTCTTTCAGATTTTAGAAAAAGTGTATGTATCTATAGATTTGTTTGGGGTTTTTTTCCAGTAATATATAGCATATAAAATTATAAACACCGTCTCCTTCTGTACAAACCTTGCTTTGCTCCCTATTAATGTTATTATTCACCATTACCTCCATTTGCCTGACAGCAAAGTCCCGTGACGCCTGAAATTGAATTGTAAATACTGACACACAAAGGTACTTTCTAACTAAATTTATGGCAAATTAACAAACATTTCAATGTACTTGACACAAACTGGGTTAAGACAATGCCAATCCTAAATCTCCATTCCACATTGTCTAAGTAAAGGAGTAGCAGTATCCTCAGCAGTATTATAAGCACATCCCCTGCTCTGTTTCTTCCTCTTTTAGGTGTTGAATTTGTATCAGTTCTGTTCCTTATTTTTCCAGTTCTGGACAAATGAATTAATTTCTTTATGCTACAGCTAAAAAATTATTTAGATGTTTCAAGCCACTGTAGTGGCATAAGAGATGAAATAATTATCTGTCTGAGCACATGGAAAAAATGGAGAGATGGGAAAAAGAAGAGTGCTATAATATAAGAAGAGAGGAATTAAGAAACAGGACAGATTACATTTTCATATTTAGATACTACCAATATTTTGTTACATTCAGGTTTAATATCTCCCCATTCTCAATTTAATGTTGACAGGCAAAATTGATTTTGTTGAGTTCAAGGGTTAGGATTTTTTTAAAAGTTCTTTAGTCTTTACGAGAAGGAGGATTTCTTGAGGGCGATTCTGTTATGGAGAAATGATAGTAAAACATAGTAAAATGTAAGGCATAGCACAAAAGTATATGTTTTGTTGATGTTCAGTGTGACTTGTGCTCCTCAGTCTCTAGGGTTGTAGAGGATCCATGATGGTATTAAACTTATAAATCCAGTGGTAATGAGATTTTGATACCTATCACAGAATCACAGAATGGATCAGGTTGGCAGGGACCACAGTGGGTCATCTGGTCCAACCTCCCTGCTCAAGCAGGATCATCCTAGAGCACATAAGCACAGGATTTGGTCAGACGGTTCTTGAATATCTCCAATGAGGGAAACTTCAGAACCTCTCTGGGCAATCTGTTCTGGGCAATCTGGCTTTATCTACACAGTAAAGAAGTTCTTCCTCATACTCAGATGGAATTTCCAGTGCATCAGTTTCTGCCTGTTGCCTCTTGTCCTATTGCTGACACCATCGGAAAGAGCCTGGATCCATCCTCTTGACACCCTCCCTTCAGATACATTGATATGTCTTGGGCCATAGTAAAACTTCTAGTCCTCTTCAGTTTATTGCCCTGCCTCATATTTATTGTCCCATATGTAAGAGTGGGTCATGGATATCTCAAGATCCACTCCCGTACTGAATTCCAGCTCTTCTATCTTTTCATCTACTCATACGTCATGTTTACTACAAAACTTCTGGGAAAAAAAAAAATCTATTGAGTTGTGGTCTAAAGTATGCAGAGATTCTGGCACAAAAGCATTAGAAACTCTTAAGCTCTCAAGACAGTGAAGCTGCAATACAGCTGTCTCTCCCTCCTCCTGCCACAGCCTGTCAAAAACATGCAGTGGGTAAGTTAAATAGTTTTGTTTAAGAACAACAAGTGAAGTGATTTATAGGAGCTTGAATCTGTTTGTGCAAGCATAATTGTTTACTGAAATTCTTTACAGTACATTCCCAGGGGCTATGGAAATTGGTCCAAGAACAAGCTCTGCTATGCTGCTGCCCTACTCTCCTGTCAATATCAGCTCTTCTCAGACAGAGAAAGGAGGTTTCCATCTTTCTCTATTTTAAAAGAATTCATCGCTTACAGGAGAAAAGCATTTTTCTCTGTTGAAGTGTAAATGTGGGAAATACAGTTACATAATTTAGAGAAAAATGAAACCACTGCAAGTGTTTGGCCGCTAAATCTGAGAACTAGATAAAAATGTTGCAGCCCCAGACCTTATTGTGTATTTCTCAGTCAGTTTCATGTGTTCTAGATTTTGATTCAGATTCTTTGAACATGTGTCTCCATCCCAAACCTTTCAATGGTAAGAAGCTTTATCTTTATCTATCCTTTTCAATAATGCTTATGGTTGCTTCACAATGTTGAATCTGCCACTGTGAGATGTAGAATAACAAAAACGTTGAAAACATTAGCACAGCATTTGTTGCATTAGCATGCAAATGAGCTATCATTTTTCAGGAAGCTGATTCACGAAAGTGACTTTTGATGTTGATCTTTATCTTAAATATAATTTAAGGAGAAAAGAAATTGTTTTAAAAGCTATTATGTTTGTGTTATAAAAACATAAACTATTTAATGAGTGCTTTGAGGACTTTTTCCATTTGTATGTTTGTGTGAGATGATTTTTATAAATACCTGAATATCCATTTGATTTTCTATTTTCAACTTGCTTCAAGAAAGGGGTGAAAATATATTGGGGGAAATAGGTTTTATGTTATTATGAGGGACAGCAAGGGCATAAATATCAGACTTGATTCACACATTTCCTAGGCATCCATCACTGTTCTCTCTAATGATAATCATTGCTGCCATCACGATCTAATTATTAATTTTTAGTTCTGATCTTTCCTCTCTGTACAATTTTTGTGCAATTGTAGAGAGTAAACTGACCGAGTGGTGGTTTTTATGGAGCATTTACCTTCTTAAAAATCCCATTTCACATTATCGCTGCATGTGAAGCACATATAATGTGCTTAGACTCTGAAAATATGAGCTCTGATCTTGGAGGAAGAATACTGAAAAGTACCTGGAGGGTACTGAGTGCAACTTCGGACTTCCTAGTACAAGAAAGACATTGACCTACTGGAGCTACTCCAGCAGAAAGCAACCAAGACATCTGGATGGACGCAACGTAGGAAGAGAGGCCCAGAGAAATGGTTTTGCAAAGCCTTTAGTACAGAAAGCTAAAGAGAGGTAGATGTTTCTATGGTATTCAACTATCTAATGGTGGAATGCGGAGAAGATAGAGCCAGGCTCTTTCCAGCAGTAGGAAAAAAGGCAAAAATGCCAAGTTACAACAGTCCAAATTCTGAAAAAAATACTACCAAAAAATTAATTTCAGAGTAGGAAGATATTGGAACAGGTTTTCCAAGAAGGTTAAGGAATCTTCATCTCTGGAGGTTCTCAGTATTCAATTGGACAAGCATCTGAGTAAGGCCTACACATGCGTACTGGGGATAGCTACATCCTGTACCTGCAAGCTTGCCAGCAAGGACGTTGTGGAATTCTACCTGGGCTTTGTAGATACAAAACAGGATGGCAGAGGCAAGGTAGCCAGTCAGGAAAGACATAAATAACATAATGGTTGTGACAAGGTTCACCAGAGAATGGTCCTGAAGCCCCAGAGCGGAACTTCCATTTGTGAGCTCCATGTCAAATGGGACTAGGAAGGGGTAACAGTGAAGCTGGCCTGAAGTCCCTGTAAGAAAGGAAGCCAAGGCTTCATGTAACAAAAATGCAAACTGCCGTAAGAGTGATGAAGGGCTTGCCCACCACCAGCTGTGGCAAAATCTAAAAATGTCCTGCAGCCAACTGCTTACCTCCCCTTTTAGTAACTAGTACACAGGATTGTTCAAATTAACAATTGGAATGATCCTGGGAGTAAGAAGTGCATTGTATTGTGCTAGAACTATTTCTTCTATACATCCACAAATTCTCTTGTCATCCTACACTCTTGAAACACAAAGGAGACTTGGAGGTTGTTTGCTATTAATAATGCAGTTGAGAATATATGTACATGAGGAGCTCAATTCTATATTAAAATGGGAGCATTACGAGTGGTTTTTTTTTTGTTTTGTTTTGGTTTTTTTTTTTTTTTTTTTTTCTCTGTGCAACCCTATGATTTTGGCCTGCTTGTGGAACTGTACTTTTCTACCTGGAAACCAGATGGAAAACACAAATGTGCAGATGTAAAATTCATAATATGGCATATTAATTAGCATGTTTCCATGCTGATTCCTCCCAGTTTATCTTCTATGGCAGTGTCTCCAGACCTGTTGATGTGTGTCTGGTTCCTAAAGGCAAAATAAGAGTGGACAAAGTTATTTGAGATGACTGTGACCTATTTCTGCTTGTTAGGGCTCCAAAGTTAGTTTAGGGAAGTTGATTTATTTTACCTCTGGTGCTCCCTGAAGGAAATTACTGCTAGGATAATATAGTTCTTTAAAATAACCAGTAGCTGTGTGGCAAAGTGAACTGTGAATTTATGAAGCAATGGTGATGCTTCTATTAAGAGCTAATATATTTTTTATGAGAACGGCCATTAAATTATTGCTGCTTTTTATATTAAATACTTGTAGCATTTGATTAAAATGTGTGAAATATCTGATATGTTTCTTTACTGGCTGGATATTTTTAAATCTTATTTAGCAATTGCTGCCTTTCAGTGAGCTTCATTCAAAGAGCAAGCGTGGCAAACAGAGCAGTGGGGTAATGCTGGTTCTGACTGGAGAGACCAGTTTGGGCGGTGTGGCTGTGGTCAGGTCGAGCTCTGCACCTTTTTTTCATACACTTTTGTTATTAATATTGCTGCTGCTCCTGTTCATTTTCTTGTCTCACTGCTGTTTCCAGTAAAAAGTTCCTGTCTCAACCCGTAATCCCTGTCTCTTGTCACTCTCAGCGGAGTGTGGGGGGCTCTGGGCTGGGGAGTGCCATTCCGAAACCACAGCAATGTCATATCTGAAATTGTAACTTCCCATTCAAATATAACAAAATAGAAGTGGGTGTTATTGACTTAACCTCCCCCCCGCCTCACCAAAAAAGGTCTAAAACATTTCAAGTAAAAATAGGTAAATCAATTAATACAGACACATACCACATAAAAATACTGTATGCAACTTTTAACGCTGAAGTTGAAGTAATAATTGTCCTGGATGGCATGACTACTTACTTTAATTGGTGGCTTGCAGTCAAAATCTGACTTATGTGACCCTTTACCTCAATGTGCCAAACTGGACTTTCACAAATATCTAAAATTCTATGGTTTTTTTCAAGTTCTGATTTTCATTTTTCCTGTACTTTTAGAAACTCTGCCATTTTACAGCTGTATCCAATGAAACAGTACAAATAACAGCAAATTCTGATTTCCTGAAGACAAGTCTATAAAGTTTTTATCAATATGAACCAAAACAACATCCCTCTCTGTTCTCTGCTACTTTTTCTAACAATGTTAATTAATTTAATTTATTAATTCACTCATTCATTCCTTAAATTTAACTGCTGGTGACCAAACTTAAGAAATTCAGAAGTCCAAATTAAAGGTGGGGTGGTAGACTCACTTCATAATAAATGTGGAAATTCTTCCAGTGCATCTTCCCATATTAGGTCTAAATTTGTCTCCTAAGTTATTTATCTTTATTCCACTGACTATATCCAAAATCTGGGGTAGCTGGACTACTGATTTGGGCATCTTATTTAAGCATCTAGAATTGATGATAGTAACATAGGCTTAGTATTTCTAATCAAGAAAAATAAAAAAACCCCAACCCTTCTTTTAGATGCCCAAAATACTTATTCAAGTTCAGCATTTAACTTTCAGGTGTGTTATTTTTGTATCTTACTAGTTTTTATCTGATTACCTTTATCTCTTTGCTGAGAAGTGTCAAGGTTTGCATCACAGCAGTGACCACATCATGTTTCAAAAGAGGAGACTGAATAAACCACTGTGCATCACTTCAACGTAGACTCATTGCACAAATAAACTGGTTCTTTGCATAAGGCATAAATATTTCACATTTAGACCTAGGATTGAACTCTATCTGAGAATGGAAACAGGGCATGAGGAGATAATAATCAGCCCCACTAGCAGACCTTGAAGCCAGCAGGGTCCAATACATGGTTCCCAGTCTGAAAACCCATTCAAAGTGATTTTTTAAGACAGGTTGTAAACTTTTTGCCAGTAATTGCTCACATTTGCTCACAATTGACCACAACCGTTACCAATCTGAAAGAATCAACTAAAAGTTAACTGTTGCAAAGCACAGCAAAATCTACTATTTCTTAATAAAATAAATGTCTTTTAGATTTCTGAATGATCTCCAAATGTGATAATCTCTTAATTTCTCACATTGATCTCTCAAATGATAATCTGTGGGCCTAATCCAAAGCCTGATGGAGTCGATGAATTTTTTACTATAAACTTCAATAGGTTTTGCATCAAACCATCACTAGGTGATTATAAATAAAGCAATAAATTTCAGTCTGTGATAATACAGCTCACCATGTGTAACATGAGTGTAGAAGATGTATTTATAGTTTAATGAGATAGTTTTAAATTAAACATGATGTGGCACTTTTTTCTCCACAAAGTTAAAAGGGGTTTGGGCCCATACTTTGTATTCTTTGCCATGTTCTCCTGGCTTAGCTGAACGGCTCCTTTTTCTCCTCTCTTGGCTGAAGCAGTGCCCTGAGAGAACAGTGTAGGATTCAGCAGTGATAAACCTGCAAGAATCTGATTGTGCTGAAGTGATCCTTCAAAGCAGAGGTCCGGAGTTTCTATCCCTCTTCTATATCTGACAGTGCATTTTATCAGGCCATACTGCAATGTGAAATACAGAAAATTGTTTTTATTATTGCTTTTTTGTTTTGGGGGTTTTTTTGAGTGAATAATTTCCTTAGTTGTAAACACCCATATTTTGCTTAAGTGAGGTACTTAACACTTTTTCTGGATCCAATTCCAAATGCCCTGAAAGCCTAATCAAGGATTCCTGCATAATAGCAAGACATTACATTAAGCACTGTTTGTATATTAGAGGATGTAGGCTATTTAGCTGTATTAAGAAAATACAAATATATGTGCTACAAATTTTACTTCAGCAGACATCACCTTAATGAGTATTATAATAATATTCTCCTCATGTTTAAAATGATGCATTAAAATCCCGTAAGTACTGTACTTCTACCAATCTCTGAATTATTAATAAGGTGATAATCATGTTAATGATGCTGCCTTATTAGGTCTTGATGTATCTTGTTAACGTGCCAGTTAACTGCCTGTTGGTGTGGTGGGGAAAAGTGCTTTTTTTGTGCTCAGGAGGGTACTAGAGAAGTTAATATTTTCCTAACAGAGTTTATTGTGACTCTTTCTAGCATTTTTTTTTCTTGCTTCTTTTTCTTTTCTTTTAGACTGCTTTTCTAAAGACTGTGATTGCCCAAGCCCTTGTTATCAGTATTACATATCTTTAGGACATATGAAGGAATGACGGCATAATATAACTGATGCATTACTATAAAATAAACCTTACTGACAGCTAACCCTAAATTACTAAGTCAATATATTAATCAGAAATATGACCAATTGAGGCAAAATGCATTTAAAGCAGCAACAACCACAAACCAAAAGAAAAACAAAGAATGCAACTGCTTATTTTTCTTGTCCTAGATATTTCTTTCAGTATGTTAATGTTCTGGCATGTCAAAAAAGTACTGAGGGAAAGAAATACATCCCTGCAACTCAGAAGTAACAAATAGCATAAAGACTGAGTCAGCTCAGTTTGATAAACCAAAAATCTGCCATCCATCTCTCCCAAATCCTAAATCAAGCAAGCAAACAAACAAGCCATGTGAACTTTTTCTTTTTTAAACTTGGAAAAATAAGGCTGTTGCTTTGTTTGCAGTTTGCATCTTTAATACTGACTTCTCTTCAGCAGTTTAAAATGCACAGAACAGAAATCTGTTTCCATAACATTTTCAGTCCAATTTGCAAACCTTGGAGATCTGTGCAGTTTGGTTTTCAGTTGCTAATACTTGTCTGTCTGAAGTTTGAGAAATTTATCTGAAAGAAACTGAACTTCAAGAAATCCATTACAAAACTTGCAAGAACTAGGTAACTAGCTTGTGTTGTGAAAGAATTTATTTTTATTTCATAATTTTTACATCTTTATCTGAGGCCACTTGTAACAGCAATAATTAGGATGTGTTTGAGGTTGCAGAAGGGACATACTGACTGACAAACAAGTGTAGTTCTGAGGGTAGCAAGTTTTATTATGTTTTGCTGCTGGTTGTTGGCACACAGTGACTTCTGTACGTTGGTGGATCAAGTACAAGACGAAAACTTTGTGTCCCAGTCACACTAATGCCAACATGGGTGTAATTTGAAGCAGTAGGACACATTATCTTGAAGCCTGAAAAACCCAAGGGAATAATGGTATGCTAAAGCCTTGCAAGCCTACTTGATACGCCGCATAAGAGGGGTTACCTGATCTGATAATGCCTGAAATTTCGATTTGACAGAAATAAAAAAAATAAAATCTAAATAGTAAAAAAAAATTTGCAGTAAAATTTTACTGGTAAAACAGAATTTCTGATATTTTGTTTTGAAACGAGTAAACTGGCATAATATTTTCTGTTTCTTAACTATTATTATTATCAAAATGTTCTAAATAGAGTACTTCTACTTATATGTCAAAACAACATTTAACATTAAGGGGAAACAGAGTGGAATAGTGGTGTGCAGGGTTTCTTCTCTTGTTCCTTCTTTCTGCTTCCTCACACTATCAGAATATTATTACTCCTAAACATTCCCAGTAGCATTTCTTAAATCTTATTTTGATCACTGCAATTAATAACACTGATAAAGTGACAATTAAAAAGTCATCAGATAAAGTTGAGGAAAAAAATTGTTCTTTTACTTGCATTAGATTTTAGATGATGCAAATATGCAGAATATTCTTCTTTACATTGTATCAGCATTTTCTAATGTAAAAATGTTCCAATTTAATCACTTTTTTGCTAGGTGGTTACAGATAATCCTCTCATCCAGTCAGTAGCATGCTGTGTGCTGATTAATTCTATGTCAGAAAGGTCTGGCTTTTCTTCACCAAATAATTTACTGAGTCTTTTATGAAATCTGTTTTAAGACTTCGCCATAGGAAAAAAATGTGAAGTCAATTGCTGCCTGGAAATCTGTAACTAATGAATAATACTAGTCTAATTAATGTCAAACTAATTCAAGTCCTGCAACTAGCTAGCTGAAATAATTTTCACTTCTTCAGGTACAAATTATATTTAAAATCCATAGAGAGTTTCTAATAATACCAAACATCAATGTCTTACCTGTACAGTGTGAATCTCTAATAAAACCCTGAAATGAGCAATTAAAAGAAACGTGGTTAGGACTAGGAGTTATTGTAATGAAATTTTATTTTTGTTTTCCAGAGTTAATCTTTTCTTGTGCACTCTCATACATAGTCACATTATTCATTTTCATATAGAAGTTTCCCTTAAAAAATAATTTAGAAGTTGACTTAGTGCACAGTAGGATGTCAGCCTTTCTTAGGACTGGATGATTCATGGCAGAGCTCATTTATCCACACCACTGCCATGAGAAGTCTGATGGAACTGGCTGCTAAGAACTGCCTGGGCTGTGATTGCCACTGAATCAGTCCCTTAAGAGTCACTACCCGGAGCAAAAAAGTTTCATAAAATGCCTAACACAATTTCAATCTATATTAGCTATTTAGTGGCAGCCAGCAGAACTTCCTGTAAAACACCTATTGACACCCTTTTATCTGTTTGGGAACTGCTTCCCACAACTAAGCCCGAAGCAAGGAGGCTCCTGAGCATTATTAGTGTGTTGTAAGTACCCAATTTAATACCTGATATTTTTCCTTTGTGTTTATTATTGTTCATAATTTTTTTTTCTTTTTTTTTTGCCTGCAGCCATAGCCACATTTCAAGAGTAAATGAAAGTGCAGCCCATACATTTAATGCTTTGGGTGTAAGCCCATAATGCCTGTTACACACCCTCCCTCCTGCCCTGCGTACTGCAATCCTGCAAACACTAATTTGCACAACATCCCATTGCAAATTAGTACTTAAGAGATACACCACCTCATCAGTGAAAGTGCTGATCCAGTAAAACTGCTACAATGTCTTTTGATTTCATTTGACATCAATTTGATGTCATTAGTGCTATCAGTGGCTTGTCAAAAGTCATTCAAGGTCAGGTGCGGGGACTGTTGGAAGCCAGTGACCTCAGCTGGCAGCTCTTTTGTGTGACTGTGAGATGGTAAAGCCTTCTTTCATGGTCATTTCTTCGTGTTTTATTTATTTATTTATTTATTTGGTGGTTGGTTGGTTGGTTGGTTGGTTGGTTGGTTGGTTTTTTATAGTGAGGTTCCCTTGTAGGGCAGAAAGAAAAAGATGAAAGGTGGGTGGCTAAGGTGTATTATGTGTGTCTTTCTGTTCTTTCCCTCATTAATCAAATAGTGAGGGATATATTTGTCTTTGAAAGTGAAGATCTGCATTACTTTTTTGGCTAGATCATAATTCAGTTGTAATCCAAATGGAATTAAATGCTTGAAATATGCAATTTAAAAGCTATAAAGAAATTAAGGGTTGACTACACTGCAAAGAATCCCTTCTAAAATTGTAGACAGGTAATTTTATACTTACCAGATGAACGTGTTTGGGCCCTAGCTTCTGAAACAAATAGTTGGAGTCTATGAAATGTGTGAAAAACAAAATACAAAAATAATTTAAAGCATTCAGGGATAATTTTTACTTTCATTGCAAAACTCAGTTATGTTTAAACACCATTCTGTGTTGCACATTATGTAATTTATAATGTCGTTTTGTTTACAGTAAACCTGGATTTCTTTGTTGCCGCATCATTTTAGATATGACATTTTTAAATGTTTAAGCACATACTGCTTTGTTTAAGTATATATTATAGATGGAAATTAATTTCAGTGAGAAATCTAAAGAAGAATTTGGTTCTTATGTGGGGAGGAAGCTCAGATACTTAAAATTTTGTATAAAAGGTGTAGAAGAAAAATTTGCTGGTTCCAGTGGTCTGCCTGGAATATTTCCACAGGGAATTCTGTACACCAGAGGACTGAGAAGATGAGCCATCACTATTTGCATTTCTTTTATTATACTCCTCCATATAACTTAATGTGAGGTAATTTCCTGAAAGGAGGAGCAATATGTTTTTCATTCAGAACTCACTAGCTGGCTGTAATTACCATTTCAGAATTTGCACATCGTGTGCAGTTGATCATAATTTTGAAATACTTCCTTGTATCTTGCAATACATTTTATATCTTCAAGGTGTCCCCGCTTATCACAGGGTGGCATTGGACTATAGGTGACCTTTAAAGATCCCTTCCAACCCAAGCTGTTGGAAAAAAGTAAATAAAATCTGATCTGGTACTGCACAATTCAGCACAGCATATACACATCTAAACTTGTTGTATCTGAGATAGGATAGCTATTGGAAGTTCTCAAAACACAGCCATTAAGTTATCAATAATTTACCTTTTTCATAATAAATTTAACGACGTCTCTATCCCGGAAAGGGGTGTGGAATTTGTCTGTTAATTTTGGGGCACCAATTTGTTGGTGTCCAGCCTAAGATATCTTTAAAAAGACTGGCATAAGCAAAGTACCACCTTTTACATTTGGGCAGCCCTGAGGATATTTCAAGTTGGGCATCCAATATCGACAGTCATTTCAGAGAAAGTTGGCTCCTGTATCTACCAAAGTTGTCCTTTGTCTGCTTCCTCTCATTTTCACTAAACCTGAGTTCAATTTGAGAATACTGCTGGGCTAGCAATGGTTTCTCTTGCCTTGGCCATTCGAGGTAATGTATTTTGCAGGGAGTCTCTGATCTTTGAGTAGAGTTTTATGATCAAAGTTTCACAGTTTCAGAGAAATAACTTCTTATCATTGAGAGGAAAAAAGGTTAATGACTTGAACTCATTGAAATTTACATTATAAAGAGAAATGAGAACAATGGCAATTTAGGTAACTTTTTCTTAAATGAGTGTGTTAGAGTACTGAAAAATACCTGGGAATGCCAAATAGTTCAGTTGATCAATTGTTGTCATCTGTAATTTGCTATTTGTTCTATTTTGAAAAGTAAGAGTCCATTCCTGTTGCCCATTTTTTCATATACTATTTTACTTGCCTACATTTATGTTTTAATTTTTGACAGTCTGGAGTCAGAAAATGCATTCTCTATTAGATCTTATATAAATATTAATTACAAAAAGCAAATCTCTAGGCTTTTCTTTGGATGCATTTCAATCTACACTGTAAAAAAGGTAAAAAAATTTAACTGTGGATTCCCACAACTAAAATGACTGCAGATTATGCTGAACCACATCTTCCTGTATTTTTTGTAGTCTATAATTTTCTGCTTTAAGATGGGTTTCTTTAGTTTTGTTTAGGAGATGCCTGGCAGAAGCATCTTCATTCAGAGATAGTCTGCACACTATTATTCATATTCTTGGCTTAGATCCAAACTACCATTAATTTGTGTGGATAAAGTCGAGATGCCCTATAATTACTGTTACCTAGTACTCCAGATTAGTGCTTTTGTTGGGTTGGTGCTTTTTCTAGTAGCAGAAATTGATGACCAATTAGATTGGGTTTATGACATTACATTTCTTTACAATTCTGTAGAATTGCCATGCTTTCCTGAGCACTAATTAATCTAAACATTTACATCCTTTTAACATTTACACAATTTATCTCCAAGTTAGCCCTGCACTCAGATAAATATGAAGGTACTTCAGATTTTGAGCTCTTTTTTGGACAGAAAGATATGTTTTGCTTCTTTTTCCTGAAATATAAATTGAATGGAAATGGTTAAGCTTATACATTTAGCAAAGTTTCTCTCCCAGTCATGAAAGGAGTGGTAGCAGACCATCTCAGCATTGGCTTATTAACCTTCTACTATTAATTTTCTACTGAGTGCATAACACATAAAGAAAAATGCCCTAAACACGAAACCCAATAACCCCTGCCCACATTATAAGAATTGAGGGCATTTGAGGATCTGCAGGGGAAAGGAGGACATTAGGAAGCTCTCGTCAGCCTGTGAGGGGGATGGAAGGAGGGATACATACTTACCACATACTGCCACATTCTTCGCCATGGAATGGCAGAAAAAAGTTCAATTCTTCTCGCCCCATGTGTGCATAATTTTCATTCATGTGGATGAGAACTATATCAGCGCAGGGAGAAGAGAGTAGATGCTTTAGGCGGTAAGAGATACAATTACTTTTCTGACAGCAGTGAAATGGAATTTTTCATGCAGAAAAGATGTAACCGAGAGCAGGAATTTAAAATGTCTGCTTAAAAGCACATTGTCCAATAAAATTTAGAATTTTCAAGAAGCACATGCTGAAATTTGTGCATGTATATGACCAAATGTTCTTGAACATTCTTTCCTATAACTGTGTACAGTTTAGGCATAAATAACCTCACTAAATTTATTGCTCCTTAATAGTGTCTAAAAGGCACACTAGCTGTTTTCTAAGGTCTGCTAAACTCCGTAAAATAGAGGAAAGTAATGGAAAATTAATTAACACTAAAATATTAAAAAATATTTTTGTTACTGAAACTTAAAACCATATTTTTTTATACTATTGGTTAGCCATAAATCCATTCTAAGCAAATTTTTCTTTTAAGTCAGGTAAATATTTCACATTTCTCTGAGTCCAAATTTATTTTTGTTCCTTCAAATTTTCTGAACCATGAAACTTGTACCCCAAAGGATTTTCTCCCAGGAATGTGAAGATTTTTATAAGATATTTTAGAAATGTAAAAAGGCAAAGGTTTGGCTGATTTTTGAAAACAGCTATTCTGGTAATTCTGAATTTTTAATTCAGTATGGATTTCACACCAATGATCTGTTCCAGAAGAGTCTTTATCATCAATATCATAAAATTGATTAAAAAAAATGGGAAAAAGGACTCTTATTCTAAAATTGATATGTCCATACAATTTCTTTATGTGCAAGTAACAATTTGATTATATCATACAATAAAGAGAAGCCATCAGCTTGGAAGAATAAAGAGAACCTTTCACTTTAATTGAACAAGTATAAAAGACTGATTGAGACATTTTCGTAGTTGAGATATTTTCATAGAAATATGGTTTGGAATCTTCTGATAGACTCATGTCTTTTCTGTTTGGTCATGTATTTCCTTTAGCACAGTCAAGTGTGGGCCATCTGGAACACACTCCTGTGGAAGAGACAAGGAAAAAAATTACTACTGGGAAAAATGGAGCAATGAATGTTATTCTAGGGAAGAGATGAGCTTGCTTTTTGGTATTAGCTGTGTAGTCCAGAACAGCATCTGCTACTGAATTTAGACAAGGTTATAGGTATCTTTCTATCACTTCAGCATGGTTATTTGTCTTAGAAGACAAATGAAAGGTGTATTTTGATTAAATAAATGAGTAAGGGATGCAGCGCTTCTGGCCTATACATTGGTCTAAATAAGTATTACAGTACAGACCTCTATGACTTTTGCAGATGTTTGAAACTGGAGTCATGACTCTATTTTTTGGCCTTTTTTTTCCAGGATACTGGTAGGAGTGTTGAAATACACTTTGGAAACAGGTACAGTTAAAGGTGTTGTGGGTGAAACTGCCTAAAAACCTGTGTCTACTGCCACTTGCATGCAGACATCAGCTGCTGCTGCAGAAGGGTACGTCACCACTGGGTGACATATCATGGTCCAAGGTTGATGCCTCTGAACAATGACATTGGATAACTACAGTTATATGTGTCAATAGCACCCTACTAAATATTCTATCATTGTATTTCAGGCTTAGTGCATCAAATTTTTCTCCAAAACTTTAGGGAAAAACAAAAGTTAAATACTAGGGCTCAGATTTTTCATAATGCTAATAGACATGCCCAATAGTAAACTATTGTTCAAGATAATTTGTATTTAATTAAGGTTGAGTGTTTGCTTATATTGACTGAACTCAAGGGCATTTAAGTGTCTTTTGAAAACTAAATATGTGCTCAGCTGTGTTGTGGAATGCTCAAGGAAATTGCAGTTACATAGACTGAGAAGGAAGTAAAAAGCAATTTCTATCTAGATGGACAGATACAAGGAAAGAAGAACCACAATCAAAGTATGCTTTAAAAAGTGAGGAATGTGGGCTTAGCAGTCAGAAAACAGGGTATAAAAAGAGTTCAAAAGGCAAGTCTGCAAATTTTTAAGTGGTGATAATGGTTAACTTTACCAAGAAAGAACCAATTAAAAATGCAATAAAAGACAAGGAAGTAGTGTTGATGTAGGAAAAAAAATAGGTTTAATGCATTTGGCAAAAGTAAAGGGATGGAAAAAAATGCAGAAAAGTGAGATCTGAGTCCTGGAAGTCACTTATTTCAGCTGTTGGGACATACAGGCAGGAAGGCATGTACAATGAACATATAATGTGTGTAGGGATTCAGATTTTGCTGAAAGCAAATAGTTAAAAACTGTGACTGACTGATACAATTCTCAAGTCTGCTGTTCTATTTACCTGCATCAGGACTACATCATTCCTGATAAATTTATAAACCTTTTCTTAAAACCTTCTTTAATGGAGGTTCAGGGGTACCTTCGGGAAATCTGCTGCAAAGCTCAGCTGTCTTGGTGTTTAGAAATTTTTCTTTCATTCTTAGCAAAACCTAAAACTGAAGGTGCTGTAGAAAGAGGATGAATGTAAAAGACATGCCAAGTATGTACTTCATAGCTGGAGATACTATAAAAAGAATTTCAATTTTCACCAGAAATAACACAGCAATGCTTACAAAAGCAAGAGCTAAAACAATAGGGGAGAGTGTTCTGTTTCCACTAAGGTTCAGAAATTTCCTTCAAATTAGAGGGGAAGAGCGAGCCTGTGAAGAATTCTGCTTCTGTAGTCATTATTGTTTGAATAATTAAAACATTCTGTAATACTTTCTTAAAATTTCTCCCCAATTCCTAGTTCATAGTAATGAAAAGAAATTCTGATTTTACCTAATGCAAGGAAGATGCTGACACTTTGAAAATCTCTTAAGGCCTTATGCACATTAGCTTACTCAAACTTTGATGGAGAAAAGGCATTCTGCAAGGATGGCTGAAAACAGAACTCAGACAAAAGAGTTAAATATACATTTAATACACTGCATTTTTGCTTTCAACATTTAAGTTGACCTTGGCCTCTTTTATCTCACTGCCACTAACACCAGAAAGAAGTAGATCATTAGCTGACTGGAAAAGATCAGTCTGTGTGCTGTGGAAAGGTACAAAACATTCTGCAAATAATCAAAGGCAGGCAGTTGGAAAAGTGAGAGAAGATAATTTTCTTCACAGATGTTTCAGGGGTAATGTATTTTAAAAAAACACAAAAAACTTTAATCTTTGATGTACTTCTGGTTTGCACTTTTGATCCATCTCAAGTTTGTAGCAGAGTAACTTTTTAAACTGGAAAGTGAGGCAAGATTCAGTGTGGAAAGGACTGACTGCAACACTTTCCCATGACAAGAGGAAGGTCCTGTCTAGAGAGAGGAAGGATAGGAGCAGGGAGAGCTCGGAGGCAGGAAGTGACAACTGAAGTGCAAAGTGGGGGGAATTGGGAGGTGGTTTTGCCCTCTGTGAGGTTTAGCATGATTTCAGTGGAAGGCAGCACAACTCAATAGTCAGTTCCGACAGTTCCACTCTCCCTTCCTCTCTCCCCCAAACCTCCCAAAATAAATTGCCAGCTTAAGTTATTTAAGTGATTTGAGCCATAAGGCAGTGATTTCCATCACAGCTTATTGAATCAAACACTGAAGTATTGATGACTTCAGAATTTTTTTGGCAGCCAAACAATGAACTTTTGAAAAATACGAGATTTTTTTGTGGTTACTAAAAACTTAGTGATTACGACACTCACCGGGGATACTAAATCTTTGTTAAGCCTTTACTCTGAACAAAGACTCAATACTGGATCTCTTCTCGTGCAGACAGCTTAGTCCCCATCTACAGAATGAAGCTGTCTTTATAGTGCCATTAATTTTTGTAATAGCAAATTGTAACTCCACTAACCCAAAATGGGAGCTAGAACAGAAGACTCCATAATGAGGTGAGTAGGACAGCTACCAATCTGCAGGAGATTCAGTGTTTCTGCAAATCCGAGTTAAAAGCTGCCTATCCTGCCTAATAGCTAGGACCTAGCAAATACCTTTCAAAATTCCCTTCTGGCTTGAGACATGCTGTGACAAAGATTTCTTAAGAAAGTTTACTCCTTGTACACACATCCACTTAATCCATTTCAGAATACAATTTTGACTTCAAAAAACCATCATTTTCCAACAAAAACCTGTTTAGTTGCAAAATTACTATTTCTATTCTCATGCATTCTCCTCCAATTTACATATATTCCCTGTTTCAGGGAAGAGAGGATATGACTTCTGTCTAAGTTTTTTTTGTTTTGGTTTTGTTTGTTGTTGTTTTTTTTTTGTTTGTTTGTTTTGGAGGGAGAGGGCTTTAAAAACACCCCACATTTTGTCTCTGATCCCAGGATAAATAAATGATAAAAAAGAAGTATGACTAGTGCCTGACAATTTTACCTAAGACAGTCAAGGAATACAATGATTTCTTACCAAACAAGATGTTCTAGGAGAAAAAGCATAAATTAAACAAACCAACAAAAAAGCCTAGCAACAAGTCAGTAAGACAAAGCCATTACAGTTTTTGTGGCTGTGAAATTAGAATATCTGAGATGGACAACTGTGGGAAAAAAGGATTAAATATTACGGGAAAAAAAGGAAAAGTCGTCATTTGTTTCAAACTACTAAATGAATTGTTTATGTTGTTAACTACCGTGACTAGTAAACTAATTGAATTCTAATAACCTGTTCAATGTATTTCATGTCTTCATCTCTCTGAAAGGAACGTGAGGAGATGAGTATGAAGTCTAAATTATTGAAGAAAAAGCATTTGCTGAACACTATTAGAAGTTCTTCTCCATTAGTAGATATTCATAAACAGTTTTTCATAATTGCATAATATTTGGGATTGGAGAATTCACATACTTGTCTGTTCTCTTATTTAAAGATTTATTTGTTTCTCAGCAGCTTTCCTTTGCACAGTTTTATAAATCTGAATTTAAAATTCCCTTTCCATGAATAATTTTTAATGCTCACTTGAAGTTCATTGTTTCAGCAAAAATTCCTGTCCTGAATTTATGAGATGTTTGTCACCCCAGCTCAGCTTGATTGTTAATCAAGTATATTAATTCAGTGAGATCATAGAGATGCTTCCAGCTCTATAGACTTCCAAGACTTACTGATTGGAGATCTAAGCTGAGACATGCATTTTTCTTATCATTATCATCATCATAATTTTTGTGTATTTCACAGAATCACAGAATCTGCTGAGTTGGAAGGGACCCACAAGGATCACCGAGTCCAACTCCTGGCCCTGCACAAGACCCCCCAAGAGTCACACCATGTGCCTGAAGCATTGTCCAAACACTCCTTGAACTCTGTCAGGCTTGGTGCTGGGACCACTCCCATGGGCAGCCTGTTCCAGTGCCCAGCCACCCTCTGGGGGAAGAACCTTTGCCTGATATTCAACCTAAACCTCCCCTGACACAACTTCAGTCATTGCCTCGGGTCCTGTCATGGGTCACCACAGAGAGATCAGTGTCTGCTCCTCCTCTTCCCCTCATGAGGATGTTGTAGATTGCAGTGAGGTCTCCCCTCAGTCTCCTCTTCTAAAGGCTGAACAGACCAAGTGGCCTTAGCCACTCCTCATCTGATACATGCCTTATTGTGGCCCATATCCTGTAACCAGTGTCCTCTGGTTTCCTATGCAGTAAAAATTAAGGGGAAGGAAAATGTCTCTCCTGTCATGCTTGCATACCTTGGTTTTTTTTCATTTACCTGTGCTTTGCTTTTCTCATAGAAAAGTTTAAGGTCAGTTCCAAGTTTTTTAGCAGCAACAAAATTAGCAAAACAAAATCTTGACACCTCAAGAGAAGGATAAAATAAATTGCTCTAGGGTTAGCAAGCTTAGTATTGATGGTTGAGATACAGCAGACACCATCTACACAAAAGAAGTTCAGAGTGCTGAAAATAACTTCCTTACTGGAGCAGAATCACAGTTGCAGGACATAATCGGTACCTTGCTTTGCTCTGCATCTGCTTCCGTCCTCACTGGGTTTCTAGGGCTGTGGCAATGAGCGCATGTGCCTGTCCCACTGAGACAGACAGGCCTGCCAGGTGAAGGGGGAGACATAAATAGGAGCTGAGCTCATCTCGAGCCCATCCTGCTCTGCCCTGTAATCCCACTGAGCTTTTAAAGAATACACTTTAAGGAAAAGGTTGTGGGAGAAACTGTGAGAGGTGAGACCTGATTTATAGAAGCTGCAGAGCAGATTGGTAGCAAAGATGAGAAAGCAGTCACACTGATTTCCGTACCAGTGTCTGTCCCTGTGTGCACTACATTGCAGAAAGTTCTTCTAGGTATGTTGCAATAGACACCAGGGCATGCTTCAAAGGGAAAAATAACTTTTCATGTATTGAAGTGAAAGCTTTCTGTTTGAATGTAGAAGTTCCTCCTGAAAATGCTCTCACTAACAATGAGTAAAAGAACAGACTGCTCAAACACAGACCTATTAGATGGATTTTTGCTGTTTGAAAATACAGAAACTTCATTCGACAGTAACATTTGGTTTCAGTATTTCTGTTTGCTAAACATTTATGCTGTGATAGGCTACCTTATGAAAGCAAAAGACTTTTTTTGGTATTTTATCTCTAATTATTATTTTGAGTGTATTTACTACACTTGAAGTTATTCCTAGGTTGGGTTCAGTGAGCTAAAAAAGTGTCAAATAACTTCATATTCTTTAAAGCTCATTTGAGATGATGTATCAGAAAAATGTTCAGCAAACGCTAATTAACAGTAATTTAGCCATATACAATGCAGCTTGATTACATTTACATATAGAAGAAAGTCTAATGCAAATCGCATCATCAGATACTTTTATTGATGCTACAGTCAACACAGGCTGTAGAAAACATTATTTTCTCTCCAAAAACAACATTAAAACATCTTGTTGCATAATAACTCCTTGCAAGCAGACTATTTGCCCTTCAGTGCAAACTTCCACGCTTATCTGATTATATTCACTTTGGAGACACTCAGGGTGACTAGGTTTTTAGAGAGACTGCAGAGGAAGGGTGGTAGGATTTGAGATATTTCTGAAGAAAATGCCTTTTTTAAGGTACTTGTGTCTTATTTGGGTTTACATATTTCTTTTAGTGCACATAGACCTCTGTGTTACTGGGTGACTAATTATATCTGTGCATTTTCAATTACAGTTTCTCACAGTTAAGAAATTCTGCATTTATTCTATGTCAGCATTCCTATTCATTTCATGATCTACACTGCAGGGCATTTTCCTGTGTCTGCCAGTTCAGAGACGCACAAGAAAATATCAGTAGTTGGTGAATATATCAGCAGCACAGGGAAACGATGTGTCTCATCCAAAACTTGCTGAAATCAAGAACAGTTTGCCCCTAGCCTCAGAAGGCTCCAGAATGGAGGTGTCTCCTTCCCACATTCTCAGAAATAACCCACAAGCTCCATAATAATTTTCCGAGGTTGACAGCAGATTAAAGAGTCTCTCAAATACTTTATTCCCTGCTCTGAACTTTGATTACTTTGGCCTTCAAGCATTCCCTGAATGGGTCCTTAGGTACTGCAATACCCGGCTGTCCATGTCCAGGAAAGGCAGTTGCAGGCACATGCTGAAATGCAGGACTGCTGAAACAGGTTCCTTCTAGAAAGCATACACTGTCATAACCCTGATGCTCTACAGCACCTGGCTTCAGTGATCTCTTTGCAGAGCTGTGCCAGTGCTCTAGGGATGAACACATAGGTGCAGGTACCAAATTGAACAGGCTGGTTCTCTGCCAGCTGTGATTTTCACCACTGCAGCACTGTAATCTGACATCTCAGGGAACAACCTAGGGACCAGGCTGTGATTCCCTCTTTGCTAATGTGCAATGGAAACAACACAGATTGTAAAATCCACCTTAGCTTATCCTCTTCAAAGATATAATGCTTGTCAAAATGTTTTTGAATTATAAACCATATTGTTGTTAAGTCCTTCCTGTTTGAGATCCCTACAGGGGATTAACACCTACAGCTTTATGGACAGGATAATTTCAGTTCCCTCTTTCATAAAGAATTTTTTTTATAGACACTTTTGTCAGTCTTATTACATTACTGGCATATCCTTATGGCAAGGAATGAACTGAAATGGTCTCTCTACCAGCACAGTGGGATTCCATTTCCTCATATAGAAAGAGAACATGCAGATAGAAAAAACATGCATTGTCATTGTCAGATGCTGCTACTCGTAAGCTTAATTTGAGGCTTGTATGTGACATGCATGGCATATGAAGATTGCTGGCATGGTAACCTTCTATGTAAATATATGTGACATTTTTTATTCTGATAATGCTCATCTTTAATCAGAAACTGTATATACGAAATCTTGTTTACAAGTAGAACTTTGGATAGACGGTGGTTTTGAAATGGAGAGAGTTGTTCAGAATAAAATATTGTTCTTTTGTGGTTTGTGTTTTTGAATGGTTTTCTAATTATTTTACTTCCAAATATTTGCTGGTTATGATTTTCAAAAGCATTTACACTATTTCAGCTTGATTTCAGGAATCTAATTTACCAGAAGAAGCTAAAATCAACTTTGTTTTTAATTTAAATTAATGGAATCAAAGGCTTCACATATTTTTGTTGGAGAGACTTTCCATGAAAAAAGTCAGGGGTTTTATTTTCATGAAGTATTTTAAGGAAACATTTATGACTGATACTTGTGATTTCAGGAAAAGAGCTTTGAAGAGTGCTTTTCGGAGAAATTCTGATGGGGGATTCAAATATTTTGAGTCAAAAAACCCAATAACCTTTTGATACTGTCCCCAAAATGCAATGTTTGCCCACAGAAGACAGCTTGCTCCTTATGCAGGAAGTGGTGGTATCACATTTTACCTAAATCTTCACTCAAGTAATCTCATCTCAGCAAGTCTGTTTGAACTGGTGGACTAAAACAACACTGGCTGAAGTTTTGGCCACACCTCAGGCTCATTTTGGGTTTTTTTAATGTAGCAGTTCAGAGAAAAATGATAGTCCTGGAATAATCATGCACAATTCCTCAAGAGAAGTAGTTTCTTTTTTCTATTTTCTGAGCTCTGCCTGGCTGTCACCCAGCCCCACTTCTCTGCCTTTTTTTGCTGATTGGCACTGCAGGTAACAGCTGTGGTTTGTGTGGGGTTTTTTTTTTTTTCACTGTTGTTCAAAGCTTCTGTCAAGAGACCCAAGAAAGAAATATCCATTGGATGCTTTTCTAATTTTGGAGAATTCACTAGAAGCTGAGCTAGAATCTTCTGTTTTCTCATCTTTCTTCTGCAAGTTGAATGCTACAGACCACATGCACATGAAAATAGTTACAGGGAGTGCAAATAGCCCTTGCACTGTAAGTGGCTGGGTTTTTGAAAAACAGAAAAAAGGTTTCCATTAGGGGAAAAAAAAAGTAAGAGCTTTGGCAATTATTTAAAATTACAGTAAAAGCTGTAGGTCAAAATCAAAGTAAAGATTCTTTTTTAAGTATTGGAAATTTGGTAGTATGAATGCTCATTATAACCTAATCATATTCATCACTAGTGTAGAGACTGCATAATATTTTCAACTTTAGGATAAATGAGGAAAAATACCGCTTCTATTTTTGCAGAAAAAATGCTTTAGGAAGATGCCAACAATCTAGATTTCAATGAAAAATTAGTTCTAAATGCAAGCAAAATAATCTTATTTCAGTGAGTGAGGTTTCCCAGAAAAAAGTCTAATTTTTTTAAAAATATGAGTAGCAACAGTTCCTATGATATATAATCTTTTATGGCTTTTTTTGCTAGATTTATGTTTGTGAAAGATAGTATTAGAAAAAGATAAAAAAACATTTGAAATCCATCTGATAATTCTAGATGCACATATGATCACATTTACATTTTCCACATAATTTTCAGAATTTATAGGAAGCTGAGCCTGCCAAAGAGAATTATACTCATTCTACATATATAAGCAAAGTGCAAATTTTTACTTTCGGAAATCTGCACCAAATTTATGGATTTCTACCAGAAGGGGGTGCTTTGAGCAAACTGGTGCTCAAGAGTCCTCAAGAGAAAACACTGAAGCTTTTTATCACGCCATGGCTCTTGATATTCCATGTACCCTTTCAAATGTTTTAAATAAATATGTATATACATATCAGCCTATTTTCAGTTATCAAAGTCTCCGCAGTCTTTGAGCATGAGCATTAAATAAAGAAAATGAATTAGTCTTGGAACTAGCTAAGCCTTCAAAAAGAAGAACTCATATGTTTGATGAATGAAGTAGCATGGAAAGATTTACTTATTTCAGTTGTTCCTGGTAAGACCAGTAGCTGAGAATTTTTTTCCCAAGGGTTTCTGCATAACTTTCCCCTGCCTCTTTTTTATTTTTTTAATTTTTTAAATTTTTTTTTATTTACCTTTTTGTTAATGAAGTAGCTTGTGCTTGTAGGGGTTTAGTTTGGTGTGGAACCCAAAATCAATTCACAGTGGCCGTTTTTAGTCCTGTAATCAGAGTACTTATTTAGCAGGGAGAAAAAAAAAACCCAACAAGGGCAGTGTTTTGAATGCAACAAAACCAGCCATAAAGCATAAGTTACCTCTAAACTACCACTGCATTTGTTTGCATCAGTGCTGAATATTAAGCAGTAGATGTGGAAGAACTGTCAAAGATTCATTTCTGGATTTTGAATTATAAGAAGTATACTGCCAAAGAAGATATAAGATATAAAAATGATCAGTCAGTCACTCTGCCAGCGTGATAAGAATATTTTGAACCCTGCCCAGGAAAGTCAAACATGAGCATAGGTATGACGGGAGTTATTTAGATGCAATTGGGTTGCTCTTTATAATGTATTCTACTATAAATGTGCATTTTTATTTTCTTAATGAAATATAATCCCTTTTCCAATGTACTTTTAGATCAGTTTTGTTAATAGTGGGGCTTTAAATATGATGAACTGTAGCTAGAGAATGTTTGAAAAATGAAAATAAGTAATGTTTATCTTCAGGCTGTAATTAAGGTTTGTGTAAAGTTAATATTAGGTTTTCTACATGAGACATATATCTCCACAAAGTCATATAGACACAAAATGAATAATTAACAGCATGGATAAATTCACTCTTATCACAAATAGGCTAAAGTAAGAATAAGTGCCCCAATCAAGATGCATATGAATATTTTTTATTACACAGATATGTAAATTGGAGTTGCAAGTATTTTCAGGCAGTAGTAGAACCAAATGCTGTGTATCTCTTTAGGAGCCCATAAGGAAACAATCTTAGTGCAATTGTTAACACCTGTGCTATTTACCTTAAGGAAATTGGTGTAGCTGAGTCCTTTTTGGAGGGAGATTTGTTTGGGGTTTTTTTTATATTTTGGAGGAAATGGCAAAAGTGGCTAAGTTGGAAATGTCCTGTTCGTGTAAGAAGCAGATAAGCAGATTTCAGAATAGACAGAAGAAACTGTCTAAGCTGTCTCAGAATGTGGATGGATTTTGCTGCTCACACAGTTGGTAAGTCAACTCAAATCAAGTCTAAAAGCAGGGATGTGTCTGCAAGTACCCTGTGGACAGGAAAGCAATTGTTCATAAATGCCTCCACTTTGGTGTGGTTTCATGTAGTCACTTCAAGTTAGGTCTTAAAGAAGGAAATATCCTGATTTTAATTTCAACAAAACCAGGCTATATCTGATTGTAAATGCCTTTTGGTCTGCTTTGGGGCATCCCTTCTAAGAAAAAGATCTAACAAAGCTGAATCAAGGGTTTTCCTGACTAGGAATCCTCCTATGTACGCTTTATCATGATGCAGTAGATTAAAAAATTATTAGACATCTCCCCATCTGCATAAGTGCTATCAGTAGGTCTAAACCAAGAGCTTTTTTGACTTACTAAATGCTATTTCTGGATTTTTTTTGGCCTTTTTGGGAATTGAGGAAGGTGTGTGTCTGAACCCTGGAAGGCCAGAGTATTCCTAATCCAACCCCTCCCCCAGCATTGCAGAGAATGATGAACTAAGAGTCCAGAAGTAGGGGTGATCCCACTTTTCAGCAATCATTTTGATTATCACTTATTCTTAAGCCACAGTTCAGCATACTGTCAAGAATGCAAAATAGTACTCTGCTTAGGTTTTACAGAACAAAGGAATATGTAATTCCCTGTGCTACCCAGAAAAGGGCTTTGGAACAGGTGAAAGTTAGTGTCACACATGGCCAGGGAGGTTTTGGCTTCATGTTCACAAAGACCTAGTGCTTTACAGCCTGCTCTTGGTCAAATAATTTCCTTGTGCCTGTATTTAAACTGGCTCGCAAAACTGATTAAAAAGGAGTATCCCACTGAAAACCAGACATTGTTGGGCTGAGTCCTTCTGGGCAGGTGCCTTACAAAAATCAACTAAAATTAGCAACCCACCATTTAGGGTAAGGAGGAGGTCTTGAATGATGCAAGGATGATAGATGATTTCTTATTTCCATTCTAAATTGTAATATTTTAGTAAATCAATAATGTCATCTGTACAAGCTAGGCCACCGCTATGTTGACTTTGCAGCTGCGCTGCTGTATCAGTTCCCCTTTTTGCTTGCCTCTGTCCCTTCGAACTTTTCATGACCAGACCTGTAGTGGTGGCATTAAGAAATTAAGGAAAAAAATGGAAATGAGTAATGGTAGAATGAATTCCCAGTGTATAATTTATTGGTATTTCTATGGTGTTCAAGGAGTGCCTCATATTTTCAGTAAATTAAATAATTTTTTAAAAGGCAGTGGTAATAGTGTTATTTCTATTTTATCATAAAGTGATTTGCTGCAAGTTGTCTAGGAAGTCCTTGACAGATGATGGAAAAAGTGTTTTGAATTTCTGTCTTGTGCTTAAACCATGCTCTCATCTTTTCTGTGCATCTTCTGAATCTCAGACTGGGAAGGGTAGGAGGGGGCAAGGGTCTTGTTTTCATATCCACCTTGTATTTGTGTGTTCACTGGAATTGCCAAATATTTCTACAGAGAGTTCTGCTGCTTGTATTTAACTACAGGCTTTGGAGTGGTCACACAGCTTCATAATCTATAAATGGGGAATTAACTGTCAAGAACTGTAAATATTTTTCTAAGAGGGAAAAATAAATATGGGTTTAGATGACAGATTTTAATAAGGACATGGTTTTGATTGTGAATAGCTCATTATAATTACATATATTCAGTGGGTTTTTTTTTAAGTTATCTATCTTGTTCGTTCTGACTAAATGTGTTGGCATAAATATGGGCAGTTAGTGTTCTGTGTCATCATTTATCATTTGTATAGCACTGTAACTGTTAATGGTCCTTTATAATGTTACAGAAGTACACCAAACAAGGACCATAACTCTGCTGTCAGGAGCTTATGAACTCGGAACCAAATATTTAGACTGCTTGATGTTATGTTTAGATAAGTCCCTCTTTTATGTTGCTTGTATATTGAATTATCTCACAAAATGCTCAGTAATCTAACCTTGCTGTAGCAGAGCATTTAAACCCTAGTTCTGAGCAGGTGAGTATCCCTAATGACATGCATGCAACTAAATGTTAAGGGTCTGTGCATGTACATGTATGTGCATGATTTTACCTGGTATAGGGCAAAAACATTCAGAACTGTCCCAGAATGAGATCTGGGTCCCAGAGATGATTTGATTTTGATGTTGAATAGAGTTGGGGCAATGCAAAGAATTCTTGTGTGTGAAGGACGAATCTCATGTTGACAGAATCAGTTTTGTCAAGAAGCTCTGTGTGGGTCCTGGCTCCTTTTTTCTCGTGATAAACTTCAGAGACAATGAACCTTTAAATCTGCGTCTCCCCAGCAGTTTCAGTGACTCTGGACAAGAGGGGGAGACCACCTGTTTCTGTACAAGTGACATTTGGTTATTTTATTTGGAGCTAAGTATTCCTGAACCTTGGGGTGTATGGGGGTTCCTTATTTTTCCTTCCCTTCTCACCACTGCTTTCTTTACAAAGACGCCATATGCTTTAAATTTATGGGCTGTTTAGGAATACTTGAGTGCAGGTAGCAGGGTGGGCCAGCTGCAGATTGAGCTCTGGGTGGTGGGAGCCCCAGGCAAGAGGCTGTGATGTGGTGCAGACCCTATGCATAGCAAAGGGCCTGGGGACCTGTGGCACAGGCAGGTGACCGGACACTCAGAGACACGGCAGGAGCTGAGGACCCTCACTTTCCCTGCATTTAGACTGGGAGGGTATAAAAGCCCAGGGTTTCCTTTGTTCGAGGTCCCTCCTCAGAGGCACCCAGCTCGAGCTGTTGTTTTGTTACCGTACCATGATTAAATTATATGAAGGATCCAAACGTCTGGGACTCTGCTATGGGAAACCTGTGGTCAAGCCGTTCAGGAAGCCTTGTCTGACCTGTGGGAGTGGTGTGTGCAGGGAGTCCAGCAGGGCACCCGTCAGCTCAGTGGAGTCACCCGCTGTGCAGGGGCTTTTGTCCCAGCATAGGCAGTGTGAGTGTGACTGCCAGGGCGGCATGGTCTGACAGGAAAGTTTCCTTAACAGGTCTCTAGCCCTGCTTTGCTCTTGTGGCAATATGAGAGTAGAAGGAAAGCAAAACGTTAAAGAAAGAAAGGAAAAAGGCAAGCTACAAAACTTGCAAGCTGATGCTTTGTCAAGCAGCCCAAATATCTTTGTGTCCATCCCCCCTCCCCACACTAGTCTGCTATTCTAGAAATCATCTGAATTCTTAGTATTTCAATTTTTTATCTTTGTCGTGTTGTTACCTCCTGCAAACGTAATTTATTCTAGGGAGGTTATGGTTGTGTGAGGCTGGAGGATTTCAAAGTTCCTTTCAATTGACATCCTTCTGAGACTGGGTACCTACATTCTAAGTGCATTTAGGACAGCAGCAATATTAAGTGTGGTAAAAGACTGCAGGTTTTCATAAGCTTCTTTAGACCTGGCTAACCTAAATTAATTCTGTACCATATGCAAAGTTTGCTATATTGGATGTGCTGAACAGATCCATTAAGAAAGCACCACTAGTAACATCCCTCTGTCATGGAAACAATTCCTCTTGCCTTTTCCCTTCTTACGACCTCATATGTTGTTGCTGTGAAACTGAGACTCCTTAATACATTTCTTTGAGCTGTTTATCTGCAGTACAGGAGGAGGGCCATGAGGATGGTGAAGGGTCTGGAGGGGAAGGCTTATGAGGAACAGCTGAGGTCACTTTTTTTTTCTTGGATTGATAATTGTTTATTCTTTTTTCCCTTGAGAGACGTCCTTTTAACATAAAGTAAGCATTGCTTATTTACTAGCTCAAGTAAAAAAAAAAAAAAAAGAATATTGCCAATAATAAATTTAGTTACCAAGCTATAGGGCTTTAGTTGACAAGGTGATGTTAGGTCATAGGTTAGACTTGATGACCTCAAAGGTCTTTTCCAGCCTAGTTGATTCTGTGATTTTGTGGCAGTCTGTGTTACTGAAAATTTCTCAAGTTATTTAATAAATATAGTACAGCCCAAGTATCTCACTTCCCACACTGATATTAAATCATCAACTAAAGAAGTTAATCTGACCTTCTTTTTTTTGTCAATAACTTTTTTTAATGTAAACCATGCCCCCAAAGTAATTATTCAATAAGGTGATACTGTAGTGATCAGTATGACCCACCTGTGAGGCCAAATGCCTCAGTTCAGATTCATTTTCTACTTGCTGAAGAAGGTGTATTGTTGAAGAAGTTCTGAATCTTAGGAACTGGGTCACACTGCCTGGGATATTTTCCTCATCCAATTTTGTGACTCTTACTCTTGGAAATTTCTCCTAAATTAACAAACTTCAATGTCATCTGTTTTCACATTGGTTTGAATTAAAACCATACAGCATTTTCTCACCCCGTCCCACTTCTCTACCCTGAATAGCCAAACTGCCAAAGACTTCTGCAACCTGAAATTTAAAACAACACTTTGTCTCTTCTCCTCTGAATTTTGGAGCCACCTTATCCATGTACTTTCTATATACCTGACAGGTGGTTGGGTTTTTTCAGATCTCCTTTTGGCTTTGTCCAGCATTTGTGAAATGGAGATCATAATACTGTCTTTTCCCCACGTTTTCTTGTCAGCCCACTTACATAATCTCTTCCAAGTAGGAACTGTCCTTCTTGAAGCCTAAGCAAAGGGGGCTGGCTCCCACTTGTAGCCACCTGATGTAAACTGAGGCATGCAGGTGTTACTGTGGATAATTACAGTAATTTCAAAGATTATTAGGGTTTTGTCCTAAGTTTTCAGCCTTGCAATTGCTGTGGCTTCAATATATACCAGGGGTCAGTAAGGGTTGAGCTCCCAGATTGAAAATGTGATTATTCTTTGGTTTCTGCTTAAGGCTGAAAGCAAGCAGGGTCCTTCCTGCTTCTCCCTTTTTCTTTTAATACTGGGACTTCAACGTTACCCTTAATATTGGATATGGGAAACAGCGAATATTTGACAGTGTGCAAGAAAACATAAATGGTTCACTTCACTTGCTTTTTTTTGACAGTTTCTCAGTATCCTGCAGAATGTAAATTGGCGTCTTTCAGAGGAGCTGATTTGGACTCTCTCAAATCCAGATTCTGACCCATTTATTGACAGTAAATTGTACCTTCCTCTGTTTGAAAAATACATATACTTGATTTAGGAATTATGCCTACAGAGAGATTGCCACTAGCAGTAGTTTTTGACTACTTTTCAGTTGATTTTAGAAAGCTGGTATCACTGAATTCTGGCATGATGCACTTGGAATCCTAAATGGGGGGTGGTTGGTGATGTTTTAAGTAAAACTTTTTTCTCTTAGAAGTAGAAGGTTGTGCAGAGACACATTACCGGGCATTGGGGCTTTACTGATAAGCAAAGACTTCTGTTTACCTGATTCCAGTGACTGTCCACGTGTAGTAGGAAGTAGGGCAGTACCTACATCCAGGGGGACTCAAGCTTGAGCGTAGATTAGTCTTAAAAATTCAAGTTGCAAATAATAAGGAGAAAAATATCAAAACAATTAACAAGATTTTAATTCTTAGCTGAGATGAGCAAGGTACATCAATAATGACTGTTGTGAATGTGATTTATCTACAATGTGTGAATCACTTGCCAACTCTTAATGCTACACAACTGGAAGCAAGACCAAGAGCAGCTTTTAGCATGAGATCATCATTAATTTGATATGAAATATCTTATTTCCCCAATGACATGGCAAAAATTATTCAAAACTTAGTCGGATTCTCTGACATATGTTGTTCTGCTGGTGTATGTATATTATTACTTATTTAGGAGGCGATTGTTTGAGATATCGATACATTGAGTCTATATGTTGACATGCTGAGCTTTAAAAGAACGGGCAATGGAGGACACTAGTTTGGTTTTTTTTTTTTTCTTTTGGTGCCTCTCTGTTCTGCAAAGTCATAAAACCTTAAACTAAGGCAGAGTTTAGAGTCGTCCAAAAGTCACAATTTAACAGCTTCAGGAGGACAAAATACTATGGTAGCATTTAATCTTTCACCTTATTCCTCCCCCTCCAGTGTAAAGGAGCTGTATCCTGTCCCCTCCCCATCCCTACTGTGACCTTCTGCTTCAGGTCCTTGGCCTGTGAGCCACACTGACTCAGTGTCATACTACCAACAAGCCATTTGTATCACCTCCAATTTAAACTCCTTAAGTACCTTATTTTCATTGTTGAATAGTCTGAGGCATCTGCATCTCAGATTAAAGTTCTCTTTTGGACAAGCCCTATGGAACTGGGCTAGCAAAGAAACAAAATGCAAGGCAGCCAGCTGCATCAGTGGTTAATGCAGGTCTGCAAACATGCTTTTAGTTTGTCAGAGGAAGCTGCTGTTTGCTGGCTGTCAAAGCAGATAAATCTGAATTCTTTTAGTTACAGCTTTCCAAGTGTGCTGGTTTGGCCAAATTCTAGTAATATATCCCCTGAGAGAAAACCAGGTTACAACCACCCTTCCCCCCACAGGGTTTGGGAAAAAAGGAAATTTTTCCTCGAAGGAAAGTGAAAGAGATAAAAACTATTCATTTTAACAAACACACAGGAAAAGGATAATGATGCTAAATAATGAAGTAAAATCTCTCGCTATAGAGAGAAACCTGGGAAGATGTCAGAGTCCTTCTGTAGGTGTGGTCTCTCTCCTCCTTGGAGCTGGTCAGTGAGGGGCCCACCCCCTGGGCCTCGGGGAGGAAATTCTCCTGAATGTGTTCTGATGTTGAAACAGTTCAGAAGAGAAGAAGGGAAAAAACCAAAGTCCCAGGAAACAAAGTTCAGCTCTCCGTCTCACGCCAAGAGGTAAAAAAAACCAGCTGGCTGAAGGAAAGCGAGCAGGGTGCTCCCTCTCCGCTACCCGCAGCCCGAGAACGCAGAGAGTGTAATCTCTGTGTCCTTGAGAAGCTGCCTTGGAAAGTTCGTTTGGTTTTTTTTCCTCAAGCTCAGTTTAAAGGCACAGAAAAGGCACAATATTACTTTTTGGGCATAGAGCGTGATAGGGGATACACATGATAGAGTCACCCCAAGACACGAAGAAAAGCACAATTCTTCGCCAGGAGAAAGTGAATGGTGATGTCTTAAAAAAAATTGTCTCTCCTTAAATGTCTGTAACACATTGGGAATCAGGATAAGGTTTAAAACTTGGATCATCCCAAATTCTTAAACTGTTAAAATGAGTAACAGCTTTGAACATTGAGCTGTAGGAGGATGCTGTCAGCTAGACATTAATGGATTCAGGAAGTGCCAGCTGTCCTATAAGGCTACTTCCTCAGTTAGACTGAGGTTTACTGGGATTCTGGTTTCCCTTTACACAGTGTAAAGGTCAGTCTTTCTTGTTGGTGTAAAAGTCATTGAATTATAAGGGGGCAGACTAAGTGTTTAAATAGTTTTATTTTTCTTAATACTAATCTACTTCCGCTATCTGAAACACTGGGGTAACTGCAAATAAAATGTGAGCCGACCTGAAAAAAAATAGAAGACAATTTATTATAAATCCCAAAGACCCTGTCCACAAACTTGATCTAGAAGGAATTAATAACTGAACCAAAATAAGAATAACTACCTGAGTCTCTAATAACTACCTGAGGCTATTTAATTGGTTTAAAACTGTGAGTTTTAAGAATATAAGCAGACTAAACATCTGAAACCTACTCAGAAAGCTGTTACCACTTTTTTTTTTTTCGCTGAAATGTAGGCAAATCCTCTTGAGAGGTGAGCTACATGCAAAAAAGACAGGAAAGTTCAGAAATGGGTAAATAGTTGTTAAACAGCAGTCTCTACAGGTACTATTTAAGGGGAAGCAGATCCCAACAGCATCCTCCTCAAAGGGAAGGGAAAACCAGTCCTGAGAAATTTATCAGTGAGCATATGAAAACTCTGTTGGATAGCTTCTGGCACTGAGGTTTGACCAGACCACTTTTTTGTTCCCATATCTGAGTATGTCTTCTGGGAGGTCTTGGAGCATGCACATTTATCTTGCTGTTTCATCATAGCCCTTGGACAAAGCCATGGCTGGACTCACAGTGAGAATAGCAAAGACAAGCTGACTCTTGTAAACAGGAGAAGGAACCCAAGCAATAATGAAAGGATAAAAATTTCTGGAGTCTTCTTCCTAGAACTAATGTAATTTTTTTTTTTTTTTTAGTATCATGCCGGAGTTGGCTTTTGATGACAAAATTTTCCTAACATCATGTTCTACCAAACACAGTTGTATTTATTCTGTGAAAGACATCAGAAAGACTGTTTTCTTCCACCTGACAAGAGTTTGCAGTGTCATTTCCCAAATGTATCTCAGTGCTCAGCAAAAGTAAACTAGAGGGATTGAATATTTTACAGAAGTAAAAAATTCTCCTGAAATCTGTTGCTTCACTCTTGTCCAGAGAAAGATGGTTTTGGGTTTCTCTTGATGAAAAATCCTTTGTTAATTTTAAAACTCTTCAGATAAGATGGACATGCATCATGATCATCTTTGGCCTAGCAGAAAGCATGGATTCCTTGATTGGTTCAGGAATCATAAATCACATGAGCTTTTATTTAGTTTTAATATAATACTGTGTCTTGATCTGAAATGTGAGCTATAGAAGAGTCGAGCAAGATAAAAAGTAAGCCTCAGATTGGTTTGATGAACTAATTCCTGGAGACCTATGAGTATTTTATACAGTAACATTCAACTTGCAGAGCAGGTATTTTTGTCTCCCTGCATGATGGCGCGCACACCTCTTGTGGTTCTGCTGCATGGCAGAAGGGGAAGGCTCAAAGAACAAATAGTGGTGGACCTCCAACACCTTTTTCTCTAAGAATAGGTCTGCTCTGAAAGCTGAGAGTGTGGGATGAGCTCACAGCCACAAGCAGTTTATACCCAAGCTGAAAGATTGGTGTCTGATAATGATTTCAAAACCATCTCCTTGCCATTTTCTCTTGTGATCCAGCTCACAAGTTCCTGCATGGGGGCACTGCAGTAGCTGGCAGAGAGTAATTTCAGCACTCTCTGCAACACCTTAAGCCGTCTTCTGTTCACAGCTTGGTGTGAGTCTGTTAGTGAGAGTTTTAATGGGCTAGTTACTGGGCAGCAAGGTTTTCTTATGTAATCCACTAAGCAGGTATGAAGTTTTTATTAAAAATGCTGCAAGGTCCTTTCAAAATAAAGCCAAGTGAATTGCCAGCAAAACTGTTTCCTGTGGATCTGTGAAGGAATTCATTTGGTCCGGAGCAACTCATATTCATTTCCCTTCCTTTTTTTAAGATATATTGAATGGTCAGATGCATTATGTAAATTAATAAATTATCCATCCCGTCTGGCTATAAAACTATTCTAGTGGAGCCCTCAGAAAAATTGAAGCACATCAATACCGCATGTTTTAGGCCTCCTACGTAGAAATAGCACATGATGGTTATGTATCAATGGCCCTCCAGTACTAGTTACACAGTGATTTTCAGCAAGAGAGCTCTAATGGTTCAAGAGATGCAGTCATCTAAAAATAAATCAGCCTCTCCCAAAGTGCCCACAGCAGCACATCATAATCAAAGTTGATTACATTTGCACCCTGCATCAAATGGATGTATCAGAGTGCACCAAATCACAGAGACCTAATGGTTCACACCTGGTAGATAGCTATTTGACATTTCACACTATTAATCTAAGTGTTCCTGAGGCATGAGATTCATAATACCGGGCTCCACTGTAGTGTATTAAAGAGCTATCGCAGCTAAGGCACATCACCCTGGCCATTGACTTCTTTTGTTCTAGCAGAATCTTCTTCCGTCATAGATCGTAATAAAGACTTTGTTCTGTCTGTAGAGTGTTTGCCTCCCTATAAAGACAGCAATGTAACCTTTTATCTTTGCTGTTTCCTGTACCATCCTGACCAGAATGACCTTCAATCCAGTTGGCCCAAGTCTGTAGATTTAAGTGACAGCTTAAACACCATCCTTTCTCTCTAGGCATGTACATAGATTGCGGTCAAAACTTTGCAGTTGGGTTTTCTCCTCTTCCTCTTTTTAGAAAGGGTGTCCGTGTGTACATGTGTTTTACTTTTCCTGCATGTAAGAGGTGAGATCCGGTCTTTTAATTTTTGTCTGTACCTGTAATTCTGCCAATAGATCTGTTGTCTTCTATCATGTGTTTCTTATGCTTGTTGCAAAAAACAGGTAGTAAACTGGCTTAGCCCACAACCTCAGTCTTGTTTAAAACCATTTGTTGTGGCCAATCCTTTTTTCCATGATGCTTTTTTTTTCTCATAATAGTTCATGTTCTTTATGATTTTAACCTTTCCACTGATTTTTTTTAAAGTTTAACCATCAATAATTTGGCCGTAGCAAGCTGATTAGGAGAAAGATGAGAAATCTTCTAATTATGTGGGATGTATGGCCTTTATAGCTTTGAAAAAGTCTTTGAAAGTTATTAAAATAAAAAAAAAAGTACCTAATAGAAGCTCAATCAACACTCCTTCAGTTGCCTAAAATGGACTTATTTTTAATCTGAAGACATGTACAATATTAGGGGCTTTAGTGGTAGGCATTCTCTCTACCCTGCTGTCCCTCATGTACCGTGATATCTGGTATCTTGAGATGTTTTGCAGGATGCTTTGGAGGCCACCTTTTATATCTTTTCTAGTCTCCTGCAGATTATTGCATAGTTTTTCTGTATTATGAATATTCATAATATCTATTTCAAATGCGTAGGACTACTTTGCCATGACAGTATTATTCCAAGGCTTTGGTGCTGCTAATCTATGTTCAGATTCATCAGGAACATAGTCCAAACAGGTGTAAAAATCTTTGTCACATTTACTATTGGCTAGCAAGTACTGCAACAAAAATCATAGATACGTTTAACTATTACCTGAGGAACTTGTCTTGATCTTTCCAGAGATATTGCCATTGATGTAAAAGAGAATTTTTTATGAAAAAGGGGATGAGTGTGGGCCTTAGATGACAGAGTTATGTGTGCAATCTAGGAGCTCAAGTTCAACTGACTCATAGGTAGTGGATAGGTAATTTGGGGATGGTGCACACATTCCTTGCAAAGGATTAGTCTCTTCATTAGAATTCAGCACAGTGATTTCCTGGCCCATATTTGATTGACAAAGCACATACAAAGACCTTCTAAAGCTTTTGTAAGAAATAAACAATGTCCTGAGGCCAAATTCCTTGTCAGTAGTCTTGAATTTTAGCAAGCAAGCAATTTATCATGTTCAGCCCACACAGGTGACAAATCAGTCTTGCAGATACTATTGTACAAAAGCAGGAAATTGTAAAACTGTGGGTTTATTTTTTTCTTAACTCCTTCAAGGGAAGGACAGCAGCTAGATTTCTGGTATGGGATTGCTTTCTATTTTTCGAAGCATCAGCCTGCCCAGGAATTTTATATATTCATGTTTCATGAGTATTACCAAACTCCTGCTGTTTACTTCCAGAGTCTGGTCAGAACAACAGGACTTCACTGCCATGGTGAATAACACAATAATGGATATATGTGAAAACCAAAATTAAAGGTAACAAGACGCATAAGGAGGTAGAAGCCCCATTTATTTCAGGCAGCATTGCTGAGTGGATATTTTCTGTTCTGCATTTCTACTTTTCAATTACTGATGATGTGGGAACTCATATATTATTATGGGACAATTTTGTTTTGTTTCCACTTCTTTGCAAGTAGGGAAAGGCTATACCACAGGTAGAAGGAGATAACTGTTCGTAATTCGAATTTGTACTCTCAACACTGAGTTTTTCAGATTTACTTTATGCCTGATCTCTGAGGGGAAGAATCAAAATTGATTGCCTTGAAGAAAAGAGAGTGGAGTACTATTGTTCTCCAGATCTCATAGTTTAAAAAGCTGGCATATTAAAGGACAGCAAAAGGAGGCATGTAAGAGTATTGTTTGTTGTGGGTTTTTTTGGTTTGTTTTTTGGGGTTTTTTGTTTGGTTTTTTGGGGTGTTTTTGTTGTTTGTTTTTTTTTTAAATTATTGTTCAAATCTAGGAATACGGAGGAAATAAATTTTATTAAATACTCTGCATGAAGAGGGTAGGGTGGCTGTAGAGACCTTGGGAAAAGCATGGTGCACAGAGCAGAGCTTGCAGGATTAAGTTTTAGGGACAGCTGTTAGTACAGGTTGTATAAAAACATTGACATTCCTCCTCACTCCACCCTCAAACCAATATTGGAATTAGTTATTAACAGAAAATAGGTATACCTTTAAGTGGCTACATAATTTTTGATTCAAACTTTATCCAAATAATGACTAGGGAGTGATCCACAGTGAAAAGATTAACCCTTGTAGTAAATTCTTCTATAAAATATGTTAGATTCTCTAGTAAAAAGATATATCCTCAATATAAAGAAACCTCATATCATGTATGACAAAAGTTCTTTCAAACACCACCTGGGGCACTGGTAAAAAAGTACTATTGATACAAGTAGCTTGGATTTTAGAATTGTTTAAAATCTTCAGGCTCCCCAAGCAGGTGATAAGAGTTGCTTTCCCTGGAATTGTTCAAAAACCAAGTAGACATAGCACTCCACAATATTGTTTAGTGGCAATGGTGATATTGGTCAGAGTTGACTTGTTGATCTTAGAGGTCTTTTCCAGCCCTAATGACTCTGTGATTCTGTATTCAAAACTCTTAAGTTGTGATAGACATAGATATAGATACCCCATCTGTTGGTATTTTTATTTCTGCTAGTATTTGAAGGTAAAAGAAGGTTAAACTTGGAATGAAACTACATACACTGGCACAGAAAAGGTTTGCCAAAACCAACAGCTGTTGGGTAGGATTCATAGGATTGACGATTAACAAAAACAAATAATTCTAAATTGGGAAACGTTCTCTCTATAACAGTGAGATTCTTAAAGGAAAAAGTGATTCTTAGTAGCTACCATTTATTTCCAAACGGAAATGAAAAATAAAGTTTTTAGTTAGCCTATCCAAATTCTAATGGAAATAATTAGGTGTTAAATGAAAAACACCTCAGAAGATCGTTTAGGAGAATGTATGAAATAATTAAGGTTTGTTTTGTTTTGCTTTCCTTGAGGAAAAAGCTGCTGCTAAAAGTATTGATTGAAAGAATGATTACTTGGAAAGTAAACAGGTTTGGGTTTTTTTGAAAGGAAACAATGTTAATCTCCTTAATCTACAAGGAATGAAGTAATAAACTCCTAAATAAGCAGGAAACTGTTGGAAAGTCACTCTTAATTATTCTTCCTAAAGAGTTTCTAATTCTAACTACTCTTTGTAGTTCTAGAGTAATGTGCATTACTTTTTGTCCTTTACTTCAACTATCTGTAGTTTAATCTCTCAAACTGTAATGCTCCTGGATTCTTTAAGCAGTCCTTGATTAAAACAATTCCTGGTAGTCTTTTAATTCTCAAAGTGTAGGTAGCTGAGATGACAGAAATCTGGTTTTAAAGAAATTTTAATTGATCAGTGTGGTTTTGAAAAGGCAGATGGGATCCATAGTCATTTTAGTTTAGGCTAATTGAGTTGTAAATGTTGTGTGGTATTATCTGCAACATATGCAGAGCTTTCTGTGACCAGTGCTGTTCCTTGAGCAATTATGTTCTCTAGAATCTAGTGCCTCTTAAGCTTTTTCTCTTTTCACTAGACAGTGATGAACATGGAACATATTGCTCATTTTAGGATGTCTTTAAAGAATGACAGTAACATGTCGGAGTTACAACCTGAAAGCACCATAAATGTGTTTAGAGAAGAGTATACTCATCCAGACATATTACAACACCTTAGTAAGTTGAATTCAAATGGAAATTCCTCATGCCAAGAGTCCTTGGCATGTGGCCCGCTCACAATTGTATCATGTAGACGAGAAAGCATTTGGCCACAAGAAAAATTGTGTTTAAAAAATATTTTATTCAGCTGCACTTTGAGAGATGTTGGGATAATCTACTTTATTATTTGGAGATGTTCCACTACAGATTTTCACAGAACCACTGTATTTTGATAAAACTTTTATCAAAACATATCCTGGCACAGTAATGGTGTGTATGTAGAATAGAGCAGAAGGAGCTCCTCTGAAACAGTTGCACAGCTTCAAAGAGGGTGCCAGCTTGAGCAAAGGTCTTCATTTAGACTGTGATACAACTGTCATGGATCTGTTCTTCCAGAAACCTTTCCTCTGAAAGGAAGCAAAATATTATCCCTATGTGAAAATATTTAGAAACTAAAGAGGTCTCTATTGTACTTCAAGGTTAATATATTTTTATTTATATTGGTATTGAGTTAAATGGCTACTTCATGTTTATAGTCTGTTCCTTCTCTCAAGTTTCTGAGACAAATAGATGCTTGCTGGTTAAGATGTCAGTAAATGATTTAGACACAATTGCAGAGAGTATTGTAGACTTGTAATTAAAAGTCAGACTCTCTTGAAAAATCCAACTATTTCAGTAGTGTAACTGAATACCAGATCATTTGCCTGGATACTGCAAATAGGGGAAGAACTGAGGGAACTGTATTTGATCTTAAATGCTAATGCTTTTTGTTTGGTTTTGGGGGTGGTTTTGGGTTTTTTCCCTTTAATTTAAACAAGCTAAAATATATTTTTTCTGTTCTAATAGTTGAACTTGGAACTCAAGGTATAAGTAACTGTTCATTTAAAACCAAACTTTTGATACAATTTAAGTAATAACTCAGAAGTTCTTAAGTCTAGATGGACTTAAATTGAAAACTTAAAAAATTAGATATGCCACTGGAATTTTTTTTAATATTCTTTATTAGATTGTACTCAAGGCTTCAGAGTTTATTTGCCTCATAGCTGATGTGTTTCCAGAGGTGTTAGACTTGAGCTATTAATTTTACATTAATGTTGTTTCATGCCTGCACTGCTGATTTATTTTAACTCTGCATTGTTCTTTGAAACTTAGTAAAGAGTAAGAGTGAGTAAACAGAGCTAAAACCTACACTGCCTTCTGCCTGTTTTCCCATTCCTTCTCCCGTTTTGCTGCCCAGACTTCTGTGCAAGGGTCTTCTAGTCTAATCATATGCAAAGGACTGATAGCTCTTGCTCTATTACTTTTTACTTTTTGGTGTCTAGTGTTTCTTTTATCTAAAAAGAACTGTAACTAAACTTACAATAACATAAAAATCAAGCCTATTAGTCTTACGTCTCATAAGAGAGATTAAAAATTGTCAGCTAGCTTCCCTAGAAGTAAGAGCTTAAGGAAGGACTTGGCCAGTTCAGATAACTCAAATAATCCAGTTTTCGTGTGAACTCAAGAAAACTGTGTTTAGGTCAGTTCATGGTATTAAAGGTGGAAACGCCTCCCAGGAGTCTTACTGTCCTTCAGCTGTTTGGGCTAGCAGTAGCCACAACTCGATTACCAGGGAAACCATCACGGCTGTGGGCATTCTAACTCCCTTTGATGAGAGGCAAAGGGGGATGGCAAATTCCTTTACTCAGTCTTTGGTACCTGTATAAGTGATGAAGCCCTTTACATTTTCAAGGTGAAATGTGTATTTGTTCATTTGGAAACTTCTGCCTTTTTCTTCTTCCCCGCCCCTGTTCCATAAATGAAATGAGGAGTTTGGTCTTTGAATTTGCAGTCCATGATTTTTTAATGGAGAAACTCATTCTCCTGTGTCTTCTTTTTTGTATTGTTTCAGAGAGTTTGTAGACTAGAATTCATTCTTTGTGCTGCCTGTAGTTACAGTGGGTTTTTGAAAATTTTATTTCTCTAAAATAGAAATATATAAAAGACCAAGACACAGTTTTAGGGTCTAGAATCTAGGTCTACTAGGACCGTGCCTCAGTCCAGCTCTTTTCTTTCCTAAGATAAACTATTGCATCTTCAAATGAGGTTTTTATGATGCCACTTCAAATAAATGTGAATGGAGAGCAACAAACCAACATCAGAATCTAATCACACTTGTATCATCCATTCCATACAACAAAAGGCTGTCTTTCAAGTTAAAATTACATTCCTTATCAGCTAATTTGGCTGTGGCAATGTTCCACTGTTTTTAAGATGCTATAACTAGCATTAGTCTTCATTTCTGATCATGACAGCTAATAGCTGGCAGGGAGTTGTGCATGTTTCTTAATGGAAATGCAATTAACACTCAAGGGCAAGGTTTCTTTAAAAAGTTAAAGAAAATAATGAGTAATGAATGGCAGCAGTGTAGCACACATTTCATGTTTTCTCTTTCTAAAGAAGGATGGAATTTCATTTTCTGGCACTTATTTGGAACAGAAAAGCTCTTCAATGAATCTTGAAAGAGAATATATAAAAGATCGTTGCATTCAAGAAATAACCAACTGGATAAGAAATGTAGCTTAACATGAATTAACCGCAGGTGGTGGAAGGCTCGCTGACAGCACCTTGACTTAATATAATCAATAGTAACACAGTTTTACAGGTTTGGCAGTTGTCATTAAGACTGGACACTGAAAGGCTGGATTCTGAGAATGGCTTCTGCAGTCAACAGTCCACAAATACACACATTGCTGAGGTCTAAGACAGTACATAGAATAAATATTGTTGCATGAAGCACTGTATGACAACCAAGAAATTAGAAGAGCATAAACATGTACTTAACTATATTCAGGAATAAATGGTAGAAATGTTTTAACTTAGGAGGAGGCTTACTTACTATATTTTTACAAGCTGTATTACAAAAGATTTTATTTCTTTTAAAATGAATACAAATATTTGAAGAACACATTGACAGTTTCCAATATTGAGAAAGAGAGTGTGTAGGTAAAAGGAAAAGAAAATGTTAGGTAGTGCTGAAGTTAGATAAAAATGAAATAAAAGGTTCTGTGATCAGAATAAAAGGTGCGTGCCATAGTATAGCTTTTATTTTCTTCTTTTTGACATCCGTCTTTAACTACTAATCTGCAGTGGGTGTTCATAGAGCAATTTCCCTAATCACTAGCCTATTTGAAATATTTTTCCCCTGCTCATGCTTCAAGGTCTTGGGGGGTTTTCTTTGTGTTTGTCTTCTCTTTTTTGGGGGGTACTCCCCTGCTTCAGACCTTGCACTTGCTCATGTTTGCTTTATCATCTTGTCACATTGGAGCTCTTTCAGATCACCTTGTACCTAAAAATGAACAAAAGCATTCTCAATACTGAGACGTGTGTTACTCTATTGTCTGCTTTCCTCCTTTGGAGTAAGTTGCTCAACTATTCACATTTTTCTAGTGTTTTCCTTGTACATGTCTCTTGTTTGATGATTGTCTGTATAGCTCGTGCTTTAGACTGGCTCTTTTAAACATAAACGGGGATTAAATGAGTAAGAAGTTTTTTTGATGTTTTTTGGAGTTCTGAAATATATATTATTTACTTTCTCTGGCTGAAAATGAGGCTAATAGGAAGGACAAGGAAAGTTTGTCCCATTCTTTGTTTATCTGTATATATTTCAGAGACGTAAGGTCAGAGAAAATACCTAATTATACTTTTCAGGTCACCCAGAACAGTAAGAACATCCTAACAGTCACTACCTTTTAGAGTTACTATCACAGCCCTAATAATTGACAAATAGGGCTATGCATGACTAATGTATAACTAAGCATAGCGGAGTATGTTTAGTGCCAATCACTTCTGAGGACCATTATTTTTATTATAATTATTTGGAGTAGAAATTATAAACTCAATTATTCCAGGTAAACTGGTTTTAGAGTGTCCCTGCTAGAGGGTAGATGTTTGTTCAGCTTGGCACTGTATCCTCTGTCAGTGAGGAAACATTCAAATGATATTGTTTCCCTCCCTTGGTGTAGAGACACACATGTCCATGCAAATAAATGCAAAACAGAACAACCAGAGACTCTCAGCATTACATTTTTTTGTTTTCAAAACGGTGTATCTTCCTCACACTTCCACTCATTCTCTGCTTAGATCCTGCATGTTGTTGATCTTAAAGCATTTTACAGACATTCCACATGTGTAGGGATCATAAATGCCACTTGTCCATGTGAAACAGATTCACACTGGAAAATACATTTAAGGTCATTCTTCTGTCTCGGATAATCTAGTCTTTGCTGCCGAAATGAGCAATATGTATGGTCCTGGGTGCTGTGCAGGGCCATGCCCCAGGGCCTCCATATCTGGGAGTTTTTTATGGGGAGAAAAAAAGAGGGTTTCATTTTTCGTACTACCATCCCAGCTGTGTGAAGCTGGGAGCTTGATGTATTGGCCAACATAGAAACTCCTCTGGTGGACCTGCACATGGAGAGGTCTGACAGAAACTTAGGTCTGAGAACCAAGTCCTTTCCCACTGCTCTGTGATGAGACATTCATAAATAGATAGTAATCATTCGTAATCATTTCAGAACATAGAAAGGATCCTCAGAATTTCTGCAGAAAAAGTAAAAGTTCTCACCACCTCAATTTTTCACCCAAAATGAGTTAGCAATAAGTTTGAGCCAAATGTCAAATCATCTTTTAGTGTCACATTTATTCTTTTGAGTAGTAAGCAGTTTTAAAAATTTATGTTCTTGTTGAAAAAGAAATAAGTAGAATATCTAATAGAGTTGCTACTCAGATATTTATGCTCTAGGAAGTTGAATGTTGTTCAACTGGATTAATTTTTGTGCTGCAGAAGTAGTGTCAATTCAATGGGGGGGAAGCCAAACCCAAGCAAAACAGAACAAAGCAAATATATAGGTACCAAACTGGCATCTTTGAGATTTTTACTAGTCCTTGGCTATGCATTCTGTAAGTACACATGTTCATTCACATGGATATAGCACTGGGGGACAGTGTTTCTTATCCCCTAATTTGTTTACATAAAGTGTTATTTGCTCAGAATGTGGATGGAACAAGGCCAAGAGCTCAGTCTGATCTTCAAACAGTTCTGTTGGTGAAATTGCAGGGATTTAAGTTCAACATTCCTTAGTTATACATATGTTGTTGTGAACAGACCAGTATCTCTTTCCAAGAAGCTCAGAGATGAGTTTAGTATCCTGTGTAAGAGTTTCTGCAGTCGTATTGCAGAATTTTAGTAGAAGAGGTGTTTTGAGAAAAAAAAAAAAAAGGGGGAGAGAAAGAAATTAATTTTATAAAACTTACCAAGAATAGTATGCTGTAACCACCTCTTGGATTTTCAGTGTATTTTAGTTTTAATTCTGGTTTTAATGGTTTTAATTCTGATTTTGTCCTTAACAAGAAATGAGGAGATGGCAGTATGAAATACCTGGCTACTAATTAATTACTAAATAAATAAATATATTTATGCTCCTTAAGAATCTTACCCTAGAAATTGTTCCCGTTCCTACACTACCGATTCAAAGGGTACAGTAAGAGAGATCGTAAATCCTGTTGTGCTCACCACGTGTTTACAAAAGTCACTAAGAATGGCAGCACTGAAAAATAAAAGTTTGCAAATTGCCTCTGCTCTACAGTGGATAAACATGTTTGGTGCCTTTATTTACTTTGACGCTAAGAGATTAAATTAAAAGAGAAATGGAGGAGGGGGGAAAAGCAGCAGTATAATTCCAGTATAAATAATTTCTGTATTAATAGTAAAAATGAATTGCATTTACACTAGGAAGTTAATGGTATAAACTTTTTCATTTAAGTTATTTAAATATTTTTATTCCAGACTTAAGAAGTCAGGATTTGACTTCTGTGGCATCATTCAGTAGAGTATGTTAATTATTTTGAGGACTCTTCAATCTGTCTGTAGTTTCCCTGATGTGTGTAATTCCTCTTGACCCACAGGTTCTCCTTAATCCTGTTCTTCAGAATGACTCTGATAGGTCACTTACACTCCGTTTCACAAGGAGGACATCTGAAGTAAAAGGCAGATAGTTGACGTCTGAAAATTGAGAATTCAGTTTTACACTTGGACCTTAGATGCAGTGATTCATTGGCCTTGCCATCTTCCTATAATTACTGAAGAAGTTCTGTCTGTATGTCTTTCATCGTTGGGTAAAATAAACTGTTGTGGCAAGCTTTTTCGTAGTTTATAATTCATTTAGACATGTAGGTGAAGTTGGATAAAACTTAGTGTTTCAGGGGAACAGAAGGCCAGTGCCTGCCACGGAAGCTACCCAGGGGAAAGCTCTGAGGAGCTGCAGTGCCAGTTCTTATCCATGGCACCAGTGGCTGCAACACAGATGTGGCACTGCTGTTCTGAGATTCAGCAAGTTCCACAAAATAGTCTTACTGTTATTTTCAGAGCAACATGCACAAAGCTGAGATGTATTAAAGACTGAGGCACTCTATTCTGCTAAGACAAATACTCAACAGAGTATAACAGTAGTAAACAGTAGTCATTTATTACTAGTTTTGAAGACATAATTTGCAATAAACCCCCATTTCTTGAGGAAAACATACGTAGCAGCTTTTTTGTCAGAACACAGTTTAAATGAGTAATAGTTTAATGTAACTTACGAATGTTAGCACTTGCAGTCAAGAGTTATATTTTTAAATAATCATTTTTTTCCCCTAATTCCCAGAAAATAAGAAGAGATGCTCCTAAATGTTGTCAGAATGCTTTTAGAACATGCAATTCATCATGTGCATGAAAATGAAAATTGGTTTTATGAAATAGTGTAGACAAAAATAAAAGGCATACATTAACTTGTCTTCTGATATATTGGCTATATTATTATACCATGCATCTTTAGTACTTGACCTTACATGTCACTAATGTAATGCACGTTTTATGATACAGTTACACTGAATGCTCTTTGTGAATACTGCACTACATCCCAAGGTTAAGATAAAGATAAGATGCATTAAAACAATATCTCTGACACTATTAATAAAGAAAATCAATCATTCTGCCGCTTCCTGTTCCCTTGCTTGCAATTTCAAGATCCGCAGCTTCCAATAATTATTTTGCCAGCTCTACTGGTGTGGTTGCTGCACAGAAACTCTTCTAGGCTTGTTTCCCATGAAAGGCTTTGACAACATTAGTGATGAAACGCTAATGGTCTTTTTTATTTGAACATATTGCTGTGCTGAATACATGAAAGGATTGTGATTGGGGGTTGTTTTTGTTTTGTGGTGTGTATACATATGCTCTGTTTCTATTTACATTGCTAGACTCAGCTGCTCTGACTTAATCGATGATGCAGTTTCTTTGAAGTGACTGCTGCCAGGTGTATTCATCTGAGATGTACGGTAAGTGTTGGGGGGGTTTAATTGCAGCAGAGAAGGGCAAGGCAATAGAAGTAATCATCCAAAAGATGGAAGAAAAATAATGTAAGTGAAATATAAGAAATTGAAACAAACAAAAGAGAAGTAGCATAAAATTCAGAAAGAGGATATGATGCACTAAAGCTAGCTGCTATTTAAACAGCATAGCAATAGCTGTTGATGAAGAAACAGTATTTCAAAGGAGGAAAATTTAGCTGCTGTTCAGTGAAAACAATGGGAAAAATGCTGGAAAGCATATTTTGTTTATTTTGATAAAGTTAGGCCCAGCAAGACACTTGAAAAATGAAATTTAAGTACTTAATTCTGGACTTACTCCCTTCGTGTAGGAGAATGGTGCCATGCAATGGTAGGTTGTCCTTGTACAAGAGAGAGCAGAAGCACGGTAGCCATCAAATGTGGCAAAAGATTTCATACCAAATAGGATAAATCTAGAAATATTACATGGTCCTGGAAGTGCTGGAGTTTCTAGACACTACAATTTAAATAATGTATTAGAGACATCCTGTAAGTACACAGCACAAAGTCCAGTGGGAATGAATGACCTCAAACTGATCTGATGTAGCCACATAATTCAGGCATATCTTCAGTGATGACATGTGGCAGTGCAAAATCAAACTTACTTCCAGAACTACCATTTGCAGCTGGCCTCTCTGAGAAATGCCTTGTGCAAGGACAAAATGCTGTTACAAATCTGCTTCTAGAGGTATCGCTGGAATGAATAAACTGGAATTCCAACTGTTCACTGATAATAACACAAAAAGATCTGCCAGAAAAATGTAGTCTGGGCAAAACAGGCAGAAATGTTCTCTGGAAATACCTCAAAATTTTCCAGCAGCAATAAGAAACCTGAAGCAAAGTGTAGGGAGAGTCTCAGGATGTCAGCATGTCGAGCTTTACCATGTCTCATGCAATAAAGCTACAACAATATGTTTATAAATATTTATTAGCATGTATGTCTGCACATACTTTGCATCCATTTATTAAATCATTTAGTTCTGTTTACTGCAAACCAGTTTTTTTCATCACCACTTTTTTATGAGATGGAGATCATCCATCACGCAACAATATAGTTTTTGAACACTTACCTCTGTCATTCTACGTGCTGGTTTGTGACATCACTGCTCTGTTCACTATTCTGCTGCAGGAGTTATTTTAGGGTGAATCTCTTTTCTTTTACTGCTGATAAAACACATTTAGAGAGCTTGTTAGCAAAGACCTTCAGAACAGGGCCAAAGTCATCTCTTCATTCAGGTTTTTTGTAGGTTCCAGCCCTGTCTAAAACCTCCATGTGCCTTTATTTCTGATTGCTTAACTCTGAATTCCAGCTTCAGACATCCACACTAGGTGTTGATGACAGCAGAGGGCTTTTTGTGGGTTTTTTTGCTAACAAGTTGAACTCCAGCCATTGCACTGTAAGTGCTAATTGGCTGGTTGTCCTCTCGTAGCATTGTGCAATAAACTTTAAGCAAACTGTAAGTTCACACAGAATGCAGTCCAAACCCATAGCTGTCAAAATGTGTTGAAATGTCTTGTTTCAATGTTTTTGCTAAAATATTCTGAAGAGGATGAAGTATTGTTATAGGCATTTGTTTTACAAATATTTCCCTAAAGGAGCAACTATACTGCAACTTTTTATTACCATGAAGTTTAACAAAGAACTCAGATTTCTTTCCATGTCATGAAATGTTACGAATGATGAGGGTATGCTGTATTCTGTCTTTCTGTATTGTAATGTTCATTTTTACTTGGCACTACATACAAAATGGCAAATTGAGCAGAAAATTGGTGGGTTTTCTTTTGGTGTTTTTTTTAAGGATCAATCAGAAAGTAGAACTTTCTCCATTTCAGATTGTCAAGTAATTAACAAAGTAACAGAGTACAGGATGAAGAAAATTTCAGTGAAGCCTTAGTGCTCTGTATGTTGAGTTTTTTGTCTCAGGTGCTCCTGTGAGAACAGGCTCACCTAGAAACATTTGTGCTCGTTTAGAATTTCTGTTAAACAACTTGATACTTTCAAAAGTATTTCATATGCTGAATATGTTGTATATGAAAAAAAATCATTGTTTTTTCAATATATTAAAGTAGGAGCCCATTAAGGGGACACTGAAGGCATAGTCTGCATTATTCCTCTCTATTTTGTGGATAAAGTACAATATTCCTTAATGCAGACAGGAAAGTCCATTTTGCAAGTGCTAAATGTATCTAGAGAGAGGAAATTACTCTAAAAATATTTTGGAGTAAGTGCATTTGTTCATTGAAATCACATTGTACACAATGTAAGAAAACTTGTAACTGAAACAAAACCAAAAAAAATATGCCAGAAAGAAGGGAATCTGCTGGACTTGTAGTTGTACAAGTGAGCCTATATTTTATCACCCACGAAATTGCAAATAAAGCATCTCTTCACCTTGCTAGTAGCTTTCCTCCTTTTGATATCCCAGCACATTTTATGCTTGCAAGTGCTGAGATGATGTTGCAATGTTTGTTCATGCTGATGACAGCAAATACTCAATTCTGCCATTTTTCTGCATGGTTTGGGTTTACAATCTAGTAAAAATTCAACTGGATATAGATTTCTCCCAGCTTTAGTGGACTACTCGCTGAGTAGTTATGAGAAAATGTTTTGTTCTGCTGTACTGGATCAAAACCTTTGTGCTGAACAAGTTTCAGTTGAATTGCATGAAGGCTTTTTCATAAAGTAATATAGCTGTTAATCAAGAGAGTGAGAAACTGGATTTTGGATGTTTTTTGGATTTTTTTTTAGCTCAGTGATGTTAATACAAGTCTATACTGACATATGGTATTTTTACTTCAGAAGAGTTCCTTATGTGCACTTAAAAGTATCTTTTTAAAAATATTGCCTTTGAAAATTTTATGTTTCTCCACTCTCTCATGAACTCTGAAAACAGAGAAACTTTCTTTAAAAGTATTAAAAATTACTCCTTACAGCACTTGTATATCCCCATGAATGTTTCAGATCTTATGCCTTGTACATTGATTTGACTTCTTTGCTTTCTGTAAGTGAATTAAAAAAGATAGAAGCCATACTCTTAAAAATGAACAATAATTAAAAAAAAAAAAGTTTTTAAGTGAAGGTATGTCCAATAAACACGTTCATGTAAAACACCACAGCTTTACTTACAGATGCAGTGTGACCCCAGACATCTATTGAACATCAAATTAACTTCAGTAAGTTTATTAAGCTGCGTGACACTGGCACACACCAACCTTCATGAAAGCTTAATCTTGATTGCTGCCAGTGAAGTCAAGAACAGGGGAACAGTCTTCAAGGATGCAAGGTCAGGCTTTTAAAGCAGAAGTGACCTTGCCAGATGTACAAATCAGGAATCTTTCAAGTGTAGTAATGTCTTTGTTTTATGGCATTTTTATCTTCTAACTCACAGACTGCACTGAAGCATGATGTGCCAGTGACTGCTGAGTCAGGGCAAGACAATAGGTAAAAACTTTAGATACATAAAAATCATTCTGATTAGGAAGATTTTTCTGCTAAACTTGTTTTATAGCAAGACAGACCTGGCTAGGGTGTAAGGGCATGTGAGGTTGCAGTGGCATGGAAGGAAGAAGGGGAGCTGAAGAGCTTGGAAGCAGGTGGGCCCCCAGCATTGCAACCTTCCTCACGAGGAAATTTGCTTTCCTGCCATCCTAAGGTGAACCCAGATGCTTCAGGCTCCTTAGTGTCCTACAGATATAAATGCTCACCACAGAAATGGTGGATTATGTACAGACTTCCATGTCCCACAGTTTCTCTGCAAAATACTGTTGAGAAAAAAGAGTAATGAGAGGAGTGTGGGGATTAGTGGGATGCTAGGAACAAGAACACAACAAAATCCAACCTAAGTTGGAGAAAGGTAAAACAGAGCTTTTGAGTACTTTTATTTTCCCTCGAATTTCATATTTACGAACATGAACCACAAACTGAGAAGATGAATGAACTGTTGCTCTTGTCTTTCTTGTTGGTACCTAAAAAAAAAGGGTGTGACATGTTTTTGAGGGAAGACTTTGAGATACACAGTGACTGCTGTTATTAATGTTGAACCGTGTATCCTAAGATTCAGAAGCGTTTTCATTTCTGTTTGTATCCTTGTGGCTGCCGTCAACATGTAAAATGCATCGCTACCCTCAGGCTAAAGTCAGATATATGTCAACTCCAATGGGAGCTGCAAGCTTGTGGAATGACATTATGTTTGAGAAAAGAATAAGAAAATTGATATCCTAAATGGACACTAGCTATTTCCTGAAAGAGACAATCACTGTTTCACTCATGCCACGTGTTTTCAAAGGATCTCCTTGAATTTAAAATCTAGTACTTTAAAAGGATTTTCTTTGATTACATATTAAAATCAGCAATATGTTATAGATAAGAATTTTTAAAATGGTAGATGATTTGAGATGATTAATTCTTTGTTTCTTGAGACACCTCAAAGAAGCATATTTTCAGAAATGTCTTCGTGTGCCATGAAAGACAAATCGTGTTACCTCAAGAGCTGCAACCTGGGGAGGCAAAAACACCAGGGCACCATTGAAAATCCTATAAACTACCAGAAGCATTAGGACAGCTTGAGAATAGCAACTTACCACAGCACAAACGTTTTGCAACCACTCACAGTCATGTAACAACAGAACAACATTAGAAAAAGCAAATTCTCAATTAAATATAGCATCCAAAACAGGGTAATTTTTTCAGAGAAGAAATCTTTGCTCTATGTGACTTGTTCTTTTTGAAAAATTCAACTACATAAATACTGAAGTGGATTATAAATTCCCTAAGGAAAAATTAATACAGTAGCAGCTCTTCCGCAGCTTACATTCAGACTGATAAAATATATTTTTCCTTCTGCTTCTTTTTATTGTCCAATGTAACATTCTAAAATAACTCTCTTAAAATAATTTTATTTTACAGTGTCTGTGAATGTCTTGTTGCCCTCACATGGCCCCTGCAGCCAGATTTGGCACTTACAAACACACATGGTGTCTCCTGTGTCTGTGCGTTTCAGGATAACAGAAGATCTGCTCAGTTTGATAACGTCAGTGAGCCATATAACAGTTCAGCAGACGCTGACTCAAATCATACGTGACATCGCCACATAAATATTTCATTTACACGAAATGGAAGTATGGAGAAGTTGTAGGGAAAAATAAGACAAAATGCCTTTCTCAACAATTTAAACAGGGAGGAAAAACAATCATAAGGAGCATTAAGAAGTGACAGATTAAGACTTGCATTGTGAATGAAGTGTGTTCTACTCATGTTTCAGAGCAAGATGCATCTTGATGAGCTGGGCAAATTCAGAAGTGGGTTCAGCAGACTCTGAGAAGAGTGGCCATATCACATGGGACTTCATAAATAATGAGGTTGTACTCTGCTGCTACAGCCTCTTGTTTCTCGCATTCATGTGTTTTAAAATGCAGTAGAATTGTCTTCTAAAAAGCACTGTTGGATAAATTTGCAGAACACATTTTCCATAGAAAGTGTGGTACTATTGCAAATAATATTCTGAACAGTTTATATAAATGGTTGAAGTAAAAGTTCACATAAATATATTCAAAATCTATGAAGGCAATTTTAAAATCCAGTTCTTTGCCTCTTTTTCTCGTGATTTGCTGTATTTACAGCTAAGCCTAGAAATGGGGCCTAGGTAAAATTCTCAGTTGTAGCTACTTTTAAAAATTATTTTGGAAAGACTGGAAAGAAAAAGTGGTAAAGGCAGAGGAGGAGAGTGGGAAGAAAGAAAAATTGTAATTCAAATAAGTCCTTTTAAGTTTAGACATACATGAAAAACATAATTTTTTTTTTCTGATTATGCAGAACACTGAGAATGTGAAACAAGTATAGGGTAGTATGAGAAAATGGTAAGGTACTCACGAGACTGCACACACCTGAAAACATTAGCTGTGAAGAGGTTGAGCTTTCCCCCTTTTCTTTTTAGTTTCATGCCATTTCTAGTGGAACTAGTGGACTAGTGCTCTCCTTCAAGTAAATGCTATTGAAATTCTGCTGGTGCTATAGCATTTTTAAGGGTAGCTGGCAGAAAATAATTGGTTATCCTGCTGTTGCTCCTAGAACAATCAGAGCTCCCATGCTGCTGTCTCTTGTCACCTGAGAGAAGATATAGTGAGGAGAAAGTACTGGTATTGTTGTGATGGTGTTCCTCAGGTCATGTTCACAAAATGCATGGATTTCTCATAGATGTAAAATATCTTGCACACATACATGTTCTTAATAAAAGTTCCCCTGAAGTCAGTACAGCTACATGTGCATTTGCAGCTCAGCTGTTTGCATGATCATAGCCCACCTCTATTGAAAATCTGATCCTCTAATAGTATTAACAATATGGTGTTTATGACAGAAGGGCTAATCTTTACCCAAACCTTCAGAAATGCAATGAAAACTGACTCCATTATAGATTTCTGCAGTTAGGGCTCAATTGGTTAAAACAAAACAAAACAAAAACCTAATTACTATAGTTGTAACTTAATAGTGTCATAGATTTACTGTCTGCCTCTGATGTAAGCTATGTTTAGAATTAATTTTGTAAGTAAAGAGTATTTGCCTACCTTTAGGGGATAGTTTGAGAGATAACCCACATTTTTTTCACCAATTTGAACTACTAAAGTAGAGATAAAAGAAAAATTCAGCCCCCAGTGTTTCCAAATACTGGAATTTCATTGAAGACATCTTATTTACCTCGAAAACTATAGACATGAATTATTGAATAAATTCTTCTATCAAGCAATATGTCTTTTCACAGATAAACTTTGACAAACTGCTTATCCAAGTTGTGCCTGTTTTCTTCTGAGTATGCCAAATATAATAAATTTTGACAGGTGCAACTTTGTAGCATCCCCTGTTCTGGAAACACAATTTGCCAGGCTTTACAGTAATTAAAATTTTCCATATGGAGCTGCAGATTCATTGAAATGTCCAAACCACTTTGTCTGTTTGCTTTTCATATTTTCCAGTCCTTTTTCACACAGGTTAGAGAACAGTTTTTCTATTCTTATGCAAATCTAGTCTGCAATGGAGAAGGCTGAAATATTGTTACTACTGGATCTAGGAACTGCAGAAACTCTTAGCACAGGCCGATAGCAAGAAAACTCCTCTCAAATCCAAAATTAAAAACCCACTCCAAAATAGCATATACTAAGTGCAAAAATCAAACTGAGATTTGCTCTTAGGTTGGTTATTGGGGTTTTTTTTGTATTTCTGTATGGAGTGAGGCCTTCCCCATAATGTCTTGGATTCTTATATAGACTGAAGTTTGTGTTCTTATTTTTTTCACTCTTAATTAGCTGATGGTTTTGTATTTTTCCTGATGTTCCTCATTCACCAGTGAAAATACAGAAGAACTGTCTGTTATACAGGATTTTTATTTTTTAACTTGGAATTCCTGTCTGTGAAACTTGCATTAACTAATCTTGTGATAAACCTGGCAACTTATTAGGAACACTACTGGGGTTTTTAGTATTGGTGGTAAGAAAATCCTGTATCTCCTGATGCTATTTTTTAAAATTTTTGTGTTTTAAATTTGTTTCCCTTTTCTTAGTTTTAGTGCTCATTCACAATTGATTATTTGCTTCAGTTCCTTTTCAAAGTGTCAGTAGAATTCTGTAGGAAAAGCAGCTAAAGTAGGTGCAAATTAAAGGGACTCCATTGGTGCAATTTGTTGATTACCTGGTTAAACATTTTCATTTTAAGTTCTGCTGCCTCTGATAGTCTTTGAGAGCAGTGCCATGTGCAATAAGTTATCTTGTTCCGGTTTTATCTTTCACAGATTAAATAAATTTTGGAAAGTAGCTGGTTTTGTCACTAGAGTACAGCAACACTTTTCTACTCATCCATCATTTTCTCATAGCTTTGGACCTTAGATCTGGGTTGAACTTTACAGACTGAAGGTTTTCATTAGTTTTTTATAAGTTTTTCTGTGGAAATTATTTGTCAAATATTATGTTATAATAATAAATTATGTCTACACTGTGGCTGTGAGAGGATGGAGGGAGATTTCCCATGCAGTGCCACTGGCTAGCAAGTGTGAATTATTTCTCTCTGTGCATTTGTTCCTACAAAAAGGAAACAAAAATTTGATAGGCTGCTATTCTTATAAATGTTTAATAGAAGAAGTAGAAAATAGCTTCACTAGAAGTGGCAATGTGGTATATGTATTAAACATGACAATTTGAGCACTTCTAGATGGAAACAGAACTCTTCAATGAGAAAAAACAACATCTTTGCTCTTTGTGGTTGTAAAGATTACTCAGCACGGAAATCCCAAGTTCAAGATCTAACCTGTTGCTAAACGAAGTGTTGTGGCTGTAAAGAGCATTAAGTATGTTTCAGTCTTAGACTGCAAGAGAGATCTCCATAATTTAAGTTAGCCTGGTGATGATAAAATCATGATAAAACCACAAAACATCTGTTAAACATTAAAAAGAATTTTTTCCTTCATTACAATCTGTAATCGGATTGCGCATGTGAGTGCAGTGGGATAAAATGGCTGTAAGCGAATGCTCAGTAAATTCCCATGAATCCTCCAAAGCCTACCACAGTCTGCTGCAGTCTACCTAGCTTGTCTAGGTTTACATCAGAGGCTCTGGGTCCAAAACTACTATAGGCATGTTACAGCTCAAAGGACTGTTAACAGCCTCTGAGGAGACCTGCTGTAGCCTTTTGGTTTTATCTTAGTGGTGGGTGTAGTATGTGGTGCATGTGTGTAGAATTTACTACACAAAAAAATCAGAGAAGAGGAGGAAAAGCAGTAAATATAGTGTATGTTGGTACATTTTCCTGAATTTTTATTTATTGTTATTAGGACTATTGTCTTACACTAAAATTATAACAGTATAAAAACTTGGTTAATACCAAATTTTGACACAAACTATTAAAACATTTTAAGACATTAATCAAAAATGACGATCTCTTTTTCATTTTCTGTTTTAGTGTTGAGAAGGTAATGCAAGACTCCTTTCTCCCTTCCCTGGTTCTTGTTATCTCTATGTTTCCATAATTAATAGAAAAGTTTGTGCACACAGCCAACATTGACATAACTGTCCTACTGCAGAATGTACTTTTTGGTTGCGTGTATTTGAACTTTTTAATATTACCCATGTAATTCCTGATTCTGCTATTTTTAACAAGTTTTCTTTAAAAATATTTTTCCATTTTTATATTTAGCTCTTATTCCGATTGTATTCTTCACATGATTCCTCTTTTGAAGTACCTGTACAACTTTGTAGGAAAAGCAGCTGAAGTGATTGAATGTAAAGACATTTTGTTTGTGTAATTTGATTTTCTGTTTGTGTGCAAAAATATCTTCTGGTCTTTATGGGGGCTCTAAGGACCCCCGTATAACAGGTTTGCATGCCTACAGTTGAGTGTGTGTGGGAAGTTTTCAGAGAAGACCTTTCAAGTCATCAGTGTGTAATTCCAAATAAAAGTTAAGAAGTTCTTCCAGTACCCACAAATGATAAGGAAAAAAGCATGGTTCTTAAAGGAGAAAGTAGGGTCTGCAATTCTGCCTCATTTGCTTAAAGGAAAAGGAATTAAGGAAGTAAAAATCTGGGTTTGGATCATCATTTTTGTGTTGTACAGGTTGGTGAGTTCCTGACAAGGTGAATGTTAACTGATCAAGCAAAATTACTTTAGATAACTAAATTGTAAGAACTTCTGGGTTATATGTGTTTGAAAGAAGTGCAAGCAGAATGAAATGGCGTACTTGAGTTATTTCAGGTATAATGTGGAACCATGTGTTGGTAAATGCTTCCAAAAACTTTAGCTTTCAGCAGGACTTATCTTTAGAAAGGACACTTTCTAAATTATTATTGAACTAAGGTGAATAAATGCTGCATATATTTCCATCTATTTATTTAAATGTGTGATTTAAAAAATACAAAATTGAGAGATACAATCATACGGTGCCTGAAGAGGTATTCTAATCATGGCACCTACATGTAAGGTAATGGAAGAAATTTAGAATCCTATTCTTCAGATGGTCAGATGGCAGAGTACATAAATAGGCAGAACAGTTATGCTGTCTGTCTCCAGATCACAAATAGAACAGATCCATCTGATAAAATATTTCTGACAATTAGAATATAAGAGAGGAAGGAATATGTCCTGATTCTGCAGCATGATAAGCAGGACTGTTCTGTGCATCTGCTCACCCCCACTGACTTTATATGGATTGTGTATGGGTTATTTTTCCTTCCACAGCTTACAAAAACCTTTCTTCTACTTACAGGAATATTGAAGGGGAAAAAAAAAAAGGATGATAACAACAAGAACCAAGAAGTAAAGCAAGGGAGGTGGATGTTTGGAATTTACTTTTAATTTTATTATTGTTGGTGTTGACTGTGCTCCGTGAGGGAATAGATGAGTATCTGCTTTCCCTATTTAACATGCTATTTGAAATTTCCTTCAGCTTTCTTCCCTATTGAGACTTGCTCAAAGAAGGCGTGTTTTAAAACAACTGCAATAACAATACCACCAAAATATATAAGGAATACAGAGGATTACAGCTTTGTAAGTTTAAGCACTGAATTTAAATGTTTTTTCAGTATTTTGATACAAGAACATTTGCTGTTGATGGAAATTTTAATTTAGCTAGATTTCCAGTGGGCTGTTTATTTTCCATCTTCAGACTGCAATGAGTCATTGTAAGGGTGCATTTTTGACCAAGTTTAAAACAAAATAGAAATTTGCAACAGCCCTCGGTCAAAATCTGAATAGTATCTTCTCTGTGTTTGGAGAAATGATAGATTTTGCTTTTCGAAGTTTAATCATAGCTTTTGCAAACAATCCGTGTGTAACTCACTGAGTGTTTTTGGTGATGCTTTCTTCTCTTGTGCCAAAAATGTTTCAAAACTCTGTTGTGTTTAATGAGCAACAGACTCTACAGCTTGGTGATTAGGGCCTGGGATGAGAAAGATATGATTTTAGGAATAAATAGCATGAGATGACCAGCTCTGTCTGATCCCATGTGAAATACAGACTTGATCTTGTGCTCCTGTAGCCCTGGGCACTATCCTAAACATCTGCTTATATTGAAAAGGTGAAAGCTCATCCTTCAATTTGTAAAATATTTTTAAAATAATACTGCTAAATGGGTTTGGGGAAATTTTCTGCTGAAACTTTTGGGTGGCTTTCATTTAAAAAATAAGTGAAACATTTGTGAGATTTATTGTAGAAAAGACTTCAGGCATTTTTACTGAGAAACATTGCAGGAAAATGGTCTATACAGACCCTCAAGTATGCTGTCAATCAGGAAGACCTGTTAGGACATGCAGTCCTTCCTTCTGGGGCCATAGGAAGATTGACCACACGTTATAACATAGAAAATAGGAATTATATTTCATAGAGAGAAATTCTTCAGAGAATACAACTATTAAATAAAAATAAACCTTTTGGGGGAGCCAGCATAGGAAATAGTTAAGTATGTTTTCTGTATGAATCTGGCTAAACTATTAGTCTTGCAGAAATCCCATAGGATAGATATTTAGTTACTTCACTCATCTAGTTCAAGCACCAAGATCAATATTAGGTGAACTTTTATGTGCATAAATAAGAAGAATTCCGGAATTTTTTTTTGTCTTTATGGGATACACATAGAACTAATGTGCTAGCTTTTTGAGATCTTTCTGAGAACAAAGAAAATGAATGAGCAACTGAAATACAATCTGTCAACTCGCTGTTTTCTCACGTGATCGTTGTAGACATGGAGAGCTTGGTCTCTTTTTTATCCTTTGGAAGTTCCTTCCTCCTCTGTTGAATGAAATACTTGTTCTGTATATGCCAAGTATGATCATTAAATGCCCTAGTCTCTTCATTTTTCTTATCCACCTCTAAAGAAATCTGAATCTTATTGTTAAGGGAGCAAGAAAAGGCAAATAAAAAAAAAATCATTAGTGGAGATCTTGCAGGAACTCAGGATTCCCAGGAAGGCGGAACTCTTCTTAACTTCTCTGGGGAGAAGACGTAGGCAAGAATCCTGAAGGCAAGCAAAACTGTTGACAAGAGAGAAGCTTGGGAATATGGTAAAGAGTTTGTATAACCTTTGTCAAACTAACATCAGCTCACATCAGTAGTTATTGTTTAAAACAAAACGGTGCCTAGTTGATGCTAAAATTCCATTGTTAAAACTGTGTAGAAATACCATGTCTTCGTGAAATTAGCAGTAGTTATTTTATAGATCTTCAGATACTGACATGATTTCTTGTTATGCATTTGGAAAGTTTTTGGCTACATTCAGGTCTGGAATTCAGTTTTCAGCTGGATTTTGATGCAGTTGCCCTGGGAATCACAAAGCCTTGAGGAAGGGATAGGAGATTGGCAGAGAGCTGCTGTGGCACAGAATCAGCTACACTGTGCTTATTGACTGTAGGGTTAGCTGAAGTAAAATGGAAATGAGCTCATTTCGCCTCTGGAAGCAACTTGACAGGAATATGGCCCTTACTATAGACTTCTTTAAAATTCTGGATGAGGCAGTTAATATGTGAAACTTCAAACTACTGAAGCTAGGCTGCCAAAGCTATCTTAGACTTTTTTTTTTCCCCCCAATATGGCACAAAATGCAGTATTGAGCACCCCCTGAGTCTAAGCATTCAGGTCCTTGGAGGATGTCTCAGGGCACTGCTTTATGAAGCAAAGCCTTGCTTTCCTGAAGCTGAAAATAAGATGCTCACTTTTCTGGCAAATCAGTCTGGCAAAAACATTGCATAAAAACTCAGTTGTTCCTAGCTTTGAGTTAATAATTAAAAAATAATTTGATTTTGTGGCAAATCTCACAAGCTGCAGAAATAGAACTCAGTGTTTTGGTAAAAAATCCTAGATGAGAAAGAAAACCTTTTAGAGAGCAGGGATGTATCCTTCATACTTGTAATGTTAATCTACATTTGATAGAAAGAAGCAAGCTTACTCGGCTTTTTTTTTACATATGCATGCTCTGTCTTCAAAATAATCAACTGGAAAAATGGAAACAACTCATTTTAACTGTTGTGTTAAAGCACTCTCATTTGAATCGAAACCAAATAGCCTCTTGCAAAGCTGCGTCTCATTTTCATGCTATTATGCAAATAAATGCTACATATGAATCACAGATATTACTTCTTAATCCATTTTCTGGAACTGTGTTTAGCACACACAAGTCAAAGCAGTTCAAGATCCTGCAAGGCTACTCTCAGTAACAAGCAGTGCCAGTGCTCAAGTTCAGCAAATGTGGCCCATGGCCTCTGTGAAGAAACCAGAGCTTTGAGCAGTTAATGGAATTAGTCTTGCCAAGTTGCTTGCAGTATCACAGAAAACATGTTGTTCCTTCATGATCAAGGTAAATAACTTCCTACAGTGATCCCTGGTCTTCAGATAAGTATTAGAGATATTTAAAACTTGCCTTTCGGATATCTTATGTAGAAGCTTTTTTCTTAGCACCTTAGTGGCATCTCTCCTCAGGTCATTGAAAAGAAAACTACTTTTTCCTCAACTGGCAAGCAAAGCAGATTACTTTTACTCTGAATGAAGGTCAGATATGAAACACATCCTCCCTGTGTAAGTTAGTTCAAAAAATAGGATATGTAGGGCTTTCAAGGCTTAACAGACTTGTCTTGTCTTGGTCCACTTGTCTTGTTATCCTTTGCCATTTGCATGTAATGTTTTGGATAAGGTTCTTGCCACAAAATTGTTTGCAGGATTACGTTAGGTTTTTTTCTTTTTAAATTACGAATGACATGATTTCATGTGCAAATAGGTGACAAAACACAGAAATTGCCAATGAAATATTAACTGAAAAGCAAAAGCTGGGATCTCCTTCCCCAGTAGTGGTAAGGGCATTCTTACCTGTGTAAGAATAACCTCTGTTAAATTTCCCATCTGTACTAACTGTTTGTTATGGGATTAAGCTGCAGTCAAACAAAATTAGTTCAGGAGTCAACTGTTATAAATAATAATAATAATAATAATGCTATGTGTAGTAGCAATGGGGTGGGAACCCACTGCTGTTTACGTAGCTTTCAGAGGAGTCTGGGATTAAAAAATGAATAGTAAATCCAAACTGATTCAATTCAGGTGTGAAGTAAAAAGCAACTGCAGCACTTTCAATCGTGAAATGTGGTCTCTTTATGCACAAAAATGAAAAGCTTGTTTTTCAATGTAGAAAGTTTTTTTTTTTGAGTTCTTACCGTGTTGTTTTTACAGTGTCATGTCTTTGTTTTTCTTTTATCTTCTGAAGCTGATTTACTACCAGAGCAAGGTAGTCCAGTTTTTTTCTCACATGTCTAATTGTAAGATATTAAATCCTTCTATTGTCAGCATCATAATGAAGGAGTTAAGCAGAGAACATTGCCCCCTAAGTCAGACTAAGCTGAAGTTTCAATTGCTCAATACTTCAGAGAAAATTATGAGAATTTGAGATTGAGCCCTGCATTTCTAAGGAATGCTGAATTCAGGTTTTGTGAAAAAGACAATTTCTTGCTCTTTAGGTAACATATGTTAGTTTTTAATGCCTAGGAAGAAAGAGGTTAAGTAACAGAGTTTACCACAATGGATTTAACATAATGTGAGCAGGTTTCCATTCCCAAATTTTTCAGGGAAGCTCTAGTAATATTAAACTGAATTTGTATCTTTTTCAGTAATTGACACTTTTACTTCCAACAAAATTAATTGCTTTTTAGGGATTTCTTTTAAAGTTTTATGTCAGGATAATAAATGCTGTGTTTCAGTATTTTAGAAAAGCTGTAAATTAGTACTTTCTCATTTCCAAATCTACTAAGTGGCAGCACTTAATATGTTAATAGGTAAATAAATGCAAGTTAATAAATAGATCAATATAAAAGTAGAGTTGAGAAAAATTCATATAGAAAAATAGAAAAGAGCATGATACCTGAATGAACTATTTTCCTAGAATTTACTGTCTAAAAGGACATAGAAATCTTATTTAGCAATTACAGAAATGGTCAAATGAATGAAAAAATGTGTTTAAGCCATGGACATCTCAAAGTCCAAATTGCACTGCTTTTTTTGGTATGTCTCCATTTAAAATAATGTTTCTCTGATTGCCAAAGAAAATAAATAACTCCATTCAAAAGACCTCAGGAAGCTGCTTCTCATTGATCAATGTCTTTGCTTTTAATCTGAAGAGTTCTCTGAAGAACACACTCTTCAGAAAGCTGAGAAAGGAGCTAGGAGGGACATTACATCCCTCAATTCAAGATGGACACGCAGCAAAACATTTCTGCATGGAAAGATTTTATAGGAGATTGTTTGGCCTTGTCATTTTTAATGATGCAGCCCAAAAATAAAATACAGTTGCTTTGCTGCTGTGTTACGTATGACAGTCTCATGGCAAGGATGAAATCCTGGGGGAAATCTGTTGATGTTACTGGGTCCAGGATATTAGTTAGGGTGCATTTTCCCAAGCATGCAAGAGTTAAGTGGTGTTCAAATATATTTGCATTTTTTCTTAAGCATCTCTATAAGTTCAAAACATGAGTAAATGAAAATGAAGGACTTGTCTAAAATTATAGTGTTCTTTATTAGTACGTTAGTAGTTAGTATATTATGTGAAACCATAGACCAGTAGAACAATTATACATTCACATGGAATATCATAAAAAGAATTTTAAAAATACTGTAAAATGAATTAAATTATAACTGCATGAGAACTTAAAGAAAAATAGAGATAAACAGATGCAGCAGTCAAAAATAACATATGTGAATGCTAACAGACTACTGGACTGAAAGAAGAGCACTAAAATTCTGTGCTTAAGAAGAAGTGGTTAAATGTTCTTGTGAACATTTTTGATGTTTTGGCCAAATAGTGGAAGATGAAATAGAAAAATTTCAATCACAGGCAGTTGACAAATTATTACGCCTTTGATTTTTTGTTTGGAAAAATCAAGGTGCTTTAGTTAGAAATGTCAGATAAAACAAAATCAGTGGGATATAGTCGATATAACAGCGGAACTGAAAAATGGAGTCACAGAATCACAAAAATCGCACAATTCAGGTTTGAAGGGACCTCCAGTCATCTCGTCCAATCTCCTACTTGAGGCAGGGACAATGTAAAAGTCAAAGAAGGTTGCTCAGCGTCTTGTCCCATTGGATTTAGAAATATTCACGATTCAGACACATTTGTCAAAATGTGTCTGAACACAGATTCACTGTGTTAAATCTTTCTGGGAAAACAGCTCCAGTTTCTTCACTCTCATTGTGAACTATTTTTTCCCTGTGCCCAGCAGAATTTGTCTTACAGCAGCTAGTGACTGTTGACTCTTGTCCTCTGAGTATTTTGTATGATAGCTACATAAAACTAAGTAACAAACATTTGATCAACAGTGCAACCTGTTCCTACTTCCATTAAGACCTGCCAGATAATTTTCCTTATTTTTTTCAGAAATAAATCTTTACATTCTACTCTGTTTCTGTTTTCCTTGGATTTTAAAAACTGCCTGATATGCGCTGGTTTTTTTTTTGCAGGGTGAGGGGGCACAGGGGCACAGGAAACGGGAATCAGATTTATTCAAATAAGGATTTTTTTTTTCCCCTCACATGATATCAGCCTGTCCTATAGATCACAAATTTTACATCATTGATTTATATGTCTCTAGTGTAGCTAGACTCCAGAAGAGAGGCATCTGCTCACAAGTGAACCTACATTTCACTTGGTGCCTTTTCTTATGGGAAAGGAAAAAAAAAAAAAAAAGGAGATTGTTTTATGACTTCTGTTCTAAATCGGTGTGCCATCTGCAGTAAATAATCTGGCCCACCTGAGTACTATGTGAAGTGTATTTCTGTAATCATTAGAATTTTTATTCAGAATGTGCTACAGGTTTGATTACGTGGCTGGCAATCTGTCTCTGCGTGCGTGGCACAGATCAGGACAACAGCCTCCTCCATTATTTCCTAACCTTCTGTCTCTGCTTTTTTGTAATGCTGCTCTGTTCACTGCTAATGTGTCTTTTGATCTTCCCAGCACTGTCACAGTCGAGGTTGCCTTTCTTCCACACAAGTATTTGAAAACCTGTCAAAGAGCTGAGGTTTTCATTATATGCTTTTCATCATTGCTCTGTCTACATTGAACAAGTTTATTTCAAAGGCTTTGCAAAAAATGACAAGAAACATGACAATTTATTTCCTTCTCCTTTCATTAGTTTAGAAATGCCACGAAATATTTAGAATCCATTTATTTTTATTAAAAGTCATCATGCACTTTGCTTTTCCAAAGGGAAGACAATGAGAGAATGAGAAATATTAATTTAGGCTTTTATGGTGATTGAGGGGCTTTGAGTCTGAGGCATTTGAGTAGAAAATCTATATATTTGTTGTTCACAAATACAAATGTTTTAATTGCATTTCAGAGATGAATTGCTGTGAATAACATAATCAAGAATAAAGAAAATACTTTTGATGCAGTAACTATAGTTAGGCACTCCTTTGTAGTCAGCCTTGGAAAATTCCATTTTCTTTTGCTCTGAATCACAATTTAATGTGGTATTTATCGTCAGGCTATTAAAGATGTTACCACTATATAAGCCATAGTTTCTTTTTTCTTTTACTGTTATTGCATTTGGTACAGATCAAGAGATTTTTACTTAATGTTTCCCCTAAAAAATAAGCATGAATAAAACATGCAGGATGAACTGAGAAATACCATTCTTTGGAAGGTGCTATTCCATTAAAACATTTATCACACAAATAGTGATTTAAAAATTTTTCAAGCCATCCAAAAGCTAAATCAAATTGTAGAATTCTTAAAGATATCAAAAAGAAGTATTTTTTTTAATTCTCATAACATTAGCTGTTTTATAGTTACGAACAATACTGTTACAAAAAGTTGAAGTATGTTTTTTGTGTATTCAAGTGAGCATGATTTTAAAGGATGAAATTTTGAGCCTGATTAAAGCAAATGGGAGCTGTGTCATCTAATATTCCCCAATATTTTTAAAATTCTCTCTCAGAATTTCTACAAGAGAAGACTAAGTAGGAGAAGCCAATGTGAGTTTTGGATTTTGGAGAGTATTTTTAGTGTCTTGGGAAGGAGGTTTGTAAATATTGTTCATTAGGAAGACTGCTGCAAGTTAGCCTCCATATAATGTACAGCAAACCCCATTTCTCCTGAGCCTTCTGAATTACTTGTTGATACTTTACATTCACCTGATTCACCTGTATCTTTTCAGATAATGGAAGTATATGGATTTAACCCAGCTGAAGATCTGGGAATGTATATAAAGAAGTTATAGCCTACTGGACCATTATGAGAATAAAGATGCTCCTTAAAGGACTGAAGTATTAGACAAATAAACACTGGTTGTATTTTTACCAAAAGGACTTCAACCTGAGGTTTAGAAAATTAACGTGGATAAACTTCTGCTGAAAAAAATACCTTCAGTGTTAATTTACAACAGAAATATCAAGCAATGAAGAAAGTCGATGTAATAAAAACACTGAGAGAATGTCATTCTAACTCACAGTTAATTTGCACATTCTCATTAACCAGCATCTTGAAATAAGGCTCATTTAATTATTATGAGCTTCTAAGTACAGATATAAAATATTGACCTTCTCTATAAAGGACATTGGTCATTTTTACTGGATTTCAAACACCTGTCTCTAGGGTAGCAATTTAAAACTTGAAGTGATTTCCTCTTTGAGTTGCTTCTGATAGGTAGGAGAAAAGTGAGAGGGTGAAATGGAACTCAGAGCGCACCAATACCTGGAATTATCCAATATCAGGATTCAATACATTTCATATAAATATTTCCCATTTTAGAAAAAAGTTGTGTTAGTCACCCTGAAGGGTTAGTTGCATTTTTTCTTGGAGTTGTACTCTAAAGTGGTATATAGTTAGTTAGTGCCAAAACATCAATAAAACCAAATAAGTTTATTTGACATATAAAGCATCATGAATTTTGCAGGCACAAAGCAATTGTATGGGGTTCTTTCATATTTAGTACATGTCTGACATTTATGCACTGACTTGTTTTGCATTCAAAAAAATATAATAAACGGCACTATTAGATGGCTGGTATTTTCCATATTTTATGGAGCGATTTGAAAAGTGAAACATAATGTAGCAAGTCTGAATATTTTATTATGATCTTATTTGGCTCTTCTTCCATATTTTGCAATCTTTCCCTTAATTTGCTAAAGAAAATAGAAAAACAGAATTATATTGGTTTAAGCAAGAGAGAAAAGAAAAGAGAATAGTAAAATAGAAAAAAAGAAAAGTTTAGGAGTCCAGATTGCATATTCATTGTGAGACTTTTCTTCGGTCGTAGAAAACTAGTTATAATTATGGAAATCATGGAAAAACACTTCCAAAGGCTATTGATATTTGGTTTTTACACACTATGGGTTTGGCTTTACTTCCCGATTGCTATATTTAAAGAAAAATCCATCACTGCTGTTATTTTATATTCCTTAATGAATATAAATTGAAGATGCAATGCAATCCATTCTTTTTAAACGAGAATGGTTCATTGTGAACACACAATCTGTCTTATTTATTGCCCTAAATCATCCTGAATTAAATCAATTCATGTGATGAATTTGACAGTACTGTTTACACAGAGGCTTCTTTTCTTTACTTACAAGTGTAAATCAGGAACAATGTCATCCAAATTGAAAGAGAAGTAGAAAGTTTGTTCTTGATTTCAGATATACGTTTTACAGCAAACAGAATGCAGAAGGAATGCATTCAGTATTACTCTTCTTAGTAACCCTCTGCAAATGTCAACTTTTTACTGACTGAAGAGAGAAATAAAACTCCTGAAAAGACTATTAATTATGCTTCTCTAAGACTAAGCATTTGTAGAAATCACATCACTCTTCTTCAAGAAACATTTCAAGTGACAGGAAGCACAATCTATTTGATGAAGACACAACTTGCTTGAAAGAGGTAGGAATTAGGGGAGAATGGGAAAATATTTATATCATATATCAGTTTCTCATATGTCTGGAAGGTTCTCGATAAGGTTAGGTCTTTGGTTCATTCCAGAGTGTGTTTTAAACATAAGTCAGTATAGTTGTTAAAATGCACTTGAATTAATTTATGTGCGTGTTAGATTTAGAAAATCCCTCTCAGCTATGCTGAAACCTGGTTATAAGAACCACACTTTTTGTCCTTTTTGAGGATGCAGAAGGAGCTCTGCAGCTGAACCAACCCCTTCAACAGGCCATGAACAAGGCCAGTTACCAAAAACGTGCAGTGATTTTTCAGGAGCTGGTGAGGTTGATTGTGGCTCAGATACACCCTGTTCACCGAAGTGCTGTGCTGGGACCATGTGGCAGCTCTGGGTAAACTGACACAGCCTGGGATCCTGGAAGAAGGACCCCTTCTTTCTTTTCTTTTTTGCCAGCCAGGTCATAAATTCACAGAATGGCTGAACAGTGAATTTTAGTGACTTGTATTGAAAATAAACTAGCTGAAAAATAATTTACTTATTTCAAGTAAGCAAAACAGATCTTGTTGCTAGAAACCTGCAATTTTAAAAGACAAAACACTGAATAAAATTTGTCTCCAGAGGAGCATCTGGAGACAAACATGAGAGAATAGTCTCTTTGGAGAAACACTTACTTTAGCTGCCATTCCTACCTATATTTAAAATGCATGGGCACTCTTAATACCTCTGGGACTATTGTAGAAGAAAGGTTGTGCATTACAAATTGCAGAATTGAGAAAAGAATACATGTAAATCTGTATCTGAGTGAAAATAATTTAATACAGTAATATTTATATGATAGCAACACTAAAAATAAAATAAATATAATAGAGTATTTCCACTTAACTTTTTTTGTGTGTGCTTCTCTCTTAAAAGATTAGTTTATTTGCTTTCTCCAGGTGCTACATGCATTGTGTGAGTGCTATTCAGCTTTAATACATGTTCTCTTGCTGTTCCACTTGCTTGCATACCTGACATATGATTACAAAACACAGTCTCCTGGCTTCAGAAAGATGAAATCCCAGTTACAAAACTCCTAGATAATTGGGGAGTACAATTAAGCCTTCTGCATTACAGTATTCACTGTTGAGACCACTGATCTTGCACAATAATTGAAGCAAATGAGGAAAAAAAATAGAGAAAAGCTTTTACTAATAAAAATGTAATTCTGATTACAACATCTAGATGGACTTACTACATTAATTACTGAGCTTTAAAAAATGGTGCTCTATATTTTCTTTAAAAATATTATTTTAATTGACTAGGTATTCACTTTATGAATATCACCAGTTGTTTTAGTGGAGAAAATAAGACAGGTTTTCAACCTCAGCTATTGAGTTTCGACACTGAATGTACAGTAAGAGCTGCTGTTAAACTTGCCATGAGGGAGAAATTAATGTATTTCTGTGATATTAATAAGCTAGACTAGAAGATTAAAATCAGACCTTGCTAAGTCATGAATAAAATTTCTCTGTTGTCCCTCCGATTTCCCTCAGATTTCAAGCTTTCACATTTATGCAAAGGAGTGAATCTTTTGTGCATCTGCTCTTCTTCAAGAAACATTTAAACTGACAGAAATTATTATCAAAAATGCAGAGGTTCAGAACTTGGGCACAAGAGTTTTAAACATTTTTGGTCCTCTCTTGTGAATAACAGATAAGGTCTTCAAATAAAAAATATTAACTTTACAAAAAAAAAAGAATTAGCTCTTCTCTGATTGTTGTGGCTAAAGGAGCCCTTAAAGTGCATGAATGTAACTTTCATTTTTTTGAGTAATATCCCAAATTGCTTCATCTTTACAATATTATGATATATCTGATGAGGGCAACTACTCTTTTTTTCTTGTGAAGCTTGTTGCAAAAAATTCATGTTGAGAATACAATGATAGCATAATGAACAGCTCAGGAAGTCTTTCACACGAGAATATAAATAAAAAAGAAAAAGTGAGTGTAGTTCCTTACTTTCTACTAAAAAGGCTGAGATCTCCCAGCAAAACCTCCCTGAGTCATCAAATCAAGAGAAGCTCATCCGTCTCCACCTTTTTCACTCTATATTACACTTGCATGCCTTTTCATGACTAATTTTACTAATTGTTGCTGCACAGTCTTGGGAAGTTCTGCTGCCTTTTGGCAGCTCTAAAGCACAGCAGGTGCTCTGACCAGGATCACTCATATCCAACCTCTCATCACCCCACTCTAGACCCTATATACAAAAATGGTATTTTTAAATAAAAACATTTCAGATATGGACATTTTAGAGTTATAAGGTGAAGAGCAGTGAATATTTTTTGCAGTGAGTAGATCTTTTCATTTTGAGGAAGAGATACATGTGGAAGGAAAGAGAGATGCTTCTAAGAAAGATGCAGAAAGACTTTTTTCCCAAGGCCTGTGCTGACAGAAAAAGGGACAACCATCTTCAACTAGAAAGGGGTAGATTTAGATGGAATGTTAGGAAGGATTTTTACTATGACGGTGGTGAGACATTGGGCTGGGTTGCCCAGAGAGGTTGTAGATTGGTCAGTGGAATCTGATCCATTGGAAGGTGTCCCTACCCATGGCAGAGGGGTTGGAAATAGATGACCTCTAACAGTCCCTACCAACCCAAGCCATTCTGTGGTTCTGTGATACTGAATAACAAGAAGTCAATAAGGAGTTAAGCCACTTTTAGACGTGGTTAAAAGATCTCCTATGAAGGGAAAACGGAACTGCAAATATATGTTTTCCTATGCATATTTATTTTTCATCAATGTATCAAGAGCATCTGTATTCTTATTCTGATTTATCTTCAGGATTAAAACAAAATTAGGTTTCTGGGTTTTGACTAGTAGCCTGATATTCTACAAGTCCTATTAGCTGTGATGCTAACACTACCATTATAATTTAAAAATAAAAGGTTTCCTTTTTTCCCTTTCTGCACTGATTAGCAAATAGGATATTTTTCTAAGTAAAAATTTTTACTATCACATCTTCCTACATGATCAACACAATTTTTAATACAATTTTTTATGAAATGGAGAGGATTTCAAATAAAACATCCTTTAAGCAAACTAAATCTGTAGTATAAGCCCTTTGTGTCTCACTCCTTGTGCAAAAGCCTGGAAGCCAACATGTTTGGCTGCTAGGAAAGTGCAAGTGGGATTGTAGAAAATTGACAAACTCACTTTTAAAAGTAAAAAAAAAAATGGTTGAAAGGCTTATCGGTGCAGCTATCAAACCAAAGTCTATTCAGCAAGATTTTATATCCATTTTTTCTTTAAATTGGATTGGTGTCTGTTTTCTCTTTACCATCACCATTCAGTAATTTCAGGACAGAGAGGCCCCGTGATCAAAGCTGTTGAATTGCAACACAACACAGATGAAGAGCTTATAAAATAAACTCCTGCAACTATTTTACTAATTAAAATAGAGCTGGGGAAGTTGTTAATGCACTGGCCTGTGACCATCCACACTGTTTATGTGTTAGCCTGTTTCCCAGCATGGTCTTGATTCCTATCAGATACCAATTTCTCGGACAGTGCCCAGACACTGTTAAGGGAAAGCAGGAAACAAGAAAATTTGCTGCAGCCATCTCTTTTTGCAGGCAAAGAGAATTTAGGCTTATGGATGTGTGTACCCTGCATCCTTTTGCTGGCTTTATCCTCAAAGGTAGTGGCTGTGAAACACTGTGAAATGGCATGTCAAAATATCAAAATTCAGGCAGAAATCAACTGACAAAGTCACTTAAAACTGTTGTCTCTTTAGACAGGACTCCTATCACTCCACCACCTCTGCCTTCTCTGATGTAATTCCTCTAGATTCTTTCTTGTTGAAGCACACTAAGAAATGCTGCAGGATTAGGTGAGCAATAATGGTGGATGTTGTCATCCTTTGTTAACTTAGTAATTTTTCTGGAATGTACATTACCCTAGAAACGTGTTGAGCTCTTGAAAAGTGTTGAAGACTAGGAAGATACTTTGGATTTCTGTATATGTTTTCCTTCTGTATATAGAGAAATAAAAAAAAGTATGGATTTATTTTTCCCCATAATTCAATGGAATGTACAATTTCACCTCGCTGACATGATTTAAAGTATAATGCACTGAATAACATGATTAATGTGGTCAGGAAAAATTCAGCGTTTTGCAATTTTTGTCATTATTATTTCCCGTCATGAGTCCACACTAGCATTTGTCTTTATTATTTTTCTGATATATTGGATTAGCCTTGGAACAGAAGTCTTTGAAAAGGAGAGATCTCTTGAGTATTGAAAGTATTGCATCAATCTGCTTACTCCAAGAACTATAATTTCACGGCCTTGAGAATATGAAACTGCTGTATAAGGAAAGTTTTTTTCCTTATAATAATAATAATCATAATCATCATAATCATAATAATGCTGCCAGGGACTTCTAGGTTTGCCAGCATTTTTGCATTCTACTGCAGGGGTGTAGAGAACTTTGAAGCAGAATTTATTTAAGAAAAATCTCATAACGTTTTCCCAGACTGAAAAATAGAATCTTTTAGATTGTGTTACACAAGGCAGCAAAACCACTTTTTGAGCTCAATTTTCATTACACCCTATTTAAAAAATGAATTATTTCAGTGGATTTGCACTGAGAGAAAGACATGACTGTGTGTTTAGGCTCAGGCAACCTGCCTTAATTTGCTGTCTTGTCTGGCAACTTGCATTCTGGTTGTTTTGAATCAATTTACTTGAAAACACATAGATGAGAAATTAATTTCTTGAGCACTGTTTACTAAAGCCACCACAAAATGAAAGCTGCTGACAAGGTTAACTTCTCTCACCAGATATAAAACAAAACCAAGATTTGGTGCAAGCACTTCTGGGTATCATCTACGCTGACTAATGCATGTTCATTTTTTCCAGATAACCTCCTTTATCCATCTCCTGCAATTCTGTCTAATCCCACCTTATGCAATTTTATGCAATTTTATGGTCTGTTGCTGGAGTGTACTAGCAACTGGCACATTCTATTTGTGACTGCTTTTCTTGGAGTCTGCCTCAGTGCATGTAGAGGTGTTTACTGGTGTGCTGAATTTTGATTTAAAAATCGCAGGCCTATGTGAAGATCTATTTGAGCTTGCATGGAGTTGAATTAGCAATGAAATATCTTCATGGAGAATGTTAGATAGAAATTTCAGTTTTATTTATTGGAAAGCATCTACTGAATGCTGTAAAAGGCAATCTCCAGAGTAAGAATACTTGCTTCACAGTCACAATTTTGCAAAAAATTTCAGGTGATGATAATTTTGCTCCTGGCACACTTCAGTTTTGTTATTTGTTTCATTGCATTTCACCATTGAACAATTTCAGAAGGTAAGACTTAAAAAAATCACTACAAAACTGGATTTTTTTCATATATTCCTTCCCTTCAATAGTCAATCAGGATAAAGAAGAATGTAGTCTTTAAAATGTGCTCTTCTTTTTAATTACATTATATATCCTTAACAATACATTTTCCAGTTAGTGTTCACTCTTTTCACAGCTTTTCATAATGGGTATCTGGGAAGCAACTTTTAGTCAAGGTAATGTCACTCTCTAGATCTCAGGAAGTGCATTTATATCTTATTAACGGGATTAATTAAATCAGATCCTTACAGGAACTTCCACTATTGTTTGCCACAAATAACTGAATAGACAACAAAACTGACTGTATGAAATGTTGTTTGCGCCTTTCATGGGAAGATAAAGAATTCAGACTGGTCTGAGATAGTTCCTGGGTCTTCCCAAGATGGAGCTCATAAAGTCAACTAAAGTATGTTTCATATTCTGCTGAAATTTGCATAATTGCTTTGGATTCGTCTCAGAGAACAGCCTGGAAAAATAGTTCAGCCCTGTCATCCACAGGCAGGCATCACAGGCTTATTAATCCTTCCCTTATGTGGTGGGAACAGGGCAAGAGAAGGGTAGGTACAGCCACTCTCCATCTGGCTTTAATGTTCACATCAATGACTGCCTTTTCTTGTGGATCAGGAGGAAAACATAGACAATGCTTCAGGTGCCAGATACTCTCTAAGCTTAGTCTTAGTCATCTGTTCAAAGTTTGGTTAAAATGGAGGGGGAAAGAAGGAGGAACCCAATGCTCTTGACAAAGGCAGTCTTCCCTTTAGCTGTGTCTAGACTGTTTTGCAGGTGGTCTTTTAGGCAGTACTGGCCTATTGTAGCCTTACTTCTGACTGCAGGATATTAATCATTGGATTGGTGCAGTCTTTCTTGTCATTAGCTTCACCTGTCTCTTTATTCCCAATTTCACAATAACATAAAAGCAACAGTGACAGCTGTCCTGGGGAGAGAAGTTGCTTCCTACAATTCTCCTACTTCATTTTAGTCACTCCTAACAGCTCTATTGCTTGTGCTCACCAGGATGGGGGAAGAGCACTGGGAGTCATAGAGAGACACTGTCTGCAGAAGGCTCCAAGCTTGCCTCATGACAGATTTAGGGTTCATTCTCATTGTCTGAAGGCCTGTGCCTCTCCTGAATTCAAAAGCATCAAGATTAAGGGTATTTTACAGAATTATGTATTAGAGTACCCCAGGTCCTCCACCTTCAGTGTACTATTGAACTTGGACGGGAGTTCCTTTAAAAACCCACACACTATTGTATTTACAAGGCATGGCTTTGACCTATGAAGTTTAGTTTTACCAGGGAAGCAAAGAAACTTATAATAGGTGGTGTCTACTTTATTTTCTTTTTTTTTTATTATTATTTTTTATGAAATCCAGAAAGATGAGGTAGAGTTGTTAATGTTTCTAATTTTACTGCCAGACATCTATCCCTGAAGTTTGTCTCACTTACAAAAAGCCAAACCCAAACAAGAAACCTTACTTTTGATTCAATACTAAGTTTAAGATATAATTATGTCAACTAATCTTTTTAAATGACACTTTGTTAAATTAAACTGTTTAGGAGTGAAATTTAATTAAATCCTACTCCTTGCAGAACTGAATAACATTAGAACTTAAGAGTTACATGATTTCAGAATTTATGTGAATCTTCTTAGCTAGCAATGGATCATATATTGATGTCTACTTTACCTTTAGTTCTTTTTATTTAGTTAGCAAATTAAACCACTGACAAAAATAGTCAGAACTATATGTCGTGTGTGTTTACCAGCCTTCATGGTTCTATATATAGTTAGTAGATTTTGACTTTAATCAAAAGTCTGACAAACACAATTACAAGGGAAACATGGATAATAGAAAAGGATGACATGACTAACTAGACAACTGGAGCACATCTAAGAATTTATTTCTTATCAAAGTGTTGTGCCACATCTGGGAAATAAATGTGTTTCAGAATATTTAATTCATCTTTTCCCATTAAAACATGGACCTAGACAGCAGGGCAGCATATTTTACACCTGCAGTAATTGCTTCATTGTGAAGTGCCAAAGCAGTGGAAATGAGAAACTTTTTGTGGAATGAAACAATCTAGCAGACTGATTCTCTGTGGAGGCATATTCTGTAAATTGCAATGTTCACTGACAGCAGATTTATGCTTGAAGTCAGCAGGTTTTTCAAAGGGCTTGTGTTGTATCATTCTTGGGTGGGTTAGAAATTATCATCTTGGTTTTCTTTATAGCTTGATATGTAGGTCTGTAAATAAGAAAGGTAAGTTGCACAAACCTCCATTTGTAGAAATTACCTGGGGAGGTTTCTGCAAGTTACTGATGCCTCTCAATGTCCTTCTGAGATAGTGGGAACTGAGATTTATAATGATTTTGGCGATCCACATAGTAAGTAACATAGCCTCTATAATGAATTTATTTTTTGAGTTTATCAAATATATTTGTCTTTATAGACACAGCATAGTAGTGCACTTACCTAAAGTGAGTAAAAGTCCTGATCTTATTCTTGTTCCTGAAGAATTTCTTCAGCTAAGTGCTTATCAGTTGGGATGCTGGATATGTTTTGATGCATAAGAAGTTTTATTTCTGGTTACCTTTATATGGCTGCACTATCTGATTGTCTCAACCAGCAGAAACTAACAGTTTCACTGCAGTAATGTGAATGTAAATTTCAGCAAAGGAAAGGATAAAAGCGAACATTGGCAATATTGAGAAGCCTTTTCACTGACACTCCCAATGATCCTAAGTACTCTGACTTGTGATTTAGACGGCATTGTATAAAGGATACTTGTCCACTTCTGGAAGGTGAGAGCAGTTCATGAGGTCTTATAGAAGTAGACTTTCAGTCAGACCACCTATTACTTGCACCTTTTTTTCAAGCATTTCCTCTAAGTAGTTTTAAGGAAAGAGGCTCATTGCTGTGTCCAGGTGAGGATTTCTTCCGAGTATTCACCTAAGCGTGTCATTATAACAAATACAGTGCAAAGGAGAACTGACTCTTATTTATGTCCATTTGTCCAATGGAATAAGTATCTAGGGAGCCTAGTACCAATTGTCTGGAAATAGACTAGGTAGGACAAAATGAGATCCAGGCTCCCTTTGTATGAACGTCTGCATATATATATATAGAAAAAGCAGGTGGGTATGTTACACTTCAGGCAAGCCCAGTTCTACTTGGTTGCTTCTATCAAGAGGTCTAATTACATAAATAAGAAACTGGCAGAAGAACTTGTTATAGTACATTTCAAAGGCTTCCTTCGCTCATGACTTTGTTTTGTTGTCAAATGAAATAACCCTGTACTAAATCCAATTTAGCAGAGCTGTGACCAATTTGTAAAGTTCTCATTGCACAGGAGTAAGAGTGAGAGTGCAGTTCCTTTTTCACTTCCAACCTAATGATCAGTGCGGTCCATTAAGAATCCATGGGTTGAGTTACTGTGTCTCAGTTTCCTTGGTCAATTTGGATGTATGGAACACATGAGATAGATTCAGGTTTACTAACAGGATATGTAAGCCTAGGTTGACAAAGTGCTATTTGGATCAGGTACCTGTGGCCTCCTTTCCTCTCCAGCTCCTCTCTAGTAATTCTGTAATAGTCATGATGGTCAGAAGAGCTGGTTTCATTTATAAAAACCACACATCTTCCAATGCCCTGAGAAAAATTGCAACTTTTAGTTGGAAAGACATAAAATCATGACACAAAAGAAATCAGGGATGCTGCCAGAGGAAGAGATCCTTCTGCCAGCATTAAGCTGCATAGGGAAATACACCCCAATAGTCCTTGGAAGTGAGCTGTACCTCACAGGACAGAAAAACCAAAACTCCAGTATTTCTGTGTCCATCTGACCTGTGGGGAAACTCTTCACCTCAAACCTAGCATTTGTAAGCAGGATACAGCAGCCAGCATGCAAGATGCTTTAATTTCATAGCCTATAACATATTTTAGTGTTAATTACTGATATTTGTAAATTTTACATCTACTTAAAATGCTTGAGAAGTAACTTGGAATACGTTGAAGGATATTCTTTCTCTGAACTCATTTTGAAAGTTGATACTTTATTTGAGATAATGAATAGTTAGTCTCTAGTCTGTACCGGTGTTTGTATATTTTACTCATTCAACACTTTCTTCATTAATAATTTTAAGACCTACACTAAAACAAATTAGTTCTTTCTCTACATCTACACTCCACTAGTTACTAAAAAGAAAGATTTCATAATCTTCACAGTGTTTGAGTAAAAAGTAGCTTAAACTATTCATACTGGCATCCCACTGTATCGTAAGAATGTAGATTATTAGGATGCTTTCATGAATCTTTATGAAGGTTTTTCAAGTAGTCCTCCTAGACTAAAAAACAGCAAGAAAAATTGCTAGGAAATAATTTTTAACAGTTGCAGCTTTCATTTGTTACTTCTTAAGGAATTAACCTTTGGGGTTTTGAAACAAGCACAAAGGCTCTTTCCTGTAGTTTGAGACACCCTGAGTTATTTATATTGATCCTGCATTAGCGTAGCTGAATGTTTCAAGTTCTTACTATCTTCATTTTCCAAACACTTCCATCTAACAGAAGGAATTTTTGAGGGATGGTGCATATCAGCATGATACAGAGCAGTACCATGAAAAGGTTACTGAGCTAGCTTGAGTACTGGAAATATATTTGCATTAGCATGGCTTCTCACTTGAGCAAATAGCTCAACTTAAAACTAGTCTATAAACAGTGTGGGCTTTTTCAGTCCTACTGCTTTCTTCACTGTTTGCCTCAGAGCATGTGTGTTTCCTCAAGCTTTGTGTTGGGTCTAGACAACTGCAGGGAAATGAAGTTGCTCTGTCATTCTATTCTGAGTCATTGTCTCCTATTTGGCAACTAGACTGAAGCCTCTCTAAAATGTATTGCCCAGGTGCCACTGTTGTTGTTTTGTTCATCCTTTAGACAGAGCCTGCAGATGTTATCAAATGAAACACAGCAGCAAAAAGATGTCTCACCTAGCATTTGTGAGGCTTAGTTATTCCAGTTAAGATTTGGGGCATGACCTTTCCAGTGTTTTGTAAAACGTATTTGTACAATGCTGCAAAATTTGAAAGTTGTGTCTCACAGTAAGTAATGAGGTTGCCCAGCAATGAGCAGGTCTGAGCCCACTGTCTGTCATATGGCACCAGTGTTTCTAAGTGCAAATGACTGCTGCTGACATGGGAAAATGTGCAGCTGACAAATGCATGCCTCTTTCAGGTGGTGATGGCAGACAAGGCTGGTAGCATGTGCTGGAGTGTGACTGAAATTGAGGTAAAAGTAACCAGCTAAATAAAGCCCCTGTACTTTTATTAAAAGGTTCTAACAGTCTATTTATCACTGTTAAAAAAATGATTCTGCACTGTCCTTTAATTGTATGCATTCTATTAGAAAAACACATTTTGTATAAGTTATAAATGAGCTAAACTTTAAAGCCAGGATGACATTTTGTATCTATGTATCTATACATTTATGAGTGTGTATATATTTATAATGTTCCTATATATTTATATACACATGCACTATAGATAAAAGATCACTTTGGCAAAAACAGTATCAAGTACATTCAAACACTTGAATCTTTATGGAGGGTTTGCTTAAGACATTCCGATCTCAAATCTTGTTTTGTATCTCACTGTAGTTTGGAAATTCCTATATCAAAGAAATTTAAAAATTATAAATACTGACTGTGGTGAAATAGCTAAGAGTAACAGCCTGGGTCTGATACTGTGAGATTCTGAAAATGTCTGCAGCACTAAAAGGATGATGTTCTCTGTGGCAGAGGCCAGTGAGAGTCTCGAGGACTTCATTATACTGCTTGTTTTGTATCTGAATGCTGAGCTTTGTGCTCAACCACTTCTACTCTGAGGTGATTTTTCACTGGAAACGTGCAGACCTTTTGGGATCACTGAAGTGGTTTGCTACTGTAGGGCAGTTGTGTGCGTGAAGGTCGATGATCTTTGCCTCTGCATACAAACAGCAGCAATATCAGTATCAGTTCTTCCCTTTTCAGAAGGTGGTAAAACTGACTTCTCACAATTTTCAAGCAGAGGTGTATATACTATCAGCTGGGGGATTGTGCTGGAGCTCAGGATATAGTTATGTTGTCAGCTGTTTCCAAGGGGTCACCCTATGCTGTAGCCATCTGTGAGGACGATGCCCAGGAAAGGCATTTGGCAGTAGGAGTGAAGAAGGATACAGCCTTGATGAGTCTGAACATGGTGTACAGCCCTTTTGAGTGCTGCGAGTATCAGTCTCACCAGAACACTCTGATTTAGCTGATTAAGGAAATTTGTATTCCTGCTGTTGGCTGCTTCTCCAGCTGGGTTGAAAAGGGCAGAAAAAGGCTTTACTGTGAAATGCCTACCTGGCTGTGCTAGAATTTCCAGAGCAAGCCAGAGCTATCATTAACAGTACAGGTTAATGCCTGGGGGAGTAAAGGCAAAGTGTGTTTTGAGCTACTTTGAGCAGACCTTTGTCTGTCCTTAAAACAGAAGTGAAGTACACATGATCTAATATATGATTTAGTTTTTCAAATGAAGTCAAATAAGACGGACTTCCCACCTGTAAATACTATGGTAAAAGATATACTCCTCTCTTAATTAAATAGAAGTAAGTTCCAATGAGGGCAAGGATTAAAACGGTCAAGCAAAATCTATATTATATAATAATAATACTTGAAAGGTTAAAAGTAGCATTAAAAATGCAAGGGCCAGCAATCAGTAGTTGCAAGGTAGTGCATTTTAAAAGATCTGTGAAAACAACAAATATTTTCTGAAGAAAGATCTGACTTTATTTTAGCTGAGCCTTCTTCAAAAGAAAATAGAATTTAAAAAATAATGGGTTGAAACATTATGCCCAAAGAACTGTCTAGTTACAAGTTTCAGCAGTGGGAACAGCCTGGAGAGCCAAACACAGGCACCCCTCATTAGCTTTTCCCTCAGTGCAGTTAGTCTACCAATGTTAGCATTTTAATACTGCTTCATTAGTGAGAATCTAAAAATAAGGTCTTAAAGGGAAATAATTCAGGAAACACTACCAGCCCATTTGCAACAGTGGGGTTTTTCCTAAGTTTTTGTGATGGCTTTTTTTTCATTCAGAAATGCTTTCTGAATACTATAAAACTTTCTTTAGTTTTGATTTTGTTTGAAATGTGCTCAGTAGTCATCTTACTACACATATATACAGTAGAAATAGTTTATATTTCAAGTAGTAGCTTCTTTGAATAAAGAAAAAGGCTTTTTCAGATGAAATAGGCTACTGAAAAATTTAGGATGGCAGCCTGCATCTTAAACAGTCTATTTTATGCACTGAAAAGAGAAAGTTCCTATAGGTAGTTTAGACTGTTTTCATTGTATTTCAATTTTACTATCCTGAGAAACTTTTCAAGACATGGACATGAGATTAGACATCAGAATGCGCTGGCATTTGGGAAGAAGATCACCTTATTTTTTACCTTTCTTTTACAGTCCTTCCCTAATGTGATAATTTTTACCGGTGGCATGGGAAATAACAAGGCTACATGGCCTTTGGTTTGACTTTGTGCGGGTGTTCTTACATATGTAAAACACTTTTTTCCTAACTCAGAACATGCATTACTAATATTTTTCCTCCTAATGCATTCATAACTTTAATTCTTTATGTAATCCATATAGGACCTAGCTTTAATTTTTGCTTAAGGTATATTGCATCTGTGTATTTGCTAGATTCTTTCAAAGAATTTTTTTAATTAAAATTTTTCTTATTCTTTTCGTTGAAAGTGGTTTTCTCTAAAAATTGGCAAGTTTAAGTGTTAATGGTCTATTTCTTCATAGAAAAAATGCCTGTTATATGTTTTTTATAGAAGCTAGCTGTTGACGGGACAAAATTCAGATTGTCATCTTCTAGGTAGTTACAAACTAGAAACTATATTATATTAAGTGTTTCTTTTATTTTAAAAAGCTATTAGTTTGATCATTAGCAATTTAAAAACCATATGAGTACTATGGAGGCTGTCCTCTGACCAACATTATTACTTCAGACAGCCATTTTTATGAAAAATGCATAACTTCAGAAAATTCAATACTCCTTTGAAAGTACGTTATCAAATCAACATTTTTTGAACAGCAAGTTACAAATTCAGATGCATTTCTGTTCTTGAAAATGTACATGTTTACTAAGAGGGGGAAAATTCCTGGAGGGTGGTCTGTTTTTTTCTTTTTTAATTTTTGTGTTTTTCTTTTTAAATTAAAATAGAAATCCTGGAAGATAGCTCTAAAAAATTCACACTGTCTTTGAAATGGTTAGTGCACCAAGAAAGGCTTTAAAAGTTATCCCTTTTGAGGCTGAGGTCAGATTGTCAACTGTTATACCTTTTTTATGTGTTATGCCTCTTTTATAGCCTGGTCCATGTTTCTTGGACTTTGATGTTGCATTGCTCTTCTACCACAACAAGGTACTTATTGTTATGGAGAAGCACTATGAGAGAAACCTCATGCACAAAGCAGGCTATTTTAAAGGCTTTTGATGGAAAAATGAGGATTTCTTATTGCTTTCTCTTATTTGAATTTTTACTATAGTTTTCTGTAGCCTCTTGCTTTCATTTTCCCTGGATTTGTTGTCTTGTGCAATCCATCTGTGTAAATATCTGCAAGAGAGAGGGCCAAAGGAATAGCTGGCAGACTTCTGTGGTGATGTCCAACATCTGCAGTATTTGGAGTGGAAAAAAGCATCTCCCTGGAACTGCTGTAGTGCAGACCAACACTGAAGCTACAGATTGGCTCTGAGAGATGGCTTGCCTGGCTAATCCAGGCTTTGTTCTACTCACAGTCTTGTATTGAGACATTTTCATCCTCATTGACTTTCCCATCTGAGTGCAGCTGGGTTCTTCTCTCTCATCATTTTCATGAAAATGTAAACAAGACTACTAAAAAGCTTAGTGAGAAGATACGGACTCAGTTCCTTTTACGGTACTGATGATTACCAAGTATATATCTCCAGCTCTTTCTGTAGGAAAACTAAGAGGGACTGAAGTACTCTGGCAAGCAGTGGCTCTGATGTGTTTTATATGCTCTGTGTTACACAATGCTGATAACACTCTCTTCTGTGAGAAGAGTTGACCTTGTTTTTTAATGCCAAAAGAAGTCAGTGCTAATCAGAAAGCCAGCAGGTTTGATATCTTGCATGACAATAGAATATTAAAATAGCTGTTCAACCACTTTCTTCCCTTTTTTTCCCCCCTTACGGTCAGAATAGTTATTATGATAAATTCAGAGAGAGTTTTCACACTGACATTTAATTAAAATGAAATTACCTACCATTGTTATGGACTACACAGAAGCTATTATTTATGTTTATATTATTCTAATACCTTATTAGACTAGGTTTGCATTTGCATCAGTATGTTAGCATGACTTGAATTATTTCTTTCTGTACTCCTTAAGCAGCAGCAAGAGCAAGCTGCAACGTTAAATACTTACAGAAAAAGATAATTCAGTCTTCTTGGAAAAGGCAGGGGCATTGTTCAGCCATAGGTTTCTTTTTTCCACTGTTCTCCATTTATATTTTGTTCTGCTCACTATGGCTGATCATAACAGAAGACAGCAGGATGGCTGAAGGACTATTGTTGATAGAATTTTTATCATGCTAGCTGGTTGGATTAATTCCCTGTGCGTTAGAGGAAATGATCATCTTTTAATGCAGCAAGAATTTTGTGTATTAAATAGTTTTACTCTATACTCTATTAAAATATAGCATAATACCGTAAGATCACTTAGAAGCAGCATTTGTCAAATGTACTATACTCTTTTTTTTTGAAGTAACAGAAATAACTGAAGAGGGAGGTGGTGAAGGGGTTATATCTATGATTATCATGAACTTTTCAAAGAGCAAAATAATCTGATAGGCTTTTTAATTCCACACAGAGTAAATGTAGAGGTCTGGGTAAGAGTGATGGTTGTGTCAATCTAAGAGTGCACAGTTAGCTGTTCCACTGCCAAAGCAGCTGCTTCACAATGTCCTGCCACTTCCTACCTGGATCCCTCTGGTAACTGGGGAGCTCCTGCTGTTCCTGATCCTTTCCCTCCATTTCCAAGAATTCCAGTGAAGCTGTTAGCAGATCATTGTGACTGTTTAATAAGGGCTCATGCTTTCAGGGAGAGAAATTACAGTGAGTTTTCTACCCCTAGAGACGTCCTGCTCCAGATACTTTCTAATTTTCCTTGGACCCCTATGTTAATGCAATGTCTTTTGACCATGTGCTATGGATATTAGCCTTGGGACTATCAGGGAGCAGCACTGATGGGCACTGCTCCATAAGGGAAGGAAAACTGGGAGTCAGCTATTACACCAAGGCAAGCAAGGACAGCGATCCAAGGTTAAGGGGCAATTCCACAAACAGAGCAAGCAATGGCAGTCAGCTTCAGCTGAAAGCCCAGACTGACAGACACATCTGTAACTCCTGATGTAAGACTGGGATCAAACCACGAAGCAAAGTCAGGACAAGATTAAAGACTTTTTTTCTCCCCTAATTTATGGATAAATAACTTATATTTTTTTTATATGGATACATGCCTTATATTTTAGAGGTGGAGTGTCCATTTGTTAGCCAAATTCTGCAGGCAGTTGGACAGAGAGTGGGAGGAGGGTACAGCATATGCCTGCTGCTCTGGGCTTGAGGGCAGGGGCTACAGTACAGGCAGCCACTGGGAGGCATTTTCAGAGAGAGAGAGAGAGGAATAAGAATTATTCCTGTTTCAGCAGGAGACTGTCAAAAGAAGGAACAATTTTTCAAAGCTTTAGTTTATATGTGGCAGCAAAGACGGCTCTCCTCAGGACAGGCTACCAACAATGTTTTCCTCTCAGCATTGCCTCAGACCAATTTCGATGAAATCCTGCAGGCTACAGCAGTCAAATCCTGCATGGCTCTGTAGTGAGTTACAGCATATATCCACTTAAATCATTGGCAGAACAATATATTTGGAGTTTAATTGGGGATGACATGAATGTAGATGAGCTGTCACATTGGCTGGAGTGTTTTTTACTGTTGAGAAGCTCAACATAAAAGAAGAAAAAGAAAATTAATGATAAACTACATATGAACTAATTAATGCACTAAACCTGCCCATCATGTTGAAGAAGGAAAGTTTTTCTAAAAAGAAAAATTTTGGGTTGTGTGTAGGATCTCCTGTGCGGGCGGATAGTGACGAGAGATCTCTGAAGTCAGGTCTTAGAGCATGTGGTTTATTGCGAAGGGCGTGGACGCAGGGGCCTTACTTGGAGCTGCCAGCTGCAGCTCGAAGCAGGCCAGAAAAGCAAAAGAGAGCAAGAGAAGCAAGAGACAGAGAGAGCAAGAGAGTGAGGTTCTCGTTTACAATACAATAAATCATCTTCTGTGCTGAATATTCTAATTTTCATTAACCAGTCTAGTACAAGATACAAATCCTATAGCATCTACATACAGCCTATAAGAATCATTGCAGTACCATACTGCGTTACATTTTAAACCCTAAAAACTACTCTTTGGGCCCCTTCTGCCAAGCTAGCAGGGTCTGCTCTGACCCTTGGACCTGTCTGCAAGCAGAGGGTATTGTTCAGTCAAAAGGGGATTACCTTCAGCTGGCCATACCACTGTTTTCCAGTTGTTCAATAACTAAGGCTTGGTATCTCAAAGCTTGCTTTCGTTTCAATCTCGCTTATAGTTTCCATATTCTCAGCATCTTTTGCCAGGCAATCATATTTATAAGGCTTTCCTGTTTCATCTTCTCCAACAGTTGTGGAGGGAAAAGTATTAGCCTACAATACATAAATGATGAGAGATGTATAGGCAAATCTTCCAATTTTTATGGAAGCCACAAGGTAGAGTTGCTTTGGTTTTAAACATCAAATACAAGCACAGATGAATTGGCAATTATATGCTTTAACTGCAAGCACAGAAAAGACAAACAAGTAAGAACATTTGATCGGCATATTCTTGGTAATAATGCATTAAGATAAAATGTAGTACACTGAAGTTTAACATTGCTTATTGCTCAAATGCTTACCCAAACCTAGGCAACCATTTAGTAAGTGATATGTTTAAAAAGCCAAAATACGTATCCAAAATATGATTTAAAAGCTTCTGTATGCAAATGAAAAGCTCTTTCCTGTTATGTTTTCATCCACAGAGTTGTATATTAGCATTTTGGTAGCATACTTATGTGTAGCTTTATTTTTCTTAAATTTGCAACTGTGGTATTTGCAGAGTAAGTAGCACTACCTAGGTTCATTAATGCAGTATTTATATTCTGCAATTCTTCATGTAAATACTGTGTTTCAAGGCAGCATTATGAATATTTCACATGCTTTTGAAATAGTTGTGAGGCATTTTTCCTCAGGAGGGAGACCTTTATTGTTAATATGCTGCTTATCTAAAATGACTGTTCAAAAATATTTCAATTGTATTTTTCTTCCTTTGACAAGCTTGCTTCTATTGCAATATTCTTTAATTATAAGATTTTTTTAAAATTACAATATGATGTCATCTTAATCTTACTTATTTGATTGTTGTACGCTCTGAATTAGGAACCCTTGAAGACAAACAGAAAGCTCTTTCTGCTCCAGAGTATTGCTACATGAACAGCTCGCACCAATGGAGAGAATTGCTGATGTTATAGCAGCTTTAGCAGCCTCTTATTTGGAACAGTGTGCAGTTCAAACATTTAACATTCATTTTCTTTCTGGGGAAACTTTAGACAGGTATTCCCTATTTCAAATGTAAAGATATCTATAAAACTTTTAGTGGTAAATCTCAAGCTTTGAAATACACCATGGAGGTACTTCGACGTATTTTCATTGACTAAAATTACCCAGGGCGTTTGAAATCTCAGCTGAGGGAAGCTGTTTCCCCAGTGTTGTTCCTGTACTCACATTAAGCTCAGCTGGAGGCTGGAGTCTGGTTGCCAGGAGGTAAATCCTCGATTTTGCTGTGCCAATGTAACAGTTGAATTTCAGTCAATATTTTTAACTTTGTCTAGAAATTGTCTCTGTTAAATAATTGGTTTTCTTTTGAGTGTTCATTCTGCCTTGAGGAGTTTTTTCTGGTTTAGTCTGCAAGGCCTGTACTGTCCCCTGTGTATAAAAACCCCAAACCCTACCCTAGTATACTGTGTGCATGCCATAGACCTGAGAAGTGTGCAACCTTTCCTATTATACTGCACATTGAAGGGACTGTTAATATCAGAATCAAGTATTTAATTGACAGGCACAGATACCGTTCCTCTAATGCTAACATATGTTAATTTAGGGGTTAGGTAAACAAGTGAAAATGGAGTTGCTGCCTATTACTGTTCAGACAGTCCCTTGGTCAACTCTTCAGCACTTTGCCTTCATTTCAGACCAACAAAGAAAAATGTACATTGCCATGCCTCAGATGAACTCATATATTATTCAGTAAATAGCCAGAAGACTCAGGAGTACAAGACACTAATCAGTTAAAAACACTATATTGAGGAAGTAAGGAAGGGAGATCTTTTTCTTATAGTAGTATATATTTCTCAAACATGAACTGGACAAGGACCTGTGCTTTGGTATTGCTGATTCTTGAGAAAGAGAGCTAATTTGTTTCAGTAGTTTTAAGTAATTTAGGTCTTTGTTGGAGTCTAAATATATCATGGAAGAAATTTGGACAAAATGATGCTCATATTGAACATTATTTAATTTTAGTCCTCAAAAAAAATCTGTAACTGGAAATGGTGTTTGCAATATTGAGGATATTTCAGTTGTCTCTTAGTAGAAATTATTTCAAAAGAGTAATCAGAAGGCTATCTTAAGAAAAAGGAAACAAAATGGAACTTAAATATTTGTTCCCAACATTTGGAAACAAAATGTAACTCAAAACAAAGAGAAGCAATTCTACAGATGTCTACCTTTTGCTCTTCATGTCTCAAATGCCTGTTCTGTTTAATTCCCTTGTAATTAATTCTTCAGCATATGGACAATAGCTTTTATTTACTTAAACAAAAGGGAGAAGCATGATATTTTTCACAAGGGAAAAGTAAGAACGTCCCTCTTTGGAAGAAATAGTCACACTCTAAAACTTGTCATGTTTTAACTTTCCAAGAAGTGATTGCTGGAGAGTTCCGAAGGGAGAAGGAATTTCTGTGTGCTAATGGTAGGGCACCATTCCAGCATTGACGGAGTGAAAGCTTTGACTCCATATTGTGTCTTTTGGTGGTACAGAAAAACCTGTCCAGATGCGCTCTAGCTGCACTCACGAAGCAGTCCAGTGAGGATTCCCCTGGGTCAGTATGGAAAATGTGGAAAATGTTAATGTGTCCCGTAGCCCATATTTTCCAGCTTTGAGTTAAACTATTCAAGATAGGAGGTATGAATAATTTCCCCATGATATATCTCCCCCAAGAAAATTATACTTCAGTTAAAAGGCCCTAAATACATCTTGCTCTCTCGGACTAAAAATTTATTTCTTCAAGAGTCTTTTGGGAGTATGGTAGTATTTCTGAGATCCTTGAAGCACCTATTTACATTTAAGTTCAAAAAGCCTTTGTAAGACTTAGCAAACAGCCTCCTTTTACAGAGTGTTGAAGGGAACTTTTACAAACAAGTGGAAAGGGAGGGCAGAAGTGGGAGAAAAATCTTTTCATCTCTACAGAGCACCAGGTATTAGCACTGCAGTGTAACTTGTATGAAATCGATCTTTTCCAGTGTGTGTTTTGCCTGCCTGCGGCAGTGTACCTCTGTTCACTGGATTTAATAATCTGGATCTCAGTTCTAAACCTTGTTCATTACAAAGAAAGTGTTATTGGGAAAGAAGTTATTACTGTCAGGTTATTCATTAGACTAATTTAAATATTAACACAGTGATCACACTGTCTTGTCCAGTTTATTTTAAAAAGGGAGCATATACATTTGCTCTAGTGTGTGTTTGACACAAAGGCTGTTGTAAAACCTGGAGATATAAGGAGAATGCACAGTGGCTGCTTGTTCTGAGGTACCTTGTGCCATGTGGATCAACCACCTTATGGTATCTTGTCCAATTCCTGCATTGGAATTCTGCATAATTCCTCCCCTTGCAGAGCTCGTTTCCCAAAGAAATGGACTTTCACCACATGGAGCTGTACTAGGCAGCCTAAATTCTGCCCAAATCCTTTATTTATAAACAGTGGGACTTTTGTAATCAGTGTCCTAAGACAGCCAGTTAGTAAGGACCTATCAGGTAGGAAAAAAAAAAAAGGACAGAACTATAAAATTAATATAAGCCATTATGAAGACAACTGAAAATGTCTGACTTCATGGTATCTATGACATACTGTTTGCAGTCATGCAAATATTATCTCTAGATGGGGGAGAACCTCAGGTGTTTTATTTTGCTTTTTTTAAATAAGTAATGCAAAGGATTTTGTTGAGATCACACTCAAGGATTAAAACATTATCCTTACTGTTTTTTCTTCTAGCCTGGGGTTTTCTTCTCAACAAGGCATAAGAACAATTTCAGACACATAATTCATATATAGCAAGCATGGTTATGCAGATGAATCTTCAATATATTCTGAAATTAGAACAATTTTATAAGTGTTTGAAATTGGGCAGATGTCTCAAAACTTAAATTTTGAGGGGAAAAACAGTCTTGGTCACCATTTCTCTCCTTTATTAAAAAAAAAAAAATTCTGTACTCCGTATCTAGAAATGTATTTTTCTTTCATTCAATTCCTGGAAGCATTGTTTTTGATGCAGAATTCTCATAACAGTTTTTCAGTGTTTCAGGTGCAGTTATGGGGAAGAAAAGAGAGTTATGCGACTGACACAGCACTTGGCGAACTCTTCATGTGGCAGTCAGCTGCTGTCAGGACAGGTCTTGGGCAGAGTGGTCAGGGAGCAGAGTTAGATTTTATGGCACATCATCCGTACTAATGATGGCTGAGAGTACAACCAGAGAGGCAGGAGGTGCTGGGGATAGAGGAGGAACCGCAGCCTAGGGAGATGCTGTGGAGATGAAAGCAAAGACACAAATGAGGTTGGATAAATTGATTGGAATACATTAGTAATAACTGATATTACAAAACCAATTTGTGCACAATGAAGAAAGGGGTACTGAAACTATCCACATAGGAGATAAGAATGAAGTCTGTGTGGTTACTGTAGGACTAAGAGATGAGTAATTTAATTGTTGAGATAAGCACCTCTATGCATGTTCAGCCCCTGAGAGGAGCAGAATATGCACTAGTTCTGTTGCAGTAAAGAACAGCAATGAGCAGCTTTCATCTCAGCGAAAGCAGGAATGTTGGAGTGGCACAATGACAGCAGTTGTAGCAGATACTGAAAAGCTGTGGTGCAGGAAAAGATCTGCTGGCAGTTCACTTGAGCGGGGGTTTGCCTTGGTAGGCCTGGCAATCAGCATATTTCCCTGTCTTCATTTGCTGATTTCCCCAAAAACAGCAGCTAGTATTGAAAAATAATTGAGATAAAACTGTAAGAAATAAAAAGCCAATGCCTTAAATAAATTTAAAATTAAAAACCATATGCCAGCCTTAATAGAAGGAGAATAGTTTAGATTGGATATTAGGAAGAAATTCTTTACTAAGAGGGTGATGAACAACTGGAATAGGTTGCCCAGAGAAGTTGTGGATATTCCTGGAGGTGTTTATGGCCAGGTTGGACAGGGCCCTGAGCAACCTGGTGTAGTGGGAAGTGTTCCTGCCTATGGCAAGGGGTTGGAACTAGGTGATCTTTAAGGTCACTTCCAACTCAAACCGTTCTATGAGTCTATGATTCTATGACTGTGATTTAAATTTAGCCATTTAAATTTTTTCTGCATATAATGAAGAAGTTGAAAAATTTTAATTACAGAAGAAATCTTATTAGGAATGAAGGAGAAAATAGTTTATTTTTGCTAGTCTTGGCTGAGTGGGGTTTTTCCTACAATAATTTTCTTGTGGAAGTGTACTTTAATGTGGACACCATCTTGTTGCATGAAGGAAGTCAATATGGTTGTCTGTTTACATGGTGTTAATTGTGATGCACATGCATGACTTAGAGATAAGCTCAGGTGTAAATGCATTGCCGAATTGGTCCTAGCTTAAAAAAAAAGGTATTATAAAACAAAGAAAGTCATGGTGGGCTTAACTCAGGCAGCAGCCAAAACTATCCCAGTCTTTTGCTCACTGCCCTCTCCTGGGGCTTTTGTTTCATTTGTTTTGTTCATTTTGTTTTGTTTTGTTCATTTTGTTTTGAAGAAATGTCTCTCCCATCATGTCTGGAGCCACTTTTTTCCTAGTTTTAATCATACATAGCAAAATCTCCCTGGGTAAGCAGAGGAGTGTGTGGCTACTCGACAATTTTTTCTATGAAGAGGACATCTTTTCTCCTTTATGAACTTACCTAAGTACTGAAGAGCACTTAGCAAAAGAAACTTGGATAATGCACTATAGTGAAGTTTGATCATGCCAGCACCATATGGAGACAGTTTTTGGCTGCCTTGTACACAGCAAATATATGAAAAACACAGACAGGTTTTAAGTGAGTGTAGTTTTGAAAGACTTCTATCTGTACTCTTCTGCCTTGACCTGAAATACCATGATTAAAGTAGTATCAAGGATTTTTCTTCCTCTAAGCAACCTTATTTCTCCCTAATTGGAGAGGAAATCTGAATATTAATTTTCACTTGTAAAGCTGTAAAGCAATCTTAGGGACCGAATTTAATTGAATTTTTACTTTTTAATTTCTGTATTGCAACAGATTTTCTGTGTATTTTAACCCAAATCTATTACACAATTCTAATAAACTAATCTAGTTAGTATCTCATGTAGACACTATCAGCAGTCTCCAGCATTCAGTGTTACAAAACTTCTAAAAAATATTTTGATGAAAATTAATTCTTCTCTTACTCCTATAACTTGTGAAATAAAATGGGACATGTATTTTTGCTAAAATATCCATGGTAAGAAATTGGTAGATGAGAGATAGTAATTCTTTAGAAATACAAACACATGAAAAAGGGATGTGCTTTTTCTTATTTTTAATAAAATACCATTTTTTTGGTTAAATATATTTTTGGTAATACATGGCTTTCTGCATATTTATATATATGAACATATAAATATATTTTTTTCCCCAGTCTTATAAATTATTTTCCTGCTTGGCACAAAGACCCTGAAGTGGTACAGATGTTACTATATTCCATTTTTATGCTGAATTAGAAAATTGATTAACTCCTTTGCTGAGGCTTGAGTTCAAGAAACATTGGATTTTGCCTTATCAGAATCCCAGTCACAAGGACAAGTGACTGTGATTTCCATGCAAATATTTCAATTTTCAAGTCATTGAAGAATTAAGAAGAGTTTTTTCAGATATGAGGGTCTTTCAAAGTTATCAGTGAAAAGCACATTATTGTTTTTGTGAGCGGGTTTTGTGAAACCTGCATACCCAATTCATATCCTCTACCCTAATCATTTCTATAGGCATAGCACAATCCAGCACACTTGACTTTGTCGTCCTTGCAGCATTTGGAGATCTGAAATGAAAAAGTCAGACAATTGGCTAAATCAGACAGGAAAAAGATAAGGATTACAAAAAGGGCAAAATCTTAACCAAAATATGGGCAGTTAGCTGTTTGCTCCTTTTGTAGTTTGATAGGATTAATAACAATGCAAGCAAAGGTTAGTTATTATCTAACACCCGCAAATGCTAAACAGTGAGAAAGCAAGCCCTTTGAATAGCCTTATATTATATGTAACAGTGAAATACATAGTTAAATGGTACATTAGAGGCTATGGAACAGGAGGTTGAGGCTGATGTTCTGGAATTTCTTTTCATATGCAGTTGGCCTTCTTAACAGAATGCGAATGTATGGTTAAAAGAATTTATTTGTAAATAGTGTTATAAGCATCTTGTTTTCTTGAATATCTGCAGGTATTTTAAATAAGAATAAGGACATATAAATCCAGAGGTGTTTGAACTGGAAAGATAAGTAGTAGCCCAAGCATGATGGCTATAGAGTCAATTGATTACAAAAATACCAGATATCAGATGGTTTGCATACACACCTCTAATCTGAAACAGTTTGGAATAAAAAAATTGCTTTGTGACTACTTTGTAATTCAGAGGTTTATCTGAAAATGTACTTATTCAAGATGTTATGTTTGTGCAAATATTCTGTGGTGGAGTTACAAGGCACAAATATAAGCAAGCCATAAAATTATCAAAATACTGTATACCTTAAGAGATGAGGTTTTGTTTGTTTGTTTGTTTTTCTCCATTTTTTTTTTATACTTTTGCTGTTAGTGCAACAAGCCTTTGTTTTGGGGTTATCGTTTTCTCTGTAGTCTTTTTTTATTCAGGATTGCAATGAATCTGCTGCTTGCTCTTAGATGGCATGCAGAGATAGCAAATTCATTGCAACAACTCTCAAGACATGTAAGAATAGCCACACAGAGCATAAAAGCAGTGTGCCTCTCAGAGCTTTGCTTTTGGTTGCTAATGGAGAGCATTTAATATTTAATAAACAATTTATAGTGTTTTGCATATGTCCTTGGCACAGCACTTCTGGTAGAGAAACAGCATTGTGTATGTGTACAAATCAAATGTTTGTCACAGAGGTTGAAGCTATAACAATGGAAAAAGTGTCAGAGAATGAACAGCTCTGCTGATAGGAGTAGTGATGTTACTTGTCCACATACCTTCTGACTGAAAGTGCCAGTGTCCAGAAAATATTCAAATGAATTTTTAACTTGCCAGCTGCAAAATTTATTCTTCTAATATCTGGAGTATTTGCTGCCATGTGTTCTATTTTTTGGGAATGATGTAAAATCCTGAGGGAAATATAAACAGCAGATACAATATATCACAAATACTATGGATGTAATAAAATGGAATACAGTACGCCAGTTTTTAAGTACTTCATATTATTTAATTGCTTATGACAGAAGGTTTTTAATAGTCTTGAAGGTGCAAATGACATGTCCTGTATGATATGATAATGATATATATCTGTAGTTCAGTACATAGCAATTTCTGCAGTTTTCTTCAAAATGTATTTTACTCCTGTTTTCTATTTGGCAGCAAAGAAAATAAAAGGACTAAAACTTCCTTTCTGTTCTTGATTTCTCTGTTAAGATTGCAAAAGGACAATATTTAGTACCGATTTTAAAGGTCTTTGTCCTGACAACATCTGCCCATTAGAAAATAGGATGAAATGATCTAATGTTGAACAAACCAGAAGCTGTCAATTGGTAATGATTTGCCATCTGTATTTAATGGTGAAGTGGGTGGTAAGCTACTGGTAGAATTCTACACACCCTTTTACAAATCTCCTGGACCATCAATTTATTTTAGTGTGTAACCTGTTTGTGTGCACAATGAAAACGTCCAATGTTATGAAGTGTGACCAGCTCACACACTTTCTTTTACATATTTTTATCTTGTAAGCAAGATAATTACAATAATACTGCACAGGGAAAGTGAGTGTGTATATATATTTTCCAGAGCTGTACTAATGAGTATTATCTTATATCGCTATGGAAATTTAGAGAATTATTTATGTCCTATTCAGGGGCTGTAATTTTTTCCTTAAGAACATCTTTGCAATTATTTTACCTACGTGGTAACGAAAAATTTAAATAAACAAAAGGCCCCTTCTGTCTGTGAGTCAGTTATAAGCCATGGAATATGTAGTCTATTGACTCTATTCCTTGCCAACTAATGACAAGGCTGTAAGCAGGCGTTGCTTTTAGAAGGTCAGTTTCTATGCTTGCTTAAACCCCAACAAGCTACATTTCTCATGTCTGTTTTAATATGAATGGATGAGCCATTTACTGGTTTCTTTCCTGGAGGTGAATGCCCATTTCCTAAGCTCTGAAAAATGCTGTTGTTATCAATGTTCTTGTTACATTTTTTTTTTGAAAAAAATTATAGGTAATATTACCTAATTACCTAACATTACCTAAAATTACCCAAAGAGGAACTGTCTGTTCCATGTATATCCTCCCGTAAAATCTCCACAAAATTTTACCAGCCTTTCCTGTCCTTGATACTACTTGTCCATTTTATTTCCTGCCAAGATAACCAGGTAGACTTGCTTGTTTTCAAGTCTGGTAGTGGGTAATTTTAGATAAAAAACAAAGATTCCCATTACATGTCCTGCAAAACAATGTTTTGTGATACTGGAAAATTTCCAGAGAATTTTGGAAATGTATATACTCTGCCATGAATGAAGTTTGGTGTCTTTCTTTAAACTTTGTACCAGGAATAGATCACTGTTATGGAAGATAACTAAACCCAATGGTAAAAAAAAAAAAAACAAAAAACAAAACTAATAAATTACTAGTAGACATACCTGAGACCTTTTACAGTGATTTAAAATATTTCAGAAGATACATGGAAGTGGATAACCTTTTATTTTAACCATCTTCCCATTAATATGCTGATTCCTGGGAACCTTCAGCTTGACCAAAGTGAATGGTCTTGAAATACAGATCTTGAAATACAAATTTGCCAGTTCTTTAATATAAACTAAAGGTGAAAGTATTAACGAAAACTTACATTAATGACTTAAAGATCTATTGTATAACCTGGATAACGCTTTTTCCTGAAACAAGCCAGTTTGTCAATATGAATGCACATCAAAAAAGAAGCATAGAGCATAACTGTGTGTTGTTAACTGAAACTGGATTAAGTTGAGAAAAGTCTAATTATCCTAAATTGGTAGCGCTTTGGGTATTAACCTATAAGAGAGACTGTGCTTGGAGAGACTGTTAAACAGAGATGACTCTTGAATTATGTGCCATTCTTTTCTGCCCCCAAAGTGACTTCCTCCACTTACTTAGCTCATGTATCTTCTGGAGCAGGCTTTCTCTGTTAGATGGGGAATCAAGCAACTCCTATTGTTAAGAAAACACATTTTCTATTGGTCACCCTGTGAGAGATCTTATCATGTGAATATAAATTCACCTGATATTCTCCAAATATTTATGGGTTTATGTTTTTGCTCCCCATGAAAGGTGAAAGGGTAGAGTCTTTTTAATAAGACATTTCATCATTGAGTGGACCAAGAATAAGGCTTCCCCTGCACTTAAACCAGCTGCTTTTTCTACACACTTTGTTTATCTAATGGCTTGATGAATATTTTTGGTCAATAATTATTTGGATAAAGCTAAATGTGTCTGTAGAAAAATTTGAGGATTGTCGTTCAGCATAACACCTGATCTCTCCTGAGGTGATGTGGGTTTGTAATATGGTGACAAGGTGATCATGTAGGAGAGAGTCTGGCTAAGGTCCAGGGGTTCCAGGCATCAGACAATTGTGGAGTCAGAGGAGATTAAGACAGCAACATACTCAAGAAGTTGCTCATACACAGTATGAAAGATGTCCAGTTTAAAGACATGGAAGATACTTTGGTAAAAAAATTGTCAGTATAGGACTATAACCTTCCCCCTTAATAAATTAAGTAAAATTGTGTACTTTCTTGTGGGGTTTTTTGTCTTTAATAAAAGGGAAAGAGATGCTAGAAATTCCATGGTGGTTTTGAGTCAGTGTCAGTGTAGTTTTAGCTAGGGAAAAGTAGCCATTTCAGACTTACCTGAGGACAAAATTATGGTAACTGCCTTCTTTTCATGGTGAATTTAATGGATGAAAGATTGAAGAAACACCACCTTATAAAATGTAAACTAATAATGCTGAGTTTAGTATGATAATACTCCAAATTCATGTAGTAGTTTGCATGAGGAGAGAGGAAAGGTTATCTTATCTTGAAGGTGACATGTCACCAGTATCTTATGTGTGTTCATTTCATGCAGTAGCTATTCTTTTATTCTTTTTCTTTTTTTTTTTTTTTAGTATAAAGTCCAGAAAAATGCAATTCTGATTATTAGTCCTAGACTATTAGTCTATGGCTAACATTATATATAACATTATATAGACTAACATTAGTCCTATGTTGATAATAAATAAGAAGAAAATACATCAAAATTCTGGTAGTCAATGTTTTTTAATCTGTTATACTCAAATAAAATGTAGTTGAGATTTGCCAAATTACAATTTTTATAGCAATTCATATTTGAAGGGAAATTAAATCTAAAGGTGTAACTGTCACGAATGTTTTAAGGTCATTTAAAGGACCACCAGCAAAGGTGTCAGCAAAAGCAGGTTTAATATAAAATCAAAAACACAACAAAGTTTGTTGGCAGGGTTCACTCTACTACTTGCTAAGTGGTTAAAGCACACAGAGGGAAAAAAAAAAGAAAAAAAAGACCTTAAAATTAATCAAACCAAAGAGGCTGAAAGTAGCAGGGGAGGAAGGGAAAGAGTAGGAAAGGGTAGGATAAAAGGGAATAAGAAAGACCCTCCTGTTGAGTCACAAGGTTCAGAGATGACCCCCTTGCTAAACAGAGTGCCAGACTTGACTGACAGGTTAGGCCTGAAGATTTAACAGCACTTAATAGATAGCTTAAGTTAGACATTTTAAAAAAGGATTCATATAGAATAGTTAGTATACCACAAAAGTAACTCCTTCACTGGCCTAGCTTACTTCCAAATTTAAAGTATTTAAAAATCCAGGAGAGCAACCATCTTCATAATCCTATGCACACAGACCTGGAGGAATATGTAAAGGTGCACCTGTGAAAAATTCCTCTTACATTCAGTGAACTACTGACATCAGAGGCCTTTGCATCTTCTCAATGGGCGAAGGGCTGAGCCTCAAGGAGTGGGGTATCAGCCCAGGATCTCTTGTTGTCATTCACCAGTCCTCCAAGTACAGCCAACTTGAGAGTTCCCTGCCTGTGAGAGGTGTCCCACTCAGAGGGGGGTTGTTGGTCGCAGCCTGCTGAGGTCCAGGAGAGCTCGAAGGGTCCCACTTTGCACCGCTGTTTACAGGGCTTCAAGAGAGTAGGCTTTAATCATAATAAATTTTCATCCTGGCCAGCGTTCAGGGGAGTAACTGTCTCTGAAAGTTTGATAACAAAAATGATGTTCCACTGGGGTTGTTATTCAGACAAGAAAACTAAGTTTCCAAGGCTGTTCACTGAAAACCAGGAGCTTGTAGGACAGCAACAGTTCCTGGGAACAGACTGTTTCTGATAAGCTCAAGAAGAGCTTAGCCCAGGTGCTGTTCATTAAAGATGAGGCCTAACGAGAATTTCTCAGCTCATAATGTGGGGGGGGAGGCACCACACAGTAATGAAGCATAGGAAATGGATATTAATTGTGGCTTTAATAGTGAACTTTTTTTGGACAACATTGTTAAAGATTCTCTCAAAAGCCCATAAAGATTAAACAACAAGCTCACTCTTATGGCAAAAGATTTAGTGGCTTTCTGAGCTTAATTTTCCCTATGTGTATAGTTAAAATTAAACAAATAGTTCATTCTTCTAAGTAAATCTGTTTAGCAGGTGGATTGTAAGATGTCTTTTATAGTTCTTTTTTCTCCTTACCATGAAAAGAATGAATGCATCAGACAATTGCCAGAAGCAAGAAATTTGAAAGAAGGCCTTCACGTATCTGACTCATTAAGTTGAAACTTTTCCATCTGCATTCAGTTTGTTAGCTTGCAGAAATGTTTAATCAAGAATTAGAAAGAGTGATGATAGCTTGTGTTTTTTGTTTAGGTTGCTTTTTATGGAGACATAATTCCAAATGAGATGCATTTCTCATGTCAGGGATAATGAGCCCATAAACCACTTGCTATCTTTCTCAAGCGCAGGTGCCAAGTGTGATTGTGACATGACGATATCCAGGAATGTCTGTAAACACGTAAAAATACCAATCTATGCATTTGTGGGAATGTGAATATCAGCCATGAACAAGGAAACGAGGTTCCTAATAGAGGATGAATTCTGCTTGTATTTTGATTTTTTTCTGAATAAAACCTGTAGTTCTGGATCATTTTGTGGAAGCTAGGTTTGGTGTACCTAGAAGAGAACCTGTGTTGTAATGAAAAGATGTTTGTGAAACATAACTATTAGGTAGATCCTATAATTATCTCCACAGAGATCGTCTCAGAGGCAGCATTCACTGCAAAATACTTTTGATTTCATTAATATCACCGGTGTCTATTGGTAAAGTAGATTTATAAAAATAAATTGTAGTGGGTGAGAATTACTGCCCCAACAAACAAAGAGAAAAACATTTGTCCTCATTACCTGGGAAACATGTAGAAGGATATAGGATTCTAAAGATTTTGAGAAGAAATGTGGTAGAAATTACAGAATCATTTTGTAAACTAAATGCCTGTTCCAGTACTTTTAGATAAGACAACTTAAATGAGATAGTAGATTGCATGATATTAACTGTAAATAGTGTTGAAGTCTTTTAAAATTACTGAATACTGTTAATGTCTCTAAAAGCAGCAGTCATCATCATAGCTAGACTTAGCTATTTTCATTGATTAGAAAGAACTTCAATGCACATTACTTGTATGCCTGCTTGCACTGTTCTTAAAACAGTGATCATTTTTTGCATTTTAAATTAAATATTCTCATTTTGTTTGATCTTGATGTTTCAAAAAATTGTCACTAAAAATTGTACCGTTTTCCTTACTGAATATAAACTGTTTCTTTCCCAAAACCTATTTTTTTTTACTGTACAACTGAGGATGAATTTATTTAAAGTTTTGTGTCAGAAAGGATCTCACGGTACTTAGAAAATAGGCTAAATTGCGGTCTAATTAAAACAACTTGTTTCCTTCACCACAGAAATTGCTGATAGTAACTCTTCCCTGAGTTTGACTTAAATATTTTGAGATAAATTGAATGCCTAATTTTTGATTTTCAAATGCAAATGAAAGAGCTTTTTTTTTTTTTAGTCATGTTATTGGCCTAGTTTAATATTTGCATCTGAAATGTGGTTATGATGTGGAGGTGGGTTTTTTTCCTTCCGATGCCACGTGTACTAGCAAGGTGCTGTGCTATTAAAAGAACTTAGGTGTTAGCTGAGACTCTTTTTGTGCAGTCTTGTATGATCATTTGACTCCCTTATTTCCCAGAAAAAGAACATGACAGCAGGTAGACTACAGTGATTTTTCAGCAACTGAGACCTTCTAAGGGGTGTGTGATTAATAGTATTCTAGAGGTAGAATGTTTCTTCCTCTAAATCAACCTTTTTCTACTAACTGGCAGCTGCTTATGCAATGTATGTTTCCGAAGTTCTTGTTTGAATAAGGTAAATAACAGAGGATGTTTAATATTTGAAGTCACTAGATTTTTGATAAATAGATTTTATGACAAAGTACTGGTTTCAGAATTCTATTGAAAATTATTAAGATTATGCCTGTGAAGGTTCTGTAGCTAACCCTCTAATTAAAGAGAAAAATACTTGGTTCTTGCAGATGGATCTGGGTAGATTGAAGTATGGGAAAATCATCAGTGCCATGATATTGAGGATGATCAAATGCCAGATTCTGTATCTGGGATGGAATAATGCTGGACACAAGTCTAAGTTGAAGAGCAGCCCTGCAAAAAGGGTCTGGGCATGCTGGTTGCCAGGAGATTCAAGAGGAGTCAGCAGTGCTGACCAAGAGGATGGTCAAACAATAAACAGATTTCCTGGAGAGGAGGTTAATAATTCTATTCTGAAGAGAACAATATTCTATTCTATTCTATTCTATTCCTTATAGTGCCACTGAGAAGATCTGAACTGCACTAACATTGATCAAGCAAATGTTATTTCATTAATACTTCGAATAAATCAGATTTTATTTGTTTATTTATCTCATGCATTTCCTGGAGCTTTAGTATTGTCAAAACTCAGCCTTTTCTAAGTGCTTATTTATCAATAATTTATTCTTAATTCTTATAATTCTTCGAATAATACGGCATGACATATTTTGAAAGTGGAGTATAAAGCTAGAGAGACCACTTCTGGTAGGAGCTTAATTAAGTTTGTGTGATAATTGTAGAGTGCTCCTAAAATTCTGCACTTCACAGGGAATTAGCATGTGGTTACACTGAACTAGCTTTTACCCCATCCTCCTAGTTGCTAGACTTTATTAAAAGATGCTGAAATCTAATTAAATCCATCCTTATATAAATTATCAATGTTCTTTATTGTAATGGCTTTCACAAAGACATGATTTAATCGCATGTGGGAGAATATTGGGCATCCCAACATCTTCTACTCTATCCATTTTTATCCCATGCATTAAATGGGTGTAGCAGGGGACCACAACATGCTAAAATTAGTCCATGCTAATATTTACATTTCTTGGCCTTTTGAAAACTCCAGGTGTCAAATGTCATAGAAGTTAGTATCAATAATAAAGCAACTCTAAATGGTATTTTGTTTACACTAATTATTTTCTTTTTCCTGAGACCACTTTGCAATATTAATGTGTCAACAAGGATATGTCACTTCATTTCCCCTCACTCTGTTTACCATCTGCATCATGCTTCCCTCTTTAAAAGAAGAAACAGGTATACAGGACCTCAGTATTGCCCACATATGTGTTCATCTGGAACACTTCAATAGAAACATTTTACTTGGAATCCTAAGCTTTGTGTGGACTTACAGAAAAATCAAAATCAGGTCTAGCATACCCACTAAACAGCAGACTCCCAAACATTGCTACATTACAGATTACTGCTAGTTTTAGTTCAGCTGAACCATACTTTTGAGCCCAGATGTCCTTCACAAAATGGAAGAGAAGGAGATTGTGTTCCCTTCATGTCTTTTGCTCAGTGATTTGAATTTCCAGGTGGGGTATAGAAAAAAGGTATAAAATCCACCTTTTCCTGCTTTAGAAATAAGAACATGACTGCCCCAATGTTTCTTCAGAGACTTATCTTAGGAGACTTTGGAGACTTAAGAGACTGAGTCTTCTACGGAGTATGCACTGAGGAATTTCTAAGAAACTGTCCTGCTGGAGTTGTTGCATTTAAAAAAAATAATTAGATATTTCTTCAAGGAGGAATGGGATTGATTTCTCTCAGTTTTGGGTGATTTAAATTGCGAGACTAAAAAAAAACTATTCAGCCTTTTATTCCTCTCTCTCTCATTCCTCTCTCATCCCCAAAATACTGTGACTCAGGGATTTAAGGAAACGTAAGTTCCTTGTCTGATTTACATAAGCAGTGTAAAGTCACTTTGCAAAGATATGCAGAATAACTTTCTATAAATATTGAAACAGTCAAAAACTGGAATTTGGAATTTTATTTGGGGTTTTTTTTCCATTTATGGTGACAATTATTTATTCAATTTAGCTAAAATGATTAATAAATTTGATTCTCCCAGATTTTGCAAATGCCTATACAAATATCCCACCCAACTCAATTCTGAGCTTTTGAAATAGGTCAGTAAATATCAGAGCTTATCCCACAAAGAATGAAAAGCTATTAAGTGTAACATTTTCAGGATTAATGACAGAAAAAATAATGGATATGGTAATCTTCAACGAAGAAAGGTGACCTAAAATCTTTGCTACCTGGGATGTGCAGGTCAGTTATCCCTGTAGGTAAGTGTATTTAGAATTTCCTTGGAGGAAGATCTAGAATTGTAGAGTTTAGACAAGGGGGGTTGTCTTGAAGAGAAATTCTCCATTACATTGTTTTTGTAAGTGAGGTTGTCTTTTATTTTAATTGAACCAACAGTCCAAGTGGCATTCTTTCAGTTGAGCTCCAGCAAATTATCAGTAATTAAAATTGTTGCAGCAATACCTTTGAGGCCAGAGGTTGAAGAGCCTGACATCCCTGAACCTGGCAGAATAGAGATTATCTGATCTTTTATTAAACACCTGCTGCTGGGAGTTGTACAGTTTTGCCTACATTAGCTGGCAAAATGTTCTGGACAGCAGGACTATTGCAGATTTGATTCAATAATAAATTATAGTCAGTTAACGAGTAGCTATTAGTACCTCACAAGATTTTCCTAGTGTTGGTGGGAAGACTATGTGCTTTTTTGTTTCCTTGACTTGTTTTGGCAAAGTTGTTTCCTCATCAACCCACAAAAATAAGGAAATAAACCCAACCCCCTCCCTGTAATACTTAGCTTTTACTTTTAACCAGGTGATTTATATCTGTCTTGTTTAAAGTGCACGACTGAGAGGAAAACAAGGGTCAAGTTATTTTGTGACCTAGAACAAAAGGAGAGTGTGACTCACATGTCCCAGTTTCTCATCTTTGAGCAGCATATAGTAGTTTTTTTTATTTCAAATGGAGTTAAAGTCATTTGGTTTGTGATAGCATGTGTAAAATACTGAAAAATTCAGTGTATGAAAATAAAATACAATATGAAAGTTGTATTAATTATTTCTATGCCACTGAAATTCCTTAGAATTGATGTGTACAGTGTCATGTAATTACACTCTACCGTTTAATCTGTGTAGTAAAGATCAGAGCCTGAAAATCCATATATATTTTGCCTGGATTCCTTCCAGCTTTTCACCACCAGCAAACTATTCCTGTCCCATGCAAATCTGCATATCCCCCAATAGATGCTAGTAATGTTCATGAGGAGGTCATTTTGCTGTGTCCTGCATGTGACCTATATGCTGTCTCTCTGATCTATCTAGGGATCACTCCGATTTCTAGGTAGTGGGAGCAGGCAGAAAAGAGATGACAGTAACTAATCAGAATCCTGATTTAAAAAAATAAATAAATTTTAAAAATGAAAAAAGCAAACAGATAAAATATCCTCTCAAAAGCCATTGTAACTCAAATCATCTTTGCACTGCGGGAAAAGCAGAAATGCTGATTTTAGCTCTGCTATCATCTTCCACACTGAGCCTTCTGGGTGCTATGTGATGCAGCAGCGTGCTAGCACTCTTGGTACCTGTGTGCACCGTTGCAGGGAAATAGCCCAGGTTTTAAGAGGTGCCTGAGTAGAGATGAAATTTGTAAGTAGGCCCTGGAAAGGCTCGCTGGTAGATGGACATTAAACACACAGGCATACATCCGTTGAATTCAAAATTAGGATGTTTATAGAGTATATACCTGTGTACTTGCTAATGTTTTCTGGACCTATGGGATATGGGGACAGGTGCTACACACACTGCAGCAGCTGGTCAGAGGGCTGTTGTCTATTTCTTCAATTAAGGCAAAGCCATCTGATTACCAGAGCTATGCCCAGCCTGCCATGGTAAATCCTATTGTATATAATGCAAACAGACCAGCAAAGCAAAAGAGTTTATGTGCTTTCTGGCAGGAAATGAGGTCTGTGATAGTCAAAATGTTCAGGCACAAGGAGGATATCACTGGAAATATTTTATCAATTCAGAGATAAGATAAACAGATCAAAATAAGCAAAAAATGTAGCCTTATTTAATTAGGTCATCACTAAGCACTGTGAAGATGGGCTTATAAATCAGTTTGTGGTTATGGATATTGAAACAAAAGTGGAGAAAAATCTGCTGGTTTTGATCTCCAACATAGGTATAGAATAATACATGATTTCTCCATCCTTCTGTGAGCTTTATTATAATGTAAAAAACAGACAGTCAGGATGCCCAGTGCAACCTAATAGGAATAAATTTGAATATCGCTCTGAGCATTAGGATCTTGATTTCCCTACATTTTAATTTGCACTTAGAAACTAAAAGGAAGCTTTCAGGAATACTTCTTTTAACACACAATTTTAAATTGTAGGAAGATAAATGTTTATATCATCTGAAAAAATGACTAAAACGGAAAGAAAAAATATATATTAATCTTAAACAGATTATCTTCTTCCTTTAAGCATGATAGACTATGTCACAAAATAGGTTTGTTTTAATAGGTTTATGTTTAATTAGAAGAGCAGGAGGAGGTAATACAATAGAGCCAGACAGTGAAAGGAAATGTTGTGTAGCAGCATGGGGCTCAGGTATTATGGAGTCAAACTTTCAGATAAAGCTTCAATTTAGATCTATGAAATATTTCAGAATACCATGTTTTGCATCCTTTTGCATGATTTAATCATCCTGCTCTTGGGAATTGAACGTCTTTCAAATACATCACAGGAAACAGGCTAAATATCTCTGAATGATGATGATGATGATAACTTGTCTACATAATGTGTAAAACTAATGCAGAAAATGCCTATTATAACAAAAATGAAATCAGCCAAATCACAGTATCCTTTCAGCAGCTCTCTTTATAGGATTTATGGTATAGTTTTAAATATGTCTTTAAGAGGTGTTCTCCCACAGGTTTCAAACAGCCTTTTAAAGAGACAATCTTTCCTGCAAGCTCAAAAGCATGCAATACATGGAAAGCAGCCATCTGGTTTATTTTAAAAGGTAACCATGAGTGTTTCCAGTTAACCAGCAGTAGCTATAACATAAGCTGTATGAACACGACAGTTGTTGGGCAAAAGATGTGAACTCCCTTCAGATTTTTCTTTCCCATTTTGGGCTCTGGATTTCACTGAATGTGTTTTGTGACCTGGGATGTGGCAGTCACAAGGAATTCTGTACTGCTGGCTTTCCAATAGCCTTGCTCTGGCTGGTAGCTGTGTGGGGTAGCTAAGCTGCCACATTTACCTGCCTTCTCACCTACTGAAAAGGAGAAAGGCCTGTTCCAGAGGCCAACGTTGTACCAAGAAACCAGAAGGCAGGGAACAAATTTCACTTCTGAAACCCCAGCAGGATTTTTCTAGTAGTTTCTCCTTTTAACTTACCAAAAACTAGTTTTTAATATGCCATGTCCCATATTAATTAAGGTGAAATTTTGTTTCTTCTCCTTTATAGGGCAGGAAACTGTTTTCCCAAATTCTTCTAGTTATTTCTGCGTTAGTGGAAACATATGTGAGAATTGTGTTTTGCTCTCAACCTATGCTCAAGTCTCTTGCCTCTCTGTCGTTCCTCTTCTGTTCCATTAGCTACTTTTTGTTGTTTACATTTCTAGATGCCTTGAAGTGCATGGTCATGAGCTTACCTGTGGTAATTACTGCTTACATTATGTCTAAAATCTTATTTTCTAGACAGAGCCTATGATTATATAGCATTAGTATGTACAGGCCTCGGGGAAATCACAGCCTCTTTGTGATGTGCTCTGGAGTGCACACTAACATACTGTGTTTGCCTTCAAACATTTAACTGAAGCCTATGATCTTAAAAAAGATGCAACTAGCATAATTATAGAATGGATTTTAAAGGACCGCTTGTGGTGGAAAGAGTTAGGTAAACAACAAATTCTTTGTAGTGCCCAGGCTGGAAAAAAAAATAAAAAAGAGAATATATATAAGGGAAGGAGAAAGGGAATAAAGAAAAAAAACTAACAATAGAGATCTAAAACTGCTGTAACACAATTTAAGCTCTACTAATGGATGTAGGAAGGGCATGTAGATAGGTAACTCTGCTAGCAGCTATACTAATGAGAATTTCTGTAGGAGCCCAACTTCACACCTTTGGAGGACAGTGACTAAATGTCAACAATGCAGTCATATTGACTAATCTGTATTCAGTTTTTGGGGTGAGATGCACATCTTGCAGAGTAAATGTTTGCCAGTTAGACACTGAGAACCAGTCTGGCTGGAGGAAATTGTGCAGATTTGGTAAGTGGCCCGTAGCTCTGCAAGTGACAAGTGGTTCCCATTCCTCCTCTCAGACTGGCTGATGCCATATTATCCAGTATATAAAATAAAAAAAGTACAACTTGCTCAATATCATCAAGGAATCTTCTGTGGAAACCTACAAGGAAAAAAAGAGTTTTATGTACATGGCATTCAATGACATGGACTCGAGTATTACTGGGTTTTGATTTGTTGTTTGAAGCTGATAATGGGTGATAATATTTGAAACTGAAAAAGCCACACTAGAGAGAAAATTTGCTTTATTTTTTATTGCAAAGTTTAAATGAAGTTATAGCTATTTAAAATAAAAAAGTAGATATGAGTGTATAGAGAGAAAGTGGTTGAAACACTTATTGTACAGATTCCTTAGGTGGTATTTTATTTAATTTAATAAGAAGATTCTTAACACTGATTTACTGAGCAATTTTAAAACCTAACAAGTAATATGTCTCTATTCACATCCTTTTTTTTTGGTGAGATGCAACTGCTGTCCACCTTTGAAGCTATTCATGTGGATATGTGTCCTTTTTATAAACGTTTTGTAGTGTTGAAGCCAAAGCTCAATAATAAACAGCAGCTCTGTGTATTTGCAAATATTTGTTGAAGAGGTTATCTAAAATAATTAACATGCTTTGAATAGTAACTTTTCTTATGTAACAAAAAAGTGATGAGCTACATGAGTTTACAAGTATTCACAAAAGTCATTGTGAGTGGTGTACAGACTTTTGAAAGCTTTCTTTTGTGATCATATATGATCACAAAATGTAATACAATGTAGATGAGTGTATCAGTAGTTACTGTGAGAAATTTCCATTTATAAAAATTGAGAAAGTATAGTGTAATACTTATCTTCAATAAAATTGAATGAATACTCAAGATGTGTTGAATTGTAAATTCAATGTTAAAAAAATTATTATTAACGCAACGAATAAAAATGAAATATTTATGTGAGTCTGCACTCACACGTGTGTATCTGTGTACGCAAGCTTAAAAATATCTGTGGAATGAAAGTACTGAAAATAGTAGTCATATCAATTTAAAAAATAATATTTCAGCTTTGGTTTTTATGTTCCTTAAGGAACAAACTGTAAGAAGCTTCTTTAGAAACAAAAAAGTTGACTTCTTTTGAAATGCTTCATCTTGCTTAGTACCTTGAATGCTTTGCTGAAACTGCTGCATTATTCCCTTCCATTTTTATTACCTGAAATGGCACTTTGCAATGGAAAGCTCTCAGATTTGAGCAAAACCTGGTTAATCCTGTATTAGGCCAGGTTAATTGAAGGAGAAGTATAATGGTGAATGAGGAATATACTCATCAAGTAAGAGTTCCTGCAGGTATGAGTAGCATCTTAATATAATGTGCTAAATTAGCTCTCAGGTGTTTTAATCTGCATCCTTTGCAACTCGGTGCCCTGTGGTGTTGCACACAGTTTTCAGAAATGCTCTCCTAGCATACCTGAGGTTAAACTCCAGCTGACCTGATGTGGCTTATTGGATGAAGATGCCAAATGGGTCTTATATTTAGCTGGCACCCAGCTGCCTTCATTTGAGGAGAAAAAATAAATCTAGCATCTGGGCTGCATAAACAGACACCTGCCTTTGTAAATGACTATGAGTCTGTGAGTTTTGGAGTAGGAATGAAACATGAAAACTCTAGGGCTGGAGAAGGCATTATTAAATTTCTTCCTTGTCAGAGATACCAGAACATGGGCATGTCCACTTCAGGGGGAAGGTCCAGTGCACAAGCTGAATATGAGCTCATGTTTGGCACAAAAGAGCAGCCAGGGCTGTTTTAGATCTGATTTCTTAGTGTGTGTTCATTTACAGTCATGACTAGAACTGCTGTTATCCTGCTTTGGCAAAACTATGCAATTGCACTTATCACATTGAAGGGCCATAGAATAAACATGGCTGGGAAGAAGATAATTATCTGGAAATGAAACTGTTCATTTTGCTTTAGTTTACCAGGGAGGGACTGATGCTGCAGGGATATTAACTTCCTGATGGGCAACGATTTAATACAGTACCACTCGTTTATTACATCTGTTAATATTAAGTATCTTGAATAAGTTGAATGTACAAGAGAATGTAGTTATGAAGGAACAGTACGATTGTTCTTGCAAAATGCCAGATTTAAGACTAATACAGGACTTTCACCTAAGTGTTATCTTAGGCCTCATAATGCTTTTACATAAATCATTTCCTATATTACATTGTAAATTAAAGAGGAAAAGGGACTGAATCAAGAAAGGCCAGCAGAAGTAGTGTGGATTTCATGGAAGGTGCCAGAATGGTAAATGACACAGTGATAGCTTTGTGGGAAGAGAGATTGGACTAAACAGTTATCGTATTTTGAGAAAGAAGTAGAAGGCATGTGCACAATAATGGACTATACTGACAAGATAAATGGTGGCTCCTATTTACCACTTATCGCATAAAGACAAGGAAATAATCACGGAAATTGAAAGGCAGTACGTTTTAAAACTGAGGAAAAGAACTAATCATCCAACATATGAGATTTATAGAGCTTTCTGTCCCAAGATAGCACTGAAGCTAAGAGCCCAGCAGAGTTTTTTAAATCTGTTGGATGTGTGGAAATGTGGTATTAAATGAAAGAAAAAAGAGCTGCTGGAAGAATTCATCTTTTCAGTTGCTGTTCAGCAAGTGATCTTCCTCCTTTGTAGTGGCTGAGCTGCATATATACAGAATTAATAATTCATCTCTGTCACGAGGACAACAAGTAGTTTTCCTCAGTTTAAATCTATATGGCTAAGTTATTAATAAGCACTTCAAAGTTGCTTATATTTGATTTGTTGCCTCTTTATCTTTTCATTGTTTTGTCTTTTTTAGCAATGTCACTTATGTCAGGTTGAGTCAACCAAATCTAATTTAATTTATCTGCTGAAGTAATTATGCAACCCTACAGTCCTAAGTAGAATCAATTATCTGTCAAAACACAGTGCATCATTAACAATATTAATGGTGAGTGTTCACCAAGATCTTCTGTTGTTATCTGTTTGGATGTGTGTCACAGGCAGTGTTGATATTAACAAGCTCACCTGGGTTAGGTCAGGGCATCTGATTGCCCCCACTGTTTAATCATCAGTGTGGCCATAGGCACAGGCCACCCAGCACTCCCAGCAAGGAGACTGGAGGCCACCAAAGTATTTTGAAGTATTTCAGGTGTGTAAACACCATTTGTGCTGTGCACTGGCCTCAGTGCAAGAGAATAGCCCCTGGTGAATTTTCTTTCCTCATATACGCATTGTCCCAGCTCCTCAGGACCAAAAGAGCAAGTAATATCCTGCCCACATGCTAACGGGGATATTTTGAATTGCCTTTGGGTAAGAGATAGCTAAGTTTAGTAGGAGAGAAAATGTAGGTCCAGTGACCAGTGGTAGACGATTTGGAGATCTGTTTACAGGCGGTGGACATACAGGGCTTTTGTTTTGGCAAGGTCACACTTTAACTTATTCAATGTCTGTAAAATGAAGCTGCTGATTACTGAAGTTTTAGAGGACTTTCAAGGACTAATACATATAAATGTCTGAAATAGTGATGACAATGATAAAAACTCTTTTCACATCTTTTCAGAAACTTCAGGGATTTTTTTTCGTCACAAAGCAATAGACTCTGTAGGCTGTTATATGCATGCATTGCCAAAACACCCACATCTAAAAGTAAATATAAGTGCATTGTGACTTATTTTCCCATGCTTTCTCCCACAGAATTGCTTCTGTTTAATAATAATTGGTGTGTGGGAGAAAAAAATCTTACAACAGCACTTCTCCATTGAAATTGCTTGCTAGATACTGAAGAGGAGAATGCTATAACATGGCCTGTTCAGAGGTCATCCATTGAAGTAGCCAAGCATAAATCTGTTTTATTTGCACTGTCGTCCATTTCTGCATCATTTAAGTCAGAGTGGAGTTATTCGATTAGACCTCTGGACTTGTCTTCTTTTCTACAATCACTTGGATATTTAAAAGGCTGATTTGCAAGAGAAGGAATAGAGGTGTAGTTTGTTTCTCCTCTATGGTATTTCTTCATCCATTTTCAGTATGCCTTTCAGTTGATCTATATGCTTTCTTATTTTCAAACAATTTCAGCAGTGCACATTATTCTGCTTTTTGTAGTTCTTTTTTGAAACTCTCTGTGGGGAGTTGTTCTGCACCTATACCCTTATGTAAGTAAAAAAAAAATTATTCTCCATATCTTCACCCATCACATTCTCCACAAATTATTACCTGGGATGATGATCCCATTATATCACAGTCACAGAGGTCATTGTAAAAACTATCTGTCTAAAAGAAATGCTGTTGTCCTGAACATTGAGCAATTACAGATCAGAGTTCTTGAATTCCCTATTGGGGAAGAAAAGAAAGAAGGAAAGAAAAAGTGTTGCTATTGGAACTAAAGAGGAGAAAGGATCGAAAGCAATCCCTGCATGTGAGATTTTTTAACAGTGTGAAAGCTAATACCGTGTATGTCTCTAAGAATAGTAGGTTAAAATACATTCATTTGAATTTGTAACTCTAAGAACCACTTCAGTGCAGGTAAAATTGGAAGAACCTTCGGATCTGAATGCTGTAGAGACTAATTGGAGACTTCTGTATTTCCTGGAGACTGCATCTTTTCATTGTGTGCATGTTGTATCGTTGTGCCAGCTGAAAAAGGTTTTAAAAATGTACGGAGTATCGCATTATATACACAATTGTGTATCCATTACATGCTTGTAAAAATGTTATAGAATGGACAAAGGGGTGCAGATTCGGAGGCTCTGAAAGAGGAAACAGTAAGGTGCAACTTGGACAAATGGTGAAATTTTGTCAGCTTAAGTCTTCGTAGACTTTGTGGGATATACTACATGGTTTCTTGAAGGAAAAGGTGCTGTGTCAATGGACTAATTTTGTTTTCTCATTTTGAATAATTTTTAGGGGTGAGAAGAAAATGATTTCTTTCAAAAGTCTAATGTTGCATCATACTAGGAGATATAAGGAACACTGTAATCTGTCTGACAGAGTGCAACAGGTACAAATAACTGCTTAAACAAAACAAAAAAAAATCCAACTAATTGAGACGCAAATATTCTTGGGCATATATGATTTTCTGGAGACATTTGATTACTTTTTAAAAATCATAGAATAAAACCACCTGCCCAGAAATTCCCTAATTGTTTGGATGTGCTGCAAGTAGGAGAATTTCCAATACAATACTGTATGTAAAATAATGAAAATGCTACATAGATAAATAGAAATGTGTTGGTTTATGGCCACACATAAATGCAGTCATGAAATACATTGATGTCTTGAGCAGTGGCTAGGATTGTTAAATGCACTATTTCTATAAAATTTTCTATACTTTAGGATAGGACACCCATCTGATGATAAAACTGTAACCTCTGGAACTTTGAACACTCAGATTCCATTAAACAGATTTATGCCTCCAGGGAGAAACTCTTAGTGTAGGCCTTATTTTCAAGCCTGGTTGTGTTGAAACATGAAGAAGACATCACCTGATGTTATACAGACTCTCAGGAATCATAGCTCCAGTGCCAGCTGGATGTTTCTGCCTTTGAATTACAATGATAAGGAGTAAGGGAGATCTGATCTTTCTGATACTGATGAGCTGTTATGCAGTGCTTAGGACCAGATTCACAACAGCATAAAAGGTGCGAATCCTAATAAAATGAGAGGTTTTTCAATGCCTCTGTGATTTCAAGAATGAAAAGGCAGGACAATGAGTTGTGAGTTAGAAGAACTGTCATGCTAGGTCATAATTCAGAAACGCAGAGTTTGAGCACTGTGGAACAACAGCTCACCTGGAACCAGTTGCCTATGATTCCTCCTCATAATGAATTTCTGTGTGCAGAAGAGACTGCACCTCCAAATGTACAAATCTATGAAGAAGTGCAGTGTGTTTAGTTAATTCTTACAGAAGAAAAGCCTTATTTACATGTATCTAGAAAGCAAAAAAAACCCAATCGTGCTTCCCTGGCTCAGGAAACCTAAGACTGCATGCGGTGTGTATTACTGATTTTTGCATTGAGAACCAGGTATGGAATCTTAAAAATGCATGATCTGGGCATTATGTAAAATATCAAGCACATTTGTAGGCATGAGGAAAACTAATTTGCATATTCTAATGTTATAAACAACCACAGCTGTTTGGCTTCATTAATATATTGCCAGTAAAAAGTAGGTCAATATACATTTGCTCCTTGTTCTCTGAGCCAGCTGTCAGACTAATGGATGTGCATACATCGCGGGGGGTGTTCATCATGGGCTTAATTTCCCCATAACTTATTGGGAAAACAAGTCCAGACGAGAAAAGTTGGAGACGGTGAAATACTATAACTTTTAGAATTTGGTGGAACATATGTCTCTGATATGGGCAGTTGCAACTTTTAGTCATGTCTCTGAGGGAAGCTGCTTTTTCAGTCAGGTCTAAGATGAACCTATATTGTCATGAGAACGGTGTGACTAGACAATGTGATTTATAGCAGGACAGAATTTTTTTTCCAAATATCTCTTCATCTTTCTGTTCCAACACAGTTGGCTTATGACTTGAGTTTGCAATCACATTTTCTTTTTCTCTTTTTATATTTTGTTTTCAATGATTGTGGCAGCTCACAGAGAATCTATTTGGGAATCTGTCTCTGGGACTTGTAACTAACTGCTGGTTTTGAACAACTCATGGTAAGCTGCTGAACTTGGCTCAGGGATTTAATGGAAGCTGTTTCCCTGTACACATGCTCATTGCATGATCTGTCACATACCTTCTTCACTGAGAATATTAAAAATATGACAGTGGTTTTGTGAGAACATACTGAGACTCACAGTTTAAAATGAGGGGAAAAAAGATGTTTCCTATAGGTAATCTTGATTCCATATGTGTAAAGTATGTAAACCACATTAATTTAGACATAAGAAAGTATTACACAAATGCTTAACTGGGATGAATAAATAAATACATTAACATTAGAATAATGTCTTGGCTTTTCATCGTCGTTGCCAAACCTTCAGAGTAGAAGCATGCTCATGTAAGTAGGTGAAAGTAAAGGACAGTTACAGTTGTTCGTCTTCAAAATTTGCTCCTTTTGGGCACAAGGAGGCTGAAGGAGAAATATTTGAATAGCTAAAGACTGAGATTTTCATCATACAAGCTCCTTAAAAATAGCTCAGCTGCTATTATACAAACTATTTTAAAATTACTTAAATATTCATTAGGTTGAATATAATATTTATTCTGTATTGTAACTTGAAAGTAGAATTTTAAACCTCTGGGTATTAATGCGTAGCTCTTTTCTCATTTCAAAGCCATAAATGCGGCAGCATAAAAATTTGAAGCATGTAGAAGAAAAAACAATATATGCATGTGACATAAACATGAGAAACCTAACTGTTTCTCAGTTTCTCCCACAGCTCAAGGGAAAACGCTTCTTGAAAGTGCTTCAGATTCTCAGTGTTTCATTAGTGATTTATCCACTAATATATAGGTGGGCTTTTTTATTTACATGCTTTTTAGTCACTCTAAGATATATCAAGGCTCGTGTTAATACATGATAACACACACCACATGTTGGAAGTACAGGGCTTCACCTTCTTTCTGACAACCCTCACAAAGCATATGTTATCTCTCACTAACACTTGCCTTGTTGTCTCTCACTGCTCAACTGAATCGCACAATCAATTGCACGTCACACGTGACAGCCCTTGGGCTTCAGCCAGTCCTTTTTTGACAGCTGGCTCTGGCTGTGAGGAAGCAGTCTATTAATAACCCAACATTATATTAAAGGACTTACTTAGGAGCGAAATAGAATTGTGAGCAACTTCTCTTAAATTCAAATACAAAATTTGTAAGATTATGACTAAAACAAACCAATGAAACTGTAAAATATGAAGCCATGGCTAGGGATTCATCTTTAACATGTCCTTGTGCAGACAGGGTAGAGTGAATAGAAATGTCACAGTACTGCCTTCTGGAATGGCTGAGAAGCCCTGGCAAAACAGAGAGAGCTCTCCAGGACACAGATGTAGTTCTTTCCATGAGGCTTCAAGCACACAGCTATCTGCCTTCCAGCCAGCCTGCGGGCCTGATTTGGCATCCTCCAATGCTTCACTCTCAAGTGTGATCATAGTGAAGATGCCCTACTTTTTTTAGGTGAAAATTTTGGAAGAACAGCAGAGAAAATGAAGAGGTTGAGACTGGCTGGCTGTGAGAGATGTTTAGGCAGCAGGCACGTAATGGCTCTGAGGAAGAGACAAGTCAGATATCTAGAAGCTTCTGTTAAACACCTTTGGCATATGAAATTGAGTAAAATATGATTCTTTCCTAAAGACTTTGTTCATACATGTACTGTTTTCATAAATGTTGTTTAAGAACTTGGGAAGTTCTCCAAGCCCCAGAAGAGTAATGAAGAAGCTTGTTTTCCCCTTCAGAGATTAAACGCAACATGTCTTGCAGCCCTTTTTAATAAAAAAAAAAAAAACAAGAAATAGCCAAAAACCGCTATACTTAAGTATTACAATTATTAAACAGAATTTTAAAAAGTTGTAAGGGAAGTTTTATAACTGGGCAAACCTGAATTAGTTTAGCAAAACTCAGCAGAGAACTTCTCTGGTTTCAGATTAGATCTTATTCAAACAATCAAACTATATGTCAAAATTTCTGTTACAAGTTATATGGGACAATTTTCATTCCTAATTAAATCTGGAATAACACAACAAATATACTTTTCAAAACTAGCTTAATAGTGGATATAAAACTGACACACCATAACTAATTCTTGATACAAGTCCAGATTTGAACACATAAAATTCATTTCTAGTGGTTGCAGAGATCCTAAATTGCCCAATCACTGGCAGAATGTAGTAGTGGTAATGATTCTGAATCCCATGTGATTTTATCTTTATTCTGCTTTTCTCTGAAGCATTTCATCTGAGTTATGCAACATTAATCCTGATATATGACTCCTGCAACCAGTGGTTGAAAACCTGAAAGGTTAAGCTTAAAGAAGGATCCATGAAAAACAGTGTGAACCTCCTTTTTCTGCAATCCTGAAACACTTATTGCCAGGCTAGTAATGCAACGGCCAAAACACAAAAAAAATATTTTACTAGAATCACAGGTGAAACTGATAGTTTAGTTTCAGCATCTCATCTGAAATATGCAAAGAAGACAAGTATAAATACTTTTATTTAAGTCTAAATTTCACAAATCTTGTAGTATAAGAAAGATTTTATCTGTGTACATAATTGTTTTGAAGTTGAAACAAGCTACACGCATATCTTTTGTACGAGCAGAGTCCTAAGATTTTATGGTAAAGAGACTGGTTTTATCATTTTCTTTAGGCTAGAAAATAGAAACATTTTCCCCAAAGTACTTACTTTGTGCTACACACCTGGGAAATGGCTTGAGTGATTATATGGCAGTCCATTGCACAACAGCACCAGGGACAGAAGGGCTTCTGGTCCATATGGATGGGGCTGACAGTGGGGTATAGTAGACCCACATGTTTTTAGAGATGCACACAGAGCTAAAAGGATGTGAAATGGCACAGGACACGGACTCTGGGTAACTGAATTCTCAAATTAACTCTTGGCAGAGATTGTCAGATACACAGGACTACCAAAAACAAATACGAATGCTCAGTCTTGTTCTTATTTTTAAACATCTCTTCAAAATTAATTTTCTTAGATTTTTGAAACAAGTAGTATTGTCACAAAGATTTTATAACTTACCCTAGGAACATATATATACCTGTAAAGCTACTGTCAATGACATCTTTAAATTTTTAAATATTTGTTGCCTCATTGTCTGCTCACAGCAATTTTCTGTGTCACATTTTCATCCGTGACAGTGACTCAACAGTTTCCTTCTAAACCCAGCATCAAAAATGTGTACAGTTATTGAATGTTATTGCCATTTTAGTTTAGTTTAGCTCAGTTATACATATTCAAATAAACATTTCCTGTGAAAACAGATTTCCACCTACAGAGTACTAGAGAAGTTTTTCATCTGTTAAGCCTGAAGCAAATGTATGACCTAAAAGGTCCGTCTGGAATTTTCCAAGTATAGTGTTGCTTTCAGGTATGGAAACAAAGCTATCTTCATAATAAGAAGAAAACCAAACAGTAAATATGAGAAGAGGTTGGAAGGGAACATGGTCTCTGTCAAAAGACCTTCTTGGATCTTTTCCACATTTATCAAAATATTATTACCTGGCAATATCACCTGCTCTTCAATAATATGAGTCGCTTTATGCACCGACAGGGCTTTTTATCATGTTGCTGTTTTATTTCTAAAGGACTCTTGTATATAGTTTCCCCAGGAGGTATAACTATCACAGACATTGAAATCATGAGGTTTAAATGTATTCCCTGGAGATAAGCTCATTTTCACACTTGAAGAACCTGTGTATTTAGGCCAATCTAGCCACCTTCCTGGACAATTAAATTTCTTGTCTAGACTACCTGGGTAACAACTTTAATGGAAGGAAAAAAAAAATAAAGTGTTAGCCACTTTTGCAAGCATTAAGCTGACATATTAAGTGGACAGAACATAATTTAGGACGCTAGTGACCCCCTTTTGTAATGATAAACCCCATTATATAAGCCTTTAAGTGACAAGAAAAACAAATGAACCACTCAGATGAGTGTAATGGCCCTTGTAAAGAAGAAAGTGAGCCCAGAAACCTGGGACCTCATAGCTCTTTGCTCAGAGATATCTGAACATCCTTTGAGCAGCCAGCTCTGAGACAGAAGACAGTGAAGGCTTCATTAGAGTTTATTTCATTTCCATTCATTATCTGTCCTAATGGAGATGGGGACTAGTGATGATGGGCTCTTAAATCTTTGAAAATACATCACCTTTCCACTTCTACCTTGAAAGAAAAGGTTGTCTCACAATATGTCCCCACTTTGTCTCGTGGGGAGAAAAATCTATTGACCATTGCAGAAGTTGCAAGTGGAAAAGGCAGAAGAAGGAACAACAGGGATTGCAAGAGGAAGTTGCTTCCTCTTCCAGACATTTTGTCTTCCTATTGTCCAGCTGAGAGTGGACTTTTGCAGCAATTAATCTAACTGATCTCTCTTCCTCAACAGATTAGGCATTCAGCTAAGCATTGTAAATTCTACTAGTTTCTTTTATTTCCCGATCTATTCTCCCACTTTCAGGGTGCAAACCATTTATGTAGGTACACTGGACTCACCAGCTGTATATTTTGCCATCAGACAGGGACCCTGATGAGGGCCAAAGGGAGAGTAAACAATTGTAATATTTATGGTTTAAGGAATTGTCTGTCTTAGCATAAAGAAGTCCATCAGGCCTGCTTCCAGGAGGAACAAGAGCTATAAACTGCTGGACATTATTCCTACAAGATTGCAATAGGATTTTAGAATAAAAAATATTTGGGTTGGTAGAGGCCTCCAGAGATCATAGTCCAAACTCCCACTCAATGCAGGAACAGCTTCCAAGCTAGAATATTTTGCTCAAGGTTGCTTCAGTGACAGAGGTTTGAAAATTTCCGGGGATGGAGTTTCCACAGACTCTCTGAGCACCTTGTTCCTGTGTTGCACCTCTCATTATTGCTGTTATTTTCTTATTTTCAAGCAGCAACTTTTTACTGTTACTACTCATGCTTTCATTGTACTACTCTGTCTTCTCTGCAACCACTCTTTAGGTAGTTGAAGGCAGCAATTAAATCTCTCCCTCAGCCTTCTTCAGGGTAAACAAAACCAATTATCTTTGTCACTCTTCAACTACCATATGCTCCAGTCCTTAACCATTTTAGTTATGCTCCACTGGACTCAGCAGTTTGTTGATGTGCTAGGAGACTTGAAATTGGATAAAGGGTTCCAGATGCAACCTTATAGATACCAAGTAAAAGGAAGTAATAACCCTCTGTTGACTTACTTGCTATGCTTTGGCTGATGCAGTCCACTATGTGGTTAGTCTGTATCGCTTGCAAGGGCACACTGCTCGCCCTCAGCCGAGAACTCCCCAGATCCTTTTCTCTATGTGAGGGCATAGCTGCTACCCACCCAACCACTCTACATTCTATACCAGGTCATGGGTTTATTTTTATCGTGGGTGCCAAAGTGTGCATTTGCTCTTGTCAGACTTCATGAGGTTCGTGCTAGCACATTTTTCCAGTACCTTGGGATCTCTCTGAATGGCACACCAAACCCTCTGGTGTATGAACAACTCTGCTAAACCTGGTGTCATCCAAAAACTTGCTTCCAAGTCTCCTATTGTCCAGGTCACTGATGGAGATGTAAAATACTATGGAGCACTATTTTCTCTTGAAGGATAGTATTTATAACCAGACTTCGATCCAATGTCTATCATGTTCCTGCTCCTTATATGGGGATTGGACTGGAAGACCTTTATAGGTCCCTTCCAACACAAACTGTTCTCTGATTCTATATCCACTGCTCTCCCCCACACAGAGAGCCAGTCATTTTAAGGCAGCTGGTGTTTGGATATCTTGATAACAGTTGGATTTTTTACCCCCTGGGGTAGCAGGAATAACTATAATTAGTTCTTTGGTTTGGCTGAGAAGAACATGCTGCATTGTTGAGATTGTTCCACAATTCTCCTGTTCAAGATGCATTTAAAAATATCAAGTGTATTAGAGAACTTAAAACTGATTCTTATACATTTTCTTGGTCACCTGCATAGCTACGTAGAACAAGAGTGTGCTTGAAGAAAGGGGGTCGCCGCAAAACCAGTCACACTGTCGCACCATGAAGAATTCAGTAGAGCTTCAGGGATGTTAGAAAAAAATACATTTCTTTTTTTCAGCAAATTCTTTGATGCTTCTTCTGAAGAGTACTTGAAACTGTAATTACCGTACCCTGAATCTTTTTAATTTATGCTGATACTAAAGATGGAAGTGTCAAGAAATATTCTGGAAGGGGCACAGGGAAACAAAGAAGGGATTAGAGAGTCATGGCCCTACAAGAACATACTGGAGACAAGTATTTCATTTTATTAAAAAAGAGATGCTACAAGGAGGCTTTCAAGTATTCCTCTTCATCAAAGGAAAGTTAAAAGCCTGTGAATGACATGGAGGATTTTTTCCCCTAGTTTAAAAATCCTTTAGAGTTCTGCAAGGCTCCTTACAATTAAGACCTATTCTCCTTTCCACCACCACCCTTTTGAAGTTATTTTGCTTGGTTTTGCTCTATGCAATCTTTTATTTTTTCTTTAATCAGATATTCATGTTACTATGCTATATTAGAAGTGCTCGGGCTTGTAGAAAATATGTCAAATTGTGTAATGGTGCAAAAACCGTTCTGCCTTTTCTAAAATGCCATGAATATGCCATGCTCAGTCTTCCAGCTACACAGTGAATTGCAGTTAAGGACAAAATCTATTTAACTGTGTCGTTATTTTAACTTTGTGCATATACACACTAATGGATATGCAGCGTCAGTAGCTCCACAGTTTATGAGAGTGGTCTAGAGAAGTTGTTCTGTGATGACCTGTGATGTGGATTAATTCTACTGTTTGTAGTTACACTTTGGGTATCTGGCCTATTTTGTATTGTGCTTTTTTTCAAGTCCTTCTATCTCTATGGGGCTCCTGACAGTTCACCTCCTGTTTGCCAAATCCAGAACCTGAAAATCAAGAAAATTTCTATTCTTTTCAGAGATGTTTTGTATAAAATAATTTAATGCCATTTTTGGCTTCCTTTTTTTTTTTTTCCAAAGAACTCTTACTCATTTTTTTTCCATTTTTAAAATTTTAAATACCCATTCAGGTGTTTCTCTGATAAGTGGCTAACGGGCTAAAACTCCCCCAGCATGCTGTGGTTGCAAATTACTTAACGAAGCTCTCAAGCCTTCCAGAAATCAGCACTGTAATAGGATTTTGAGTTGGCTGGCTTTTTCCTCTCCTTTCCCTTGAAGCAGCAATACAAGGATGTCTACTGGAATAGAGCTGAAGCACACGAGGACAGAAGCTGTTGACAAGGAGAAGGAGCAATAAAATCCTTAAATATTCAGGTACTTTTCCAAAATGTAAACAGAATTTGAAAGAATGTCCTTTGCACAAAAATAATTTAGTATGTTTTCTGTAACAAAGGTACAGGAACAGAGATTCTATGACCAATCATGAGCTTTTTGGTTCAAAACACAGAGGATGTACAGAATATAGATGAACATCAAAAGCTCCCACAGGCCAAGTCCTTCATATTATTTTTTGTTATCATAACATATTGATATAATGTACTTATAAATGTAAGATGTCTTACACAGTGTATGGAGCTGCAGGAAAATATAAGCAGAGTTCAAAAATTCGGGACTTAATAATAATGGATCCCTGAGTTTCTTGGCTTTGGGAGCTATTTATGTGGTAAGAAACAGAGCTGCTTTGATTAATTTGGTGTTGTGGACTTCAGCAAAACAGTGGTCATCATGTGCTTTTATTACGAATGCACAAACTAATTTCCAAATGGAAGATTATCCATGAAGTAATGCCATAAGCATGTATGTAATGCAAATTCTGCAGAGGAGTAATCTGAGTTGCAGTGACAAAACAATGCGAAGGAACAGGAGAATATGTTTTCTAAATTTTTACATGCTGTATTCCCCTTTACTTCAGGGAATTCTGAGTAAGCATCTGTCCTTGGAAATAGGAAGGAATGGAAATTCTGAGTACATTTGTTATCTAAAGCTTCAAAATGATTTGCTGAAGCAAATGAGTTTAATTGTTAGGATTATTTGTTAAATATTACATCTCTCAGCAGAGCTGTTGATACCAGGCAGTGGTTCCTGTAGAAGAATTTCTGTGCAATGGTTTCCTCCAGACTGGTACGTTATATACATCAGTCTCTGCTTTATGTGCTCAGTGTGTGTAGCGTGCTGCCATAGGAGAGAGACGATTTGCAAGGGCACATAGTGACAGCACAAGGGTGAATGGCTTCAAACTACGAGACGGTAGGTTTAGCTCAGGTATTAGGAGGAAATTCTTTACTGTGGGGGTGAGGCACTGGAACAGGCTTCCCAGAGAAGTGGTGGCTATCCCATCCCTAGTAGTGTTCAAGGACAGGATGGATGGTGGTCTGAGCAATCTGGTCTGGTAGAAAGTGTCCCTGTCCTTGGAACTGGATAATCTTTAAAGTCCCTTCCAAACCAAACTTTTCTATGACTCTATGATAGATGTGATAATTTCCAGTCTCCCTACAGTATCATCTTGAATTAGTAATTTTATTTTCAAGTTCATTATTCCTATACTGTGTCTCAGTCCCCGAAAAGAGGACTGTCTGTGTGTTTCTCTTTGGGTGGCAGGCAGATGTTTCAGAAAACTATGCAAGCTTTGTTTTTAGACAATGTATACAATGCAAAGATTAAACATTAAAAACTTCTGAAGTAATTTTTATGTGGTTTGTCTACTTTCGCAGCAGGAGACAGTTTTTGACCTTGAAAGATAATTGCACAGATTCACTTCTATTAAGATCCCTCCCCACTCTCCCAATAATTTAATAAGTATAGGAGACTGATAAATAAAGTGTGTAATGTCAGTGTTATGAAAGTTTAATCATTGGTCATTACAGTAGAACAAAGTAATTTAATAATTCTCTGTGAAGTACCATTACAGCATGTTAACTAAGTGCTGTTGAATGCTCGACATCTGAAGAAATGTGCGGTATCTCTCCAGAGCACAACAGTCACTGTGTCTATGCTGCACAGGGAATGTCTCCAAAGGATGTATGCCTACCCCAGATTCTAGTGCAGAGATGCCAGCTCAATCAAGGCAAAGCAAGAGGATTGGTTTCCTGGACAGCTGGACTTTGTTTAGCTTTACAAATAACCTGGCAGCAGGTACGTGCTATAAGCTGCTGGAGCAGAGCCAGAGCTCTGGGTTTGCATAATGCTCAGCACAAAGACTATTTCTTTACTGTCCCTGATGTATTGTAAAATGTAGTGATATCCTCTCTCGTGCTATGCTCTGTTAGATTACAGACAGAGTGATGGGCTGCCCGTTCCTTTGATCCCTCAGCAGCCTAGTAGGCACCTGGTCACATCCCCCAAAAGCAAGTATGGGGCTGCAGGTGTAACTCAGCAGGATCTTCATTAATAATTTGGTTGGCTGCCCTTTTCTGAGAAAGTGCAGTGCTTATCAAGAGAAACTGAAGGAGAGATCCTTCTATGGAGTTCTGAAATAAAAGATTCAAGTATATCTAACTCAGTTCTAATTCCAAAACTTTCTGTGTCTGGTCTGTAAGCAAACTTGTTGTATGGATCCTTACCCTGATGTCACTGTTGCTTTTTACCTATGTTTTGAAATCCTAATTCTGAATATTTTAAGTTTGCATATGAACCTGATTTTTAGCTATCCTGTATCATCCTATAGACGCAGGACCTAAGACCTTTGCCACTTAATTTTAGCTTATATTTAAATGCACTGACCCGTTACACGCAATGGACAAAGAAATATGGTGATTGAAATGTGCATAGGTGATATCCTAGTAATCCTTATCCATAAAGAAAACTGGGTAAACAAGAGCACACTGCAGAGACAGGGACTAGAAATGATATATAGGCTAATAAGACGGAAAAACAAAAACCAGATTCATGGTAGACAAAACTAGAAACTCCCTGCACTGTGGGTTATTTTTTTCCCTGTGATTCTTTTTTTTTTTTTTTCCCAGCAGCTGGTACCTAGATTTGTCAGTCTCATTAACATTTCCATGCTAATACCTCCTAACTGTACTAAGGCACTTGTTAGAATTTCAGAATAAGAAAATATATTTTTGAAAAAACACAAAATTCCTACAGCTGATTATCACCATGGAGAGATTACCTTAAGCATCTCAGATCTTAAAATGACCTGTATTTTTTTCCCACCCTTACATCTTGCAATGAAATTAGAACTTAGTCTTTGAGGTTTTATCAAAAAATACCCCAAACAAACAAATTAAAAGACAGCAAAAATATAATTATCTTTTCTGTAAAAGAAAGACTAGGATGAAGAGGATGAAAGAATATCTCTAGAAAGTAAATCTCTCCCCTGCTATTCATTTCTCCCAAAGCAACCTTTCTGGTATAAAAACGTTGAATGAGGCTATTTCTTCAAGAAAAACATGTTCTGCTTTGAAGAGAGGTGAACTACTCTACTTTCTTTAGCAAAGTCTTTGTTAATTAACTGCCCTTAAAAAACGTTTGAAAAGCGCGAATACAGATGCATGTGCTCCTGAGCAGTTAACACATTGAAATCCAGACAATGATGTCTAGAGCAGTAACAAAAAGATATTTCAAGGCATTCTAAAATAATATATATTTGGACCACATACTTGATTATTAATGGCTATGAAGTTCAGATTCAGAGGAATACACTTTAACGGACTTATACTGAATATTCTCGGTGAGGATGTTGGCAAAATGTGGTTAGGAAGCAGCTATTTATCTTCTTAACTGTACAGCCATTAAATAAGAAACAACAATTAGCTGATAGGCTACAAGAGAAAAAAATTAAGGACTCAATATACACTACTATTAACATTTTGGTTTACAATTTACTGGTCCCATTATTAAAATCATAACAAAAATAATGAATACAGTAAACTCCCAGTGATTTGTTTCTTAATTATGAAGACGGGGATAAGAGTAAGGACCACATCAACACAGTGACATCAAGAAGTCAGAGAAGTGAACAAGAGCCTCAAATTGGCATTAAAATATATTAAATAATCATGTAAGTATTGTAACTGGCAGGTAAAATTCACAAGAAGACTTTGGATGAAATTTCCGTCTCTATGAATGAAAAGAAAGAAAAACGGGAAATCCTGAGTATTTCTCTACAACCAGAAATTTTCTCAGTACAGAATGGTTGCATGGGTAGTGCACTTAAGTTCTTTAAAGAAATGCTAAAATCAGGATAATTCATTGTTGAACAATAAATTAAATTCTAGGTAAAATCTTCCATGTAACCTTCCCATTATATAACATAGATTAAATAAAGGAAAACATAATAGGAATGCCATGAATCTGAAAAAGACGATAGGGGAAAAATATCATTATCTGGCAAGTTCTGAAGTGCAGGGTTTTCAGTGGACGTGGTGTAGGCTTAAGTGTCAGGTGGTTTTGTAGTGGTCTTAACAGATGAAAGGTAATAATTACTTGCTGGAGCGCAATAAAGTATTTGCACTAGATTTCTGTGATTCATCAAATTCGTAGAAACAAAAAGCTGTGTAATTTTCTGACCGTGAGGTTTTGGCAGATTTGAATGCTGTTTTAAAGACAACAGTTTTCTTTGTTTCTGAAATGAATGTTAAATGGCTTGGAAACTACCACTGGAGTTCTCACTCTACAGAAGTTCAGGTTTCTGATTGCTTAATTTTATTCCTTCAGTGTTTTCTGGAAGAAACATTACATCAGTATTCCTCTACTGATTCCAGCCTCCATACCAAACTAGGGTTTGTTAACTTCTTTTCAGTAAAAATGTTGTGCTTCTCTTTTTCTTAGGTTCTTTTTAAGAAACAGAACTGAAAGCAGTGTCTTTGCACTGCACCGTTTTAAAGTGTTCCTGACAATGCACTTGCTATTATACTCCATAAGCAGTGACTGTAAGCAGTAGGAGAACAAGTGTTTTGGGTGTAAGGGACTCTTTGATTCAATTTTTGTTCTGGACAATTAATTCTACTATGAATTGACCATGCGTATATATATTATAATCAATTATAATTGTGCAGCAGATAAAATTATTATTGACCTTTGTGGATTTGTTTGTGGCTTTTGAGTTAGGGTTAATTACAATTTTGTACTGTATGGATTTTTTTTTTGATACACAGATCAGTCAGCAGCAGCAGGACTTTGGTGTTGGGGTGAAAAGAGTTTGTGAGAACACTCAGTTTTGTTTCTGGTCACAGCTGGCATTTTTATGGGCCAGTGTGGATGTAGCTTAAATGAGAATGTGTGCTACAATAGCCTAAATAGTTAAGACAAACAATGCTGTAAATGTCATCTAGAATTATAACTCTCCAAATGTCCTAAAAAGACGAGTACATCCTGGACTCCCTGTGTTTTGTACCTTTCTGCCAACTCCATAATCTCCCCTTCACACACCCTTTATTATTGCAATTACTGGGGGTGTGTGGGAAGAAAATAGTGCCAAGGCGGAAATACAGGATGGGAACCAATGTCAATGACAGGAAATTAATTGCAGATGCTTTGTTTACTCTTCCTGGCTTCCCTTTTGCATCAGTGTTGCTCCTATCTTTTCTTAAATGTGCTTCTAGGTATCGTTGGCAAAATAGAACCATCCCTTAAAAAGGATGGCACAGTCACATAAAGTTTAATCACTGTTTTTTGGTTTGCGTTGTTTGGTTTTGTTTGTTTGGCTGCCCTCCCTCGCCCCCTCCCCCAGTTTAAACAGTGAACTGTGTCTCAAGAAAGTTTAGAAGTGAATTCCACTATGTTATAATTAGCTCAAGGTATCACTTCTTGCAGTAGGGTTTATTCTTTGAATTGCCTGGAATTTAATTTGACAAGCACTGATCTGCAGACATTGTTAAATTCCTCGACACAGCCATTTCAAAGCTATTAGAGGCTCTGTTTCTCTTTCATTGGCATCAACACAGCACCTTCAAAAGCTCTATGATAAGTTCAAAACATTTGACAGTTGTTTATACATTTATATAATTTTGAACTCATGCAAATTTCAAAACAGGATACAAGGCACACAAACTTGTTCCTATTCTTGAGGAAAGTTCTGTCTAGCTCTCAAATGATAGCATCCCTCTCTCGCAGGAGAAGCTCATTAGCAAACTGTAACTCCTGTAGTCTTGCCTTTTGGGCTATGAGTCATTCCATCTCTGCTGTGCTGCCTCCTTCCCTCCCTTGTGTACAAAATGGGCATGCACTGTTAGTTTTACTGCAAAGTAATTTCTGCTGCCTTGAAAACCTCCTAAATTCAGCTTTAGGAATTTGAAACATAGCTCTGAAGCATATTCAGTTTCAAGAGTCCTATAGTCTGTCAGCGCTTCCTGGCTGCAATCTGGAATGTGCAGTTTTATTATGGCAAGCATTTCTTCATCATGGATTCTTTACATAATATGTGCACAACCTACAGTTAATGGTGTGGAAATGTGTTATTGCAACTTCCTCTTTTAAGTAGATGTGTTTCTAAATTATTTTGCCTAAAGCATCTGTTATGCCTCCTGTATCACATTCAGTATTAAATCCCCCTTTCATTTAGACTCCAAACAGTATGAAGTATATAAAAATAACCTCATCTTGCTTAGTGCTTCCTTACCCTATTTTGTCAGACTTTTGTTGAGGAATACCTTGTGGTTATCCAGTCACATTAGATGATTTAAACTCCAGTCAGGGTAAAATAATGTGCAAATAGAAGAATTAATAGCGCTGTAAACTGACAATAAAGTGTATTGAAATTCGATAACAGAGTAGCAAAGAATTGAAAGAAAATTTTACTTAAATTACTTATAAACCAGAAAATCCTCTTTCTCCTTCAGCTGTGATCTTAACATGGTGGCCAGCAGAGAAGCAGATTGTGCAATTACGTCTTCAGTTGTATTACATAATCAGTTGTATCCTAGCAAACGAAACTCCCCTTTGTGTTTCCTTCACCAGAGTTTACTTTCTTGGTCTATCATTTTTCTTCTTGCCGGCAATTTTTCCTCTGAAGTCTCAAAATCTTCAGGCAGTTTTATTTCTTTCCTATCCAACATGTAATCTATTTACTCCTTCTCTGATTGTAACACCAAATTAATGTGTGGTTTACTTAGAGAAGCAAACATCTCTTTGTTGGGCTGAGTATAACTGCTTGTACTTGAAAGGTTAAATGTGAACTCCTTGGTTCAGCAAAGGGTAAACCTACCCTCTCTTTCTGTTGGTTCACTGAAAATTTCAGAGTGAAACATATTTTACCCTAGACAATCTGGTATTTTGCATTTGTTTCACATATTAACAGTTTGTACATACAAATGCTAAGTCAGTGAAACTTACCATTGGTTCTTAATCTCAGTGGGAATGACCCATTTTGACATTAAATGAGCTAGGAATAAATAGCCTTCAGCCTCCTTTTCCTAAGTGTACTGCAATAGTATGAGTAGGTCAAATACACAGCCCAGCTTCTAATAAAGTGCCTTGAAGTGCACTTTAGGATCATGCACAAATAATGACAAAGATCTTCCCTTGGACACGAAAGAGAGCAATATTTCTTTGTTAAGAACACAATAATAATTTAAAGGTTTAGAAAAGCATTTACGCAGTTGTACTTTTTTTCTAGTGATCTGATGCACCACTTTTCTTTCCACTTGCTATTTTCTTTTTAGTATTTTGGAAAAATCTTCCATTTTGGGAGAACCCGGAAGATCATCATTCTGCCTGAGACAGCTAGAGTTCAATGATAAATTAGTTTGGTCACAAATCAGATCAGGTTTTTTTTATAAGTCCTCTGACTTCTGTTATCAGAAGTTAACAAAAGTTGTGCAACTTTTTATTTATTAGATAAGTCTTTTGGTTTGGTTCTCTGTACCAGATAATAAGATTTCTATTTTTGTGAATATTATAGAAAAATGGTACTATTACACAAAGGAACAAAAGAGACAAATTATTATTTGCAAAGGAAATGGGACTGGCGGCAAGTAGTGATTAGTCAGCGACAGATGAGTAAGCAGGTTTTCATTGGAATTCCACTCTATGAACTAGGGTTTTTTTTTAATAAAAGGAAGTTAATAGTTGTAGATATATACAATGCAGAAGACACTTCAGTACTTCTGAACTTGGATTTTCCTTTCAATGCTCTACAAAACCAGCATATTGCTATCTGAGCTGTGTTATCTTTGTAAACTGGAGTAAATGCCTGAAGAATGACATGTGGCTTTGCAGCGAGAAGGAACAAATACTGGTTCAGTTTTTCAGAGCTGGGAGGGTTAAGGAAATCTAGCAATAAATTGTGATCCTGCTTTGTTTACTGCACTTATTTTGGATTGAGTTCAGTTATTCAGAACAATGACAGGCATGTTAAGACACATTTTGTTCAGTACGATACTGTTTGCAATGAGTCTTTCTTCATGCAGAACTAGTTGTGTTTCCCATGTCCCTAAAGCATTTTTGATCATTTCTTTGTACTAAACCAGGCAATACCACTAACTGTAGGTTGAAAACCCAGCCCTCAATTGCACATTATACAATGAGATAGAGTAGCTTTCAGATCATGATGGGCAAATTTTGCCTTCATGAGCATATACTGGTTTGCATGATTTCCAGGGATGAAGATTCTTTGAAGACAGACAATATCATAGGTGCACTTTAAGGGAAGAATGTGAAAAAATTTTCTGAAAGGGTATAATTGATATAAAAGGTCCCACCTGTAAATGTTAAGTGCTGTAAAGAAGATTTGTTAGGGATCTTGATACTGGAATTAAAAAAAGAAAACAACATAGAAGATTACAGCTGTGAGTTAAATACTGGGCAGCATTTTCATGTACAGTATTACAGTATGACTTTATAAATATTCCCTATCTAAATCCTGATTCAAGCAGTCTATGAATTTGAAAATTCAAACCTCTGTCCTAAATATCCGGAGTACTACCCAGTTCTACTGCTTTTCTCTGTTTCTGGTTCCAATCATGTTTGTTTAAAACTTGGTTGTAAACTTTGATGGAAATGAAGAGCAATCAGGCATAAAAACCCCCCTGATTTCATTTTAATCAATTGTTTTTACATCATTGTATCTAATTCTATATTTTAGTTCTTCCTCGTTGGTTGATATTCTTTGTGTTTTCTTGTGTCATGCAGACCTATTACTTGATAGGCATAAATTAACTCAGTGGAATTTATGTTCTCTTGATCTCTTCAAAATATTTTGACATTTTCAATGATACATGAAATTACCAGATCATTCTTCTTTAACTTAAAGGGTTAGAGTCAGTTTAAACAATAAAATTTGTACTGCACAAATATTAGCTATATTGTGAAGATGATCAGAATTATTTTCCAATTAAATCTCTCTTTTCCTCATCTTATTATGTAAGTGCTTTTATAAACACTGCCAGAATTTTTTTTGTCAGTTCCTTTTTGTTATTTGGGACTATTTTTTGTATTAAGAGCATTACATTTAGACTTAACTTGGTGGGATTGTGTGATACTCAAAATCTACCTTAGAAGAAGTGATACAATGATGGTATTGGGTTCTACACAGGAATTAAATTTTATTTCTTTATTTTTCTGTCAGCTTAACTCTGCTGGCTTCAGCAAAATTATGCTAACCTACACTAGCTGAAGGTATGGCACATGAGGCAAATCTCCTTTTAGTGGCAGTCTCCTTTTTCATTATTATCTACCCCCAGTATTTCACCTTATCTTGTCATATGCCCTATTGTCTTGGGGTGATTTTATGATAATACTGTATTCCCCTATTGTCTGCTTTATGCCCAGAAAGGGGTCCCACAGCTTTAAGATGGGTCCAGGAGAGGGGGGAGAGAAGCCAGGCAAATTCTTCAGCGTGGTTTTTGTTCAAGGACTCACACACACTCCCCCGCGTCCTCACTGCTGCAGAGCTGAGGGAGCAGTTTCCTGCTTTTAGCTAGCCTGTTAACTGAGGCAAGAAATTTTTCTTCTTCTCCTTCTCCTTCTCCTTCTCCTTCTCCTTCTCCTTCTCCTTCTCCTTCTCCTTCTCCTTTTCTTTCTCCTCCTCCTCCTCCTTCTCCTCCTCCTTCTCCTCCTCCTTCTCCTTCTCTTTCTCTTCCTCCTCCTCTTTCTTCTCCTCCTCCTCTTTCTTCTTCGCCTTCTTCTTATTATTATTCTTATTCTTCTTCTTCTTCGGCATCTTCGTCATCTTCATCGTCATCTTCATTGGCTTCTTCGTCTTCTTCTTCTTCTTCTTCTTCTTCTTCTTTGTCTTCTGGAACTGTTCAGCTTTGCTCTGGTCCAAAACACCAGAACATCTCCAGGAGCCCCACACTGTGTCCCAGAGGGGGGGCCCTGGGGCACCACACCCCAACTCCGGAGGACCTCGGGAGATGCCAAGCAGGACTCTAAAAAAATCCACCATCTTTCTCCACAACGAGAAGGTTTATTATCTAACATTATTCTTTTTTTTTTTCCCCTCTTGTGCCTGCGTGCACCATGCTTGTTAAATAAGCAGGGTTTTTTTCACTTTCCTCCAAGAAATTCCTTTCGATCCTGTGAGGGAGGGGCTGCCGAATCCTGCCTTCCATTAGAGGACATGTTCATCTCAGGATGTTTCCTCCTAATTTGTCTCAAACTGAGACACCTATACACCTCCTTCTCATTCCCTTTTTCCTACCCAAATAGAAGTTATCAGCTTCACTCATATGTTCTTTTTATTCCCCTTACCCCAAACCAAGTTTCTTCTGCTGTGGCTCCTATTAATTACTGCTTTTATGAGGAACCTTTATTGCACCACCTCATTTTCCACCTTCAAATACTTTCGTGAACTTTGTTCCCCATTTCACTCACTAACAACTGTGCACTGTTACAGCCTATTTTTTTATGACCTATTTGCTTGTTGTCCTGTTTGACAGTGTTTCCTTGTTGTCTCTTGCTGAGTTCACAGTGTGTAGGGTCTTGAAACAGAAAAATATGTAACAATTTCTTTGTTTTGAGTTTATAGAGCAAGTTGCATATGAGAGTTCTCAGATGCTAGGCCATATAGACAACCTAAATTAGTCCACACTCTACTGAATTTGATCCGTGGGGTAAATTCATAATTCATGACCAGATCACATCAGAAAAAATATATTTTATGTAGAAATTACATAGAAGAATAAACACTGGTGTTCCTTTACTTTTTCTTCTTCTTTTTTTTTTCCCCTTTTATTTTTATTTCTGTATTTTAACAAGTTTAGGAATTTCCCAAAAATAATTTTTAAGTATTTCCATATATGTAGCACTCTACTTAAAAGAGTATATTTGCAGGTCAGTATTTTCACTACCTTCCAGGAAGAACTTTGGAAAATGTTCATCTTGTTGTCTGAATTTCCCCCGAACTTGGTATAAGAGGGCAAATACAAAGGGAAGAGTTAATAAAATAGATATCTGTACAAATATCCTCCTAGGCTTTGGAAATGTGTTCATCTTTATTTCTGTTTAGCACTTCGGGTGTAGTTATGAAGAAGATCAGAGAGCGTAATTGCATGCATTTTTTTTATTTGATATTCTTCCATGTCTTGATAAGTCCAAAAGGCTCTTCTTACACTGGGACTTGTCTTTTTTCTCCTATGTGAATAGGAATGCAGTGTTCATATTTGAGACAGGCTATGCTTTCACCCAGTATTATTTCTCTCCTCCTGCGCTGCTGCCTGTAATTTCCTAAAAAATTTATTTCTGCTTTATGTTCTCAAGACTCTGTTGATTTCAAAAGATTCACAACTCAATCTACTCTAGCAACATTTTTGCATGGAGAAACATTCTATTTTTCAAAAATACTTCAGCAATGAAATCTTTCGCTGTATCAAGTTCTCTATAAACTGGTAAGCAATTTTGAATTGCAAACATTTTATTTGGAAAATTAATTAATCAGTGAGGTTTTTTTTACTGTTGGAAATTTAAATGTCAGAAAAGATGCTTATACTTCATGGATGCCTTTAAACTCCTCCGTATAACAAAGTCTCCGTATTTACTGCTTTTCACTATATAAACAGAAAATTGAATGAGTGATGAAAATATACCACATAGTTTGTACAAAGCAAATCACAACCAACTTTTTCACTCCTTCAGAAGTTTCGGGGTTTTTCTTATGAATTAGGGCCTCAAATTATAAATGTTTATGCTGATTTCTAAAGCTTCATCAAAGGTCCTTACAGCATAATGCAATTAAGTTTCAGTTGATTAGGCAATTATAAATAAATGAGATTTTTTTCTGTGTGAACAATGCACACAGATAAACTGGTTTGTGGAACTAATATGATAAAAGGAATGCTGTGGGAGGGTTGTCACATGTATTATGCAAACTTAGAAAATCCTCGGAATGTGGAACTTTAAACATTCTGTTCTCCCTCTGGCGTCTATTGATTTTTTTGATAGGGAAAACCAGATAAGATGTAAATTATTGCCCATTTTTTTCTGTTTAAGTCAATTATTCACCATAAGTCATAGGAGATATTTTCATGTTCAATTCAGGCTTAGCTGTGGAAAAAAATCTGTGCTTTGTACTCAGAAAACATTTTAATTAAACATTTATGAATATGAAACAAGTAATAAATGCATTTTGTTTGTTCAAGAGATTACTGATGGATGACAATATTCTAAATTGAAACAGACTTACAGTTTTCTTAAAGTATTTTAAAGCTTTCAATGCTTAATATAGAACAATGATTTTCTAACCTTAAAGCAGACTCTGCAGAAAATAGTATGCACATTTTTATTCTTGGTGCTATTACTTCTTCTAGAGACTGATGCATATGTACAGCATGCAACCTAAAACAAGCATCAGAATATTCAGGCCATATGCTTATCCTCCTTAATATGTTTTACAAGACGTGCATTTACTTGAAGACATTCTAATCATTTGACACCAAATGTTGCATGCTGAGCAGGGCATATCTGACCAGGAAGTCTGAAAAAGAAGAATGTTTATTCATACCTATATCTGATAGATAAGAGGTAGCACGTAACCAGGTTTTTCTAATGAAGCATCAAATGCTTTCTTGACAGACATACAAATTTTCAAACTGCACTGATTAAGGTCTTATATCTTACTGATCATGCTGCCCTTGTGACTTCATTAATGCTGTCCCCACATACTGTAAGCAAAATGGAGACAATGGGATCATTTAGATGAAGCATATATTTAAAGATTTTACCGCACTTCAGTCATAGGCTTTTTCCTTCTAGAATCCAGCCTAACTCAACACAGGACTCATTTTCCTAGATTAAGTGTTAGATCTTTTGCTGTGAATGGGAAAATCGCTTTGATAACTAAACTTGATTTTAATATTATCACTAGTATTTCATTCTAAATGAAATAATATTTCTAATCTCTCTGATTTCAGCTTGTTTTGACATTAACAAGGAATTTATCCTGACCAAAATAAGATTTAGCTTTTAACTTAGTTTTTAAGGAAGTGAAGGTAAGGTGGTCCAACTCCGTGTCTCTCTGCCACTACTTTATTTTGGATATGGTGACCCAGTTAAACCATTTGAAAAATCAAAGATAAATAAATCTTACTGAGTTTTGTTACAATCCATGTCTATATATATATATATATATATATATATATATATAAATATGTTAGTGTGTGTATATATATATGTGAATTTGTTCTCATCCAGGAATTTGTTGAACACATTTCTCTTTATCACATCCTTGCCAATTTGCTTAAAGTAGAAGGCAGCATATATAGTCTTGATGTAGCATATTATGCAGTGACGTACAAATATACCAGAAAGAAAGAGAAGTTCATTCTTAGTTTCATAGAAAATATCAATTTTTTCCCCTGTTTAAAAAGAGCAATGAAATACACTTCTCTGCAACTTTTTTGGTTTTTTTCTAAATGACCTTAATATTTCCTTTAGCTAATATTAAGGTATTAAACTAAGACCTCAAAACTTTTAAATTGGAAAGCTGTTTATGAAACTAAATTTTTAATTTGAAAATGTGAGTAAGAAATATTTTGTTCCCAAAGTATTCAAATAGTGAACCCTATTATTAAATTATTTTTTCTCTTATGTCAAATTGCAACTATAGCCACATTTTCCTGATGCATATTACTTTTTGATGAACTTGTATTTTTCAATAGGAAAGACATTTATTGGAAAAACCTCAGAGCAACTATTCTGTACATATGAGATACAAGTTCCTCTCATACTGACAGAAAATTTGAGAGATAATTTCTTAGGGGTGGATACACAGGGGAAAATGAAGAATCCAGGCAGGAATGCTGATATTTTGGTTTTGATTATTTCATCAAAAACCTGGAACTCGCTGCTCATTGTTTATGACAAATCACATTCTTTTTCTTACCTCAGGTTATAAAAATTTAATTACCCAAATATTCTTTCATTGATTTAATATGTTTCCCTATTGGCAAAGGGTTCAGCAGTATATTTTCCGGCCCATTTCATAATTCGGTTTTGGATGGGTGTAGTGGCAGGATTTCATTCCTCTTTTCAGCTGCCGAATTGATCTTGCAATCTTAAATGTTTCTTAATGGTCATTTAAAATGCAATCTTTTTCTTTACAGCTTTTTAAATGCAGTTTGAATAGTATTGTTATTCTTTTATTGTATAAGGTTAGGTAACATATTATACCAAAAGGAACTAGCAATTTATAGCAAGATGTGTTCAGGCTTGATCAGTGGTCTCATCTTTTATCTGACTTGACAACAGTAGTTATGGGCAATATTTGCATTTAAATATTTATCTATCTACATCTATCTCTCTCTCTATATATATATGTATAGATAATGCCATGGACCCCTCAAAGATGACACAATAACAACAAAAGAGTATAAAAAAATGGCAAAATGAAAAGTTGTCTTCTTCATTAACTTCGGTAATGTGGTGTTAATAACAAATAATTCCTTTAAGCTATTATTTTATATGTATGCATTAATTTATTGCTATTTTAATCCTTCTTATGTGACTTTTAAAATCCCCTCTTTAATTGTTCTCACCTGAGCCCTGCAAAAGCCATTAGAAGGCTGTAAGGAAGAAGGTGGGACAAGGTGAGAATAGGGCTGTAAGGGTGTTTGGAATCATCCTAACCCCCATTTGAATGCGCTCCACTTGTTATAAAGCCTCTTTTCTTCTCAGCAAGCAAGATTAGAGTTCACAGACCAGTCTTGAGTGAATAAGTCACGCTTTCTTTTATTAGTTTAAAATCAAACAAAATTATTCAAAATTATTTGAATTTGACACAGTAAGAAGCCATCTTGTCTTTATTTTCTTCTACAATTACTGTTCTGGTGAGTACCTCCAATATTGCCACATGTTTATATACAAGTCAGAAAGAGATCTGACTGCAGAAAAAGTTGAAATTCTGGAGGTGTCAGTTTCTGGATGCAGGTATAGGAAGGATCCAATTCTAAGTTTGAAGGTGATCAGAGATTCTCATTGGTGAGATTACGCTAGGACGAGCTGTCTGTGGCCTTTGGGAACCCTATCAGATTCTAAACTTAGCACTTACAATTTTGCACATGGAGTGCTTCCACTGCATGTCCCAGTACCTCACTTATAAGTGTGCTGGCATAAATCAGCAGTCACTGCAGACCTAAAACCTTCCCAAAGGGTTAGAAGACATGCTGGAGCTCTCCCTACTACTTGGAGCAGAGCCAAAAAAGAGTTCCAGATGGTAGGTTTTCAAATTGAGAACAGTCTGATTACCTCTACTTTAAAGGCCAGTGCAGCCCAAATTTAGGACAGCGTTTTCATTTGCTACAACCTTCTGGGGCTCAGGACTGTGTGTCCACACTGCATCTTTACTGGCAACGAAATTCACACAGGTGCCAATCCAGCATGCCTGCCAGGCAGGCAAAGAGAAGAAACTAATGAAGCAACCTGAATCCACATTGCAAGGGCAGTGCTCTGAATTGTGCCTTGGCATGTGACTTCAGCCTCTGAGCCATTAAATATTCAAACATTTTTTAATACACCAGTGGAGACCTTAAGTGTATAACGTATGACGAATCTTCATCAAAAATAAGCCTTTATCACTAGTCACTAAATCACTAATTAATTGTACATATCTTTACTGAGTTTGACCACAGTAGATTTCACCTTTATATTTGTTTACATTTGACTGTGTTTCACCTGTTTTTTTTCAGTGCTGCATCATCTTTACTAAAACTGAGAGCAAACAATTGAACAGTGATTCATGCAGGATTTGAAGGAAAGGAAAGGGAAAGGTCCTCCATGATTAAAGTTGCAATAGCTTATTATATTGGTTTCTTGAGATAATATACTGGCATCATGATATATGGCAACCCTCCTCCCCCACAGCTATAATTGTAGAAAGTAGACTCTTTTAATGGGTGCAATAAATTTTAGATTGAAAAGCCTTTCCAAATTTTCCTCTTTCAGTAGCAGTAGGGCATCCAAAAATCCATCGATTTTTATCTATAGTAATATTTTTAGCAGGCATGTCCAGGTCTGAAACCTCTGAAAAACCAGATCCTGGGGTAATGAAAATCAATGTAGGCCTGTTGATAGGATAACATTAGCCTGATAAGAATGTAAGTCTTACATTAAGGCAATAATTAGGGCTTTGCACGCCTCTAATTTTTTGCTGAATTGAGAAATACCTTTCTGGATGCATTCAGGTAAATCCATCTGCAGATAGAAATGCATTTAGCTTTGTTTCAGTAAAGATGATTATTTTTTGGGGGGGGGCTTGCCTTGTTGAAGAATGATAGATAACACTCTTCATACACTTATCTCAACTGACTGGCCTGCCTGTGGTCTATTCTCTGGTTTAAAGAAGAGGAAGGAGAATTTCTGTGACAAGATTCTTTGGTAGCACCTCCAAAAAAAAACTGCCCAGCTTGATAGGCTAGCCTGCAGAGACTATAGGAAAAGTAACAGTGTGTCTAGAAGATCTCACAGCGCTATTTGTCCACTGCTAATTTTTCTCAAAGCAACTTCTTCAAATATTTAGTTGTATTCGAAGAGTTTAAAAAATCTGATTCTTTTTCTATCAGCAATAATAACGTCATAGTATTAAAAATTATGGTCAGTTCAGTTGTAGAAATCATCAAATATACTGCAATGATAACCCTAATATCAGTACAGAAATTCTTACAATGTACTACCACATTTGTATCACAGTAAACTTTCTTAATAAGTGAGGGAAATGTTTTGCTGTTTTTAGAAAACTTTACATACACGCACATGGAACACATATCTAAAATATATTTCAATAGCATTCAACTAGTGAAGTTGCCTTGACGGCTCTTCTTGCATAAGCACAATGAGTTGTGGGATTAAGTTTTTTTTTTTCCCAAATTATCACAAGTGCAGTAGGAGTTTGAATCAACTCTCTGTCTTCTATCACTCGCTGATTTTGCTTGGGGTGAATATGCTTTGAAAAAATCGTGATATGTGTGCAGTTTCATTACATCTTTATCAGAATTTCACCTGCTCAAAACAACCTGATATATAGATATATATATATATAGATATATATATATATATTCTCTTAGTTTCTTGAGAGATTCCTTGATGCAAGTTCAGTCTTACCTTGCATATGTTAGAAGTAAGTCTGGATCTTACCCCTCATATTTTCAGTGTTTGCAAGGCGAAAGGAAAGTGTAAAATAGGAAGGGTAGTTACAGTACACTTACACTGCAGCTGCCAAAATACTTTGTTGGTAGGGCCCCTAACTGAGTATTGTCATAACCGTGTTGGTACTACTACTTGCTATTTGAAAACTGCCTCAGTTGTGTGTGTGATCAAATAATTTCTGCAGCTGTATTGCAGAATCTCTTAGTTCTAGATTTTTCAGACAATACTCGTTGCTGCTTTATAAGAGGCTGGGCAGGGGATGCATGTTGTTTCATGGCATTTTACCTGGAGTATTTGTTGTTCATTGTCTTGAAAACTTATAGAGCTAGGGTTTCCCTTTAGATGTTGCCCTATAATAAGGTTGGTCTAAATTGGTTTTGGTCGACTACTGGTGTTAGAAGAAAAGACAAATTATCATGGAGATTGGTGTCTTACTCTGAGAATGTCAAATATCTGCTTTTCTTGGCAGAAATTATATGAGAGCAAAATTGAGAGCTTTTTCTCTGGAGTGAATGATGGAATAATTGCTTGATAAATACTGGTTAGTTTGATAAAAGTTTTTGTTTTGAGAATTGATGGTTTAGATAGAGTAATTGGATTAGATCTTAGAAGTTGTGACAACCTTCTACTACCTATTAATAAACCAAAAGCATTTCTTACTAATATTTAATAGTACTTAAAATACACAGTCTCAGATTAAAAGATAAAAAAAATCTAGGAATTATGTCAATGAATTTGCTTAAATGCGGCTTGCAATTTCCATCTTTCTTTTATAAAATCTTTCCTTATATTATGATGAAGATACTGAACACTTCAAATCATTACAGTTCTGTCTTCATGCAAGTCAGGAAATAACTTGAAGTTACTGTGAAGTGTTTAAGAAGTACTTTAAAACCTCTTGCTTGTGTTATTCTGGAAATCTGGTTTTGGATGCTATTTTTCAAAGTAGGAAGAGTGGTGAGGAGACAGAAATGCTTCATACTATTTTGACTTCACAGGATTTAATTTTTAAAAGGATTTAAATTAAAGGATTTAAATATTTACACTGGATTAGTAACTATACTAACAAAATACTGTTTTATAAATAGAGTGGCTCATATAAAGGCATCTTCCATTTCCAGATGTAGGCGGCAGCAAAATGATTTTTGATCACTACTGCCACACATTCAACAGTAGGATTGTAATATGTGTACTTATTTAAAGTCTAATAAAAGTTATTTCAGTCACAAACTGTGTTTTTTTAAATGTTTAAATTTTTAATGAAAAAAAATCTCTGGTAAAATACTACATCTGTTCTTTAACAGTGTCTACACCAGAAAAACATCTCCATCATTGCTGGTAAAATGTGAATAAAAATATATGTGAAAATAGTCTTCTCTTTGAAGACAGGAAAAATGAGAAAATGTAATACACAATAGGCTTAAGAAGAAGGGCTGAACTTTTAAAACAGAGGCTCATAAATTGGCATGTTCTAGCTCATTCTTTAGTTTCTGAAAATTATTTGATTGGGATGAGTTTATGTCAGGAATGTTTGCTCATAGATGAGGAAATGAAAGAAAAATGCAAAGAAACCACTCAAAGAACAAGGTCCCCACAACCAAAATCTTTGCTCTATGGAAATACCTCTGTATTTGTTTATTTTTATGAGCAAGAAATATTAATTAAAATACCTACTACCAGCTGAAGGAGTCAAAAGGGAGGGACTGGAACTCTAATTAAATTCCACATGATGAGTGACAGGGAATCTTTCTAAGATTTGTCATTTCCCTTCAGCAGATCTCAGTTTTCATCAAGAAAAACTCTCTTCCTGATCAGCATGAGCTAAAACTGTGAATAGGTGTTATTTTGCCCAAGAGGCACAGCATCTTTGGTCTTTCTGTTCTTGCATTTTGTCTCCTGGGATGGAGGTGATCCTGGAGACCTGGGAGCTCTTCCCTAGATGGGCATCTGGTGCTGGGCTTGCCCGGAGGGCAAGTGTGGCCCTTGTCACCGGTGCAAAGAGGCAGTGAGGGTACATGTTGTGGCATGGAAAGCCACTGAGGTGGGGACCTGGAAGATATCTTGGAAGCAGTGCAGCACAGGAGGAGTCCCACTTAGTTGCTGGTTTTGTGTTAGAGGTTGAACTGCCAGTTTTATTTGTATAAAATTTCTCTTTCAGCAACTCTGGGAGCGTGCTATGCAGTAAAGCTGAGAAAGACCCTGCTCAAAGCTCTGGTCAGCTCTGGGTGGTGTCAGCAGCATTTAAGAGTTTGGCCTCCTGCTGCTGCACCATCCTATGTTTATAACTGTCAGCCAGGGCTGGAGCACCCCTGGCGTGTCCTGAGCCTTGGACCTGTGAGCTGCTGCTCTGTGAAGGGCAGGAATTGCCTTCTGGTGGGGTCGAAATGTCAGCCTGGCTCCTGCTCCCCACTGCGCTGTGCCACAGCTGGCTGCAGCTCATCTTGGGGAGGAAGCAGGACCTGGGAAAGAAAACCACCAGCACTGGTTCACATCCCTCCCTTATCTCTGCTGTGGTATCAGCTCAGCAGCAGCCACCACCTTCCTAGCACAAGACTCCTCCTCTAAGGACTGGAAGAGGAAGGTCCTCCCTCCTTGCATTTTGAGTCTGGCTGCAAGCAGAGTACCACTGGTTTCAATAATTTTGGTGGAGCAGAGTTCAGGATTTAACCTGGGGCTCAATTTACAGATAAATTAAAGGGAGAGCTTAGATTTTGTGTAAACTTCTCACAGTTTTTCAAGAGAGTTGGTGGAGCTTAGTATGTATTCATGCCTTCAGGCTGGAGAGTTAACTGAAGATGCATAGGTGGTTGCTCAGGGTCCCAACAGGAAGTCCCTCAGTTATCTAGTAATCATCCCAGCCAGTCTCTTCCAGAGGGTGGCTCAAAGCAGGATTTTAACTTAAATGTACCAAGAACCCATCTTTCACTCCTGACTGATTAGTCATGCAATGCTGCTGTTGCAGAATGTGCTTGCAGTAGAGTAGAAAAATTAAGCCAGGTAAAGGTCAGTTCTTTCTTCCAGAGAAAGAATTCGTTTCTTCAGGGAGAAAAAAGAGTAGCAATCAAAATATAGTAATTCAGCAGTGTAATTAAAAAACAAACAAACAAACAAAAAACCCAAACCAGTTAAGGCTGTGGTGAAATTTTTTAAAATTATTTTTATTTATTCATTTATTTTCAGATCCTTGTCACTGTTTAACATAAAAATTAATTCATGCTTTTCTGGTAGTGAGATTTTCTGCGAAGAAAATGCTCTAAGAGTAGGAGATCGACCCACTGTTCCCAGTTGGAGGAACCTGTCTCCTGAAAAAGCTCTGCACTTATTGGATGTATTTATTATTAATTTCTGGTTTACGCTTATTCTTGGTGAATATAATGTATCATCTCATCTCTGAAAAGCCTGTGTTATATGAGACTTCCTAATGTTATCAGAGGAAAAGAAGTATCACTTCTTCCCGTCTAATGGTAAAATTAAAAATTTATTATTAAAATAATTTGTTTCAAGGAGAACAAAATCTTCCAAAAATTGAAAGTTTGAGGGGAGAAGAAGAACTTAAGATGTTAAAAAACAGGAGGAAAAGTGATTTCACAATTTCATCTGAATTGTCACAGTAATTACTAAATTTTTGGAAAGGGGATTAATTTATTATTTCATATTATGGCATTCTGGTAGTAATCACGTGTGCATCATAGAGATAATCTGGTTTTTTTTTAAATTTTGGTTGGAATGATGTAGAGCTGGTTAAAATACTTTCCTTTTTCCAGTTTATAATTTTTACAAGTTATGCACAGAAGTCATAACGAAATGCTAGGAAGTGGGATAGTATAACAAAATATTTTAAAAAATGAATTAAGCCCCCAAGAATCTTAGTTTTTGAAATGGAATATTGAAATTAGTGTCAAAAACCAAGTTTTTCTTTAAAAATTTTCTCTGTAGAATTTTAAACAAAATTCAAAGCAAAATCTGGGATCAATATATAAAACATTTTAATGAAGATATTTGAAAAATTTTGATTCCTCTCTGAAAAAATAATTGCTTGAAGACACTTACTGGCAGAAATGAAGTGTAGTTTTCTTCCATTGGAGACATGTGCTTTATTTACTGCTAAAGAAAAGCACCTTGCATGTAGGTATAACATGTTGCTGTTGCAATTTTCTTCTTCACCTTCTCTGGTCTTCCAGCCAAGAAGAACTAAGCATAGCTTCCTTTGAAGCCTCTTCATAATTTACTGTGATCTGAATGCCAAATAATAAGACGGAAACATCTTCCCACAATAGAATATCGTGCCATAGAAGTACAAAGAGTAAACATTGAGCCCCATTGACAACAATCACCAACACAACAAATACCATAGTATGATATATTGCTAGGTTTTGGCCAAACCGGCACAAATGTTGACCCACCTCTCTTTGACAAAAAGAATGACTTTGACTCTCATTTATTCAAGGGTTTATTTAATTTGGCTCTGTCTACTTGTGTCATGGCAGGCCCACTTACAGGATTGTTTCGTTTTCTACATATTACTTTGTGCTCTAGGTGATAGGAGACCAGTAAGGAAGGGCAGCAGCAAGGAATGAAGTGTAAAAGAGATGACAGACTGAGAAGAAAACAAAAGAAGAACAAAGAAACCACTAGTTTCACAAGTAGCACACAAGTAGTATGTATTGTTCCACTTTAATAAAGCTAAAAATCTGTAAGGCTGCCTGGGATATTTGTGGTTTGGACAAAGAAGCATGTAAGAGAGGACTCCATGAAACTGCCTTGACCCTTCCTCTGGGTTTACTCCGCAGGCAGGGCTCACTCAGGACAGAACCACCTGCTCTGGTGGTGGTTTTTTGAGGGTTTTTTTTTACCACCTCACTGTTTTCGTGGCACACATGCAGGGACAACAGGAAGCTTTAACAGTTTTCTAATGATTCTTGCAAAGAACGCCCTGCACAAATCTTCAGGAACAAGGAATTTTTAGATTGTGTGGTGTTTTTTGGAAAGTTTTTATTTTTCTGTTACATTTGCCTCTTCTTCCATATTTTGACACCAAATCACAATAAGGGTGTCTAAGAGACAACAGACAAAATGAAGGAATTACAATGCCAGGCTTTTAAGGAAAATGCTTACAGGGCATTTGATGAGTCTTGGGCCACTTTTCACCACCCTGTGTGCCGTGAGATGTGGCTTCAGAAATTGTTTTGAAGGAAGCTGTTTCATTAGAAAGTTTGGCAAACAAACCCCTCCTTCCATGACCCCTCAAATTCCTGTCAGGGGCTGCTTTGCCTTCCCTAGGCTCCCACTGCTGCATCGGCTGCCCACTGCCACCTGCTCAGCTGGACCAGAGCCCTAGTGATTGGCTGCAGAAAGTTTAATAGGTAGTAAATGAGGCAACTTGGACCATGAAATGTTTGTTTTGAGGGAAAGCAAATGAAAGATGAAACAAACTGCGTCTTTTACATTAGTATGAGCCAAGAAGGAGCAGATTTTGTCCCAGTTTTTGCACATATTTTTATGTTTACTTATAATGATATGAACGTATGAGATATGTTAAAATCATTTAGATGTAAATAACGTCAATGTAATGTAAAGCTTTTTCTTTAGAAAAGTGGTATGTACATTTTTAAAGTGCTAGGGAACTTAGTCAGGTTTTTCTATATCCATGATCCTAACCCACAAGTACAGACACTGGTTTAAATTTAATTTTGTAGATTGCTGGTATGATTTGGCTTTCTAAGGACCTATTTTCAAGCTCCTTTCTGCAACTGTGAGAAAGGGAAATTTGCAGATAAAATTGTAATGGCCCTTAAGAAAGTAGAGTGCAGAACAGTGGAATAAGTTATGATGGAAGTGCGTAGTATGGGCTTCTGGTGGAGCACGATACTGTTGGTCGTATGTGCATGTGTGTGTCAATATTTATGCTTCAAGACTTAAATCTCTCAAGAGATATTTAGTTCATATCAGAATAACCTGGAAGATATGTCACAATATGTCTTCCAAGTTAAACCACCAAAATCTCAAGTTGTGACAAGTGATCCTTCCTAGTAGTGAAGTTCTTCCTTTTACTAACAGAAAGCATACTTGGAAGACAGAGATCATCCAAATAAAATAATTAAAATATATGAAGAATGGGTTACACTTCATTACATATGATTTTGGGAGTTGCAGAGTCAGTACTCAGCACATTAAACATTATGATCTTCAGATGTATATGCAGCACTGAGTACAAACTGTGGAGGGGGCAGAACAAGTGTAAAATAACCACATCCAGGCAGATCCTGAAAGTGCTAAGAGTTGTTTTTCCCCCCAGAAAGGAGGCTTAGTCAATAATTAAAATAAGCAATCCACATTTGACTTAAGAGCTAAAGGCATCTGTTTTTCTTTTTCACTTGGCTTTGCTTTGGCAGTCAAATTTAAGCATAAATGGAAGCATAAACATGCTGTCTTTGAGAGCTGCTTTTACCACGAAGGCAATTGACATGGAAATCTGGAACATAAATTTAGCCTAAAAATGGCATTGCACAAAGATTACTGTTACATTTCCCTCTGCAGGCAGAAAAATATGGAAAAGATAACTTGTTTCAGAATGAACTATAAATCAAGAAGAAACTGGCACAAATTATTGTAGTCTGATCATAAAAAGCTTGCACCTTAAATTGTTGCATAGCATTGTTAACTAATGCAGGCATAATCTTTATTGTTTTGAGGACATTGAAAATAGATTATAGATACATTTAATGACACACAGGATGTCCAATGAAAAAGTGCAAGCATGGATCTTCAGGAGTTTGCAAACTTGCTTTGCCAAATTTACCTCTCTTTTCACTTGTGACTTGAGCCCTTTTGTAGACAACTCTATTAGTTCAGAATCTCCCCTTGCTCATCGTAGGCTAGCATTTTACACCACATCACTTCACTGATACGAGTATCTGCAGAAGTCATAAAGGCAGTGGCAAGACAGACCCTGTGTGTGAGTGCTTGATGTGATGTGCAGTCCACTCCTGTCACTAGGTTGTAATTTGCAGAGATTTCTGCAGGATTTCCGCATGCCGTGCCATCAAGAGAGCCAGACTCATACTGTGTGTGTGTGTTCTCTCTCGCATGGCATTAAGTTCCTAGGTATGGGCTGGTGTAAAGGAGGTAAGTAGTAGACCGTTAGTTTAAAAATAAATAACTTACTATTACCAATTCCCTGCTAACTCTATAGTTCTCTCCTGGCTAGCTCTAATTCTCTAGAAGCAGCAGCCTGGGAATTTGAAGTTATTCTTCCAACTCAGTGGAATGAGCTTAGTTGTTCACAGCATGAGCTTACGTAAAAGAAAAAAATACTTGGTAAGCACTTTAATTGATTCAATGTCTTGGTTTTTTTCTTGCTTTGGAATTAAAACGTATTTAAACTCCCCAAATTATTTGGAAACCACTGTGCGTTGTAAGCATGCATTTTTCTAAACTTTCCATTAGTGACCATCTTCTGATCAAGGAAGAGGACAGTAGGTAATATTTTAATAATTACTTAGTACTAAATAATTGAAGGAATTACTGATTTGGGACTAGATCCCTGTATTAAATATCTACAGAATGGATACTAGGTTCCAATGATACTGCATAAGATATTTGAAATAAGGCCAAAACAATTTGGTCTAAAACATTTAGAGGTTATGAACTGACCTATAGCAAAGTTAACTTAGAGTCAGTCACTCCTGTTCTTTTGTAGAACTTCTCTTTATTCTCTACTTTTAGCTGTTCCTAGTGTGTACTTTACCTTTGATTATATTCTTCAGACTTGAAGAGCAAGTTCCTGCATTGGATGTCAATGAATTAATCCACAGCCCAGTGTAAGAATTCATACTAGCAATTGTATTTTCTTTCTGTATTTAATTGAAAGTATTTTTTGTTTGCACTGCTGTTAGGGAATTTTAATTTTATTTTTTACACTTTCATATGTAAAATAGTCTACAGGTGCAGATATAGCTGTCTGGAGCAACAGCTGTGTGAGGCAGAAACTCAAACATGAAATCACAGCAATGATTTTTCTGAAAGTATTGTCTGAAGTCTTCAACATAAGAGAACACTTTAAAACTTGTATCATTAGTTAGCGTTAGAAATGGTTTTGTTCAGAACAGAACATTGAAAGTAGGTTAAATTAACAGTCATATCTCTCAAATGTTTCTCTTCAAAGCCTCAGTGAGTTCTGTGTTCTCTAAGTTGAGGAATAAATTGTCTCCCCATCTCAATGTGTAGTTCACATCATTTGATGGGGTCACATCTCACACCTGGAAAGCACAACTTTGTAGCAGTCTTTTGTCAGTCCATCTTGGAATACTTAGAGAAAAAATAAGCTTTACTGTTTAGTAAATTGCCCGTGTCCTTGGATAGTGTGGTCGTTTTTGGTTTGGCTTTGTTTCTCTTGGTGTTGTGTTGCTTTGTTTTGTTTTCCCTGAGGAAGTAAGAGTGTTTAGAAGTCATTTTGATTATCCTTTCTACCATTAGGAAGCTGCTAGACAAGAAGAGAGTTTCAGCTCAACTTTTAGCTTGTCCCTAGTGTCTTTTGAAAGACACAGGTGTAAAGAAAAGAAAAGAGACATTTTGCACTTTCCATATACATTTTTTTATATTACATATCAACCTTTTCGATTCTCTGAAAGATTCCCCCATGTCTTGGATTAACATAAGAATAGGTTTTCAGAGCTCACAATGAAGATAATGTAGTTCATATGGTCACTTCATTATTCATTGTGTTCTAACATCTCATCAAATGAGGTCTGGGCTTTTTCCCAGTTCTCCTTGTTGGTCTCTACCTAGAACACATTTTTCCCCATAGGACAGTCACTTTGCATTGCGTTTGTCTGCTATTGTCTTCACTTCAATTTACAATTGACTGCAAAGATTATTTTTTACATAGTTCTATGAAGGACACCATATAAACATAATTTGTGTTGAATTACATAATAAAAAGCCTATTAGTGTGAATACCTTCCTTCAAGGTTGTCATAATATGTCCTTTTGAAGAAGTAGCTAATTCAGTACCATGTTAACTGTGACCATTTAAAATGTAATATACCTGAATTGGTTTCTTTTTCCGTGTAATGTAATGGGGTATTCTGAACTTCGTATCAAGGTCATTTTTGCACAATACCAATAACTAACACTACTGCTGTGAGACAGCCTAATAAATCATCATTTATGTTGGCTTTAACCTAACTTGATGGCTAATTTTCTTTAAGAATATTCCTACAGCTGCTAAACTTCATTACTTATGAAAATACTGACGATCATTCCACTGTCTTTTGGTATGCTGTCTGTTATTCTGCCATTGCCTGTCGCACTATTGCTCTGTATCCCAAAGTGGTGGAGGTGGAAACCCATCTCAAGTATCACTGAACCCGGTTCTGCTCCTATGACACTCCTGCCTGGTATGTAGAGACTGAGCTACCTAGGGCTGGGTCAGTGACATTGATGTCATTTTTTCTTCTATCTGAAGCAGGGAAAACAATGCTTTTCCCCTTAAAAAGCAAGCTGCTGTGACTGCCTACATCAGCTGCAAATAGAATTAAGCTAAATAGTTACCAGGTTGAAGTCTGGTTTCCTAAGGAAGCAAGGCACATAAAGATATTTGGTCTATCCAGTTGGAAGTTTTTTAGGCAAATTATGGAAACCCAAACTTAGTTGCAGTCTTTCTTCACAGAACATCTTGTTTACAGTGAATGAGCATGTAATAAGTACATCAAAAACAGGCCTGCAGCCTATTTTAGGTGCTACTCCTACACATAATCAGATTCACAAAGTGCTCTTTGCAATTATATGTTCTAAAAGATTAGCATAATAAGAAAAATAATAGAACAATCTTTTTGTAAACCCCAAGTCAAGAATAGGTGCCTTTAATGATATTCTGCACTTTTCTTTTCATCTGCAATGTTAGAAGCACTTGGTGTAATTTAATCTTACACTGTTCTGTAGGTGACAAAACAGACTTGAGACTACCCTGACATAATCAAATAACTCGGCTTCTTGCTTTGCCATGTTCTGTTTAAAATGAAAAGTACACTGTCTCCCTCATATCATTTGTAACCCTTCATTGTTCTGTGTATATTCCTCACTCAGCAATCAAGTCCCTCTTATACACGTGTATTTGCAGTTCTATAGCTCTTTAGAGGTGTTTGGAACCAAAAACATGCCCTGGTGTTGTGCTTATCCCCTCATGCACCCAGCCTTTCCATGTAAAGAGATGAGTCTGCAGAATGGAGATTAATGTTATTTTTGTGTTGTGTACTGCGAGGATTAGCCTCCAGAAAATGGTCTCCTTGGCTTTCTTACTTCTGTGTATATAGATATTTGCACAGATTCCTAGAATTTTAGAACAGAAAATTTGCATGAAATTCAATCAATCCTCAACCTTCTCTTCTTGAAATCTTAATTTACATAACTTCTAGCTTTGTAGCAGTTTGCATGCCAATACAGTGCTCCAAATAATTTATTCCAGCTGCCTAAGAAATCATCAAATGGGTTTTTTTTCTGGATTTTAAATATCAAAGCTTCTTTTACTGTAGTCTAAATAATTCTGAAAGCATTTTTTACAGATTTCCATGTATCTGCAGATGAAATATGCCAGTAGAACAAATTATTTCTTAAATGCATAGTTGCAAATGGAAAAATAGGTAAAATCCACAATTTTTGTAAATTGTTTTAAATACAGGAGAATCAAACAAAAGAAGTTTTGTTATTCTGAACCTTCTTGAAGAAAAAAGCAAACAGAGTAGTGATGGCTAAATGGCAGCAAGGTGAGAAAGATCCTTTCTTAGTGCAGGTAGAAGAGTCGGTGAATGGTCTAGGATGTTCCCTGCACCTCCAAAGTGATACAAACAGTTATGATTGATATAAATGACATGGTATCAACACTTCCTCTCAAGCAGTGGATTACTGAAAGCAGCTGTGACTTGTGGCTGTTCCCATCCTTTTCCAACTGAAAGCGTGTTGTATTCTGCGTCTGAAAACTCAGTCTGAGTGAATTCCAACAAAGGCACCTCCTGCAGACTTTGGCTGACAACCCAGTGTTTGACACGAACACCTCCACATGAATTCCTAGAAGGTCTTGAAATATCCATCCTGTAAGGAATGTGAGCATATCATTATCTTCAGACTAGCAAGACACCTTCCTTTAAGCATCATAATGATTTGGTGACCACGACCATGAAGATTTTCCCATGTGTTTTATGCAATATTTTGTTGTTCTGATATGGTTGAAGAGTCTAAAACTTCCAAAACAACTGAAGTAGGAAATCTGAGCACAGCTCATCCAATCTGGATTTCTTTTTCCTTGCTGCAGTTAGTTTCTTCTGTATCTGTGGTGCTGTGAAGAAACATCTTGCATCACATTATCAGTTTTGCTACCAAGTTGTCTATTTGAAAAGATAAAAAAAAAGCTGTTGTAGCCCTTTGAGAAACCTGCATCCTGTTTTGTAAGCAGCACCAACCCTATGTTGCCATTGCTTTCACTGCTGCTGTTACCTTTTGGGCACACGTGGACTGAATGTGATAAATCAGTTCAGTAACAAGACTTTTTTGAGGAAACATGGTGCAGAATACTTCCAGCTTCATGATCACCACACTAGGCATCAGGAAAAGAAAGCCAAACTAGTAACTCAGGAGAGCAGAAGAACCTTTGGGAACTCTTTGCTGGAACCTGCTTACCACACTTTGGGTTTTCCTACAGCAATTCTATTCAGTGAGAAATTTAAAAGCTGGAAATAGGTTGTGCTCATGCTGACTGACCAGAACTCCTGCTTCCCCCGCATGCTGTCATATGATAATTTTTCATTTTCAAAACCACCTAAAAGTCAAATATATTTTTAGAAATAGTATGTCAGGTCTTTCTCTCTTTTTAAATTATAATTTGATTTTATTTTTAGTTTTTCCCCCCTGGACAGAGCAAGCATTTCACAGATTTCATTTGCACTGGAAGTTTTTATGCAGATGAGCAATTGTTCTAAGTTTTAGAAGGAAAAGAGTTTTATCAATTGATTAACATTCCTATGCCCAATGAGACCTATGGATTTTTGTAGTAAATTTATAAATTGATGTGGACAAACTGACATGTACCTAGTTGCTGCTAGAGATGGTGAAGGTTGATTAGAAACAAATTTGTGCCCAGATATTGGTGGCTTTGCCTATTTCTGCACCTCTTTGCCAGCCACTGTGAAACAGCAGCAAAAAGGACAGGGAGCTGCCACTGCACCTGCTGTGCAGCACATTGCACTTTCTGGGATGGAAAGACTTCCTGGTGATTCATTCACAGAATTTTGAGAAAGTGGCTGAGAATATGACATTGTTTAAATGTTGGAAATACATCTTGTCTTTTACCACAAAGCAATTTTTTTGGTCTGGCTCTTTGGAGTCCTCACTGACACATAGAAAATTTGGACTGATATCTGATTATGAACATACAATGTTGTTATATGCATTTAATGAAACTGGAAATGTGCAAGATATTTTTGATTATGAATTCAGGAAAAATTAATTTTTCTTGCACTGAATGTCTGTACACAAACTGAATTAAGAGATCGATTATCACCTCTGTAATGTTCTACATGGAATTGCCTTTTAATAACATGTACTGAACATATTATTAATAGAATATCTAATTGAGATTTTAGATCACCCTTCATTCTATAGAAATAAAAGACTGGCAAGTTTACAATGACCAAAACATCCATCCAAAATGCTTTGTAAGTGTTAAAACAAGAAAATATCATTTTATCTTAGACTGCCTTATGCATAACACAGGGTATAGACATTTCATCTGGTAATTGCTGCATTAAATCTGGAAAATAGAGGCTATTCTTCACACAAATACCTCATTCTTCTATTGAAAAAAATTGTGGAAAGGGATTAGCTGTGTTACTCTTCCTGTTGTTGCTCTGAATTCCTTTCAACTTCCTGCTCATTCAGCACCTCTTACTACTGTCTTAATTAATTCTCTGTGATCGTCAATTCTTTTTTCCCTGCAGAATAATGTGCAAGGCTTTAACCTAACTATCCTGCTAATACTGGTGTTTTAACTTAGTAGATGACTGGTTTAATCTGTGGGTATGCTATGTTATTAAAAATGCATTTAATGAATGAAAAATATTCATACAGTGACATCCAAAGAGAAGAATTTTTCAGAGAGGTTTTATGTGTTTTCTCACTTAAAGATGTGAAGCTTAATATATAATATGCTTTTTACATATACCATGATTTTACTTTCTTTTCAAGTGATAGATTTGTCTGGGAGTAAATCACAAAAGGGCTCTCAAAAGAGCTATTGCTACATTCACTTTGGCCCTGCTGAGATTTTACATCGGTCTGTATTTTGCGGATTTTTCCTTTTTTTTATCTTTTACTTTGTGTGATCTTTTTATGTGTTTGACTTCAAACTCAATAGAAGTATCATGTTCTGAAGCACAGTTAATCTGCATATTCATTCATACACTGATTTACAAAGACCTTATAATTTCTCATTTATTGTTGCACTTTCTGCAAACATACTCCCTACTGTATTTGCATAGCTCTGGTATTGAGCATCCTAGGAAGAGTTGTCTTTCCTTGTCCCTTTTGTCTATATGTGGGACAACATGCAAGAGGTACCATTGGTAAATACAGTATTAACATTTTTAATGTTTTAGAGCTCTTCAGGTGAAACTTGCGTGGGTGTTTCATAAACATTGTTGTAAATGCTCTGTAAGAGCTCCACTGAGATAATTGCTTCCTTTTTCCTTTCCTGAATTGAAAGAGTGAAGAAAATTCCACTGAGCTAAATATTTGTGAAAATGGCTGCTTTCATTGTGATCTCTTCTGAATGTTTCAAATCTGCAATTGGTTTTATAGAACTAAGGGAGGAAACTCCACTGAGAACCATGCAGCATATGCACGGTGCCAGAAACTTGACGAATGATGATGCTTGACGTTGATATTTGTCAGGTGACATGAAGAAGTACTGGAAAAAACATAAATATGGAAAATATATATGAGACCATCATTTACCCTAGATTTTTTTAAAAGCAAATATGGAAATTATTTGAGATAGCATCTGTTAGTAATACCAGATATCAGAGATGAGTGAGTTCTGCTTACATAGCACATGCATGAGACACATGCTTACAGAAGGGCCTCTCTCTCAGCTATGAGATCAAAAATTTACTAAAATTAATTTTCAGTCTGTGTCAGTCTTTTATCAGCACCCAAATCAATTCAGAATTTTATTGTTTCCTAACACAGCAAATACATTACAGTATTGGAAATACAAAGTGTAGGAATTGCAGTCCTTTGAAAGGGAAGATGAATTGAATTTCTAAGTCAGTTTGGCCCTTTAATCCAATTTTTTGTGATTCCTTATAAATGCTAATGCAAAGCTTCATCCAAACTTAAGAGAAGCAAAATAAGGCTTTTATTTCACTAATTTATTGGACCTTTTATTGTGGTTTCTTTTACAAGTCTGGCAGGCCACCAAAGACCTAATATGTGTGTGTATTTATATGTATTGTCTGCTATCCAAGATGACAACTGCATGAGAGAAAAAGAACAGAATGGGATAAGCAACATTTCTGCCACCTCCACCGGTTGTGAAAGGCAATTTATAGGCACTTTTCTTGATTAGTGATGAAAAAGGAATTGTCAGACAACATCACTTCCTACCAGCATCATCCCACTGAACCAAAAAGGTGAAGAGTTACCCTGGCACTGTTTATCAGGCTTGCTCAAATACTTAGATGCAGTCACAACAGGAAGTTTGGAAATTTTTTTTTTTTTTCACAAGTTGCCTAAGACAGTGCAGCCTTCATTAATCAAGCTGAATCAGAATCAACTTTATTCATTTTTTTGGGTTAAACACTTGATGCATTTCTCCACAACATCTATAAACAAACTAGGAATATTTCTTAAATTTTGTCTTATATCCAAGGAGATTGTATGCTCTGTTAATCATCCTTGCTTTATGTTGAAGTAAACAAAAGCACACAGAGGTATTAAAGCCAGATTTGCAGGAACACAGATTTAATTCTGATCACACTTGCCTTTTTATTAGTAAGATGAGATAATTCATTCCTAGATTTTCTTATTTTATTTTGTTTTAATTGTTTCAGTATATTATAGTGGGCCTTGGGAAGCAACAGAGAAGAGATTGAGAGGGGCCAAAGTGGGTAATAGTTTTATGGTAAGAGAAGGTTTTAGCTTTTTGACTCCTTTATTTATAGTCCAACAGAGATTTTTTTTCTGACTAAATCAGGGATTAGAAGTAAATCATAAATAATAAGATGTTTGTACAAGAAGAACTTAGGACAATGATGTGATTAGACAGTTGAGGGAGTAGCGGAAACTCTACAGGCTGCTGAGGTTATGACAAGTCAATACAGAATTTACGTAGGTCAGGATCCCCTTTCAAAGGCTGTTATAAACTGTTTATTCACTCATTTATTTATTTGCATTCTTCTTTTTCTTGTAAGCACTTTTAATAAGTAATATTTGGTCTAAAAACTAAAAAGCTGCTTGGTCCCTGGGGTGCCATTGGCATTTTTTCCAAATATTAGAATTACATTCCAGTCTGCCAAAGAAATTTTGGTTGATAAGTGGAAAACTACAAAAGGAATTGTGCCCAAGAGGAAGAGATTCCTGTTACTGCATCCTAAGATACACAGCAGTGTGCAGCAGTGATCCAGATAGGGGATAAAATTCAAGTGAGGAGGAGATTCAGAGCTAACATAGCCAGAAATGCTGGACATATGACTGGCAGAAGAACATTGTTTGGAAAACCTTGCAAGAATTAAGCTGTTTAGTTCTCTTCCTGGGAGCAGTTACTCTTTTATTTTAATTCATCCACATTACACTGGGTATTTCATTTAAATCCAAATTAGTTGACACAAGTATTTAATATGATTGCACTTACACAGTAGCAGAACTGATATGCAATGGAATGAATACTTTTATAAAAAAATTTTTTATTTCTTCACTGTAATCATAAGGGCAGATGTTGTTAACTTTTACTGTGAGATATCTTCAGTCAAGTCAAGTTTTTTTTTTTTTTTTTTCCTCTCTGTTGCTGGAGTTGAAACTCCTGAGTTCAGGATATAACACCTAGAAAAATTTCTGAAATACATATCACATTGTATGTATTAAATACATCTGATTTTTTCAGGTGATGTTTCCAAACAATAGAAAATGCTCCTTTCCTATTTTTTTCTTAGTGTTCTTCTATGTGTGAATATTTTTATTCTACATATATTAAGCCAGTGTTCTGTATCAGGAAGTCTGAATTCTGGTATGATAGGTTACTAATAGTAAATCTAAATGAAGTCAGAGGGACTAGTTCAGAAATATAGTATTAATTGTGAGAGTATCAGAACTGTATAACTAATAGCCTTCTTGTATGCACTTCCAGTCTTTATACTAATTGCTTATACCCCATAGAATAGTGCAGAGAAAGCAAAGAATCTAACCTTCCCCTTTGTCGTTTGAAAAACTGTTATGATGATGTCTACTCATTTGTCAGGGAAAACAGAGCAGGACGACATCTGCGTTCTGTTCTCAGATGCTGAGCCTTAATTCAGAAAGTTAATTCTACATTTTATTTTCAAGCTAGATGTATCTTTGCAAGGAAGAGAATAGGGGGAAAGTAGAATTCTCCATCCTAATATCCATGAGATACAAATCAGCTAGAAGTTTTGAGTGAAAGGAAGAAGAGATTATGTCAAATGAGACTGAAGGGGACACAGAGTGGTCAAAATCCAGTCTCATATCAGCACCATTTTATCTAGAGACGAGATCACTGTATTTATGTGCATGGATGCAGCATTGCTCTACAGGCATGAAATAGAAGCATAAACTCTCACCTGTGACCATTTGCACTCCGTAATCAAGTAGATTTAACTTTTCAAAACAGAGAAAAATTAATGAAAATGATAGTTTATGTTACTGTTGAGTAAGGAAAAAAAAAAAGATTGGAAGATAGATAAAAGTAGAAGTGGAGGATAAAGTAATAATGCTGCTCTGTAAAGGTGCCCAATTTATTTATTTATTTATTTATTTATTTATTTTAGTAAAATCTCTGTTTTCCATGAAATGAAGAAATGTAGATTGCTGTGTTTGATTCTGCTTCTTCCCAGTCGTGTACAAAGTTTGTACAATGACAGGGTGATGCTCAGAGTAGGTGGGATGATAGCGAAGCTGCTGCCCTCAGCATTGGCAAGAGGAATCCTGTTAAGTTAGGAGTGTTTAAATTTGTTTGATACAGTTGTGTCTGCCAAAATAAGCATTACTTAGCTTTGGTTTCATCACTGAGCTTGACCCAATCTGTTTTGAAAACACTGTCAAGATTTGGCTAGTGAAGGTGCAGGGAAGTTGAGTAGAGAAGCAGGGAAATAGCGCAAAGCACAGAAGTCATAAGTAATAGTACTGTGCATTAATCCAAATTTCTCTTAATTTCTCTTAAAGCCAGCATGTCAAATTGGTCATATGTTTAAAGAACTTAAGTTCAAATAGTTAAATTATTTTTAAATGTACTGAACAGCAGAGATGAAAGAGATCAGAATGAGGCCTGTAAACCTCCCAAGCCTACTTGAGGATTTGATTCTATGAACCTCATGCTGGCACCTATCCACATTTATACAATTCATCCATTTCTTCATGGCAATATGAAGAAACATTTCAGGTAGTTTCTCGACACCAGTCGTCTTCCTAGCTACAGTGAAGATGTGTCTGAAGTATCTACTGTATGTGCATGCACCTGCCCAAGCAGATAAAACTCATAATTAATGCCTTTGGGTAGTGAATTCACTCTGATGCTGGTAACGCTGGCTGGAATATGTGAAACATCACCTCTTAGTGCCTGCCAAACTCCAACACCTTCCCTCCCTCCTAAAACCAAACAAAGCCAATTCATGTGTAGGCTTTTTTGTTTTGCTTTGTTTTTTCTCTTGATCACTAAAATTTTAGCTTCATGGGTATTTCATAATCAGATTGAATAAACTGTAATTTTTGTCCTGATTCCTCATATTGGTCTCTTGGATTATATTGAAATCAGTTTTGAAACAAGAAGCTTCAATGATAATAGCTGGACCTGAAGTGGAAGAGCTTTGGGTTTGGGCATAATGGGAGAGAGGAAGCAGGGGAAGCATTTGGGATTGTTTTGTTGGGGTTTTTTTATTCCCATGAGTTTATCAAATGGAGAGATTTCCTTGTGACTGAAGGCTACCAGTTTGAGTTAAATTACTTCTGTTTATATTTGGAGGCTGTTAAGGTATGAAGTTAGTTACAGTCTGTTAGCTTATTTGGCTTTGTAGTGGTAAAGTGGATTTTTTTTCCCCTTGATTCATCCTTTTCATACGAATGCTAACCTGCAAAAAATTGGGAGCAGTCAACACAGACTGTCATTAACTCAATGAATAGAAAGTTCTTTTTCTGAGACATAAGCATCCACATTCTCTGCTGTTTCTTGTCATGTTCACCAGAGTGCACCAGGAGTGCAGGACAGCAATAACACAGCAGTGGGTGCCCACTACTCTGTTACTGTGCCGTCTCCCAACACTGCAGCGTGTGTTAAGTGCTGTGAAATAAAAATTAATAAAAAAGAAATTACACCATCTTCAAGACTTGCTAGAGCTTGACTTTTTGCTCTTTCTGATAACAGGTGGGAAAATATGACAGCTTCTTCACAGGAGTTTTAATGATTTCACTGCAGTGGAAAAAAATAGTTTTCGGCAGTCAATGGGGGTGTTTATTTAAAATATCCCAAACTGTCACTTATTCAGCCACATAGCAAGGTTGTTGAGGATGAATTGACAGAGCTGTGAATCAAGATTTCCTGCCCACATGCTTTCCTCTCTTGTCAGCCTTGTCAAATTTCTCTTGCTGAAATCAAGGAACGTTCAGTTCCTTAAAGAAGTGATCCATTCTCTGTGAGCACAGTTCTTTTTTTTCTTCCTGCCTCATAAATATTTAAAAAGCATTAATCTTGTTTGTTACCTGACTGATAAGCACTGGGCAAAAAATCTGTCAATGCAATTTCATTACTGAAATTAGATCAGAGCTTTTTGAGTGCTGTTACAGTTACTGGGTAGAATTTTAAAATATACCCAAATGACTTTGGAACAGATTCACCATTTCCACTCTTTAGTAGCACCATTATTAATTCATACATTACACAGAGTTGATGCAATTAAAATTTACACTTCTTTTGTGATATATTCCAATAGCAGTTATTTATGTTGCAGAATGATGCATGAAATATGACTCCAAGACATCATGTCACAGTTTGGGATATTGTCGTACTCTGAGGCAATGAAGTACAGATCCTGTCATCTTTACTTAATCCTGTAAATAAAATGCTTAACATGAATGTAATTACAAAAGAGATCAGTATGTGGTCCATGCAATAATTTGGCTTTTCTATATTTGCTGCCATTATTGTGATGGATTATTTTTTTTATTTTACTTTTTTCCCTAATGAGCTATTCATTTTTGATAGTGAATACTATGTAATCAGATAATCCCAGGAGGAAACTGGAATCTGTTCAGTAGCAAAGTTTATTTGGACCTCTAGGAATTAGGAAATCAGGGGTCTTCAGTGACTCTCTTAAACTTTTAATGTTGTTTGTTGATGATACTACTTTTTTAGTTTCTGTAATGGCTGTTAAGAGTCATGGTTTAAACCCCGCTGCCAAAGCAGTACCCTACAGCTGCTCACACACTCACACCCACCCCCACCCAGCAGGACGAGGAGGGGCATCAGTTAAAGGCAAAACTAGTGGGTTGAGATAAGAACAGTTTAATGATTGAAACAAAGATGATAATAATAAACAATAACAATAGCAATAACAATGACAATAATGATAACAACAATGACAGCAGCAATAATAATAATAATAATAATAATAATAATAATAATAATAATAATAGTAATAATAATAATAGAAAGGAGATAACAGAGAGAAAGGAACAAAGCTCAAGAGAAAAAAGTGCCGCACTTGTTTAGCATTGCTCACCATCCACTGACCAGTGCCCAGCCTGTCCATGAGCGGTGATTGGTGACTTGTGGCCAGCTGCCCCCAGTTTATACAGTCTTTTCCAGATTCTTTAGCTTTGTGTCCTTTTGGAAGAGTCCGTTTCAGATTTTTACCCTGACAGCTTCTTATGAGTGTCTCTTTTATATTCTTCAGACACAAGAATGTAAGAAACAGGAGTAATGCCCTTTAAACAATTAAATGAAAGATGGCAACTTTTTTCCTTTACTCTTCCCACATCCTCTGCATCATGCTCTCTATAATTCGTGTTACTGCAGATTTTTCTGCTTCACAGTGTACCCCCATAATTTCCAGTTCCAGGAGTATAGAACGCACCAGGCTGACAGAGAGGAGAAAGAGAACTGCAGGAACAGAAGGGAGAGGGCGAAACAGCTGAGATAAGTGGAAGCAGCGTATGAGATAAATGAGGAAACAATGAGTTTTACATTTTACATCCTCACAGAAACTGTCTGTTGCCATCTTGGAGTGCACTGTCTCCTTCACCCTCAAACCCTGAGAATTTCTAAACTACAAATTTATAGAAGAATAAGTAGGTAATGGTTAGGAGGGAATAGTTGTATATAAATATTTGAAGTTTTATTGAAAGAATCAGATAAGAGGGTGACCAGAATGGAAAAAAGAGCATGAGTGTAGTGGAAGGGCAGTCAGAATGAAATGCTTCCTCTTGGGAATGTTTGTGGAGTCCATTTAAAAATAAAAAATAAAAAATCGATCAGAGAGAAAACATTTTTGGAGCCACTGCCAAATGTTTACATACATTTATGAATCCTTCCAGACTGGAAAGAGATTTTCTCTGTGAAGACTAGAGCATTAACTTACTCAGGTCAGCCTGTGCTATCCAGAAGTGGGAGGCTAAAATTCCTCTTACACATGTGCTTTTCTCTGTACCAGTAAGACAACTTGCAGTTTCTAATCTCAAGAATTAGGAGTTTATCAGTCTTCATTGGCTTGAAGTCTGCATATTTAAATTTATGAATTTTTTTAAAAAAATCATGAGCTGTGCTGAACTGTTTCATTTCATTTATCAGAATCCCCCATCTCTCCTGGAAAAATAGGTTATTGAAACTGAAATGCAGTGGCTCCCCATTCTAAGTAGTCTGATAAATTACACGACAGCATGCCAGAGTGACATTCCCAGTCTATTGCATTTGATTTAATACTTCTAAACTTTGTTATAACAAGTTTGGCTGGGAAAAATTGGAACTACAGATGTGCATCTCTACAACTCAAATAGTATGGCTTCCTTCCAGCATGGCCTGTTTTCTTCATCCTGAAGAAAAACTGAAGGAGAGAAACTTGAGCAGTTGCATTGCAGCAGGAGTCAGATACTGACTGCACGATCAATGGTTCGGGCTGGCAGTGATCCACCGTAGCGACAGAAGGCGTCTGTAATAAAATCCAGTCTGGGAAACTAAAGCAGATGATACAGGTATGAGTGAAACTATCCCTTTGTGGCTGAGGGTGCCGTCCCTCTTAAAATACTGCAGAACCAATCCTTTTGCAGTCTGTTGTAGTGGGGATAGTCAGTTGTCAAGCCTTGTCCTTTATCTGCTCATGAGCTGGGCATATTTTGTATAACATAACCTTTGGAAATAAGCTCTGCTTTCTTCTCTAACAGTGCTATTTTCTGCCAGCTTCTGACAACAGTAACAACTTCCCAAGGGCAGGTTGCTAGATAAATCTGAAGAAAAGTATAAATATGAGCTTCCAAAATAAGCATGTATTTGAGTTTTAGCATTAAAAACCACGCATATCAGATGCACACTTATGATCTCTGTCTGCCTGCGTTCACATTACTTCTACTCCTTTGGCTACAGGCCCTGAAAAGTAATTGCTGATAAGAAATGTTATTCAGGACAGATAGAAATGTTAATGATTATGTCTGTGCTACACCTGAGATCATGTAATAACCCATGTCTTACAAGGGCTAATTATATAATTAGGCTGCTATATGGATGAATTACAGCAATCATAAAGCTCAAGCTGAAGGAAGGAATTTTGATGTATACATTTTTGATAGACATTATTCTCTTGGCTACTGTTTCCGCATTTAAATTTGCAAACAAGGAGAAATGCAGGATGCTTTTTCAGTGCCTGTTCTGAGAATAAATATTTTTTCAATGTTTTATCCTGCCTAATCTCCTAAACTATCTATTTTTAGATTTCCTTTACATATTTACAGTAATTGGCCCAAACAGAAGACAACTTTTATGTCATAAAGCCAAAAAAAATCTTTATAATTCTGAATGAAAAATCTAGTTTTCTCACACATCTGTATTCTGCTGAACAACACACACAACCACCAAGAATTTGGTGAAATAATTTCTTAGCTTTCTAGAAGAGCTTTTAAATTGCTGACTGCTAAAGCCTATAGAGGAGAAAAAAATGCATAATATCTACCTTTTTTCATTTCTCCTTAAGCTTCACCTTCAATTTATTGCCAGAGACAGGGTATTGGGCTATATCTGTTGATTTTTGGTCTGAACCGTAATATCCATTCTTTTACTTTATTATTTAGCTGTACAGGTCTTGCAAATATAGAAGAACCTTCTTCATTTTACATAGTAGAAATAGCATTTAACATCACCAATTTTAGTAAAAATATGCTTGCTAATATCTCCCAGAAAATTAGAATACGTAATGTTTTATTTTGTTAAATAACATTAATGGTTGATAGTCTAGACCTACTGGGGTATTTTGGCAACCTGATGATGGTCCTTTTGTTTTTATTTTTTAAGTGTAAAGTAGGCCTAGCTCTAGGTGTTAACTAGGGTGTTAACCCTTCAAGGCTTGCTAAGGCAAAAGAGGTAAAGCAACTAGATATGTATGTGATCACAGCTAATATATGGCATGTAGTGGTAGTGACCCTTTAGGCTCTTTAGGATTAGGGTTACTCCATTCTGAAATTGTAGTTTCCTGTCTAAAAGCTCTACTGCACTTAAATTTTATGTAGATCCTGTAGAAGAGATTTTAATCCCTTTTCTTGAGCCTTCATTTCTTCTAGAGTCTGTGCCTACTATTAGATCCTTTTTAAGTCTAAATGTTGTATTTAAGTGGGCTTTTGAGTTCAATGGGAACTTCATTTTACACAGGAGTAGTCACTGGGTTCCCAGCAGATATTTTGGTGACTTCACCTAAGTAAACCAGTAAGAGAATGGCAGGAATCCTCTTCCATTCTGATCCCTTAGTGTGGGTTTCCTCATGCTCTGAAATCTCTGCCAGTTAATATCTGCAGTCAGAGACTACCATGAAAAAGGTCTGAATAGTTCCTCTTCTGGTTTCTGTTTATCATTATATGGAAAAGGAACATCAACTTTTCAAGGTTTGCTTTTTTCTTGCATTTGAAAAGGTTACTGCACAATTATCATGCTTAGGCACAAGGCTAGAATAATTTTTTATTTAAGGTTTTTAAGCTCTTTAATATTACAGCCAGTATGGCAAATAATTAAATAAAAGCTTTTATATAAAGGCTTCATATTTGCCTAGGGAAAACTGTACTGAAAATAGGGGTAGCATTTCAGAACTGCAGGCATCTGATGTTCTACAGATACCAGTGAATAACAAAATTAATCCAATAATATGCAGTTCCTTAAAAAGAGAAGATGTAATAGATCTTACTTGCTGAATTAATTGGTTTTACATGTAAATGTAATCCTTTTCTAAAGACAGATTTGTTCCCAAGAATACAATTTGAAGTAATGAGGTTGCCTAAATCTGATGGTGTTTCTACCTCATGTTTGAAAGCTTCGAAGATGAAAGAGAAATTCACAATCGTTTTGCAGTTGAGTTTAAATAATTAATTTGCTTGCTTACTGTTCAAAGTATACTAACAAAGTAAAATATCTTTCACGGTGAAGATTTCACAGTCAAAAATAGTGAATGTGACTAGGAAATATAATTTACTGAGCTAATATTTGATTACCCCATTCAGAGGTTTTGCTGATGTTGCGGAGACGGTGTTGCTGTAGAATTTTCCAAAGTGTGCAGTGCATTCCTATTGTTTGGTCATTTGCTGTGCAAACAGATCTAGGGCATAAGATCCTTGATGAGAAGACGAGATGTGGGTGAAGAGCTATAGACCAGATGCATCTCAAAGTTAATGGAGAATACAATCTTGTCTATCCACAAGGACTGCACATTGGATGTCATATTGGAATCCGTAACAGAACTTGAATGGTCTTCATGAGTGATAAGGTTATTCTCCATTAAGCCACTGTTTTTAATTTTTAATTAAGAGGGAATCTTTCTAGGGAAAGTAATGCAATACAGGATAAATATCCTAAATTCAAGCAAAACTTCCACTCTGTTTAATGCTATCTTTTTTTTTTTAATAAAGAAATCTGGGGTATTTTTGTATTAGGAGGTTAAGCCTCTCTCCTGAAAGAGGCGTTGAAGGTCTAGCACACTACAGATGTAGCTACTCTAGCTAGTGATGTGCCAAGAAATGCAACAAACAGGTGCTAAGCTTAGATTTTCATGAAGTGGAGACATAAGAATAAAAGATGTTCAATGATGTATCATCACAGATTCAATTTTAAACATTTGAACATGAAATTTCCTCCCATTTAATGGAAGTCAGTTGAATTATTTTAGTCAGAGCATGGGTGAAAATGTTGATACCATTTAATAACTTCCTAGCCTTGAGGAAAACATAGTGGGAGAGTGATAATGAAAATGTTAAGTCTGATTTATTCAGAAGTGACACTGTGATTGGCAAGATGAATGACTAGTTGCATTGCTAGATGAGGGGTTTCTTACGAAAATCTCCTTAAGATGGCAAGTTGGTGTCTGTCATATACAAGGACACTTTCATATTTTGTATACTCTTTATCATTACATTTGCAAAAAATACTGATGTCGAGCAGGAGCTAGTTTATTAGGAAAAAATGTAGTGCAAGAAGAGTTGATTTTCTGTGGGAAGATACGTATACTGCCATTGTTTCAGATACTTGGGGTGAACTAAGTGAGAAAATTTTGTACTAGAAGGAACAAACAAGACTTCAAAGGAAGTAAATATCAGGATGTAGGGATGCATTCATCAAATCTGAAAACACCTTAGAGTCCCTAATATCTTTTACTCCCAAAAGCTAAAGGTGGTCAAGATCATCTTTTGAATGATGATTCTATTTGTTAATGTGTGGATTTGTAAATCTACTGGATTATGAGCTTCACTGAAAACAAATAGCTTTTGCAAGTCCTTAATTGTTCCCTTGGCAATCTAATGAAGACATGTATTACCCCTGCACGCCGACTGTAATCAGTTTGATATTGTGTTAATTATAGCATATATAGACAACCAGGCTTTATTATTTGAGATATTGTCATAATGCTTGGTAAAAACTGTGGTAATAAAATTGTGTGCCAGTGGTTTTAATGCCTTCCAGAGGATGACATTAGAACTGTAAAACTGTTTCCAGCTGAAACTCTACAGTTTGCACTACAGTATGGCTGTAATTCCCCAACATGTTTGCTGTTTGCAGTGGCTGCCTCTGAGCTCACCCATGGTTCAGAGAGTTGAAAGCTAAAGTTCACAGTACCTGTTAGGGGTTTTAGTGAGTATTACTCTCTAGGTGATATTGGTTCTAAATTCATAATGTAAAAATATGGTACAAACATTTCCTGCTCATAATGAGTATGACCAGAATAAAGCTTTTGCTTTTTCACCACTTTTATTTTTCTTGTAATATTGGAATAAATGACTGCATTTCAAAGTATTTTTAGAAACCTTCTTAATACAACTTTTTTTAGAGTTATTAATGACTTGCATTCTTTAATTGGGGATGTGAGCTGCTGCAATTTCACAGCATGAACACTTTCCATATTAGAACATTAAGCAAAACTTCTACACTGTAGAGGTTTAGAAATAACAGTGGCTCTTCACATTTTCATAAGGAAAATTTGCAAGGTTGTGAATGGCATTATCTTATTTCTCTGGCATAATTCTCAATTACTTCTGAGATAGGCTTCCTTTCTTAATTACTTGTTAGAATATTTAGGAACTATAAGATTTTTTTTTGGAGTATGAAACAAAATCAGTTTTCTTTTTTCCCTCAGATTGTTTTTTTTTCTTTTTAATGTATGGTGTCTAAACATGAAAACTCTAAGTTTGTAAAATAACTTTAAAAGAAATTAATGCTTCATTAGGTCCATATAATAAACTCACTTCTAATTGTTTAGACAAAAGTATTTTGTTACAGTTATATTTAAAATAAATTTAATTTTTAAATTTGGAGTTTTTCAATTTTGTGGAAATAATATAGGACATATTAAGTTAGATACTCAAATATGGATAATTGTGGAACTATCATCTTTGATAGGAAGCTATCATTATTCTTTTCTTGGTTATAATAATTCAAATTTACATTTCCAGTAATTAGCCCTGTATTGTGCAAAGACTTGATCATGTAGAGATCAGTAAAAGATAGTCACTTAAATTAGTGGCCTAAACAATGAAAGAAATTCCAGCTTTTCTAAGTGACAGGTTTCATCCATGGATGTACTGATAGAGTTGTTCTTAAACTTCTACATGATTTTAAAACTAGGAAGTGTATGCTTAGCTCTGAAATAGAGCTAAATAAATATTCAGCTATTTTCTCAAATAAATTCTTTTCACATTTTGGTGTGTTTAGCTCTAAGTTTTTGCATAATGTTAGAAAGAAGAGAAAATCAATTAGTTTTTCTGAACATATTTTAGAATCAAAGTTTTTGATTAAAAGTGGTAGGCAAGTACGGAGTCCCACTATCAAAATGTCTGCATGCAGATGTGTTTCAGGGTTTAAGCCTTTTCAGATTTCGGTGTCAAAGGGAAAAAACCCGATTTGATTCAGTATGGTCAAGAGAGAAATAAGAATGTGCTGGCATAATTTAAGTCCAAAGTTTCTGAAATATGTAGAAAATTGGCTTGAAAAGGCAAATTGGGAAGGCCATCAGAAGGAACTGTTAAAAATTACAGCCAGCTTCTGGGCAGTTGATTCTGCACAACAGCTCTATACTGTGGGGAAAAGTGAAACAAGCTTTCAACCTGATTCTAATTGTCCCTGATCAGAGTGTGCCTGATTTACCAACTGGAGTGAGCGCAGAGGCACAGCGTGCACTGCTCAGTCAGCCAGGCAGCCCACGTGCTTTACCTGAGTGATTACCCATGGCAGAAGTGCCCAGTCTGCTGCTGATGGCCGGGCGGTGATGGACGCTCTACCTGATCAAATAATACACTTTACACTCACGAGGAGTCCGTGGTATTACTGTCAGTGTCACTGATTGCCAGGCAAAATGACTCAATGTGCAACACTCCCGCAATCCCTGCTGTGCTCTGTGCTCGGTCACTGTTGTGACTAATGTATGCTGATGTCTCAGTCAACCTAACTAGAAAGCATCTTTTAGTTCATGGTATTGAGTAGGAGCTGTTATCACTATAATTTGCTAGTCTTGGGTTGGGTTGAAAAGGCTGCTCTACTGATACGTGCACTTGATTTTAATTATATTTTTTCATTCCAACTGCTGTAGAGTTTGTGATAGCATGTCTGAAGACTAAATTATGCCATTCTGTTTCATGCCAACTATATAATAATTTCTATTCAGTAAGAGTTCAAGTTGTTCTGTTACTAGAAAGCAGCTCACTTGCAAAGTAACATGGAATCAGGGTATTCTAAGTTGGATCTGAGAGATTAGTTCAAATGTTTTCACTGAGTAAGTTAACAATAAGAAGCCATTAGAGAAGAAAACAAAAGTGGAAGGCAAGATCAGACAAATTGTCTGACTTTCTGAAGCGATAACTCTTGAGAAGCTCTTTTGATCATACTTACCTGACAGGATTTGGTAAGATGTGACATGACTATTTATTATTTAAAGAATATACCTTTACATCCATACATAAAAACTGCAGTGAGCAAGAAGCATTAGTGAAGGAAAGTATTTACTGAAAAGAAGGAATAATACTTTGTAAATAATGCATTTAACTTTTTTTTTCAAGATAAAGCACATGCACACTTTCATTGACATCAAGTTTGTATTATGCAACATGCATGGGAGAATAGAGAATACATGAATAAGTTTCTGAAATTAAACATGCATGCCTGATATTATGCGATTAGGCTTCTGCGGTTTGACAAGCAAGCTGAGTTAAAACTAATCTCTCTGGTGATCAGAAAAAAAAATAAAGAAGAACTGATTAACTGAGATTCTAGCTGAATACAATATTCTGCTTGGCAAAATATTGCACAGTAGGGAAATTAAATGTAGGCACTGAAGAAGATATTTTTCAGTAGAGATGCTGTAAAGATCTTTGACCTCGTGCTGATCATAACTGTTTATACAAAGGACTACTAATCACCTGGGATCTGAAAGGCTTCATTGGTGTGGCAGTGAACATGTTCTAGTAAGTCCTGGCTTTCCATGAGCTAGCCTGCAGTTACTGTGCTTCCCGCTGTTTTCATTTCACGACTGACATAGATGTCACTGCTGTCAGTACCTCTTCATGACAGTTTAGATATGGCCTTTATCTTTTTTCCACACCTCTGGATTTAGTTGGAAAAGGAAAAGGAGAGCTCTCTAGTGTATTTTAAGCATTAAGTCTTTAGTTTTCAGCACATTTAGAACTGTGGGATTTTGTTTAAAAACTAGATGTAGTCCAGAAGGTACTGTTCAACTTCATGACACCTGAAGCTGTCGTTTATCATTTTAAAAAAGTACTTTTGAGACATTACTGTAGAAGAGAATGTTAAAAAGTAGCTTTTGGTATGAACGTGCTTAGATAATGTTGAAGAAAGTTTTTATCTATTAAGTCATTGTTGTGCTCACTGATGAAAGTAATGAATGTATTAACAGAATAAAAAAAAGGTAAAGGTAATATTCTATGCAAAGCAGAGTAATAGCTAAGGAGTTAAAAGATTAATAAAACTGGAGTGTTCAAAAATTAATCAATAAAGTATCTTTTTTCTATCTAATGATTTACACTAATACTTGATTTTTCTGCTGTTAATAAAAAGATAAAAGTAATTTCACTTGCTTCTTGCAATTTTAAAATTAAAATATTTGGAAATAAATTATTCATAAGGTGGCAGGGTGTCTTTTAGCATCCTAATTTTCCTTCTTTTTTTAAACTCACAATTACTAGGAAAGTTTAAAAAAAATGTTGAACATGAATAAAAAAAACCCTCAACTTTTTGCATAAGGGGATTTTATTTTGGGTTATTCCTTTTCTTCCATGATACAGTGGAGTCCATTATCTGCTTTCTACATAATTTTGTGTTTCAGAAAATCCAAATTTCTGTCCACTTAAATCAGGCCAGCATGATTATAAATAATAACTTGTGATAGCCATTCACTAATCTCAATTTGTGGTGATAAATGAGTGAGAACTTTTTTTACACAGCTAGTGTTTCCTTTTACCCCAAACTGTGGTTTCACCCCGTTGTAGAAGATGCTTCTATTGCTCTTGTACATGAAAGGTGGTCAGTGCTATCAACTGCTTCTTTTCCACAACAAACCTTTTTCTTATTTTTCTCTTAATTACCTTATGAGTCATTATTAGACATAGTAAGAAAAGGGACAAGTATTCTGGCTTATTTACTTAAATACAGTTAGCTGATGAAAAGAGATGTGCTTACTGTGTAGTTATTTGGGGTTGGAAATCCATTTCAACCAAGATTCAGAGAATCTGCTTTGTTAAGCAGCTCTTGATTGATACCTCTTTAGCCACATTGCACTGCCGTTGTCACTTCCTGGCTGAGATATTAGGATTTCCAAGGGTTTATTGTGTACTACTTAGCACTGTGCTGAGATGTGCATTGTGTACCGTGTCCTGTGTCCTTCTTTATTCTGGGACATGTCAGGCTTTGCAAAATGTGTTTGAGGCTGGAGAGGAAATTTTGTAGCAGGACCCTGTCAGAGGCAGCAGTGTTTTATAAGGTGGCATGAGGAACACAAAAATCTATTTCTTAAGCTGCTGACTTCAGGTTACCAAATGGAGACAAAGTGGTCACACAGTTAATTTGTAAGGGGAAATATGTATAGGAACACAAAGAGGAATAACATGAATAGCCCTTGCTCCATGTGTCTCCTTTGTTTTGAGAGTTGATTAGGAACTTTGATTGATGCCTTCTTAAACACACTGTTGAAGTGTGAAGACACTGGTGTGCTGCGTGACTGAATGCTCCATTTAGAAAGAAGCACGGGTAGTTAACCTGCCATTACAGCAATGGTGCAGGTGTTGTGAAAAATGAACAAAATCAAAGTTAAAGCCACCGGTAAAGAAAGTTCTCATTTCTTGGTCCTGTTCTGCAGCTGCCCAGAGTCAGAGTCGATTACACATGCTTACTTGTCCACACTCTCACTGTGGTGTTTACAATCTTATGGAGTGACTTTGAGGATAGAAGGAAGAGTAGGATGAAGGACAGAAACAATTGATTGTTTTCCTCAAAGCTGAGTCCAGTACTGAGAATGTGTATTAAAAATGATGGCAGGGAAAAATATCTAATCATAATCCCAGCTGTGAGATACCTGACTAGTACATTTCAGTGCTTAGGGCTGGTAGCTGTGGTTGACTTGAAGTACCCCATTTATTGTGTAGCAGATTTTAGTTAATTTGGATTTAAAATTTTGGCCTTAACTGGTATTGACCTTATGTGCATTGTTTTTCTTCTTTGTAGCAGTGCTTAATGGATGCTTTTCAATTGATTACCTGATTTCAAAAAGGGAATAAATAATAAATAAATAATAATACTTGATAGGTCTACTTCCTATTACATAGTGCCATGTGTTTTATCAATATAATACTGGTTCTGTTCATTTCAATTTTGAGCTTCCTTCTAACTATGCTTAAAATCTGATCCTTTGATCAATCTGTTTCATTTTATTGAAAGCAACACTGATATCCATGATTTTATACTTTTACACAAATTTTAGAGCAGTTTCATTTTGGCAGCTCCATTTTCATACCCATATTTTTAACATGTTGGTAATCCCTCTGTGTCCTTATGCAGACCCTTTCATCTCCCACCTGTAGAAAAACCCCAAAGCGATGGTTTCCTTCATCTTTTCCTTTTTTTTTTTTTTTTTTTTTTTTTTTTTTTATAGTGAGTATATAAGAACTTGTACTTAATGACCAACTCTTTACAAGTGGCTTCAGTGAATCCAGTGGAATGAGGCTATGTGCAGTGATAGGCTTAGATTTAAGATCGATGATACTCCTTGTGTATTTGGGACCTGTTTTGACAAGCACTTTAGAATCTGATCAGTATAATATAAAACTTGTCACTTAATTTCTTTTTGCTATCTCTCTTCTTCATATCTGGAAGTGCTCAGTTGGTTAACTTTTAGTTTTTATTCTGTGTTGCTTCAATCCAGAAGTTGGTCTCAGCTATAAAGTTTAATTTAATTTCAGTTGATTTTAAAAACTTGTATTTCTGCTTGAGAATTTATGCAGGGAAAGTTTGACAAAAGACACTGGCCCACCACTAAATCACTCCTCTCATTCTGCATAAATACATACTTCTCTAGCTACTTCTCACTGGGGTATTAATAGCCATTTATTGCTTTCAGATTTAGAAAGTTATTTTGTTTGCAGATGCAGATTCGTGAACTTTTCATATCTCTCTCTCTTCTCACGGTTTTTCGCCTCCTCCTCCCCATTTTTAAAGTTTATTTTCTTTGTTCTTCCTGACTCAATTTATCTTCACGTGCTAGAACAAAAATACTGATTAAGACTGAGGGTTTGGTTCGGTTTTAGTATCATTGCTTCATGTCAAGAGGTTTTTAAAATGTACATGATGGTCTTTTTGAGATACAGGAAAGATCCGATGTATATTACCATGCTGGTCACTCTCACTTTAACCTTTAGAGGTCAGAAAATGCATATGATACCAATCCATACTACACTTTCCAGGGAAAGAATATTTTTTCCCCATTATTATCTTGTTTCATATTAACACCTCTGAGCCCCAACCTTTTACCTTAGAAATTGGGCTGCTGGCTTTGGACATATGTACATTATTTAAAACACTAGTTCTGTACTTAGTACTCACAAATTTTTGGCTAGATCTTTTGCTGTCACAATGAGTGTGAAAGATAATAGTGGTTAATACTGGCAGATGAGGTCAGGAACAAGAGTGATATTACATTGTGTGAAACCAGTTGAGAACCTCCTCTAAGGTGATGAACTCCCAGGTCTGCTTGAAGACTACATGGGTTCAGCATATTTCAGGACAGCAATCTGTAAGATTCCCTCATCTTATAAAGAAAAAGAATTCTAATTTTGAAAATCTATTTTCTTTGATAGAATTGGGCGCACTGAAAAACATGTTTGTCATTAAATTAGATTATGTACTGTGGTCGAGTGCTTTTGTGAAATGGCATTTAAATAGAAAGTACCAACAAAAGCTGTATTAGTTTATTGCTACTTTTAGAAAGCTATTTTCTTATTGTTGTCCTGGATAATTTTTTTGCTAGTAGGAGTTCTTAAGAAATAACATTTTAGAAACCAGATAGTTAAAGCTAAATGATCTGAACTAATATTACAATTGGTTTTGATGAGTACATAGTCTTATTTTAATGTAAATTTCTTAAATCCTTTTATCTGCTAGTATAATAAAACTTGCGACACCTGAGAAAGAAAAGTACTAGTTTTCAGCTATCATTTTTGTTTGCTGCTCTCACCTGTGCATTAGTATTCTGAATCAGCATTAGTCATAAAGCATTTAAAGATTTTTCAAACAATCAAACCCATCAATTTACTGAAAGAAGACAGTGAGGCATAAAGCTAGCACTGCAAAATAAAATGTATAATTGTTGTCGTTGTTGCCCACTTCAGAATTTGAAACGAAGTTCTCTCTGGTAATGGAACAAAATTTCTCAGTATTCTTGAAGATTGAAAGGCTAAATTTTATTTTTCCCAAAAGATTGTAAAGGACAAATGTCCAGTCTTTGAGCTAGAAAAAATATATAGTCAGTAACATGACCCAACAACTGTAGAAATGTGTGTGTGTTGGGGGGGTTTCATACTTCTGTGAAGATAGGTAACTGCCCAGGAAAACTGTGTTTAGATTTATAGGCTATGCTAGGATCTTTTGAATGGAACCAGTTGCAGTGCACACTTGTGAACATACAGAAACCCGCTTTGTGAGTCAAGGGTGAAGGTCTAATGTCACAAAACTGGCTGAAGGACAAACATCTCTGGAGCATTTTGGGAACACCCATTATTTGTAGTGAATTAACCTAGAGGAATGTAGTTTAATAAGATGTGAAAGTATAAGAAAAATGCATAGGAAGACTTCAGTAGCTACTGTGTAATTGAGATTGGAGATTGAAAAGATATATGTTCCCTAGCAAAGCTCGGACCTGAAGGCCAAATGTGATTCAGAAATAAGTTATCTAGAATTGGCAAACTTATCCTTGAACAACTGTTCTTTAAATAGAGAAAAAGAGGTCTTCGGTAATGTCTTTGGAATCAGTACATACTAATATGCACAACAGAAACTAAATAAGCTATCATTGTCAATAAATAGTAATTTTGTCCCTATTTCTTTGTATTAATAATGGTGATAAACCAGGCTTTTAGGCTTTTTAAGAAAAACTAGATAAGATGTTCCTCCTCATTTCTCTTCAGCAGTATTCTTGCTGGATTATTTCTGTGCACGTTTTCTAGAACTTTTTCAGTGACTCAGGTATTTTTGTGCATCTGAATATTGTAAGCAAATTGTCTAGAGTATCTATACAAACAAAAGCATGTGACATTTCTTGAGTGTTGCTTGATATTTCCCAGGTGTTTGTACTGATTCCAATTCTGTTTAACAGCTTCATTAATGACCTAGATTATGGGACACAATGCATACACAGCAATGCAAGATTGGGAGGCGTGGCTGATAGACCAGATTTTTGTGCTTGACTGAATGTAGAAATGATCCAACAGGAACCTGATGATGTTCAATAAAGGGAAATTTCAAGTCCTGCACCTGCAGAGAACTAACCCCACATGCTAGGGGATCAATAGCTGGAAAGTAGCTTTGCACAGAACCCTAGCAAGTCCTGTTGGACAAGCTGAGCAGCAATGTGTGCTTGCAACAAAATAGGCCAATGGTCTCCACGGATGCAATAGAAAGAGCATTTGCCAGCAGGGCAAAGGTGGAGGTCTTTCCTCTCTACTCAGCACTGATGATACTGCATTTGGAGTGATGTGTCCAGTGCTGATGAGTCATGGAGCAAGTTCAGCAAAGGGCTGCTCAGGTGATTAGGAACTGGAGCATGTTTCAGAGGGGAGCCTGAGAGAGCCAGGACTGTTCACCCTGAATTTGCAGTGGGGATCTTGTCAGGGTGTATAAATTCCTGATGGGAGGGTACAAAGAAGGCAGAGCCAGACTGTTCTCAGGGGTATACGGGGAAAGGCCAGGAAAGCACAAACTAAAACACAGGGAATTCTGTTTAAATACAGGGAAAAACAGTTTTCATTATGTGGGCTCAAACACTGGCACAGGATGCTCAAGGAGGTTTTGGAGTCTAACCTTGGAGATCTTCAAAACCTGACTGGACGCTTGTTCCAACTTATCCTGCTTTGAAAAAGCAGAGTATCTCCAGAGGTCCCTTCCAGCCTCAGCTATTCTCTGGTGCTGTGTTTCAATGAGTGTATGTTATCTGATGTCTAAGAGCAAGGTCCAGGTAAAATTGTAGAAAGGTGTTTGTTGAATTGGCTTTTCCTCTACTGAAAAGTAGTCACAGAAACCTAGAAGATTTTTGGAGTTACAAATGGAGGCTATTTGGGAGGAGAAAAAAACCAAGAACTCTGTTTCTCATGTTGCAATGGGAGGAATGATGGTACAAAACCAGGAACATTCATTTTATGTTTTCGACTAATCAACATCTTGATTAACGCCTTCTAACTCAACTAACCAAAATCTTGCTCACTGGAATCTCCAATTTCTAATGATAGAAAGTTGCTCTTCCAAATGAGATGGATTTTAATTAAAATTGCTTTCATTCTTGAGTGGTATACTTTGTCACAATATGACCTCATATTTCATAACTTTGAAAGCTGCCTAATTCTAATTTTTTCCACTTTATAGGAAAAAAGCTGAAGGTCCAAGAAAATGTGTGCTAAGAAGTTACTGACATGATGGATTTCAATTTCTCTAAGTAATTAGTTAAGTTATGCTTGTCTCTTTCATTAAAGGCACCATTAGACAGCCAGATGCAAAAGATGACTGTGGCAAATGGTTTTCCAGGTAATTCTTGATAATGTTAAATGTGGTTGTCATTTCAAATGATCACTGTGCATCTTTTCTTAAATATCCATCCATCTACTTGAGCTGCCTGCTCAATAAATTGCATGTGGAAATCATTAGGATAATTTAATGGGAAGAATTCCCCCAGTTTGACTAGCTGCAGGGTGTTTTCTCTGTTTCTGTGTTTGTTTTTTTCTTTTTCATTCTCCACTGAGATTGGTGAAAAAATCTATATTACAGATATTTCTCTCTCCTTTGTTCCTTATTACATTTCTCCCTTTTTCAAGCTTCTTTTGGAGACAAAGTATACTATCAATGTGCTGAGTAGAAAATTGTAAATCTGTGCAAAGGGCCATACATTGCCTTCAATTTCTGCTCATGCTTGCCTTTAGTTTTAGCAAGAGAATTGCACCAGATGTTGATGGGGGCACTGGCTCCTGTCATAGCACAAGGCTGAACTAAAGCACACTTTCCTTTCTGTAAATGTACACACTTTGCCAAGAGAAAGCCCATATTATTTAGGTTATTTTTCACATCCTTTCATTGCTATAAATTTTACTACATACAGAAGCCAGAGCAGAAGGACTAAACTGAGGATTTTTTTCATCTTGACTTTTTGAAAAGAGGTTGGTTGGTTACTTGTCTTTTTCAGTGTTGCTATTTTATGAGAAAGGTGATGTGCTGATAAAGAACACAGAATGCAAAATTATGGCTGTTACTGAGTGCTTCACTCTGGCAGGCGTGGAGTGAGAGGAGCAGATAGCGTGGAACAGTGACATTCCCAGCCTGAGAGGAAATTCATTGAGTGGCATGCTCTAAGCTTAAAGTGCACATTGTGTGGTGAAAATGGCATTCCCATAATGTCCCTAATCTGCCTTATAGCTTCTGGAGGTAGGAAGCTTGTAAATAGTCTTGAGTATGTCTCTCACTGTGCATTGTCCACAGTGTATCTGCAGACTGTAGGATCATGCATCCTATTTCTCTTGTCTGCACAACAGTCAAGACTTCACTCTCTTTAACCCCTCTGAATTCACTTTATAGTGTTGGGCTTTCTTCATTTTTCTTTGAGTAAAATTGCTCGTGTAATAGTGGTGAGGGGCTTTGGTCCTGTAATTTCTAGCTGCATTAAATACTCTGTCTCAATCTTGTTGCTTATGCTGGTTATTTTTGAACTCAGGAATTGCCGGGTGCTTTTAGTACTGCACTTTGACGTTAAAAGGGAGTTCTCTCCTGGATAGGACTGTCATCAGTGCTTAGAAATTTTTCTTTGTTTTCTTTCAGAACATGCTGTCTTTCTCACTTTTTTCATTTATTGTTGGCTTTCCTTTTGACAGACTTTTTTCTTTTATTTAATGGTGGTTAATCAGGTAAACAGAAGACTCTTTGAATAGCATATTTTATTAAAACAAAACACCTAATTAATTTATCCTCCATTTATGTGCTCCAGTAATCCTTTTGTGCAGAATCCTTACAAATTTTATTATTATAGATAGGAAGAACTAACATAAATTAGAAATGTCTGGTGCTTTTTGAAAGAGATTTTTTCCCCCTCTCTATTTTAAAGGAGCCTATGTACTAGTTCTTTATTGTATATCTTGTGTATTTCTTTAACTTCATTATCTAGGAGCTGTTATTAGTGGGGGCCTTTGAAAGCAGGAGCAACTACTTAAGTTTAACTGGATTGAGTAAAGTAAGTGTTTGCCACAAATGTAAAGTTGATATCAACTCATCTAGCTTCCCTTATAAAACATTTAAAAAAAAATAGGTAACATTGGTTTTTGTGTATATTCCCCTGAAACACAAAGGTTATTAACTATATCCTTGGAGAGCAGGGAGCTAAGTACAGTGCTTAACAAAGGTATTCAAGTGAGGAAGATATTTATTTCAGTTTAAAATATTCTAAAATAAGGTAAATATCCTAAAAATAACGTAAATATCCTTAATTATGAAGAAGAAGGAGAATAAATTAACAAAGGTGAGTAATAGTAACTCCTTCTGTGACCATTTGCTTCCCCTTGAGTGTATTGGAACTTTTAGATGCTTTCAACACTGCTCAGACACAGCATGGAAGTGTGCAGAGAGCCGTAAGCTTTTGATTAAAAGCAAAAGGGACAGACAGAAACTCAAGTCTAGCAGGGAAAATAGAGGCATTCAGGACAGCAAATCTGGAGCAGATGTAGGAGGAAAACAGACTGGCTAGAGAAGATAATTTAGAGAGCTCAACTATTTAAGGGAAGAAGAAATGGGTAAGAGCAGGCATTTTGAGGCTAAAGCTGGTGATAAACTAGCTGGGAATAAAGATAAGGGTCAGCTGTCTGACAGCTGACTGGGAAAGCAGGTAGCTGAGGATGTGCAGATTGCCTGCTGAGGGAGCCTGCATCGTGTATTCAAGTAAATAAGGAGTAAGAAGGCAAGGGCAGAATTGTGGTGAACGTGCAGAAGGGTTGTATCCGCTGAAGCTCACTTTCTTTCTGAGCTCTGAATGGACTACGAGACTTCAGAGACTTATGGTTCCTCTCTTGTCCGAAAACCTCTATTGAAGGCAGCCTTTGATTTTCTGATCCCTCTGCTATATTTTCAATACATTTTATAGTGAAAAGAGATATATCTTTTTTGCCAGATTTGTCAAAATACAATCATTCTCTGTCACCATGTGTATTTCTGTGAAAGTTTGGACACTTGGAATGTCTTCAGGTTCGTTGTATTTTCTTCTTTCTGACTTGCCCAGACTTCTCTTTGGCAAGCCATCCAATCAATAAATTTGCCGTATACGTAGTGTGAGTATTCCCACCTAGCCACCCTAAGGCAGATTTTTGGTTCGTCAGTTTTGTTTTCTTCTGTGGTTCTGAACAATTAAAAACAACTCTTCCACAAAGTGGAGCTGCAGTCATTCTATAACAGAAGTAAGAGAGACCTGTTTTCATAGGACTTCTGTCTTTCTTGAAAGTCATTATGTAGTGGACATAATGGTGGATAATGGATCTAATTACTGCCCTAAGTATTTTCTTATTGCCTTTGTACTCCTTTGCAACACCAGGTAGTTACTCAAGCCATACTTCTTACAAATGGTTAATAAACGCAATTCTCATTTTTCAGAGTAAGAGCTAGAAATTTCTGTAGAAATATCTGGCAGAATTGCTGAGCACTTATAACTGAAGCCAATGGGAATGCTAGTTTGAATGGATGAAGTACCGTATAGCAATCACCTTCTGAAAAATCATTCACTAGAGTTATCAAGTTAGGTGTGAAAATTAATAGGATTTTTTTTTTCTTAGTCTGTCTATGCCTCAGTCAACTGTTTGTAAAATGGAGTGATATCATCTTTCATTTTGCTGGCCGGTTTAAAGATTGATTAAGTTTTGTGACGCAGTCCTCTGTTCTGAGAAGTGCCATAGAAAGTTCACAACAAATGAATAGATTTAACAGGTTTGCCATAGGTTTTAACAGTTTTCAGCAAATATTGACCAGCTAATCATTAATAAATTTTCATTTATTACACATATCAGTGGTACAGAGTTTCTGGGAGGGAGGGTGGGGAAAGGCAGTCTATTAGAAATTGCATAATTTATATACACAAGTGAAGTGAATTCATGGTTGAGTAGAGTACCCTAACAACGATGGAGTTTAACTTCTTATGAGTTTGACTGTCCAGCTTTATAATCCCTTTCTTTTGACTTTGCAAATGTAAACCTGTATTCAAAATGTAACTGTAAAAGCAAGTACTGTTTTAGGTGGAGTAAGTTTTTGTTTTATTGGAGATGATGGGAAAATTTCCATCCCCTACCATTTATTCCTCTAACTTTTCACTCATCTGTGATGAATGAAATAATATATGGATATATGCATGACTAGTGTGAATGTCAACTTAGAAATGAAAAAACTTGTTGCTTTATTTCTCCACTGGAACTTCAGCTCTGGCTGTTCTCATGTGACTCTCAGGCTGGGGCAACGTTCTGACTGAAATCTTGACGTGTGATCGTAGAGTCTTTTCAGAATTCCTAATGTTACTCATTATTGCATCTCTCAGAAATGTGCTTAAGGGACAGGTAGCTCTTCAGCAATGCTCCTGCCAAAACCACAGATGATATTGTTGTGTATCTGGTCAACTGCATTTGGCGTCTAGGCATTTTACCTTTAGTGTGCTTTGAACAGTGGGTGAAAGTTCTCTTACTGGACTCGTCAGATTGCTGTGATTGACCAGCAGTGATAGTGTATCAAATGTTGTTTAGCATATTAGACTTAGAAATTGCTTGAATCCAACTTGATTTTTTTTTTTAACCCAAAAATATATTCCCCTTATTTTTATAATGAAAACAAACCAATACAATTTATTTGGTTCCAAAGGTGTTGCAATTAAGTACCAAAACGAGCGCTGGAATATGCTTTCCTCTCTAGGTGATTTGCATGAGGTGCCTAATGTTGCTTGTGTGCCTCACAGGTCGTCTTGTTTCTCAGGTATACATTAGGGTGCATCTAAAGAATCCTAACACTGGGTAACAGGTGTTATGTAATTAAAGTCTGCCATCTCTTTTGACAAATAATAATTCTCTTAATAATGGACATTGTAAGATGCCGTACATTTCATCTAACAAATTCTGATTCTCTTCCACTTTACACATGCTTTCTTTAAGGGTAAAACAATCTCAAGTTAAATAGACTAGGCACACTATGTATTTCTTCATCTTCTTTTTGTGCAATTTCTTTCAAACTCCCTGTCTCACTTCGTTCATTGATGCTTAATGTCATTTTAAATTGACTTGTGGACAAATAGAATTTTGTGCTCCCTTTCCTTGCCATTTTTTGTAACTTTTTCAACAGTACAGAGTTCTCCTGTATTTTTTACCTTCAGTCTTACATTTTTGCCATTTATTCAAAATTTAAGAAGAATTGTAATTTTTGCAAATCAGATTATTTCATCATTTTAATATTAATATTATTGTTACTGTTTAATGTTGGGGAAGAGTCTGTTGTGTTGTTAAATATTTTTTGCTAAAAAGTCATATAAGTATCATATAGATTATAGGAACTGATGATGAAAGCAAATAAAAATGGAAGTAAAACATTTTCTGCTGATATGGAACCTAACTGTTACCTGTTCAGATTTCTATCTGCAGAAAATATTTGTTAACTTGCATCTCCGCCTTTATCTACCAGGCAAGATGTGCTATCACTGTTGGAGGCACAGTGAGCTTCTAACATAATACCTTTCAGTGGGAAAATTGAAATAGGTTATAAAAATGTATTTTATCTTACCTGATTGCTTAATAGTGCTTTGAATTCCAAGGCTGAATGTGAGATGATCTGGTTTAGCTGGTGTGCCTCTATTCTGGGCATGTAGCAATTTCAGCCTGTGTTTTGTTCTGATGTTCATAGTTCAATAACATGAGCTGATTGCCAACAAACTTATTATTATTTTTATGTAAGGGGGAACAGTAAAACTGCATCTTTTTTTCTAAGAGTAAATCACAGACTGATCCATAGATAGCATTGCCGCAGTTTTGAAACAGTACTTCATAATCACATTCTTCATGGAATGCATCTGAACACTCAAGAAGTTGATAACTGCAGCTCAGCAGGTAATTACACATGGTGTGCAATCAACTGATCAACATGATATAAATTATACTCTTACGCTGGTTTTAATCCAGCAATTTCTACTTTAATCAATGATATTATTATAATTTTACATCAAGACTAATAAGACCAGGACTTGACATTTTTCATAAGCAAAACACTGAGTCACAAATTCGTCCTTTGCTTTTGGTGTTAATTGGGTCATAACAATGTTCAGTACTGACTGAGGGACTGCGGAGGTGTTCCCTTGCACGGCAGGAGAAGGTGATGACTGCTTAGTCCCACACCTTCCTCCTAAGGTGAATATGTCTTTTACAGTGCTAATATGTCACTCCTATGTTTGTTCTTTCTGGCAATTCAGATTTGTGGTTTACCTTAAAATGCTAGACATAGACCTGTTGGATTGGGTCCAGAGGAGGGACACAAAAATAATCAGAGGGCTGGAACACTTCTCCTGTGAGGAGAGGCTGAGAGGGTTGAGGTTGTTCAGCCTGGCAAGGAAAAGACTCTGGAAAGACCTTATTGCAGCCTTTCAGTACTTAAAGGGGCTTGTAAGAAAGATGGGAACAAACTTTTTTGTAAAGTCTGTAGCAACAGGACAAGGGATAATGGTTTTAAACTAAAAAAGGGTAGCTTCAAAATAGATAAAAGGAAGAAAATGTTTATGATGAGAGTGTTGACACACTGGAACAGGTTGCCCAGAGAGGTGGTAGATGTTCCATCACTGGATGTGTTCATTCCAGGGGGTTGGAGCAGATGACCTTTAAAAATTCCTTCCAACCCAAACTATTCTAAGATACTATTCTATAATTCTATTACTAGTCCCTGGGAAGTCCTTCCACTAGTTGCATTCTCAGAGTCAGCCCAAGATTGTACCTAAGGATCATGTTGCCAGCATTTTCCTAGGCATCCAGAATAATACTGCTATTTTTCTTGTATTTGAGATGATAGTTTTAGCTGTGTGTTAAAAATAGATTTTGCCATATGCAAAATCTTAACATAATTTGCCACCCTCACCTAAAGAAATGTAAAGACCCAAGTACATCTTTGCAGGTGGTCAGTCCCCTGTGGTTCCAGCTTGTCCTTAGAGCATGTACCCACTGGAGTGGGAGTTACTTGACAGCTCTACTTCCTTTGGACTGCCAAGGAAAGCAGGAAGAGGAATCTAGGAGTACAGCCCAGAGTGAAGTTTTATACGTACTTCATTGTGTGTTGTAACAAAAGCTGTTGCACTCTTCTTAAGGTTAACAAACAGGTCATCTTTACAGTCCAGAAGTACTGCACGGGCAGAAAAAAATATTTCAGCCATATTTCCAGTATTTCTTCTTTGGAACAGTAGCTCCAGGTGTCTCCCAGTACATTGGAAGCAAATAGCTGGCCAAATAACTAAATTCCAGTAAACTGTCAAGTAGCTACCTATGTCAGATAACTGCTGCATGTGTGTCTTATTGGTTGATTACCCATGAGACTGCTCTGGAAATCTGATGAGTGCCAGAGGACACAGCAAACAGCTCTAGGAAAGCAGGGACCTAGACAGCATAATTTTCCTGCCTTAATTTGCTCTTGTTTATCCTCAGAAGTATCACAATTACCTGCAAGCAAGAGTCTTTCCCTGTGGTAGCACTAGTTAATCTCAGTGTGAATTGAACAAAAGGTCCTGAGGAGCACCTGAAAGCCCGGCAATATGGAGGGATGACAAAGTCTGCAAGTCTTGGCCCTGGGTCATGCTTTTCTAGCCCACATATGGGCAACAGCATGAAACATGAGGTGATTTATCTGTTCCCATTATATTTAAGCCTAAAAATACTATAGCAGCATTCAAAAACTATTCAGAAGTCTTAAGCATTGAATTTTTTTCTTTTCATTTTTCAGGATGCTGACAGTCTCCCTGCTGATAGTTTGATAGATTGGATGTTTTCTGTAACTTTCCATAGCAGATTATTCTACCCCTCTCTAGGCCCATTCTTCGCTCCCTTGATTTTTGTCAGATTTACCTCTGTTTCTTTAGCAAGCCACTATAAATATGTCTTCAAGTCCATTTACAATATATGCTTAGTATCAGCTTCAGAACACAGAGCAGAATGCAAAATGACCGAACTATTTTGAATAAACAACTCTGGATATTTAAATTCATCAGAATTCTTTTTTATTTCCTCTTTGGAGGATCCCTGTCTTTGAATTATTTGTACTGTGCTTTGCCTAGGGATGTGTTTGCATAATAAGGGCTTTGATTTGAATAGATGAATAGACCTGGGTGTTTCTGTTTTCCCACCATTTTCATGATTGTAACAGAAAAAAAGGGCAAGGACAGTTTTAGTTGAGTAATTTAGCATATTTTCGCATTGAGATTTAGTTTTGCTGGATAGTATAAGACAATGCAACTCAAGTAGATAGCAGAAAACGTGAAGTGAGAATGATGGGAAGAAAAAGGAACTTCAAGAAGATATCTTTTGCAACTGTGCAAGAGTCAATAACTACAAATTAGTTACAGCTTGAGTGACAGACAAACAAACCTCAGGTATACTCTAAAAAGGAAGTGTAAACAAAAGCTGCATATTTAGTCGCTCTGACTGTCATCTTTGTGTAATAGACTCAGAGAAGTGTGTGGTCATATTGTAGCGATATTTTCTTTCCTTTTTCTCTTAACACTGTGATATTCAGGATTACATGGCAGTGAGAACAATAGATGCATGACACATCTAGTGACCTAAGAGAGCATTTTTCTTACTGAATTTCAGACTCTTTTTACTCCAGTAAAATTCTTTCACAACTTAAATGATTGTTGAAGATGCATTTAAAATAAAATCTTTACTCATCAGAGGTTCTTCAAAAAGAGGTTGAGTTCTCTGCTTTTGCATTGCCCTTCTGGAGAGGTGTGATGACTAAGTGACATACTATAAACATAGCTAAAAGGAATCAGTTTTGGCCATCTATTTTCTCTGATTTTGAGTTGAATATGACAAGAATTTGAGGGAACAGACAGAAATTTGAGCTTTGATATCCAAGTATAAATGTAGATAAGAAAGGAGAGTGACAAGTTTTCTTAAACACATCTCATCATTCATCCTTTTTGTCTCTTTTTGTCTGGACATTGTTTCTTCTGTCTGAGCTGCATATGCTTGTCTTTCACTGCCAAAAATGGAGTCCCACATAATAAATTCACATTCAGAGTCCTGAACCTGGCAAGGAAAAACCCCCAGCTCAGGTTGGGGGCTGACCTACTAGAGAGCAGCTTTGTGGAGAAGGACCTGGGAGTCACCAAGACTGGGTGACAAGTTGACTCTGAAATGGCAGTGTGTCCTTGTGGTCAGGAGGTATCCAGTGGTATCCTGGGGTGCGTCAGGAAAAGTGTGGCCAGAAGGTCGAGGGAGGTGATCCTGCCCCTCTGCCCAGCCCTTGTGAGGCCACATCTGGTGTTCTGTGTCCAGTTCTGGGCTCCTCAGTACAAAACAAGGCTCTAGTGGAGAGGGTCCACTAGCAGAGGCAACAAAGATGATCAAGGATTTGGAGCATCTCTCTTAGGAGCACAGACTGCAGGAGCTGGGCCTGTTAAGTCTAGAGGAGAGAAGGCTGAGAGAGGATCTCATTAATGCAGATAAATATCTCTAAGTCAGGTGCCAAGAGGATGGTGCCAGACCCTTTTTTGGTGGTGTCCAGTAACAGGATGAGGAGCACGGGCCATAAATGAAAACAATGGCCCTAAAATAAAACACAAGAAGTTCCACCTTTATGTTCAAGGATGAACTTCTTTCCACTGACAGTGGCAAAGCACTGGAACAGGCTGCCCAAGAAGGTCATGGAGTCTCCCTCTCTGGAGACATTTAAAACCCTCCTGGATGAGTCCCCATATGACCCTTCCTTGGCAGGAGGGTTGGACTGGATGATCTCCAGAGATCCCTTCCAACCCTAACAGTTCTGGAATTCTGGGGTCCCGGGGTTCTGGCAGTTGCACTTTGGGTTAGCTCTGACCTGATGCCGTGGACCACTTCCAGGTACAGAATGGGATGCATTAGGTGTAGTCAGGGAGTGGAACTTCCAGTGCCGCTTCATTTGATTGGGATCCTGTTCACATTCCCTGAGAGGCTTCACAGTGTAAGATATCATGGGAAAGGAGGATGATAAGGAGATTGGCTGCAAAAACACCCTTCTGAATAAAACAGTTAGAATGTAGATGCTCTATTTGTTTCTTTTTGTTTTACTCCAAAAGCTCAAATTTATAGAAAGAAGTTGATATACATTTGCATCCTCAGTTTGTAGCTTGCAACTAACAGCTGACAGAAGCTCAGGGCACTTCTGTTGCTTAATTTGAATCTTCAGTTTAATTTGTCAGGGAAATGTTGTACTTTCTGTCTGCAAGATTTCCAGTGTGAATTTATCAGTGTTTGCAGAAGCAACAAACTGAATCAAATAATTTTTACAAATTTTCTCTAATGTTTTACAAAGCTCTGACCAAAAAATATTTTTACAGCTGTCACTGTTAAAAATGGAAATTTATCGAGAACGAGCCCTCACAAAATCCTAAAAATTGAATTTATTTTCTAATTTAAAAATGAGGGAATATTGCCGTGTTGTATTTCAAATCAAAGGGATATATTGGTGATATGCATGGCAATACAAGTTTTTCAGAGACCACTGGGACCGTTTATTCCACACAATCAATCTTTCCTACCTCAAATCTTTGAATACCATGACAGATTAGATCTAGTTGTCAGGCAGTAGGCAGTGACTCTTTTTGGTTCCTCTTCTGTCATGCCATAAACCACTGGCTATGTGAGACTCTAAGGAAATGGATAGTTTACCCATTGCTCTTCTGAAGGTTGAAAAAGGGATCTGCAGCCTTTGTTTCTCCTGTAGTGACATCTTCTTGCACCATTTTTCTTTCTCATGGGTGGGTGGTATCCAGCAGGATTGTAATTGATGGGTTTTTTCAATCTTAAATTGAGTATAACCGTAAAGCTCTGGTGCTCTTAGAGCCAGTAAACAACGTAGGCATTTCTGTATTAATTTTTCAACACATTATTATGATGTTACTTTGCAATTTAGCAGCATTAAGGGTCAGAGTTTGACTCCATGTTTTATGTGCCTTTTTATTTTTATGTCACTTTCACCAGTCTATTGAATTGGAATTAATGAGGATTGAGAATGCATCTAATGCATACTTTGTAGCAAACTGCTGAAATTACTGTTCAAGTAATTTGTTGCCCACTATAAGATTTTACTGTATCAGCTATGTTGTATCTAGTGCTTATAAGTTTAATCGTTTTGGTTGTCTGCACTGAGATTCTCTGACGAAAATGAAGAGAGTGGTCTAGAGCAAATACACCATATTTCTCCTGGTTAGTGCGAACTCACATTTCCTATGTTCCGGCAGCTCAATTACTCCTTTACTACCATCATGGACTGTTTTGTGGGGTAGTGGTTGGTGCTGGTCGTGAGTGTAGGGATAGGGGTGTATTTTTTAAAATAGTCAGGAGCAATAGTGTGGGCTTTGGTCCTGCTTTCCCTTTTTGATACTTTTAAATAAAAATTTGCTTAGTGTTAACAGCTGTCTCCTAAACTGATAATAGGAGCTGGAAATACCTGGTGCTAGCCTTAATTACATGCTTCAGGCTCTCATCTATTGCACCAGCTCTGTCAAATGCAGACTATATTTTGTCTGAGATAGGAATATTTAATCAGATCAATGTGAATATAGTCAAGCTGAGGAATTTGCTCTACTGATTTTTTTGAATGCGTTAGAAAACTCATCTGTGCAACTTACCTGTCATGCAACCATAAGTAGACAAATGATCTTTGTATTTCTGCAGGGCTGGATTGGTGTGCTGGTTAGGCCTTAGCAAAATGTCTCTCAATAGCTTGTGGTTATTTTCAGTTAATAATGGCTTGCCTCAAATGATTTGTCATACTAATTGCCCTTTCTTTGCCCTCTCCTTTCTTCAAAAAAACATTCTGGCAAGTTTAGTTAGTAGAAATACACAGATTATTATAGACTTATTTTAAAAATCACCCTTCTTTTTGTGTTGCATTTCTTACAACATCTATAGTAAGATTTGATGGTGAAATGCAGATAAGAAAATAAATTAGTTCTTTTCTATGAAAATATTACGGATATGAACAAATCCTATGTTCTTATAAAATGCTGTAGATTCAGATTAGGAATAATAACATTATAGATCATGACATGGCCTATTAGATCAACTAGAAGTGGAAGCCAAGCACTGCTTAGAAGAAGGGGTGTAGAAAACATAAGGGACAGTCAAATGAACCTCCTGCTGACACAGAGAAATACACAAAAATAAGATCTACATGTTTTGGCAATTTGCATTGGAAAACTGGCTTTTCTGGCTTCCCACTGCCCTCCAGAAAGGCTGTTTCAAAGTCTTCATTAGCAACTGTCTTCAGGTTTTCAGCCTCATTTTACTCATTCCCACTTTATAAGCTTCTGCCCTTATATCAGTATTTTCTCCTACTTTCTTTCCCTTCTTTGATATTATCTAACCATGTATTTCGAAAGAATAACCATGCTACATTTCTCTTGTTTTGCTGGGCTAAGCAAGCCAGTTTTCTTCTCATCACTTCTTTTATAACATAGGCAATTTGCTTTTCCAGTCGTCATTGGGACTTTCTTCCGCATGTTCTCTGGTACGAGTTCATTTAATGTATTTTTTTTTTTATATGGATAATTGGCATCAGATGGCATGTTTCAGGTGAAGAGTCTCCCACACAACGGATTTTGTAAAAAGGCTTTAAGAACCGTCCTCTTCTATAAAAACACTTCTCCCAATGCCTCTTAAAATTGCATTTGCCTTTTTCAGAGCAGCATCATGCCAGTGATTTATAGTCAGCCTGTGATCAATAAATACAGCCAGGCCTTTTTATCATTTTTAGCTGATGTACTCTCATTCTGTATCACGGATTCATGTTAATGGCCCCTTGCCCTTGTTCTATTATACTTCATTCCATTTCAATTACAAACCTCAAAGCCACCTAATTTTTCGTGGATAATATTCTGTTCCTCCTTTATATTGATGTCTCCCAGCTTCATGTGATCATCCATTTTCATCATAGCAAGTCTAGTCTCTGAGCTAAAGCTATTTAATAGAAGCATTATATGTAAGACTTAACCATGAGGATTTCTGCTTTCCTGCATGACATTACCAAGTTTGCCCTCACGTTGTCATTTAGCTAGTTTCCTACTCACTTATGTGAACCTTCAGCAACCTTGTATGTTTTATTTTTAATTCTCATATATCCAGTGTCAATTTAGTATCTGAAGTTAAACAGTGAAGGAGAGACAAGCAAGTAAATCCACAGGGGAAATGACAAGTTTTCTAGGTTGCGACAAACTCCGTACAACTGCTTTAGTTCCTAAAGAAAGTCTCCTTATTTCTGTCATTGCTAAGGCTGGTTATGTTTGCCTCCATTCTTTTTGGTAGTTTTGTTTTTGCCAGAGGATGGTGATGTTTTAAAGCAAATTTTGTGGTGTGCTCTGTCCCCAGCCAGCAGCCAGGCACCAGAACAACCACTTGCTTACTCCCCTGTTCTGTGGAATGGAGAACACAGAAAGATGGCAAGAAGAATCATGGGTCAAGACAACATCAGTTTAATTGGGGGAGCAAAAGCTGCACACACAAGCAAAGTAAAAAGAGGGATTTATTCACTACATCGATGGGTGTGTTATGTGCACTGTTTTAGTCACAGATTCAGAACAAAGCACTGCTATGAAGAAAAGTGCAGCAAATGCATGCAGAGGGAAAAATTATATAAAATTATGTATGGATTTTTCCCCTATAATATTTGCCCATCTAATTAGTCTATCAAAAAAAAAAAAAAAACACATCCAAAAACGAAAAACAAACCAAACCAAACCAAACCAAACCAAAAAAACCCCCGAAACAAAAACAGACCACCAAACCCAAACAAAAAAAAACCAAACCAACAAAAATCCCAGCTATTAAAGCGATGTGGAAAGGGAGATACCAATCTACAGGAAAGCTTAGACCTTAAAATCAAAAATTTTTTGTATACTTACACCATTTTTTCCTCTTATTTTTTAGCCATGATTGCTTAGACTGTCTGAAAAATGATATTATAATGAACTTATTTCAGTTTCCTACTGAATACAGTTCAAGTTATGGACTGTCTGTGTTTGACTATGCATAGTTTGTGTTCTCTGTCTTAGTTGCTTCCCATTTCACCATTAAGTTTTAGACCTTTATTGTGCTTCACTTGACTATCAGTGAAAACAAAATTTTTTTTTGACTGTATGTGTGTTTTTAATGAGAGTGACAAATTCATACAGTTTCCATCTATATCTCAATATTCCTCTTATATCTAAAATCTCAGCTGTTCCCAACATACAAGGTTTGCCAAGAAGCTTCCTACTACCAGAGCTTAAAATCAGTTTCTGGTCAGTCACTGCGGAACTGATGGAGGTTCGAAAGTGATTAAACTGAAGTAGATGCTCTGGGCAACCCAAGAAGGGCATCCTGTGACAGAATTACAATCTCGGCTGGTGAGTCTGTTGTAAACCCATAAACCTCTAAGAAGGGGTCAGCTGCTTTGTGTTGTGAGTTACTGACTGTAACACGCTTAGACTTCGGGCATGCGGAACTGCTCCCCCAAAAAATAATTAAATGGTAAGGTTTTTTGGCTAAGTGTCAGTGAAGTTTTGGCTCTACTGTTTTGACTTCTGTTTAAACTGTAGCAGGAAAATGACATACCTGCTGAGCAACTGGTGGTGATCTGACATAGCCCTTAACTCTGGAAATATTTTTCCCTCCTTTGCGTTTTGCAAGTTTGCACTTATCAGTCTCTGAGTTACAGCCTGAGGAGGAGATCTAAGAAGGTATTTCGGATCAATTTGGACAATCTCCTCAGTGAATTGTTTTATGCATTTTTCTAATATTTTGGCATCTCTAGAAAAGTAATTCATCTGTCTGCTTGAAAGTTATTGCAGATGCTGAATTTTGGCCTCTTTGAAAACCCTGACATGTATTTAATTTCATAGAAAAACTGCAGGTATTCATTTCTATAAAGATTTTGGGCTTTATTTATCTTAAAACTGAAAAAAATCCCTAATGTTCTAGGTAGCCTGTCTAATACGTCATGTATGTTTAAAAAAATACTAGGGAATATCTTGTGTCTTGTAATTAGCTAGTATCAAGTCTGTCTAAGAAGCAGTTGAGGAATTGGCAAGGTTCATTTTTATGGTGTACTGAAGGCAAAGAGTAAAGGGAATCAATGTGTGATAATGCACAAGATGCCCCAAGTGGATGCTGTAGTTGAAATAGCTAATACATTGTCAAATTTGCAGTGTAGATAAACTTTTGCCCTCTTTGAGACTGATATGTTCAGGTGTTTTTAATAGTTACAGTGTGATACTACTGTGCTAAAGCCCTGTTTGCCATTGAACTGCAGCAAAAGGAGTTGTCACCATTTTTCTTCTCTAGCTTTGTTTTCTTCTAAGAACTTTGAGATTTTAAAGGGCCCCCCATCCCCAGCTGTTAGAAATCACTGAGTTTTAATTCAGTGTGTTAAACTATACCAATGTAATTTAAGTTTCCCATCCCTTGGTAATTAGATCCTCTTCAGCCTGAATTTTTACGTATTCTGTTAATTCTAAGCATAAGATTTGGAGATGTGCACATTATTATGTAGCTAATATTATTCACCTACCTGTTAGCTGTGTGGGAGTATGACAGATTATTTAAACAAATTTATTTGTATTTTCTATTTTCCTCTCCTGGAAGGAACATCTAGAGGTTGGTGCGAGCTTGGGAGACTTTGAGCTGCCATTCTTATCATACCAATAAGGATTTCAGAAGGCTATGAAACAGGTGCCTGGAAGCAAACCAATAACAGTGAAACTTCTTTTTATTGCTTTTGATCCCAAGCCACTAAATACAGTAAAAGCTCTCCTGGGATTAAATATATCAAATTCCTGAACTGAGATACTTCTTCCTCTCAGATACTCCCTAGAGTATCCCATCGTGATGGACAAAGCCTTCAGTCCAAAGGCTGAATAATTCAAAATGGAGGGAAATAACTTTGAATCCAAAGGGGATGTCTGTTTTAGTAAACATTGACGTTTAGGAAAAATTGATTATTTTGGATTGATTTCCGACTGTCTTGAGAAGTTGAGCCTGTGAGCCTAAACACTCCCATTCCCAAGTCATGCAGTCAGAAAAGAGCAAAAGTAGCCAGTGTTCTGCTGCATCTTTCAGTTTCCCCGTATGAGAGCTCATCTTTATGACCAGCATTCTTCTGCTGGGGTTGCTGTTGACACAGAGCACCAAGCTGGAAAGCAGAGATAACGTGTGTCATTGCTGTGGTTTGTCAGATACTCTGATTCCAACCTCTGCCCCTCCCTTTCCTTTTCTCTGTTACACAGGTGCTGAAATCCTTTTAGGACTGATTTAGTGAGTGGCAGAACGAGTTCCTAATTCTCAGTTTCATTCCCTTTTGCAGTTTAAACAAGATTCTGAAGCATAAAATAAATCTTAATCTTTCCAAGGAATGATGTTAATCTGAGGCTGGTTGTTGGCTCAGTACTGAGTTCCTTCTGCCTTTGATAACAGCTCATGATTTGTTAAAATTTAGCATGGATTGATGTCAGCTTGCGACTCACACTCCAGGCTTCCTTGGCTAATGGGAAGTAAACAGGAGCTTATATGTGGTTGGGGCTCAGCACCATAAAATTCACAATGCAGTTCATGAAGTTGTCAGCTTTTGCATGTGATCCCTCTTTGTCACCCACTGGCTTTCCTGGAAAAGAACTGGGTCTCAACTTCTAACTCAGTCTTCTGTTATACATTTATTTCCACCCCACAGTCCTAACAAATGCTTTGATTTCACACTTTCAAGCACTGTAAAGAGACAATTTTACCTATTTGGCAAACAAACAACACTGGCATATAAGTGATCCAGAGCACTGGGGTGCAATATAACTTCAATTTCATTGATATAAGGTATCAGTGTTAGTAGGTTGGTTTAATTGTCACACAAAAACTAGCATAGCCACAGTTATGTTCACTATTTATGGTTAAAAACCTATTTAGAGGAGAAAAAGGTCTTAAAAATGTTAACTGTTCATCTGATTTAGGCTGCAAAAATGATTTTGTAGTTTGCAGTGATTTGGGAAAATATATGCACTTAAAATTTTATATTTGAGCCTTCAATTGTCTGTTCAATAGTTGCATAATACAGAACAAGTTCTATTCTGCTGTCAGATACAGTGCTGTAAATCTACAATGTTTTCACTGGAGATACTAAAATTACTTCTGTCTCAAATTTTTTATTAATGAGGTCAGGAATTTTGACAGTACTTTTCAGTAAGTGCAGGATAAAGTATATTGTTTTCAGTGCAAGGCTGGGGAGAAGCTCTCATCGAGACAGGCAATTTTTGGAATGTTGATAAGGTGCATGATTGACACCCCTATAATTTTGTTTGTTCTAAGCTTCTGTTTGTTCTTGGAACTTGGCTATTTAAGATGAAATGAAAAGAACTGTTCGCAGTGCTTTTGGACTAAATTTATGAGGGTGGAAGACAACATAGTCTATATTAATGTCATTATCTTCAATGTTTTCTCTTCTTGGTGGTTTGGGGTTTTGTTTAAAGGTCTACAGACTTATTTTGTTTTGTTAAATCACTTCTCATACTAAAGAGACAAGTCAGAGTGGACTTCCACGTCTTAAAATGCTGCTCAGAGCTAGATTAAGTTTTTCTGACTGAGGAGAAGTTCTACTTTTTCATTCATTTACATTATAGCACAAAACACATGGATAAGATACAAATATATGCTGTAAGATCTGCCAGTAGCACTGCTGGATCAGAGTTCATTTAGAGTGATGTTGGCCCTATGAATCATAATGTCTGCTCAGCCGAGTGGGAGAACTAACCTTGTCTGCAGCAGGATCATATATCAACTTAAAGAGGAAAGAAAGTTGCCACAGAACCACAGTTCCAACCAGCAGCACCAATTCACAAAAAAGTAATCCTCTGGCATTAATTTCTTGTCAAGGCTAATGATGGGTTGCATTTGCCACGTAAGATGTGCTCAGCTGAACTGCAGTATCTTGGAAACGTAACGCGATATGTCACTTTTTCTTTCTTTCTTGTTTTGAGAATATTGTGTGTTGAAAGTGTCGTTCTGTGAATACTCGCTGTAAATTAAGATAACTATTCTTAGAAGTGCAGACATTGATCTTGGCTTCTAAAACTCTTAGACTATGCAATTCTAAAGCAGTTTTCTCCTTTAGGTATCTATAAATCCATTTTCTACATGAAGTGACTTTTCCCTTTTCAGTTCCAAGAGTATAATCCAAAGTCCATTCCTACACAGACCCAGACCTTACTGAGCCTTTAAAGCTGTGCTTAATGTGAATTAGGCATGACTAAAATGCTTTATGTAAACATAACCCAAATCAGTTGCATGGACATTGGTTTAATACGATTTTTTTTTCTGAGCACATACCATTTATTTGCATTTGCCCTCAACATTCAGTATGGGCACCTAATGAGTATTAGTGCAGTCTCATTTTACGAAGAGGAGGCAAAGATGAGGGAGGTAGTTGTTCTGCCCATGGGTATATGATGATCAGCACCAAAGCTCAGGAGCTGTGCCCTTCGTGCTGTTACTGAGCCAGCAGACTTTTACCTCTCTTGCTTGTGACATTCAGATCTCCTGATGACTGAACGCAGACCAAAAGTTACAATTCACTGACCTGGTAACTGAATTTCCTTCTTGCGGGAGGGAAAGTGTTCCTTTGGGATCCAAAGAAAGGTGGAAAGGTAGAGCTGGAGGGAAGGACTACAAAAAACTCAGCTTTTAAGATCACTTTTATGTCATTCACTGTAGTTATTTTTTTTCTCCATGTGAATAAAGAAATTATATTTAGGGATGGCTTCTTAAGAAAATATTCCTTGTCTGCAGAAATATATTTTCCCTCGTTCTCATTCAAGTGTCAGGGCAGGATTTATGGGGAAAACATTTTCAAACTTCTATTAAAAAAAGATGTCCTCATTCTACTTCTACTCTTCTTTGCATTGGAGAATGGCATGTAGGTGGCTGCTAAAAACAAAGATGTTATTATAAATTCCTCAAAAATCTCTCCAGTTAATTGATGAAAATATATTTTCTGTATTTTGTGTTGAATACATATTTGGAGGTGGAGGCAGTGTGCATACTGACACATCAACCATCTACATTCATTAGAGATTTTTTCCTAATGTGTAAATGATAAAATTACAATTTTTAATTTTTTCATGGCTGCTTAAAAATCCTTTTCTTCCTCTGGCATTCGATATGTATCATTTGACACAATATCATGAGTATCAGGATACCTGCTGTGATACAAAGTTGTAGAAAAATGCTTGAATTAATTTCTTTTTAAGTAGCAAGCTGTCTGAACTTATTTTCGTTTACATGGGCTGAAATAAAAAGTCAATTTTTAAAAATCATTTTAAGTGCAAGAAGATCCTTCCTAATTAGAGAAAGAGTTCATATATTCATAGAATCATTAAGTGATTCAAGTGTTCAGGGCCAGGTTGGATGAGGGTTTGAGCAACCTGGTCTAGGGAAAAATGTCTCTGCCCAGGGCGGCGAGGTTGAACCTAGATGACCTTTAAGGTCCCTTCCAACCTAAACTATTCTATGATTCTATGATTCTTTCATTTCCCCTTTTAAAGAGATAGACTATTACATAATTTTGGGTTTCAATGGAGATTAAAACAATATGAAGTTGTTGGGAAATTTGTGTGTAGTAACAGAGAGTTTTATGCTTGTTTTCAACTAAATGCTATTTTAATACTAAAATTATTTTATTTTTAGTGCATTTACATGATTAGGATTAATATTTTAAATTCTGTGTTATAGTTAGTCCTTTTCTTCACACTCTGCAAAAGAAATTCTGAATTTTTCTAGGGTTTTATCAAATGACACTGCCAGAACAGAGACAATTTACACAAAAAGTCTGAAGTAGATATTACACCAAATTTGACTTTTTCTCAATGAGAGGAAAAGAGAAAATTTCTGGTATTTTCTGATGGAATAAAAACCACTAAGACATTGCAGATACCCTGCGAGCATCCAAACTATGACCTTAAATAATTAATTCCTAGTTAAGGATCTGATAGTGCTGGCTATTTTCAATGATGCAATTTCAACACTGTGAAATGATGCTTCATTTAGGCAACCCAGTCTATTACAGGTTGATATTAGGTGTTCAACAAGATAAGAATCTGAGTGATCTCCATGGAGTGCAGAGGAACATGAAAGAGTTTGCCTTTTTTAAAATTTCTTCCCATCCAGTCTAGTAAGAACAAAGACACACTTCTCCGAATAACAACATTACATTAATTTTCCTTTTATTTGCAAAAACGTTTTCTATTTTTTTACTTGAAGATGTGGTTCTGCACTGAATTTATTGTCTTTGAACGTTAATCAACTTATGGCAGGAAACTGCTCTGGTATTTTGAAGATCACCCTTGTCACTCAAATCTGAGATAACAGAACTAATGGGGTCTTGGACATGGTACACTAGAGAAAATATGTACTGGAGGGCAGTTGGAAACTCTGGATAGTTGCTGTGGAGGAACTTACCTTCCTGAAGTATTGGGACACTGGCGTGCTAAGCACTTGAGCTAGGGGGAGGAGAAAGATAATGATAACGTGAGGTCTTTCATGTTTGTTTATAAGGGAACTAACAGTAGGTGCAATAAGAGCAGGGTATTTATTTTTTCTTTGCTGGATTGTGGTTTGTTGGGGTTTTTTTGGTTTTTTTTTTTTTTAGTATTGCTGTTAAAATACACACAACTTTTGAATCTATCAATTTGTAAAAACTAGTTTTTGCAATCAGAAAAACCTAAAAACCCCTGTGGGTTTCAGTGGGATTATGGATGAAGTGTACTGCTGCTGGCTGTGGGACAAAATCCAGACCTGCTGCAATGTGTATCTGTGTACAGTATATTGTACAGCTACTCAGTATGTTTTCCCTTGCTTTTTAAAATAGAAATGATTTTTTAATTGTAATCCCCATTCTTCAATTTTAGAAAGCTGTCTAGTGTCTTCTTACATTTTTGAATGCATAGATCTGTGGCTCAAGAGTTGTAGGTGATGGTAAATCTTTTGTTATTTTAGATTTGCATTGGCTGGTAGCCATCACCAGGGCAAAGCTGACACATCGGTGGTTGCTCCTTTGTAACATTTCATTATGTTGAATTACTAGATGTCAATAAGGAACACAGATTAAAATGAGGAAGAAATTGCCTGTGTAGTTCTGTGTTAACATTCAATAACAGAAGCACAGTGGTCTGATCTTATCAATGATGAGTTCATTCTTGGAACAGACTGTGAAAAGGTTAAGCCTTTTAAGCATAACCAGCACACAGAGGTGATTAGATGCATTTCCAATTTAGAGAAATCTCTTTTCTGAAGGTCCCCTGTCATTAACAATCTAAGCAAGTTATCTGGAAAAATAAAAATATCCTCAGAAAATTCTGACTGCAGAAATTCAGGTAGCAAATAGAGAGAGTTCCTTCCTCTAAAGGTACCTTTGAATATCTTTTCAATTTACTTTTCCTTAAAGATAAGTTTCAGAGAAGCAAATTATTTCTTCATAAAGCAATTATTCTACTGAATACAAGAAATTCATTGGCAGAAAGAAAGATGGATATATTTTGATTAAAAACACTGCAGGATTTTTAAACACATTATTTGTGGTATGCCATTTATACCTTTTATAAGTATATTGTATGGAGAATTAGACTTTTTTTCCAAACTTCTAATTACATCTGAGGCTTTTCTATCTCTTCATTTTTCTTCTTTATTCACTAAAATGCTGCCATCTGGAAAGTATGGCTTTATAGAAAGTATATAATTTTAAATACAACTTCAGCATTAAAAAATCATTCTATTTATCAGCACAATGTTGCTATTATTGGACTCAAGATATTAGCAAAAGGAAGGGATTTTTCTTATTAATTACTTGTACACTTTATTGTGTATATTTATGAAATTCCTTGTTTTCCTGAGAAAAAGGCTGTGTCTTAAACTCTGATGGAATCCACATATTTTGTGTTTCTGTTGTAATTGCCCATGTGGACAAATCTGAGTAACTTTGAATACAAAGTAATTTATAGTACCTTAAAGCAGAATCAAGATAAAACCTTTCATCTGCATGGACCTTTCTGTTATCATCACTGCCTACTTTTCAATAATTCCTTTTTGCTCTGAATTCTAACTCTCAAATTGAAATTGGCTCATATCCCTTGGTCATTAATTCCAAGTTGGATGTGAAACAGTTAGGGCTGGAAATAGCATATCTATAGTACAGCCGTAGCAAGATTCCTCTAAATTTATAAAAACTGTTCTTCTTCAGGCAGCTTTTGTCTATGGACCAGATGTTTTACCAGTGCATCTGGACCTCTCTGATTATTGTGCTGTAATTCAGCATTTCCCTGGGGTTTTCTGGTCTCTCCACTGGGATGACACCTTGTATAGAGTGTTGTGTTTTGGTTAGTCTGGCAGCCATGCTAAAAAACATAGTGTGGGACATAGGTTAAAAAACAGACAAAAGAATTTGGTCTGGGACTTCCAGTGTTTTAACAGCACTTTTTTAGTATTACAAATTCTGCATTTAGGCCTACAGCAGCATTTTTGTTGTAGTAACAGATGTCTCTCCGGAAATGTGCTGAATATTTAAATGGAATTGGCATAGTGTAATCTTCTTTCAAAAGAAGATTAATGGAACAGAACTTTTTTTGTCTGCACAAATTAATTGAACAGTTATAAGGAGATGGATCACTACTTTGAAATAATTACAGTTGTACTTAATAAAATTAATACTCTGGATTAGAATTGGTGTGAAATAGCCTTATTCTTTTGCACAGTTAAGGTGTAATTGTAACACTGGATTTGTCTGAGTAAACACTGTCGCTGCATGCCACTCCCAAGACCATCTGTCTCTGGTAATGGCTTTCAAGAGCAAGAACTTTGCAATTCTGAGCTTCACTGAGATAACACTTAAATAACATCCTATGAGAACTAACATTAAATCAGTGGATTACTTATTACCTGAGTTGCTTCGTTTTATTATTCCTCATAATGGAACTAGTAGCATGAAAGACAAATAGTACACACCAGCTATGTCTTCCAAATGTTGTCTGAGCCTGCTCATGCATGAGTTTGTGAAGAAAAAATGATCTATTTCTGGCAAAGAATTGCAAAACTTTTTCTCATTTTGCTCTCTAAAAGAACTGTGACAAATCATAAGAAAAAGTGCCCACATATAAAATTGCAACAGTTAAGTACCCTATGAGTGGAACTAGTTTAACCTTTTTCAGTGTGGAAACAACCCCAGTAAATTTATTTCTTATGAACAGATTATTGGAAAATTATATAACAGGGCTGGACTCAAACAGAAAAGGTTCAATACAGTTAACATCTGATTAAGTGCTTCAAGTAGCAATCCTGATATCAGACATTGTCCAGGAAAGCATTGTTTGTGAAATCTATAGTAATAGTGGCTATTCCATTTGTGTCAGGAAAGAGACCGTCTGTTTCCCAGAACCAGTTTTGTGACAAGATGTGGGGAAGATCCTCTTGTGACATCCCACAGGCTGTTTGAAATGCTGGAGTTAGAAGCATACAGTGGAAGAGTTCTGTCTGAAAGGTTTAAAATAGTATGCATTTTAATTTTGGTTGGGTATGACAGCAAAGACTTTAATTAAACTGTTGGCAAAATACCTGGATGGAAGGGAGAGAGATGATCTATGTTCAGCTAAAGAAATCAAGTGAAGGGTGGTGAAAGGGAAGAAAGCATATGAAAATTATTTAGACTAAAGACCGAGTACATGGGTTAGACAAACAACTTCTTGGTCTTTATTTGCGTATTTCTAGTAATAGCTGAAAAGTAGACTAATATCTTTCCATGTACCATCTCCTTGCTTCTGCTAATCCCCAGTGTGAAAGCCCTGAGTAACAGATAGCTCTTATCAAGGAAATTTGGGTGGCCAAGAAAAGAGCATGTGATGTAGCATAAACCCTGCAAGCCAAAGGTGGCAGAAGTGCAAGACGTCCCGACATAGATCTGGATTTAGTGTGTTCCCATCTAGGCAAAGTCTGCAAGGACCTTTCAAGTACCATATGTGTGTTTCCATTGTTTTATTCTCTACCTTATGGCTAACCTTCTTCACTTTTTCAATTCTATTACAAACCCACGGAGTATAATTTGTATGGTAATTTTTGTGAATTAAGTATCCTGGGAGATAGATTAACATCATTAAACTATTATCACATTTAGCATTCCTGTTGCCAAAAATGAAAGGCTAATTCTACTCCGTTAATTTCTTATGAAATGCTTTGCTTTTTTTTGGTGGTGGCCACAGGTGTCCAATTTATTCCCAGGTCTGTGAAGATATTTTCATTTTGAATCTTAGAAAATATACTCAAGTTGTATCAATTTAGAACTGCTTGCATGTGAAGATTGTTAGAATATTTAGAAAAAGTACCTAAAATGAATATTTTTTAACAATCGCATAGATAATTCTTACTCTCTTAAAGGAGATTGCTCTAGTTCATGAACTTTAGGGTTCTGCCTTGGTCCACCATGATCACTATCTGCCTATGAGCACAATCATCTCATCCTTTTTTTTGCAAAATATTATTAGATTCAGCAGAACTGTTTGGCTGAACTATCAGGTCAAAAGCTAGCTCTGACTCTGCTCACCATTAGAGGATTTTTGACTTAAGAGGATTAAGTTCTTTCTTGCTTAAAACATTAAACTTTCTTTCATGATCATGTAACTGTGGCAGCAGCCACATTTCCACTTCATATTTCATGTCTAGTCTTTCTATTAATCATATTACATTTCCAATTAAGTTCTACTTATGAATTTGTTTCAGTGTGGTTCTTAGGGGAATCAGTAAATGTGTTTTATAATTAAGTGCTCAAATATTAGAATTTAATAGTTTGTAATTAGAGGGTTTTTAAATTAGAAATCTGTCTTCCTATACAATTTGAGGAGGTAAAATCTAATTTACATCTTCACCTGAAGGAAAATTCATAAAATGAACTAAACTAAAGCAATGAAATACATTTTTAATTAAAGGGAGGAAACTGCTAATGAAGTGCAACTTAGGAACATAAACTAATAGTGTATAACATCATATAGTTTCTTTATGTTAGAGAATGAAATACAGTGGTTTAAAAAATTAGAAACATTACTTAAAGCAGTGAATTTCAATTTGCCACATGAAGTGTCCCATGGCAGAAGTATTCCCATTATCTTCAGTCTTATTATAGAGATGAATATGTACCTACTCAACCACTCGAATAAGGACTAATAATATTTGCACTGTTCAGTGGCCTGCATGGTGTCATACAAATAAATACCTGATACTGAATGTGTCTGGGTGTGTGTATGTCTATCTGTAGCTATTTTCTGAGGCACAGGGAGTCACAGGAATGTCAATGGGTGGTCAGGGTTGTGTTCACGGTCAGAAATCCTGTTTTCTCCTTCACTGAAAGCTCACTGCAAGCAAAATGCTGATTCTGTGGGAAAATCAGCACAAATTCTGCATGGAATATTGGCTAGGAACAGGTATTGAATTGCAAGCTCCAGCGCTCAAAGAACGATTTTTCTCTACTAGCTAAGAGAAGAGTGCTGAGTTAAGACCAGTACTAGCAGTCCTGGTTTAAGACATAAGTAAAGCAGGCAATTGCCTGCAGTAGCATGTTAGTGGGACTGGCCTTTAGGAAGACACTCGTGATATTTTTGTGCCCGACCTCAGCTTGACTCTGCAGAGGCAGCACCATGAGGATCCCAGAATAAGTTTGTTACTGGTCACAGCAGCTTTTCTCGGATCTGAAGCCTGAGTAGATGCTGAGCCACCTTGATCCATTCTGAGCTGGCTCCTTATCCATGAAAAAATACCTAGATGTGCAGGCTCAGCTGAAGACATGGGCATTTTTTGGCAGCCTGCCTGGAGAATTAGGATTTCGGGTCTCCAGTGTTTCCCTGCAAGTAGGTCTAGACACCGCCTGAAGCATTTTCTCTGTGTTGCTTATGACCCTGAGGGCAAATAAGCTTCAGAAACAAGCTCTTTGTTTATGTGTCCTAGTAAGAGGACTACAGATCCTGCTCCAGCTACCCTGCTTCTGCTTCCCCCCATTGCTGCTGTAAGGAAAGGTGTACAGAAAAATGTGGCCATGGCAGGCAGAATGGAGTTCCTGAAGACTTGTTCTTCCCTTCTGCCTTGCGTCCCCTTTACCAGGGAGGGCAGTGGTGCAACATTGCCTTACAGTTGGGATTGATTGCATGGCAAGGACACCATGGTAAAGAAAGATCTGGGGTGAGCCATATGTGTAGGGTCACATTTGGTTATTTAAGTAGAAGGGCATGTTTTATTTTGTCAGCTTGAGGTGCAGAGAGGGATGTCATGGGGGAGCCATCCTCCCACCTCTTCAGTATGGCCTAAGCTATCCAGAACGGGTGAGCCAGTCCTGAGGTTAAACAGGGAGCCTGGTGCAACACAGACAGAGAAGGTACCTTGGCAAGAGGGTATGGCTCAAACTCCAGTTAAATCTTCCAAGAAAGGGTTCATCTGAGCCTTATGGGCTTTGTAGGCCGTGACCAGACTTTTCACAATGCTGAAGTTTCTCTGCTGTGATTATTAGCAGGCGGTGTTATTTTTTTCATTATTTTAGCACAGTTTGAGATGTGTACAAGCAATTCCTCACAGAATGGTGTTTGCTTTGGAAATCTGACCCTGGTCTTCACCTCCGTTTCCTTATCCTCTGGTGGCACCACTGCAGCCCCTCTACTCTTCGTCAGTCTAGCTGTGGTTCGCTCTGTAGTGGCTGATGAGACAGGCAGAAAGTCCGCACGAGTATCGACACAGGCTGGTACGTTCATGACCTTTGTCTTCTTGCTTGTGATGTGTTGACATATTGAGGGTAAATCACTCATATCTCTTTAAAGAATTAGATCATTTAAGGAAGCTCTTGGGATTGCTACCTTTATGATACACAAATTATATGTCTATAATTGCAATTATATCAGTATATATGATTTTACTTCATAGTAAGCTGCATTAATGCGAATTGTAAACTGGGACACAAGATCTGCTGAAAATGGTCTACATTAATTACAATAGTGGTGGTGGTGGTTTTTGTTGTTTTTTTGTTTTGTTGTTTTGTTGACAATCTGTGATCTGACATTACTGTGTGCTTCTACTGTATTTTTGGTTTTTTGGCTAGCCAAATAGACATTTTCCACTGAATTACAGATTGAAAAATTCAGTAATGAGTGATGCTAACTTTTTTGGTAAGAAGATCAGCTGGTACAGTGGTACGGATCACACACTATGATAAAAAATTACTTATGTATTATGCCCTTCATTAATATTTCAGGACTCAGACAGTAAAGGGAGCAATTTATCTCAGTATAAGTTAGAATACTGTTTAACAAGATTTTCTGAGGAGACAAGATTAATGTTAATAATGTTTTTTCATTGACAGGAAAATAGTGTTAACATTAGTAACTCACTTTTACTGTTAAAAGTACAGCATTTGTTTTACAGCTATTCACAACAACAAGGTTAAACTGAAAAAAGCATGGGCTATAAACAAGGTCAGGCCTATAAAAGAGTAAAACATGAATCTGTTTTCCAAGACTAAAATCGTATTAGAATGAATATTCTGCTGATCAAAATGAAGGTGATGAAGGCTATAAAGCTATTCAAGCAGAATAATTCAACTTTAGTATCTCTCCATTCCTGGAAGTGGCTATTTCTTTTTTTAATAGACTCAAACAGGGAATTTGAAACTCATCTAATTAAGCTTCAAGTTTTCTGTGTTTTGTAGTCTCCTTGATTCTGAAAATAATACATGCAACTTCATTTCGCTTCTCAAGTTTTAAGGCATAAATGAGTTTGGTACAGAGTTTCCTGAAGGTATATTGAACAAAGTCTATATTCAAGAAAACAATATATTTTCTGTGCTTGGGTAAATGTTTCCTGTTCAGAATATATTTGGGTTCATTAAGATGACACACAGACATGAATATGAAATATTTGGTTCCTCTGAGATTGCTCATACACAGCTAAGAACTTTTCTAGGTTATAGCGACATACATGCTGATGCTTAATATGGCACTGTTGTAGTGGCACTGATACTATTTTCATGAAGTCACAAATAAGGTTTGTATCAATTCAAGAAACTATGTTGTCTGAATTAATCTACTTCATACAGTGTACTCTACAGATGTGTACAAGAGTAGTTATGTTTGCAATACTTTTATGCATACATTATGAGTATGTATACACAGAGAGTATGTTCAATACCGGCATTCCTAAACTCTGAGTCAGTCCACATGCACATATCCACACAAACAGCATAACCAGGGCAAAGCTCTGGCATAACAGGAACCTTTGTGATTGATGACTTCCCATTCTAAATTGTTCTGTGTTCATATGCAAATGATATAGTCTTTACATTGCCCTCAGTCCTGCTGAATTTCCGGACTACTAGTCTCTGTGCTTTTTCTGTCTCTGTGAATATTTAATTAACTACGGAAGGAAAAGAAACTAAAGCTACAGAAATAGGAAAGCAAGTAACTCATAAACTGGTGGTAGTAAATCATTCTGTCTACATCTGTCAGGGAAAGGACATTTATTTTTGATTTTGTTACTTCCCAGAAGTGTGGAGTATTTGGCTAGAAATGCCTAGATTTACATGCAAAAATAGTCTTCTTATGAAAAACAAAATATGGCTAAAACAGTGGGAGGGAATGTCTCTCTCAATGTTTCTCAGTTTTGCTCTTGTTTATTTTGAAAAAGCAATTAAAAATATCAGGACAAGTATAACACGGCTGTGAAAGTGAATGCTGGATACAACTGAACACATAATATCAAAATTTTTCTTTCACTTCCAATGTTTGAACCTCCCTGGACGCTGTTACAAGCTTATGTGAGGCAGAATCTTGCCTGTAGCCAAAATAATTGTTGGTCATCACTTGGCCTGATCACATAAGTATGGCCCACATGGTCTAATATATAGAAATGTAGTTTTGTGAGTACTGTTGCTGTGCTCTATGATGAAGCACATAAGTGTTAAAATAAATCTGAGTATTCAAGGCTCTTGCCATTTTTCTAACAGATGCTAATTTCCTTTATAGTTTTGTACTTGCATTTGAAGATTCTGCTGTCCTATAGAAATATCAAGAGAAGACAATGTACCACTCAGTCTCTTTGAGTCTGTTATTTCTGCACACAGAAATTGTGTGTACTTATGGGTTCAAATGAACAGTTTATTTTTGAAGAAATCCTTTATTCTCTGTGCAGAGAATCTGAAGAGGGATATCATGGTGCCTGGGAGATGTGCAAAGATTTCTCTGGTAGGAAGAAGATCAACTGACTTGCTTATACCGTGTGTACTAAGCTTTAAGAAGTTAAATTTCAACTCCTCTAAGATAGAATCAAAGCTCTTGAAAAATTCTAATCATGGTTGTCAGATTGATGTTTGCTTGAAACAAACACCAGCAGTAAACATGGCCTGCAAGATTTATTCAGGGAATAAAGCATAACATTTACACAGAAAGAGGGCAGCATTAGAGTGAAGAGAGATGATCAGAGCTGACCTTTGGCAAGCAGTACAAATTTCTAAGTATGAATGCCCCAGTCAAATAAATTAGTTTCCAGAACAGTTAATTCTTTATGAAAGAGAAGGTCAGACAGAGAGCATATGCTATTTTAGTGTATTAAACAAAAATGCCAGATTTCATTTTACCAAATAACAGTTAAGTAATTGGTGGAGTGCTAAAAATATTTTAGAAGTATAAACCTAAAGCCAAATTACTTCAAAAACTGGTTACAAACTATTGATGAAGGAAGAGTAATTGCATTGATTGAACTACAGGTCCTTGATTCAAGACTTTTTTTTTCTTAAAGTCTTACTTGGACTTTGGGTGAATGTCTTTGGGTAAATGTCTTCCTCCTCTGTTTTATCTGTGGAAAGTAGGAATAGCAGCAAAGCCTTTTATTATTATATTGTTTGCATAAGGTATTTTGGGTTTATGTTTTTGGGTTTTTTCAATGGTCAGCATTATTCTACAGGTAGCCTTTTCATCTTGCAAATCCGTACTGAGTATAGTAATTTATGCTCCACATGAAATGGCTTTGCTACAAATGTGATCCTTGTCTCATATGAAGTGACTTTGCTGTAAATATGACATTAGTATGAGCCAGTCAGCTTGCCAGATTGCTATTACTTTGTAATAAACATTTAGAAAAATGAAGCATCATTAAAGGAAATCAGCTGTTTCATGTAGCTGCTGCATATTTATAGACACACTGCTTACATGAATTAATTAGTCCCTGATTGGGGAAGGCACACTGTATCTCCACCTCCTGGCATGTTTCCATTCTGTTTCTTCTTTTGCAATTCTCTACTGTAATGACATCCACAGGATAAAATTAATAATTTTAAAACCACTTGGTATACTACAAACAAAGTGATTGTAACACAACTTGAATGTAGCCATTCCTCAGTACTTGTGCACGACAGAAGACAGTTAACTTATGATAATTAACTTCTACTATAGTAATATTATCTGTCAATTAAAGAACAAGCATTCTGCAAGCTGTGTTATCCAGTCAAGAAAAGGATTTTTCTGTTATTTTTTCACCTCATCATTTTGGGCAGAATTGACTGCTGTTCTGTGATTACGTAACCAGAAACTAGTCCTAGCAGTAAGACTGAGGTACCATTAGTAGTTATTTACTGCCGTGATTTTTCATATCGCTCCTTTTATGACACTTGCCTAGTTGAACATTGGCATTGATAGTCTTCTCTAAATTAATATGTCAGTCTAGATTAATTTTTTTGTCAAAATTCTCAGTTTTCTTTTTTGGTGCCAGTAAAATAACTTTCTGCTTTTCAAAAGGTTACTTACAGCAGCAATTTAAGAAACATTTAGATGTTCTTTAAAAGTTTTTTGCTTTTAGAAATTCATAATTTGCCCAGCCGTCTGTCAGTTGTGTACCTTTATGTATAAAAAAAACATTGCAGAATAAATAATATCAACTCATTGGAATGAAGGCAAATACTTATGAAGTAACAATTAGGGTTAGTGCACAAGAGTAGTCATAACAGGCTTTTCTTCTTAAGACATCCAAAATCTGGACTGCTAGAACAAGCAGTTGAATTAATTCTTTAAAATATAATGATCCTCAAAAACTGGAAGTTGCACTTTGAAAGAGGCATTCTGAGTAGCTGGAGATTACAGAAAAGCAGAAGCAAATGCATTTGACCCTAGAATGTCGTTTGTTATTCATTTTCTAAGCAAAAAAGAATGGTAAAATGTAATTGAACTTTTGTTAGGAGTGAGATGCTCTTGAGTGTCATTTCTCCATGTTTCCAAAAGGTCCTTTGGATGAGGACATTTCTCAAGTAAATCAGAGTTGCCACAAGAAAGTTTTGTAATGAGTGTTAGCCATTGATGAGAGTTTGATCAGGTGAGAATTAAGCGGGATTTTCAAGGAAGGTAACCCACCAGTAAATGGCAAACACTTTGCAGTAGCGTTACATAATACAAGTTAATGGATGTCTCTGATGCACTTGTGGTCAAATATCAATGCAAATTCCTGACCGAACAATTGCAGGTCTTAAATAACACTGGTAGGTCTAACTGCTGTTGGTTATAATGGTTGCACTAGCAGCATTATTTAAGTGTCACTTAGAGCACACTGACATTGTTTAAAGCCATTGGACATCCAGCAACACTGGTGGGAGAGTGCAAATGCATACTCTGACTTAGTATATTGTCTTTTGTAGGTAGTGTCATATCTATATTTGGAACTTCATACACAAAAAAAAGCCCAATTTATTAGAGTTCATATGCTAAAATAAAGAATCAGAGCATAATGGCTAATGAGAATTATTTTTCTGACCAGAAGAACAAATCACATGAGTAGCAATATCTATAAACAATTTAATGCTTTTATTACCACCAGATTAATAATCAGTTTCATCAGACTTTTCAGTGCATTAACATTCACATGAAAATTTTAATATTGCAAATTTACGTTACACTGCATTTTACATTGCAGGTTTAATATCGAAGTTGTTTATTAGAACAAGGTGCAGTATTTTTAGGGCATCTTTCTCACAGATACATGACAGATTGTTATGGAACAGAAAGTTTAGTGCAGTGCACTGACCATTGGGCTCTGCAAATTATTCTCTGTTCCTGGGTTGCCAAAGAACAGTTTAATTTAAAACTGACCTCATTTCTCCATCTTCCAGATAGGAGGAGTAGGACTGGGGCGCTACCTGGATGGTGGATGTCTTTTCTGTGGAGTACCGTTACCATCCACAGAGGTTCTTGGGCACAGTACTGTAGTGATGTGACAGCTTTGCAAATCACAAAGCAGATTCTTAAATCAAACCTGTCCTCGATGATCACTTGGTATGTTAATAGATTAGATTTTAGCTTCCCTTACACTGTCTAATAAATGTCTCTTTTGTGCACTTGCCTTTTCACCTAGCTGTGGGATTATTATGATACTCTAATAAAACATCAGGCCTTTGCAGTTTATTCCTGGAGGGATTTGACTCCTATTTTCATCTCTTACTGCCAATCAGCAGCCTTATATTGAAAGGTAATTAGATTATCCTCTAAGATTCTTCACAGCCTTCACTGAGTGCATATAAATTCAAGGACTCAAGTTTGCTAAAGGACTCTCCTGGATAGACTGTCATGGCAAAGTTCTGAAACAAAACACCTCAAAGGTATTTCCTGGAAAAAAATTAGATTAATTTTGTTAGGATTTTTTTGCTTGCAATTTCTGCTTTTAACAAACTTTTCTCTGAAACATGGCTTAAACAATGACAAAGCATTTTTCCACTCCTTTGTGTAGTCGACACTAAATGTGCATAATAGGAATAGAATCTGATACCTGAATTCAAAACTGAGTTCCTTTTGCCTAATATAAGATAATTATCTGCAGATACCTGTGTCACTCACTTTTTCTTCGTTAATGATGGATAGCTATATGAGATAACAAAATTATATGTTCATTTGGAATGATTTGTTGGTTTTTCTGTGAAGCTTGTGGAAAAAAAAATGTCCTGCTATTACCTCTTTCTTACCTTTATTGGCTGTGTTTTGCTAAGCAGGTAAATCTTACTTCCCCCATAAAGGCAATGGATACGAATCATGTACACAGAAGAAATTTTATTCAGTAAGAACTTGTCATTTCTGCAAGTCACGTTTCTGACTAAAAATGCAGCTTAAATGCATCAGTAGCAATCATTATTATGGAACGATACAAGTTTATACATAAAAAGAGGTCTCTTTGAGATTTAAAACAAACAAACAAGCACACTACTTAAATTAGTATTCACACCCTGCATAAAGGAATTTAAGAAGGCTTGACCACTGGTTAAATTAGGTTAAACATTGGGTCATTGGTATGTTGCCTAAGCTAAAAGCCATCTAAATTAATCTATGTTAGAAGCTTGTATGGGCTTAAAAGACCCAATTAAACTGTTGCAACCTTTGTTCTGAAGTCAGAGGTGTAGAATCAGAAAACAGATATCCCTTAAAGACCTATACTTAATCTTCCTTTTTTGCCTAAATAGTTCTGAATTGTTCCTTTAAATAACATTTCTTACTCATACACTAGTTCATAGTGCATCCTTATGCAGCTATCTTCCTACTTCATTACTTTCTTGTTGCTTCTGGTAGTTTTGTAGATGTTTTAAAATATTGATTTTGATTATTGATTTTTAATATCACTATTTCGTAAATCCCTGCAGTTCCTTAATTTTTCAACCAATTTTTCCTTTTTCCATTTTCCATTTTTGCAATTAGGAATTATCTACTATGGAGAAAGAATAGGAACAACGTTCCTGACAGGTTAATATTTTCAGACATTTCTAAGCTTTTCTCATGTTTTACACCTGAACTTAACAATTCCCAATGCTCCTGTTTAAAAAAATAAATTGTTTTTTCTCTAGTTGTGAAGGCCTTGAAAAAATGTAGAGAATTTTTGTGGGAAATGCATGTTCCATCAGAGAAAAGATGCATTTGTTTAAAAAAATATAGAGTTGACTAAATGGAATAGGCAAGGAGTTTTATTTTGCCCTATTCTTTTGCAACTCATATTTAGGTAAATTATGTTAAAAAGGCGGTGGGGTTTTTTTTGGTTTTTTTTCAGCTCTGTGTACTCTTTCCTTACCTTGCTCTGTTCTTAGTAGGCACTGAAAATCAAAGGAAAATTTCTGTCTATGTTGTGTATTACAAGGTTACTGTTCATTTTAAAAATATATTCTGGAGGAATACTTCTTTTTTTGTCCTTACTTTATTTCTTGTGTTTTGTTGGGTCGCTTGGAAATAGGACTACACATAGGAAAAGACGTGGATTTAGGAAAGTGTACGGATTACTGCTTAGTTCTGCACCTGAAATATGTACCTTATGCCTGCAGAGCACTGGAAAGAGGGAATATTGAAGGTTAAACCTCAGGACATGCACTCAGTGTGGCATGAATCAGGGACACAGAGATGCTGCCTTTTTTTTCTCTGAAGTTTTCAAAACAAACAGATGTCTCAGCTATTATTTTCTTTTCTATAGCTACGCAGGAACTTCTTACCTGTCACATGCTGAAAGCAGCAACAGAACAAACTCATGGACTTCTTTTCCTGCTGGTAACTGAGAACCAGAGCAAAGGCCAAAAGCTACACTTAGGATATAGAGAGCTAAAGGAGGGTTTACTTGGCTTTTATGGAACAGCTTTCCATGGATTCTGATGTAACAGTGATCAGTGCTCAACTCATATGCTACCCATTTCTAAAGATTTTGGGTCTAGTTTTATTATCCTTAAAATCTCAGCTGTTTGATGTAAGCAGTATGTTATAATAGCATTAAAGTGATTAATAAACTGATTTTTTAAAGGATGTTGAACTTTGAACCCAAAGTGTAAGAGTGTAAGGCTTCTGTAGAAATATTTACAATTATTTTAAATGCATAAGACAAGTTCATCTACACTGTATTTGTAGACATTTTTCATTTAAACTTATGGCTTTTCCATTTGAAAGTGTTAGTTTCCCTGCTCATAAAAATGTTCAGCATATCCTTTAAGACCATTAATTCCTTTTAATGAAAAGTTTTATTTCATTTTAAGGAAACTGATACTTCAGCAAATTTTACCCATTAATTTGCCTTCATTAGTTGCCTGGCATTTAATACCTGTCAGACTAAGAAAAAAATAGTTATTCAATTATTTATAACAGTCTGTGTTCATGTCTAGCATGTAGGGAAACAACCTTTCTCACAGGAGAAATTCTTCTTATATTATACACAGTAGAAGAGCATCAACTGGGAGAAAAGACGAAAGTGGAGTCTTCAAAACTCCCACACAAGCTCTGCTAACACTTGTATTTAATAGTTTACATTATTTGTTTTGAGCTTCAGAGGTGATGTCATCAATGGAGGCATTAATGTAGAAGCCAATAACTCTCCTCCTGTTGCCAGACTTCAAATGGTGCCTTTAAATATAAGCCTGAGAAAGGCATTTTTTTGGCCAAATTGCCTGACTTCCCCCCTGAGGTCTCTGCCACGTGCTGTATAGCCGTAAAAGAGAGGGAAATTGTTCCCAGTCATCTAATAAAGTAAGGTACAAACCTTACTGTTTTTAGGAAAGATCTGTTGTTAGATATTTTAATTATTATTGTGTAAATAAGTTGATATGTCAGCTAAAATTTATTAGAAGCAAGACTGGCCACTGAAGTGCTCAATATTATGCCAAGCAATAATTTAAACCTTGCTTCTTGAAGGTGAATCACTATTTTTAATCAGTGAGATTCATATGATGCATTTGAAGGCATATAAAAAAGAAGCTTTTTCTTTCTGCAGGGCTGTGTTCCTTAGATAGCTTGCTTAGGATGCAAAGCATATAGTTTCATTTATTTAAAGCAGCTTAATTGGGAGAATCTAAGGACAAAATCAGAACTCTAGGTATGGCCTTTCCAATGAGATAGTTTCTTCCCATCCCCCATCTTTTTATTAAATTATTATTTGTTCTGTCTTATGCTTCTAAAAACAGTAAGTCAAAATTATTTTTGGCACTGATATTTTCAGCTTTAAAAGTTCAAGTTGGATATCTTTGAAAATCATCTGTTTTCTGTGAACTCAAATTATTTGATCTGCAAATGCCAGCAGGAGGCTCTTGTAAACTGTTTGCTTTTTGGTAATCCAGTCTTTGTTGTGCTTCTTCTGCTTATGGGCATGTTGCTCAAATTTGCCTCTATTATATATCTCCCAAATAGTACCTGAGCTTGCATAAAAAAAGAATTTCTAAAAATGTAATTTTTTCTTTTTATTGTGAGGTTAAAACAAAAAATGTGGTTTTATTTATTTCAGCATGCATGAAGAGCTACAGGGAAAAAAACCCAGAACCATTTATCTTATCTATAACTATTTCTGAATAATAGAATAAGCTTTTGGAAGATTACTCCAATAGCAGATGGTAATGCTTCCTCAAAACACAGGTTTAAATATATCGGCAGTCACACTATTTCCTTTTGCAAGTAAAATATAAACGCCATGTAGGATACACTCGAGTTAGTTTATTTGGGCTGATCTGCTCAGAAATTAAGTTAAAAACAAAAGCAAAGCCTAGCAACCCTTTCTATTCTGGAAGCAGCTTTTGTCTCCCTGTCTCATCTTCTACCTCATCCATATACTCCTTTATCCATTTTGGGTGGGAAATAACGATATAAAGATGTTTTCCAAAAGTACCTGTGAAATTCAGTTAATACCTTTTTCCCAGTTGTGTCAGGCATTTATGAATTTTAACGCTTTTGAGCACCAGTTTCTAGACAGCAGATTCCTTCAGAAAATAAGTTGTGGTCTTCAGCCATATTCTCCATTAAGAATCATGTTAAAAATCACAAGACAAATTCCAAATTATTTGATATAAGGCCATGTCAAAATGCTCCACGATCCGGAGAAGTTACTTCAGGACACCATCTAGTTCAGGTTCTCTAGCTGTATAAACCTCAGCACTACACTGATATGTTTCAAGAGCTTCTAGTTCTGGGATTAATTTATTCATGGCCAGTGTTGGTATCTGGGCAGTGGTGCAGTGAAAAACACAGACATAAACACAAAGCCCCCCTGGAACAGTCTCCTTCACTCTTTTCTCACAGTCTCAGAAAGATGTTTGTGTAAGAGCTGGGCATTGACAAGCCAGCATCCAGTTACCTGTACACCTCCACACCCAGCAGATGTGCATGCAGAAGCAGATACCCTCTTTTATATTCGAAGATAAAAGGTTATCTCAGCCTTCATGACAAAACATCAAGGCTTGGAATTTTATACAAGCAGGATCTTGTTCAAAAATCAGTTTGTCCTTTTCTAATGGACACTCTAGGCTTTGTAAGGCTGTAATTGACACAGAAAAAAGGGAGCTGGCTCTTTGTTAGAGGAAAATAGGTTGAAAAAGGTACAAGCTGCTTTATTTACAAAGGCTTTTAGCTATCTGTAACTGAAATTTGCAGTATCAACCTTGGTAGCTGTCAGAAATAAGGAAGGTGAATTAAATGTTATAGATGTGTATCACAGGTATGGAACTGGGAGATCTAATATCTTTATCCAAAAATACAAGAGTAGAAACTTAGAAAACAGTCCAGAAAACCTCTGGCATCACTGATGTTCTGGGATGATGTTTAACAGACTTAATGAGACAAGAACCTAAATTTTCTGTGGGAAGAAGACTATGCAATAAAGAATGCTGCCTTCTTCCTGAAATCAAAAGTGATCTGCAAGAGGAAATAGATGAATTGTGGTGGGAATCTATTTAAAAGAAATTTTGAAATTAATGGAATGCAAATAATTTTAAAAGAAAACAAAACCTCTGCTGTCACTATAAATCAGTAATATTTAAATTCTAGTCAAAGTATTTTTTAACAGTTGTGCTGCTAACTAGACAACCTTGCAGGCATGTTTAATGTTCCATCAAGTGAGTCTTCTTAGTTCCATAGGAATTTGACAGTAATTACAAGTATTCTCTGCCCTTGCAAAACTTTCATGGTACAGGTGATTCATCATCTGAAGCTTCATAGGAAAAAAACCAAATGTGTCAGGAAAAAAAGTCTGCTGTCATTGTTTGTGTATTTTATGTAATCATATTCTGGTGCAATTTTGGCTTCCGTGTTTTATAAAACAGGTCCAGTATTAGGATTCCTGCTTCCCTCTGTCTTCCTTTTCACAGTTTGAATTAACTGAGTAGGTGTACTACAGTTACCAGTCATTCCTTTTCAGATATTCCTGCAAGTATGCACTTAATAGAGGATGGTATAATCAGAAATCAGGCTCTAAGTCATTTATAATGAGGGAAGAATTTTGGTCCAATTTGTGGTCTATTTTTTATAGTAATGGGATTTTCTAGCAAAGCTAAGTATTTTTCATTTCTACAAGTGAGAAATTGTTATACACTACTTCATACAATGGCACTAGTAGGTACATTTTCTCATTGGTTTTTAAGCATAGCTATTAAAAGTTACAACAGCTTTGTAACTGAAATACAGAGTTTGAAGATCTGTTCATCTTCCAGATCCTTTTTTCTAAACAAAACAAAAAAATCCTGTTATACTGCAGTAGAGGTTATCCACAATTAAAGTAATAAGGGTAATTTTTACAGTAACTGTGGCTTTGTGACTTATTTGCTTGGCTTGTCAGGGTATGACAGATTCTTTAAAAGAAACTGGTACAAAAACGTTCGATACAGGCAGAGTTACGAACAAATTTCAAAATGTTTTTTTTGCTAACTGCTCATAAACATCCCAGTCAAAGTCTTTAATATAATGTGAGTTTTTTTTAAAAAAGTAGAATTGCATGGACACTTTTTGAGGAAAATTAACTTGAGGTGTATGAAGAGAGGTACAGGTATTTGATATTTGTTTCGATTTTGCTGTTAACTCTGCTGATTTCACGAGTGAAGAATTAAGCTCATGTTGAGATCGGGGTTGTACTTGCAGTGGGAATTAGGAAAAAAGATAGAAAATAGTTATTTTGTGATAACAGCTTTCGTGCAGTTTGCAAATATCTGTGACCAGGAGATGTCTCTTGTCCTTCCTCCTTCTTATGGAGGAACAAATAAGAAAAAGCCCTTGCCAGAGCCTAAACACTTGTCTGCCCTAGAGCGGAAGAGCATAAAATGAGAGAGGAAACTCTCCTCTTACATATCTATACTTCTGGACTTGATGTTGCTCAGCATTTGCAGCATTTTGAGAAGATGCTTTGCCTCCCCCCTAGTGACAGTATTCAGTGACTTGCTGTTGCTTTTTCTGTGCAAAGTATGAAACCTATTGCATAAGTAAAAAATAAAATACTTACTTTTCAAAAACGTGTAGGACCAGCATTTACTCATACTTATACAATGAGCTGCAAATACAGGCTGTCACTGGTGGAGTGTTTTCAAGTTAAATACTTTAGCCCACTTCAAATCTGTCAAGAGCTCTTGCTGGAACAATGAGGTGTTAAGGGGTTCTGAGCAGAAACACGTCTCATAAAGAAATTCTTACAGAAGGAAAAGATTGAGCACCTGTTCTGAAATTGCGGAAATTTTTGTTACTACAGTTGTCATTGTTTTATCTGCTTCAGGTAAGGCATTTGGTCTTAGATAGCCTGTCAACAGATTTAAGCACTTTACTGCTAGTCTTCTGACATTAAGTGGAAATCCGTTGTGTGTCATGACAACATCCACCAATGAAGTCTCAAATGCATACATAAAAATGCTTTTATAGTTTTTGCATTAAAAAATGCATATGTGGTAATTAATTTTTTTATGTATATATTTTCCATCATAACATTTTTCCTTTTTTCATAAGAAAGTGGAAAGGAAGTAGTGTATGCTAACATGCAATTCCTTAAATGCATATTTTGATGAAGAAATTTCGTTTACTGGGGTAAAACTAGTAAAATATTACAGTAAATAGACTGGAAACCAAGTGAGAAAATAGCTTACAGAAAAATTTGCTTCTATTCAAAGAATTAAAAATGTAGCAGAGTACACTTTAATGTAAACGTTAAAGTTTATTTTGTGTTAACGTAGACTTTCATCGTAGGACCTTCTTTTTAAGACCTCATCCTTACTCCTAAATACAATATAATTTTGTCTGGAAAATATTTTTGTTCGTGTTTTGAACAAAGGAGCATATTTTACCATGCAAAATATTTATCTCACATGTTAAAACCCCATAGATTCTTTCATGGGCTGGAGTAGGTCAGAACTGTTTTATTTAATAGCTTTTAAATTCTTTGGACCTTGATCCTTGTTGAGGTGAAATACTTTTTACATATTTTATAAACAGATGAGGAACAATTAAATTCTTAATCTAGTTCTTTCTTACTTTAATTCTGACTCAATCTTTTCTTGGAAGAGAAGATTCAGGCATTTTGTTCCTTAGTTTTGGGGTTTTTTTAATCTTAATTTCTAGCATTGTATCTGTATAACTGTTCATAGTTTTATTTTAACTTTTTTCATATTTGGAATATACCTTTTTGATTCATAATCTCAATTTATGTAGGGACTGATGTTGTCATTTTTGCCAAGGCTCAAATTCACTGACTTCTGGAGTGGTTGTTTTCTGAATACCACAGTTAAAACTGCCGCCACGAACTCCACTAGATGCTAGAATTTCAAGATTTGTACCAAAATGCAGTTGTTTCAATATGCAAGCAGGCTTTCAACTTCTGTAAAAATGTTTTGTGAGTGAGATTAAAAGTAAATTATTATCTTCAGACTTAAGCTATGCAGATTTTAATGTTCTTGTGTAACTGTAACACCCATTGCTTGTATATTGTCAGAAAAACTAAAATAAAATATATACTATATAACTGTAGATGAAACTAAATACTATGTAGCCACAACTGTATTTGAGCTATGCAAAAGGGGAAAAAAAAAGAAAATAAATAAGGTGACTGTATGAGATCAGCCTTAATTTTTGTTGTTGTTTTTTTACTTAAATATATTCTTGTTCTCAGCTTAGCTCTGAAAAAAGGCTGTGGTGTTTAAATTATGTCTAGGTAGATACTTCATTCCCCTTTGGCTCAAGCAAAGATCCAACAGAGTATTCAGAGTTTAACCTAGTTTCAACCAAAACATGCCTAAGACCTGTCCATTCTTAAAACTAGTGATCTGATGTTCTGGATTGTTCATAAGTGTTTGATCAGTACCTCTCAGAAATTTATCGTTCACAGGACAGGTTACAAGTCTAGCATAGAAAATCTGTGTATACATATGCATATCTATTTGTGTGTTATTTATAAGAAGCAGAAGAAAAGAGTTTACTGGATTGGGAAAGCAACAATTCCAAGTAGACCTATGGATGCTAAAAAGCTTCAGCAGAGAATTTCTTCAGCTCTCTGCAGCATTTTGTGAGAGTTCTGTCTTTCCCATGCAAGTAACTCAAAACAATGTTACAGTTTTGTAAACTTCTTGCACCTGCAGATTGTTTTGCAGAATTGTTATGATTCTAACTAGAAAAACATTCAGAGATGGGTGTCTTAGAACTTGACCAATCCCCTCAAGGGGTGGATGGCAAAAAACCAATTACCTTATGCCATTTAACACACTTTTGCGAACTAACATATAAAAGCCTTCTGAGAGATTATTAAATTGCTTCCATTTATCTCTGAGCCTCAACTTCATGTTGTTTCTCTACTCGTCCGTGGTGAAAACAGCGACATAGACCCTCTCTTACTCCTGTGGACTATGGGAATGTTTGTGGCAGATTGTTTTGATATATCTTTCCACTGGGATATTGCTTGATTTACCCTGAGGTTGCCTATCAGTTTTGCAGGTTAAGGAGAAATAAGAAAGAATATAGCAACATGGAGTGTATGGGGACTAAATCTGTGTCCTGGAGCTGCCTTTTGTACCAGAAAAACTTTTACTGACCTTCACATAAACTCAGCCTATTCAATGTTTAGAGAAATTTTTTCTCACATAACAATAACTTGTAAGGGGACGGGAATTCACTTCTGCAAGTCCAGCTGTTACAGTTGGGTATTTCTTAGCCTTCTTTCCATCTCCTGTGCCTTACTGCTGACAAGGTTACTGCTTTCCTCACAATACTACTCTTAGATAAGGTACAGTAACTGCAGATCTGAAATCACAAGTTATGAGTACATACAAAGGTAAAAATCCAAAGGAACAGGGAGAAGAAAAGACCACAGCACTAGAGGCTTTTCTTTGTATCTGAGTTCCCTCTCCAGTACTGCTGATTTTTCTCTCCAGACTTCTAAGGAGAATAAGTAGCACAAGTCAGAAGCTTAACTGCTTTATGTTTGTTCACTAGTCTGTAAAATAGAGAATAATGTATGTGTAATGCTGCTTTCAGGCTGAATATGTTAATGTCTAAAAAGCTTTTTAAAAATGTAAAACACTATGTAAATGTGAACTATTAGCATATCTTTCTACTTTAACAAGAGGGCAAGATTCTGAAAGAGTTCGTATGACACTCTTGAAGGAGTTCAGTGCAGGCCAAAGTGTCTATGAAACCAGTGTCCTGAGAGAATCTCTGAAGCAGCAAAAGCCCTACACTCCAACAGACTTCAACACGCTTGTAACTAAGTCTTGTGAGACAGGCTATTAATATTTTTCCTTTTTCCTCCCTTATTCACTTTGGGGCTGATTTTAATAATAAGCTTGACATACAGACTGGGGGAAGCACCTCACAGAGTATTGTTTAAATTGCAAAATTATCCACGGCAAAAACAAAACACTCCAAACCACACAACTTTCCTCGTTTCATCCTGCCTATCCCTATTCAAATTTGAGCTCTCCCTATACAAATTCTAGCTTAGTTTAAAGCTCTTGTTTGCTGGAGAGAAGGAACAGGAAGTCTCAGGTATCTTGTTCACCTTAAGACATATAATGTCATAAAAATAGGTTTGCAGGCAAGAGGTCAGAATAATTGGTCTTGTGTTTGATCTATTACACAGTGAGAAAGCCTTCTCGAGAGGTGGGCAGAGACAACAGGATGCAGAAGCCATGACACATTTTCATTGTTTTCGTTCAAAAGCTCTTTGTCTTCTGGAGAGAAGTTAGGTCTTAAACATTATTGTGATACAGCTGGTGAAGGTGGAGAGCCATGGCCCTCGGCGTTTTTGTCTTTCCTTTTAATAACATAACAGACATCGTTCATTTTATTAAAGGGTTTAAAGTCTACCAGATCTGTTTTCTTGTTGGTATCTCACATATTTCTATTAAATAAAATGAAAAAATATTAACTTTGGCACCTGAGGGAATCAAGGTTTGCTTGTTTGTGGTTTTTTAAATTAAGGAATGAAAATCTTTTGTCAAATTAATTCAATTCTTTAATTAAAGAATGGAAACCTTTTGTTCTCGGCAGCTTCTGTGCAGACATAAAAAGTGCTGTGTCAGGAAAAGGACACTGGAAGGCCATTCAGATAAGTACCAGTACAATTGGAAATTTCATGGCTCTCTGCACACCAACAATACTGTTTGTCAAGATTCTTTTAAATGTTTCATGCTGTAGAAAAGACCAAAGATGTTACATTACTTGCTATATCTGGCCAAAATGTGGTTAATGTTTCTATTCTTTCAGAATAGTGGTTGGACCTGAAAAGGTGTGCATTGTCATTGACATCACATTTTCCATTTTTATAAATAGTCACACATATCAGGAAGCATCAAATAGCTGATGTGCTTTGCTTGTGATGGCACTATAATGAGCCCTTTTCATACATGCTACATTTTAATAGTACTAGACTCTATTTAAAACTGGCCTGAAACACTTTAAAATGCCACATGAAAAGTCTTAATATTTATGTATGCTCAGCTACTCTTATGCAGAGAATATGGAGGAGAAATTCCCATCCAGTAGTTGGCTCAAATGATTTTGTGCTCTTTTTCTTAAATTCATTCGTTCTTCAGAATGTAGCAGTGGAACCATATTTATGTAGTGCTACTCATTTCTGATCGCTGACCATGTAAACCTAAGATTTTTCATTGTTGAGGTACGTCTCAGATGACATTCCTGACATCCTTGGAGAGTGTTAAGACGCTCTTGTAATGGTTCCCCCCAGCCCTGTGATGCTTGAAAACATGATAAATGAAAATGCCCAATTCTTGCTGTAATAATTCAGTTTAAAAGTAACAGCATGTTTGGTATTATTGGATAAGAAAGGCAGAATTTAGTCCAAGGGATCTGGCTTGTTGGTTTTTTTTCAATGCTGCTAGAATTACATTTTAAGGCAGTTAAGTCACAAAATCAAGAGTAAAACTGAATCTCATATTCTGTAAAACTGAGGCTCATATTATGCTGGAATGTTTGTGCAGAATGTTGTTCTTATTTCTTTAAGTCTGTGGCAAAATCATGGTCACTTCAGAAGCATAAGATGGAAGACAGTGAAATTGTTTCCTGATACTGAAATAATATGGATATTATACATGTCCTGACAAAGAATTGCTTATCTTGACCAAAAAGAGGTTGATAGTTGGGTTTATTCAATTCATTCTATAGCACCTTATCTCATTATTAAAGGGTTTTTTTTAATAGTAAACAAACTTGAATTTTAAGAACAAACTAAACCAGAGTGTTCTGAAGTTGAATATTTTATAATGATCTTAATTTTAACTTGAATAATAAACTAATAATTTAATTTTCATATTGTTCTGGGGAAGGTAAACTTAATAATATAGTGGAAGACAAGGTTATTTCTAAAGAAAAATATTCATCTTGAAACTGATTTGTTCACGTAATACCACAGTAGTCAGTAATCGCTGTGTGGTGGTTTTACATAAATGGACAACTATAAGTGTATTTTCTCAGTTAGTTAAGATTTTAAAGTGCTATGCATTTTTGTAACAACTCTGGCAATAAGATCTTTATTATGTGCTACTGGCTGGGACTGTTACTATTAATAATTTATTTCAACCATCTTTCTTTCTGAAACAAACACTACATCAAACATATTAGTGCTGTTACGGGTATATTTCAGAACCTTTCCATTGCTTTAGATAGATTATCATTTTAAGTGTCTTTTCACATATTTTATAGTGTGTTATTACACAATATATTAGAGCCAAATACTCATGTTGTAAAATGGAGACAAAATCAAGAATGATCGTGTGAATACTCCATTTTATGTAGCCTTCAGAATTCAGTGAATATCAAGACACGTAAAAGCTACTAATTTTGTTCTATTCATTTCTCACTTCATGGTTTTAGGAAAAATACAGTTTAATTTCTATTAATAATAACATTAGTCCCACTTCTAATTTTGCACTTATGTTATTAGTTAGTTTTGGGGTTTTTTTATCCTAGCTGAGTTTTATGATTTTAGCCTTAACCATTGATAGCTTTTGCATGTACAAATATTGAAGGTACATGGCAGAACCATTTCATGGCAGCCCTCACACCCCCTCCTCAAAAGACAGGTCTATTCTTTTGATTTATTTTCAATCTTAATTTTATGAAGAATGGAGGCATATATTTAGTACTTATGAGCTACAGGCCCCTAGAAATATTGTATTATTTCCTTATTCCAATGGAAATTAACATTTCAAAATAAATATATATGACTGTGTATGTTTTAATTTATGATTAGATACTTTAATTTTTATTTTTATTTCATAAATGTGTTGTATGACTCGATTGCATTTACCTAACACTGAGATAACGTCATATTGACCTTTTACCGACAGTTGATATATTTTGTCTTCTTCCTGTCCCATTATTTTTGCCAGATATGATGTTCACTGAATATCGTAGCAGATTCCAAAGGTTTAAATTCTAGGATCTTTCATTTGAAGCACTTTTTTCGTAAATTATTAATAAAAATTATGCGTGTTTTTCTGAACACCTGATTATGTCAACAGAAAATATTTGGTCTTGCTTCTTAACAGGTAGCTGGGCATGGTTCTGTGGCTGAGCTTCCACAGAAGCATTGACTAAGTTGATGTTTCTTCTTCATATTAAAGATATTTAATTTATTTGTATGCTCCTCTCACTTTATCGTTTCAATATAGCAGACTCACCCAAATTTTGGATTTAAAGCTGCAATGCCTAAATATAAGAAAATTAGTTTTGTTCCACAAAATGCTTCCTAGAAACTGAATGAAAGTCATGAGAAATAAAATTTAAGTCATAAAATAATATCTAAATTGGAATTATTTTCCTGAGGCTATGAATGGAATATGAATTTCACTTTTCCTGTAGTTAGTTTTTTCTCAGGAACAGTTTTTGCACTTTTGAGATAGTATTTAAATTAAATTTAGGTTTGGATTGCCTGTTTACATGGTTTACCTTTTTCTAAAGGACTTTTTTTTAACATTCTGCTGCAGCTGGGAGCGTTGATCTAAGGACAAAAAGGTTTCAATGCCAAGAATGTGATTAACAAATTTTACTTATAATTTTGAAGACTTGATGCTCTTATTCTCTACAAATTGTTCGCCAAGAAAAGAGAATCTGGATAGAGAATTATAAGCTTTTGTGAGTTTACTAAGCATGATATTCAAGTGTGTGTGTACATAGTTTGCTAGGACTAATTTAGGGAGTTAATCAGGTTCATCCGTCCAAACCAGTGTATCTTGATCCTTTGGTGCTCACGCATACATTTTGTAGATGAAAATGCTGAAATATTTCAGTTATCAGTGTAGTATGCTTGCATACATTGTAATCACAAATTCAGTGTTGCATATTTTGAAGTAATGAAGCAGCAGGAGGTTTGTAATGGTACCTGTGTGCAGTGGGAGGACAAATGCTCTTCCAGAATACCTGTGCCTGGTGTTTGCGAAGAAAGTTACTTTAATGTTTAGTCTCTAGTTCATGAAAACTCTGGACATGCAATGTTTGGTGAATGCCAGCTCTGACCTCAGGGATTTAAAAATATGCATCAAGGATTCTTTATGTCTTTGTCTATGAAGTAAGCAGTCGATACATTACTGAGTAAAGAACACAAACCACCCATTAACAGAGTGGTAACATCTCAGCCTGGCTGATGCAGTTTTGGATGGGTACAGACTAGTTCTGAAAACTGTAGGGAGTTAGGTTGTGTAGTTTTGCATCAATTTTTAAAAAAAGATCCTACTATGCTGTAAGGCTTTTATATTTAGCTGGTTAGTGACAACTGTGGTTTTATTAATAGATGCCTTGAGTTCCAGTTATTAATTTGTAACCTAATAAGAGTTCATGCATATTGTTGTAAAAAGGGACCAGATGAAAGTGGCATCCTAGCTGCCAACTACCAGCAGCATCTTTAGCTGGACTTCTACCTTCCCACGAAACAGTTGAGAAATTGACATTGAAAGGTTTTCAGTTTTCAGGAAACAGAAGAATTTCTGCAAAAACTGTAAAAGGAGCTGAAAAAGCCGATTTCAAAGCATATACCAAGAAAATGGGAAAGGAAGCTGTATAAGGTAATTTATGCGCTGGTTTGGTTTAATATATTCAACTGAATTTGATACGATCTTCACAAGAACCAGTACATTTTCTGTTAAAAAAAATTCAGAATTATTTTATTGAAACTGATTATTTTACTTTCAACTCTCTCCTTATTAAAGCTAGGGAACAGTTTCCCCGAGGACATTTGCATCTATTAGCAAAGGAAATATATGTACTACTAGAAAATACTTAACCTAGGACAAATTGGTGACAGCAGGATACTGAGCAATTAAGTCTGTGTTCTCAGAGAGGATGTAAAGCAAAACCCAGATTAATGTAGCAGATACTTAGGTTGTCTAATCAAGCTGCTTAGTAACTCTTTTTTCTGAAGAACACATATGTATAAACTTTTGGGATTTGACTCTGAGTGCTCTTTGGCTGTAGAATGTTTTTTGAATAAAATTCAAAGGTTTCTGTGGAAAGTAGGAGAAACAGAATTCTATTTTTTCTACACAAAATTTGTGATTTTCAACAATGGATTACTCTAGTGAATAGATGGGAAGGAGCAAGTACCAAGTACACTGATAGTCTGATGACAGACTACAGATCAACTAGAAGGTCATTCTGAACATTTAACTTCTGCTCTTCCTTAAACTAGTGTAATAATTTTCTTACTTTGCTTCAGTGTCCTCAATTTTAAGTGTTATCAATCTCAGTGTAAATATGACTGAAGTATATTGAATCATTTGTATTTAATACTGTATCATTCAATATATTTTGATCATTTCTGTCAGATAATATGATGGACATAGTTTTATTCTAGACTGTTTACTCATAGGAAAAAATATAACTTTGTGTGTACTATGTTAAGTTTCCAAACAGGAACTCTCTGATCTTCAGTTTTTTATGTCATATAATTTAGCTGAAGTCTATATGACCACACTGATGAATAAATACATTTTTAAGTTCATTTAATAACTGATCTACCTTCTTGTAGGTGATTCATGTTTTCTATCTTGGTTCCATAATTTGGAATTGTTAGGTCCATATCTGTAATAATAATTTAGGTGCTAGAGTCTACTACTTATGCAGACATGACAGACTAACAGAAGCCAATAAAGACATTTCAATCATTTACCATATAAATGTGCATCACACCATTTCCAGAGTCTATGTATGTACATAAATATACAGTTCAGAAGTACTTAATTAGGTTGGTTTGATGATTTAGCTAAAGGTGAGTGTTGTCTATTTCTTTTTCCCTCCATATCCACTGACTTGTTACGGTCTTCATGTGCTTATTGATACAATAAATGTCTGATATAAATGAGATATTTCAGACTGATTTCCTAAGTTTTTCTTCAAATATGAAAAGTAAATAATATTTTGCTCTGCAATATTATTTGAGACTGATTTACCTCCAGTGTTACCAAAATAGGTGTTATTTCTGCTCAGAATTCCTGTGTTTTTAATTTAAAAGCATTATTTAATCTCAATCATTATTATATTGAAGAAATTGGTGCTTGGGAAAATGCTGACTAATTCCTGAATCATGCTGTTGAATACAGAGTACTTTTTATATAATAACTGATTACTGTCAGAGATACAAATCTTGCACTGGATTGAGACACATAAAGTACATTTTCTTCAGTGTTGAAAACAGAATTCAAGTGATAGCAAACTACAGAGGTACCTGCATTTCAGTAGAAGATTACCTACTTTATTAGAGTACATTTGTTCTGTCCGCTATTTAAACACCTCCCATACACACATACACACACACACAAACAAACCCCAGAAACCCACCCTCATCTATTTCATAGCTGTTTTCTGGAAGCTGATAATTGTTGGTTAACTGAGAAGAGACTGGAGTGACAGGATTTGGCTAAATTTTCAAGTATAGTGATTACTGATTTGCTACATTTCCATCCTCAAAAAATTAAATCTGACCCTGGTTTCATTTTATTATCAGTTTGGAAATATGAATGTTTTAAAATTTGATTTTGTCAATTGGTGTGTAAGAATAAGAAAAAGGTGATCTTTCAGATTAAATGGGGCATGCTTATAAAATAGTACATTGTGTATGATTTTTTACTTATCGATATTGCTTAAAATAATATTAAAGATATTTCCATAAAGGAATTACTCATACGTGTGTTATTTTCCACAGCAGTCACTGATCTAATTGTTGTGGTGCTCACTAATTGCAAAAAAGGGCAAAGTTTTGTAAATTATTTTAATGGTCTGTCTCCTAATGTTATCTGAATAATTATCGTAGCTCCTATCAAATGGTATCCTTGTTTTCTCTCTAGAGAGTCTATTTCACCAGACTTTGGTATTGAGCTCCTACTCCTCTCCAAGGAGAGGTGGATGTCCCGCAATAAGTTTGAAATACCTGGCTGAGGACTCTGAGTTTGTCTGTTTTGGAGAGGAGGAGGCTGAGGTGTGACCTCACAATTCCCTACAGCTTCCTGAGGAAGGGAAGTTGAGTGTGAGGTGCTGAGCTCTTCTCCCTGGTACCCAGTGCCAGGACATGTGGGAATGGCCAAGAGCTGTGTTGTTCAGAAGTTCTAACCTCTGAACTAGCAGCAGGCACTGGATACACACAACCATGCCCCAGCCTGAGCATGGGCTCTGACACGTTTTGAGAAGGAGGCGTGTACCTTCTGATGGGGGTGAGAGCTGTGGATTACCTTGAGATCATTTGACCCTCTGAACAAATTTGCAGGAAGCAGGTGTGATGTATTGTTTTTGGTAGTCTTCTGCGTTCATCCAGTTTTTCTGGTTTCCCACAGGATGGCAAAATGCCCTGTCTCTGACACCAGCGAGGCTCAGAGATCAAGTCCTCAGTCTGATGCAGGACGTGCTCCTCAACTAGGCAGTTTCAAGCTTACCTATGGATTGTTTTTCTCCTTTTACTCATTTTTAGAAATGCCTGAGCTATTTCCCATGGGAAAACATGCTAAAGCACAATATCCTGGGAACAGCAGCACTCCCTCAGAGGGAAAGTCCATCCCAATACTCTGTCTCCAAAGAAGCCAATCAATGTCTAAAGGAGAGCACTTGAGCAGTGCAATTCTGCTTCTGCCAGGATCCTGGGGGTGCTCACAAGCATTAGTGGCTGGGACTGGCCTCCCCTGGGACCCCCATCCACACTGTCTCCTGTCAAGGGCCCAGGGGATGTGTCCTGGCTCAGCCTGGGACCCTCAGTCCTTGCTTAAGCCATGTTGTACATGTGCCAGTCTGATTATCACACTGTAATTATACAACAATTCCCAATATTAATTAACTAATAGTGCAAAATGTATTGGCACTGCATGGTAGAAGAAATATTTATAAATTGCACAACCTTTCTTTAGGTTAATAGGCTTAATATATGGTATTAAACTAATTGACAGCCATAAGTATAGAAATTTTTCAAAATCTAATAGAACATTAACATTTAACTTCACAAATAGATTCATTTTTACTCATAATCTTGGGATAATTACCAAGGTGTAATCTTATTGACTGACTTCTTTAGAAAGCAAAAACACATTAGGAACAATTTCATAAGGGTGCCCTCTAGGACATTGCACAATAGCTACTCCAATAATTTAGAGTGAAACTAAGACTGGTATTTTGTGGTTACATTTTTCTCCATTGACTTCTTGTACCATTTTTTTGGACCTATATAAATAAGTTACAATGCTTCTTTTAAGTTGACGAAGATATGAATGCTGGCCTCATGCGTACAACACATAGTTTTAATTTTTCATAAAAGTATCAAGAACTGTAAAATAAGTACAAATTTGCAGTTAAGGTTACATGGTCTGAATAAAAATTAAAATAGAAATCAGTCTTCTTGGAAATTTGTGGTCCGGACCTTATCGAGCATGTGTGTATCAAAATATGCAAGGAGATACTCCCACAGCTAACTGAATGTTAAATAGGGAATGATAATTGCCAAGAAATTGGTTTCTAAGAAAAGATGTATGGAATATTAATAAACAAGGAACATTACCTAGCCAGTCATCCATAATACGAGTAATTTCCCACAAAATACCTCCTGAAGTAACCAGATCATTGGCTAACTCTTCATGAATGAATATAATTTTCCTGAAAAAAGAAAAAAATCTAAAGAGATTGGTTGTGGTATTTTTTATTTCTACCAGTTGAAGGTAGTGGTGAAAATGTCCTTAAAATTTATTCTTATGATCAGACCTTACAGCCAAAGATAAATTTTCTTAAGGACTTATGACAGATATGATACATAATTTACAGGTTTAAGATCTGCACAAAATGAGGTATTGGAAAAGGTACAGTAGTATGACATGGTTGAAATCAAATGCAAAGAAAGATTCTCTGACACCTCTAGAGGTAACTTCAGAGTCATAGCCAACATTTCTAAAGGTGTAAATTAAGTGGCTTAAAACCAAACCCTTTTAGTTGCAACTGAAATTATTATCTGTACACTGTGTACAGTTATTTTTACAAACAGCTGTTATTTTGTATAGAAAAAGCAGTGTTCAGTGGGGGACACAAAGAACATCTAGCATAACCTGTGTTTTTTTGATTTATTGCATTTATACATTGCTTTGGTAGTACATAATAAATACATAATTTCATAACTCTGTGGAGGTTGGTACCAACATTATTTGAGATGAAACTATTCTATGAGCAGGGAAGTTATTTTAATATTTCTAATTTGAACATTTTTTCTTTGTATTAGAAATCACCACTGGTTGTTTTATCTCTACTATCCTCTAGCATTTAATGCAAATTCAAGAATATTACTAATCATCTGTTAGCATAATGTTAAGCATTCAAATTTCTTTTAGTGTATACGAGTTTCTGCAATATTTTCCTCAAATATTGTATCCCTAGACTAACTGTAGCTTCCATGAGCCTCAAGCACTTCTGTGATGCTCATTCATTAATTTAGAGAGTATTCTGTATGCTTCCAAAGGAATCACATCGCTTTAATTAAAATATAAAATTCAGAACTGAAGCGATTATTATTTGGAAGCTGAATTCAGTTAAAAGAGCAATAAACACTGGATGCAGACATGCAAATAAAAGTTTTAATGATCTTGCAGAGGATTAAATTGTAACCAGTGAAATCATAAACAAAGCCATATTTTTATCTTGCTTAAAGGCAATATAAACTAAGAGTTTCAGCTACAAGGAGAAAGAAAACTATATTCTTTTTTTTGCTGACATTGTCATCAATAAATAGTGTTGACTTCAGTATTTATGAAAAAGTTAGATGTAACCTTGTAAAGGAGGCCTTTAATCACTTTAGGTTTTAGCATGGAAGCCAGTATCCCTTTCTAAAGTTGTATAAATAATAGCAATTTCTATTAGCCAGAAAAATGAAAGAGGAAGAGAACTCTTTCTAGCTTCCAGGTCCTCGTTCTCAACAAAACTGCCTCCAAAACCATCAACAAACCCAGAGAATTCAACAAACAACATTTCATATTTGAAATCTTAATGATTTTTTTTTCCTGGAATAAAAATATTTCAATTTTATAGTTAAAATATTATAGGTAGCTCTGTTTGCATTTAAAAGGAGAATTATTTCCACTACAAAACAAAGCATTTTTGGTTAAGATTAAATAGAACTAATCTACTTTTAATTCTTGTGGGTTTTTTTCTCATTCTTCAATTCTTCCTTAAAATCATCATAAAGTTTGTGTTGTAAATATCAGAAAATCATGACGTAACACTGAATATATTTAACGTGTTAAAGAGCTCTACTTTTAACATGATTATTGGATATTTTTTACAAGCATTCTGAAACTCCTCTTATTTGGGCAGAACAGGTGCATGGTATTCTGCAATTACCTTTTCATTAAAGTTGTCAATGGCGATGCTTATCTTGTAAGGTTTATGGATATCTGCATACAGTCCTTGGCAGTGCTCATGCTCACACCCCTGGCTCGATGTTTTGTTATTTTGTTAACTTGTCCCAGAAATAATAATAGCTGTAGTATGTTTCATCTTTCTTGTTCTGTCAGTATCACAGAAAATGTACCAGTCAATAGATACAATTTGTAGGTACTTACAGTTTGTGATTGTATCTTTAGCTTATTCTTAAAAACTTAGCATACTATTATTTCTTTGGTTATTGTCATTTGTCATGATGGTACGTTTCTTTGTCATTTCAACAATCATGGTGAGATGTATTTCAGGAGTTTAAATAAAAAGTGGGGCTTTGTTTCACACTTGGAACGGAATTTACATAATAATAAGCATGTGGTGAAAATAGGTATCTGAAACTGTTACAGCTAACCATTACTGAGAAATTGTATGCCTTTCTCCCCTTTTCTCCAACATGTATCTGCTGTATTTCTTCACTCTTTTACCTTTACTTGATTATTCTATCTGTCCTGGCTGTCTGTCTGACTCTTCTTTGAGATTCTGTTGGCTCTTTATTCTCCCAGAGGATACCACTGGATGTTACACACACTTTCCTTTACCCAGTGGCTCTGTAGCAAGTAGGACATCTGCCTCTGCGGCATTTGCTTCTGTATTATGCTAAATGTCTCTCAGAATGGAGCCATGAATGGGTGTCAAACTGGGATGTCCTGCAAGGCAAAATGAAACCTTGAGAGGCTGCCACTGGCTCATGCAGAGACTTTGTAATTGAATGTTCTACATCATTTCACACAGTTCCAAAGTCTCATTTGTTGCAGTTTACATGGTAATTTAAAATATTAGTGGAGGGCAAGGCACTTGCACGCTGGTCAAAAATGGCTGCTTGAACCATGTCTTTGACGGGAAGGTCTAGAGCTTGTATGAGTGACTACAACGCTGCCCTCCAGCAGGAGAAGCAAAAACCAGCAATGTCAATGAGCACGATGTGCCCAGAGTTTCTTCGCACTCGGGGTAGCAGAAACTGTACAGAATACCTGAAACTATATGAATTTCTATGGCTGCGGTGGCAAAGCGGTGAAAGATAAAAGAGAATTTAGGTGGGAAACAGATGTTCTGTAGAATGAGTTAGATATCTGCAATACGAATAATAGGAACAAGATCTCAGATTTGCATTTGTGTCGTTTCATTGGTATAAAAGCTTAAATGTTAAGTTCCATCTTTTGGGGCCAAATGTTTGTATCATGTAAATTACCTCATTCCATTAAGACCAATGGGGTACTGTAAAAGCAGAAAGATTTGGACAAATAATATCGAAGGGAAACATCGAGTGTTGCTGTACTTTATGGTGCTTCTATAGGTTGTGGTTATTGCACTGTCGTGGGTATTGAGATCATTGTACTGGTATGTGATTTAGCAGCAAGTGTGTAAGGGATGTGGATTTATTTCTCTTCACATCTTTAAAAAATTTTGAAATGAATGCTGGTTTCAGCATTGCAACTCAAGGCCTCAGGCAATTACTTTTTAATCAGTATTTGAAGAACTCCTTTTTCACCTTAAGGAACATTTTTATGAATGTGGAAATGTGCAGGTTTCTCCAGGCAATAAAAAGCCATTAGAATCAGGAGTGAGGGGTGCTGCATGGTAGAGTAACAATTTTGACATTTCTGAGGAAACTTAATTTACAGAAACTTAATTTATACAAGATGATAGGAGTTCTTACTGTGATGGCAAACAGGGAGATATCTTGCTTGTGAATGAAAATCCCACGCCAGTAAAAGAAGTCTATTAATCATCCCATCATTAAAGATGATATGGTCTCATGTAGTTCTGTGGGCACATAGATTACCAAATGGAATCCAAATCTGTTCAGATTTCTATAGTACATGTATACAAATATACAGATAGGCATAGATTAGGACTTCTTTAAAATAAAACAATATAACTCTTATGAAAAAATTGTATTTTTTAGATTGAGCTCGAAATAATCCCATATTTTGCTTTTCAATTAAAAGCAAATTACATTACCTCTATTATTCATACTAACAAGGGGATTTTTTTGTGGTGGATGGCAGATTTAAAATGTGCTAGCCAAAAATAAGATCTGTGGACTATATAAAACCAAATGTCTTCAGTTGCTCAATAGGATATAGAATTTTTCCATTTAATATAAGAGAAGACCACATAAATACAAAAATCAATAAACAACATGTTAACCTTAGACACTCACAGGTAAAAAACCAGGAGAATAGATAACTCATGCACTCTGCTTAGAAACCAAGCAAATTCAAAGTACATTGAACAAAGATGAGAAAAGAATTGAGAAAAAGTATCCTTTGTGAATGAGGTCCTTTAACATTTTGTGATTATATTAGTTCACACTTAAATAAAAGGTAGTTACAAACAATATTTTTCAAAATTTAAATATTTTAACTCCAATTTAGTAAAATTTAAGTTTTCAAAGTTTTTAGACATTAAATATGAGGGTATGTAGTTCATACTGTTTTTCATTTTGGTTTGTCATCACATGCATCAGATTTTTTATTTAATTTGTCACACATTTGTATAATTATTATAATTTTAATTGTTAACAGAGGGATATTTTCCCCTGGGGAAAAGTAAGTCATCTTTCTAAATTCTAACAACTTAGGCTAACCAAATCTAAGATAATATGCAAAGCCAACAAAGCTATCTAGTTTCTTTAACATCAAATAGATTAGTTTAAAATTACAACTCTTGAATATGATTTTATAATTTGGTAGGATAAATATTTGAGCTTATTTCCTGTGCAGTAGGGAAAAGAACATTTGCAGTCAGTTCTATCTAAAGGGATAAAATCTGCAGGCATTGTACAGAACTGTATCGAATGTCAGAAAGAGTGATAAACAAAAAAAAAAAAGGCAAACCAAAGCCCTAAACATCCTGACTTGACATTGTATGAGATTAGAATAGTGTTGACAGTTTCAAATATAGCTTCAAAGATACTAAGCCTTTGAGCCACGAGATTTGTTTTCAAAGATTTCTCATTTCCCAGTGAAATCAGGTCTTCACCTGATGTGTAACCCCCCAGTTCCTGCACTCCGAAATAGACAACAACTGTCGAGATCTCCTTTAAAAGTGCTCTGAAAGCTAATCTATAATAAAAAGAGCTTTATAAAAGAGTAATATTTTATAATAAGCCTGAGTTTGAATTCCATTTTCTATTAGCACTACCAGAAGTTGAAAGAACCATAATAAAACAAGAAGAGACAAATAAAATATCTTGTCTGCGAGAAGGACAGCAGGGAGGGCACTGGTGGAGCAAAGTCTCTCCCACTGTAAGTAAAGATCAGGTTGATGACCACCTGAGGAATATGAATGTACATAAGTCTATGGGACCTTATGAGATGTATCCCAGAGTCCTGAGGGAATTGGCTGATGTAGTCACCAAGCCGCTCTCCATGGTGTATGAAAAGTCTTGGCAGTCAGGTGAAGTCCCAGGTGATTGGAAAATGGGAAACATTAAAAAATGTAGAAAGGAGGCCCTTTAAAAGGAGGCCTCTTTAAAAATGTAGAAAGGAGCCCCCTGGGATCACTGACTTGTCAGTCTCACCTCTGTGCCTGGGAAGATCTTGGAACAGATCCTCCTAGAAGCCACACTGAGGCACGTGGAGGACAAGAACATGATTCGGGACACCAGCATGGCTCCACCAAGGGCAAGCCCTGCCTGACCAATATAACAGCCTTCTCTGATGGAGTGACTATGTCAGTGGACAAGGGAAGAGCTATAGATATCATTTATTTATTTATTTATTTATTTATTTATTTATGCAACGCCTTTGACAAGGTCCTGCACAACATCCTTCTCTCTGAAATAGAGAGATACAGATTCAATGAGTGGATTGTTAGATGGATAAGAAAGTGGTTGGATGATCACAACCAGAGGGAAGTGGTCAACAGCTCAGGGTCCCAGTGGACATCAATGACAAGTGGCATCCCTCAGAGGTCCATATTGGGACCAGTGTTATTTAATGTCTTCATTAATGACGTAGCTGAACACCCCCAACAAATTTGCCAATGACACCAAGCGGAGTGGTGCGGTTGCCACACCTGAGGGATGGGATGCCATCCAGAGGCACCTGGGCAGGCTCAGCAAGTGGGCCTGTGGGAACCCCATGAGGTTCAACAAGACCAAGTGCAAGGTGCTGTACCTGGGTTGGGGCAACCGCCAGTGTCAGCACAGGCTGGGGGATGAGCAGATCGAGAGCAGCCCTGCCCAGAAGGACTTGGGGGTGCTGCTGGATGAGAGGCTGGACATGACCCAGCCATGTGCACTCACAGCCCAGAGAGCCAAACGTGTCCTGGGCTGCATCCAAAGCAGCGTGGGCAGCAGGGTGAGGGAGGGGATTCTGCCCCTCTGCTCTGCTCTGGTGAGACCCCACCTGAAGAGCTGCATCCAGCTCTGGGGTCCCAGCACAGGAAGGACATGGACCTGTTGGAATGAGTCCAGAGGGGGCCACCAAAATGATTAGAGGGACAGAGCATCTTTTATGAGGAAAGGCTGAGAGAATTGAGTTTTTTAGCCTAAGAGAAGGCTTCAGGGTGACCTAGTTGCAGCATTTCAATAACTACAGAACTACAGAAAAGATAGAGAACTACAGGAAAGAGAGAGGGTTTATAAGGGCATGTAGTGAGAGAACAAGGGGGAATGGCTTCAAACTGAAAGGGAGTAGGTTTTGATTAGATATTAGGAAGAAATTCTTTACTGTGAGGGTGGTGAAACACTGCAAGAGGTTGCCACAGAAACTGCGGATGCCCCATCTCTGGAACTGTTCAAGGCCAGGTTGTCAGGATCTCTGAGCAGCCTAGCCTAGTGAAAGGTATCTCTGCCCCTGGCAAGGGGGTTGGAACTTTAAGGTCCCTTCCAAATCAAATCATTCTAAGGGAATGTGTCAGGAAAAGACACTTGAGAATTTTCTTCTCTGACTTGAAACTGTCTGTCTTCAAATCCAGCTTTCAGTAATTTTTGTTCTAAAATTTTGATTGAAGATTGAGAGATGACATTAATGAATGAGGATTATTGATAGCATAGGACTTTCTTATACCTAACTGATGGGAAGCTTAGTTTTTCTTGTTTATTTTTACTTCTAATTCCTGTATGAATGCTTTTGAGTTCAAAAATGTGTTATTTGTTTTAAATAGAAATAAGCCATTAAAACCCAAAAACAAACAAGCGAACAAAAAGCTGTGTTGAACTGAAAATAGGTGATGATACTTGTTTAGGAGTACATGAAAATAATTTATAATGAAAACCAAACTTTTCCAAAAAGGATTTGTCAACAGTTCAAGATGTATCAGTCTTGCCCACTAATTCTTATATACTATTTAGAATTTGGGGGGAGAGTGGAGTGGCAGTCTGAGCTCAGTGAAAATGCTTTGTCTTTTATTTAATGACCAAAATACCAAATCAAGTTTCCCCTTAAGTCATGATCTGCATGTGCAAAGCAGTCAGCCGTCTCTTTTCTCCTGTGGGCTGGACTCCATGCAGATCTCATAATTCCATAGTGAATGCTCTGAGGGAGTTGTGGGGTATAGCATGTAAGACATAGTCTGGTTGGTAGGCTGATCTGTAAGGGAACAGACATGGAAAATACATTTTTTGCAAGGTAATACTCTTCTATAGAAAAATAAAATAATTTCAACTGAAATAGCTTGATCACTACAGTGAAATAAAATAAAGAACTTCAGTTTGAGAAATGTCATTTCAGTTGAGTTCTTTTGATTGGAGCTGTTTGAAATATTCTGTCATTTTAAAAATGATATTCTTATGAATTTGCATTCTAGTGTTTCTATTTTTTCAGATGCTTGCCTTTTTCACTCCACTCTTTGGTAGAAATACACAAGTTCTGAAGTACCATTCCAAATGCTTTCAGTCAGTTATCAAAGACTATTTATTTGATCAACACAAAAGCTTTCCTTGGCAGACCTACATAAAATAGCAGCTGCCAAGGTACAAGAAGAGTTGTTCCCAGCATCAATTATTGCCATTAGCACATCTCTTGGAGATCATGCCTTCTTCAAGATCCAAGATTGTTTTTCTAGAGCTTTTCAGCAAAGACAGGAAGCAGATATGTGTGTTATGGAAACTTGCTTTTGCAAACTCCTCTCTGCTGGTCTTTTTATCAAAGCAGGAGAAGAAATTATTTAAAATTACTCAGGAGGGGATCCTCAGTAGGAGAAAACCCCACAACCTATTTTTAGTAAAAAATACCAAAATAATGCTATTACGTGACCTGTTTATTGACCTGGCAATATTGCTCCAGCCATGGGCTGTCTGGTTTTTCCTCATGCAGCTTATGCCTCCACTGAATAATGGCAAATCATATTTAGAAATAAAATTATCTCAAAATAACTAAAGAAAACCAACTTAGAGACTTGCTTTATTACCCTTTTTTGAGAGTAGCAATATGTAAAAGATAATAAACCGTCTCCTTGTTTTTAGAAATTGTTTTTGGGATCCTGATCTTGAAAAGTGTCACAGTTTCATACAGCAAAGTTATTACATACACTTCACTGTAAGTTGTCTTATCTGTAAAAGCAACTGATTGATTTGCATGAATTTAAATTTGCAGATAAAATATGGACCAATGTACGACACAGATACGGACAGTGTGAATTTTGAACATTACTGTTAAATTCAGCCATCTCATCTAAGCCCTGAATCATCTCTGTAAGGATATTGTTCTAAAAATAGGAATGGCAACAGATGTAAAGGTATCACAATGTTTCATCTTAATTATTCAAATCAGAAATATAGACTTGTTTCCTAAACAAAAAAAGAATCTCTGTACCTTCTCAATGAAAGCAAACTGTCCTTTGTTTTTGATTGCAGGTATATGGAAAAAAAAAACTATGCAAAATAACTAATAAAGAAGAAAAAACATGGTTAGTTCGAAACAGGTCAAAAGAAAAAGAAGTATTCAAGTAAGATGTAATTGAGTTGAATGCCTTGGTAATTCAGCTGTGTGTTGTCAGATCCTAATAGTGAATTCCACCTGCAAAACTGTCTTTATTCTCAATATTTAACACCTTGAGGTACTAGCAAAGGCTTACAACATGAAAACAAGCATGTCTTGCTCAGGGTAGTGCTGCATCTGTGTCTCATGTGTTACATATTGAAGCATGAGTGGTTTTTTGTCAGTCATACAGCAAGTAGAAAATGGCAAAATTATTTTCTATTTTCTCCAAAATATATTTTTGCATGCACACAGTTGTAGAACTTCGAGGACTTATCCTCATGCTTTCATTCACAAACAGTATGAGCGAGAAATAAAGGAAGCCTCATCAAAGCAGACATTCGTAGTAACAAATCTGTTACAAATTCCAAACTACCTGCCAAACAGATCAGACCATAAATATTCAGGGTGTGACTTTGGCTGGGGAAGAGTGATGACTAGGAGGGGGAAGTAAAACCTTATACCTTTGGCAAGAGATTCCTAAAAGTAAGAACAAGTGTGAGTAGCATCCTCAAATGCAAATGGTGTCACTTTGTGTCATGATCTTTTTATACACTTTGGGTTCTCCCAGGTTGTTACTACGAAAAATACAAAATGCTTTTATTAAAACAAATACAGAATCCAACCAGACTACAAAAATCCTATTAAATTCTTTAAAACCTTAAAGAGTAGGAAGCTCTGTTCCCAGTGTTTTCATCCTCAAACTTATACCTCCCTTCTGCTTCAGAAACTGTGTAGTAAACAGGAAAATTGAGGAAAGCTATCTGGTTAGTCATTCTCTGCTTTGGTCTAAACAAAACTTCTCTGCTTTCAAAGTTTTTCAGAGGATAAGTATAGAGTAACAATAGATACTATTAGAAACAAGATACATCTACTTTAAATTGATATAATGTCAGAATGCATTACAGGTTCAATCTTTGGTGAACGAGATAAAAAAGAGATTTACCTTAGCTGAGGTTTTCTTGCCAAAGGATGACAAGGAGGTTGTAGCTGTCTGTGTTTTCACTTTGGCATGCTATTGAGCTCCAGCACAGAGAGAATGTTAATTTATATTTGACAGCAACAAAACAGAACAAAAATATAAGAAGCTGCAAGTCTTTGCAAGAACCAGTTATATTTTTTTGTTTCTGACATCATTGAAGAGTCAGTTCATCAAAGCCAGAAGTCTGTTTTTGTTCTAAAATCCCTCACATCTAATTTATACTGCATGAGTATAGACAGAAGTTTAAAAATGAAGATGATTCAAAGCATCTTGGATTCATTTCTTCATGTAAATCTAGGGATCTGAGATATTCTGAGGTTGAAAAAGTTTTCAAACACTCCGTTTTCCCGAAGGCATGATTGTTTCTCACCCATTCTTACCAGTAGCTTTGATAAACTACATTAACTGTAATGAATCACATTATAAGATTTAGTCTGTCTTGGCTCTGTAATAAAAGTGTTGCCACCAAGGGTATGTCTAATATACCAGATCTTTGAATGCTGCTGATTAACTTCATCTCCACATTATTGGATGTTAAGGAAAGCTTGAATAAAATCTCTCTTTGCAGAGAAAATAATTAGAAATTAGTGTTTTGTAAATGAAGTATTCTTAAAACATTTGAGAAATATCTTTACTTAGAGGATATTTTTGTACTACTTCTTTTATACTGCTAATCCTTTAGGGATAGCTCTAGTGTCCTGTTCTGAAGCACTTGGAACTGTATTTTTCCAGAGATGCTTTCTATTACAAATGCATAGAAATGAAATTTATCCATTTTAGTCAGCATTCATCCAGTTTCACTAATCAATATCTGAAAATGAGGAGCTAAAATTATATTTGGAAATTTAATTTTTTTATTAGAACTTTACAAAATAGGAGATTTGACCACTTTCTTATTATTTATAATATAAGTTTTCTGTGTACCGTCCATATATAGAACTAACTTTTTACACGAAGTTGAGAGTCTGGAGTGTGTAATTATATCAGAATCCTATAGAAGTAAAGAAACATACTAGAGACATGGATTTCAGGGATTATAAACTGGATTCTTTCTCCTTCCTCTCTCTATACTCTCTTTCTTGTCACTGGAACTCGGATTAATAATTAGAAAACGAAAGGGGTGGGCTGTCCTTCTCAGGTGATAATTAACTTTGTATTTAAAATGTAACACTTCTCCAAATAATCTTGAGCAACTTCATTTAATTAATAGACACATGGCTATCGGTATGATTGGAGTTCCACGGTAGACTTTTCTGTTCTTTTGTCTCATTCTTCCCCCTCAATTTTTGAATATTTATAGGAAACTGTTGGATATTATTGACATATATTTTGAAACTGAAGATCATAATCTCTGTCTTCCATGCAAACTCTTGAAAAGGAAAATGACTTTCTTATAGAGTGTGATCCTGCTCTGTCTCTTGTACAGTTTGGCATGAAATTTCATCACATAGCTTTTCCTGTTCAGCTTGCGACCTGAATATAGATCATCAAATACATAGGTTTGTTCATGAACAAACATCCCTTTTTTACTTAAACTGTACTAAAGAAAAGGTCAGATAAAAGTCACAACAGGATTAAAGATGAAGATGTGTAGCATTGTATGCAGGTCTTACAGACTGCTGAGAGAGAAACAAGAGGCTTTCATGATATCCTGGCAACTACATCCAGTGGATCAAGTGCATTGTCAGTCAAATATTGGAAGGTCTATAGTTTGATTGTAAGTATATATCTATATATCTAAATATAGATAGATATAGAAAGAATATCAACAGACTGTAATGAGAAAATGTATGCTATTTAAAATTCAGAGTTTTATTCACTATATCCTTTTTCTCCTGTGTCTCTCTCCTCTCTTCTAACAGGAATATAATTACAATGCTAAAAGGTAGAAGAGAAGAGAAAATGTTCAGGTTTTCTTTTTTTTTCCCCACAATAATTTGCATTTTCAGTTTTCATTTGTTTAGGGTATTGTTTGAACAACTGCTTTCAATCAGCTTTATTTGACAATTTTATAAGATTAAACTATCAGTTTAAAAGCTTACCCTATATACCTATGATTTTTAAGAACATTGTACAATCTATAATGCCATTTGCTTGACTACCCTCAGACTTTTAACAAATTTTAGCCAAAACATATTTTAAGGTGTGTATTTTGGTATTTGAGTGTATGTATAAAATAATAAACTCCTATAACTTGTACAAATATTTTAAACATATAATGTGCAGAGTGCCATTTTCAGGCTTTCTGGGTAACTGCTTCTCATTATTGTAGTTGAGATTCTTTGTGCTTCATAATTCTTAACATCAATCAGCACATTAGAGGAAGAGAGGATTTTCCTGATACCTCCTTAAGACAATTCCATTTTCAGTGTTCTCATCGTCACTGAGGTTCTTCATAGTCACTGATTCTCTTTGGAAAATGTATGATGAAAAATTTAAAATATATATTGCTTAAAAATTATCATATAGGCTTGAATATGGAAAGTATGCCATTAGATTGGATGAACGTCCATATATTTGAACGTGGATGGGGTAAGATACCTTCCAGTCATGCATTGGATATTACCTATAGCTATATTTCTAGGGATTCCCTTGCTTCTTTCTGTGTGGAGTAATGAATATGTTGGGCTCCAAGACACCCAAAAAGAATTTAAAGCTATAATGATTTCTACGAATTTACAAAAAACCAAAAAAATCCCCACAACATCACAAACCAAACCAAAGAACAACAGGTAAACTATTATTTTTACTCTGCTTGCTACTTCCTATGGAAATGTTTCTATCATGGAGAATCTCAAGAGTCTTTTCCACCTTGTGACATTTTGAATAGAAGCATTCCACTGCATTAGGAAATCTGACCTCTTGAAGAAAATAATGGCTTAGAGAAGCATGTCCTGCTCTTCATTAGAAGAAATGACTTCCAATGATTAGAGTCTTATTTTCAGCTTATAACTTTGTTATCATTACTGCTCAAAATTGACAGATTGGCAGAAGATAAACAGAAATTGATTAGTTTTACAATGAATACTTATTTCAGCTTTAGCTGGAAGAAAACTGCTAGTGACTACATCCTTCTTTTCAAGATAAGGATGTGCATATCAAACACACAACACTCCTGTAGGTAGATTCATGAGACATACTTCTTCAACTAGCTATGACTGGATTCAAAACTGTGTTTTATTTTGGGTGATTGCATAGAAAAACTTAAATTTTAGAATAAACCAGATGCAGAATTCCCCAGAAGTGTAAAGAGGCTGAGTGCCTTCACACATTTCTGTGGCTTTTTTCCTTTCATTCGTTCCAGCAGACAAGTTATACTAGCATTTGCTGTGCCTGCTGTTTGGACGGCAGTGATAAGAGTTCCCTGCCTTGATCATAGATATTCATTTGTGCCAAAGCACTTGTTTCAGAAGGCTGTGCTGTGTTTCCCTCTCATTTCATGTACTTGGTAAAAATGTCGCATTTTGCTTAGGGCAAGGAGTGTTGCTATGGAAGGAGGAGTGGAAGCTGTTCCACGTTTGCTGATATCAATCGTTTACCGATCAACAGCACTGCAGATAAGTTGAGGAGTTGTTGTACCCACACCTAATTCAGTACTGCAAAGGGGGGACGATATGTTTTCATTTTTAATTCATTTCCTGAAGTAAGTGTTCCATTTCATTAGGTTTTATTTAAACAGTTCTGTATGCGGTTTTGCTGTTTTCAAAGTGAATAGATTATTTGCACACATATTGGTTGTAGATTATTGTTCTTATACCAGGTCTACTTAAGCTAATATTTTGACCACCTGTTGATCATCACAAACGATTCGTGAAAAGAAACAGAAATATCCATAATGCCAAATACAGAAAAAATCAATTCATGATCATTGATCTTAGTCCAAATTATTCTCAAAAATGTACTGCACACATAAATTTCTGAATCTTTCAATACGACTCAGACCTTACTTAATCATTCTGTTACTAACACATAAAGCAGAAGAGAATCCAGCTCAGTATAAAAAAGATACATTGGATTTACTACACTAAGAATGACAAAATGCTGACCATAAGCACATTTAAAGAGAAGTAAGCCTCTTGCTAATGAACTAGCATTTCTGAAACCCTGCTCCAAGTGTAAATCCAAGTTAGTGGATTTCAATCTTTCTCTTTCCCTCTCCTGATCAATACTGCCAGCTTTCTGTAAAAATAATCCATAGAAACTCTTGCAAAACAGTATCTGCTGCCCAGCTAAGATCTTGGCAATGTATATATATTAATGTAACTGCATATAAATATATAGTTATATTCATTCCCTGCTTGCAGAAGAAGCTTTGCCTCTTCTGACACTCACGGTCACATATTTTATTCCAGAATCCACCCTCTGTTAGTCTGTTTATGGAGACATGTCCATATGTGGCATCCAGTTGTCATCAAGGATTATTTTGGAAAGGTCTTTATTTAGTGTATTTTTCAAAAATGCATGCAAAATATGAATACTTACATTAATAAGCAAGCAGATTCTGAGATGTGAAAAGTTTGCCTGTGCAAAGAGGCATCCCACCCAAACAGGCAAAGTCATTAGAAATCTCAATATAATTCAGTTCTTCTTATGGGAAGAAATACATGAGACAAAGTAATGAAGAGGGAGTGGAAAAGAACCCACAACTGCATAAAGTTTTTGAGCTATTTTCTTTTGTGCATGGAATATCTTCAGGGGAAAAAAAAGAAAAATTAATTTTAAAAATTGATATTTCATTGATTATGATTATGTTCATCTTTTTCTTTTATGGCACAGCAGTAGATTAAACAATGATAAAGCAGTATTCTGTTGGCTTAGAAATCTAAGGAGGGAACTTAGAGGTGGCTGAGTATGAAATATTTTGTCTCTTTCTTTGAGAATAGTGGTTTTTTATAACACAGGCCATTTTCTTCCTGTTTTTATTCAGAACCAGAAATGAGATAAAAGTGAGTGAATTTTGCTTTAAAAAATAATTTCCAAAGACACATACAAAATGAGCAACAAAATGCAAGACAAGGAATAATACCATATCATACTGTTAAAACACTGAGATGGGTTCTGTTATATTTCTGTTCTCTTCCTTTTTTATAAATATTTAATAAATATGAGACAACTGAGTTCCATGTATGTTTTTATTTTTATCCTACTTTTACTTATTTAAGATCACATTATGTGTGTGCAACTTTTTAGGTGGAATAGAAGATGATGAAAAAAAGAAATTAAAGCAGATCTGAGTGAGGAAGGGAAATGGTTGAAAATGGTATCCCTGAGTCCAAAGAGCAGCTTTCCTAAAGTTGCTGGCAAGAATAAGACCAGCTCCCTGCATTTTGGCTCCATGTACTGCTGTTACCATCAGCTTTACCTGTTTTTTCCTTATGTGGATGGAAGGATTTTAAATGCATCCAGTCGGTGGAAGAATATGCATGCAGAGAGAAGCGTCTCATTCACAAATCAGAAACTGGTAGAATTCTGTGGAATTTTTTAGCACTATTTTACGCTGGGGAAACATGTATAATTAATTGTAACTGTTTTAGACAGACATATTTTCATTGCTTCCAGGGAATGAAAGACAGGATCTGCCCCACTGTGGTAATGGCAGTCACTGTTTTCCCTCTGACAATTATGTGACTGAATTATAGGCTTCAAGTGACAGATCAGAAATGTTCACAGACACAGTTTTGTTTCAGGTTCCTTCCCAATTTTGAGTAGCCACTGTGACTTGTGTCTTTAAGTCCAGGTCTTAAGAAACTATGCTGATTAAGTCTATCTGGTGAAAAGGTATGCTAAATCCTGGAGATGAGATCCTTCATTTCATTTCAAGTGAACAAATTTTCGTGGATGCTTCTAAACATCCTATTATTTCCTCTTCTTAGATGTTCGGAAAGCTTAACATACTCTCATTCAGAGAAGCAATTTTTACTGATAAATCCAAAACAAGTCAAATATTTGTTTTTGGAATAATTCCTGAAATTCCACAGGTTAGTTAACAGATTTATATCACTCAGAGTGCTTTGACATAAAGAACTGTGTAAGTACTTACTGTTGCTGTAGTAGCTGTTCAAACATCTGTATGCTGGCTTTGTGTGCCACTAGATGTAAGAAATTAGCTCAGTTTCTGTGAACATTCATTCTTACCTGCTTAGAAACTGCCAGTTATGATTGTACAGACAGCTGTCCACAAGGACTGTGCTTGAAATCATCAGGTTTTCATATACAGCCATGGATGCTCTTGGATTTTTTAGTCACTCTCCACTTGGCATAAATTTGAGTCGATGACTGGGGAGGTCAAAATGTGCGTGCAGAATTGTTAGTGCTCTGTGCCGTTCAGTTGCCGGGAACTGGATTTGGGGTGGTTTTGTGCTTGTTTGGAGAGGGAGGAAGAACAACAATCTGAACAGTCAGAGGTTTCATCTACTCTTGTTGTATGTATAGATGTCAAAGAGAGAAAAAGCTACTTTAATCATATCCTGTCAGTTTAAATGTAGGGCTTTTTATGCCCTATTTTTCTGGGAAAATACATATAGTACTGCACCTCACAATCACGTTAAGTACCACACAGGAAAACCTGCAAAAAACTGTTGCCATGATCTAGATTTTGAGCAAATAACCTAGCAAGACATTTTCATTTTCAAAAGTCAAACCTGCCGTTATATTTATGGCTTTGTTTAGATCCTTTTTTTTTCTTTTTGTACATCTCCATCTAGAATTTACGAAGAAAATAGACCCGCTGTGATGTGAACCCCAAAGGAAAGATACACTGTATCTGTAATGTACTGAAATGTCAGGAAATCATTTACTGAGCCACTGGTGCCTTTAGTGGCTGGTTATAATTTGCTTTGCTGTCTGATAATGTGTGTGTTTGTAGATCAATTATCTCAAGAACTCTTTGGAACCATAAGGTCATCTTTCGCATATTTGTCAGATACTTCTGTGCAGAGATGCCAAGTAGCACATTTTTCTTCCTCAACTTAATAGATCATCTCTCGAAGTAAGTGAACAAAGAGGTTATGTTGTGATGGCAGTACTCTCAATGCTGAAGCTTTGCCATAGTTTTAATACATTTATATATGTATATATAGCAAACAAATTATAGGAAGGAATTTTACCTAAAAAAAAGTAGCGTGTAGTTTCTTTCAGATTAGTAATGGGTTATTCACTTGTGAGTACCTTTATTCAAATACCAGTATTCTAATCTCACCTGCATCCAGGTGGACAGAAGCCTTTTGGGACTCCAGCATAAGTTCTCTCAGTGGTCCAAGACTGAACAGACCTTCTGGAAGGAGTCCAGTCTTTTATGTTGGGAGTAGGACTTGTGGCCGTCAGCATCACTTGCTTTTCTCTTGGGATGGCAGCATTTAGTGTGTTTTTACTATGAGTTAAGGAGATGGAAGGAAGAAGAGGAAATGAATTCACAGTGTATCAAACATGAAATTATTTATTTCAAAATCAAATAGTAACAATAATTTAATAGCGACTTTACTGCAAAACTTCAAGGCACTTTGCAAGCATTAGTTGTGAGAGACAAGGACAAAAGTGCAAAGGGATAGTTAAATCAAATGTGATTAACTCAGGTACAGAAAGATAAAGTGATATGGTAATATTTCATCTTGACAGCAGAATTTCTGGGAACAGTCCTAAAAATCTGCTCTAGTTTACACCAGTTTTACACAAATATATAAATTTACATAAATGAGCAGTGGCTTGCTTCTGATGTGTATAATTGTGTGACTGATACTCCAACAGGTTGATCCTTGATCCAGTGGTGGTCTGAAGGGTGACTTCAGGTATGCCACTACCATGATGACATGCTGATTGTCACCCTGAAAATGGTGCCATCATAAATCTGGTGGGCTCAATGCAAGAAGAGATGGGGAAGTTTAAGAGCAGGAGAAGGGATACAAGAATAACAAATGAGGATGGAAATGGCATGGGGATATCTCAGGCAATGCTTACATTGGCAGGTAGGGCTGGCCAAGATGGATAGGACCAGAAAGGAAAACAGGTGATCCTGAGACCTTGGGATCAGCACTCTTTGTGTTTTCAGGACTTTTTTTGTGGACTGGCTCGAGACTGTCTTCATGACCAGCCAATCTTCATTGGTGAGACACTTTTCACTGTAGCCCAGTCTGAGAGTAAGTTTATGTGGTGCAAGACCATGCTGCAATATAAGTGGGATAATCCTGCAGGGTCAGTTGAAAAACCAACATCTGATCTGAACTGGAATGCAAATGTAGACCTGCCCTAAAGCAGGAGAACTGGAAATTCTGACGAAAGAGATAGGCCTGAAGTTGTGTCTCTCCTTTACTTTCATGGCTTTGGCCACCCTGTCAGGAATCTGCATGCCATTTAAAATTCTCTCTTTAAGGTGAGCACAGATTCAATTTTTCTTTCAGCAGTAGAGAGAAATGAGTGGGTAACTTTTTTTAATATATTGGCTAATAGACTTTCCTAAGAAATGGAAGAACCTCTATTTTCATTTTCTTTTCCTTTTTTGTTTTTCTTTTTTTTTTTAATCTCCTGCCATTATGAATTTGTGGCTGTTTAAAAATGTGACTCACAGCTCTAAGGAAAGGGTTTCCAGCATTTGCCCAATTTTTCACATGAGCCTGAGACTTGTGTAGTCATGACTTGAGCTGAACTGTGACATTAGGCAACCAACAATGTGAGACTGATGGTGCCAGGGAAAGAGCAAGCAAACAAAACCCTAACTACTCTGATCATTAGGGCTCTCCCTTGTGAAGTGAAAGCCAAGTGTTTTGCCTTGCTGCAAGTAATACTTATATACTTTAACCAGGAAGTTGAGGACAATGAAAGGGGAAATATGGTAAAATCCATCTATAGTCAAAATACATATGTTTATACATAAACCTCTACTGTTCTGTTTTTGTGGGAACTTCGCTTGTGAAGTTCTGTCTCATTACCTACTTGAAATCAAAACTTGAAATCTTTATGGAGTGTATATGTAAATTAAACAGATAAGGAAAAACTGAATTTGGAAAAAAGATTATGTAATAGTCATTCCATGTAATCTGAAGACCATAGACTATATCTGAAGACCATGTAATATGAAGAACACATGAATAGAATTTCCTTGGTGCATAATTGCTGATTGGATTTTTTTTTTTTTTTAATTTCTGAGAGATTTTAGATTCAAGACTTCTAAATATCTTCAACGGGAGGGGAGAAGAGGAACCAGAAAACAAAAAATATTTCTGGTTATAGAAATCTAATTTTGTAGCTGCCAGTTTCAGTCCTTTCACAGTATATCTCATGTATATTTATGGAGGCCACTGAGGGAAAAACAATATCTTGTTTCGGATCTTTAAAGCCTGATGCAGCTAACAGCTAATTTGCTTTGAGGTCCCTTGGTGTGTTGAATTTAATTTATAAAAAGCAAACTAATATGAAATAGTAAAATAACTATTAAAGTGGAAGTAAAAATAAATTATTAGAACATACCAACAGAGGAAAATAAAGCAGATAATGTCTAAGTTTCTGTGATGTTCTTCATTTTAATTACATTAATCATAATTGCTATTAGACTGGTGATGAGACAATGTCTTCTACTTTATTGCAGCAGGTAACTTTAGAGAAGGGACGTATATGGAAATAAAGTCATGCAATCCAAACTGACATCATACAAAGTGACTTTATTTGTAGAACTAATTGTTCAAGGTACCTAGGAAAAGATTTTCAATGTGTAAGTTTCATAATTATGGAGGTAATTCCAAATTTATTTTTTTTTACTTGTTTGTTTCATCTGTTTTTTGTTTAAAACTTTGATTACTTGTGCATGACTTTTATGTAAGTTTTCCATGAATTTTTGAGTCTGAGAGTTCACACAGAGAAAGAATTGGTGCTGTCACTATCTGAGAAGTATTTTTTCTGGAATACTTGCATTTGTCTTAACATGGAGCAGAGACGATACTTAGAAGTTTTGATCAGGGTAATTAGCTGGATTTCTGGGAACAGAAATCCTAATCCCAGACTTGTCGTCTTTTTGGAGATGAGCTCAATCTCAAATTCCAAACATAGCATGAGATTTTGTTTTATGACAAATTAAGTTCATAATTCAAATGATCCATGCTTATCTCCTTTAATGTCAACCAAGCTGGACCTCAGAAAAAAAATTTCTATCTAGAAAAAAATTAAATTCTGCTTCAGAATGCAAAAAAGTGAAGGGAAGTGGTGGTTTTCTACTTGCAGATGAAAGAAATTTAAGTTTGGTTGTTAAGTCAAAATTGTGGTTTAAATTCTCTTTGGGATCCTATTTGCGGTGGTTGGAAACACTGGGAACCAAGGCATTTGAGAAGAATGGCCGCAATGAGCACATGAAAGCAAAAATCTTAAGAGTTCACCAGGATAACACTGCTGTATGTATGCAATTTTTTTGGTTGAATCCTTCCTTTTTTTTTTCAGTGCAGATGTTCTAGATTGCTAATGCACATACATACTAAGAAAGCTCAGCTTTTAACATATTTTTTTTTTTAATGAAGCATTTTTAATAAGGAAAACGTAGGTTTTGAGTTTTTTAGGACTTTTTAGGAGTATTTGCTCATTTTTCTTTCTTACTGTTGCTTTTAATTATTTTGAAACTACATCTTATGCCTCAATGTTTTCTGCTCATGAAAAATTACTAACATAATCCCTGTGTTGCTTGAAAAACCACTAAACATTCTGTAGTTAAGTACTGAAACAGAAATCAGATGCCTCAGATTAAAATGCCAAACCAGTATTGTAATGAGTCACAATTGAGTTATGCATTTCTTTCTTTCTATGTGTGTAATGGGCCATCATCGCTGCCTTTTTGTTCTGTCTTGTTCGTACAGCATCTACATCAAAGGGCAAATCAATATCTATATGCATTTTGTTTTTAAAATAAATAATAAGGCATGTAGTTAATTACATCTAGATGAAGTTTTAATGCCACTTACATTCTTTTATCAGAACTGATATCTTTTCTGGCTTTATCATTCCTGCTGGGGACTTTTTTGGTACAACAAAAAAATATTGCTTGTTGCTTTTTCTCATGCTGATCATGAGTTCAATAGGGATCAGCTCCTGCCAGTAAAGGCTGCATATTTATGCTATTGATTTGTGAGGGAAGGAAGCTGAGGGCTGTTTGCATTGTGCTATAAAATTAATAAATAATGATTCATTAGGACAGCATCCTGCAGCTCACGGGTGAGCAGTAATTTGGTGTGAGGGTCGTATTTCTATTTTCTATTCTGAATGTGGTTGGGATACCACAACAGGGGAGCAGTGCTGTTGCAGTACGTGTGAACACTGTCCTAGTCTACGTCCTCTGGGATTAGCTCTCTTTCAAGGTGGGGAGGTGGAGCAACAGGAAGCAGGCAGCGTGTCTTCTTTGCCTTCCCTCTGGGGATACTTCTCCCTCCAGCAAAATTATGAGAAAATCTGTACATAGATGTGCTGGGAATCCTCAGGTGTCAGGAGAGGGCTGAGTTGCCATAATCTTGTTGGCTAAGATAACGAAATCATCTTGTGTCAAGCTCATCAATCTCATTTACTTATGGGTTTCTACCACAGGTAAAATGCACTGGAGACCATTAACCTGATTTTGCTATGAAGTTAGGAAAAAAAGGACACAGCAGTTTCCAGCAAAACCAGTGGTCCCCATTCCAAATTATCTGATGGTGCTATAATTGCCATTGTTATTCTGAAATATTTCATTCTTTGGGGACTGTTTGGCTCTTTTAACTGTTTGGCAATGATTGTGCCCATCTTTAATACAGCCCTGATTCAGTCCTTCCTTAGGAAGAATTTAATTGGCATAGAGTATGAAAATCTGAGCTTCAAGACCACAGCTGGGAAGTATTCAGGAGGCATTATAAAATACATTGAAGCTGAAGGAACATTTACAGTATGTTTCAAATTTTGCTGTACTGGAAAGATATATTTAAATTCATTTTTGAACCATCAGAGGATTTGTCAACATTGACACCCAATATGGTCTTGCAGGGTGCTTTGTGGTAACTTCACTTATTTCAGCAATTACTACCTCCTTTAAAATCAGAAACAGTAAATATATTGGAGATTGTGAGTCGTGGCAAAGTTGCATAAAATAAATGTGAAAGCACTGATATGCTGAAAGTGGTTTGCATTAGCAAAGATATTCCTATGACTGACAGATCTTTAAGATCACAATGTGTAAACTGCTCTGACAGGGCAGCAAGGAGACCTGTTTGTAGAGGACAGTATCAACTACAGACGGAATGGCTTTAGAGATTCCAGAGCTTTTAATTCAATAAGAACCGTTTAGGTAAACAGCATCTCATGTCAGCCTTTACATGAGATGTGCCTGAGGGCACTGTCCTTGTGGTGGACCAGAATCAAAGTTTAAAAATGAATGAATAGAAGGAAAATGTAGCAATATACAGTAGGTATGCATACATCAAAACTAATAACAACACTGTCACTTGTTAAGATTGACAGGTTCCTTGTTTAAAGAACCAGGTGACACCTCTGATATGTGACCGGTTTTGGTGGCTTTTCATTTATTTTTCAGTAATATTTTCTGTAGTCCCCTTCTAGACTATTAACTGTATAACTTACGCACTTCTGAATTTCAGTGGAATTCATCCTTGCTAATTATTCCTTGCTGGTGGCTTTGGAAGATAGACAGGAGAGTGAATAACAGTATTCCTAGTACAGTATGTCACTACAGAATAAACAGAGCAGAAGGAGGGAGACAGATTGTGGTGCAACAATGGCCAAATATTTACATTTTCTGCAGCAAAGCGTAGCATGGAGGAATCATCTTCTCAGCATGAGAGCTGAAGTTAGAAACTGGATCTTTTCAGTATAATTCAGAGACTCCCACTGACATAAAATAGTAAAGGTGACCACCTTCACTTTTTCTGTTTTATTTGTAAAAGATTTGGGGTTTGGTTTGTCTATTCTGTGAGGCCTGCAGATTGTCAAGAATCTGATTCCTATGACAAGCTGACAGTCTGGAGAGTAGATAGGAACTTCACTGAAGCTGTGCATGCTTTTCTGAATGAGAAAAAAGAGTGCTTTGAGTTTTGCAGGGTAGTAGAGTTAGCTATGCTGATGAGGCATTGATGGAAAAGAAAGGTTGGGAAAATTGCTAATGGAATTTCAGGTACTGGTACAGGTAAACTAAATTTGATATGAAAAGGACTGCAAACAAAGATATAAATCATAGAGGAAGGAAGGAACTAAATTAACTCTATATGAATGTATTTCATGCCTCATCTCTTTTGAACGTTTGTCTTCTAACTGTGCAATATCCTATACTAAAATTTTACTCTTGCTCTTTCACAGAATTTTTTGCCAATTCATGCCTCTACCCAGATGTGGTCTTTTTTTGTCCACTGAGGTTTCAACTGGGGCTTTTGTAAACAGTTCTGTGAACTATCTGAAGTCACTCAGAGGATGATATGTGTAGAATCATTCAGTGTGGAAAAAAAGATTATTCTAATTTCTACTTTCATTTCATAATGTCCTGTGAGACTAGTCCTGTAACTGCAAGTTACACTAGAAATCTGAGGCAACCCTCAAGGCTTGTAAGAGACACCAGCTTTCCTCAGTGTGGGCAGAGGAAGTAAAAGTGCTGTCAGTATGTGATGGGCTCCTGGAGAAATCTCATGAGTCAGGGAGAAATGTAGCCCAGATCTGGTGAAATATGTGGCTTTCTTGGCTTATATTCACAGTCTGGTAGAAAACATCTTGACATCATCCTGTTATTTCTTTGAGAATAAAAACATTTCTGCCTTTGCTGTGAGTGTGTTCATCTTCAGAGATCTCTGCCAGAAAAAGAGCTCATCTCCCCATTTGCTCAGCCTGAAACATTCACCTTTACCCATGTAAGGGACTTGGAAATCCGGTAGCTATGATAAGGGACAGAGTGTACTAATGCAGAAACATTCAGCTACTCTCAGCAGGAAATGTCTTGTCAATACTGGCAATAAGTAATGTGCTAAAGATTTACTGTCAGGTGGCTGTCTTGACCACAGCAGGGTGGAAACTTGCAGCAGGTGAATGGCTGTACATACTTAGGTGACCCGTGTTTACTTTGATGAATGTGTGTAGTATCCTTGGTCTGGATTATTACCCTGAATTGAGGGGAGTGTGTAGTAACTGATAAATGCAGAAAAAATGTTTTCCACCATTAAAAGAGAAAATAACAGTCAAGTAATTGGACATAGGAGGCATCAGCACTGTTATTTTCATTTTTTCTCAGTTTTCTAGCAGAGTGCTCTGCATTGAACTGAAAAGATTCCGGTTATGCTGTTTACAGTAGAAAAAAATTGAACAGAATAGTTGCCCCATGGTTATTGTGATCTTGTGTTTATTTTTATTAATTAAAATGTGTATCATTCATTTTGGGGTTGTGCAGTTATTAATTTATTTTTCTACAGAGAGAAATTACATCAGCTTTCTTACGTAATGCTTTTGAAGAGCTTTTAAAAGTACTGGGAGAAAATATGCTTGTCTTTCACAGCTTGTCTGGTATTAGAAATGTGCCTATTTTAAAGTGCGCTAACATAGGCTGCAAGTTAGTAATCACAGAATCATAGAATATTTTGGGTTAGAGGTGACCTTTAAAGGCCATGTAGTCCAACACCCCTGCGATGAGCAGGGGCATTTTAAAATAGATCAGGTTGCTCAGAGCTCCATCCAAGCTGACCTTGAATGTTTCCAGGGGAAAAGCACCTTCAAATAGATCAGGTTGCTCAAAGCCCCATTCAATCAAATCTTGAATGTTTCCAGAGATAGGGCGCCTACCACCTCTCTGAGCAACCTGTTCCAGTGTCTCATCACTCCATAGTGAAAAATCTCTTCCAGGTGTCTAACATAAATCTACCCTCTTTCAGTTTGAAGCCATTCCCCCTTGTCCAGTCACTACATACCCTGGTAAAAAGTCTGCGTAGCTCTTTTGTAGGGTCCCTTTATAGGCTCCTCTGTAGGCTCCTTCCTGTACTAGAAGGTTGCTATGTTTTCCCAGCAGCTTCTCTTCTCCAGGCTGAGCAGCACCGACTCTCCCAGTCTGTTTTAATAGCAGAGGTGCTCCAGCCCTCTGATCATCTTTGTGGACTCCTCTGGATTCTAACACGTCCCTGTCCTTCTTATATTCAGCATTCCAGGTGGAGTCTCATAAGAGTGGAGTAAAAGGGCGGTGTCTAAACGCTAACTTCTTTCACAGGAAGAACTTTTATGTGTGTCTTATTTTTTTCAATTATAGAGAAACTGCAGAAACATGGAAGACTATTACTGCTGCACCCCTAAGTAAAAGCATTTGTTTATAAATCAACACTGACTACTACTAATCACCTTCTTGTATTTCCTGTGTTTGTAAATGCTTTCTAGAAGGATTAGTTGATCCACCACCTTCCCAGGGATTGAGGCATGGCTGACTTGCCTGTAGCTGCCTGCATCTTTCTTCTTACACTTAACAGACTCATGCAAGCCAGGCCAATGGAATAGAAGTGTTGGGGCTTTGAATTTTATCCATAAAGGATAATTCTTAGAATTTGACGGTGTAGATGTAAACTTTTCCATTAATTTGAAATATGCCTTTATGCTAGTTACTGTTTTGTCATTTAGAGCATTGGGGGGCTAATTCTTCACTTTGCTCAAAAAGGTACCTAAAGAAAAGCTAATAACTTTCTATCTTCATTTGATTCTGCTAGGCACTACACTATTTTTAGGCAACAGAACAGCCATTTTACAAGGCATCTTCTGGGCAGTTACCTTATTGTCCTGAGTTTCAAAGTGCCTCCCAGCTGCCCTGAGCACCAGCAAGTTTTTCTGAAAGCCCGAAAGCAATGTGGTACACCAAGGGACAGTTTTAATAATTCCTTCTTATTGATATAGAGTTATGTGAGTTCCTATGTTCTCTAAGATAGCTATGCCCCCTCTGCATTTCTGACCTACATCTGTCACTATTTTAATAATAAATTCCATGTCAGTGGTTGCTCCTAAGCAATAGATGCATGTAAAGAAAATCCTGTATCCCAAATTACCTGATTTTCACATTTTAATCATATGTGCATTTTGCTAACCATTTTTCCAAACCTAGGTTTCTTTCAAACTGGAAGGGTTCAAACAAGGTTTGGATGAAGGTCTTTTGGACTAAGTGTAAAATCCAAGCAAAAATCAGTGGGATATTTTTCTGGTTTTACAAACTAATGGCTAATATTGCTCACGTTATAAACAGGAAAACATCAATAATCTTGATGTTTCAGGGTCAAAATCAGGTTATACTTCAGAGTATGTGTGTTTCAGTTCCTTCTCTGTCTGAGGTACTTTAAAACAGAATGAATCGCAGGTCTTGACCTGTCCTTGAATAACTGGATTGTCATAAGGGTTATAAAAGAGATCTATTATCCATCTGCTTACACAGATGGAGGACCATGGCTTCAGATCTGTGAAAACAATCTTCAAGATTGTTTTATCTCAGAACATTTAAATATGCTTTTAAAAATGTCTTTCTGATATTGTAAATGAATGAACAAGTGAGAGAAACTTGCTTTTCAGTAAATAGCAAGGATACAATAGGTGTTTTCTGACAGCATGATGCAAAGCACAGACCACTTTTCTTGACCATTATGCACTTCAATCATTAATTCATGCTGTTGTCTGGGCAGCATGCCACATGCCAGATGCATTCTAGATGTGGTACATGCAGGAAATTTTCTGGAAATAGAGTGGCATGTCACTCTTCTTCACCAAAGTGTGACAAGATCTAGAGTTTGATTTTGAAGGGTTTTTCTTCTGAAATAGAAAGTGATTCCCTTGTCCCCTTTTTCATATGAACTTTTTGGAAAAAAAAAATTATTTCATAGGCATTATAAATTCAACTATGACTGGAATACAAAGAGTTAATAGCACTGGATCAAACTTGAGCTATGTGGAAAACTCTTGCAGTGCCAGATAGATGTTTGTTTTCTTTTTTAATTGAGATCATTAAACTAGTTGAAATGTTGTCTGCATACAGCTGTGAGGCAAGAGAAATCCTCTTTCCTTCAGTCTTCCCGCAAAGACACAAATACTCAACAGCAGCAGTAAATAATTCAATTAGATACAGTGCAACACAGTGTAGTTGCATAAAAAAAATTATGAGAACTGATTCGAAGTGGAAGAAAAAGAGTTAATCTAGAGCAGACAAGAGGGGAGACATCCTTCTTTATATTTTCACTTCCTGGTTGTAAGATAATACATGCCTGTATTCCAAAAGGAGCAGGAGACAAGCAGGGATATTTTGTTCCTTTCTGAGTAGGAGATACAGGAAAAAAAAATGAAAGTATTAGCTTAATCTTAAAATTCGTTTGCAAAAGACTTGGAAAACCAGGAAATGAAACTTCAATTTATTGTTTTCTTTCTGAATATTGCTATAGTTGCAATAGCAGCCAGAGCCGAGGAGAGCATAATCTCTGAGAAACCAGATAATGCTCTTAGTTAAATAGCCACTCAGAAGGTGTGGAGAAATAAATGTGAAGCAGTTTTTTGCCTTTCTATTGTATGGCCACACACACTAATTCTTAGTTTCTGGATTTTCGTGTTTCTACCATTTCATTAAGTACTCAACACGACTTTTTTTTCTTATTTATTTGTCTTCTAGACAATTTTAGACTAACGATGTTCAAGGCAGAAAGAAGTGGAGCCCCTTTGAAGGCAGAGGAGGTCTCAGAGCCACTGTGCTCAGGTGTCTTTCACCATTGTTCCTGCTGTAACAGGAATTGCCAGCAGGAACACCTGAAGAGACATAGCCCTCACTTAACTAGGGTGTTAAAAGCAGAGGGAAAGCTTAAAAAGGGAATGAATGTGTTCTTGATCTGAGGGTGCTGTGCTATGCTACAGCCAGAAGACTGGAGAGTAAGAGGAACTCAAGTTTTTGGAGTTTGAGGCCAGGATGGCTTCAGGTTTCTGATTATTTCGTGGTCTGGGTATGTGTATTGCTATGCATGCTGCTCTGATTCCTAATAAGGAACTCAGGATCCTCACTCTGGAAGAGAGAGAAAAGTAAAACTCTGATATTTGCATTTTTGAAGGAATTCTTTAAACTTTAAGAGTGGAACTTTTGTTGCGTCCCACTCTGGTAGTGGGAATTTGGACCCAAGTCATGTAAGTCTTTAAATCTTTCAGACTTGACTCTCATGGTTATACAAGTATTTAAGAACAAAAAATCCTTCTGTTACATGTTCTTTCTGCCTCTCCAATGCTAGGAGAGACTACCTGGGTGAGGGGCTGAAGTTGTCAGGATGTGGGACAGGAAGCTTGCTCTGCTCTTTCCTCTGTAGGTGAGAGGCAGAGATGTGTTGCCCAGATTGTTGGGTCTGCAGCTTGGCAGGCAGGAGCCAAATGCAGCTGTAAAAGATTTATTAGAAGGAGGGTAGGAGAAATAAAGGGAATAAGTGGTACAAAGAAGTATTTTGGTTACTGAGCAAGGGTTTGTGGTGGGTGGTTCCAAACTCGTGATGTAACTAACGTCTACACACTGATGCTTCACTTTAGTGAGTAGCTCCCATCAAAGGGATGAATTGCAAAAAACTATAAATAAATATGGCCCACTGCATGTGTTGATTTAACAGTCTGTAGTTTTGCTAAGGAAGAGGTGAAAATATGTTTTCGTAGCAGGTGTGAAAGGCCATGGTGCCTTTATCTTTAGCGAGGGACCTGTGCCCTATGAAAGCATGTGACAAATTTGTATCTCCAGAGTTTCTGTTTTGCTGAGGAAAACAGATCCTTTCTAGCCCTGCAGTTGCAGAGATAACAGCCCAAATGTGAAACTGAGGTAGACTCATTAACTCCTTGACTTTGTTAGTGTCCTGATACTTTATATTTAGGAGTGTGAGGTTTTTTCCACTCTGTATGAGCTGTGATAAATTGTGAATTTGAAGGCTTCTTGGTAGGATTGAATGTTCAGTGACTCTTGGCTGAAGGAGGGGAAAGGAAAGGGAGCAAGAAGTAGAAGAGGGAGTGTTTTGAATTAGGGTGGGAAAGAAAAACATTGCAATAAGATTCTTCTGCCTTGACTTCACACCTTTGATATAGCTAGAAGTTGATGAAGAGAATGGTTTAGATGTTTGCTTAATTTGGGAAGAAATACACCACACATTTTTTTATATTTTTTGGACAGGAGTGTCATTTAAAATTTCTTAAATTGGTGATCCTTAATGAGAGGTGTGTTGCTCATGTCTCAAATAGCAAGAAATCTTGTGTGTTAAAACTAGAGACACAAGACTTGGTGTATTTATCAGCCTTGTAATATTCAAGCACACAGCTTCTACCTTCTTGTTCCTTTGTGCACAGTTTGAAAAATGTAGCTCTAAGCTGTGAGGGAAAAGAAAAAATAAGTGGGGGGAGAGTAGGATGAGGACAGAAGATTTTCCGTCTTGGACTTGAGAAGCCAACTAAGGTCTAAGTTGTTCTAGTCAAGTTCTCTTGGTTGCTTTCCTTTTGAAATGCAGAAGATGGTAAAGAAGGAAATATCAGCAATATCACATAAAATACCATCAGGCTATAATTCATTTCAGTAAAGAAAATATTTTTTGTATTTCTTCAAATCTCTTCTGATACATAATTCTGTAAGTCAAAAAAGCATGAGGTTACTTCATGGGAGAATTGCAATGGAAGAAAAATTTTTTGGTTACTCAAATATATTTTATTCTAACAGTAGTAAAAAAGGAAACAAACCTAGTTATAACCAATGTGTAGTACAAACCCTTCCACCAGCTCTTGTATCTGGGAGAATGTGTCTGAAGAGAAAAGATGTAGGCCAAGAATTGATGCAGTTGGTGGTGATCTGTATGAGATTCAAGATCTGCCTCATTGACTTTCCTGAGTCTGCGCTCAGTCAGTTATTGTGCCTAAACTGATAAAAAAATATATGATGAGAAGATTATGAATCTGGAGAAGAATAAACTATGCTGGAAGTAGGAGAAACAAACCAGTGTTTCATTAGAATAATGTGAAATATTTCTCTTGGTATTAGTATTTTCTTTAATCCAGGTAATGCTTTTCTATTAATCCATCTTTCTAATACCCATCCTAGTGTGGGTGTGATTCAGTGTCTCTTAAGTTTGCTTGAAAGGCTCTTCATTTTATTTTGTTTTATTTTGTTTTATTTTGTTTTATTTTGTTTCGCCTTCAAATAACAAAACACCTAAAAGAGAAATACACCATAACTTCAGCCTTAGAGCAGAGTTCTCTATTGTACTGACAGGGGAATTTGAGTCATGGCCTGGGATAATTATCAGATTGGAGAGATTTCCAGTCAAATAGAGGGACAGAACAGGAGTTGCAACTATGTAGTTTTGCCTGAAATGAGTGGATCGGGGAACTAAAGAGCTTTTTGTGTTGTATTGTCATTAGGAAACCTTCTTCCTGTTTTGGAAGCTCAGTTGGGAGTGAAGTTGATTGGTGATGATTATGAAAGTTGTGACTGTGCTTTGTGCTTGAATTGGAGATGGCTTCAGGAGGAGATAAGAGCTAAATCAAATCACTGGTTGAGCATAAGTGTAATCTTGAGACTTGGAGAGCCTTCCTAGCAATTCAAGGTGAAAAATTTAGTATCAGTTTGCTAATCGGAGTGGTGGGTGAATTAGAATCAGGCAAATTATATAATAAAGGTCTTGATTTGGGGGTTTGGTTTTGTTGGTGTTTGTTATTTGTTTGGGGGGTTTGGGCGCGTGTTTGTAATAACATGATTTTTTTTTTTCATGTTGCTATATAGAATTTATATTGCCTATAAATGGAAAGCAAAGATACCACTTAAAATACCATATAAATAGGAATTACTTTTATTTAGAACTTAGCCATAATGGGGCTTCTGGAACAAAAATTCAAATCACTGTAATGGAAATCTGTCCTTTTTGAATTGGATACAGCTTCACAGCTGGAGAAGGACATCAGAAAAGGGAAAACACTCTGTGCAGTACTTTCCTCAGAGTGAAACAGATGGAAAATTTATTTGACAAAATATGTGAACTTGCAAGACAGTGAATGACTCTTGACAGCATCAACATGCAGATCCATAGAAGAAAAAGTGTAAGCTACTGTATTTTGAAATAAGAAATTTAGTCTTTTGGCTTTGTTAGTGTTTACTTGAGAGACTACTTTGATTGAGAGAGATTCTTTCCAGCATTTTCCTTGCTAAGTTAATGTTAAGGAATTTTCAAAACATTAGATTTTTTTTAAGTAAGGACCATTTTTCATGAGCAAAAGGAGAATTCATTCATCAGTTGCAATAGTCATTATGAGCTTTAAACATAAATTTACTTATCTGAAGAAACATATCTCCTTACTTGACTCAGAGGAATAGTAAAAGTAAAATCAGGAGGGGTTTTGAGGGGTTCTTTTGGGGTTTTTTAAATTGTTTTTTGTTGTGGTTGGTTTTTTTTGGTTTTTTTTTAACAGAATCTGCTGAATTAAACACGGCTTGAGTTACTTTAGGATTTGTCACATTTTCTTTTTTCTGACTGTAAGAAAAAGGAGATTTCTGCAGTTTTGTGAGCATTTTTAAATGACTGTTCTTCTCCCTCCTGTGCAGTCAGAATGAGATAAGTGCATGTTAAATTGACTTTCCTAATAACATGTAATCTTGAAAAAGTGCTATATGGAGGTGAAGGAAACAATCGAACAAAAAAAAACCCAACAAAAACCCACCAGTTGACCAGTTGTCATTGTTCAACTTAACAAACACAAACTCTTTGAGGATGTTAATGTGCAGGGCAGGGGGATATGACTTTTTTTATTTTTTTTTAAAGCAACAATCAATACTGCTACTTTAATACCTAAAATTGAATTTTTAGTATGAGGATGAACATTTAGGTAAATGAAATGGGATAACCAGGGAGGTTGTGGAGTCACCAACCCTGGAGATGTCCAAGAAATGACTGGACATGGCACTTAGTGCTCTGCTCTAATTGACTCTAGTCAGAGGTTGGGCTCCATGATCTTGGAGTTCTTTTCCAAGCTTAATAATTCTTTGATTCTCTAAAATTCCTCTTCAAGCATCTCATTTTCTTAAACAGAGGTCAAAAAACTGATCTTCATTAAATTTAGACCAGCAGTAATATAGGCAATATTTTTTTAATCCTTATTCCTGTATGGTGAATGAATGACATTATAGGACAAGACATGAAAAGATTTAAACGGTAAATTACATAATTACATAATTTTTGTGTTGCCTTTTTTTTTTTTTTAATAAACCAGCATCCCTTTTGCTATTTTATAATTATCTCTAGAAGGTCTTCTAGTTGAGATGCTTTGAGGGAGTCATTCTAGCTGGCGTGGTGTTTGGTGGCTTCACCCATTTATGAAGAAAAACAGCCTTCGAGGAAATGCAGCACTAAGCTGGATCCTGGTTTCTTGTAGGACTGGTAGCAGGGTAAGGTAACTGGCAGAGGCTTTCTCGTTTGATAAAGGCTCTTAAGAGTGGTACTAATAGCAATATACTTCACTCTTATGAACACTGCTCTCTGGGACCTTAACATGGGTTTGCAAAAAGCAGTTTTTCTGTCTTGTGTCAAATATAGTACCTCCAGAACAGAATTTGTGTAACTCCTGGACTGACAGAAAGTGAAAACAGCAATTCAGTAACTCTTCCTTGCAAATATTCCAAACTGCCATCAGGTCTGAAAAGCTTTTAAGGAAAGCAAGTTTTAATGTTTTGCTCTAAAACTATTCTGTCAAACAGACTTTGAACAACCAATCATAAAAGCTTTTTCCTACTTGCCCTCACTTCCTCACTCTTCCTGTGTTTTTTTTCTTGTTTGTTTGTTTGTTTTTTGGTTGGATTTGTTTGGGGTTTTCTTCCTAACAGTTCACTGGAGTGAAATGGATTAAATTTGGGTCAACTGCTCTGCTTGAGTTATTCCAGTGACTTTTCCTCTTTTTCCACATTGGGCCTTCATATAACTTCCCTTGGCTTTTTTGGGTTGGTTGGTTGGTTTGGTTTTTTTTTTTAGTTTGTGTTTCCCTTGCTATTTTTAGGAGAAATCTGTTTCCCATCTCCTTTCCCTCTTCCCCACAGTCCCTCTTCAATAGAGGAAAAAACCAAAATTGTTCCTACTTGCTGCCTACTCTAGGTTTTAAATTGATTTGTATAAGCACCCTCTGCTATTGAGGTATATTCTGCAGCTGATTTTTTTTTTTTTTATTTTGCATAATTTTACACTTTTGGGTGTTGTTTTTATTCATTTAGTTTAGTATATCTAAAGAAATTTTGCTCAGTGTAGTTAACATATAATCTAATTGTACATACACCTGAACACACAAATATAACCCCTTTTTCCCTTTCCTGCTAGATGCAGTTCAAGGCACTTTAAAAATAACTTTCATAATAACAAATAAATGCTTAGAAACAATTGTTGCTTTTATTTTACTTCCATACCCTAAAGTAGGTTTAGGAATAGTTTTGTTTAAGCATAAATCTCTTGGATATTTCACATCTTTTCACATAATGGTGCTTATTCAGAAAATGATTGCATAGTAACTTCATTTGTGAGTTATATTAATATATAATTAATATAAATGTATATCCTTATTAAACTGCAATAGATTAATTGTATTTAAAGAAAACTAAAGAGACTATATCTGAATGCATCCTGTTGAGTCTAAAAAAAAAAAAGGCTGGATAAAATGTCACTTCCCTATTAAGCTTATCTTCTTTTCATTTTTGTTAAAGGGCAAAATAAGGGCAAATGCCCATTTGCTTTTTTCTCTCAGATCAGCTTCTGCTGCTTTGTATTCATCATAGAGCTCAAGCATGAATAAAGGCACGGGCAAGGGACCCGGCATCTCTCTTCTGGTTCATCCATTAAGTCCCAGCTCCAGGTCTGAGCCCTTTCCAAGGTTTCTTGAGTTTGGTGGATAAATCTTTGACCGGTGGTAATGGCTATGGCTCCCCAGCTGGTGCCCAGTCATTTACTGGATTACAGGTTCAGCAGTCTCAACTCATATTAGCTTGTTCGGAAGTCTCTCAGATATTTCCCTTCACAGACTGGGTAGTTCAAGTTCAGAAGCTAGGTTGGGAGAAGCAGTGAAATATTTGTCTGCTCCAGCTTTTTTGACAGTTGAGAGTAAAAATGCCAAGAAAAGGCATTCTTATAAGACTTATAGCATTTTCTAGTTTTCTTTCACTAAGAAAAATTTAAACGTTGTCTTCCCCAGAATGCAACACACATTTTCAGTCCTGGAAAAAATAGTGAAATGGAGTAAGAAAAAAGGAGGCGGAGAGAGAGAGGGAGAGGAGGTTGGGTGCTTACCCCACTTTTTAGAGGGGGAAAGTATGTTTGCAGATTTTTTCTGATAGTTTTTTGTGTAGCTTTTCCAGTCTCCAAGGAAAAGGAGAAATGACCAATTTCCACTTTTACCATGTTACATTAATTTTACCACGTTACTATTTTCAAGTAGAGACAAGAACGGCTCAATAGGGTCTTTAAAATATTTTTCTTGCCATGTATGTGTCAACTGCAGTAAACCAAAATCTTAAATTGGAGTCTAAGTCTTCTTTTCTGGTCTGCAAGTACAGGTCTTTTCATACACTTAAGACAATTCTGTCCATGAATTGATTAGAGCATTGTGGTATGAGATGTATTTGCTCCTCTTGTTCTTCTATTCCTGGCAAGCATTAAATTACAATAATATTAAATTTCAATTTATGGTATCATTATGAAAGCATGATGTGTCATTTGTGCACAATAGACTTCACCATCTGAAAAAACTTGTCCAGAATGCTAGTCTCCCTAAGTTCACCACCTGAAAGGTTGGTCTGTTTCTTGTAATAATTATGTTTTCACCAAACTTAATATTTATTTATTAAATGTGAATGTCTTCATTGTGCTTCTGAGTTTCTTTAGACCTTAGAACATTTGCTTCCAGTGATTTCCTTATCTGAAAATGGTGCTTCTCGTTTATCTGGTGATAGATCAATATTTTTTCTTTCTGTTGTGGATCTGTTTTGTATTTGCCTGATTGTAAACCTTTCCAAACAAAAACATTGTGACTTTAATAAGAACTCATAAGAAACCATACCGAGAGCTTTTTCAAATCTTCACAATCTCTTATGTCCATTGCACTGCTGTTTTCCTCCCCACTCTTTAATTAAATCAAAGGAAATTATCACCTTTTGGCAGATTGTTTTTTCTCATAAATATTAATGTGTCTATTCTGACTTAACTGTTTCTCCTTTTTGTTTTCTTGTTTGTGCTGATTGTCTTTAACCTTCAGCTCTAGACACAGTTGGCTTTGTGATATTAATTAATAGACGTCTGCTGCTAACATAAAACATATGCATGAGTTTAGAAGTATTCTAAACAATTAAAGTCTAAATGCACAGCTATCAATTTGACTTTACAAAAGGACTAGCATAAGAAAGCCTGCCTTTAAGAAAGGATATCAGGAGATCATTCCTGACAGAGGAGGAATGAATTACAAGGATAATCTTGATAGTCAAGGCCAGGAATGTAAATGTGCATTGTATTTGCCACTATTTTTAAAATGACAGCAAGGTCATTTCTGATTTACTTGGAGTACTTTACTAACAGTTTGTGTGTGTATGTATCTGCAATATGCATGAGATCTCGCTTACCTGATTGCAGAAAACAGGTTGGAATATGAGGGCTAGGAATTCATAGAATTTTTCTTACGGAGTCAAGTGGCTGCTCTGAAAGATGATAGCCATAAGAAACTGCAATTGTGACCTTTTATTATTCTGCAGTTTTTCATTGTATGTAGTAGCAGTATATAATCTTTTCCTCTCATGGGTCTAGATTAATCAGATCTGACATTGCAGAATTATACTGTGTCTTCCACACTCAATTTTTCAACATTTTTGTGGCTTTTATACAGTTTTCTATAGTTTCACACTAATTGTGTTCATTAGTTCTTGATATAGTCTTGTGACTTTGCAAAGATTTGATATGTCTTGTTTGTTCAAAGGAATTGCTGGCTCTGACCAATGTGTTATTTTGAGTCAACTAGTATGCTAATTCTCAGCCAAAATATTGTAAGCCCTCATATTTGGTTCCTCCAGATGTGTAAATGCTATTTCCCATCGAGTCTGTGAAACAAATGTCTGTACTAGAAGAACCAGGATGTTGCTGAGGTCTGTACCTAATTTTCTCCCAGCCTGGCAATGTAACTGGAGTGTGCTCTGAGAGCTTGGTGCCCCAATATGAGGATCTTGTCTTTGTTTTGACATGACCATCTTCATCACTGACTCTTGTGTCTACCTCTGGTATTTGAATTAAATGCTCACAGTAGTTGCAGCTATGAGAAGATGTTGGTGGACCATTTTAGGTTCTAGCCTCTTGAATGACAGCTACCAGTTCATTTGAGACTTCAGAAAGGGTTGGATTCATGGAGAATTCAAGTCTTCCTGCAGAGATGGCTGGTTTTTTCTATAATATATCTAAGATGGTTTTTCAAGGTTGTCATAGTGGAGTTAATTAAACTTTAGCATAGTAATAAAACATTTTCAATGTGGTTCATATTCATAGTATATTTTTACTTTGTCTAGTATCTCCATGACTAATATCACCTTACTATAAATCATTGCAGATAATGTTTTTGTCTTCCTTGTGTTCTGCTGTGTGGGCCGAAGTCAGCATCTCATCCTTACTGTGCTTTCATTTGTAGGTTTTATTGGCCAAATATGAGTTAGTTGAGTGGTAAAAGTTATCTTGGCATAATCTTTGTAGCTTGATTGCTGTTCTCCCCAGGCTGGTGAAACCAGCGCTAAAAGCCACTGAGCCTTGGACAGTCGCTGAGGAGACATTGAGGTTGTTGCATCTGACTCTGTACCTGTCTTTTATCAGTCTTTACTTTGTAGACACACTATTGGTCCTTCAAAAAAACACGGTTGTATAGTATTTCATACTGATATGAGCATCTTAAAAGCAGCACAGCAGATATCTCATTCATAGACATGAAACTTTAATCATTCAACCAGTTACTTTTGCTTATTCTCATGGTAAAAGTCTTTACTATAATCATTTACAAATGTACAGCACTGGCATAAGTAGTGCAAGAATTTGTAATGCAAGTTAGGAAGAAGGCTTTTCTGTGAGTTCAATGTGATCTGTATTGGGTACAGAAACTTCTGCAAAAGGAAAAATATGATTAAAGAGAAGCCTTTTTTTTGTGGTTTGAAAAAAACCCCAACTTTCAGCAATTGAATCTATTTGGTTTTAATAAGTTTTGCAGACACTATTGGCACTATTTCACTACTTATCAACTAATAAAACTCATATAAATTGTCATGTTATCACCCATTAATTGTTTTTATGATCCGTAGATAGCACTTCAGTTTATCAAGGCTATGAACACAAGAACCAGAAAGTCAGCAAGTGTGCATCTAATTAAAACTAGACACCTTTCAATCCCTCTCAGCTTTAAATAAGAACAGAAAGAAGGGGATTAGAGGGAGAGAGGAGAACATCTTTCACTCTCCATGTCACAAAAAAAGGAAGAACAACATTTAACAGCTCAAATTTCTCAGGGATAAATGGTAATGAACTTGCTTATCTATGAAACATTCCCACCTAGTGTCAACTTGTAATGCCTCTCAAAATGAATGCAAGTTGACTATAGAGGGCCTTAATTCCAGAGAAAAGGGAAGGCATAATGCCAAAAAGGGCATCAACTTGCTCTTCATTTCCAGTGACAAATGCAGTGCAGAGATATGATAGAGGCTGTAATCCAGGAGGGTAAACAAAGCCCTTGCTTGATATTAGTTAAAAGGCTTCAGAATGCAAGGAGTCTTAGACACTTACAAAAGGAAATTTTAATTGGATTAACTATTGAACAAATTCCAAGTTTAGATTCTTTGTTTTTAAGAGGAAGAGTAGGGATATGGAAGGCTCATTCGCAATGGAAGCCTTACAAGTTAAAATGATGTTAAAAAATGTAATCGTATGTTGCCTGTATTTAGTATCTTTGGGTAAAAGCAGCTTGTATGTGGCCTTGGCTGAGCAGTAAGTAATATAATTAGCTATGGCTTACACTGAATTGTTTGGGGGTGTGGGCAAGGGGATTTGATTTTTGTATGGGATCTCTTAAAAGTGTTAAAAGTGCAACCCAAAATTAGTCCTTATGGTTACCAAAATGACACTGAAACAAGTGTGTATCCTGTAGGATCTGCTTTTCTCTTTTTCCAGAATAAATTTAGCCAAATCTGGGGAAATCTCTACTGTCAAATGAAATAGATTAATCTTCACTATGAATTTGTAATTGTATCTGAGAAACAAAAAAGGCTTTATTTAATGGGATTAAAATTCTGTTATTGACATTGGGATTAACGATTTATTTGCATCACAGAATACCTCTTCTGCATAAATATTTATTATAACTTTAAAGAAGCTGCTAACTCAGGATTTAAGTGTGATGAACAGTAACTATTACATTTATTTTTTTAATACCCAAAAGCAATAATGTTTTTCTGTTCTTATTTGTTGTACTGCCACAATTGTCTCTTGGTACCTTTCATTCTACCCTTTATGCCACCACTTTCCATCTTTAACTTTGCTAGTTATGTATTTCTGCAAAAATAACATCTCTATATTAGTGTTATTTTTAATGTTTTTCCCCGTCTAGTTACGTAAAAGCAAAAAGGAACTGTTGTAATTGGAAATATTGGGAGGGAGGAAATTTTAAGCTGACATGCTGAAAGAAAATGCTGTACAGACTCTGCCACACTGTAACAGTATGGGGTTTTCATTATTTTATTCTGTCATGCATCCCAAGTAATAAAGATCGTTTCAGGTGCAAGAAACAATCTCTCATGCTACCAGAGCTGTGGTTTAGTGTATGTAAGAGCTATAAAGATACCGTCTGCTTGTAAGGAAATGTTGTATGGGGGGTATTTCTGTTAACATTTCTTTCTTCTGTGTTCGCTTTGTCTCATAAATGAATATTGGTTTTTTATGCTACTACTATACTTCTTTTTTTCTTTGCTGCTGCAGATAGTAAATTATGCAGTATAATTCTGTACAAATTCTGATATTCTTTGTAATTTTTATTGGTACATATATATTTTTGAAAGTAGGGAGAGAAAGAAAGAATGCAGTATGTTGAGTTCCTCTTCAGTGAAAAAGGTGATGGCCAGATCAGTCTGACATTGGTAGCTGATGAGTTTTCAGACACACCTTTGCTGAGAAATGTCTTTGCTGAATATCTACAGGACTGATTGAAAGCTTTCACTTATGGAGGGAAGGATGACAGTGTTTTAAAATGAGTTTATAATGTTTTTTCATTCTGCATCTGAGACACCTGCTTTATGCAAGGGATGGAAGTACAGTTTTGGCCAGGTCCCAAAGGACTTGTTGGAAATATTCTGAATAATGTCACTAAAATCAAGGTGATGCCTGGAGTTGTAGAGGTGATGGTGTGTGCTCTCTAGTATTTCAATCCTCTAATTTAGAGGAAAGAAGTTTCTGAGAACAGGGAGGAAGTGATAAGCTTAAGTTGTAACTGGGTCCTTTCCTCAAATTGGAGGAGACCATATACTCCCGTAGGTGGTGGCTTGCTGAGGAGGAAGGTTTCTGCAAGGGGTAAAAGATCTGTCTTCCTCTGACTTGCATCTGTGAAGGTCTGGTGTCAAAGGAAACATGGTTTTTATGCTCATGCCTGGATTTCTGTTGTAAAGTACAGCATCAGTATTGGATCAAACTAAAGAGGAATTACCTGGTTAACTTAGCACGCACACTACGCTACACATGATTTTCAGTATAATCATATACTCTTCTTATTCTCTTTATTCTGTTATGGGACTAGTCAAAGATCTTTCAAGAAGTCTCTGACAAAACCAAGCCATGAGCTAGGCATATAGTGGCATAGTTAATAGCCTGGCTGTTAGGGTTGCAGTATGCAATCTCTGGGTTCCAAATTCCTTATCCAAAGAAATCCAAAGAAACTGGAAAAAAGTATAGTTGTTTCTGTGGAATGACTTGAACTTCAGTTTCTCCCAGCTTAGTTGAGTTTCTTTTTGCAGGGTGACTGACAGCAAGTTAGCAGCAGTCATAGCCTCCTCTAGTTGCCAAAAGTGTCATCTTGAACCTAAAGCACCCATCAGTTGACATAACTGATGGCTGAATGTGGTATATTTTTAATTTTAAAATATCCAGTTTGAAGACTGACGAGAGTGTTTGATTAAAAAAGTGTCAGCAAGCATTTTGAGCCAGATGGAGATATCAATTGCCTAATTATTCTTGGAAATGAAACAACGTGTGAATATAAGCTGGAATCATTAACATTAAAGGTTACATTTGTAGAGTACTGTCATAAGGTTCCTGTATCACTTGCCTGTCAGTTAAAATATGTGCAATATATCTTTGGTGGGACTCTCATAAAGTGCTATTTGCCATATGTTATTTCTCTGTGGGTGGGATGAAATAAACCTTTATTTATTATATATGAAAGCTTGCCATTCAAACTAACCTGATCCCTTGAGAACTGGGAAACCCTTTCTCAGTTCAGGAGCAGATATGCAAACTCTGAACCTGCCTGCTGCAGCTGAACTTCTGTAAGGATTAAGCCAATCCATGAAGGATGTGGCATTTCAGAACCATTTTGTGTACTTGAGACGCTTCAGAAGTCAGGAGACACTTGGCAAAAAAACTGCCTGATGCTCAGATTTCTTGTTACCCTGGGAGGCTTCATGGGCTTGGCCAGCATAGCTGAGTGCTGGCAGGTATTGTTGGGAGCCAGCTCCTTCCTCTTGCTAAGGCCTAATTAAAATGTTTCTTCTCATAACCATAAAATTACAGTTTTGCAAGACAACAGGAATTTGTATGCGTGAATACTCTTATTACTCCTCTTCCCTAGACACTAAACAACAGCAGGACAGAACACAAGGTGAAACATGAATGCTTTCAGACAAGTTTACACCAGTAGTGTTGGTGAAGACTGCTGCTGGAGAGCAGTGCTAGCATTCTGAAAGCTCTTGCTGTTTAATGGGGTGAATTAATCTGACAGTAATGCACATTTTATTCATCTTGAGTATTTTTTTCCATAGGTTTCCACTCTGAGTTCTCAGTAGCTTTTTTGTTTGCTTGCATCAGCCTTTTATGTCAAAGCACTTCCTCATTTGTTACCCAGGGAAATATTAAAGATAGCACAGTTCTGGCTAGCAGATGCAACCGTACATTATTGAATCCATAATGCAGGCTTTAAATATAGCCTGGGAGAAGGAATTTGTCTCAGTCAGACTATTCTTACTTACAGATATGATAATAATGATTGTGTCTGCAATGTCTCTTAAATTATAAACATTATTGGTGATGAATTAATTTATTATCATTGTAAATTAAATAATTAGAGGACCCTTGTAATGGATATTTGCAGCTGTGCCCACTGGAAGAATATTGCAATGCTCCTTTTATAATTTTAATGCCTTTTAATATTAATTCTTCTTAGTTATAAAGTCCTATATGGTACTCCTGTAGAAGGCTAGAAAAAGACAATTAATGTCTAACTTTTTTTTGGTGATAGTTTATTTTGTGTGGAAAAAAAAAAGACAATGCTCTGCATGGAATGAGAGTTGACGTGACTTAGTGGTCGGGGGACTGGTAACTTTTTTTCATTTTGGGGAGAATATACCAGGTTAAAAGAAGTGTTTACTTATTCTAATAATTTTGCTTCATCTTTTAAACTAAAATGGTGGAAAAAAGGTTAGTTCCCCATCAAAAAAAAAAAAAAAAGGCAAAACCTTATTTTCCTTAAAACAAATACTGTACTAACTACAAGCAATTTCCCTTCAGAAAATGAGTTGAAAATTGGCAATGTTGGACACTTGAGTTTGTAAAACTGATGCTGCCCCAAGGGATACACTAAAAGAAGCATGTAACTGCTTTCTTTAGAGAACTTTGAAAGACTTATTTTTAGTAATGAGAATGATATTTTTAACACAGAGTAAAGACATATTTTCTTTAATGATTTTGAAAAGTCTTATGACAGATCTTCAGGTGTGTGCCCTAAGAATGGTTTGGTGTTTTGATGGCAGATCTGGCATGGTGTCTTGGTTTGAGACAAGTTTAGGAGGAAAATGCTCTGGAATGAACATCTCCTCTGAAAGAACACAGGTTTCAGCACTCCCTCCCCCACCGATACAAAAGGAATTTCTTGGAGGAAAGTGAAAAAAACTATTTATTTAACAACCAGAGTGCCGGCAGGGCACGGGCAAAAAATTAATAACTGTTAAGATATTAAACCTCCTTGCTGTGGAGAAAGCTGGTGGATTCAGAGTTCTTTTCTGTAGCTAGCTCAGCCTTCTCCTGAGGTCCGGGCCGGGATGCAGCGTCCCCAGCGGTCCACAGTGTCTGATGATCTGGTTCTCAGATCAGAGCTAGGCCGAACAGTTCCAAAAAGAAGTTACTGGAGAGTTTTGGTATGCAGTCCTGGGAAAACTTTTTGCCTCAGCTAACAGGCTAACTAAAAGCAGGAAAACGCTCTCTCGGCTCTGCAGCGGTGAGCACATGGGGGAGTGTGTGTGAGTCCTTGAACACAAACTGCTCTGAAGAATTCGCCCGGCTTCCCTGCCCTTTCCTCAGACCCATCTTAAAGCTGTGGGACCCATTTCTGGACATAAAGCAGACAACAGGGGAATACAGTATTATCATGAAATCACCCCAAGACACATGGAAAACTGAGGTCTGCAAAAAAAAAGCTGTAAATTGTAAAGATGAGCAAGTGTGGATAATGTAATAATATCTTTAAATAAAGCAAATGCAAAAAAAAAGGAATGCTATATCCCCTCATCATTCAGAATATCCAAGGGTATGAAGAGGTGGGATTACTGGGATTAAGGCTATTGGAAAGTAATTTGCAGGCCATGTGCATCAAGCAAATATTTTATGTTAAGCAACACAATTTAATCAGAGAAGAGTCAGGGATAGGTAAAATGATGCCAGATTTACTTTATTGCAGAATGTGGAGCAAGATAGTTGCATTAAAGCTGAGGATGTTTCTTGGGGGGCTCTCTGTTTAAACTGCAGCCTGCAGTTTTAAAAAAAACAAAATGGGAGGGGAGGGGAGAAAGTTGGTGCTGATCAAGACCTAAAACATTGCAGAGTGACTTACCAGAATGGAGCAGTACAAAGTCTTGGATGGAAAGAAGGATGGGAATTGCACAGTCATAAGGAAAGGTTTTATTTGGTGACAGGGTATTGGGAGGAGAGAGAGTCATGAGGGACTTTGGAATGGGGCCAACAGTGTTTTTGTAATTCGTATCTTTCGATCCTTGATTTATGATTTGCTTATTGAAAGGTCTAATTTACCTCTAAGAAAGATGAAATGAAATTAAATAACCCAAACTGAAAATGGGAAAAATGAGACAAGACATGGTCAGTTCAAGTCTCTGGGAGGTTCAGATGGCAAAGCTTGAATTAGTAGTGTCAGTATTTCATGTTGAAGCTGTTCTGCATGTTTCATCTTCCCATGAAGACCACAACTCATGTAAATAAAATTACATAAAAGCTTTACTCTTTGTTGGTTTGATTTTGTTTTCTGATTTGTTGACATAAAGATAACAAGGGTAAATGTAGCCTTCTCTAATTTTGATTCTTTGGTAAAATAGAGCCTAATTGGATTGAATATATGTTTCAAGAAAGCTGATCCATGAAGGAAGCAGGACAGACTTGCTAGTATGGTTTGTTTGGGTTTTGTGACCGTTGGTGAGGAAAACTCTTCACAGCAGCAGGAGAACACAAAAAAGCTACCAGGTCTCGTGACTCTCGTGATCTCCAGAAACTGCTGTTGTTGGAGATATAAAAGTCTTTAGACACCTGTGTATTGGAAGATGCTTGTTCTTAGCATATACTGAGGAAATGGCTCACCCTTTAATCTGTAGTCAAGAACCTGAAGAGTCATTGAACAACTCTAGGTAACATCATCTGAAAGCACAGACTTGAGGCTCACATCATCTTGGGGCCTGTCGTGGTTTGACTTGAACTGACAGGCAGTTCTTCAGACCAATCGCGCTTCTCTCAATTCTACATATAAAAAACCCTGTGGAAGGCGGGATTAAGAGTTTTTTTTCCTCTCCTTCCGGCTAAGTGCAGGGACGGGAGAGGGAGAGGGGGAGGGGTGGGCCCCCGTGGCCCGGCCCACGGGGCTGGGGACGGGCGCCCCTGCCCCCTGCCTCTCTGCCTCCTGCCCCTTCTCCTAACGCTGCAGCACGGACTCTGGATTGCGGAAAGGAAAACTATTCCCTGAGCCGCAGATAGCTATGGCTGGCCACAGGGCTGAGGCCATCCGACGCTGTATCCTGAGGAAGAGGGAGCCAGCGGAGCCTTCAGTGCAGCCAGCAGACTTCGCGACGAACAGAGGAAGACACCCTTTTTCCACATTGTGCACCCGGCAGCGCAGAAGGAGCAAGGGGAGGCTCTCTCTACACCTTAGAGCCCGATAACACCCTACAACATGGCGACTTTCAGAGCCAGAGAGAGAGAAAAACGGGGTCACGTGAGGCGAAGCTACAAGGGCGGCGCTGCGTGGTCCTGCGCGGAGCTTAAAAATCTCCTTTCCTCGCCGTGGTATGAACTGTAATATTGCAAACTGTTTGTCTCTTTAATCCATGTTAAAGTACGTGGGGGGATGGACATTTTTTCTCGAGTAGCTTGTAAAAGGTTGAAGAATGTCGATGCCAGGCTATGTATATAAAGCAGAGAGAGGCTTTTACAGCCTGGTGGCAGAGAAAAAAGCCTTATGTTCAAGCCAAAAAGGAAAATGATTCATCCTTAAACGAGTAGTAACCCCACATGAGGGCCTGTGTCTTACAGTTGAAAGAGCTGTGAGAGGGCTCATAGAAAAGAGATGTGTTACACCTTAGCAGAGATTGTTAATTCTAAGCAAACCTGCAAATGGTGGCAGTTTGTAAAACCAGGCAAGGCAGGAGGGAAAACCCTTTTTTTCCTTTCCTAGAACTGTAATACTGATTGGGAGAGGGAAAAGTGGGGGAGAGAAAGAGTTCTGAAAGTTTGTTCTGTTGTAGCCTTTTCCATCTAAGTCTGTTAATAAATCTTTCTATATTCTGTCAAGTTCTGTGCCTGCTTTGCTTTTCTCCTAATGCTTATCTCACAGAAAAAACATCAGGGGAGTAATGTATAATTTAGCTTAAAAAACCCACTACACTAAATTGGTGTTTCTGCCCAGTTACGAACCGAACCCGCTACAGGGCCTCAGGCAGCCCCAGCAGTGTTTTAGTGCAATTATTGCTTTTAATTAGAACTGACAGAATCCTTTGCCAAAGCCAAATTTTTGTGGAGAACATAACTATCCATTTTCATCTGGAAGGTTTGGGCCAGGTGCTTGCCTTAAGCTGTGGCAACTGCATGCAGCTTGGTTAGTATAATCGGTAAATCAACAGCATAGTCTTTGTTGAACCTCTCAAAAACATCCAGCTCCTTTTTCCAAATTAGATGACCTATAAAACTTGTGAATCCCAAAGAGAGTGAAGGTCTTAAGATTCCTGGTAGTCACAGCATGAAAAATGAAAGACCTTTGTGTTAATGAAGCTTGACAGGGAAGGCTGGGCAACTCTCAACATCTATCTGGGAAGCAAGGACAGCAACTAGACTGTGGTGGAAAAATGTATTTTTAAAGAAATAAAAAATAAAAATTAATAATGTACATATCTCCCTAAGATGAACCAAAACTGAGAAGGGAGAAAGCCCCATCACTGAGATCCAGCTCTGGGCAAGGATCCCAGTGTGACGACAACTTTTGCCCCTGCCCTTGCCAGTCCTTCTTGAGACAAAATTGGTGTTGTTAGTCACAGGACCCAGCTGGGCACTGATAGGGTGAGCTTACACCAGTGGAAGAAGTAAAGATTTGAAAGTATTTTAACTGTATTATAAATTATTTTTATACTGGATAATTCAAGCTATTCAGCAGTTAAAATATTAAGTAGGGTAACTTTTATGAAATGCTGTTTTCTTCCACACATACTAGCATTTTGTAACAGTTCTATTAAGATCTGTATTTTTTACCAATAATTTCGTTTTGAGATGCTGTGTAATATTAGCACTATTAACTGAGCTTTCAGTTAGATAGTAATGATTTGTCCCTGTAACTGGATCACTATTAGCTTTACTGGTCACACAGTGTGCATGTGACAGGCAAACTCTGCCCCTGCCATGCAATTACAAGAATGAAATTACATTCTATGATCTGATATACTTTTCAGATCATAGACCTTGATCACTTTAAGTCGCTCTGCTCTGCACGTTATTGCTGTGCACTTTTGGCTTTGTGAATAATGGACCAGTGGTGCACATCTAAGACTGCTATACAGAGCTCCCTGTGAACAACATACATACCTGTATAACATTTAAATGTCCTTTGGAGCCTAAGAAATCTGTCAGCCACAATGAAGCTGAGTGTCTTAATTTCTCAGGCAGGCAATCTGTCAACTGTGAAACTAGGCTTCTTGCTGCAGCCTGTGAGCTGAAACCCCGTGTGTTTGTACATCGTAACACCCAGCTGGTGACTGCCCTTTTAGTGCTGGCAGGTACTTAAGAGATTTTTGTGCTGGTCTCCAGAAAGAAGCATTTTTGCTCTGGTCAGCTCCTTTTGTCTTTCCCAGGACAGAGTGGCGTGGAGCCAGGCCACAACTTCAGGGGAATCTGCTCGCTGCATAAGCAAATCTCTTTGGTTTGGTAGTGTTATTATACCTCCCTGCTCCCTTTCTTTTAATGGCTTTATATTTTACAACTTCCATTTCTTTCCCTCAAAATTTAAAAGTGTTGCGGGTACACAGAATCAATTGACTGAAAGGACAAAGGGAAAGAAGCAAAGGTGATAAATTTGTTTGCGCTGCTTTGCTCCTATGTGAAGGGCTTAGTTACTAGCTAAAAAAATAACCCATTCTTGTGGAAGACCATGATATCTTAATGAAAATCAATGCAGATAAGCATGATTCTCTTAGTTTCTAGCTACTTAAATGTTAGACATCAGATCTAGTCTTTGCCATCTTTATTCCTAAATAAGTGCACTTTGAGTTAAGCTCTATAAGTAAGAATTAACCTAGAAATATGTCACTGGCATTATAACCTTGAAAAAGCCTACATTCTAACGTGCAAATAACCCAAAGCTGATGAAAAGTTTGCGAAAATCAACAGTTATGAAGTGTTACTTGTGTTAAGAGAGCACAGAAACTTCCAATAACTGTTAGTTGGAGCTGTCTGGGAAGTGCCTGTAAGACTGCAATGAAACCACTGATGTGCTTTTTTATTATCATTATTTCTTTGACAGGTAGTCATAACTGTACTGAAGGTCATTTGCCTATGTTTTTTCTTATGAACTATTTTTTCTCACAGGAATTGCTCAGAAAACTTGTTTGTTTGTTGTTTTGCTTTTTGTTGTTGTTGTTCTTTTAATTAAATCTGGGCATGGGAATGGAGATATTTTATCAATAATATACCAATATTACATACTTTCTTTTTTCTCTATGTAAACACTCTCTTGTCTTGCATCAAGGTTTCTGAGGGTATCTGAGCTAGGACTGGATTGGAAAAGAAGATGCAGCTGCCATACTGGATGAGAACTCCTTTTGTGAGATGTTTCCTTGCAAACACAGAACTGCAATATGTTCACTCACTCAAGTCACTGCTTTTTGCATGTAGCTGTTGATGCCTCAACAATGCAGTTCAATTATTTATTTTTAAAAAGAACTTGGGAAGACTACTTCAAAAACTTCTTTGAAAAGACTTTGAAAACACTTTCTCTGGGGTTAAAAAACCCCTCAAGTGTTACTGGAATTACGTGTTGTTGTCCCTTATAGGGAATTTTTTAGCTTTGCTAATTCCTTTTATAGTGAGAAAGGAAAATGTTTATAACATTGAGCTAAATAACTTGAAAAACATGCTAATGAGGGAAGAAAAATTTTGAAATTAACCCTTAGAAAAAAATATCACAATCTATCAGGTTATATGAAGCCTTATTAAATTAAAGAGAGGTATGAATGGAGGTACAGCAGTTGCCCAGTGGCCCATGCTGACAGCTGGTGGTACAAAAAGGCTATTTGGATTATATATGCATCAGTAGCTTTGATTTATGGAACTTGTTTACCTCTCAGAAACCTGATGGGTTTCTGAGAGAAGAATAAACTTGTGGGTCTCATACCTGATACCTATCTTTATATTATCCCCCAGAGTGATGCATTTGCAGAAGAACAGAGGCTCACAGCATCCGTTAAGAGAAAAACATCTATAGCTACCGAATTAAAAAAGAGATTTAAAAAAGACTTAGTTGTTTCTAACAACATATAAACTGCAAAGTGATAAGTATTTAGTAGTTAGTGGTATTTGGTTTAAGTTACTCAGTTTTTCCTAAAAATGTTTCTTTCAGAGATACAACCCCAAATGTCGATATCATGGTACTGATGTGACAGCAAGTGCACGTCAGAACCGTTCAAGAGGAGGGATTTCTTTCTCTCTTCCTCGTGAGCACTGAGTATTTGCAAATCCATTTCCCTCCAGAGTAGCTAAGTTCTGGGGAGGCTTCTTGATGCCTCTGGTCTGTCAGGTCAGGTTTGATCTTGATTTGTTTTGAGTCTCATTTATTTTGTCCTAGAAAGAAACTTAATTCTTAAGTGGTGGGGGGCAGAAAAATGTAAACTACATCTTCAGTTCTTAAGAAGCTTCATCTTTTAACATTTATGGCCAGTGATGACATCAAAGCAGTGCCAGCAGTACTAAGGAAAGTCTGATGTTACGTAACTCAGTGACACAGGTTCCACTTGTATTTACAGGAGGCAAAAGCTTGCTGCGCTCTTGCCATGTCATTGTTCACGTGGTGTCCCATACTCTTTTTCAGACCTTTGAAAAAAAAGTAGCTCTACAGTTTCTTTTTGTAAACACTGGTATAACTCTACTTACCTGCCAGCAACACCAGATAAGATGACAGTGCTGAACAGAAAGGTCCTGTTTAATGGACAGGTGAATTGGGAATTCATGAAAAAAATCTTGGAAACAAAATTTTAAATATTGGAATAGATGCTATTTTATGGACAATCTATCTGTATGACTTTAGAGTTAAATGAAACCTAAAACTATTATTATTTTGAGGTTTGGGGGAGTTTTAAATAGCGTGAGTATTTTAAAGCAGCTTCTGTGTTTCAGAGTAGTGTTCATTTTTAAAAATTTTTGTTTGTGTACCCTTAATAATATATTGTGGAGTTTGGTTTGATTTTTTCCCTTTTTTCTGTTCCCTGTGGGCACAAATTTAGCTATGAGGAAACCTTCTTTAAAAGTAGAATGAAGACTTGAACTGGATAATCGTATTATTTATTTTTAATTATTAACACTATTAACAAGTTCAAATACTAGTTCCAGACACTGAAAAGGATTGAAGGCCCCAAGGACTGTGGAGGTTGATTAAGGCCTGGCATTCCCTAGGGCCGTAAGGCAGGCTTCCCTGGCCTAGTGGCAAGTGGAAGAAAATTAAGATTGCATCAAACATAGCATAAAACTAAAGTAAATGAGAACAAAAAGAATAAATCTGCATGGAAAGGCAGTGCTGCCTCTTCACAGGCAGCTATATTTACTAATTAGTAGTCCATCATTTGCACTAAATTTCAATCAACAGCCTTACCTCTCTGACATTTCATTTACTTAGTTATTAAAGTGATGTGATTCATCAGACTTGTGACGCCCTTTTATGTGTCAGGCTACCCAGGAAGTGTAGGCTGCAGGGTGGGCTGCCACTCCAGTGTTTAACAGGATAAATTTGGCAGAAATCTTCACTTTCATTTAGTGATTTACATGGTGCCAACAATAGCAACGTATGTATAGAATATTAAATACTGAGCAGCAGTCATGACAGTAAAAGCAAGCTTAGTACCTGCATGGTACCAGGGCAGAGTTACTTTCTTGGTTAATATGAATGCAGCACGGCACTAATATCTTTCTGTGTTACACAGTTACCTAAACCCCTTCAATGTAAACACTAACCATGACGAACGAACATGAACTTGGCAGAACAGTCTCACCCAATGTGAATTTTGAGGACTAGCACTGGGATCTAGGGCAGTGTTGTGCTATGCTTTAGTATTGTGATGCCATCATTCTACTATGGGAATTAATTTTAGGGAAATAATAATAGGCGTGTGTAGAGAAAGCAGCTTTAACCTGGCATTGTAGCCAATTTAAATGTGATATCACACACATTGATACAGTTGTGATCCCTTTACAACAGAATGGGGAAAATGGTGGTTTCTTCTCAGTTATTGCTTGGAAAAAGTAGATCAGTAAGATCCAGGAGTTGGACTCGATGATCCTAATGAGTGCTTTCCACCTCTGCCTGTTTTGAGATCCCTTGATTCTATGAATTGAATACCGAGCTTCACAATGTAGTGGCAATTCCCTCAGAATAGTGCACATTAAAGACGACTTCTTTCTTTTCCCCCAACATCCACTGTTTGTTTTCCTTCCAAGAATGTTTTCTCTAAAACTTAGTGAGAGAATTGAAAACAAATTTTCATTTTATGTAAAATGTATTCTAATAGGGTACAGAGTGAGAAATTGAAAGGCAGGATCAAGAGTTTAAGGAATAGGAATAGGCTGCTGTTTTATTTTGTTAGTTAGAGAATCTTTAACTGTTTCCTTGCTATTCCATAGAGTGTTTATTTTTAATATATGCAAACGGTCGAAAGAAAAATAAACCCAACGTGCACTAAGAAATGCCTTAAATATCAGTCCATTACAGAAAACTTTCTCTACCTTTACTTTACTCAGATGAAGGAAATGAGACCAATTAGTTTGGCAGTGCTGTTGGGATTGGATCTAATACTCATTTGGGATCGGTTTCTTGGCCCACAGCCATAGGCAGGAAAACTGGAGTAATATGTGTAGGAATAATCAACCATCTTGCTGCTGCTCAGCGTTGAGTTTCAGCTTGCCAAATGCATGTCTTGATCTCTCTGATCTTTTTTATCTTGTGTTCCTTGCTCTATAGACCCAATTAGAAGAGCTGTAGCACACCGAGTGCACCCCCTTGTTATTTTGAGGAGTTCACAGCAATTTTTCTTCAGAAAATGGTTTTGGATATTTAAACTTAGAGGCACAGGGACATCTTGCCTGAATTTTCTAAAAAAAACCACCAACAAATCAGGATGAATATAGGAGTTCATAGGAAAATCTATCTTACCCATTTCCCCTGCCCTATTATTCTTTGACTTAGTTTTTCTAATACCCATCTTTGTGTCAAAAACCATCAGGACTTTGTAGATCCTTGTCGTAGTTAGCACATGTGTACATGTACATACATATGTCTACTTTGTCACTGTGGACATCCTTAAAAATTCATAATCTTCTGTTGCTTTGATTATTTTAACAGAACTGTAGTTGTGTTATGAAAGCTCTCGTTGTTTCCTGAACTAAAACTGCCATGCATCTTCAGGTCTGATTTTTGGCAAAATCTTTGGAGGAAAAATTATTTCAAGACTTTTGCCCTTTTTCTTCTCAACGTATATCTGATTGTAAAATCCACTAACAAAAATCTTGAAATTTAGCAACTTGTATAATTTCAGATGCTGTGTGCAAAACTCTAGATGAAAATAATTGAGTCTTTTTACATCTCTGCCTGACTCTTGTCACACTGAAAAGGAATCCAGGGGAGATTTTGATACCACAGGAAGAGAAACTAAAGCATTTAGTTATTGTTCAAATGCCTAATCATTCCTACTTTGCTGGGAATAAATATCTGTATAAAAATTCCTCCTTTTTGTGTTTAATTTATTGTTTGATAGTTAATTACCTGCTAACATTTGTTCCCACAGGAGCCTTACAATCTGAATACAAGTGAGTAAAGCTTTCTGCGTTGGAATCTCTTTTCCTTTTGTTCTCCTCCTCCTGAACTTCTTGCTTTGAAGACTTCCTGTGGCAGTGTCTAAACTGTGGAAGAGCTGTGTTTATTTTATTTCCTATTCAGATATGTTTCTTTGTCTTAGCCCTTGATAAGACGGGAATCTTTTTTTCTTCATTTACTTTTCCCCATAGTATTAGTAATATTCAAATAAGAATCACCTTCTCGTGTGGCAAACAGAAAGCTTATTCATTAATCTCTTAGTGACAGCCTGTTCTCAAAGTTGCAGACAGGAATGCCTTGCTTTCTAGTATTTTATTTATTTTTTTTGCCTCCAGAAATTATCATTTTATAGATACATAACCAGACTCATCTTTCAGGTGAGTTTTATTTGTGATACAGAGTTTATGAAGAAGTGTCTGCTTTGCTGGGCCTTTTTTGTTTTTCTTTTATCATGTTGTTTTTCAGCATTTTCATTTTTTTGGTACTTTGCTTCAGTTTGGGTTAAAGTTGCTGATTCAAAGAATAGATATAACTCTGTTCTTGTTTTTTTGCCCCCAACAATTTAACATAAAAGCAAAGAGCTGAGCTGTAGTTTTTCACTGCATCTTGTGAATGCTGAACGTAGAAAAAGCTGCTTTATATAGTCGTGAATTATGTCCACCTGTGGACACAGGTTTTTAAAGGGCAATTTGGGAGGGGAGGCTGTGGGAAAGTAGTCGTTTTGTTAGCTTGCTTTTGTGCATTTAGTCCTCCTATTCTAATTGTTTTAATGCATAGTTCAGTTCTCATTAGCTAATTTTGAATATCAGAAGTGAGTTCAAGAACAGTTCTGCTCAGCTTCTGCCTGACTGGTTTATTACACCCACCCTCCTATAAAAATTATTGGGGATTTCGCACACGCGTTATTTTAGGCTGTAAGGACTAAAATATTCTGAAACCTACTTTCCTTTTAAAATGTTAGTGAGCTACACAGGGACAGGGTGCTGCTCTAAATTTGCCAATGTGAATTCCTTCACAATGGCATGTCCCTGATCTCCAGAATATTAAGGCAAAGAAAGCAGCTTGCTCAGACCTGCATGTTTCTGCAGAAACTGTCAGCAGGAGGCAAAATTAGTGGTAAGTGTGACAAGACACCCCTTGAAATGTGACTGAAGCCAGCAAGTTACTCCATTATGCCATGAGGATCAAGGTGCTTTTGTCAGTGTTGGCCATGTTTTTTGCAGATTGTATCCTGTTCCCCTATGTGTGCTAAAAAAAGGAAGTGTTATCCACTCCATCATTTCTTCATCCATTTAATTTATCATTTATGAATTTTGAATTGGTTTAAGTAAGACTATATTTTGTGGTGGATTCTTCAGAACTTCCCAGACTCTCTGCCTTGGTGGAATAGATCACTGCTTATATTTAATTTTTTTTTTCTCAGATCTTATTCTCCAGTTGAAGCAAGTACTGACAGTAGGTACCATGGACATGAAATAACTCTTCCATCAGTCCCTTAAGATTTCAGGAAGATGTAACTGCCTTTCACTCCTTTTCAGGGCTAAGCAGGCCTCTTTTACTCAGTCACCCCACAAAGACCATATTTTCTGTATCTCCTTTGTACTCAGTGTTCTGTCCTGAACTGTCATTCTCATGTTTCACCTCTCCCTTGCGGCATTATGCCCACAGTGAGATACAGCAGTATTGTTCAGACTTTGCCAGTTCTGAGGGTCAGGGAAATGGTTATAATCCTCCTGTTCATGCATTCCAGGTGGACTTAGTTTCATACCTGATAAGATGAAAATTCTAATTTCTACATCACCTGTGATACTTTTGCTTTCCGGCTATCTGACATTAACCTGTTCTTCCCCAGCTTATGTTTGTGCTACTGATTAATCCTGCCTATATATATAACTCTATACCTGTCTTGTTTCTTAGATAATTTCTTCAGTTAGATACCCGTAGTCTTTGCCTCCAACTAACTTGCTAAAGCTGGCTTTATAACGTCTCTCTATTTAATAGAAATCTTTTTCCTTTTATTATCCTTATTATTGGTGATGGTGTTTCATATCCCTTAAGTAAGGGAAGACCCTTGGACTTCATTTAGGATATAAGTCCATACTAACTACCCATACCGAGGTGCATGTACACCTCTAACTCTTTTTCTTGTTTTCTGCTGCTGTTTTCCCAGGATACTTATGAGAATATTATATGAGTTGTCAAGGCTGTACTGAGGTCTTGATTTAAAGCTTCTTGCTACTACTTCTAGAAAGGAAGACAAAAGATATACTGTCATACATTCATAGAAAAACATTGTTTTTCTAGGATTTGCTTGACAAGTACTGTTTTTTTGCTGCCACCTTGCTTGTTGGGAACCTGAAAATTATTTGAGTAGTTGCCACAATTTTTCTACTAATTGAGGGTGAAATTACTATATCATCAGCATTCCTGTCCTCTTTTCTTTTTTTTTTCTTTAAAAGCAACATGTTGGTTTTGGGATTTTTTTGAGATAGATATTTGCTTTTTATCTTCACCTGGTCACAGGGTTATAGTTATAATTAGAACTTTATTAAATAAAACTTTAACAATTAGCGTGGCTTATGGTCATCTACAATTCCTCACAGTTAGTGCAGTAGCTTATTGTTACACACTTTTAGTAATTATGGCTTTCAATTAAAGAGAATTTCTAGTAGTTAATGGAGCTTTCTTCTAGTGTCTTTAGTTACCTAGACTTTTAGTCACCTGGACCCTTTGTGGACTGGGTCAATTTCTTAATAATCTTTGCATGATATGTTAATCTAGACTCAGAGTTTGCCTAAAAGAACATGAATCTTCCTTGGAGGAAAAAGATGGTGGAGGAGGCATCCCGGAACACCAGGAGATCACAGATTTTGCTGTGCAGCAGCAGTTCTAAGTCCCTGCAACTTGCAGCTGTTTGATGCTACAGGCAGTATCTCCTGTGCTGCTACCCTTCCTTGTTCCATAACAGGTGTCACCAGATCCTGGCAAGAGTGTTTGGTGGGAAAAGAGTCTTATTGCAGTGTTGACAGGGTTTGTCTGTTCTGTAACAGGGGTCATCACGTCCTGGTGACAGCAGCAGTGGTGATGAGAGGAAGACATAAATGGCTGACATATGATCAGCATGGTAACATATTATGGCCATTTGTCTTAGGAAAGGGTGTTGGTTGCCAGGGCAGAGAGGTCATAAACTGTGTGCGGCTCTAAAAGGAAAAGTGGTTAGAGCCAGGAGAAAGCCACAGAAAATCTGGTAACTGCAGTCCTTCGGTAAATTTATTGCTGAATACATTTAGCAGTCGCTGCTGTGTCCCAGTTTGTACCAACTAATTCAGGAGCTGGGAGTGCTCATGTGTATGAGTGTCACGTGCAGACTGGTGTCATTTTTTTAATACCTTTACCTGTGCACAGGGAAAACTAAATGATAACACAGGTATTTTTCCTCTACTAAAATCAAAGCTGTTTGTTCAGCACTATCATCCTACTAGAGTAACATCTTCATCACGTCCAGTTCTTAGAATATGTATCTGTCTCAAAGGGCTTGTGGTGATCTAACCAGAAAGACAAAAATGCAATGCTTTATATAACAACAATATACAAAGCCATGTAAGTTATTAATAAAATATTTATTTAGGGTTTTAAGACCTAAATGACTAATGGTCTTAAAGTATGCTTTCCATGTGAGAACAATAACTGAATAATCTGGAGATAGGGTGGGAAGAGGGATACTTCCGATTGGATTTCATAGAAAGGGTAGTAAGCCTTCATGGTCATCTTCCAGATAGCTGCAGAAAACAGACAATTTTAAAATTACTGTTGGCAACACTTGCAAATGAAACAAAATTACTGGTATTATGCTAAATCATGAGTTTACTTTCAGGGGAAAAAATGTATGTTTTTAGCCAAATGAATCATAAGTATTTTAGGAACACAGTGGTCTTATCACAGGATGTAGGATTATCAAAAAGGCAGTGGTGATGGAAAGATTCTGCATGTTGTACCATATAGTCAGGTCAGCCTGTGCTCCCAGTGGGTGAAGTTAAAATTACTATAGTCCCTTAATACTGTAGTCTGAGGAAGGAGATGTGAAGTTATGGTGTAGTATTTTAACTTATGGAGTAACTGCTGACTGAAACTAGAAAAAGGATGAAGTAAAGTGAGAAAAAGGATGCATGCTTTTCGTAACAACTATGACTTGCAACTCTATGAAGAACTTTGTTTAGGTCTAACATCAAAAATAGCTGGTTTTTTTTCCAAATTGTCTAGTATGCAAGTTATTGGAGGTAGAAGAATGTAGAAGCTGAATGAAATGTTAAGCATGGATATCAAATCACTTGTTAGGTGTTAGATTTTATTAATTTCATTAAGCTAATTGAATATTTAATAAGAAGCAATAAAACAATTAAAATAGGTTAGGTGTGAGCATAATAAAATATCTGGCGATTAAGAACAAAAAAGCCATTAAAATGGCTAGAGAGATATATTTATATAATTTATATATATCCTGGAAAGGTGCTGCATTTTATATAAATATAATATGAAAATGTACTTCTCTCCTGAGAACTACAGGGAAATATTAATGGCTGCAGTGAAATTCAATTTTATTGTATGAAAAGTGGCAGTCTGGCCATTCTATGTTTCCATCAATGACAATGGTAGATGACGTTTTGTGTAAGGTGTTACATTCACTCATTATTTCAATTTTATGATACTAAAACATAGGTGCATAGATACAATAAGATATATGAAATAGTGAAATTAATATATTGTAAATAAAAGTATATTCTATTGATAATAACATCCAAGGAGAATAGAGAGAATATTAAATTGAAAGTCTCATTTATTTAAATGGCCTTCAGACCCCATCTACCTCTGGTTTTGAAGGAGAGACAAGAATTAATCAGTCCCAGGAAATATGAAGTTCTGTTTCTAGAACTTTTAGCTTCTTTCAATTCCATCTTTCCAATATTCTTGTCTTATCTGAGACGTGTCATCCTTGGTATAGATGCTGTGAACCATATTCTACTTCCCAAATTCACTTAAAATAGAAGAATGGGCATTATTTCTTGCTTTATTACAGAAATTACTGAGGTCCATAATTAGTCTCATTATGTTGCCATGTTTTATGCTATATAACACATTTACATGACGCAGATGCTATTTCATAACAGGGATTTTCTCACATGATTATTCAGAATAACCGCAGGCCTTAATTCCAAGTGTCAGCAAAAATCTCCTTGCTTAAGGGGATGTGTGTTTCCCAAAGATTAACCTGTTCATGTGTCCTTTCAAGTAGTGGTCCCAGTAAATAAATGCTTACTCTGCTTATTTCCAATTTCCCTGTAACTTCCAACCATATGGGATTCTTGTGCAAGAAACTATTTAAAGATTAGACTTCCATGCTGACTTTTTAATAAGTAGAGTGCTACGGGCTATGATGTTGAGGCACCTGTACAAAAAGGCACAGATTCCTTTTTGAGGATGTTTTAGGTGGAGACAAGACACCAGGATAATATCTCTATTAACACCTAGATGATATCTCTAGAAACTTTTTGCTTCAAGAAGATGCTTCAATATCAAATACCAAAAAAATTGCATATTGGAAGGAAAGTTCTCCCTTTGTTTTTTATTCACTCTAGAAATATCCCACTTGTAGGCATCTAGCAATGCTACTTGGAAAACATTTTGTTGGATACTCTACTTCCCTGTGGCTGTAATGCTATGACTAACCACGTGTGCTGATGGTTGACTAAAATTGTGCTCCTGAGGCCAGAAAGATTCCAGCAGCAAGCTCCGCTCTGAGCTGCTTCCAGGGCTACCTGGGCTAGAAAGCCTTTGTTAGGTAGGAGATTGTAGGTTGGATCACCTTTTTCCATATACCCATTGCACAACAACAGGAATGAAACTAGTCATGGAACTGGAATTACGTGAGTAGTCCCACCCTGGGAAAGCAGAGGGAACGTGAGTTTAGCTCACAAGAAGTGCCAATAAGAGGCTTTGTGTCTTGTGCTGATTTGAAGGTTTAATATATGTCCCTGAAGTTTGGGTCTTGGCTCTGAAATAGGCAGCAAGGCTATTTGAACTCATGCTCTTGGTCCCTTGATGGAGAATAAAAGATGCCCTTAACCTGCACGGTTGTGTGAATAGTCTGTGCTTATGTCAGGTCTGCTTCCCCAAAATACGTAGCAGCTTGTTTTATAGTGAGTAGAACATTATTTTTCATACAAGGGTAACTTGGCTAAACATTTCAAAATATGCTTTAGAGCGTAATCCTAGCTCAGCCTATGAAACAATGATCTCCTCACAAATATTTGCACACCTCAACGGAAGAGTAAATAAGTAGTCTTCTGGAAAAATGTAACTAATTTTTTTGGTTTTTTCATTGGGGATTTTAATTTGATCTTACCAAATACTATGTGGATGTGAAGGAATATGTTTCTAATCAGAATGGGTGTTCATTGACCTTTAAGATCAGGCAAAACAGAGCCAAAGAAGATTACTCCTGGTGAATTTAAGCACCTATTAATTCACTTTTCCTGGAGGTAATTACTTTATGGGTAGAAAATTTCTATCAAGTTTGTGAATGCATCCATATTTATTTCCAATAGGAAATGATGTGTCTGTTACTATGACTTTGGATACAAGTAGTGGGAGAGGGGATTTAAAAACAACAACTCCTCTTACCTTGCTTTCCTATGTCAATAGCTTATGATAGATGCATGGGGATTAAAATGAAACAGCTCTAGAAGAATAGCAGTCAGAAAAGCAGTACCCTCCCATCCAATGACCTTTACAATTTAAAGGATGAAAAGATACATTATGCACAAACATTTTGTTATCCTCAGGAACAAAGTGCTCGTAACTGAACCCTGAATGGTGCAGCCTGAATACAAATGAGGATCCTAATTGAGCTGGTTTGATCTTTCTTAAACTATAGTCCAAGTCAATAATATAGTGTTACTGAAAGAAGCAGTCCTCTCATTAGAGGTGGCATAGCATGACAAAGAGCATCCTACCGTGGCATCTATTCTGTCATCGATTATGCACTGCTAATCAGTGAACCGTGGCATTAAAATCAAAGGTCTCCTTTCTGCTGTCAGCTTCTTATTTGCCAGGTTTTTTAGGCTCATTTCTTGAGTGAAATCAAAATTTTACCAAGAGAAAACACAATCTTATGCTCATGCTATTTTAGTACATTTTGTTTCTTTTGGGGCTTTTGTCTCTTTTTTTTTATTTGGTGGGAGTTGTTTTTTGGGTTTTTTTTTTTTGGTTGGAGGGTTGGTTGTTTTTTTTCCTTAGGGGAAGAATGAAAAATAAATCACGGGTGATTGTTATAGTAGTGTTGCTTGATATGACATAGTCATAAGATGGTATAAAAATCAGTGTAGAATAAAATAGAATTACTTTCTCTGATATGACCAGGAACGGTAAAGAAGAAAACTTACACTTTTTTTGTACTGTGTACTTAAAAAAAAAATCCTTATTTCCTTCTTCAAAACACTGCTTTAGAAATCCCTTTCAACTGGTAAACTGACTGCTTTTTTGTGAGAAATGCAGATAACAATTCTGACTGAAAACTGAAATTGAGACTGTATTCATGAAGTCATTCCTTAGAGTCATTCAGAAAGCAAGATGTGTGGCGTGTGTTGCTTGCTAAAGCACGTGACGCCAGGGTGTCCTGCGTTGCATTTGCTGTCTTGATTTCTGTGGTGTAAAATCCCCATTTATAAGGCGTGGTTGTGACCATAGATCCCTGTACCTGAGAGTTGTTCTCCATCCCATTGAACGGAAGCTATGAAGTGACAGAGGTGCTTCAAGTGATTCCTCTGAAGTACAGAAAAGAGAGAAATGACTGCTAGTACAATTTTTATGACACCCTTTGATGGTTTAGCTACCTTTAGGATGTTGTATGTGTTTAGTTGTTTCCTTGACCTTTGGGAATAAGGAAAACTACTTGGTTTGTTGTTTTTTTCCCCCATGTACCATGTGATGCTAACAAAATAATCTATGTAAATTTCTGCAAAACCTGAATATGTCTGATAAGCTTTCCTCCTCCTCCTCCCTAATTAATTATAAGGCAAAGTAAATAAACTTAAAATTCCTCCTCCCTTCCTCTCCTAACCTGTAGTGGTGTTGTGCTCTGCTGAGCAGCCACTGCGTTTTACTCCTCCCATGGCTCTGCTTTGCTGGGGACTGTGAGGTTGCTTATGTATAAATAACATGCATGATCATTTAGTAGAGACTGGGATTTTGGATTAAAGCAGACTTATAAATGCAGATTTGTTATCAACAGGCAACACATTTTAAAAGGTAATGGTGTGCCAAATCAGAGCACAGTTTTAATTTAAATAAACCTTACTAAAGAGTTCTGACATGTTAATTCAAAGTTGAAATGAAGCTCTGGTGCTTTAGCAGCTTTTTATAACAAGCAAATTCAGTGTTTCTAGAGAATATCTTCCTTTGGACTACAACTGAAATTAGGCCACGTGCTTTTCTTCCTCTCCACCTCCAATAAATGTTGCAGAAATGGTACAATGGGATTAAAGTAAACTGTGGGTGGGGTTTTTTTGTTGTTGTGTTGTTTTTTGTTTTCTCTATGCTGAATTTTATATAGTTGTGTGAAACTGGAGAAGGTGTTTTTTGCTTGCCAGAGCTTTAAGTATCCAGGTGGATGACTTTTTGGCTCAAAAATCCTACTAAGAATAGAAGATTCCGAAATCAGAAGCAAGTTCTTGACTTGTTGAAATTTTCGAGTTGCTCACTTTGATTTTAGAGTGTTTGCTATCCCACTGCTTTTTTTTTTTTTTTTAGGGAATATTTAGTTGCTTAAACTTAGTTCATAAGACTTATTAAATCTGTGTTCTAGTTAATGTTTCTACAACATACTGCATAAATTAAATGTTGATCCTGGTTATGCTTTATTGCTCTTGGTTGCAATGCTAGTAGAAATGAAAACTACAAAGGAAGCATGTTACATCTTATAAAGAAGATACCATTTCTACCAGTTTTGGTCTATAATTGTACTTAAATCAGGCTAAATTTTAATCTCATTTACTTTTCAGCCTGCTCTGTTTGTAGTGTGTTCCAGTTCAGCCTTGTTTCCTCCCCTTATTTGAAGACTTGTTGGCAGTAAAAAAGTGGAATTAGCTCATTCTTCTGTGGATGCAGTGATTAAAATACTGCTTATTATCATTGTCATAGCTAAGTCAAGGTGAATGAAATGAAACTGGCTGTTTTCCATGCCAAGTTTCTAGTTTTTAATTGAAGTGTTTGAGTTCTGATTGTTGCAAATGTTAGGCTGCACGTCTTGGCTCACGCTAAATGCAGGTACTGGGCCAGGACATCAGTATTTTTGATAAGAACACTGAGGGCTTTTATCCCAAAGGTCTTTTCCATGCTTGCCTTTGCAGCCATTTATGCATAAAATCTCTTCATGCCTCATGAAAATACCTCATTTTGCTGATGCTATTAAAGAGACTCTTCTGTCCAAATTCCATCCTATTTTTTTCTTCCCTTTTCAGTCATATTCAAGCAAATCTCAAAACATATGGTATTTAGCTTCCTCAGACAAGTCATCATGTAATTTGTCCGCTTTTGCCACTATGAATTGTGAATTCTGTCGAGAAATAGCTTATGTCAGTAACATGAAATTTCATTGCCAGTACAAGGATGGGTATCTTTCTGTAATTTGGAAAGTAAGTGGAGCTTTGCTTCTTCTGCCAAAGCTGGTTATTGATGACTACAGGCGTTGAGAATTGATAGTCTACCAAAGGACAGGCCATTTGTAGGTGTCCTGTGTTCAGGCACAATTATGATTTGGGCAAAGGTGCAGATGCAGTATTATAAAGACAATGTCACTGTTTAGCCTTGATGGGTGAATACTAAAGGGCTCTGCTTTGTAGCAGTCTGTCTTGTAATACCATAAATCATAAGTGCTCTGGAGAGGGTCTCTTGTTGCTTGTTGCTTGGCATGTAGGTATAAAGGGTGTTGTACTCTGTCACATAAAATTTCTTGCACCTGACACTTCAAACGTCTGCTTGTGGGTTCTAGGTATGTTAGAGAAATAGTGAAAAGGTTATTTAAATGTTTTCTTCAAAAACACTCTGGGTTTTTGGGGCTTTTTTTCGGTTTTTGGTTTTTTTGCTGTTAAATTACAGATAAAAAGTTACAAACAGCTTTCATTAATCAGCTAATTAGGGTCTTCTAAAAAACTTAAGCATTTGGATTTTTGCTGACTATGATTTCCTTTCATTGTCAAAATAAATTAACCCAGATGAATTAACAGGTGGGTTGTAGCAAAACAGATGATTGGTAAATGCCTTAAAATGGAAAGATCCAGAAAGAACAAAAATTTTTTCATTTCCCTTTGAAAACCAAAGATATGTCGGAAAAAAACCTCCAACCATGTACTCTAAGATTACTAGAAAGAAAAAAAGGACATGTGGGGAGTGTTGTGGGCGTTTCTGTTCTCTAGCATTCATACCTATTCAAAAGTGCTAAAGCTTTTAATACAAAGTATTTCTCTACTTGCTAAAGACAACAGTTTTTGCAGACAGTGTAAAGGCAAACTAGAATATGCTGTCTTTAAAGTGTTTTGATATAGGTCTGCTCAGTCTTGGGGGATTTCTTCTTCCTTTCTGTATTTCCATTTGCAGCCATCATTTTACTTCCGACCGGGTTTGGGCTCCCGCTAAAGAGGAGCTCTGCCTTTGATTAGAAGAGTTGCACGGTCCAAGTTCTGTCTTTCTTGATGTGACTTGCTTTTTAACGTATTATTAGTCACACAAATATTGGTAAATTGGCACTCTTGATCTTGTGATGTTCTTTGGATAATTTTTAGCTTACTCTTAATAGTGCCAGTGGCCTCTCAGTTTCCAAAACCCCCGTATTGATTGCATCAAATCAAAACAAACATTTGTTTTCCTTAAATAAATAAGTAAAACTATTGAGTCTCATGAAGTGCAAAGATTTATGGACCTATCAAAGTACATTTATTAAGTCATTTTCTCTTATGACTGTAACTTATTTCCACTGAGGTTCTCTGTTTTGTTGGTTCATATCACGTGCAAGTTTCTTTCACTAAAACGTCTCCACTTCCCTTTGCTATTTAATCAATTTTGTGCCTTTGCTTTCTGTTCTAGTTTGAGCACATCTCTCATTGACTATTTTGTTATTATAGTTCTCCCCACCCCATTTTCCCCAACACTTCTACTCCCATCTGATCCACTTCTGGGGATTATTTTACTAATAACCACTTCTGATTTGATTTCTAAACTTTTCAGTCCAGCTTTTCAGGACTGATTTTAAAGCAAACATTGTTTCCATTTTCACTTTCATATGCAACTATGTTTGCATTGGTCTTCTGACCAGTACTGGATCACCAGTGCAGTGTTTTGCGTGTGGTTTTTATTTTTTTTTCTTCTCAACTGTATCCTAAAAAGAATCGCTTTCCCCATGTTATCTTTGTGGATTGTGAACACTTCTGCTTTTATTAATGGAATAGGTACAGAGACCATGGAACAAAACAAACAATTCCATACTCATCTTGCTCATGCTTCCTTTAACATTTTTTTAAATTCTTCTTTCTTCATTACTTCTTTCATACTAGCTGTCAGTTTTCACCGTTATGTAAAATGAAGTGCCTAATATGGGAAAAAACACATGATGTAAAGATATTACAGCAGCATGTGGGGAAAAAATGTAGAATTATGTATCTTTTTAGAAAAATTACTAATGTTAAAATTATGATTTACAGTGTTTTGTTGGATTTTTTTTTTTGGCCATATAAATTGCTTGCTTCTAAATACTGAATTGTTGTCTAACTTCCATGAAAGCTGAGCTCTACTAGCATTTCCATTGAAATGCTTTATCATTCCTTGGCTTGAACAAGTAGTGTCACTAGAGGGAGCTTTTACTGATTATATACATGTGTTCTGTCAAGGGCAAAGAGGATGAAAACTGGTTCTTACAGCTGACTGTAATGAATCATGAGTGCATAACGTGGATAAAGTATCAGTGAATTATTTCTTTTTGAAATTTTATTCTTGATTTATGAAAGCTAATGAGCTGGGGAGAGAGCCTGGCTCTGGCTTTCTAACAGTACACTAAGTTCTTCTATTCAGTAGTTCTTGACAGAGTTGTTTTTTCTCTTTCTCTTTTGCTGTCTTATCCTTTTTCTTTTTACCCTTTTTTGTACTTTTCTTATTCTCTTTGGCAGAGTTCTAGTTAATAGTACTTCATCCATATGAGCCTTTCTCCATATCTTGCAAGAGACAAAGTTTTTATTCTTGTGATTTTTAGTTCTCAGGTTTTTTAAGAAAATGATTGTAGTGAAGCTCAGCTATGTATCTTATGAGTCCCAAGTCCTTAAGGTCCTCTTTGGCCAATGGAACAATCTTGCGGCTTAATTCTGTCATAATTATAAGGAAAAATTGTCCAGCTGGGAATCGTCATGTAGCTCACTTCCAAGTATGCCCTGTTGGTCTCTTCTGTGTCCTCTCCACAGAGAATGTGAATTTTGATGCCTAGTTGATTTGGGGCTTTTTATCATGGTTTTCTAACACAAATTATGTCAGCAGATATTTTATCATAGCAGGCATCCCTGGAAATAATGTACTGAACTGCCTAGGATAGACAGTTAATATCTTGAAAGTTTTAATTTTGTAGGGGTTATCCAACTTATATGCACAAACAGTTTACTTATCCCTCACTTTTTCAGTGATTTTCTTTTGCTCTGCTTGCAGGGATATCAGCTGTGACAAAATCACATCTTCATGATGTTGAAACAGCGTAGTGATTTCAGAAGACTTAATAAATATGAATTATTATTTAGTGCCTCTAAACTTAAAGGCTATAACTGTATTAATGGTAATATTCTGAACTTATTAGTTCAATTATTGTTGGTCTGTTTCCTGCTTACACCTGTTCTGCCTTCCATTTTCCATTACATAGAAGTAATTTTCTTTTATCCACAGGTGCTATAACAAACTCTCGTAAAGACTGATCAGAACTGAAAAGGAGAAGGATAGTGAACTAATTGCTATGTAATCATGCCTGAAAACGGCAATACGGGCACTAGGCTCAAATCTGCTGTTATCACACTTCAGATAAACTGCTGTCTTCCCCTGAAGCCAATTACAGTTCTTTGGTGTTGCAGTCAGAATTCAATGCTCTTTGTGCCCATCTTTCAGTATGGCTGCAGAGAGCACTGTTCCAAACATGCAGCATTTCCATTCATAAACTTAGTCTGGAAGCTGACAGCAATCAATCTGGCTTTTCTGCAACAGGGAAACGTCTCCAAGTATTTCCCTTATGCAGTCATTGAACAGGTGGTGTGTTTTGGGAGGCACCTGTTGAGACTAAGCATTTTCTCTTGATAAAATGAAAGCATAAAAGTTGGGCTGTCTCCCATATTGTTTTATTTTAACTTGAAATTTCTATGTGAAATGCTGCATAAAGATTGTGTCTTGGTCAATATTCTATCACATTTGGTCACAGAAGGAAATTGATTGGTGGAGACTGATTTACCTCAGTTGGAATTGCAATCACAAGGTCTAATTTTTTCAGGTAAAACAGTGTGTAGCCAGCATTTTCAAAAAGACTATAGAAAATAATAAATAAGTCTCTTTATACATTTACATAACTTTAAATTATTTTATGACAAGTAGCTGACCATTACCCATAAACACAAATGCACACAGACACCTACAAGGAACAGTGAAGTCTCCCCATTACCAAAAAAAAATATATATTTCTTGTTTTATATGGGGATAGCAAAAAATCGGACATTTTGATGGCAATATTTTTCACTGGGGGTTTTGAAATATGTTTAACCAACAGCCCCTAGAACTCTTCAGGAGATATTTCTATAACCATTTCAAGTTTTGAACAAATTTGGAACAGAGGTGACCTGAGCATGGTGTAGCTGGTGTGTTGTTCTGCCATCTTGTAATCCTGGAAGAGGTGTGTTGTGTTCTTGGCATTCCTTCTAAGGGTGCAATAAGTTTCCAAAGTACCAAACAACTGTTTCTGGGGTACAAAATGGGAGCATAGTCTTCATGAGTTGGAATCTGCGTCCTAGAAATTGCATTTCTTGGTAACACCCTGCATATTGCTCCATGGTATGCGTTTTCTTTCCCAAACATTAAAGGAACGCTAAATGCACTTTCATGTGAGTAGAACAGTTTTCGCAAGTGGTACCTAGGTTTCGTTTTTCTGTGCCTTATTGCTGCCTATACTGAAGCACAGTATGTTTCTTCCCTAAATGTTTTAAAAACATGTATTTTGCCATTATCAACATTAAAAAAAGGAAGTATTCATGTTGATGATGAGATATTAGCTGAGAAATAACAAGAATTCAAGAAACGTGTCTCTGAAATAGCTGGTTCACAGAGTATCGAGTGAACAGATTGACAACTGTATTTTAATATCATATTAGAAATAGCAGAACAGGTAACACATGACAAATTTTTGTGCTACTATGATACAAAAGGTAATTCAATGCATATGAATTGCAAGTAATGTAAAATACAATATACCAATGTATTTTAAGTTTATGTTTTTACTTAAGAACAAGACTTTTTTTCTTTTGAATACATTTAATAAGAAATTAGCAACTGGAGCAGTAAAACAGAAATGAAAAAATTGTTTGACATTTGCAGCAGAGAACTCTCTTAATGAAGACAGATTTGAGGTCAGGCTAATGCAATAGCTGGGAAATACCTTTTCATTCTGTAAATAATACAAAATATCTTTATATCAGCTATTCAGATATAACCATGCCATATTCTCTTCTTTGAAATAACTAAGGAACATAGTTGATGCCCGATTTATTGAACATTTTTCTCTAAATTCTTGCCTTTGGAAAGTTCTATTGGTCTTTTCTTGTACTATTTTCCTGATACTCCTTTTTAATATCTATTCTTCCTAATGCTACATGTGAAAATCCTAAGTACAAGAATTAGTTAATAGGTCTCCATTTATGATTTCTGAGCTTCAAGCATCACATGATGGGCCTTAAAGTTGAAATTGTTTGGGGGAATTCTGTCTTAAATCATGCCACAATTTCATGGTGTCTGAGCAACTTGTGAAAACAAACTTGAAAATAATTGCAGTTCTTTTCATAAATGGATAATATGAGTGGGTACTGCATTTACAATTTCACAGCATCAGGACGCCTTTGTTTATGTATTTCCTGCGTTGATGTTTGGGGTTTTTTTTTTGTACTTGATTGCAAGCCATCCTAAGGTATCCATGATATGGGCCATAAAACTCATTGCAAGTTGTGCTTAAATGTTTATTGCAAACTTCATTTGTCTGTATAACAGAAATGGAGGGGAAAATTGCAAACTTTTACTTATAATAATGAAAATCAGGATTATACTGTCCCATTTGAGGTAGTTCTTATTTTTCTTCTCGATAATATTTTACTCTTACACATATACAGGATGAAAAGCATCAATGTGCATGTTCTTCCAAGTGTATTTTGTCAGCCAAACTGAAAGAAGATGCATGGATGCTGGAAAAGGCTCATTAATCAAACAGATGTACTTTCAGTAATTATGAAATCTCCCTATTAAGCAGAAGCAGTAAGTCATTAAAATATCTTCACCGGCCTTTTGGCTAAGATCAAGCATAGAATATCTTCTCATTAGGATAATGGATTTCAATAAAATGATATTCCATCATTCTCCATAAGGGAACAAAATGAAACTTTTTGGTTAACTGCAATCACTTAATCATTCATTATATCTTCCTCCAATCTTGTTCATTCATTTAAAGGTGAAAATTAATTCTTCACAAATTTAGCCTACTATCCTGGCAAACTGCATTGAGCATAAAAGTTAACTTTGTAAATTAAATTAAGGATGGCTTAATAAAATTAATCCAGAAAATAAAGTGAACAAAAGTAAAGAAGTATTTGGTTTTCTTGGTTTTCTTGTTTTGTTTTTTTTTGGGCAGATTTTTTTTTTCAATTCAGGAAGCTATTAATAGATACAAATTCTGGGGTTTTTTTTTTGATTTCAGGGGAATTTATTGAGGAAAATCAGAAGCTCATTGCATGAATAATTTTGATTCTTTTCATTGTCTTTTCACTTGAATTTATCTTATATTGATTATTTCCTGTTTGTTTTCAACACCTTTTGACTTTATTTTTCTGTGAACTAAAGATCTTAATTATACGTATGTGATTTGACATATCATTTATGGATTCAGAAGTGGGAGAGAGAAAAAAAAACAAACTTGAAAGTCACCATTTTACTTGGCATATGATCTTACAAATTTTATTATAGGAGATTTTCCTTATCCTGACTGGCTGTCCTTCATTCATAGTTGAATGAAAGGATTAAAACATTTTACTTTTTGCTGATCTTTACTTTGCTACTTCTTATCCAGAATTACTGTGCAATCTAGCCATCTGTAAAAGGACAAGGCATAGTGTCTTCAGTGCATTGAGTAAGTTATTTGAGGTTTGATGAAAACTTTCGAATACTGTTAGAGGCCAACATGTGAAGACTGTCTTATTGCAAAGCTGCATTATCACTGTGTTTATGGTGATTGACAACACAGTATGTTTAAACTTTCCTGCACACTTCTGAAAATGCAGACGTGAAGAGACTTTCATGTAAGCAGTATGATTTATGTTGTTGCTGCTGATGCATGTATGCCAGGAATGGCAATTTAAGACATGTAGAATAGCATGTGAATTCAGGATAGTTATCATACTTACTATGAAAAGTTCACATTACAAGTTGCTTGTCATAGAAATGAACAGCAAATCCTCCAATTCTGCCATTTGCTTCAGGCATTGGTGCCTGATATTGGATTTGCAGGCCAAGCTCAAATTTGAAGAACTGCTGCCTAGAACAGGTAAATAAAAAATGTTCCTGGCTTCCCTGTGAGGTCTTTCCTCTCCTGGCATACAGCTATTTAGGCAGCTCTTCTGTGCTCGTTAGAGGGCAAACTGAGCTAAGCTCAGGCCTTGTCAGTGTTTTTTGTTTACTGAAAGGACAGCATAATTGGGTTCCTTTGGTATCACTTCCGTATTTCTTTCATAGAGAAGGAATGCTGTCTGGATCATAGAATGGTTTGGGTTGAAAAGGACCTCAACAACCCCATAGTCCTGACCCCCCTGCCATGGGCAGGGACACCTTCCACTAGAATCCCATGTTTCCTTTCAGTGGGAGTCCAAGAGGCTGTGTCAAGGAGAGATGAAAGCCAGACCTTCACAGCTTTGTTCTGGGTGTGAATATTATTCTGAGAACAGGCAGTAAAAACATGAAATAGAAAGCTTCAAATTTAACTTTGTAAAATTCATCTTACAAATTAATTTGGTGTTCTTTAGTTCTACTCAAATAGATCTGTAAAAAACCCAGCCTGTAATGCTTTTACACTGCATTTAGTCAACATCATTGGTGCGAACATCCGTGGTGTCTCTGACAAGCAGTGCAGTCAGCTCTCTGATATCTGATTAGCAACTTGGTACCAGCTTGATACCAGCTGCCAGGCATCCCCACCCATCTGGGGAGAAAATAAGATAAAGATGGTTGTGGGTCAAAATAAACACAGAGAGATCCCTTGCCAACTACCTCATGGGCAAAACATATTTGACTGGGGAAAACGAGTTTATTTTATTGCCAATTAAAATAGAGTTGGATGTTGCAAAGAAACTAAACCTAACAACATAAAACTCCATCACCCTTACCTCAGTCCCTCTTTTTTTCCAGTCTTAACTTCACTCTTTCACCCCTGACTCCTTTACCTCTCCACTGAGCAGCACAGGGGGATAGGGAATGGTGGAGTCATTGTCCTCTCTCCTGCACCTGGTCTCTCTGTTTCTCTGCTCCAGCATGGGCTTCTCTCCATGGGACTGGGGCCCTCCAGATGAATTTGGCAGCCAGAACCCTTCTGTCCCTCTTCCTGTTTTCCCCTTGGGCCTCACAGGGCCATTTCTCACCTTTTTTTGCCTCTCCCCTCACTTCTGGGCAGTGTTCTGTCAATGGTTTGCCTGCCACAGAGTCAGCAAACCCCTGCCAAAGACCTGAGCGACTGCAGGTGGTATGACCAGAAAGTCCTACGGGTGATCCTGCATTGCAGTATTTATGTATGTATACAGACTTTCCAATGTATTTACAGGAGGCATCCTTCACTCGGAACATCATGAGAACTCATGATCCGGACAAAGATAGTAAGTTGTAATGTTAGGAACTTAATATTCAGATATCTGATTAAAATTGGAGGGAATGGGCTATAATTATAAGACACCTTCATTTTTCAGATATGCTAATTTAACTGTGCTGTATTCCTTTGTTGACATGTTAAACATGTAGTAATAATAAGGTTGTACCAAGCGTAATTATCACATACTCTTGGCCTTAAAAATGCCTCAGTTGTAGCTGTGCATGATAATGAACGTACAATAATAGGTGATGCTGTTGTCAATACTGTTTGCATTTGATGATTAGAAAAACCCAACAACTTATATTCAAAGAATGCTATGTGAACAGCAGGATAAGCTGGACAGCTAAGGCTGTTGTAAAATATTTTGGCTTGAATTTCCACAGAACATTAAAATAAGGTAGGTGTGGTAATTTAAATCAGGAAGAGGAATGCAGTGACATACCATATCTAAAAATCTGTCTTATAGAAACCATATATATAGCATCTTTCTAGCCAGCTTTTAAGATGAATTACATTACAATTCTCTTTAATGAGTGTTTCTTAATTCAAGAGTTTCTGATGAGACAAAAACTACACGGGGAAAAGCTGAGGGCTTTTTAAAAACAAACCAAAAAAAACCCCACAAAACTTTGGGAGCACATAAAGCTACCTGGAATTGTAATACTTTCACAGTGAAAGGAGTCTTTGGTATACTAACCCTACTCTTGATTAAGCCTTTTGAAAATTGTTTTTGATGCACAGTAAGTTCAGAACTGGTTTTCCTACTTTGCATTTTCTTCTCTTATATTTCTAACCAAAGCTTCCTTCCTCTTGTCCCAGTAATGGACCAGAAAAGCATGAGTAAGGCATAGTTTTCTTTTGCTATGGATGGAAAAATTGATTTTTTTTTTTTTTTGAGGGTCCTTAGTTCCCAAAGGCAGGCGAATTTTGCCTGGGGCAATGCAAAGACTGGGTGTAGGAGAAGTGCAGGACCATCCTTCCATCCTTTCTTTTCAATCTTTGCTAGTATGGCAGAACCATTAAGATCTGAATTATCAACACTGATCAATACAGGCAACCCATGTCCTTTGACTTGCACTTTATAGTCTGGGTAGATTTTTTTTTTGGTTTTTTTTCAGTTAAGTAGCTCTTTGGAAATGTTCATGGTGTTTGTTTATTTTGTACAGGACAATACACACACATTTTTGCTTTTTTAGGGGAGGAGGCTGGAAAGAAGCAAAATTAATTTAACCACAAAGTTCTTTGTATACTTTAAGAACCTGTTATGTTGTACATTTCCTGTGGTGTTCTTAGGGCAGAGAAGCTTAAGACAGAAGCCTTTTCTCTCAGTAGCAGTGCTTCAAGAGAGGAAATACAGCCAGAAAGTTTAAACTGAGTGTGGATCTCAAAATTTTGGGGTCTTCTGTATCTCTTGTGTTTGCCTCTCTCTGTTTTATTTAGCGTAATGACTTGCTCAGGTATTCTGGGAAATATCAGTAGATGATGTTGTGCCTTTTTGACTGAATTACCCTATTACCAAAACAAAACCCAGTCACCACTACACAATGATTGATTGTTGTCTATTCCTCCCTTATACCTCCTTCAATCCAAATGATAAAAATTTTTCATGAGTGTTAGACATATGAGTAGTTTTGATTCCCAAAAATGAAGGGGAAAAGTACAAAATAAGAAGCAAATCACACAGTAACTTGCTTTGTAAAGTTGTGCCTACAGGAGGATCTCACATGTCATTTACTAATATTCCTTCTTTTGAAAAAATCTAAGCTACTCTAAAATTCAGATATGTATTTTCCTGATAAGTGCCATGGTTTATGCACTTGAATCACACAAAGTTGAATTCTGCATCTTATTGTGCAATTGTTTGATATTGCTTCCTATGCTCCTGCTGAGGATTAATAAAGGCTGAGCCTGGCTTTCTTTGCATTGGAATTTCATTCCTTTTTAAAAAGGACATAGAAGGACCTGAAACACTCCAAATCTGTATCTCCGCCCACTAATGATAAAACTATCATAGACCCTTACCATCACCCCCAAGATTTTATTGTCTCCCATGAATATAGAACTAACTCCTAGAGTTTGGGCACACCACATTTTCTGGAATTAAAAACTGGATGTCATCTCAAAAGTGGAGATTGCACTTTTGACTGATATTTCTCACTTTAGCTATCCTGTGTTAGAAAAGAATTGACCTATCATTCATACAGATTTTTTTAAATGTTTGAAATTTCCTTCTGCTGGCATTAAATCACGTAGTTTAAACATTGACTTTACTCCCATGTTTTACTCCTTCTAGAAAACCATGAATCCAAGCAGACTGACATGACCTGTGTCAGAAATAGGAATCCTATAAATACTTTACACCTGTGAATCAAACATTTTCATCTATCCAACTTGTAAGTCTGTCAGAAAGAAAAATGTTCTATTCAGCTTCAGATATACAAATTTATGCAAATCTTCATCTCTTCGTGTCATAATGGTGGGATATTTTCTTTAGTCTCTAGGGAAATAAATAAACATTCTACCTTTAATTATTAAATGCTAGGTGCTTTCAAACCTTGGGGAATATGGTAAAAAATGTGTCCTATGAAGGTACTGTCCCAAACTGATTTGTACCTCGTGCTGTTTCTTGTGTGCTTAAGGATGCTGAACACGCTGGAATCAGCTTGCAGATTTTTTTTTTTTCTAGCATATGAAAACATTTGTTAGCTTGCTCTGATTTACATATCTCTTTTCTTCAAGGTGTTAGTGTAAGAAATTTAGGCCTCCAGTGTCAGAATTCACAGCCATGTTGTATAATTGGTTTGAGTTTCCCAGCATGTATAATAAGCCTCAGAGAATACTGTGTCTCACAGGCTGGCTGTAACGCAGCTCGCGCTTTTCAGTCTATAATACAGAACGAAGTTCAGAAATCTAAACTATGTTCACATTTTTCTATTATCAAATGGTCCTCAATTCCTTTTGTTGTTGTTCTTACTTTCCTAGCCACAGTTCTAGGCAGGATTTTGGGCCTAAAAGAACCCCAGAAAGATATCAGTATGGTTTGGAAGCTTACCTTCTGGTTTTGGGAAATCAAATCGAATCAAGATTGGTCTTGATTCGATTTGCATGTGATTTAAACCTATGCTATATATACCCTACATTAGTGAAAGAGTGAGGAAAAAGATCAAAGGTATTGCTTCTTTCACCTGCAAAAATACCTTTTCAGCATACTTTGTTGATGCTTTGATAAAATCGATGTATTATGACAATTTAATTTCTGTGGTCACTTGATACTTCTTCAGAAATGTGGGAAAGAGTGCTTTTTAACAAAAGAGTTTGCAAAATACAATCAGAGTTAATCCTCCCATGCATCAGTGACAGGAATTGAGAAAGCACATATTTTATTCTTAGTTGGAGGTGAAAATCTTCAAAGAAGAGGCAGGAAACAAAAGTTAGACCTTATTTGTCTTTTGCACAGAGGAAAAGAATAATCTGTCAGTATAATATCGTTAAATTCGTAGATCACACACCTTTTTGCTTTTGCTTCTGTCATCACTTCTAACAGTAGACAGCTGATAAACTTCTCTGATAATAGCTTCTGCAATAAATATGACTTACCTGTTTTCTCCAAAGGGGATATGAAGGTAAACAGCAATGCACAAACATGGAATTAATAACGCTTTTGAATGAAACCCTGATTTTAAGCTTAAGTGATGTTTGCTTTCAGCTGTGCAAATTGAGAGACAATTCTCTGCTGAGTTTTCCATAACCTGTTACTTTGTATTTTGTTCCTCATCTAACCAAAGGTGGAATGTGCTTTGCATGCTTAATGGTATTAAATATTTTGTCTGCCTGCTAGAAGCAGAGTTTCCTTCCTAACCGCTATAGGGAAAGTGTAGTTTTCTGGTAAAGGCCTTCGGACAGGAACCTTCAGTGTTTGCTCTGAGTTAACTTTTTTACAAGATTTTTTGTAAGCATCTTAACCAATGCATAGGTAGGTAGATAGCCTCATTATAGATAATAAAATATTTTGAACATAATTTTGTGAAATTCTTTGATATTCATTCTATACACTAAAACATCTTTTGTTTTCTGTACCTATGACACACTGTTTTGAGAATTAACATTTGGCTTTCTGCGGGAGTGCTTTTATTGTTGAAGTGTCCAGCAATTTTAAAGTCACTCACTAGTTGCTTTGTTCTTGATTACGTTAGCAAAGCCTAGAATAACATCTCCAAATTCAGAATAATTATGTTGGTAAAGAACTGCTAAAAGTAAAGGGACCATTATAATAAGTAGGACTGTGAGGAAAAAAACCCTATATTTTGTTTTTGCCACAGGCTTAATTTTAGAGATGGAAACATGCTAAAGCAATGATGAAGAGGAAAGCTGTTTGAGAAAAATATTTAGAAAATGAGTTGTTATCTATTAGTGTCTTATCTCTAGGTCCTGAAAAACAAATAATATCAAACCAATAACAAAAAAAACCACCCACAAAAGTAAACAACCCCCAAAAACCACAAAATAAATAAACCCACCACACACCCCCCCCCCCCAATAAACAAAAGGTACTGGTTGGTATAAAGTTGACAGAGGAGGAACATTGGCTAGATAATTAATGAAACTATTTTAATTTAAATGAGACTTGAAAAAATAAAATCTGAAGATTTTCAGTATTCTTTTTCTTCATCATTGTGGGTCCTTTTGCCTGCTACTCTAAAACTCCACGTGACCTGACTCCAGGTTTCTTCATACTTAACTCAGATAGGTATCAGTATGTGAAAAATCACATGTCCCTGTAAAGATATGTGAGCTGGAGTTTTGTTTGCTGTAAAATCCTTCCAAATGCTCAGGTATTTTCAGTAATGAAAAGGTAAAGAAGTATATTTGCATGACAGAAGGTTAATAACTGAAGAGGCATCTGCAGATTGGATCTGCAAAAATATGGAAATATTAGTGAGTTTTACTTTGCATAGAGTTGATAGTCTACTATTGCTTATGCACTGAGGACGGTTTAATGAAAGCCCAAGCATACAACCAGACTGACTGACTTTCAATTATTCCAGGTGCCATTGACCTGAGTAGTTGAGACTTTTTTAAATGAGCAAAAAACATGACAGGTTTCTCATACAGCTCTGAGTTATACAGGGTGCGAAACAGTTTACAGATGTGTTCCTAAAAGACACAGTAGCAAGGGTGGGAACATTTGATGAATTCTCAGTGGACTGTAGACTGTAAAGTAGACCAAACACAATCCAGATGTGCTGCTGTTTTAGAGTGATGTAAAAACTTCTGCTGTCTGCTCTCTTCCAACAAAAAAAAACCCCAAAATCCAACCACAACCTCCAGCCAGCACCAGCTGCCTAAGTAGTCTTACTGTACGTATAGCATAGATACTATAAAAAGAATCTTCTAAGTAATTTGAAATTGAATTCTAATAAATAATTAAATAAATAATTAAATAAGACTTATATTTAATTTTTAGGTCCCTTGTTCTTTCCAAATGTAAAATACTAAATTGAATATGCATTTTGATGAATGCAGAATTTAAAATGATTACACTTTTCTGAAAAATTGAATTAGGCAAAGTTTTGATGCACTTTTCTATTTTTCCTTTGTGAAACATTGAAATTTTGTTAAACTTGAATTTCAGGACGTCGCTTTGAATACATTTATACTTAAAATTGTTCCAAGCTGAATAATTTAATTAAGAAATAAATCCTAATCTCTCTGGGTAAATTGTAGATCACAGTAATTAATGATGTTAGCTTTAACCCTTTTCTCATTTTCAGTGGTTAAAGACAGAAGCATGGAGAGTACTGTGCATTATGTTGTGTGCTCCTTGATGAAAGCAATGAATCCAGAAATGTCTCGTAGTAGTCATATAGTACATTGCACATTGATACAATTCTTATGTTATTTTCATTTCCAGTGTTTCCCAGGGATGTTTAAAAAAGTTTATTAAAATTTCCTCAAACCAAGAAAGTTTTCTTACTTATTAATAGCCTGGGCCGTGTGATGGAATAGGGCAGTAATTTGTAGGAATCAAAATGTGTAGCCATACCACAGTCTTTCAGATTAATAAGTCATTGGCTACTCTAAAAACTGGTCAATAGGTAAAAGAAATGAAGTTTCAGGTAAAAAGATACTTTGTAAAATCTTGTGAAGTACAGTCTGTTTTTGGGCATCCAAATGCACCTTTAGAAATGGCCCTGGTGATGCACCCAGTATTGCCCAAAGATGAACTCCTGATTCAGAACCAGAACAAAGAAAGAGATCTCACTGCCTGCCCCCTGCTCTGCTCAAAGTAACTGCCATAAAAAAACATTACCTGAGACTTGTTCCTTTCCTTACAAAGCTCTAAAGAAAAGTTTGATATAAACCTCGAAACAAGCAACTTTGATCCTTAAGGGTTGTGTGAAGACCACCAAATTAATGTAATTTATGGCTTCACCTTGTAGGGGGAAAAATAGCTGCTACATTTTCTTCCTTTCCAGCAGCAGCTAACCTTTTTGAGCAACAATGTATTATCTCTATTGGTGGCATGCAACTTGAAGGGGAATATGAAACATTCCAGGTGATCAATATGAGCTGCTCTAATCTTTTAGATTACAGCTGAGCTCTAGCAATGCTTACAGAAAAGCTTCAGTGACACTTGGACTCATTTGCTCATGAAGCTGAATGTGAATTTGGCTCCCTAACAGTCCATCAAAAGTGTTCTGTGAAATGCCAGTCATGTGGAGAATCTGCCAACTTCTGCAATATGGAAAACAGGTGGGACAGAAGAGGGTGAAAAATTAAGCTTCTACTCTTCTGGTCATCATCCCTGTTTAGTATCTAGATAAAGAGGTCCAACACTTGGGGAGGAGTAAAGTTAGCTTGTTATCCTAAGAAAGAGAAAAAGAAAGTAGCAATCTGTGGTGGGTTTTCTTTAAACTGTCTTCCAAGTCAAGAAAAGCACAGTAAAATATGCAAAAGGCAGACGGTTGTTTGTTTGAACCACCCCAAATGTATCAAAGGCTGGTACATTTAGCAAAAACACCTGACAGGCAAGTATTTGCTTTCCCCATAAGAGAAGGTGGTCTTTGATAAAATCTCCACTGATTTCTTACTGACTTAAGTACTTGGGAGCGTGAGGTATACCCTACCTGGCTTTTTTCAGCCATTACCTGTGTGCCTGTCCCGCATGATCTAAAGTTTGGATAGAGGTATATCATACTGGGCAGCAGGGCTGTGACACAGGGCCAAGGTTAAAATTAAACTTGTGAATTAAACAAGCCTGTTCTCAATAACACCTGCTCCTAAGTTTGATTTTTAAAGGGGTTGCCGTTGATGATGATCTGCTTTGAAGTATCTCTTGCTTTTTGGCTTGCATCACTTTAAAAGTACATTTGAAACAGTGCATAAAATATTCTAGCAGCTTGTGCTTATTTGTTCCTACTCTTTGGGGAGACACAGGCTTGTGAATTAAGCTTGGTATATTCTAGCATTCATTTTGGATTATAAAACCTGCCTGTGCTATATGGAAAGTGAGGCTGTCTCAGCACAATATTACACTGCAATCCAAAACAGCCACATTAATATTCCTATTGGTTGTCATTGGAGATATGCCAGTTCCCATATGTACTCACCCACGTTTCAGAGTGCCCTTGCAACCTCATGACTGCTTTTCAGAAGTGCCTGGTGGCTTATTCTTCCTTCTCAGCACACTACAGTGAAATTACGTATTCATATTGGAGGAGAAAAATGTGTTTAGGATAACTAGCATTTAGCACACAGTACAGATTAAACCCAGATGATATGATTCTCTCCCTTGCTCACTAACATTTATATTGGAATTCATATTTAAAGCAGGAGCCTTTTGCGTTACAAGTAAAGATTGAAATTGCGTACCACTTTTTTTCTCCTAGACTTGACAGGCATTCTTGTATAATTAATGAGTTGGATATACTGTTAATAGTTCAGATTTTGTGGTTTGTATTGTAAATGTTCTGTTTGTCTAGTGTAAAAGAGAACTGATTAGGACTTTTAGTTAGAGAGTCAGGGCTTTGGATAAATATCCATATTTTTTCAGTGCTGCTACAGATTGAGTCATCTCTTTCGTATTCTGCTAGCAATTTATTATGGTGATTTTGAATTCAGAACACAATATTGACATTGCAGTTGTTTGCCTTTTGAATCTAAGTTGTCCAGATTTTGAGTTCTTCATTCCTGAAATAACATATGGAGCGTTTTTTAGTAAAGTTTTTATTGGTGGCATGTTTATGTCTTAGATCTATCCTTCAGCAAAACTGTTGTTCTAGATTATAATTTGATAGGAAATCTTGATTGAAGATTTTAAAGCAGGAGAGGTGAATTTGTGGATTTGGAATTTGGTATTTATTTAAAGGTATGTTCCTCAGTGCACACTGGACCATATGATGTAAAAGCCTTTCTTATTCAAAAGCATACTTAGTAAGTCAGCATCACTTATTCCTGATGAGTTCCAGTTATCAGTATCCAAATATTTTTCATTTTAAGAAACAATGTACACATCATAGCTCTCTTTTTACTTTGCTGACAAAATCTTTGCAAGAGCTTCTGGGAGACCTTTTGATGCAGCTTCAAATTACTAATAAAAACTACCTGTGACTATAAATGTGTACTGTTCCCATTTCTTAACATTTTTAGATAGTTTGTATGCATTCTAACCTACTGCTAGATACAAACGTCAAGAAGAAACAGATGAACTGCAGATTGTTTTTTTCATCTACTGAGACTACTTTGATAATCTATGTGAGCAACTTTACAGGTGACCTGTTTATTGATCAGGAAGCATTTGAACAGACTTCTGTGAAGTGAAGCATCAAGGTATTTTACTCTGCTTTGCCCATCAAAAATCATTGAAGTCACTGGTATAGTGAGGATAAGCTTTAATAACCTATGGGGTTGATAAGAGAGTTTGTGTGTATATGGTCTGCTTTGTGTTACAATCAACAGCTGTCCCTTCAAATAATGTAGTCCCTATTCCCCAAATAGTTCATAGACTACTAAGTGGGAATTAAAGCAATTGCAAGCAAAATAGGAGACAGGCCTTTTTTACTTTATCCAGTGTGATGGGTAGGATATAAAAATAAGCTATAAATAGACTGTAAAACAGGAAAAAAAGTGTAGATATTCTTTCTTGGTTTTGTTGAGTGTGAACAGCAGAAGTATGGGAGGTTGCGGTTGACAGGACAAGAGATCCATCTCATCTGCTATTTGGTTTCCAATAGCCAGGTGCCTGAGAAAACATGTAAAAACAGAGCAAGTACACAGCACATTTCTGTTTCAATGATCTTTAGGTCTTGAGGAATTTGAAGACTGGGGATTGCATGTTTTGCATTTGTATTTAATGACATTAGGATGCCTTCCTTCCATTGATTTAATTATTTGAATCTTAAGGAGGCTTGTTTTTGATGGTCATATACTGTTGTTTCCCTCTGAATAAGGAAGTCAGAGTAGCAAATGTCATCATACCTATGACAAAGTTATCAATTCTCTTGATCTAAACAGAATAGAGTGGAGTGGAAGTGTCTTTTTGCTTCAAAAAGTTAACGTTTAAATGGACCTAAGCTGCCTTGGATGTTAATATATCACTGAGATAAATGGTATGGAGGAGAGTTTATTCCTTTGCTGCTGCGATGCTGGCAGGAGAGTGTGCTCTGTAATTGATTAACAGGGCACAGTGCATTGACTTATATGGGCAAGGCTATTATATCTCAGTAACAGGAAGGAATATATGATTCTGGTTACAGTAAGTAAAAAATTGGATTCTGCAGGAAATAACTAAAACTGCTAGAAGAACAAAAGGTTCCAAAGGATTTTTTTTTCCTCTTAAATCTATGGTATAAGAGTATTTCATATTCTGACAGAGGTTTAAATAGTGCAATATATTTAGGGGAACTTTCATATAGGGCTAGAAACATTAGCTTATGTAAGCAGTCTTTTAACTTTTGTTCTGTTGGACCTAAAGACATGAGTTATTGATGAGATGTAATATCTTTTTTAAGTCTGTTAATCTGAAATATAGTCCTTCCCTATAATTCATACACATTTATGGTGAATTTCCTGTATTTTGAAACCTAAATGAGCAGGCAGATTGGGAGGTTTGGTTTTTTAAAATAATGAGAAAGTGAGATTTTTTTCTTTCCTATTAGTTGGTACTTCAAAATAGACATGGGACAGGATTACAGTTCTAAACAAAAATGAAGGCAAATTGTATCAGCTCTGGGTTTTTTCTCAGCCCCCACCACGATATTGGTGATTCCAACCAAGTTAAGAAATCAGTGTTCAGATTAAATACTTCAGAAGCACACGTACATTAAATGAAGCCTATTCATGACTATCCATAAAAATTGTGACCACAGTGGCAAATAGAGGGATGCTTCCTGTGGGATTCCTTTTTTTTCAAATAAGTCAAGCTTTTCTGTCTTGTTTTTTTGAATCCAAGAGTATGGGTTAGTGAAACAGAGCTAAGGCAGACCATTAATGATTTAGAAACTAGTATGCATTCCAAATAAGTTTTCCATATTTCCTTTTGTGAATCTTCAATAGTAGCACAAATACAACAGCTGTCAAATTAAAAGGAGACTTTCTCCACAGCTACTGGAATCAGTAAAAGAGCTGAAGTTCTGATGAGCTTCTATTGTTGGGAGAGGTTTTTTTCATCTGTCATGTTTGTGAGGTCAATGTCAAAAGTCTGTGTTTATTTCTATTGCAGAAATGAAGAGTTTGATCACATTTTTTAAAATAACTTTTTAAAATTTTTTTTATGTTTTAAGATAGATCTTTTATTTCACAAATTTTTTTAGACTGTAGTAAGCACTAGCCTCCTATCATATTTAGTAACATATCAAATTGCATAAATTGAACACATTTTTTGTAACTAAGTTTTTATATTGCTAATGTTTTTCCAGGAAGATGCAGGTTTTTCCTTCCATCCCAGTTTGAAGCTATGGGTGGCAGAAAATTGCATAAACCTGATAATTTACTTTACAAAATATATTAAAAAACCCTCAGGAAACAAAACAAAGGTACATGTTCAATCTTAGCTTTCATTACTGATGAGAATATATGTTTCTCCATAACACTAAATATTATGTAATATAAGCATAGGAGAAGACTATAAAGAGATTTTGGTTTGTATTTTTAAAAACTTCTGATTATCTGTTGTTCTGCTTTTAAATGTTTCATTCCGTTTTTATCCAGACAACAGGATTAATGACAAATGCCTTCAAGTCTCTAGCTAGGTAACACTAATAAAGAAGTGGCAGCACAAGCAGTTTGCAAGTTGAAAAGTCATTATGATCTGCAGAAAATAAACTGGTAGATAAAAAAAATAGTTGAGAAAAGCTTTGTCAAGTAGTTCTCTGTTTATATGATTATGGCGCTTAGGACAAATTGTGGCGGTCTGCTGCTACCTTTATTGTCAGCTTTAACCTTGTGCTACTTTGACTGAAATAAAAGCAACCTGGCACTCAGGATCTGCAGACACAGACCTTTCCTCTGTGCCACATCCCTGCTCCCAGGCAGAGGTGTATGCAGCCCTGGTGTGCTGCTGGAGAGGTGTGATGTGAGGTGCACCCGGCTATGGGCTTCTGACCAAATGTGCTGCAGCCAAAGCGGAGGGAGGACGAAATCGATCTTTCTGGTTTGTGGTGTAAACAAAAATGTTTCAAACCGTTTATCTTCCCTTGTCAAAATTCCGTCATTAAATACTGTGGTAGTGAACTTAAAAGTTATTGGAATTGTCCTTTAATTCAGTCCAAAGCAGCTGCCCTTTACTCTTGCATGTGCTTGTGTGGATTATGTTTTCCCCCTAATGTTTGTTAACTCAGAGATTTGAAAAGGACACTTATTTTCTTTGTTAAATGTCAAAATACTGATTCGTGAATGAATGTTCTTCTGTATTTCTGTGTTTCAGTTTCTTTTGCTGTGAAAGTAATTTTATTTTTCATTACATGGGACTGCACGTTTTAGGAGAATTGCATGATATATTACTTGATTCACTCACAACCCTTTTCTTTCCCCTTTAAAGTTCTTCTTTAGAAGGTAGGATTAATTTGGTCTCCATGTGTGATCCAGTGTGACCAAATTACTGGTTTTCAATTGTACCAGAACTAGGTGTTGTGGCTGAGCATTAAATATGCTGCTTATGCGTATTTAGACCTATTGAGGACCACCTACGGTGACCTAATGCTTTCTAAATACATAAATTGAGGGTGTTTCCACTTACAGCAGAGACTGTGCTGCAGTGCATGTGTTTGAAAAGATTAGTTAGGCTTACTGGTGTAGGCTAAGGCTTTTTTTTAGTTTTACCTGTGACGTAAATGAGTAATTTAAGCTACATATTACTCCCATCTGTTGAAATACCTACAATACTCAACAAAAGGCAGTACATTAATTAAGCGTTTGAAAAATCCTAAGCCATTTCTCTTCATTCTGATTTATATCATACAAAAGAAGGAGATTTGTACAGTTTTTTTCTTCATTAGGAAGGCTAAGATACTGATTTTGGGTTTTTCCATTTTAGATGCTAATACCAAGTTAATCTTCTTTATAACTGGGTAAAATGGAAGTGGAGTACTCAAATGATTTATAGAGATTAGTTAGTATAGTTTTTTCAGTGAATCTGTTGTATCTGATAATTCATAGGCATTCATTAGTGTTCCCTAATTTATTTTCTTTTTTTTTAATATCGGATTTATCAGCACTTCTATTACAGAAAGGAAAACTTGTATCTTATCTACTTCTTAGAAAGCTTTCATGATAATACTTTTCTTTAGCGCTAGATTTTCATGTCACCAAAAACATTCCAAACACATCAGGGCAGGCTTTTTTTTCAGCCACAGCATCCTTAAGGAAGGTGATGGTTCATGGTTAGATATTTTGTCAGTGGTTGAAGTCTTTATTTTCTCATGTCAGCGTGTGTGTCTGTGGGTTTTTTTTGTGGGTTTTCTTGTGTTTTTTGAGGTGATTTGTTTGTTCGTTTTGTTGGTTTGTGTTTGTAGGTGTTTTTTGTTGAAGAGCCTTGATGTAGCTACATGAATTCCACATGTACGAAAGTAACAAGGATGTGTTATCACCCAGAGGGAAAATAAAATGCACTTTGTCACTTAATACATATGAATAATTAAGAGCATAAAGTGAATCTGTTTTCTTGTGTTTCAGAAAAGTGTGATGAACCTCTGGTCTCAGCATTACCCCATTCCTCCTTCAGCAGTTCATCATTCATGACAAGCAGCTACGTGCCAGGGTATGCCAAGTTAAACAAGCGAGGAGGTAAGGGACATTCTCAACCTTAATGTTCAGATATTTCAAAAAATGATGAATGGTATTTTTAATACGAAAATGTGTTTTCTGTGGAATACTATTGCTTACGCTTGTTTGAACAGACGGTTTTTATTAACTGAGTGAATTTCTCTTTCGTTGTACGGGACAGTAATTGCACTGCAGGGAGGAGGGCACTACCAGTAGCACATAGCAGCGAGGGCCACATGCCTGATGTTGATGGAGTCATACAGTACAGCTGCATGATTGACTTCACATAAAAGGGCATACCTGTCTTCGTTGGGTAAATGAGCATTTGTGAGGTCATGGTTGGAGCAAATCTAAAGAGCTTTGATGTGCTTTGTTGATGTAACTTGTTCCCACCTCAGCAATGACTGCTGTCATTCAGGCTTTTTTCTATCACCACAGGGACTTTGGCTTTTGCATATATATCTGTAATACTTCTTTGTTCAGAAGTAATAAAGCTGCCTCAGACCTAGTGGTTGGAAGAACAGGTGCATAAATTTGATGGCCTACCTGGTTTAATCATATTGAGGCACCATCCCCTGTCCACAAACAGGGCGAGTAGTGCTGGTAGCACTGCCAGCTCTGCCAGTTTTCTGGAGATCATCATGTAGGAAGGGATGAGCTGGGTCTGATGTCAAGCCAGGAAACATAATCTCTAAGTGGGGAAGAATACGGGGTGGGCCCAGGCATGGATACTCCTACGATGTGGCTCAGGTAGTATCTGGGGGCTGAAATGGGACCCCCAGACTCACGGGCAGGATGAGTGGGTTCTCCACTGGGTAATGCAATTATGGCCTGTTGGTACTCTCTCTCAGACCTCTGACATTGATCTTGGTTTATTGGTCTGCCACTTTTCTATATATTTCTGTTTTGCAGGTGTAGAATACTTGTTCTTTGATCTCTTTATTTTCTTCTTTTTTTTTTTTTCTTTGTTCTCTAAAATCAACTTTAGCCAGGCTCCGGAGTGAGCCTTTTAATGACTTTCTTTCCTTTCACTCTTTTAATGACTAGTGATTGATCTAGTGAATTACTTATAGCCCTGCTTCCTCTAATGCCAGCCTGTGCCAGTACTTTCAATACCTCTGCTATCACCCCATGATTGTAGTCCTCTACCCTACATTTTTATACAGTAACATTTCATTCCCTGCAGAATAGCTATGATAGGTACTGAAATATATCAAAATTGTTGCACTGGTAGTCACTAGCCCATGCAATCACACAGCTAAGTTAAATGTAAAACAGATTAGGTTATGTTACTGGTTGTTAAAGAATTGCTATTGCAACTAAGCAGCTGAACAGAAGCCAAAGACTAGCTTAGAGAAAATATGACTGATGAGCTCTAGTGCTACTGGCCTGCAGATCTGATGCAGAGCCTGTGGCCAGACAGGAGCATTGGCAATTTCTTTGGGTTTAGGCCTGCAGACTAGTAGATAATATGGTTTGTTGCTTCTGAATGAGAGTAGATGCTGTTTTGTGCTGGTTGCAGGCTTTTATTTCATTGCTCCATGTATTTTGTTAGATGGCTTTTGCAGTTCTCGTACTTTCTGTCGCAGTGCGTTTGAATGTGTGTTGTGATAGGCTGTCAGGTCACTTCAGTTGTGTCTTTAGATGTTCATTGTCCAGATGAAAGGAGTGGTGCTTCTATTCTAAAACACTGCTCATCATTTAGGTTAAATTCTGTTGTATAACTATAGTTATGTCCATTTCCATTCTATTCCCAGTTCTAAGTTTAAAAAAAAGTCACTAGAACCACTTTAATAAAATACAGCTTAACATCAGCTTGGCTGGAAGGATCTTCCTTTATTTTAGATGAGCAGTTCTCCTTTTAGTTTACTACACTACTTATTCTGTTCTAAGTGAAAGGCAGATTGACATTTGGAATTTAATTTTTTTCTTTTAATTATATTTACCCTCCCTTTCTTACCCTTATAATCACTACAGTGCAGTTTCTTTTAATGATGTTTATTTACCATTATGGATCAGTGTCGTCACTAATCAAACACTGGCTTTATTTCCTCATTTGAAATTTAGTTGCATCTCTTTGTTTAAATACCAACTTTGTTAGGTTGTTGTCATCCATCTCTTAATACCTATGAAGCAGAGCAGAAATACTTTTCAAAACTGAGGCGTCTCAGTTTTCTATGTACATGAACAAATATCATTTTCCTAATCCTAGTGGCAGTAAAAGTACTGCAGAATTCAGGAATGTGTTTAACACAGGAACTTGTCTGTCTGTGTTTATGCTTCTGCTTCTGCAAGTGATGGAAAATAGCTCAGTTTTAATGCTGAGCTATTTTACAACTTCATGGAATTACAGATATTGCTAATCAAACTAGTAATGTGAATCCAATTTTTTTGCTCTCCAAGGAGTCATTATCAGCTAATAGATTCCCAAATCAAATGTGCTATTTAAACCTCACTGTGCTCAAGTCATTAAATGGAAAGAACTCCCCCTCCTCTAGCCCCAGACCCTTTAAATTAAAGAAATACACATTTGAAAATTCTTCTCTCCAACCCAATTATTTTTCTTTCCTGTTTTCATGGCACTTCACTGTAGACTGGCAAAACACTTTATCTGAATAGATAGTGTATTTTATTCCATTGATTAAGACACTGATTCACTGAACAGCCACATCATGTTATTAAGAAGGTTGGAGTTTTCACTATAGTTGTTCTGGTTCACTTTCCTGCTATAAATGTTGCAATTGGAAGGAGGCACACCAAAAAAAATTAATATGTTCAGCAGTTCTTAGGAGACTTCAAAAGCAGAAGCATCCATGAATTTACTTCTAATATTTGTTAACACTTCATTTACAAATCCTATAACTAGTGATTTAGGCAAATAGAATTAAATCTTTGTGGAATGACATTGATCTGGAAACCTCCAGGGTGTATATGATGTAGGTGAGTTTCTGTGTCAGTTTGTGAACATATTTTGCATTTTCCACATTTTTCTACTCAGACCCCTGTAAGCCTTCAATGACTTATGGGTTAGTATGTATGCTTATTTCAAAGGAAATACAGATTTGATGGACAGAAATTTGATTAGGAATGTTAACCACTCCATATCAATTTACTTGATGGTTCTTCTGCATTGCCCCTTGTTCCTGTTCTGAACCTTATTTCTTGCTAGGGTAAGCAAGGATGAGTATACTGTTGGGGGTTTTTTGTTTGTTTTTTTTTTTTTTAGTGGGGTGGAAAAGGTTATTTTTCGTTATAGGAAAAATTGCTGATTGTAGAAACAAATATTCAGTTGTTACCTACAGGTCTGTCAGTGCCTTGCAAATTCATACCAACACATATAAAAGTTTGAAACCACAATTTACATGTCAGTGAGTAAGAGTCTTTGATTTATATAATCATTACAACTGTGAATCTGTGTTTCCATTATCACAGAGAGCCAAAAGCCTGTGAGGACAATGCAAATCTGCATTTTATACCAGCTCTCTCATTCATAGATCCCCAAAGCCTGTCTCATGGGGTCCCCTCCTTCCTCTGCCTTCCTGGGCCCTTTCAGTCATAGTAGCTGGGAAAAGCAACCAAAATACTTTCATTTTATTATCATGGAAAGAAGCAGAGAACAAGAAGGCCCCAGAAAATGTAGACAAATTTGTTGCTTTGCTTTGCTTTGCTTTGCTTTGCTTTGCTTTGCTTTGCTTTGCGAGCAACTATACTACTACTAGATATACTACTACTTATCAACAGATATAACTAGAGTTAATGCTGGACAAAGCAAGTGATGCTATTCCCATCAGGCCTGCAAAGAAAAGGCATGAAGATACTTTGAAATTCAGCTGTGATAAAACTTCTATGGAGACAGAAGAATGCAATGAATTTCATAGTGAATGTAGGTTTGGCAAAAGTAGTGTAGTGGCTCCTGAATGTTAAAGGCTCATAAACTAAGACTTGGACTTAAAAATTTAAACAGTACTGAATTAGCAAGTGTTCAGACAAAGCTGGATGTAGTCAGTTTCTATCAAATTATCCTTTTGGTAGTAAGGTAATATTTCATTTTAAACAGCTAAGTCTTCGTGCTCTACTGTATTGTATCGTTTAGCATATTTTTCATTTTAAATTTAAAGTTATTTGTGTGATGTTTAGTGCTAGTATTACAAAGATACAGATTCTTTTTTAAATCTCTGTAACTTATATGAGGGGGAAAAAGCACCAGAGAAGAGGAGAAATGCTCATAGCTTTTCTTTTTTTGTGTCTGTCACTATCACTTGTATCTATATATATGCAAACATTGTTAAATCTTTCAATGCTGTAAAATCCTAAAACTTTTTGCTTTGGATGGACTTCTTAAGAAAAATAATTTTGAGTTTTCTGTCAATTATCAGCTCAGATTCTTCTCCTGTGTAAACCAAACATTTCCAAGTGTATTGAATGATTTAATGTACTATTTGGAGGATATGGGAATGTGTTATCTTTGAAAACAATTAATTTTGTTTTCCAAAATGACTGATACTGAAGTCAACCCCATTGGCACATAAATATATGCCATTAAGTCATTGACAGATCAGACTTTAACTGGAATCTAGTTAGTAGATTAGCTAAAAAGATTACAGTCCCTTCCGTTTTTGTCATACCTATTCTCCTGCAAAAGTCTGTATTGCTGCCGCCGCTTACAAGCAGCATCAGAGAAAAGGAGAGCTTTCAATAAGTTCATTCTACAGCTTTTTAAAATCTATCCTCAGTAGCTTTTTCATATGTGATGTCAAGGTGATAAGGTCTAAAATCTTATGACCTGCCATCAATAGGATCAATGGACTGCATCACATCCTGAGAAGGATTCTTAGCACACGTTTGATATAATGAATGATCAATCTTCCTTTTAATGGTTCCCAAGCTATTGGACCTTACACTTCTCACTAGTACGAGAATTAATGCTGCCCATCATGCACCTCATACCATTTTAATTTAAGGAAGAAATTCTACATTATTTCAACATAATGTAATGTTATATAATATAATTGGAAGCTGCTTGAAACTGAGTAGAGTCTCAGAACTTCAGAAGTAATCCCAGCAGACAGTGAAAGTATGAAGGTCATAATGAATTTTTGGATATGTGGAAATGATCTTTTGCACAGTGGAATAAAAAAGAGGAAATTTGGCACCCAGGGGTTCTGTTTTAAGTCTAGTATTAGGGAATCTGATGCTACCGATGAAATTGATAATGTAATATGAAAGGAAATTTCTGTAGAGCAGTTGATGTTCAAAAAACAGTCCTTCTAGCACCACTGTGTAACTCGTATCTAGGCTTTCAGGCTACCTTTTAATCAGTGTGCTGACCTTGGCCTGTTATCAGAATTATTAATGTGACTATAAAACAAGCATCAGAAATTTTAAGTGTTGGCATAGGTGTAATTGTGACCTGTTTTTTTTTCCTCAGTGGAGCTTTAAATTCTGCCTTCTGTGTGGAAGATGCAAAAATTTATCTATAATGGGATATGATTCTTTTATTCCCCAGATCATTTCCAGTTAGTCAATCAGATCTATGGCAATGGTTCTACTAAAAGAAAATACAAAAATGCTTGCTAGATCCTTGCCTTTGAAGAATTCTAGGGATAACTAGCCTAGGCTCTTTTTACCTTCACTCTTAAAATCTCCAATACCACAGTGAATGTCACTACTTCTCCAATTGTTTATTACTATGAGAAGGATTTTATGTAGTATTCCTTCTGGCAAAGTGAATGTGGAAGGGGCAGATAGAATCAGCCTGGATTGTGTGAGCAGTCTGGACTTGTACCTTCACGGATCTTGCCAGGAATTTAGTTTGGGTATGAACCTCAAAGTAAGGAGGTGTTCCCTCTGAACTAACATTTGTCCAAATGGACAGTATGGAGCAAGCATGCAGTAGTTAGCACACTGTAGATCATCACCTTAAATACTGCAGTCCCCTTGGGTTGACAAGGACACCTTTGAGCTCACTAAGAATATCTGTGCACAACATAACTCATTATATTTTGAATAAAACCCTCTTAGGAAAAAAGTTATGGTGTTGCCAGTGGTTTCGAAGTTCACTATCCAGGTTATAGTACGTTGTCTTTAATAAGTAGGAAGGATTCTGAAAGTAATGGACACAGTAGCATAAAAGAAGAGTTACAATCATGAGAGAGTAGTATCACCCACTTAGCTTTTGTATGTCTGTAAGAGAGCTCTTGCTGAGCTAAATCACTAAAATATGGTTGCATTTTAAAAAGTAAATAAACAGCAGTTCTCTTTCTGTAAATATGTGCTTTAGATAAACACACGTCCTACAGCCCACTACAGTGTGTTTACTAAAACCATCTCATGAACTGTGTAGATCAAACTAGGTTATCAGAAGTTAGGAAAAATTGAGAGTCCTTATTTATTAAATAATTACATATCAATTTAAAAATATAGAAAATTACTTATGGTTGAAAAAGAAATAGCCTCTATTGGTTCATTTATTAATATACCCCAAAAATGTGTTTGTGTGTGACATAGCATTATTCGTGTGGCACACAGTAGAAACAGTATTGCTTGAATGCTTTAGAGAGAGTACAAGCAACTGATGTTTTGTTTAGGGGAGTTCTCTGTGTTGTTTGAGGATTTTTTGGGGTTGTTTTTGTTTGGGTTTTTAATTTTTTTTTATTAATTTCAAGACATGGCTCCTTTGAGAGGTCCTTTACCTGTGACACTAAATGAAAATACTTTCATTTTATTAGTAATGTGTCCTTTTGGTATTACTCGTAATAAAATTTTTGTTTAGCTCTACCTTCAATTTCTGGGTCTGTTTTGGTTTTGTTTCTCGTTTTTCTTTTAAAATTCATAAAGAATTTGGGTTCAGCTCATTGTTTGCATCAAAAAAAGGTGTACAATTTTGTTTTTCTTTATCTGCCTCACATCCTACCATATAATCATGCTTTCTTATTCTTCACCTTCAAAATAAATAGTTACACACCCCACTTTGACTTATAATGTAACCCACAACCCACTTCAGCTCCGTAAACACTTGTATCTCCCTTTAGAAGGCAACTGTGAATCTCACTTGGTTGACCTTAGAAGTTGTTTTCTGTGCTTTAATGATCTGACCCTAATGAAATATTTTTTTCATAAATGCTTATCATTTGTAGAAGGAGTTCTTTAAAAGACAAATGAAAATGTTTGCACTAGCTCATTCCTCTGATAAAACATTCAAACATTCATTGCAAGAGGATAGTGAATTTTGTGGAGGTGCAGGAAAAAGAAGGATCAAAAAGAGGAAAGAAAAGTGCCAGTGTTTATCCAAGGCAGACTCATGTATTGAAAAAGTAACTTTAGAAAGGAAAGATGTTACCCTTTTCATTCAAAACACAGTCCAAGAAATAAAGTCTGTAGAGAGTGAAGCTCAAGTAATTGCATTAAAAAAAGCATCATTAGCTTATGTTAATTTACCATAGCCTGATGAATACAGAAAGCATGACCATTTTTTCCAGTTCATAACTAATTTGTTAATTAAAGTGTTCGGAATACCTAATTGGCCTATTTCGTACATGTGTAGATGGAGAGGAGGAAAAAAAAAATAATACTGTGCTCGCCGACTTTGTAGTTTTTTTCTTAGAGCAATCGTGTGCAGAGGCAGCAGTCCCAAGCCCAGGCAGGGACGTAAGGCAAAGGGGCAGCTTTCTCGGGCAACAGGGACAGGGCCAGCAGATCACCCTGGCTTTACTGAGCAGCTGGCTTTTTTCAGACAAAACTCAGCTTAGTTCATTAATTGTTCCTGACACTAACTGGCAGCTGGATTTGGCGGGAAGGTGGTTGTGCTGGTGGCAGAGAGGAGGCAGCCTCACAGAGAGCCAGACTGGATCTGTATATCACAGATATACTTTGTCCATATCCTTAGGGTACCAGTGCAGCTCTGGCTGTTTATCCCCAGAGTAGCCAAATTCTGTGCTTTCAACTACTTTGAGACACCAGAGTTTAATTTGACCGTTTCTCAAACAGCATTGGGACATTAACCTGTAAATAGTTAAGAAATCTCTTTTGGTGTTCTTACTGGCTTCATCTTGAAAATGCAGACCTGATTAGCTCACCAGCTCTGCTCAGAGTACTGCCATGGTTTAAGCCCAGCTGAAAATTAAACCTGGAAAAGAGATTTTGGGGAGACCTCATAGCAACCTTCCAGTACCTGAAAGAAGCCTACAAGAAAGACGAAGGACTTTTTACAAGAGCATGTAATGACAGAGCAAATGGGAAATGTCTCTAAACTGAAAGTATGTTTATATCACATATTAAGGAAAAATTCTTTACTGTGAAGGTGGTGAGGGAATGGAACTGGTTGCCCAGAGAAGTAGAAAATGCCCCATCCCTGGAAGTGTGTAAGGCCAGGCTGGACAGAGCACTAAGCGGTGAAAGGTATCCTTGCACATGACAGGGAGCTAGGGAACTCTATGATCTTTAAACCCTTCCAACCCAAACTATTCTATGATTCTATTTAAAAAATTGGGACACTATAATTAAATTGTAGACTTAATATAAATGGTGAGATTTGTCTGAAAAATGCACAGTAATACGTGTTAGATTTCAGCTAGATGCCCCTTGAAACCAATGCCTCACAAGGAATTTGTCTGCACCAGAGCTGACACACTGAACAAGCAAGCTGGAAAACTTCATATTCCTCAGACACTGGGACTACTTTGTGTGCACGGAACAGTGGGAACGTGCAGGATTAAAAAAAGTCCAAAAACTCAATACAGGAAAACTTGGCCAACCTCTTTTGACAGGTCTGGTATACTTAGGAGCAGCAGAGACCGAGAGTTTAGATATCCTAGACTTGGTTTTATCTACAGACACTTCAGACTTATATACAGAGCTGTGTAAGTACAGAGCTCTGGAATTAAGGCAAAGATGCGTAGTGAGTGTACAGAAGATGCACTGTCAGCTTTTCCCAAGGTCAGTGCCTCTTGCCAGGTGCTATGAGTGTTTCACCCTCTCCTGCACACAAAGCACAGGTTTTCCTTACACAGATGGGTGTAGTGCAACTGATAGATTGCTGCTTTGAGCATTTGAGCCAAAGCATTGCCTTTCCCAAAAAAGTCATAAACAAGCATAAATGCTGGTAGAAATGGGAGCTATTTGGCTACCATTATAACCTCCCACTACAGTTATATGCTGAAAGAGAGAAGAGAAATAATGTGATAAAATGAAGCTATTCATTGCAGGATGGAAGAGTGCAGCTATTATTCGTGTTTCAGCTTTCACAATGAGATTATTCACAAGAAAATCTGAGCTACACAGTAAGAGACAGAACATTAATACTTATTTTTCTGTATGTAAGTTACTACATAAGTCACAAAAAATAACTCTGGATCTGGAAGAGTCTGACTTAGCATCCAGTCTCATGTCATGGATGTGCTGTTGGTTTCTCTTTGTTTCCTCTCACTTAGATGAAACTAATTTTTAACTCTTTTTGTGTGTAAGACTCACTTTAACATTGATAAAAATGACCTTCATTTGAAGAAAATAAGTATGTCAACTCGTACTGAGCAAGGTGATTTTCTTTAGAAAGCTTCAGCTTTACACAGGCCTTGCACAGTGAAGTAAAGGTGGAAAGGGAAGGGATGAATGGCAGTTCAGAAGTGTGGTATAGATCTCCCTCAGAGCTTTTTGAGCAGAAGAAAATAAATTTGAGTGAGAGAGAATAATTTTTCTTTATTAGGTTATGACTGTAGCTGAGATTTGAGACAGCTCCACTAGACCTGCTGTTTACAGAGAAGGGATGGTGGGAGATGTCGTGGTCAGAGGCCGCCTGGGGTACAGTGACCATGAAATAATAAAGTTCTCAATATTTGGTGAAACAAGAAGGGACATCAACAAAACTTCTACACTGGACTTCCAAAGGGCAGACTTTGGCTTATTCAAGATTTGGAGTGTACCTTGGGAAACAGCTCTTAAAAACAAAGGGGTCCAGGAAGGATGGACATACTTCAAGAAAGAAATCTTGATGGTACAGGAGCAGATTTTCCCTATGTGCTGGAAGACGAGCCAATGGGGAAGATGACTGGCCTGGATGGGCAGTGAGCTTTTGCAGAAACTCAGGGAAAAAAAGAGGGTGTATCACCTTTGGAAAAAGGGGCAGGCAACTCAGGAAATGTTTAAGGATGTTGTTAAGTCATGCAGAAAGAAAATTAGAGAGGTGAAAGCTCAGTTAAAACTTAATCTGGCCACTTCTATAAAGGATAATAAAAATGTTTTTATAAATACATTGATAGTAAAAGAAGAGGCAATGAAAACCTCGATTCTTTATTGGACACAGGGGAATATATTTACCAGAGATAAAGAAAAGGCTGAGGTACTTAATACCTTCTTTGCCTCAGTTTTCAACAATAAGCGACAGTGTCCGCAGGGCAAATGGCCTTCTGAGCCTGGAGAAGAGGAGGCTCAGGGGAGACCTTATCACTTGCTACAACTACCTGAAAACAGGTTGTAGCCAGGTGGAGATCAGTCTCTTCTCCCAGGTAACCAGCGAGAGGATAACAGGGCACAGGTTTAGGCTGGACATTAGGAAGTACTTGTTCACAAAAAGGATAATTAGGCATTGGGATGGGCTTCCCAAGGAGGTGGTGGAGTCACTGCCCCGGTGGTGTTTAAGACTGAATGTGGCACTCAGTGCCACAATCTAGTTGACAAGGTGGTGTTAGGTCATAGGTTGGACTGGATGTTCTCAAAGGTCTTTTCCACCCTAGCTGATTTTGTGATTGCCAGGTGACTATAACACTGCAAGGTGATAAACTGTTGGTGTAATTAAGAAGCAGTTTAGTTATGCTGATGCAGATAGATGATATCGATATAGCTACAGATAAAATAAAGAAGTTATACTTTCTGTGTTGTTCTCTGCATGAAGATTTGTTGTGCTGGAGTTCAGCTAAGGACCAAACAATGTTCAAAAAAAATGTTAATAGTGATTTATCCCTTTTCTCCTCCTATCTGCACTGGTTTTGGTCTTCTGAAATGATCCTTTTTTTTGACTCTGATATATAGGTCACATAGGAAAATATTGTTCTATATTGAACATCTTTGGGAGTTTGTCAGCCAGCTCAGAAATAAATGAATATCAACAATGAACTAATTTTTTTTCAGAGCCCTAAACTTTTCTGACTGCTTCTAAGACAGATTTTTATTTCTTTTAGGACAGACTCGTACTCTTTATGACAAAATTTGTTTGAATGGCCAATTTTCCAAGTCACTCAAGGTTAGATAAATTGTCTCTACTGTGAATCATGGGGCTGTATAATGTGATAAGCAATGGGAAAAAAGAATTAAAAGCTAGCTTGCTTGAAATCTGCTTTTTGAAAAGTTGTACTTTAGATGTCTTTGCTTTTCAGTATTGACTGCCATCGAATTCAGCATTCCTGCTGGGCTTTTAGAAATTCAAATCCCAGTGAGCTAATTTTGCTTTGGTTAAGAAAGTTGTCAGAAATTATTTGATTTTTGTAAGGATCAAAGGGTCCTCTGGTATTTAAAAATAGGCACTTGATCATGTCTATAATTACATAATATTTATAGACCAAGAATAAATTATCTTATAGGTATCCCTGTCTTCCTTGTTTTTGCTAGTACAGGCTGGATGATACGAAGATGGCTCAGTTTTGAACGAATAATCAGGTGACACTGAGTAATGTTGTAAAAAGATAAGTAAACGGGATTAGTGCTTAGTGAAACAGGGCAGTGTGCTTTTGCTGAGATGGAAATCTTGGGTATTGCATAGTGCTGCACTGAGACAACTTTAGCTGACATTCTGCCAAATGTAGAACACATATAGAAACTAGAGGTTTCTTTTAATAAACAAGCCAAAATGTTTAATTTATACAGCGGGAGATGGTGCTTGAACTGCTTTGCTTTCTTCAGTATCAAGAAGTTGTCTCTTTTCTATGGTAGAGAATAAAATCTTCAACAAAAGCCTGTGATGACTTTTTGATTTGCTGACGGTAGCAACTGGTCAGCAACATGTCCCATAACACATATTGAATACATAGAGGTGATTGTTTCTTATACATGCTGGTTTTCAGCTGGGATTTTTTTTTCTGGGGGGGTGGGGGGGTGGGGTATGTTCTTTCTTTTATAATTGTGATTGACTAGTATCTAAATTAGGCTAAAACGGTGCTCAGATATCAAGATGAAAAAGTTGAATGCTAAGTTAAAAAAATAACAGGTTTTGAGAGACCAGAGGAGCTATTTATAACAAGCCTAATTATTGTGAGCAACCTCTAAAAGTTGCTTTAATAAACTTCTAGTTTCTAGGCAAAACCAAATTCTGCATATTATGCACAGAATATATGATATTAAGCACAGTGGTGATGATGCTTTAGCTTATTCCTTCTCTTGAAACAGCAAATGACGTGGAATTCAGCTAAGGCAGCCACCAAGATGTTGACCAGCAATGGCTGTTTGGTGAGCCATGTCCAAAGTCATCTGGAAAGGAGTCTTATAACTGAGGATCAAAGCAGAGACACCAGAAACTGGGTTGCAATTGGCAAAAAGTATTTTTAAACATTTCAGCTCTCAGGTTTCCACTAGACTTTAATTAAGGAACTGTATTGAGCCATTCACAGGGAAAATTTTTTCTGCAGTTGAAGCAGAGGCTGGAGCACCTCGCTTTTAGATAGGTGGTAATGGGCACCCTTTGAGAAAGAGCTGCTAGTTTACCAGCTCACTAGGTGTGATATGGCAATTCCTGTGCTCTTATCTTGTTCCCTTACAGCTAGTCCCTCCATGAGGCTGGAGTCACAATGACAGAGTTTGCTGGGGAAATCTACAGCCTTATCCAATTTTATGGATGATTGCAACACTTTCAGCCTCTCAGACTCATCTACAAAGGCAAGGAAGTTTAAAAGAACAGGGGAAGTTGATAGCAAATAAGAAAAAAGACAGGAGAGACTTCTAAATAAATTTATTTAACCTATTGGCACAAGTCCAGAGTTTATTGAAAAATAAGAGTTGAGATTATGAAGTAAAAAGTGCAAACAAATTCCTAAGTTAGCAGAGATAAGAAAACTACATAAAATAAGGCTTTGGCTTGACAAGAACATTGGGTGTTATCAGAATCATTAAGCCATTTCATTTCTAGTCACCTGAAAAGAGCTGTTCCCTTTTCTCTCCATCTTCTGTTCCCTGAAAGAGAAGCTTTCTCATTTTAAGGCCTTTGTCAACGGCAGGCTTTTCAATTTCTTGTTAAGAAGGTTGCCACGTTTTTTAGCTGGTGCATAACAGCAAAAATAGATTGTCTCCATAGACTAACGTGCCTCATGAAACACAGCTGAAAGCTTAGCTATAAAGCTTACAATTATTTCAGAAACTTACCATATATTACATTACAAGCAAGTAAATTGAAGGCAGTAATCATGGCTTTTATCTTGCAAATTTGCCCTAAGAACTTTAAAGGGGTCTAAATATTATAGCTAAAGAACAGGATGCTGCTGATCACAGTAATAAAAGGCACTGTGAGATTTCAGCTTTCTGTCAAGATGCTAGAATGTATTACAGAAAGTAATTTAATTATGTATTTTATTATCTACACCAAGAAAAAATTGACTGGTTTACTTCCAAAATTTTCAATTAAATATAGGTATTATTTTTTCATAACACGGAAGCACATTGTTAGTTTTTTGCAGAAAGCCTTTGCCCAGCAGAGGTGGCACTATTAAGTATTCTGCTTTCTCCTTTTGTATCAGACAAATGCTAATTCCATCTTATGATACAGAAATCTGCAAAGCCCATAATAGTGTTCCAAAAGGTGCTGATACCATAATTCAAAATATAATGTTAGTACTGGAAATATAATAGGGGCTGCTTTTACAGATGATTTTAAACTATCAGCAGCACCAGTCAAAGAAAATATTTTTGAATACATTGAATGTGGGGTCTATAAAAGACTTAATTAAAAAAATTAGGCCTAGCTTTAATTTTGATGTTGATCTGTAGCAGTAATATTAGTAAGTATTGACAGAGTTTTAAATAATGAGAATTTGCAACTTTCTGACAAATTATATTTAAAATATGCTCCCACTTCCTGCTCCCCACAAAGGAAAACTGAAGATTTTAAAGATGTGAAAACTTGCAGGTATTTTGGCAAATTGAATAGGAATGAGCTAAACTGTAGAAGATTACATGAAATTGGAAAGAGGAGAAAAGATAGATTTGTAAATGTATATTGGAAAACCGAGCCCCTATATTTTGTTAATTTTCCAGGCAAGTCTAGAAATCCCTTTGTGTTCTTAATATTTAATGGAGAGAGTGTCAGTCTTTTCTCCTTATAGTTTATATGGAAAACATAAGGCAGGAATAACATGAATTCAGATCAGTTCAAACAAAATTTCATTGATATGCAGCAGCTACAGAACTAATTCAGAAAACTGCTCCCAACAAATTAGGACACACTTTAAAGTGTAGTTGTCATAGCACTATTGGGTTCAAATTGAAGGGATGTGTTGCACTGTAGATAGTGCTAGTGAAGGAAGATTATGTAAAAAACAGGATCATTTGTGTTTGTTCCTAAAGGGACCCTCAGGCCAGAGAGTTCGTAAATGTCTTTCCTGGATTTTATTAAGCTAATGTACCATGTCTGCATTTGATTTCTCTTTATTCCCAGAGGGATTATATTGTTCTTTTTAACTATGTTTGCTTGGAAGTATATAATGTGATTCTACAATATAGAGTTGAGCATCTGAGCACCAAACTCCCCTTTGCCAGACAGATAGATAAAGCTATATAAAGAAGTCCACTAATTTATCTAAGAATTCCTTTGAAAGAAGAGCTCATGCCAAATAAAAAAGGTAAACTCCAAATGATAAAGCTAACCTTTTATTACAATTATCCCCCTATAAAAAGAAGGATTTTTTCATAAATTTTTTGTCTCTGTTGGTGATTTGGCACAGTCAATTAGAATCCCTGGAAGTTCCCAGAAATTCACTTTAATAGCACAATAAAGTTTGAATATGGGAGAGGGGGTATAAAGATACTTGCAGTTTGTAGATACAAAAAACGAATTCCCTTCTCTGGATAAGGAGCTCAAGGACTTCAGCTTTCTCATAAAGCTTGTTCCCATGGAAAGGATTCTTTCATAGGTGAGAAGATTTTAGGAGCTCATTTGCATTTGGTGCTGTGTGGTAATTTAGCTTCACCAAAAAGGACATGATTAATCTATTGCAATACTGGTACCTTATGTGTCACAGCCATTTCCATGACCTCAAATTCCATCAACAGTTATTCATAGCTAATGGAAAGTGACATCACATCGTAAAGAGAGAGATCACCAAGAAAACTTTTAAAAGGCTTTAAGACATTAAAAAGCTGATGGCTGTGGCAGAGGCATTGTTAGGTTTGTGGCAGTGTGCAGTGATCATCAGCCTGATTAAAAAACGTGTAATAAAAATTGCTGTGGTTTTGGAATTCTGGAATGTACATGGAGATTTTGCAGTTGCTTGATTCCTGAGGCTTGTCACTTCAGAAACTCAGCTTTAGTGTTGAAGAAACTTGTCACTGCAGATCTGGCATGATAGAGTGTAACACAATATGTTCTGACTTGCATGTAATCCTTCAGCAGATGAGTGTAGCTCCAGGGATGTTAACATGACACAAGCTACTGTTTTAGATCATTTTCCATGGTGCTTGGCAATGCTAGCCTTAAACATGAATTTGTCAGGCAAAATTGTTCAAAGCAGGAGAAAATCGGTGGCAACTATAAAACTGTTTTAATAACTGTGGATTCAAGGACTTTTATGATAAGAGCTAGGAATGTTAAAATGTTGCCTATGATCCAAACATGCATTGTGCTGGGAGAGATGTAACTGGGAATTTTGAGTCTGTATATAAAGCTGGGTAGAGACTTTAACTCCTGATGAAGGTTGTGTCCAGAATACTTCCCCACATTGTTTCGCTGATTAAGAATCAAGTATGATTTTTATTTCCTGATCTGTAATGAAGACAGTTAAATCCCAGTTATCTTGGCTTTCAGATTTTTAAGTGAGTTTGTAAACCCAACACGTGATCTTGCACGTTGCTGATCTCATTGTCTGGTTCCACACTCAGGTCTCTTCTAAGGTCATCATGCAGATACTGACACTACTCAGTGCAATGAGCTGTGAGCACAATATTCAGAATTTTAGACCTTGTAGCAAAATATTGGTAAAGATAGCAAAATGGTGTTGCATCTGTTATAGGGCAAGCTGAACCAGCTCTTATTTTTGTGACTAGTATTTTTGCACTGATGCAAGCAAATGACTGTTGAAGGAAGATGACTTTTTTTCTAGTCCCATTTCACTGACTCCTTTGTGAAACTATTGGTAAATGTTTTGTGATAAACTTTGCTTTTAATATATTATAATTTTTCTTCTTCAAATCGATGACATTAATCCATAATTTACTTTACAAGACAAGAGTTTGAAAGTTAATATCTAATTTTCTACTCTTCTTGTGCCCGTTTCTACTTTTTCTTCCAGAATTAATTCAAGAAATTCACTGTATGTTTGTCAGTCTCCGGGGCTCATAGGGGTTCTTTGTGTATTTTGGGGGGTTTTGTGGGGCAACACTAATACTTCTCAAAAATACTTATATAGAAAAAAAGTGGAGATTGTTGACCATGAGATATCAGGTAGGAAAATATGAAAATTGAAGAAATCCACTTCCATGGCAGTAAGATTTCCCAATAGCAAGAATTCTTAAGAAATATAATATCAAGTGATATAATGAATAAGTAGAGGTCAATGTCATGTGGAAAGTTAATGTATTGTCCTGATGTAGAAAATAGTTGCAAGTGCTGATTATGCAATACAGAGCAGGTTTTTTTTTTTTTAAAGACAAAATATAAAATCAAGTGTGCAAAATCAGGAGGATTTATTATTGAGTTGTTTTCTAGAGCAGAAATATTACCTGACTTGGCAAATTTAGCAACAGAATTTCAGGAAAGATTTGAGCCCTTGTAGATTAGAGGTTCTTATTTAAGGAGAGTAGGAAAGCTTCGAGGGAGTAAGGCCCTTCTTTTATGATCTTAATAATGTGAAATACCTTAGCCTGTGTAAGACAGTCAGATCATACAATATTACCTCATCTCATCTCATCTCTTTTCAAGGCTGAGCAAGGCCTGGTCATTCAGTCTCTCCTCACAGGATGAGTGGTCCAGCTCCCTACCTTTTTGGTCCTCCACTGAGTTTAGGGTAGCACAGAAAAATTACAAGCCCTTGTTGAATGGGAAAGTGGCATCTGGGGTTAGAAAACAAAAGCTGCAAAAGCAAGAGGCATCAGGAGGAGGAAAACAGCAAAGAAATACCTCTCAAGTGATGCACACAGCCTGGGAAAGTAGAGCTGTGCCTGTGATTGAGATGCTGTGTGTCAGGACCCTAGGAGAAGCCAGTGAGAGGTGACATTGTGGCAGGAATGTATTACAATCCACGAAATTAGGATCAGAAAGTGGGTGCCATATTCTTTGAACAAATTCAGAATGTCTCCAGATTGGATATCTTCATTTCATGCAAAGTTTTAATCTCTGACACCTGATGGAAGGGCAGTACAGTGGGATGCAGTCAGCCCAGTTTTCTGGAGTGTGTCAGGAATAATTCGTGATATATTGTACATTTTGATATATCAAATTAATATAGTTATGGACATAAATGTTTTTACTGGACTAACATTTGGGACAAATTTGCTTTGTAAAATCTACGGCAAATAAAACTTTCTCCCTCCAAATGATACTTTGCTTCTACTAATAAGGAAAAAGAAATTCATTGTAGTAATAAAAAATAAAAGAGAAAAAAAGTTGCAATGGCCTCATAAGCATTAGCTAGATCTTATAAGTGACTCTGATTTTTTGATGCTTAATTAACATTGCCAAATCAGAAGCTAAATTATGGGCTAAGATGCTTTCAAACCCACAATTAACAGCACATATTTTTTCTCTTTCATTGTTTCCAAAAACCTGTATTTAAACCTGTGTTCTAACCATAATAGAAAAAATTATCATATCTTACTTTCCCTTCTTAAGCCATGTGGTTTTGCCTGTTTAAAACATTTTTATAGCACAATAATCATAGGATTCAATTTTTACAGAAGTAGTGATTTAGCTACTTTAGTGCTTTATAAGCTCTTGCTGCATACTTATTTCCTGGGCTTCTGCTATAAGGAAAATCCCTCTGTCTTCAGTAGGAATTGTATCTGTAGCTGAAAGCAGAGTAACACTAACTGTCTGTGATAAGTGGCTTTCTTCAATATAAAAGTGAATCAGGAGAGCATGGAAAAGATGTCATACAGTTGCATGGATGTTCCTGGACAATTTATCTTGAGCTGTGGTACCATTTCCTTGTCTAGGCTCAGCAGACAGAAATTTCCTTGAAGACTGCTAGTAAGATTTGCTTGTTTCAGCATGCAGGAAAAACCATGAGCTTCGTTCAAGAAGAGAATGATGGAACTCCTGTAAGGTCAGAGCAGCAAGCTCTATGAGGATAGAACCCTGAGTTGCACATTTATGGTGAAGTAGGAGAAATTATTAGCTTTAGCCATGCAGTATTCTTCATAATGTTTCAGAATACTGTTTATTTTCACAGTTGTCTGTGTGAGGCGAATGATGTGTTACAGCAGCTTACACGCACACAAACTAAAGCTATTTTTATCCTCACTTAGGTCTTTTCTTGCCTGGGCATTGCTTCTGCCAAGTTAGATGATTTCTGTCTTGAATACTCCTTTTGTAGCTGTGGCTGTTTCCTCATCTGCCAAGTGCTGCTCTGTACCAACAGAAATTACTTAGGTCCAATCTGCAGTCTAGCTCTTTGAGGTGGTGGGTTTTTTCCCTTTGGTTGGGGGAGTTAGTCTAGATTGAGTTAGTCTAGACATGCAAAATTCTTTTTTCTTCTCAGCAGTGTTGTCTTGACTGACAGTGTTGAAAAAAATGCATTCAGAACAAGTATTTCAATCTGTAGCCTGAAGAGCTTAAATGAAGAGTGTGGAAGCTGCAGAGAGATTAATTTCAGCCTAGGGAGCCATGCCATCCTAAGAGTGTTAGAGGGCTAACTGGGGCAGCGGGAGAAGTGGAGGTGATTCAGGACACCTGAAGTTAAATCCTGCTTTGAATCTTTCCCCAGACTCTGTATGTTGAACCTTCCTACTTTAAAGCTAACATTTCCATATTCTTGCCCCTTCTGTGGGTTAAAATTTTAAAAAGAAGGGTTGAAGTGTGCGTTTGGGGCTTTTAATTTATTATACTGTAATTTTTGAAATGCTCTGCTGAATGAACTTTGAGTTCTCATTAATTTATATTGAATAAAAATCCTAGCAGAATTTCTTACCCTGATTAGTGTCTAAAATGTATCAGATTTGTTAATCCCATGAGTATAAATTAACATTTGATGCCACTGGTAAGAGCACTGATACTTTTATTAGTGTTATAACTTCTTCTGCTGGCTTTTTTCTTTTCCCCCTCATATAGTCTCACATGATTATAATGATTTTTGTATACAGTGCTATGTTTTGGCTCCAAGGAGTATAAACTCTTTAGGGAATCATCATTATTTATTAGTAGTTTACCATAGACTTCAGGCAAATTGCTGCCCTAAAAAGTTGAATTCTACTGTAGTATAGTCCTATCTTGAAATGAACATATTATTTTGCAAATTAAAATAAAGAATAAAATTGTTCCTCCCCTGTTGTTGCAACTCTGCATATGGTATCAATAAATGTTTTGCTATTAGCAAAATAAAAGGTGTGGTATGAGCTTTCATCACTAAAATGGATATAGTACAGAGTAATTTTTAAAAATGGAATATATTTTCTTAATGGAGAGAAAGGATAAGGATCTCGGTATTGCTTTCAATAGATGCATTCATGATAAAGAAAAATTTCTTTTAGCTTTGCTAAAACAGAAAATGCTGCAAACCCCTTGAATCAGCTGTACGTTAGATTTCAAAAGTCATCTCTCAATATTTCACAATTCTGTGCTCCTGCTTGCTGAAGGAAAGCCAGTGGAATTAAGCACGTTTGCTGGGACAGATTGAGCAGTACCGGTAGCTTGTTTTCATGCATGGCACTGGTGATATCAGGGCTCTTATGATATTTTGAGCAAGGTCTGATTTGCAGAAGCATTTGGAAGCAGTGGCTAATCAATGAGGCAGAAAGGAAAGAGCCTTGTCCTTTTCTCAGGATTGGGTCAATACCACATTGACACAAATCAGAAGATAGTATATCTCCCTCTAACTGTTAATTTTCTGGGCAATTTGCATATGGAAAAGACTCAGAAAAGTCTTTTTGGCTCTCCAGAAAATTTCAGTTGCAATGGCTGATTTATTTTTTTTACTTTCAATAATTTTGTTCCATGAATGAGAACCTCTGTATAAGAATTCATTAGCTTCACTTGCAATTTTTTGTGGAAAATTATCAAAATGCACAGTGATTTTACCACTCAAGAAGAGAGGAATATTTCAGACTGCTTTATGAACAATTTTGAGTTTTGAGAATTCACCACCATTTGGGTTGAGACCAGCTTCTCTGTAAAATGGGAATTCAGGTTTGAAATTTTGAGCAGATGGAAAAGTATACAGAGGAAAAGCAGGTTTAGCCCGGATAGGAAACACTAGGGAAGAGTCTTCAAGCTGAATATATTCCTGAATGGATTCTTTCTTGCCAATCTCAAAAGAAGAGCCTTATAAAAAACCAAGCAAACTAAAAACCCCAAACCACACAACCAGCAGTAAGAACAACAAACTGGTAGAAATGTAAAAAGAGTAACAGAGAAAAAGTGTGCAGTTTTCAGATTCTGTAGCAGTCCAGGGGCTGAGCCCAAGTGGGTGTTGCAAACATGAGTAGCAGCCAGCAAAGGTTGACTGTTGGCAATCATTAAAGGAGCTGGACTTCACTGTATTTAATGTCAGGAGCCGGGTAATTTTTTTTTTCTACTTGCTGGGCTGCCTCTTTAAGGGCCTGAAAGATCTGGAGGGAGTATGCCATGAGCATGGCATTTCAAGGGAGATTTTCCTGTGGGAGACACAGACCAGGAGATTTGCAGTCAAAAAACAAAGATAGAAAACACAGAATGTTTTCTGCACATCACTAGAACACTGGTATATACTGAAGCACAGTGGCAGAAACTATGTTCCCTGCAAGATGCCACACAGCAAGTCTCTGTAAGACTAGAGGTTCAGCTTTTATCTTTTACGGCTGAAGACTTGACACAGAAGATATGTAAACCTGAATTATATCATTTAATCGTTTTTCATGTGCAATCATTTGAGGGAAAAATATTAATCAAGATAGGCTAGAACATTGTGATACAACTTTCAGTAATTCAGCTTTGCCTTCCAACAATTTCTGGGCTCAACTAATGGGAACAATATGACTAAGGTGACTAAAGTGTTTAGGCATCTCATTGCTATTGAAATGGTATAAATCAGGTGCTGGCATACCTTAATTCCTTTTTCTCTGGCATCTCTGCTAAGGAAGGATCACAGCATCTACAAGGAAGTGTCGTAACGAGCTCGTATCTGTATTTTAAAGTGATGTATTTTGTACTGAATGCTATTCAGTCACAGTCAGTAAAATTTTGCTATTTGTGATCTGACCATCATTAAAATCTTGGATAAGAATCTGCTAATCAGGGCTCGATTGCTCAGCAGAGACACTGCAGAGGTAGTATTTACTATGCATTAACTATACATTTGCTAGTTCTTTCCAGGGATATGACCTGAGTTGTCAGGAAAACCGCAGTGCTGCAATGCATAAACATACAATGAGAGATTTGTGTCGTGTTACTTGCAAAGGTGATGTGAGGAAAGTGCGATCTCTCTACTCTCTACCTCGTCTTTTGTATGCCACTGTGGTTATTTTGTATGCAAGGGATTTGTATGCCAGGGTGCAGCGATCCGTTGCCTTGCCTCAACTTTCCGCCCAGAAAACAAGAAAGCACCTCATGGAGAAGAAGCTGCTCAATGCCTTGAATATAGATGATGTGCACAGAATATTTAAATCTCGTCCAAGTTTTGTTTAAGATTCCATTAGGATGCAGTTGTGAATGAGCTTCTTTTTTGCATATGTAATTAGAAAGAAGAACAGATGGGAAAGGCATAGTTTAAAGTGATGTGTTCATTAAAATAACCAAAGCTGCAAAGTGTTTGTTCCCCAACAGTGAAGTCAGGATATGAGACTCCTTAGGTTTATGACTTTTTTTCCCCCTACTTTGAGTCTGACAACTGTGAATGACAACAATGAGATCTCTTTTGCATCAATTTTTGTTAGATATCACCACTGTTCCTTAGGGCAGATTGACTGTTCACTCCCTGTTCATATGTGGTGTGTGCTCAGTTAAGATATACTAGGAAGCAGTGGGTATTAAGAAGCAGACACTACATCAAGGGATTTATTTTAATTGCATTTACTGTAAGATCTATTGGGATTTAAAAAATTATATAGTGATTTTAATGTTCTTTTAAAAAAGATCTATGTGGACTGTATCCTGATAAGTACTGTTGTCCCTTGGGTTATTTCTACTTTTAACTTTCAGGTTTTCAAATGAAAATAAAATAATTTTAAGAAATATAATTAGGGTTTTTACACACACACACACACTCACACAGAGTCTATTACTTTACTAGAAGGCAAGTCTTCTAAAATTAGTCTAACAATGTCCAAAAGTATTTGCTAAAGTGACTAAAGGCTGATCCTTACTCTCCTCCACCAAAACAGAAAAAAAAGTTGGTTTACGTAGTTTAAATAAATGAAAAGTATACCCCCTTTATAGGCTTGCATCTTTCAGCTGCTATGAAGGAAGGCTAATTTGCGGAATGAATATTGGATCTTTCCAATCTTCTACTCCTGCAAAATGAGTTTTATTAGATGTATTTTATAGGGAACTTAGAGCTTCAGAGCTTACTGGCTCCTAATTCTTGCTGCACTTCTAGAAAGCTGTTGAAACTCATGGAGAAGTAGGTCAAAGGTTGGATCTAATTTGCTGGTTTCTAGTAAATATGGTTTGATTTGGGGTAAATTCTAATAGTGAATCCTAGAGAAGAAGATATCTAGTCTTTATTTTTGTTCTCTTCTTCTCCCATGCTGCTATTTTCTCAGTACTTTTTACATTCTAAATATCAACTTTTTATTCTTCTGAAGCAGAGTGTTCATTATTTGCCCACAATTAGTGTTTTGCATAGTCTTGTCTGTAAATGCATCCCTACTGTTATGTGCTAAAAAGAAGAGCTTTTCAGAAATGCAAAAGCAAAGCCCTACCCTGAAGATAGGGAATGGATTATAAATCCAAATTTAGCTAGAACAGGAGATGGATACAAGAAATAAACAAATGCATGCTGTTTGTGATAAGGAAATAAACGTTTGTCCGTGCCAGTATCAGGGAAAGATTGCTTCAATTAGAAGTGAAGCCCTGTTTGAGGACTGGAGCGTCTTTGTTGGAGGACTCTACTAAATACATGGTAAATGTGACCCTCCCTCAAAGAAGCTTGAAGTGCAAAGCCTTCAATCATCCAAGATTTCTGCATAAGCATAACTTTTCTCAGTGTGGCAAGACCCACTGTAGTGTTCCAGGATTGGAAGGGTCATCTGGTTTCAACACCTTCTACCAGACCAGAAAGCCCCGTTCAACGTGACCTTGAACACTGTCAGGAATGGAGCATCCACAGCTTCTCTGAGCAACCTGTTGCAGTGTCTCACCACCCTAGGTGTAAAGAATTTCTTCCTAATGTCTAATCTAAATCTACTGGTTTTCAGTTTCAAACCATTCCCTTGTCCTGTCACTACACACCCTTAGGAAAAAGTCTCTCTCCATCTTTCTTGTAGGGTCCCTTCAGGCACTAGAAGACTACAATTAATTCACCCCAAAGTCTTCTCTTTTCAAGGCTGAACAATCCCAGCTTTCTCAGCCTGTCTTCATAGGAGATGTGCTCCAGCCCTCTGAGCATCTTGTGACTTCCTCTGAATTTATTCCAATAGCTCCACATCCTTCCTGTGCTGAGGGTCTCACAGCTGGAAGCATTTTATTTTCTTTGAGTAATGTCTTTATCTACACTGTATTATAAAATGGACAGAGGAAGACAAGGCAAAAATGAAAACCTCCATTGATGTCCTACTTAACTGCAATGGTGACAAACAGTGCAGGTAGGTTTATGCCGTTTAGAAGTTTGGGTCTCATATTGTTTTCTAGGGTACTGTAGAAAATGGCTGCCCATATTTTCTCTGAAGTGCAGTAAATGAATGATCTCAGTAGTTCAAAAATTTCTTTTTGGTCTTGATTTATCTTTTATGTAGTGGAATGACAAGCAATGTCTTGGAAAATAGCAAGGTATCAAACAGTATTGATTTCATGCTATTGCAGTGACCTAGAAAGTGTCATTTCTTATTGAAAGATTATGTTGTGGTTTTCCCATACAAATAAGAAGATTCAAACTCTAGAAATGTTTGAGGCTATTATTACATAATCATTAAAAAAGGCATATTTTTTGTTTCCTTGCTGAAAGGCTATAGAATTGTTCTAGGATTAGATAAAATAATTCCCTGAATTGTAACTACAACAAAACTTACATTCCACATCTATAATTTGCTGTCTAATGAAATTTCTGAATAAGGATCCTCTTATTTTTAATTCATGTCATTGAAACCTTTTTATTACTGATTTGAAAAGAGTAGACCACTAGACTTACTGCAGTACTGATATTTTTAATTTTGTGATTTGAAGTAGGGAGTGATGAACAAGTGAGACTAAAACAAGAATGGATTCTTCCAGTGCAAATTAATGTTTCCAGTTTTCGTCATGAATGAAAATGGAAGTTCGAAATTTTCAAAAGAATGATTTCTAACTGAAATGGAACAGACATTTTCAAAAATTGTCAGTGTCCCCCTTCTTATAGATCTGTAAACTCAATAGCCTATAACAGTTCGGATCAAAATATAAAATCTGTGAGCCTACCCCAGCTTTGCTGCATACTGACAATTCATCATGGGGAATGATAAGAAAGTAAGTCTAACTCATCATATTGGCTGTCTTTTTGTGCAGTAAAGGGGAGGTAACTCATTCCCCAACTTTGAATTGGGAGCTGAAATGTGTAATTAATTAAAAAAAAGAAATTATACATTAAAAAATAGGCCCATGTTGACATAAATTCTTTATACTCCTAGAAATAGATTGTGCTATCTTTTACATGTGTCGTTCAGAGATAGACTATGTTTTTCATGCTGCTTGCTGCTCCACAGAATGAACCTGTGGAATAAAATGCAATAAAAACATGAAACCCATTGGAATATTCCTTATTTAAAAAAATTAAGTCTTTGGACTTCAAGTCTTGTAATGAAGCTAATACTGTTTGCTAGCAATTGTTTTTGTTTGGTGTAAAATCATTAACAATTTCCACTTTTACAAGTCCTTAGCATTCTGAATACAGTTGTATGTCCTCTGCATAATAAGACTTACCATGAGTGTTTGTTTCAGTAGTTTGGTCAGTCTGCAGTAGGAGCAGATCAAATTACTTGCTTTGAAAATAAAGCTCTATGAAATCGTTCATAGCTGCCTTTTGCCACAGGTATGCTCTGGCTGGCTTTGTTGATTGAGACTTATAGGCTTTTGTGCACAAGAAAGTTTCTTGGATCCTCAAAGATACTTGGGCCAAATGCTCAGTGCTGACTTTACTCTTGTTGAACTTGGAGTTCTCTATTAACAAAAATTCAGGTACAGTCATTCTTGCTTAAGGTGAAATGAGTTGTCCTGTGTGTGGTGTAGAGTGCTATACGCTATAAATCAGAATATCCAGTGACTCTCTTGGTTCATGTCACTGGGTCAATTATTTTGGCTGATGACTGGTAGAATATGTTTAATCACATTAAATCTGGGATAGCATAAAAATAAAAATAGTGAGCAGATATTGTCTGCAATTGAATTTATTGTACCTTTACTACCAAAAAACTCCATAAATGCTCCTTACCTTTTTTAAGGAAAGTCAACTGTATTATATGCATCTGTTTAGTATCTTTAAAACAATTTTTTAAGCTCTAATCTACTTCTAATTTTAATTCGTATTGATTTCATAGTATATTGTGCTATTTGTTGTTAAAAGGCAGTACATGAATTAAAGGAAGCATTGTACGAAAAAACATGAATCCAGTGCCTATTTTTCTGCCATAATAAAAAGTGCAAATAATAAATGTAATCAAATTCAGGATATAGCCTATAACTAGTAAAAATGAACAGTTTACACCAAGGTGTGAATAATAACACTGAATAGCAATTACTCAACAAATTTAATACACCACTGTAGTGTAATACACAGTTTCAGTATGACGTAATGTTCCCCGAAAACTACTAACATTGCTGTCATCTTGATGCTTCCCTAAAGATAATTCATTATTCTTTCATAAGGTATTGGCCATAAAATTCTGTTTATTTTAAAAATAATGACATATTGTGGAAATTAGGTTTGATTTCCAAATTCCTCACTCCTTTAAAAAGGCAAAATATATTATCTATCAGTAACTCCTCTTTTCCCAATCCAGTATCACACCAGCTTCTGAATTCTGGTGAAGAAGCCGGGATTTATTCAACAAAATATTTCATGATATGTGGAATTGTGAGCATGTGCACATTTACAGGGATGTGAGGTTTTTGTACCTGCTTAGATTGAATGGAGACACAAATGCACTTAAATTCCTCCAGTGAATTCGGGCTGTTTTCAGGACTGCACTGTGGGTAAATTTGTGTGTAATACAACATTTTCATAAACTATTTAGAGCATGCATCTGAAAAGAAAAAAAATTTAAAAAAGGGATCCTTGAACCACTACAGGTTACATGTATCAGCAACAAAATGAACAAACTAGTCCTCTCCCCCAAATTACACATCTTGGTGAATCAAAGTGGAAGAGGACAATTTCAATTGATACTCACAGGCTGCTTCTGGTGGCTGGCTGAGGACTGCCTTGCCCACTCAGATTGACCACCATTCCCTTACTATGCTGGTCTGCTCAGCAGCACATTTAGCTGTAATGCAGCATGTTTCTCCTTCATCCTTTCGACTATTTATTTCTTTATTTGCTTGGAAAAGCCGGAAGGCAAATCTAAAACTGAGATATGGGATAATATTGTTTGCTGCTCTTTGCAACATTGACAAAAAAGTCTTGTCTCGTGCTTGTTAGAAATGTTTATAGGGCAGTCTGTCTTGGAATACCAGTGTTTCCATCTCATGGCCTAGATGTGACTACTGTGTCACATCTCTCTAACTTTTCTTAAGCATGATGTGAAAAATGCTTTCCAACTCTTCTTACATAAAAATAAATAACCAAGAAAAGGAGTGCTAGCACTCAATTTTTACAAACTTTTCCAAGCATTTGTAGGTGAAGACTTCGAAACCTAGTTGCAATTTACAGTGAATGTTTAACAATTACAGAAGGACAAAATCCTGTCTCAGTAATATGAATATACTAAATAAAGAAATTATATTCGTTATGCTTCAAATTCTTTTCCTTTAAAAGTGCTTAACAAAAATCTCCTGTATTAATGTAAGTCTCCTGCATAAGTAAAAAGTGTAAAAACCATAATATCTATTTTAACCTTCATAGCACTATAGTATCTCATACCTTTTCAACAATTGCATTGATGAAGGAAATTTTAGTGATTGACTCTTTGTCTTTCATAAAAGTTTTTAAAAATGCTCACATCTGAACCTTATTTTTTTTCTGTAGCCACCAAAGGGTTTTTTTTACAAAGATGGCTTTTGTACAGTGGCAATTTTTTTTTGTGTGCCGTCAGTCTCACATACATCAATTTGATGAGAATCTTAGGACAGGGAGAGAAAACATCATCTCTGCTATTACAAGAAGTATGTAGAGTTAACTCTTCCAATCTCCATGCATAGTACTTATAAAGAAGCTATATTCTGTTTTGAATGGTCAGGTACCTTTCTCTGCAAAACTACAGCTAGTTTGCATTTGGGAATGTGTGGGAATTTTTTTTGCTGCAAGTGCTTTTCAGTAAGGGTGGGGTTTTTGGGTTTGTTTTAAATAGCATTTAACTATTCCCTACAGTTAAAAGCATCCTGTTTACTTTGCTGGGTAGAGCAGTGAGAAAGCATCCATTGTAAATCTTGAAAATTTTAACAAATTAGTTGTCATTGGTGTAGTGCTACACTTTTAATTACAGTGAAAGGCAATCACTTAAGGCATCAGATCATCCTGTTGGTATGACAACATTAAAATGTCCAATGACCTGCAAATATTAACACCTGTAGCAGCTGAATGAGTTTCAGAGTTGCCTAAGACTGAGGCAATGCTGCCGCCTAATGATGGGAGTATATAAGATGCAGTGTAGCAAAGTTTCTTGTTTGGCAAGCAGGCGAGGCTTGTGACATCAATTGAAGCGTATAAGTGAAATTAAAAGCAATGAAAATTGGCCCATGGACTAGACTGCATGGTTTGGTGGTGTGCCAAGACATTTATTTGGTTCAAAGCTAAAAGCAAAATAAAACCCCTGTAAATCACATCAAGTCCGTAAACATTTTGTTTTCTGTGTATTAATGTCTGTTATGATTATAAAGAGAATGATATTCCACTTTTTCTCTGTTTTGATAGATGAGGTTTTTATATTTCATGTATTTCCTGATACTTACCTTTATAATAGATATATCATTATAATATCTATCTGAGAATTTTTATTATTCTCTGAAGAATCCTAATACAGTTTTCCCCTTAATATTTTTGTTCCAGAATAAGAAATTGCATTAATGTCTCAATACTACATTTATCTATGCATCATTTGCCTTCTTTATTTAGAACAGTTTAATGTAGTCTAGTGGCTGAGAGGAATCTGCCAATGTAATCTGTGACAGATTTTACAACGAGCAGATCAAAACTGGAGCAGTACCTGCTCCTTTATACATTCTTCTGGCAGATCTTTCAGTTTGGACACTATAGTGAAACAGAGAAAAGTAGAGATCTAGCTCTTATTTCATTTCTTTTTATCTATATTATCTCTTCAACTTGAAATGTTATTGAAAAGGCATAGAAAATGCAAAACTTTTTATTGATTTGTGCCATACTCTGACAAAGGACTTCCTGGCAAATTGGTCAACCCTTGAACAATTATAACTTGGCAAAAAGTAATAAACTGTAATTAAGGCATTATGAAGGCATTGATTGGTTAGCAGGCATCCCACTAAGTCATTGTAATTATATCAAAATAGGATTAGGGCAACAGAGTTAATGTACTTAAAGCCTGTGCTAAAGTTTGTTCTGCATTCTTTTAAAAATAGGAACTAATATTTCTTTTGTGTATGTTCAAATTTTTTGCTATTCTGTTCCTCTCAGCTGGGCTAACTTCCAGCAATCAGCATCTTCACAATGAGTTCACATCAAAGCAACTGCCTGAGATCTAAATCTCCCTTCTGTTTTAACACAACAGGTGCAGGAGGTTGGTCTCCATCAGACAGTGATCATTACCAGTGGCTGCAAGTGGATTTTGGGAACAGGAAGCAGATCAGTGCTATTGCAACTCAAGGCAGGTACAGCAGCTCTGACTGGGTCACTCAGTATCGGATGCTCTACAGCGATACAGGGAGGAACTGGAAACCATACCACCAAGATGGAAACATCTGGGTAAGTAATTCGTATGAAATGGAGGCATGTGTGTAATGATGTTGATTGACTGTGTTTTTCAGGACCCTATTCCTTGTGCAACCGTTCAGTGTTGTTTATATCAGAACAGAGCTTTGCTCAAAACACAGTGATTCAAGTTGCAGCTTCTGTCAGGAGGGCCATCCCCAAATTAGCAAAGCCCATTTTGGGATGATGGTATTTAGCAGAACATATAGATATTTTTTGGTTGCTGGTATTGCTCAATGAGTCTCTTATGCTTTGCCTCCTCTTTCAAGTAATTTCATGGAGTGAGACAAACAATTGGTTTTGAAAATTCTCCTGTTAAAATTTTGGACAGTAATTTGTTCTTTGTTTGTACATGTGATGGCGAGCAGTTTTATCAGGTATGCGTTATTTTCCATGCAGGTGCTACAGGGATGTGTTTGGCTGGGATAGAGACAATTTTCTCCACAGTAGCTAATATAGGGGCGTGTTTTGGATTTTTGCTGGGAAAAGTGTTGCTAATTCAAGGATGTTTTCCTTACTGCTGAGCAGTGCTTGTACAGCCTGAAGGCCTTTTTTATTTCTCACCCTTCTCCAGCAAGTAGGCTGTGGGTGCACAAGAAACTGGGAGGGGACGCAGACAGGACAGCTGATTCCAACTGACCACTGTGATATCCCATACCATATGGAGTCATGCTCAGCATATAATACTAGGGGAAGGAGGAAGAGGTCATGTTTGGAGTGATGACATTTGTTGTCCCAAGTCACCATTCCATGTGATGGAGTCCTGTTTTCCTTGGGATGGCCAAACACCTGCCTGCCCATGAGAAGTGGTGAATGAATTCCTTTACTGCTTTGCTTGAGTGTGGTTTTTGTTTTACCAATGAAACTGGCTGTGTCTCAACCCATGTGTTTTCTCACTTTTCCTGTTCTCTCCCTCATCCCAGTGTGGGGGAGTGAGTGAACAGCTGTGTGGTGCTTAGCTGCTGGCTGGGGTTAAACCATGACAAGGGATATTTATGCTATAATGATTTTAGGGAAAAGCATATAATTTGGCTTTGGTTTTTACATTTTTTCATGGATAAGCTGCTAATTTCATTCTTGCTGAAAACAGTAGCCTTCTATTTTGCTGACAAAAAAATGATAGCTATTACTTAACATGCCTTATACTCATAGCATTTCTTTCAGATGGTATTCTTTTTCAAAAGTATACTTTGAAAACAGCAAAATGTTGTCATTCTTTCTGAAACTAAATTTAGTGATTAGCTATTATGCCAAAGCAGACAAGATTTAACATAGTGATATTTTAGATTCACATTTTTGCCAGGTACTTCTTTTATTAAGGTCTGTTATTAAAAATTAATGTCAAATGTAGAGCATAAGGTGAATGATTTTATCTGTATAAGAGAAACTCAGTTAATATGTGGAGTGCGTAGAAACAGTAATTTTTTATTGCGGTATTGATTTATTGAAAAAATCTCCTCCATGTGCCAGATAGGATTATGAAAGAGGGAGAATTTAAAGCTGAGGAGAGACAACCATGAAGAGAAAAAATATTGGATTTTTGGCTTATGTTCCTTAGATTTTGGATATGCATGTTCTTCATCAGGGTAGGGGACAACTTATGCTTAAGCTTGATAAATGTAAAAATTTCTCTTTCAAGGCCATGTAGTGTAAACACTAAATGCTGTAAATATTTTTATATACCTGCTCTAAATGTATAAAAGCTTCTCCAACAACTACTGTTGAAATCACCAAGAATGGGAGAGAGCTTTGCAGCTGGCTGAGTGAATAATATATAAAGCAGAAGAGTTAGGCTGAGGAAAAATATGCTCCTTATAACTTTTGGTGATGCCTAGTTTGGTTGGTTTAGTCACAGCTAAAGCAGACCAGCTTTCTGAGTGAGGGCTTTGTAGCAAGTGTTTATTCTTACACCATCATTTAATACAAAAGTATTGATATTTTCTCCAAGAAAGAACATTTCCTGTTTCTCTTTATTAGCACTTTTGTATGCTTGATGGATTCAGGGGAATACTATTGGTCTGTTATTGACCATTGACATCACTTGCAAGAGAGTGTGGTAAGCCATGCAGGACTGCTGCTTTTATTTGGAATGCTATGCCTTTGGGATATACTCTAGTAAGCTGGTTGCTGGAATACTGCTCATGTCCTGCAATTTTTACCCAATATCAGAAAAGCAGTTAAAAAAATAAATGCTACCTTATCCCTGCTTTCTTTTTAAGAATAAAAGTGGGCTGTTGCCAAAAAAATAAAAAGGCCACAGTTCTTGATTCTAATTCTAGTTTGCCTAAAATAGCATTGCTTCAGCGGTTAAATGATGCTTTGGTTTTATCTTGAAAACACTGTTTATTAGTTAATAATAAATATTAACCTTAATATGTTCTGAAAACAAGGGGAGTGCCTGAGCATGGAGAAATTCTGTGGTCCTATTGTAGTAGCAGTGTTACAAGGAGACAGACTTCCCCGTCGTGAAAACAGGATGGTGTAGAATTTCCCATCAACTCTTCTCCTTAGTGTCAATTTGTACAAGAAATAAAAAGCAGTGGTAGCTGTTAGGACTAGACTAGACCACATAAGCCAAGCATCTATCATAGGCACTTTAAACTCATAAACTTGGATTCTTCCTGGCTGAAATGACTGTGGTGATCTTAAAAATCTCACGTGATTCTGGTGCCCTTAGAAATCTTTCTAAAAAGAACTTATTCTTTACCTTTGGATTTGTGCCTTTTAAGGGATTTATCCACAAGAGAAATATGTTACACAGCCTTTGTTTAACATCCCTCTTCCATCATCCCTATACCTGAATGTCATTGTTTTCTGGCAACAGTAAATTTAAAATTAAAGGCAAAAGTAAATCAAAAGAGGAAAAGAGAAGTGCAAAGTTCAAAAATATTTAATACTAAAGTAGTTATGATATCAAATGACACAGAGGACAAGATGTGAGAAATAAAGGGAAATAAAAATAAAGATAACTAGATGAATTGGAGAGAGCAAAAGAGAAATAATTTGCAATAAAGATCTAGTCTAGGAACTAACCATTACAATCTGCATAAAAGACTGAAGTGAACTCTTTCTGTATGCTCTATTCAGGGAGGAAAAGAAGTTCTATAATTACCTCCTAAGTAGGAGAGAAATCAAAAGGCTCTCAGGAAGTCTGTGATGGGGAAAGTGCTTTCAAGGTGAATTTAGAGTAAGCTTCCCAGTTCTGTGAAATAGATTTTGTGACCCCACCCCTCCTGGGCTTTTGGATATTTTCAATTTTCATGAATTTTAATAAGATGAGTGAATGTGGCCTCTTTCCATAAAATGCCTAGCAACTAGAGAATTTTGGTCACCTCTTCTACCTTCACTCTTGTAGTCTGAGATTCTAATTTTGACAGGTCATGAGGTTTCCCTTTATACATCAATCCACTGGGTATTTAATGTACACAAAAAAAATCTTTGTTTTGGTATAGATGCTCATTTTGGTTTCTGTATCAATGCTATCTGTCTATTTGCCTAACAGATACACACCAGACATGATTCTACATATAATACTGTTTCTATTTCCTGACTCAGATATAGATTATATAAATGTCTCCTGCTAAGCATAATGCAAATATGCTCTATAGGTATAAGAAAATGCTGACATCTTCTGAAAACATTTGAGACTAAAATTATACGCATCAGTGGCAGAGGCTCAACACCTCTAACATTGAAATCTTTCCTAAAGGGAATTGGAAGATCCTTGCTAGAATAGAAGAGGTCTTACGAAGTATTGTCTTCTAAAGTTTGATTACTCTAGTAGGACTTGATATCAGCTCTCATCCATCTCATCACTTTATTCTAGGGGATATCAAACTACAGAATCACTGAATAAACTGAGTTGGAAGTCACCCACAAGGATCATCGAGTCCAGCTCCTGGCCCTGTACAGTTCCATCCCCAAGAGTCACACCATGTGCCTCAGAGCATTGTCCAAACACTTCTTGAACTCTGTACGGGCTGGTGCTGTGACCACTTCTCTGGAGAGCCTGTTCCAGTACCTGACTACCTTTTTCTAATATCCAACCTAAACCTCCTCTGACACAACTTCAGTCTATCCCCTGGGGTTCTGTCACTGGGCACCACAGAGCAGAGATCAGTGTCTGGCCCCCCTCTTTCCCTCACAAGGAAGTTGTAGACTGCAATGAGGTCTCCCTTCAGTCTTTTCCATGCTGAACAGACCAAGTGACCTCAGCCACTCCTCATAATGCTTCCCCTCAAGGACCTTCACCATCTTGGTTGCTCTCCTTTGGACGCTCTCTAATACCTTCATATCTTTCTTGTATTGTAGCACCCAAAACTGCCCCCCGCACTCAAGGTGAGGCCACCCCAGTGCAGAGCAGAGCAGGACAATCCCCTCCCTTGCCCAGCTGGTGATGCTGTGCCTGATGCCCCCCAGGACGTGATTGGCCCTCCTGGCTGCCAGGGTACTGCTGACTCATATTCAACTTGCCATCAACCAGGACCCCCAGGTCTCTTTCTGCAGTGCTGCTTTCCAGCATCTCATTCCCCAGTCTGTCTGTACGCCCAGGGTTGCCCCATCCCAGGTGCAGAATCTAGCACTTTCCTCTGATAAATTTATATGAATGGATTTGATGAATGCCTAGCCATCTGATTTGTCCAGGTCTCTCTGCAGGGCATTCCTGCCTTCAAGGGAGTCAACAGCTCCTCTGTTTTGTATCATCTGTGAACTTGCTCAGCGTCCCTTCCAGTCCTGTGTCCAAGTCATTTATGAAGACATTGAAGAGAACAGGGACTATAATGGGGCCCAGCAGAGCCCCACTAGTGGAGAGTCACCAGTCTGATGTCACCCCAATCACTGCAACGCTTTATGCCTGACCCATGGGCCAGTTGCTCACCCAACACATAATGTGTTTATCCAGCTGTGGACCGCACATTTTGTCCAGAAGGGTATTGGATAGTATCAAAAGCTTTACAAAAATCCAAAAAGATTATGGCAATTATGAGTCAAAAAAAAAAAAAAATACGGGAAAGGTGGTGTGTAGACTCTCTGCACATGACCTCCAAATTATATTCTGTACCTGACTCTCATATTCAGCCTCAGTGAACTTCAGTGGAGATGCAAAGATGTAAATGAAAGCAGATTTTGCTTTATTACAGAAAATTTAGACCTCGACCAAGTGGCTGCTGCCACAATTGAAAGCAATTATGTATTTCTGATACTATTGTTTTTCTTTCAGTTTTAATTAAACTTAGAGTGTATTATGCATAACATCTGCTTTGATATTATTTTTATTAGTGAAAAGATATTGAGTGAGTGCATAGTTTTCACTATGAATAATGATTTTTGGAAAGGAATTTAATTTGTCTACTTACCTACTGGCTTTAAGCCATTTTTTTTTATAATTTTAATATTTCTGATTTTCTCCCTGATTTTGGTGAAATAAACAGGAATCCACTGAGTTAACTGTAAAATGAACTTTACAGTTCTCTGGGAACTGAGGAATAAACTACTTTTTGAGCGATACATTATCTTTGTTTACGTGAAGAGAATTTACGTGGTTCTACTTGCTATTAAAGGAAGGAAGTTGCTACAGCTCAATGGATTTAGCTTTCATAGCAAAACAAGCTCTCAGCATTTCAGAATATTTTGCTGTAGGATTCAGCCAAAAGTCATTGTGAAAGAAGCATGAGTTAGATAATTAACTTTTTCAAGCTGTGCAAGACTTCAGATGTTTGATACTCTTGGGTGCCTTTGGAAATACCAACCATCAGGCAGGCCTAAAGTAACGTTTAATGACTAGATAGATATAAGGAAATCATATGCAGCTCTACCTAGCTGAAATTATGTGGGAGCCATCTGCTCAGAATTTCTGTTCGTCCTGACGTGCGTTTTCTGGTGAGATTATTCCGTGAAAAATTTGCAAGCCTTACCGTATTCCCAAGTCCCTTCCACCTGCTCTACAGAGCAACATTTTCAGCTAACCAAGGACTTAGTGCATACATCTTAGAGTAAATGATTAATGTATAGCAACTACAATTGAAGAAGAATAAATTCTAGCATACACCCAGTCTGTTAGGACATGCAAGAATTATTTGCTTTGTGAAATCTGTCACTGCTTTTTCCCCTGAGAGGCAACTTACTTCCATGACCCTAAACTGAATATTAATGAAGGATGATATGAAACAGTTTTTTAGTTTGATGTTTAATGCTGTTTTCCTTTTTTGTGTTTACTTCACAAGATCTTTACTGGCAACTTACATCATAGAAAGATTTACTAGGTTAATGGGCTTATAGGCTTGGATATTTTGCCTTTTTGGTTTTTTTTTTTTTTTTTTTTAAGTACTTCTATTGAATTACATTATTTTATTAAACCAATTTAGTTTACATGGCATTATACTTTTTTATAGTTATGGGAACATTTAAAAAATATGAAAAGTGATTAGAATGGTCTGTGACCTGCCATTTGTTGTTGCCGGGCTGCTACTAGAATATCAGATACTGTGCAGACCTATTTAAACATGACAAAGTGGTTTGATATATTAATCAGTGCAAAAGTTTTGGCTGGTGTTTATAAGTCTTTGGGGAATGTTGTTTTCTGTCTAATGACTCCCTGACTTATCCTATCTGGAAGGATTTTGCGTCGTATCTTGCTGTCTCCTTAGAAAAATCTCAAGGTTACTGGTGTCATATTCACTGGCTTTTAATTCTCCAGATTCTCCAGGTAATTTATTACTAGAAGCACCTTTTTTTCCTTCTTCTTTTTTTTTTTTTTTAAACTTTCTTTCCACAGTGGGTGTAGCAAGGGGGAAAAAAATCTCATTTTCCTCCCGGAGTTTCCAGTGTGACTTTTGTTAATTTCATCATGCCTTACCCTGCCTGGATGCTATGTCTCTGAGTCCCTGTCTCCCATACCTTTATCTTATAAAGATTGCTGCATTCACTTGCAACAGCCAATATCACCCTTATGGGTGTATTGGGAGAACGACGTGCCATAACTCCCACCCAAATCACTTTGTCTCAGCACTTAATGGGCATTGCTGACCTATGCATTGAGGGCCCCTGACTGAAAGGGTATGGATACAGAAAAATACTTATTTTGCTGTAGTGAACCTAAACTCTCTTATAGATCTAATTTAATAGTTACCCTATTAATAAATAAATAAAAGAAAGTTTTGATAGGACACCTTTAGAAATTCAGGCAGTTGCTGAAATGGAATTTTTAGAAACCCTGAAGAAAAGAAAGTTGCAGATAAGCATCAGTGCTATCCTGATGAAGCCTGTTTCCTAATCTACTCTTCTCTGTGTGGAATCTGTTAAGAAAAACTGTGAGGATTTTTTAATGCATTTAGAGAAACATACTAGAGAAACATAAATATCATGGCAAAATATATCTATGGCAAATGCTGTCACAGCCACAGGCTGTATTTGTATTAAAATGTCAGAAGATCTGATAGCCTTTTAAATGTTGGAATACTAAGATTAACATCGAACTGGGCTAAACAGTAATGTTAGCTTAAACTACTGACTTTTCTGAAAAAAAACGCCAAAAATAAATACTTATGTGTCCCTAACTAATAATGAATTTTACGAATGAAGCTATATCCTGACTATAAGACCTTCTAAACATATTTTTGCTTAGAATATTTGAAATCACATTTTTTTTGCAGGAAGAAAAATCTTTTATATTATATTTAGCAGAAGCATGGGGTTATGAGTTTGCTTATGACTTTAAATAACATCTTTAAGTGGAAAATAAGCTGGCATTTGGAAATTGATTTGATCAGATGGGAAGTTATTATTATTTTCAATCTAAGGTGATACTCCTGTTATTGAGAGAAAGATTCTATATTTGTGTTAGGCTATCTCCAGAGGCACAAGCAGATTTATTTTTAATCTATCACAGAGTATGCCAGGTAGAGAGAAGACAAAATTCCTCCTGGTGTGGTGGCAGACAGCATCCCAGCCCCCCCTTGATTCTGTACAGTTCATTAAAAAAATTGGGGTAACATATTAGAGGTATGCAATGTAGTCTGTTAGAGCATTTCCATTCTAACAGATTATTTTCTAATCTGTCTTTTTTTTTAGCCTGAGGATTGCTTGTCTATTTATGTTAAACCATCTTATTTTAAATACAGATATCTAAAGGCAGGCACCTAAATCCATTTTTTAGCTCTCAGATGGCTTGGTTTTCAAATACCTTAGTGTCATCATCTCGCAATGGATACAATGCACATATCCCTAAAGACTAAGCCAGCCCAAAAGACTACATGGTGTACTTAATCAGCTCAGCTATGACAGTAGTCATAGACATGGTTCCATGGCATCGCATCTTGGCTAACATATCTTTGTTGAGTGCATCAACAGTCTCTTAAAAGTCCTAGTATAGTTATCTAGGTCACCCTCAATCCCCTCCAGGAAGCCTGAACACATGCTTAGATGATAGAACCATGAGTCTTTGCTTTTTACTTAGTCATTGTATTGTATTATGTTAAAATACTTCTGCAATGTGTTTGCCATCCATAATACAAGAACAAGTGCAGGGCGATGCACCTGGGTTGGGGCAACCCCTGCTATTAACATGGGCTGGGAGATGAGCAGATCGAGAGCAGCCCTGCCCAGAAGGACCTGGGGGTGCTGCTGGGTGAGAGGCTGGATATGACCCAGCCATGTGCACTCACAGCCCAGAGAGCCAAACGTGTCCTGGGCTGCATCCAAAGCAGCGTGGGCAGCAGGGTGAGGGAGGGGATTCTGCCCCTCTGCTCTGCTCTGCTCTGGTGAGACCCCACCTGGAGTGCTGTATGAAAAGTGATATAAGTTCTGATCCATGAAACACTCCTGTGCCTAACTTCAAATGTTGAAATTAAAGTAATAAAGCCAAATATTTAAAATTGAGTTTACATGGTCAGAGAGTATGTCCAAGTGTGTTGGTATAATATTTAGAAAAAACGAGCCATGGCCTTACTGAAATTCTTTGTGCAGTACCATACCACAGATAATAAAAACCCTAGTTGAATATCAGGCAGGTGTAAAGCAGGAAGTATTCTCAACTTTTTTTTGCTTGGCCGTGGCAAAAATGAAACTGTGCATAAAGCTGTGGTGCTTCAGTCTGGGGCTTATTTGATGGATTTTTAAGAAGGTTTTTGCTTCTTCCTTAATTAATTAATTTCCTTTCTAATTAATTATTAATTAATTAAACAGAAAGGTACTCCTGTCAGGAGAACTCTTAGGTTGACACAGCTGCGTGTTGCAAATACTAAAATCCTTGTACTGGGAGATGGTCACAGACAGAGTTTTATTTTTCTCTATAATATGCTTTCTGAATACTCCATAAAGATTTGTGTTTGGCAGAATAGATGGTTTGTGACAGCACATGAAAGACCTGGTCGTGTCAATTTGGGTGAACCAAAGGCCTTTTGCTGTACTACTTTTGTTGCCTGTGAGGTGTGGTATGAACAGAGCATAGCTTGTAAAAGTTGTCTCCCATTTGCTCCTTGGGTCATTAGGTGTTAACTTCCCGCTGAAAATGAGATTAATTACCTGGGAGCAAGCAATGGTTGAATCAATGAGCATTCACTTCAATGTAAATTTTTGGGCTTGTCTGTACGTGGAATTGTACCTTTTAGCTTCTGGTTCTCCCTAGAGAATTGGTACTTGCTAACTGGGGAGACTGGAGACTGAGATTTGCAATAAAAAAACAGTGAGAGAATGCACCATGGGACGCCGACAATTTAAGTCCAAGTGCCTGACTTCAAAATCACACAGTTGCTCAAGTATGATTGCTTGAGTATTTATTTCACAAATATGTGTGATTTGAAGCCCCCTAAATGCTAGAAAGTGGACTCCTTGCTTTATGAAAATAATTTTCCATTATTTTTCCTGGTTTTTAAAAATAATTTTTTTTTAAAAAAAGTAAAAAGAAGAAAAACCGCTCATTTCTTTAGCAGTGTATAAACTCTGATCAGCTTGAGGGGAGAAACCCATTTTAAGGGGAAATTTGACAATGCCGCTGCTGATGCGCTGTGTGTCTGTGGCTGTATAGATAACTTCAGCCTGAGGGGTCTTAATCTGACACCTTTCGCAAGTAGTAAATTGACATCAAAAATATGAAAAAGTTAGACTCAGATCAAGAACACTCCAATGTGCTATTTATTAAATTTTCTTCTTGCCATGTATTTTTTACTTTTGCAAAATACCCTGAAACTCCTTAAGATATTTAGAGAACAGTACATTGCTTATTGCCACAGATCTTATTCAGAAAGTCATATAAAGACATTCTTACCTTTTAGGTGGAACTTAATTCTTGTTGGGTTCAATAGAAAGCATGAAGTAAAATGAAAGTAAATATGTGCTTAACATTTTCCTGAACAGTGTTGCTTTTGTATCATTGTACAGACTGTACTCTTGGCAGAATTTGTAAAAATTGTTTTTATATAACATAATTTGTTAAAAAATAGTTACTTTTTTAGTTGTGATAGTATTTCTCACTACCTTTTGTAATATTTGTGCTTATGCACATAGATTATGAGTTAATCTTTACTGAAATCTGTTTTAGTAATGTGAAAGAAAATAAAAAATTAACTGCGTGAGTTTCTGAATTGCAATACATCAGTGTTAGATACAACAAACCTGTTCAAGTGAAGCATGGATGTGGACTAATAGTGCTGTAACTCTAATTTCTTGTAGACAAATAGAGGAAGACTTGTTTTAATTTGTTTCCAGTCTCTCAAATGTGTCTATCACATAGCTTTTATGTACATAAATTTAGCTGAATTGACATCATAGCAACTTACAAAGCAGTAATAGGATTTTTATTTGTGCAATTACAGACAAAACTGGTTCATATTGATCTTTAAAACCTAATATGGAACCATTCCTCCCAACGCTACTTGACTTCAACACAAAAAAACCACAACAGAGGAATGAGTCTTGACTACTGTAGCTATAAAGTCTTGTATTAGCTATAGTATAAATTAGTTTGAGTGTGCTTGCTGATATCCTTACCAATTGTGATCAGCTGACAATGATAATTTTTGTTTTTAAATACTGGCACAAAAGTCAATGGCTATGCTGGATGCTGGGTTGTGTTAAATACTTGTTTTAATTAGCATGTTTTCCACCATGCTTAGCTAAAGAAGTGCTTGGTGAGCATTTGTCTGTGTGTTCATCCTAATGAGACTACCCACAGGAAGAACTTCTTCCTGTTTGGAGGATTAGATGCACTGTCAAAATTTTAGGAAGATTCAAAATAATTGTTTTGCAAACTTTTTTTTAGAGTGTAATTCTAACTTTGTCTTGTAAATTCAGAAAACTATAAGGTATAATAGGTTTCTTACTCTCAGGTCCAGCCACTGAAAATGTTTGAAGAAAGCTTATACAATGAATCCCCATTATCCTGAAGTTTGTTTATTTTCTTGATTAGATGACAAATTAAGTAGATTCTAGGAGGAAGTTATTAAAAAAAAAAAAAAAGTGTGTATTTCTAGAGAGAATAACACATAAACTCTTTTCCAAATCCAGCCAATTGTTTGTACTGAATGATTTCCAAGAAAAGTCATTTTAAACTTCAAAACATTGACATTGACTGGGAAGGGGATGAAGACGAAAAGTATTCTCTTCAGCTCATCACTTACTTGACCTTAATTATTTAATTATTTTGAAGTATTTAAGAAAATGAGATCAGACTGATGTGTGACTTTGTTCCCTATGCTTTGTTACAGTATTTCAGTGCTAAAGTATGAAAAAAGTTGGTACCAGTTGAGAATGGATTCAGTCTTTTTAAAAAAAAAAAAAACTTTTCAGCTTTATTATCCATATAATAGATTTAGTGGAAACCAAGTACAGTTTTGTACACACACTTTCCTATTCCCATTAAGCCACTTTAATTCATGACAGATTTTACCAAAGTGCCAGAGAGACAGAAAAAAAGAGTGGAGAGGAGGAAGAGCACTGTTGGGCAAACATACTCAGGATGCACCTCTCTAAAGCAGCATTTTAAAAGCAATAAAGTGTTCATATTCATAAATTGAGTAAATCCCAGTGCTTAAAGAAGTAAGACAAAGCTGCTGACATGGCACTGTCATTAAATTTCCTTAGAGAAAATGAGTTCTGATTGGGAGTGACTGCAACACAGACTTAAAGCTTTTGAGATTTAGAGATTATGATAACATTACACTCAGATTTTTTTTGTTTAGGTATAAAAAAGATGGGTCAGAGGTTCTTCAGCAGAGGTAAGGGACTAGGTTATTTTTTAGCTAACACTGAAATAGTAAAGGCAGAGGTCAAATTCTCTCAGTGTATTGGGAAAAAAAGAAAATATATCAACATTGTACCATGTTAGACAACAATACCATGAGAATTCTGCAGATACTACACAGCTAAAATTTTACTATGTGCAGTTTTTTAAAAAAAAGTGAAATATATTTGTTATCTTAAGGAGAGAGAAGGGAGAGGTAACCCTGTGAGCCTCAAGTGTTTAATCAGTAGAAACAAGCCAGGAAAGGAAGAATTCCTGGTGCACGTAAGCAGGTGTTAATGACAGATCTCAGGCTGAACTCCGGAAGAGATTTCTGGCATATCCATGCTGTCTGTGTAAGGCTAAAAAGAACACATCCACCCACCTCCCCTCCCCCCACCAAAAAAACCCCCAAAAAACCCTGAGAATAAAATAGATCAATAACAAGAGTGTTGGAGTCCAAAGTGCAGGGAATATTTCTCTGCCTGTTTTGAGGGGTTCTACCCCCCTGGACAACCCTGTCTTTGATCTTCATCCATGGAGAAAATTACCTACCCTCTGGGAAGAAGCAGAATCTACCCTGGTGTGAATTAGGTGATAGAACATTGTCACAGGGTGAAAATTTAGAGGTGTTGGGTTTGTTAATGTAGCAAAATAGATAAGAAACAAAACCTTCAAAATGGAGAATTTTGTTGTTTTAGGCCTTCTTCTTTCTCTACTCCATTTTCTGCGGCAAAAGTGGATTGAGATGATTGGGTGAAAAATGCCGCAGTTCCTTTCATGTAACAGAACGATTTATTGAACATTGGTAGAAAAGTAAAAATATCTTTAGTTTCAGGCTTTCATTGGGTAATTTACCTTTAAAAGAACAGTGTTATCTTGATAACTCGGCTTCTCCTTTGCGCTTTCTAAGATCTTATGCCTTGGCTCCTTTTTCTGATAAGACTTAATAAACAACTTTCTGAGAGCAAAAGGGTGGAAAAGTCCCGTTCATCTGCAGAGCCCAGGCAAGGGCTCGGGGAATTCTACCCTATCAGGGGAGGCTCAATTAAGGCATGGCAAAGTGTCACAAGAGTTTCTTTTTGACTATCTTACTGGGCAACCTATTGATTAAATCTTTTCCCCATATTTCATTCAAGTGTGTGCCCAGTGGAGTGCTTTTATTATTGCTTTTGTTGTTTAGCATGAAGTTACTGACAGGTATGTTAGTTTGAACGGCTTTCAGATTTATTATTCTATCATTATTTTCAAGGTTAGGTTGATAGAAAACTATTAAATACTGTTCCCTTCACTTATGAAGACCCAAAGGAGGTAGCTCCAGTCTAGAGATATTGTGTCACTTCAGAATAGAATTCCTTTGAACACCAAGCATACCAAGAGCTCTACAGTACAGTTTCTGCCCAGGAATGACATACTGATAAAACAAAGTCTCTATCCTTCTCAGGACTTCTGTGTCATGATTTGTCCTGATATAGGTTGCCAGTAGAAGTGCTAGAACCTGCTTATATTATAGCCAGGTTTTCAATATAAAGGTGACTTTTTTATTTGTTTTAGGACATAAAAAACTGATTCATGGTTTCCTAGCTCTCACACATACATTTTTCCTATTTTAGGCTGCCTGATATGTGTAAGGAATATCTTGAGACTGAGAGATGGATACATAACCTGCTTTTTCTTAGCATCTCTGGCTCTTTTATTAGAACTGGTGAATCTGATGTGAATCCTTTGATATACTATGCATTGGAGAAGAAGAAGGTTTTCTTTGTATAATGGTGCAGACTCCTTTCCCCCCCATTAGAACTACAGCTGTAAAAGCTGTAAATCCAAAATTATTGTGATTTAAAAGTATTTAAGTATGTACTCTTGTCACAGTTTGAAGGTTAAAAAGCCTTAGTCTTTGAAATCAGATTTAAAGATTAATTTATTTCTGAATAAGGGATATAAGCATTGATATTGTAGTTAGAGCACACAAATTCTATTTATCTAAAGACTGCAATTTCTATACTATTCTATGACTTATCATACGTGCATATACAAGTACAGTGAATGTAAAAAGCTGAAGAGATGCATTAGCTAAAGGAACATCAAATTTCTCTCCTATTAGTAACTCATGAAAACATACCATGTCATTCAAAGAAACTGGTTAAAGTCAATCAGACTACTGATAAAGGCAAAAACACCTGATGTACTGCTGCTTTAAAGAACAATATTGTAGGAACTTTGTGTGTCAGCACAGGCCCACTCCCTGGAGTAAGTGGGTAGTTTGCTCTTTCTGAAGAGATGCTTAAGAGGAATTTATGACTTCCTCTTCTGAATAACATTCAACTCTATGTCTGACCCACCAAGGGAAGGTAAAATTGTCAGAGGTAAACAATGTTCACTGCCTCTTTCTGATCAAAGCATCTGTATAATGACACCATTTCTTCATCTGGCTATACTTAACTTCTAGTTTGTTTGGTTTGGTTTGACCATTTGTTTTGTTTTGTTTTCTTCAGGGGTGCTCTTACACACGCTAGAGGAACAGTATTCTATCAATGAAATCTGCCCTTGATCTTTCCCCTAGTTTGATCCCACTTTCCTGTTGTCAAAACAAATTATGCTGGGTGTAATATGCCTGGTACATATGCAATGGATTCCGCTTGCTGCCAACATTATTTTCTTGTGGCGATTTTCATTGACTTTTCTCAGTTTTTCTGCATTCTCTCTGCATTGAAGATGAGAAGAGCCTTCAGTTACTTTGGGGTTTTTTTGACTCTTCAGAGGTTTTTAAACACACCTTTTTTCATGGGAAAGGAGCACACAAAAAAAGGATTGTGAGCAATTTTGTTCTAGTGTTTTGGTGTTCCTGGCCTGAATATAAGGGAACATTTCTACTTTTTTTTCCCCCCTTATCTCCTGCCTTCCAGCATGAAACTATACTAAAATACTTTCAAATAGAAAAATTGAAATTTTCAGTTTTGTGGAGACATTTACCTAATATTCATACTCCATAGAACCCCCAGCCCTTAGTTGCTCTTAAGTGTGATTGTAGAAACTAAGGTATGCAGTATCAAATCAGAATGAGCCTTACACCTTGAAGTGCTTAAAGGGTAAAGCAGGAAAATAGTAATACATAATTGGTTCAATGTGAAACTTGAAAGGGTCACTCTTTCTTGCTATGAATTTTATTTTTAATTTTTTTTTTTTTGCAAATAGTGGCATTATTATGCTGAACAGGGTGCATTATGGAGCATGGCTCAGCACGAAAAAATTTTGATCTGTTTAAAAACCTGAGTGTGTGGTAGAGAGACAGAAAAAGTAAATATCAGTCACCTTCTTAAGAGAAAGACTTGTAGGATTAGTGGCAGGGTCAAGGAGATGTAATAGGGATTTCAGTTTTTCCAATAATGTTAAAATACTTGATGTTAGCATTGTCTCTTAGCTCATTGTTGAAAGCTGGAGCCCAAAAAACTATATGTTGTCGTAAAAAGCAAAAAAATCCTATTATAAATATTATAGAGGATTTCAGAAACACATTTATCAAAGATATAGTTCTCTGATGCAGTGTTTGTAAAGATGGATGTCCCAAGTATTCTTTATACCAATCCTGCAAAGCTTTGCTATATTCAATAGGTAGTATTTTCAGTTTTATAGGTAATATTTTTAAGGGGGTTTTGCAAGAAATGGTGCTTACTCTTGTCTTTCATTTTAAAAAATGAACATCTTCATATTAGGCTTTCTTTGTAAGCTGTGTAAGAATTTAGTTGTGAGATCTGAAATTTGCGATAAATGCAAATGAGAATATTTGAATGCAAGAATGAACTTCAGCTTTATACTGGAAATCAGCTTTACATGTAGAAACAGTCTACAGGTCTCCAGAGTGGCACTCGTCTTCCTTAATCATGACATTACCTTCTTCCAGCAATTTTTTGCATTGCTTACTATGCATCTTTTCACCCATTCAAGAAATTAGTCTGGGGCTTAGCACTCAGGAAGCCATTAAGTGACTAGTGTGTAACAAATGTATTGCAGAAAAAATAATATTGTACTCACTACAGGTTATACAGGAATGCCTAGTGCAGAAAGTAAGTTACAAGGAGAGTGCAACTTTCAGGAGTTTTTAGTGAATGACCTGGCAATCTTCACCTAACAATCCTTTTCACCTAACTATAAACACAAGTTCTTGTGAAAGTGAGAAACAAAGAGGCGGCATTTGTTTCTCCCACTCTGCTCTTTGTATCAATCTCTGCTGCTTTCACTCTTCATTGTATATTATTGCCTTTGCCTTCCCATTGCCTCCATCGGGCAATCACAGCCAGTTTTCCCTTGGTCCATAGTGAGCAGGCTGTGTTAGATCTGGCTCAGCTTCTGCATTAATGTAGTCACAGAGCTTTTGAGTAACAGCTGCCTGTTTTTCTGTATCAGGACACATCTGATATTCTTCTATCCTATCCCCTTGTCAGCCAACCTCTGATCAAATCAGGGCAGCACCAGTGCATCTGCTCAAAATGGTGGACATATTTCCCATCTCACATACATGCCTTAAAGGGTAAGGAAAATTTAGTGATCAGTCTCAATGTGCTAAAGGTTTGGAAAAGTCTTAAGCAAACCCAGGCTGGATGGTTTTTTTAGCTGAGCGTGTATACCTACTTTATTTTTCCCTCTCTAATTATAAATCCTGCATCTACCTTCCACAACTTAAGGTGACAGGATCCTGAGACCTGATATGATTTTGTCTCATGTAGTCATTGTAACTAGTGTCATTGTCATGTCTGTGAACCATCATTCTTGGCTTATGTACTGCTGGGGTTTTTTTGTAATGCGCTAATAATCTGTGTACACTCATCACTTGGAATAGTGAACAGTGTAGACTGTAGTTTGAACTGTTCGTTTCAGAGGAGTTTAACCTGCAGAGGATGTTGTCTCTGTGCTGCTGTATCACCTAACTCTTTCTTTAATGATCAGAAAGTATAGTCTTACATTAGGACTGTTTCATTTGCTGAAGAGAGGATGACTTATAAAGCCACAAACTAACTCCCTGGCAGCAGAAACAGCACCAACAACTGAAGCTGTAGGAAAGTGATATGGGAGTAGAATTGACCAGTTCACAGTGTTTGACTGGAGGCAACTCAGCTCAAAGTGATTTTTTTTTTTGATATATTGAAATGCAAGTCTTTAGGAAAACAAAATGATGCAAGTACAATGATTACAAAATCATGATGTTAAGAGTCAGAGTTCCTGTTTCATTACTGATAATGAAATGTGCGTGTTGCACATCCTGTCATTTTACTCTTGTCTCTCTGAAGTTATCTGATTGCTGGAGTCATTGCTGGAAATAGATCTGTACACTGCTGAATGCCACTATTGACATTATCTCTATCAAGTATCTCTACAAGGCTGCTAAATTTAAGTCCATTTCTGTTAACCAAATTAGAGGTAGCATAACTACTAAGCACTGTGGAAAAATACTTCAATACCTGTAGCCTGTTTCCTTCTCTCACCCCAAAAGCAAGCCTTTCATGTCAGGTCTTTACCAGCTTTTTAGGTGCTACTAATGTAAAAGCACTTTCACTCCGTCCTTTCTAACACTACTTTGTGGAAACACTGCCTTTTAGTCATCTTAATCTGAGAAATATGTAGTGTGTGGGAGTTGCTTGGCAGGGTTATCTTGATGTCCTTTAGATAGACCTTTTATACAATAAATGAGTTAAGACATCACTGCCAGAATACATCAAACAGTCCTACTCAGAAATCCCATTTTACCAGCAGAATAATTGGCCTGAAAAATGACTTCCAGAGATTTACACTGTAATCTTCATAAAATGAGCCTTCACTGATGCTATGGGAGGGAGTAGGGAGGACAGTGAGTTTTGCTGCATGTACTGTGCTCTGTATATGGCTGTTAGTGGTATTAAATCAATATTGATATTAAGTCAAACTTTGTCAGCAGACTGAGACTAAAAAAATAAACCTGCTGTGACTTTAGATGTATCTCTTGGGATTCTTAGGGAGCTATATTAGCAAACTGAAGAAAAAAAGAGGAAAATACCTGTAGACCTAAAGGGGGCCTTGCAGAAGATAAATAGAATTTTGAATAAAGCAGTGTTATGTATCTGCTTGCACATTTAAAAATCAAAGTAATTGTTGAGGTATTTCTTTAAAATCTTGAGTTGTCCTGATTAATTCTCTGTTTCAGTCTCCCCAGTTTTAGAGTTCACTGGTCTTTTACTGGAAAATGAATGTAAAACATTGGTTATGTTATTCTTGAAAGCCTCTCTTTTAAAGTGTACAGATTGTATATCACCTGAAACAATCTGAATTTCCAACTTAAATGATTTTTGTAATGAAATGTTCTTATGCAAACTTCCTACCTTGAAGCTAGTTGCTGTTGAATGATTAGTCTACAGAAGTTTGTATTATGTAATTGGACTAGACATAAAGTTTATGAAAAGAAAAATTTGTTTGGATCCAGATTTGGATTACATTTCTTAGCTGACTCTGGTGTTTGTTGCATTAGATGAAATCTTCTCTTTTATGTCTTTTTTCACTAAGCACTGTGACCTTTTTGTAATAATTTTAGTCTTGCTTGTCCTACATAAATTGAAAGTATTACAGAAGAATGGAAGATTCAAGATCTATTCTGAAAGAAATTAGCTGAAGCAGCCGTTCAGTTAGAGAAACAAAGAAGTTTGTTGAGATTAGGTCGTTGAAATGCTAACAACCCTCATTCGACAGGGAAAGCTTATTCAAGCAACAGCAGACATGATAGCCTTTGGGAAGAAATTTGGGAGCATTAAGGAGAAATTTCTAATGCTGTATTCACAGAAACCACGTGAAGCTTTCAAAATAACCCTTTGATCTGAGAAAAGACTATGTGATCTGCTAATACTAATTGGAAAAGACCCATTTTTGGCCTGCAGGGCAAGAAGTTTAATTAACAGTGTAGAATGATGTTGGGTTAAAAGTCTAATATTAATGAGAAATTTTAATATTCCTAAGTATCATAAGAGCATAAACAGAAGTAAGAGTCTAGAAAGATGACTGGAAAATTCTACCTATGATGGCTTGCATGGGAACAGACCTAAACTCAGGATTTTAATGCTGAGCAACCATTACTTTTTAGTTACAGGATAGGTCTTCAAGTAGCTATTATATTGTTCTTGCTTGAGGGATGCACGGATGGGATACACAGCTGCTGGTGGGATTTATGATTTAGAAATTATATGTTTGTATTGGCCACTTACAAGGACAAGATATTTTCTTATTGAAATAATGATTTTTCAAGGCTTTTTCTGAGCTATCCATACACATTGCAAATCAGCAACTAAAGGGGCAGACTATACTAAAAAATATTTTTACTAACACTTACTGAGTGAATTTGATTTATGGGAGACATTTTGAACCTGAAATTGAGATAAAGTATTCAGTACAGGACAGGTAGTTGAAGAGACAATCTGACATTAATCTTTTAAAAAGGAAGATTTTTCTTTCTCTAAAGAGAAAGATTTCATTCCATGTCTAATATATCCCCATAGGGTTTATTGCTTTGACATGTTTTATGCCCTGTGTTGTTACTTCTGCACTTGTTCATGTTGGACAAACCTCAGAACCAACACAGACAATGTTTGTGCCAAAATTAATATTCTGGAAAGGTCATACCAATGACTAGATGGTTCTTTCCATCAAAAGAATACAGCAAGATGGGGTAAAAATACTCCAAGTGTGTTCATATACTACTGAAGACAAATTTAACAGATTGATGCAACTTAGACTAGAAAGGACAGCTCATCAATTGCGGCACAACTTGAGGATGCTGGACTCCATTAGAAAAGATGTTGCACATTAGTCTCACTTCTTTGAGAGAACTTGAGGAGTCTTTAAATAACTTTCACCAAAAACTGTCACCAAGTGACAACAGTAAATCCATATTATGCATGTAAAAACAATTACAAAAAAATTTATATCAGGCAGATTAAAACCTGCAGTCAATTTGAGATGCCTTTCTGATAGAGTCGAGTCAAAGCGGTCTTTGAGAGTCACAGCCATTTCTACTCATTCAGTTTGCAGTGAGAAAACAGAAGTCAGATGACAGTAGTTCCCAGATTTACTGCCACCATTTAGGGACATATTTGTTGCTTTACTTGATCTCTACTTCTTGACTCAGCCGGAAGTTGTTTATCATCGAACCCTGACCTGTTCACTACCACTCAAGTCCAGCTTGGAGTACAGCTGGGATATGTAATGCTGAACAGAAGGTTTCTTGATTTTTTTAAAGCTTCCAAGCATAGCATGTAAAGAAGAGTAATACTTATTTTTGTGGGCAAACCTTATCAAACTGATCACTGTATGTACCCAGGCCAGTCCACATTAACCTGTGTTTTAGAAATAAAGAGTTATTATTTCACAATCATCTCTCAGACTGTTTGCACAAAACATCAGTATTACATTTGGGGGCTAATGATAGGGAAACATCTATTTATTTGGCAGTCAAAACTTTTCTTGATGGTCCATATGACATTTATCATAGATGAAGTCACATTTTAAGATCTCAGTATGGTTGTGTCCTAGTTTGTGGAATGATAGTTCTGTGAATCTACGGGGCAATTTTTACTCTTCATTTATCTGTCAAAATAAATTTCATAATTGCTATGCCTTTAGCAAGCAGCATTAATAGCTGATCCTCCATTTACATTTTTCCACAATGATAAAGTAGATCTCTGCTCACATTTGAGTTTTTTGTACTTAATTGAGTTATTCTGTTTAATATTAGTCATCCTATCATTTCTTTTTGGGGACATCTAAGTAAGTTGAGGTTATGTACCTTAGAGAAATGTGCTTTTAGTATCTGAAAATTGCTTTTCTGTCATGTTCAGTCAGTAAAAGAGGGCATAAAGAGAAGGGTCACAAATGATGATGGGATTATATGATAACAGCTGTGTTATGTGAACAGAAATGATGCAGTTAACCAGCAGTCCCTCTCACTTGGGGGTATAATGTTCCTTCCACATGGACTAACAGTTTCTGTAACATGCAAAAGTTGCAGCCTACTTACTGAAATGCATAGCAGAGTCACATGGATTACTTTCCAAAATATAGGTTTTTTCTATTAATTAGATATGAGTGCCCAATTAACAAGCAAGTTCTCGCCTACTTTTCCCAGGACTCCATGTCCTACCAGTCTTGTGGTCAAATGCTAGACTGGGGGCATCAGCAGAAACACCAAAGTTACCTGGCACTAAGTATGGATATTTTGGACATGGTTTTCCAGGGTTTTTCCTCCATAATCAAAGTGACTGGGAAACTGGAAAAGTAGTGGAAAAAACCGAAGCATGTGCGATATCGTGCATAAGCTGGTGTTTCTATGGAGACAGATGCAAACAAGGAGCAAACTTTAACTTTGAGATATGTTACTTCTCTTAATTCTTATTTCTTTTGGAACTTTCAGTTTGCTTGTTTTTAATGCTTTCCTATGTCAGCATCTCTGAACTACAAAATTTTTATGGAAATAGAAAATGTTCCCTTTTCACTTTCAGTGAAAAAGGTAGATTAGCTCAAAGTAAAGAACATACCAATTGCTAATCTAACTTGGTGAAAATGGGGAAGCTGATTTGCCTCGTGTCAAAAGTTGTTCATTGTTACTCATTTGGAACATGAGTACAATAACCTTTATCCACTAATATGAATAGTATTATAATGAAACCAGAAGCAACACTTACAGGGCTACCTGCTATAGAAACACAGAACAAAAAACTTTCCTGTTCTTCTAAACAATTTTTCACTCTAAAAGTAATGAGCAGATAAGCAAACAGAAATTCACATTCGAAGCCGTGCTTTTTTTGTCAGTCTTTTATGTTGACAGTTGTTTTGCAGTTTTGTGGCTTCACTGAAGGAATTGTAATGTTAATTAACAGCTCTTTGAAGCAATTTCTTCTAAATGTCTTTACTTCTTTACTGTTTTCACTAGAACATATGATCTGTAACCTTAATGGCAGTTTTTCTGCAATTTCTGTCAGAAATGCTGCTTGGTAATGCGGCTTAATATTTATGCAGTGCCTGACTGGATTTCAACACAGCTGGAAATTATCGTTCTGTTTCTATGGGTGTGAAATTCCCATTTTCCTCAAGAGTAATGAGAGAGGGTATGCTGACCTCTACTTCAGTAGCATAAAGCAGCTATCACATAAAAACCTACTTCTGAGCACAGGCATGATCTTACAGAAATATTTGGAGGTTTAAACTTGAGCTCAGGCAATAGCCAACACACCCTGTGCAGTGTATATGTACTGATAACAGCCCAAAGCCTTCTGTCATTTAAACAGAATATTATATCACTTCTTTATGCCTATCTTTATTTAAAGAAATCCAGTAAACCAATCTCTCCAAATCCTTCACAGATCTTGTCTCCAAATCCTTCACAGATCTTCTATAAACTCTTGATGTATTTACACCGGCTCTGACAATGCCAGGTTTAATGTACCTTCAAGTCTGCTGGTTTTGTCTGGTTCCCTGGAACTTTGTATTTCACATGTCCATTTTTAGACTTGATTAGTATTTTATGAGCCAGTTGCCCATTTTGACAATAAAAGCTTTGCATTCTGGTGTTACTGGCAGCAACCACCATACCCACTGTATTAAATGCTGGGGGAGCTGGAGAGGAAGGCAGACTGGGGCAGCGGTCTTAAGCCTTCTAGGTGCTGTAAAGGGCACAAAAACATTTTTTATCATCTGTTGCTTGTAGCAAAAAAAAAAACCCCACTATTCAGTGCTAGTCTAAAAGAATGGAACTTACTTAAGAGAATCACATGGTTAATGACAGCATTGTCAAAGGGTAAAATACAGTAGAGATGCATATTAACTGTACACAGCTGATTAAGTTGAGCTTAACCCTTTGTCAGTCAGGTTTTAGTAGTTTACATTATCTTTCCTTTTTTCCTATGACCTAATAAGTTCATTATTCTGTTTAAAATAATAATATTAATAAATGTATGTACCTGGTAATGCTTAATTTGTTCATTAACTTTGGAGTTTCATAGAGACTGACTTTCATGGTAAATAGTTTGAAAATTTAGGTGCAGAGAAAAAGGATTAAAAATAGAGCAGTGAATACCACTGGCATGGTTACCTGGAGACTTTGGTGAGGTGGAAAGCTCAATGCAATTAGAAAACAGTGACTAGTTTTGCTCAAGTAACAGAAAGATGCTGCCTTTCCTTTGTCACATAAGCATATCCGTTGTACTAGAGGATTATGGAATTGTTTTACAGCAGCACATAAAAATACTTGATAAGGCATCACCTAGGACAGTACAAACACCTTCCTCATAACAAATTTCCATGAAAATACCTTGGCACAGTTTTGATCAGTTTGGCTTGGAAGCTAATTGTGAACCACCAAGTTATAGTGGTGAAGGTTTGCTGATTCAAGTGTTCCCACTTCTTCTAAATTAATTTCTTGAGGAGGCAATCCAAATTCATGCATTCTGCAAGGGGGGTTTTGTGTACATTTATATCTGTTGCCCATCAGGGCTTCTGATTCGATATAAGAACATCAGGAAATTACAAAGAACAAGTAGGATTAAAATGAGGAGTTACTTATTCATTGCTGAGGATTTCAAGCATAAAACAAAACCTCAGGTTGTGGTAGGATTTCAGTAGTTCTGAAGAATCTCTTTTGTAGTTCGGTTTGTTTTTCTCCCCAATGAACAACGCACAGCCTAAGGAAACTGAGAAGCTTTATCTTTTCTGTTTCTGATCACTGGGACTACCACAAGCAACAGTTAGAAGTTGCCTACCTAAATCTGGCTCAGATGAAAGGACAGGGAATGGTGGTAGCAAGGTAGCAGACCAGTTGCTTGAACCAGGCCCCCTTTTCTTTCCCCAAAACAACCCTGAAGCATGGAGCAAGTTGAAAAAGGAGGACAAGTTTTATTCCAATCCCAAGCTTTCTACATAAACAAGGTAAAATGTCACTGAGCACCAGTTAATACCAGACTTTCATTGGGGCTGGAGTAAAGCCCCATAAAAGATTTACAATAAATCTGTTGGTGTGTCTTTGCAAAAGACTTATTTTATATGATAAATGCACCAAATAGACTTGTAAACCATAGTAAGGAAAATAAATGTGCTGTGCAGTACAGTGGTGGTCTCTTGATGTGCATTTGTTTCAAGCCTATGAACAAAGCAATATACAAGTGCCAGGCAGGGGGTGGTTATTTGCATTTTCCATGTCAGTTGGAAATAAATGATGAGATAAAATCTTAATAATAGCAGAATGGCAGGTTATTTCTTATTTGGTTAAAAATAAAAAAAAAATTGGCTTTGTTCTCTGCACATGCATGTATTGGAATCCATCTCCATTCATAATTCAAATGGGTTTTGAAGTTTTCCCATGTGGGCAATGTCTTGTATCAAAGGAGTTTTGCAAGTAATTTGGTATGATTCAACCAAGTTAATGGTCTCTGCTCCTATGAGGCACAACAAAACTTTAACAAATTTCTCCAGAGAGCCCAGATATTTTGCTAGTTCTGAGAAACTAAGTGTATTGATTGAGGGTGTTTAGGAAATGCTCCTGTCAGCTCAAGAATCAGAGAGGGAGGGAATGGCTAAAACTGCAAGCTTATCATTTCCGTGTATGGAGCAGATTTCAGGAGTCCAGGATTGCCTAAAGGCAGGTCCGAATTTATCACAGACCCATATAACATTCTTTACATTAAAACCCTAATTTTTATTGTCAACAAAGTGACCACCCAAAAACGGATTCTCCTTTTCTGCCATTTTTAACTTGTACCCTGATTTCACTTCTAACTGCAACAGAGCTTTGTCCTAGTTCAGGTTTTGGCCGCCCTTTACTGCCCAGGACAATTTTTTGGAAAGGATTGGAGCCTCTGCACTCTCCATCAACACGGCAGCCTATAGCTGAATGATGTGTCTTCATCTGGGTGCATGGAATCCTTGCAACCTGAAAGCCTCAAGCTGAGTCCTAGGCATACCTTTCTCTTGTTGATCAATAGTGTTATTAGAAAGGGTCTTTTCCATGCAGAAAACTGAAAATAATTGAAGATTAGTTTTCCCATAAGCCTGTTATCTCCTTTGAACTCCCCTGTTTGTGCATGAAAATAATGGCCTTCATTGTTATTTGCATGTGTGTGTGTGTTAGCTGGTAGCTGTCAAAAGAACATCCCAAAAGGAAGAATGCTAAAACTTGTATTTTGTACCAGAATTGAAAGGTACTGCTGTAATGAAATAATAGTGAAGTTTTGGTACAACTTCGGAAACTGAGAGCTTTTTTAGGAAGAATAAGACAAAATTAGGAGGTAAACACACTTCTGTTGTAGTTTATCTTAAAAAAATTAATATTGCATCATGTTAACAAGGAAGCTACTACAAATTTTGCAATTTGTTGTCAAGTGCCAGTGTAAGTTCATGAAAACTGTTGAAAACACTTCATAGGGAGTTGGAGAAGTACTGCAGGTGAATTTCAAGTATGAATGCAAAACATTCATTTATTTGGTGTGCTGGGATTTTGGGCAAGAATGCCTCTTTTGGCAACTGGCATCTTTGCAAGTCCTTCATGCATATACATTTCATACATGCACAGAAATTGTTGAGTATTTAGTATATTATGATTCTGCCTTGTCTAGTTCACCAGCTATTAACAGGCTCAATATAAGAACATGTTTCCTTGGGAGAGATTGAAAGAACAATAACATTGGAATTACTCAGTACTTCTTCTAATGTGAAACTCGACTGTATCAGATGATCATTACAGGATTATTATATTATTATATTGTATTGTTATATTGTAAATTGTAGAAGTATAATAGTAAGCACTATGACTATCCTGGAGAACCTGTTATAATGAAGTTATCCTGCACAACTCTTGAAGCCCACTGCCCTTTCTTGGCTGGTAGTCATTTTTCCTAGCACTGCTCCACAAATACAGCAGCAGTCCAGCAGGAGAAGGTGGGAGACACTTCAGGGAGCTAGTTTCAGGCCACTGGGCAGGCAACTGATGCCAATATTTTCACTAAGGCCAGGAGGTCACCTGTTGGGTGTGGTGGACAAGCATGTTCAGAGCATTAAATTCATTCTTGCACACAAAATCTTTTTCCCTTTTGACCAATTACTTGGCTATAGATATAGCAAGGGCAGCATAAGAAAAATCACCATTCTGTTCCTTGTACATGGAACAATTGGGATTATCCTGGCAGCGTAATAATCTTGAGATCTGTTTTCTCCCTTTTATAACCCTTCTACATGAAAGATGAGTACAAAGCCATTTTGAATATAGGATTGAATTGTATGAGAGTTTGAAAGGACATAATTTTCTTGAAGGTTTGACTGCAGGATTTTAAGGTCTTCTTTTATACCATCTTGTTAATTATGTTCTTTCCTCACTGAGCTAAGTACAGATGAGATGCTTGTGACCACTTTTGTGACTTTTGTTCTTCCTCAAGCAAATTGCCGGATTCAGAAAGAACCAAGATTCATCAAACTTTTAATAAAACAAAAAGTTTGTCTTAAATGTCTCAACACCTAATGGTAGTATTTCCTCTCACAGCTTCCATAGACATCAGCTAGCTCACAGCAGAACAATTTTTCCCATAGACCACCTGAGCTTTAAGCAGATTTCTAGGATTATGATAATTATTGGCTGTCTAACCATATTCCTGCAAGAACAGAGGACTGCCTAAGTACTATTTCTCAAAACTGAAGTAGCTGATTTTCTGTGTAAATCAGATCATCTGAGGCTGCAGAAGACTATTGCTAGTCTATCTCCTCTAATATTTGTACTGCTCTTAATAGACAGAAAAGGGTCTGATCTTTCTCTTCATTTATTTTATTTTATCTCATGTTTCTCTGCTTGCTCAAGAAGAGCCAAAAGGTGTAAGCTTTCCTTTGTTCTGTTACCTCTTTCAGGACCTCTTGCTGTATTCAGAAGGAATTCTGTATTCTGCTTTCAGACATACTGATCGTACTGTTTTGTACTTAATATGGACTAGTAAAAGCCCAATATAGGATGGTTTCCAGCTCCTGGCTAGCTTGCATAACATGCCAAGGATCAAGTTAGTCAAAGGCAGTATGGATCTTGCCAATTGAAAAATAAGGATTCTCAAACTCTGGGACATTTATCCTTAAAGGCCTGCAAACTGCCTCAGAATATGCACGAGATACGCAAAACTCTCCTGAGCTAATGAATAGGTGGTCTAGAGGCACCTGTCTGCAGACCAGTCCAGAGCCACAAGCTCATTCCCAAGGCAGTACGTAGTTCAAGTCTGGAAATTTATGTTGCTATGTTATTAATAGCTATTTTACAGAATTTCACCCTGTGTGCTGCATGCAGCCACTCTCTGAGAGGCTTCTTGGCAGCAGGGAAAATTTTCCACTCATTATCAGTTTATGTATAGTGAGGAACTTAGGAAGATAATGCAGACTCAGGAAGCTGCTGTTTAGGAGTGCCTCATCTGCTGCTGCTGCACTATAAATCCGTATATCTTGGAGAAACTGGAAGCTTAGGCAAGGTGGAAGGTCAGCTGAAAATAAAATCACAGGAAAACAAAATAAAATAGAACTCTAATTCTCATATTGTTCAAGAGCTTTTCCCTGTGATTATTTCTTCTAGTTACTATTTCTGGAAATAGCTGAGTGCAATATGTTGAGGAGATATTATGGCCATACATCCCAGTGACAAAATTCCTGCACGTTTCTGGACAATGTTCTCATATTTTAATGTCAGCATTTTGTAAGGTCATGTCAAATTCCCTGTTCAGGTGAATGTTTGGCTCCTGGAGTGCTGTTTTTGCAGTGACCCTAACTTACTGCTTTTTCCATAAAATAAAGTTGGTTTATGCTCGTGATTAACTATCCAATATCTTGCAGATTCTGAGATCACAAGACTATTTTTAGAACAGTAGAAAATTGTGCCCAGGCATGACTTGGCTGAGTGAATAGGAAATATTGCTTTAACTTTAAAAGTCTTAAAATGTTTTTTTAAATAAAATTTATTGTCATGATAGTTACAACTTACATGTTTTGCAAGAAAAGTTTCTGAAGCTAAATATGTAAGCTAAGAATCAGTTATCCTTACAGATGAAAAATAGTTTTGAATATTAATAAAATATGCTGCAAGCATTTTAATATAGGCAATTATACCTTGTTTTGCTAAAAAACATTCATAATGTTCCACATGGAATATATAGTTATCATTGCCTAACTTAAAATCTCATACGGACTCTACAATGAATTATTAAAAATAATTAAAATGTTTAACTCCAAAAGGCAGCATTTTACAAACGAAAGAAGAAAACTGTACTTGTAAAATTATTTTGAAACATTTTCAAAATGCATATAAACCTTCCAAAGATCATGGCAAATTGATGTTTATAATGGGTCATTTATTTTATGATCAATATATGTTGCGTTCCGAAATTTTTCCCTCTTCCCTAGCAAAAGTCTCCTTACTCTAAGAAAAAAAAAAAAGAATCTAAGAAATCTTGGTTAAAGAAGCACTTTAACCAAGTGAAAAAAGGGGGGAAAAGGGGGAAAAAAGCCTCATGATTCTCTCAATCTATATTCTTAGTTACATGGTGAAGTAAGGAAACAGTACAACTTTTAAAAGAAACAGATTCAGGTAATTCAATGGAATATATCTACCAGCATCTAGGGCAATAATGTTTAAAAATATTTTAGTAAATAAAACAAAGAATGTGTTTTCTAAGAAAAAACCCAAACCCACAACACACAACAAAGCCAAATAAAAAACCCCTCCTCTTGTCGTACCTTGTTCTGGTGAGAAGTTAAATAGACATTGCTCATGAGTACAGACTGCTAGATGTGGAGCAAATATCTCCATCCTGGAGTCTATAGTTGAGGAAACAGAATTTCTTCTTGGAATCAGAGTTTCTGTGAAGCTTTGAAGCAATTAACAAGAAGCCAATGGAAACAACATAATCAGTTACTCATAAATAGGGCCTAGGGAAAAAAGAGACAGCAACTAGAATTTTTCGTGTTGGGAAGACTTGGACCTGATGGTAATCTTAATGCAGAAGACTTCTGTGAAGTGGTAATTTACATTTTATATCTGGAAATTATGGAAGATATTTTATATTTTGTTCTATAAGTGTGGAATGTAGAAGTATGATAAATAAAAGTAATACATTACATGAGCGCTTGGTTGAAACAGTAGGAAAATTGGAAATGGAAAGGACAGTGTAGCACTAGAATGAATTAGAAGATTATGTTATGATTATATGGACAAACTAGCTGTGGTAACCTCTGCTGGGTTTGAGGAGTGGGTTGCAATATCTCTGCCTGTTTCCTGTAATCGGAGGAAATCTTGGGGAATGCCATTGAGGCAGCTGCCTATGGCAGCCTTGCGGTAGTTCTGCCTAACCCAGAGAACAGCACCAGCCCTGAGACAGCTCAAAAGTTGTACTTTCATTATGCATCTCTCACCTTGTCCTATACAGCGTTAATATGTTAAATCTGTCTATCTGTCTTGAGGATGGTTAGTAATTTTAGTGTAAATCTCAACAGAAGTCACTCTTTGGGGAATAATTGATACACTGCTGTGTAAAGCTATCTGGCATTTGAACACAAGCATTTATATAAGAGAATCATCTGTCTAATGTATGAAATCTTCAAACTGAGAAATTAAAATCAGAGGGTGACTGATATGTGTTTTGTGCTAAAAACATACTATTGATAGTGCTACTGCTTTTTCTAATACTCATGGTAAGCCTTAGGCATTTTGAAGCCCAAAGCTATTTCATTTATCTTGTGGAAGAAGCCATTTGCATATTGATGTAGGCAAAGAAGGGTTGAGTGATCTTAGAAAAGATTCATTATAATGGAAACATTTCATCTAATGACTAAAACATTTTATTTCTTTCCTATTGGGGATTTTACTTTCAGAATGCTTAAAACTACTGTTTTCAATATGGATAGGGATTGCCCACACCAGTGGTTTTAAATTTGCTGTTGAGACTTGGTCTCAAATTTGCTGGATTATATGCTAGCTTTTATTAAGTTGTGGTTTTTTGGTTTTTTTTTTTTTTTTTTTTTTTTTTTGATGGATGAGATTCTTATAGTAGAATGAATAGAGTCGTGTTATACTGTCTTAGATTGCAATTTAAAAAACACCTGAGGATTCGTTTTACAAATGTCTGAACTACTTAGGTATTGTACAGTACAAAGGATCAGTTCATTACTTCTTGCTAAAACAGTAGAACTGAAAATCAAGTACTTTCCAGTATCTGTAAAAGTAAAGGTTCAACTAATACAAGATACATATAGAAAACTTCTCAAATTTGCTAATAATTCATAAGGATGCCTCCTACTTTTTAAGCCTCACTTAAATTATCTTGCATATCTTGATCTTATCTTAATCTTTTGAAAATAAAATAGAGAAAGGGATGGTATATGTTTTAACTCTGTTTTCCAGATCTTTCAGGCCCTTAAAATAGATCAAAACCAAACCTGTGATTCTGAGGAAAGGTGAGGGTCTAAAGGTGATAAAACTGGTATATTGCAAAACTTTCTGAATATGAAAAGTAAAAGGAGGATACAGTTTAGATCATCTTTTTGATTGCTGTTTGGAACTAGGCTTGAAAAACCTGCAGTAATTCAAAGCACTACATTAGCACTTTCTGTGTACATACCTATTCTTGTTATAGCACAATCACAGAGCCTTGAAAGGACAGGACAAACAGGTTTATACCAGCCCTCTGATAATAAGATGCTTGTTAGCTACCTCTGAGACTCAGTGTGCCAGAGGAGTGGTATTTGGAGCCTTAATGGGGTAAACCATGGCTGTTGGTAGGTACGCTTACTACTATTTAAAAAAAAAGGAAGTGAAGATCTAGGTTTTTTATGCTTATCTAGCATAAAGCTTGTTCTGAAAGGGAAAAGGTAGCAAAACTAATACTTCCCTCTGTCTTCATGTTATCAATAATTATGATAGATGCTTGCAATCTTCGCAATCAAAATATTGTGCAATTGCAGATTCTTAGTTTTTCTCCAGTTTAAGTTAACAGCAAAGGTCCAGCCATCTCTAAAGCTAGGATACTTCAGCTACTCTCATAGAGCAGCAGTGAAAGAACAGGTTTGTACTCCCTTTTTACAAACATATTAATATTCTGGTTTATGGCCATAGCCTGGCTCAGTATCAGCCTTGATTTTAACTCTGGAGTTTGTAATTCCTCATCATGTCCTCAGACCATTTGATCTAGACCTTGACATCTCCATAAAAGGGTGAGAAAAGAAATTAGTTTTAAGATGAAATTGATTTCCTGAAATTCCATGAGACTGCTTCTCCTCATGATACTTTGCTAACAAGTTAACGATCCCATTTATTTCTTAATCAATACACAGCAAGGGACCCCAGTGACTTACCTCTCAGGCTTTAAAAACATCTATAATTTTAGCCTTGAGGATGCCTTATAAAATTGGAACATGCAGTCATTTTTATTCTCTTCTGCTGAAGAGCAGATTCTTGCAGGTACAAAGGAGTTACCCATTCACTGCATATTTGGAGGCTCAAAGACAGAACAGTTCAGTGTATTTTTGCTGTGTCACATTTGGACAGCAGATTTTACTTACTTTATGTCCTGAGCAGAAATTCATTATTTCTGCTTATTTATTTATTACCAAAAAAAATAAAAAGGCCGGGAAAGTGAATATACTTGGAGCTAAGGGATTTCAAATGCGATTTTCTGTGCAATAAAAGAATGCTTCAAGATGAAAGGAAGCTATGAAAGCTGAGATCTTCCCCACTGTTTGTTGTAATATAATTTATAATTGGAGGTTTTGTTTAGTATCAACCTTGTCCAAATGCAGTAGAAACTGCAGCCAGTATGAAGAAGTAATCTACTCTTGAGACCTAATTCTCCACTCTACAAGGCATTTTGTATGCATTTTGTAACTAATATGGAAAGACTCTAGTTATTCTGTAGTACTGGACATTATGTGTGAGTTATGAGAATTTATTTTGGCTTAGCTTTCTGCCCACCATTAATACTTCAGCATTGTGAGGGTATCAATAAAAGTTCTAAAGTTTCATATTTGTGATTCTTGGGCCTGTCCTGTGTGGGGTCTGGAGTTGGACTTTGATCCTTGTGGATCCCTTCCAACTCAGAATATTCTGTGATCTTTTCTTCTTCTTTTCTTCTTTGTAAGGGCTCAGGACTGCAGACAGACAAAGCCATCTGCTGCTCTCTCAGATATAGTTTCTACAAGTGAATTTAAATGGAGGTTGAAGTCACTCCTGAATATCCATAGAACAGCCAGCCTGAAAATGTAGTATTGATAAGCTTTTCTATATAGGGACGATTTAAAAAGCACTTACTGTCACAAATAGTCCTTTCTTTCTCAGGCCCCCACAGTAACATGCACTTAGGACTTGTGGCAGCCTTTAAGCAATGAATGGCTCTATTGACTTGATGAACTAAAGTGCTTTACTGGATCGAGTTCATTTCAGGGGACTTCTCAGATGAGAAAAGGTTTACAGGATTATATACACAGACTGACATGAATAAATTTCATCAGAACATAGTTAATATATCTAGTAAGCAGTTTGGGGTTGTCTTTTTTTTTCTGGTTTGTTGGTTTGGGGTTTTTTGATAACCTAATGAAAACCAGGAAAAAAACCTACAGAAGAATGAAGATCGCATAGAGGAAAAATAAATGTAGGGGGACAAAAAAAGTCAGGGATAAGTAAAAAAAAAAAGTATGTAAGTAAAAGTTATTTTCTAGTTTTGGATCTGGGGTATAGATGCTGTCTCAAAGCAAATGCAAACACAGAATTAAATAAGCACAGCTTCTGTTTATAACATGTGTGAAAAGGATGCATATTGCAAGCATTTGCTTTTTCCAGGGCATGGATGCTTGGCTCCTTGGCTCCTGCCTGTACCAAATCTAGGTGGAGTCAAAAGCCTTTGTCTGGACAGATGCACAGTTTCCATTTCCTTTTCTGAAACTCAGATTTTAACGGTCCATTTTGCTGAATTTTTCCCCTGATTGCTCTTGTTATTCAGGTGTACATCTGTGAAATATCCTATAAGATGTGATATGCCAGCTTGCTGTACTAGTTGCAAGAGACTTCAGAAATAACCCTTTGAGCTCACCACCCTTTCTCAGTGATGTGACTAAGGGAGAAAAACCTGTTCCAGCCTCCCTCAGTTAAATGCTTTGAAGGGGAAAAGTCCTTTTCAACACTTCCCTAGTCCATGCTGATGGTCCCCTAGTGTGTGGTGTGTATATCTTCTCTGTGCAGGTCTGTGTGGGACTGGATTTCTCTGTTCTGGGATCTTTGAAATAAATGAATTGGTTCTGGGGAAGATGAAGCAAATAAGCCCTTTGCTGGGAAGCTGTCACCTGGTAGGAATATCCCCAGGGGAAAAACGGACATGACATGTGACAGCCACCTACATATACTTGCTAGGCATGAAGATTTTGTTAAAAAAATGTTTGTGGTCTTTTTCGATAGATCAGTGCATACATCAAGAAATGAGTAAGAAGAAATATCAATAAATTTTTCCTCCTTACTAAATTATAGGGAAGAAAAGAGAAAAACTAATTTCTTGCAGCTGTGTTTCCACTGTTGTGCGAAACCTCATAATCCTGAACAAATATTTGAGCACTAATGTGCTGTTAGGAGTTAAAGCATCAGCAAGAAAACTAAAGTTACTGTGTCCTGCCATTGTAATGCAATTCCACACTTCTGACCACTTCTCAGGCAGGACAGAAAAGGAGAAGTAGTTTTAAGATAATGACTGGATTAGTACTGCAGGAGTTTTTGGTGTGCCTGATTTTGCCAGCAGAAAATCAAAGGGATGGGCAGCGAGAAAGCCTCAGTGTGCCCCAGGAGGTCTGTGAACTTTGGGTGGGAGGGCAAGAAACCTGCAGGGCACATGTGAATTACTCCCATCCCTGGGAGAGAGCCATGACCACTGTGGGCATCCTGAGAATGGGTGTGAAATGTGCTGAGGAAGCCGTGTGCCCTGCAGTTTGCAGAGAGCCAGGAAATACCACGTCATTCATAAACCGTTGGAAATTGAGTTGGTGTTTACCTGCACCAGTTTCAAAGGCCTTTTGAAGACTCTCAATGAGGGTAGGACAGATAACCTGCCACCTGTGTTGACTTACTTTGGTGAAATCAGTAAGACAACAGCATTTTCCAGAAATTCATTATGATTCACAATCTGTACATAAATTGTTTGCATCACAAATTGTGGCAAATCACCACCATTGTTACAGTGCAGGCAATTCTGTGTTGTTTAAAGGCTCACTCTCTGGTCAGTTATTGATTGAAAGCAACCAATCTACTATAGCACTGCAGTGCCTCTCAAAAATAGATTTTCTGCATGTGTAGCAGGGATTATTAAATTACTAAAATTAATTATTTTTCATTTTCATTTTTATTTACATTTCCAGTTTCAATTCACACTTGTAGAACAGCATGCTTTACAAAACAAACTTTGCACAGTCAGATAATATATTTTCATTATCTTTTATCTTACTATTCTATTTCTGTGACCCAATTAAGTATCTGAATAACTAATGTAGTCTATATTAATTTTTTATTATACCTATACAAATTCTCAATTCATAAATAAAAATAAATATGTAAAGCATTTAAATCCATGTACCTCAGAAGACACACAAATGTATTGAAAATCCTGTGGTGCTTTTTTGCTATTCTGTGTGCTTCCAAATGTGAAGAACCTGATTGTTCCCTTTTGGGCCTTTTTCTTTCTTCACCCCCTACACACTGGAAAGAAAATCTGCCTACTTCTGCTTGTGGGGTGTCATTTAATTTAGAATTTAATGGAAAAGCACAGTTTGTGCTGCTTCCAGCAGAGGGACAGTCAAGTCTTTCAGCTGTTTACCTCCAAGAATATCAGAATTCCAGTGTGAGCCAGCACTGTTCATGAGGGTTTCTGTGTTTTCACACTGCTGTTTACAACCCAGCTGCTTTCTTATATACTTACTTAGAAACAAGTCTGAGGCAAAGTTTAGAGTATGTAAGCCCTGGGGGGAGGGGAAGGAAGAATTGGGTGTGTTGACTGAGGGTATGGTAGAGGTCTTCATATATGTAAAACAAAATGTGAATTAGAAGGAAATAAAGAGATAGGCATAAGAGAACTTAAAATCATAAGTGGCAGCAAAGGACACAGGAATTTCTTTTTATCTGTATGGTTAATTAGACATTCTAGTATAATCCTTAAGTACCTGTTGATCATCTAACTTTAAGAATGAAGCAAGTAAAGTTGACAGGAATCATTATGGTGCTGTTGGTTCCCAGTTGCTGCAGGAATTTGGATGTTTCAAGATCTCTTCCAAAATCCTGTTTTACAGTGATGGTGAAATATGGAGTGTTTTGGGATGTAGTCTTTAGGAATATATGCAGCACTGTTTGATGAGGCCATAAGAGCAGTGCCTATTTCTATAATTATCGACATTCAGTAGACTCATTCCTACAGTGAAAAGTACAGTTATTATTTTTTTTTTTAATATAGGCTTCCAAAACTTTACCTGAAACAACCAAAGTGAATTATAAATACATTTAAAGTCTAGAAAACATGAGAAATCTTTTCTTCATTTCCATACTGGAAAAAAAGGTTTTGATTTCTGCACACTGTATAATGGAAAGTAAAAACATAATTTTTCTGTGGTATAACGGAGTTTAAATATTTTCATTAAGCATTGATTGATATGAAGGAGAGATCATTTTCAATGTGGAGAGTGTTCTTTTTAATAGCACAATTCGGTTTTGGGGAAGAAAGGGTTTTTTGGGAGGGAAAAAGAAAAGCTGTTAGGCTGCTTGAGAAAACAACATCATGTGATTGTAACTTGTGGCAAAATAAAAGATAACAATCCTCAAACTCCTACGCTTAGTGTACACTCATAGTGTAATTTTCCCTGTTTCTCTTCACTTTTTAGCCTTAATCCTAGAATATGATACTGCAGAAACATTACTGGGCTTTGTGTCACTAATGAGCATGTACTGTGGATTATCATAACTTATTTCCACATGATTCTGGTGCTTTCTTGACTAACTGGCAATTAAAAGAAAACAAAGCAAAAAGACCCAAAAAATGCCAAACCCCAAATCAGTTGCCAGGGTGTTAAATGTGTTGCATCCACCCCCACCTCTCCTTGGAAAGGAAGAAAACAACACAGATATGACAAGGATGTGAGCAAAGTTCTGTTCCTTTTATGTCTCATTATAGGTTTCTATAGTCTTTCAAGAAGCAGAAGAAATGGGTTCACTGACACTCTCAGATAGCAGCTTGCCTTAAACCTTCTTCAAACTTGCCACTTGCAAAGCTTTCCAAACTATCCAAGGCTTTCCAAACTGTGCCATAGTGGTCTGAGATGGGCCTCCTTTGGTTTCTCATGCTGGGGAGCCCTTCTGTCTTGAACATAATACTTGAACAGCCTGCTAGACAGACAGGAGAGGGCATGAGTGACAGCGTAGGCTGAAGGGCAGAGCAGTAGCCCCACAGGCTTCTCTGGCGTCATCAGCATCTCCTGCATGCAGCCATTGGATTGTGTGCCAGCCATCTGTTGCTGTGAATCTTCAGTTAAGATGAAAGCTAAAAAGTTCTCTTTTTGAGCCACACAGAGCATCATGTACTCCAGAAAATATTTTGTCTGATAGTTGAACTGCCATCTTATTGTAGCTGCAGATCTCCTGAGGAGACAGTTGAATTTCAGTTTCTCAAATTCTTGGGGATTGTTAATGTACTGAAGGACTGAGTTATGGCATAAAAGTACAGTACAGTCCTCTCCTCCATTTCCTTGTCCCATTCTTTCCTACCAGTGCTTTTAATCTATTCTTGAAATGATGTTTTGTAAAGAATTTACTTTCCTGGGATACATTTTTTTCTGGTGTAACATATCACTGGACAGACAAGAGCTCCAAATATGCCAACAGGCACTTTGCACGTGTTTGGGTTTTGCTTGCACAGGCCAGTGTAAGTGAAGGCTATAAGTTTCATTAGTACAGAGTGTACATAATGGTCTTTAAATGTATTTCACAAGTGGATTTTTTTTAACTTTTATTAGACGATTTTTCTCAGCAGGGATCTGAGCCACAGAGACAGTTCTGCCTTCCACCCAAGCCCTGTTCTAATGAATTTTACCATTTCAAAAAGATTTCAAAGTACTCATAGTACTCAGTCTCCTGGCATTTACCTAAATTATTGCTAATTCATGTTCATTTCTCTGCTATTGTGTCAGCCACTTACAGAATGAGCATATTTTGCAATATAAAAAATATATATTTAAAGAATCACATTTTCTATTTTCTTAAATTGTTATTAAGTCACTTCATTTTGCCATCATTATTTAAGCTACTTACATTTGAAAAGTAGTGGAATGCATTTCCTTCATTTTTAGGGTATAATCAAGATTTTGAATGATACTTTTGGGGGAGTAATCCTACTTTCTTTTTTATCCTCTTGCCGGCTAAGCTGTTTCCCTTTAAGAATGAATGAGCATTAAAATCCCTTCAGTTTGACATCTTGAATGTATAGAAAAGAACAAACATATCCTTAGGGAAACATTTTTTAGCTCTCAAAAAGGAAAGAAAAGGAACAGGAGAAGTTATTCCTTTTTCTGCCCTTGTACCCTGCACCTTGAGAGTTTCAAGCTTCATTTTCACTGTTTAAAAGCATGTGTTTGATCCATGTGATAAATAGTTATGTTATCCATCCCTTTCTAAAATCCTTGTGAATACAAAGCATTGTGACTCTACTGTAAGGGCTGATAGAGAAGCACAGATTTAATAATCTCTTTCATAGTTACAGGGAGTTACTCTGCAGTAGAGTTTTCTGAGCTTGTATTTCTGTCTCTACTGCTCTTCTTCTGCTGCAAAATCTGAAAATACAAACATTTACATCTCCAGTGCCCATGTTTTCCTCCTTGTAAAGCAGGGATGATAAAATTCCCTGACATTAGGTAACCCTGTACGATGAAAGTATTTAAAACCAAGGTTAAGCAATAAGAGGTGTTACATTTGAAACCATACTGAGCTTTAAGAAAAATCTTCTCTTGCGTCATATAATAGAGAAACGTGTAAAACGACAGCACACAAAGTTATTACTTGATAGATATTTTGGAATTGTTTTCCGTTAATTTCCATCATTGTACTTTGTCACAGAACAGAGGGGCAGCTATAAGAATAAATTTAGTTAATGAAAGTATTATAGGGAGGAACATTTGTCTACATTCTCTTAGTGCTCTAATGTTGTAACTCCCCTTTTCTTTTTTACAAAATGAAGAGAAGTAAAAGAAAAACAAAATCAAAAACAACCCCCCAAAAATAAAAAAGAAAAAGGGTCAGTTCTAGTTCTTTCCTAGCAAATTTAACCAAGTTTGAGTGGCAGAGAAGTACCCTCTGAGAAGAGATCTTCTGTGTACTTCAGGAATATTGTTATCTCATGTAGCATTGTCCTCTTGATAAGATGTAGCATAGAGAAAAATCTATCCATGTCTTGTCACATCCTTAGGTCTCTTGTCTAAAGAATACTGCCAGGTTGAAGTAGAAGTGGAAGATGGAAGTTTGGTTATCTACATAGCTTAATTCTACATTCAATGATTTGTCATAATTTTATTTTAATTTCAATAGGCTTAAGGAAGCCACTTCCTTGTCAGGGTACACCCTAACAGTACACCCCAAGTGCCAAGAAACCTCGTAAAAATCTCCCTACCTATCAGTCATCTTCTGTGATTTTTGAACAATCTAGTCCTAGATTTTTTGCTGTTTATGCTTGGTTTCTGACTGCTGTGAATGGTTATGCAGGAAGACTGCTTGGAACACTGTTAAAAAGAAGACAACAGCAGCTTTTCCTCAAGGGAAAAATAAAAAAAAAAAAAAGGCCTGAAGGTCTGCAGGAGATGATTTGCTGACCTGTACATTTCTGTGAAGCTCTTTTCCCAGGAACATCCAGCAGATGTTCTGAAACATTATCAGGTATAAAGCACACAGATGTCATTAAGGGCTTTTTATTTTTTTCCTCACACAGCTTCATCACTTGGTTGTAAAGAGCACATCCTTATCCAAAAGTATGTTTATTTTTATGAAATTCTGACTTTTAGCAAGAAGTATTAAGGGTAATGGGGAAAAGCTAAAGAAATAGACACATGCATTGTTAACTTTAATGACTTTTTTATGATAATATTCTGAGGCAATGAGACAAAATCTAAAAAAGCAGTGCTAGATGACTGTTCATTTTATCAACAGTTTTGACCGTCTCTTGCAAACTGGCTTTGCATGTTTTATTGAAAAGGGCACTTTTTCTTGTTTCCCGAATTTGAGATGTACTACCTATACTAAGTGTAATATGCTGCTATGCTGATGATGGTGGTGCTTTCTATCTAAAAATCACTATAAAATTGAAAGAAATTGTCTTGAATTTGCAATAATATTTCCAAATTTTATTCCAGTATCTGCAACTATAGATACTACCCATGCCATGTGGCACAATTTTAAGACAGAGGGCACGGGCTTCTTCCCGATTTTTTTCCCTGCTAGAGGAGAGGGACATTTGAGAGTACAGGGGATTTAGCTGATGGAGAACACTGACCACAAAGAAATCATGAATACTGTGTCCCTGTGATATAAGAAAAGCACAGGGATAGTGGTGTGTCAAGGGATAGGGCATGGGAGGCACATCTGACTGGATAGATGCACAGTCACCTGCAGATGGGGAGCTGCTCAACAGTCCTGGTTTCAGTCCTTGTGCAAGGGCTCCCCCAGTAATAGAAGTGCCTCCTTGTCTTTCTGCCTACAAATTTGACCGCTGAAGTTTATTTTAAAAATATAAACCTTCTACGAACACCAAATATTATCAACCAGCCAGCCTTTCAAGATCTCATTTGATAGACACTCAGGAAAATACTACTGCTTAAGGTTTTTAGGAAGAAAAAGTGCATTTTTTTGAGGTGTTCCTGTAGGCAGTCTTAGCACAGGCTCAGTGAAAATGGAGCATCGTATAATAACCCAAGCAAAAATGATTTGACAGAGCTTCTCAAACATAATGCCACTTTGTGTCAAATACATTGGTCAGTTCATGAGGCGAATCTTATAGGAGATAATTAATAAATTGTCCTGAAATTGGGTGGGTTTTTTTCCAAAGTCTTTGATATATATCACAAGAAAGTCTATGTGGAAGAAGTGCCAGTCTGTACAAAATTGCTTTCACCAAACAGCTCCTGCTGAGTGTAGAGGAGTTTGTTTGATATTTGCCTGCTAGCCTGATGACATGAAATGGAACCTGTAAGTATGGCATCCTGCATATACTGGATTTGTGGGACTAAATATGAGATGTCCAGTAGTTTCAGGTTTGAATACAGTATCTTGTCAAATCTTAGGTAGATCCTATCAGGTTGAGGAAATGGAGATATTAATCTATAAAAGAACATCCTTTATATGGAAGAGTCCCTTGACTTGGAGTGATACTTATTTCCTTCAGGAGAGACCTCCTTATTCTCCTTTTTCTTTTCGTGGAAAAACCTAAAATCAAAGAGTCTAAGCTCCTGAAGGAAAGTAAGAAAAAAAACCAACAGAATTCAAAAAAATGAAAATTCTAAACTGACTGTATGCCATTCATATATTCCTGTCTTAATTCAGAATATACACATACTCTGAGTATCTTTGATGTTTCTTCATTCTAAATCACTAAAAATATCATAGATGCACTTTGTTGCTGTTACTACTCAAATACTGATAATTTAGATGCAATTTTCCTCCAAAATCCAGAGAGCAGTCTCCCTCTTTGCCCTGCCTGCAGAGCCTGCATTGTAGAAAGAAAATAACATTGAAATATTTATTGAAATATACATGTTGAATGGTGGAATTGATGTAGCAAATAGCTGGATAACTGGTGCAGAACAGTGTGCTTTTAACACTGTTCTATAAATGCTAAAAGAGTTCCTACAGACAGCCAATGATTAATAAAATATTTCATTTATTTCTCTTTACTGTTTCTGTGAACAAGTATTGATTGAAGTATTAAGTGCTACTGTATTGAATATCTTCAGAGATGCTGCCTTTTTCTGGAATGTGATAAGAGAATTTTGGAAAAGTCAGCCGTTTGAAAACAAATGATCAGTGAGGTCTTTTGTATTGAAACATTCTTTTCCAGTGGAGGAGACTCCAGGCATTTTTTTATTTATCACAAATCTATAACACCCATTTATATTTTCTTTACATTGTTGTCTATAATGTGGAATGGATTTGCTCTGGCACCAAGTTACTGAGTACCAGGTTGAGTGTTAATTTCCTTTCTGTGATGTGTGAATGCTAAGTATTATTTTTGGGGCACCATTAAATACACACGAATTGCAAGAAATTGTTCTAGGTTCTCACAGATTTTAGCACAATATCCCTTGTGTTCCATGAGCCCATTCATCAGTAACCTTCCACACATTAATAATTTTCTTTTGGCCTGGGATACTGTATTCCAGCTTTTGTCCATCTACCTAGAGCCTGTTGCCAGGTTTCTTATTTTCTGGCAATACTATTTGTGGGAGTTATAAGGCAAAGGTGGCTTAATATGTTTCCTGTAGTCAAGAAATGCTGAAAGTTTGTGATATCAGGATTTTGGTGCCTATTGCGGTAAGCTTCAGTAGGTATAGAGGTGACGTAATGCGTGCCTGTGGCTAGAAAAGCAGAAAGTGTACCTTTTTAGGTGCTTTGTTCTTGGACCATTGTGCAGGGAGCAACTGCAGCCTGATCCACAAGTGCTATTTGAATGAAAATTTCGCAGGAATGCTTTGTGCTAAATGGGGACAGAAGCTGACAAAGTGCAACCTGTGCTGACAGGGAACATCTCGAAACATCAGCAGCTGTGCATTAAACCCTCAAGTGTCAGCAACTACACAGGAATCCTTTATGGTCGCTGTAGGTTATACCTGACACAAGACTATAGCTCCTGTCAGGAATGGTTTTATGTTTCCAGCCCCAAGCAAACAGGCAGGAATGTGTGCATTGTAGCTGCATCAATTGCACTGGTTCACAGCACAGAAAATTCATCTTGAGAGTGAGGAACAGTTAAGTCTGACTTGACGTCTTTTTTTCTTTTAAAAAATAGGATTTATTGAAGTCTTTGTCCTGTTGTCTTTTCTATAATTAGATGATGCTTTGAAAAGAGCTTGGTAAATAATGAGAAGCTGATTCACCCAGGGATAATTTTAGCCACATTCCTGATTCAGACTTACCGTCAAAAACATGCAAAGAGCAGAAGGGTGCTGGAAAACTCCTCCTAGCTTGAATTCATTATCTTCAAAAGCACTGGGCGCATCACATCTTGAAAGCCTCACATATTTTATTTCTAAAGAGTGTCTCAATATTTTCAGACAGCAGTTGTTGCTGTGAACATCTGGAACTTGATGTGAAGCTGTGGCACATATAAATCATTACAATACTGTCTATAGGCAAGCAACTGTGGTACTGAAAAGTTAATGACAAACAAACTAAATGTGCTCTAGTCATCAATGGTATTTTCATCTCCTTAGGGTTTCTTTCACAATCTCTTAAATTACACTCTGGTTGAAAATGTTATGGCTCAGGGTGGGGGAATAGAATAACAGCAACATGGTAAAACAAAGTTTGCAAATGTGAGTACAGTATTCAGTTCTCTTTATGCAATCAGATTTTCAAGAGGTTAATGGAAATATTGTCTGCATTAATCTAAAGGTTTTGTGAAGTATCTTAGTTTGGGGACATAAAAGTTTTCTATATGCAAAATCGTAGTGCCTTGCTAGAATTTCCAGACAGTGATAGATTCAACCAGTTTTTACTCTCTTGTCTTTGGCATCAGCTGGTGCCATATGCCTGAATTATTAAAAATTGTATAACCAACTAACATTTATAATGTGAGATCTCATCAGTCAAAGAGGGGTATATAGTTCCTAGCAATTTGTCTGTCACAAGAAGAGGTTCTGGTGGAGCCAGGGCAGAGCAAAGAAGTCCTTCACATTCACATCATTCAAAATAAGAGACTTCCATGAGTGCCTGGGCAAGAACTGCAGGCAAATTCTGTGTTCTGTGAGGGTCCTTGTGCATAAATGGGCACTTTTATCCACACAGTGTATCACAGAAGTGATGTCACTCTTGCATCACAAAATGTTTATGAAAATTAAAAATACTTGCTAGTCATAGAGTAGTATTCCAATAGGAACTTCACATGGTCATTCAAATTTAGCTGTAGTTGATTGTCTCAATGTCACAATTTCTTTGTGGATTTTTTTTTTTCAGGAGGCAAATCTTGTTAGTGTCTTAGCAGATGAATACCTTTCATTTTTTTTTTCCTGAAGCCTTCTGATTATAATCATGACAGGTAGTTTTAGAGCTTTAGCTTTTTGGAAAATTTAGCATTTTTAAATAAAAATGTTTAGTTTGGAAAAATAGGTAACGTGAAGCTGACTTATGTGTATATGATGTGCGACTTTCACCTTTTCTGGTGCTATTGCTGTTTCATTTAGCTTTCCCACAAATCCTCATTGGAACGTAGAGTATGATAAAAGTAACAGGTTCTATCTCAGAAGTAAAACTGCAAACTTGTGTGGTAGTTGCACCTCAGCTTGTTGCAAAGGAGGAAAAAGCTGTAATTTAGGTGCACTTAGAGTGAATAAGTTAGATTTCCTTTGAAGAACTACAGACCTTTCCTTCATTTGTATTAACAGGAAGATCAGGAAGATGCTCCTGAATGCAAAATTTATGAGACCCGGTTACTGCTGCCCTTTGGCTTGGTGACAAACACAGTTTTGGTTTCTGGTGGGACTTGACAGTTGTACAAGTAAGTTGCAGTGTGTGACAGTCTAGTAACTTAGATATTGCTGAGGGACATAGCCATGTCACTGAAAGCAAGATGAGTTAAGCCAGACTGATGAGTCTGCTAACCAGAGCTAGGTCAGAAAGTGCTGCCTCTGCACAGTACAAAGCACAGATTCCCCAAAGAATCTTTTACCTTTAGCTTGTCTTCTCTCAATCCCAGACCTACTAAACTAATGCTCTAACCCAGCTATAAAGCTCAAAATAGTTTTACTATATCTCCAAAATGAAACTTTCTCTGTAACAGGTAAAGAACCGCTGCCCTGTTCATACCCATATAAAATATTTTCCACGGCTCTTGCCTGCCTACACAGAAACAAACACAGGCAACTTTTTATTTCAGCTACCTCAACTACCCAGTGCCCTGAGAGAGATGAAAGTGGGCCAGGAATCTCGCCTGGTCATTTGTTCACACAGATAGATATAATATTGAAATCTTACACTAGCATTCATATCAGTAAAGATATTTACAAATTATTTTCTCTTCATTGGTTTAATTTCTGTGTGTTGAGTTTTTCAATATAGCCTTTATGCAGTTATATAAGGAGCAATTACATCAATGTCATTTTTGATCAGATTATCATTAAAGTGTCTGTTTTCAATATGCGCAGTGTCTATGGCAACTCTTCACAGGCTACCACCAGATCCTCTGCCTTAGACTCATTGTCACCAGGCATTATAGAAGTGATGAGCTCAGTCAAAATGTGCTATACAAGTGGTTATCTCAATTTTCTGGTTCAGCAAATTACATTGCTCCAGAGGTTTTGTGGTAATGGTTTACTGTAATACAATGTAAAATGTAATGGTGTGGAGAATATTGGTGAGCAGCTAAAGGCCAAACTCATGGAGCTGTTTGAGCTAATTCAGAGGTAGTATTTGAGGTTGTAGTAACAGCCTTTTATACATTCAGTGCTAAGTATAAATGCCCTTAATCAGTCTGAAATAGGGACTGAAATAGAATGCAAAATATGGAGTGCTGCGTATCTCTGGTAGTCATGAACAGTTTCTTCTCACTGGCCCAAGTGATAATATTTCGAAGGTTTTGAGACTTTGCTGTAGCACTCTTGATTGCTTTCATAGACATTTAGACTGCTAAAGCTTCAATATTTTGGTGTGAAGCAGAAGGTGTTGGCAAGAGGGAAGACGGTTTCAGACTCTAGTTTTTTAAGGCTTTCCGGTGCTAGACAGTGTTGAAAGATGTAACTGGAAGAACTGTATTTTACTAAAGTCATAAACTGTATATTAGAATAAACATATAGATATGAAATTCAAACCATGTAGACAAAAAGCCCCACACAATGCCTAGTGACAAAACAAGTGTGAGTATGAAAACAATGTAATATAATGCAATGAATCTTGGACACCTCACACGTCTCTGAGAACTCTTTACAAAAGACCAAGTTTTGAGGGGCGTTTCACCTCAAATGAGCAAAAAGTAAGGTTTTTCTTAAGCCACTTTGACATCAGAAGCACCGTCTTGGCTTCAAATGTTGCCTTTGTTGACATTGTGTCCAGAAAATCCATGAGTTACTCTAAAAATTTCCATTAAATTTCCTCACTGTTTCCCTTAATTCCTAAGTGTCTCTCTATATCCTTTTCTGACTACTGCTTTCCCTCTGTTTTCTCTTTCCTTTTTTATTTCCCTCCTGCTTCCCTAGGGAGATTAGGTTCATGATAGTTAAATGATTCATAGAAATAGCTAAGAATCAAAGCTAGCAGGTCTGGGAGTCTAACACAGTAGGCTGAACCACTGGGTTGCTTTCAAATTTCATCTTTCATCTTGCCATGCCCCAGCTATCTGCCAGTTAACACTCTCAGCTTGGATGTTCCCATGTTACGATCAGATGGCAAGAGATTTACTCTGAATGGTAAAATAGAGGATCATAGACAAACCAATGTTTTTACTGGGTGGATGTACAATGTGAATTATTAAGGAACAACTTAAAATAAAATGCCTCCAGTAAGGTGACTTTTACTAAAATTTAAGTGATTTTTAGTTTAATAATAGAAAACCAATTTGAAGTGTTAACACTGACTTGAGCTTACAGCTCAGACACAAACAATCGAAAGTAATTTTGCATAACACGGTGATGTCTTTTTTGTTTGGCTGGGAAATCTAGTCCATTCATTTCTATTCATCAAAAGACGCTTTTTGCAATGCAATGTGTTATCACAGGCCTCAAAGTCCAAATTACATAAAGACTTTTGCAATGTCTTTAAAAATATGAGGAAGAAAAAGTCATATTATTATCTTTCCTTCTTTTACCTCCAAAGATGCCAATTTCACTGACAGGAAAGGATAAATTATGTACTAAATGGAAAAGAGGATGAAGAAAGTTAGATAAGGCATCCTAAGAATTAAATGGAGCTCCCCAAAATTGAAAAAACAATTAAAAAAAATCTAATTAATAATTATCTTTATCTACCCTCCACCTTCCTCAAATACTCTTGAAACAGGATTCCAGATTCCTAATTCTCCCTGTATTCCTTACTTGTGGTAGCCCATCTACTTCTTTTGAGAATCCCATCCAAAAAAAGGGAATCAAGCCCCTGTTGGTAGTAATTTGACTATAGATTGTTTTTATTAGAAGTCTGTGCTGGAACCAGGCAGCTTTAAAGGTCTTTAATGACAGGGTTGTTGGGACTAAATAATCTATAAGGTCCTTTTCAGCCCTTAACATTCTACAGCCCTATAACTCCATGAAATACTTCCACACAGCATCATCGTTCAATGAAAATTGTAGATTCATACAATTGTAAAATGGTTTTGGCCAGAAGGGACCTTAAAGATCATCTAGTCTCAACTGTCCCCTGCCACGGGCAGGGACACCTCCTACTAAATCAGGTTGTTAAAGACCTTATCCAACCTGGCCTATAGATCATATAGTTTGGTTTAGGTGAAATAGATGTAAGTCTTTAAGAATAACAGTAGGAGGCTTGGATTCTTTCCTAGATGGAGAGACAGTGACTTCTTTTGGTCTTGGCATAACTAAACAGACTTTTTTTGGGAGTTAGAAATGAAATAGGACATATACCCAAACCTCCTTGGAGTACCTCTTTGCAAGAAATTTCACCATTCTCTTCTAAATATTAGAAGAGTTTCCTTTGCCTCATCTTCACATGTCCTTTGCCTTTTTCGTTGGACAGAACTGTATGAGCTCAGAAATGTTCTCCTCAGTTGCCAACTTCCTCCTCCAGACACGTGTTACCGTGCCAGGTTTAATCTAAATCTCCATGTCTGAAGACGCTGCTAAAGACAACGAATCTTCTCTCACATCACTGTAAGCAGAAGATAAATATGTTGTAATCGGTGAAGCATAAAAGTGGTAAGAGAGCAAAAAGAGGCCTAAGGATGGAAAAGTGGTCATCTTTCCTCAGAATATTTTACCTAGTTTTCAAAGAAAATTAGTCTATATTTTGAAGCATTATTGGAAACCGCTACCTTCAACAGAAAGGTTGGGAGAGATGGAACTGATGAAATGGCTTTATTTTGCAATTTTTCGTATCAAGAATATTGTGACACAGGAATTCTTCCTGTTCCATGTCTTCAGCTGGGAGAGGCCAGCAGTGGTATTTACAAGATCATTGTTTATATGCACCTGTTTGCAAGTATGGATGGAGGCCCAGTTCTCAGCAACTCAGACAAAATCCTTCCATCTTCTATTCTGTTGGTAAAGTGCTAATGAGACAAACTTTATAAATGAGCTTTTAGGCTCTTAAGGAGTCTTAAAGGTGAGCAGCAAGAAAGATAAAATTAATAGAGTAAGATAAAAACAATGAGCTGGAATTACTAGAAAGAAAGTTGGAGGGAGTAGGTTTAAAAAAATATGTAAAGGCATGAATCAAAATTGTATAAAACACAGTCAGCTGGTTGTGGAAGGCAGAGGAATAGGAATACACTTACCAGTTACTGGAGTGCACTGGTTTACTCCAGCAAAGTCTCAGACTACTGTATAGGCAGAAAACAGAGTGTTTTGTTTGTTGCTTGTTTGATACAAATTTTCTTTTTTTTTACCCTAAGGCCTCTTTCATTAGGTAGCCCCTTGACATTAGGACCATTATGGATGTTTGATTTTATTCCATACAAGAAAAACCGGCAGATTCTGACCCTTTGTAAGATTTTCACAGAATGTTCACTGTTATACATTACTTGTGCCTAATACTGGGGAAAATCTTTCAGGAACGAGCCTCAGTGAATCAAAATTATAGTGCTTTATGCTATTTTAAGGATATGTAATACTAAAGCAGAAGCAGTCTTTTAACTCTATTTTATGGTTATCCTACTAGATGATAAAATATATACTAGTCTAAAATAGATGATGTTGCAAACAATAAACATGCACAAAAAAAGATAACTTTGGGACTTGAAGCACATAAGATAATTCTATAGAAACACAATTTCCATTTGTTTCATTGATGGTCCTAATTAGTATGAAAGATTGTTGATATTCATCTAGGAAATTAGGTTTCAAACACCAATTTTATAAGTATGAAAACAGGCAAAAAAAAATTTGCATTTTGCTATTTACCTAATCATCATTCCAAGTTTAATTTGAAAAAGCAACAAAAAACTGCATTAAACCCCAATGCATTCTGTTGCACTTGCCAGCTACTTTAAAACACAGGTAACATGAAACAAAATACACCAGTGGATTAAGTAGCAACTGTAAACATCTTGCTTTTGCCAGTGACTAAGGACTTGTTTACCACTGTCTTATTAGTGTCTGTGGACTGAGGAAATAAATTTATCTTTTCCAATTTTCTTCATGTCAGAAGATGTAATAGGAGACCTGGGCATGACGGGAGGTTACAGATCAATGACCCCTAAGAGATACCTGAAAAAAAGTGAAGGCTCAGAAGTGGTTGGATTCCACAAGGATCATAAAAGTTACTAAGCAGATGATAACTGCAATCAGGTTTTCCAGTGAGCTCCTCAGGTAGAATCTCAGATCGCATGGAAAGAGACAGAAGAATGCTTCTCCCATCTTGTTTTTACCCACCCCCCCGTCTTCATCACCGTGGCTTGAAACTCCTTGATTTTTTAGCGTAAAAATAAATGTCAGAAAATCTGTGATGGGAGGGGGAATCAGAGGACCTTTCTTTCTGCTTACAGCATATGTTCAGCCTCACTCCATTCTGGTTCACTTTCCAACCACTTGTTCTGTGCTCGTACCCAAAGGCTGACCAAGCTATTTCCATATGCTTGGCAGGAATGCAGATAAATAGTGTAAGTAGTTCAACTGTCTAAGGAACACACCTCTATTACCCCTGCTTCTTTTTGACTGCCCTCCAGAAACCAGACCTTCTCCAAGGAGCATCTCGGGGAATGAACAGATTGTTGAATTTTGATATATGCTTGCAAGCATTTGGCAAGATCCATCCCATCCAAAAGAGGATCACATCGTGCAAATATCAGCCTTGCACAACTGCAGCTCAATCTCCCAAGGGGGCAGGCTTGCTTCTTGTGAACTGGTGGACTCAGATGAATAATTTCTAGATTAATTTAAGTGTTTTAAGGTGTAGTTATTGATAACTTAATGAGTAAAAGAAGCAAGAGTCTTGGTTTGAAAGACAGGTGTCTGTCAAGGAAGGCAGGAGCCTCCTCTGAAATGGAAAATGCAACCCCCTTCCCTCCAAATTATTATAATTTTGAAATTAAGGGGCTTTCAGGCAAAGATATGAGGGGTAGGAATAACAGTTCTTTACTAATATATATATATATATGTATGACAAGGCAAACAAACAACAATAACTATGGCAGTAACAGCAAACAGAACCACAGACCCAGTGCCAGCCTCTCTCAGCTATCAGGCACCCCTTCCCCCCCTTCGGTGCAGTTCCAGTCACAGCTGGCAGGGGCGGCTCGGGGTCCTGGGAAAGGATGGACGAAAAAGCTTCAACAAACCCTCTGGGTGGCTGATCCCGGTGTCCGGCCGGACCCCCGGGAGCAGCAGGCTGGAGCAGCAGAGACGAGCACAGATCGCTGGTGGCAGATTGGATGTAGCAAACTGCGGGGCTGCAGTGGGAGCTCCGGGAGGTCTCAGCCGGCAAAGGGTGTGCAGGGTTACAGCGTAGCGAAGGGTCCAAGCGGCAGCAGGAGCAAAGCGGCTGCGGCCCAGCTCCCAGCAGGGCAGGGAAAGGTGGGCTTCGGAATCCGGGTTTCTCAGGTGGAAGGAAAAAACCACCGAAAAGAAGAAACCTCCAGCTCTGACCAACTCCTTCTGAACACTGAGAGCACCAGCAGCCCTGCCGCCCCCCATCCCCCAGGTGAAAAACAAGTAGCTAGTTGGACCCCCGCCCTCTGTGGCCGGCTCTTTTGTTGTTCTTAAGCACCCAGTAATTTGTCCCCCTGGCAACATATATGGGAAAAATTCTTTAAGAGAAAAAGAAAAACAGGAGAACTCCTAAAACCCCCAACAGCAAGTTTTTTGAGGCAGCACGGCCATTTACAGAGATTACTACATTCCTACTACTAATTTAATGGAAACAGATGTTTGTCCTTTGTAGGTAGACTTTGAGACATTCGATTGTCTTATTTTAAGTGAAAAGAACAATTTTCAGTTGAAAATTTTCAGTTGAAGCATGGCTACGTAACACTGAGTATCTTATAAGCAGCTTCTAAGGAAAACCTGTATCAGTCTAAAGTGGAAGTTTCCCATTTATGTGTTAGACTCACAGTCCTAAGAGAAACCATGCAGTATTACTGATAGCTGGCAAACTGGCTGTTTGGATTGTGAGGCCTAAAGAAATTTAGTGATCTGTTAATGCAATTCAGTGACTTTATTAAAAAACTCCCAAAACACACATTTCCTCTTCCTGCCCTGAAAAAAAAAACCCAAATGCAAAAGCAAAATAGAACTCTTAAAAAAAACCCCAAACCCTTTATTTTTATCTTAACTTAAAAGAAATTCAACAATTTGAGCTTCCAGGTGAAATTTGTGTAGCTCTTCCTTGTTTTTGCACTACATACCTTAGATTCTGCATCTTATGTATTTCGACAACCTCTGCAGACTCCTTTCATCATCATTTTGCTCAGTACAATAAGAAAGCCTACAACCAAAATAGAAAAGCTTTTAGAAGCACAAGGGCTTCAAGGATCTAATAAGAAAGTAGGATCTGTAAAACACACAGCAACTAAAAGGCATCCTGTGCAGGAGTGTATCATAATCAGATTACTTTTTCATTGAGTACTAAGCAGAAGCCTTTCAACAACTACATTAGGCCCACAATGAGATGTATACAAAGGAAAACCCAGCTGCTGGTCTCCTTAGGAACAGTACAGAATAAGAGGATCTGTCCCATCAGATTTTGACTGTAGAACTTTTTGGTTTAATGCTTGCATTCACTTTCATGTGCTTGTTGCTGGTGTTATTTCTTTTTTATTTTTGGAGCTATTTGGAATGTTTTTTGAAAGATGAGGTAAATCTTAGCATTTAGGGAGTACACATAAAGAAAAGAAAAGTGCTTTGCAGTATTTCTTCACAGTTTACTGTCATGAAATAAAGATGCCAAAGATCAATCAAAGCAAAAAAGAGGCAGCTGTTAGTATTGTCATTTTTTTCTAATATTTGTGTGAACTAGTTCCATCCAAAGGTTTCTTCCCACCTCATGGTAATGTGCAATGCAAATAGTTATAGTATACACTCACTGCAAAATGCTGGTGTATTTATTAAAAAAACCCAGTCTTTCCATCACTGTTCAGCCCTGGATAGGAGTTTGAAAAAAACTCCCAATATTCAGAACTTTCTGTTAAAATAGAAATTAACATTCTCTCTGTTGCAGATAAACCAGAATGTAGCACAGAGTAGAAACTTATACATATTTACTAGGGATCTAAAAACTGTAAAATATTTGTCTTTTTTGCCATAACTTTTTGTGATCTCTAGTTGTACTTTATAGAGTATTTGTCCATAGTATGATCTATCATTTTCAAAAAAAGTCTGAAAATGTCCAGCTTATTTTAAAGCAAGTTATTTTGCTTTATTTTCCATACACAAAAAAATCAGCCTATCCCTTGGGGCTTGAAAATTATTTTGTGGTTGTTAGGAAAATGGAAAAATTGAGAACTACGATGAGAAATATCTTCTCACCCTGTCTCTTGGACAATGTCCATCTTAGATTGCCTACCATTTTCTGCTCTTCATCTCATCCAATGGAGACTCATGAAGTCTCCCATCACTTACATGTGATATACAATGAAAACAGAATAATTAAATCTCCTTACTGAGCTGGAGAGACATCAGTAAAATAGAAATATCATAGCAAAAAGTTAGTTTCTTTCCAACTATCAAATTATCAGTAATGGGAGGGCTAAAGTAGCCCATAAAAGCTAATTCTGATTAATTTTGTTGTCCTGAGAACCTACCAATTGTGGATAAAATTATCATTTCTAGGGAATTCAAATTTTCATCCCAAGTCCCTCAGAATGAAGACACAAACAGCAACTGTAAATATTTGTGTTAAAAATTAGTTGTTCCTGGAGAGAGAAGTCTTATCTTTAGGTTTTAATTAATTCTTATCTCAGTTAAAAGATAATTAGAAACTACTCGTGTTCTTGTAAAGTATCCCTTGTCTGATTTCTGATTGTAACATGTAGCTTTAAGAGGAAATTTGTGAGCCATAAGAATTCCTTTGATTTATATAATGGGCTTGTTTGTGAGTGGGAGTAGAATCATGGTTGATTTGAGTGTGTATTCTGAATCCAAGAAAAAAAATTCTAAATTAAATACACTCTGTCAAATGAACTAATATGGCTTGAAAAGATAGACAAGTTTTTGTGCCCCACACGCCTTCTGGCTTTTCTACATTTCCTTTTTTTTTTTTTCTTCTTTAACAAACTGGAAATTCTGCTTATTTAAGTGAACAATGTAGTGAATAAAGTGAATGAAAAAGTTTGCTTGATGAGGGATGAATAGATTGCTCTTTATTGTTCTTGCCAAGGAGTTAATTACTACATTGGTATGGTTGGTCGTTAAGAGTTGTACTCTCAAAGGCAGTCTGCTACAAAACAGATGGGGTTTTTTTTCATCTGAGAGAATAATAAGTTCTGTGGGAAAGATGCAAGTAGCAAGAAAATGTCTGTTTTTAAAAGTTCCTAGACTGTATAGCTTACACCATAAGCTGGTAGATGCATTTGTTTCAATTGGCGCTTGAAGAGAAGTAAATTAAAGGACCCTAAGTGTGCAGGACTGAAAATACTGTAATGTTGTGACTTGAGAGCAGTTTTTCAGCAACCTGGGTGTTTCAAAACTGTAGTTTTGATTAAAATATTGGCAGAACTACAGCTCTAACTAGCTCCCAGTGGATATTCAATGTCCTAAAATCTTATTCACTTCATAACAGCCTGCAGTTGAACAGAACACTGTGGAATATGTGTCCTCTGGAGAGTACTGAAAGAGAGATTAGAGGATAGTCATTAATGCTCAAATTTGAGAAGACTGTTATTTTTTTTAAAGTTGCACTCAAATTCCTAGTCTCCACACTGTATATTCCACCTCAGTTATCTCCAGCATGGATATATATATATACAGTTTTATTTATTTCTCTGGAGTTGCGTGACTTCCAGAGGTAGGTTTCTTCTAAGTATTGCCATCTCTTCAATCTTTTTTGTATGTCTAAGGGGTTTTTTTTAAAAACTATCTCAGTGCCCTTCATATCATATAAAATTATATATATATTTATATATAAAAAAGATAAGGTCCTATTGGGACAGGCCTGCATAATGAATCAGCTCTGTAAGGTGATGTGCAAGGGTTGTGCAGAAGGCTGGCACAGAGAACGAGATTGCAGGCACAAGATCATATTGAAATCAGGGCATTAATATTCTCAAGGATAGACTACAAGTATGAATTAATCTTGCCTTACTTGTCTATTGACCATTCTTGGCAAACTTGCTGAGATTTCAGGGACTCAGGAAACCCACTGGTTCTTCCTCAGCCTCTGGAAGTCCCTGCAGCACCTCTAGTTTAATGACCTGTAAGACTGGGTATTAAACCCTGGGGAGTATCGAGCAACAATATACACATTTGTCATACTCTGACTTCCCTTCAATATAAAGTGACTTTATGGCAGCAGTTTTTGCCTTTTGGAGTAAAATACAGGGATGACATGATTAATTTTCTGTAGGAACCATAACATTTCTCTGCAAGAAGACGGTAATAGTATCTCGTGTTCTCCCAAAAGGTGGCTATGATGGCCATGGGTCAAATATTGCTTCTATTAAATCAAAGTTTTTGTTCAGTTTAGCTCAGGATTGCTTATACTTACATCTCCATCTCTTGAGACTTGAAGAGATGTCATATTCTGTATTTTTTCATCTCTTGTACAGAAAATCTAAATTATAAAGGCTTATCACTTCTTTTGTTTTTCTTTCAGTCTAATCAAGATTTTATGCTTCCTGCTTTTCATGTTATGCCTTTGACTGTCACACTGAAAACCACATGCATTATTCCAGAGCACAAAATTCTATTTTCTCCTGTCTTGTACTGCTTCAATGATTCCTCTTAATTCTGTTAAAAAAAAAAAAAGAAAAGTAAAAGAATCTTCTGAAGTATTGCATGAGAACATACATTCCTTTATCACTTGATGTGGCAACTGAATAGAGATATGCATACCCATAGGCACTCCACTTTATTTCAACTTGCTAGTATGGAGAGTGATTTAGTGCATTACACTGGTAATAAAACCGTATTTGTTGCAGGTCCTATTAATAAGCAATAACTATTGCATTTTTAGCCCACCTCACTTACCTGCCTTTAGGAAGAATATTTAAATCTCAAAGAAGTGTTAAAAAAATCCAATGGAAAAATTTCAAATAATAATGTGTTTGTTGAAATTGCAATTTCAGTGAAAAACATTTGAATAACACGAGGAAGAATTTAAAGAGTATTTTAAAAGAAATGCCTATCTATATTTTTACTGTAAAACTTGGATTAAATATAAAAAGCTATATTCTAAATTAGTGTAGAAGGCAAAAATATTTACCTCAGAAGTAAATACTTAAACTTTTTCAGAACTAGATATTCATCTTGAGATTTGAAATTGATTTTTTTCACAAATCCCATAAAATTTGCTTTTTGTTGTGATTTTTTTACTTGTTGAATTTCTCATAGAAATTTTTTTAAACAGTCATAATTACATCTAGATCATCAAGACCAATTCAGGTCTCTATCAAATTAAAGGTTATCTAAATTACCATTTGTATTGTCTTTTAAACAATTCAGTGGAATTTTCATGCACAATATTTATGCATGGTACTTGGGAAAAATGGGAAGAAAATACTTGAATAATATAAAACTCATAGAAATTCCTCTTACAGTAGGACTTTGAAAGTGATACAAATTATTTTCCTGTGTCAGGGCATTACCTGACATTACTAATCTCCTGCCTTGAAATACTAAATGCATCATTAGTCTGTTTTTCTTTTTTTAATTAGCATTTAAAAATATCTGGTTTTTTCCCCACACCTTGGCCAATGTAATACAATTGTTGTTTATTTCATAAAGGACTGTGATTGAACACTAAGAATTGTGGCTGACTTCTGGAAACAAATGTTTCTTCGGGTAATTATAGGGTGACCAAGCCTTGCCATAACCTGGCAGTTCCGCAATAAAATAAAGCCCCAAGGTGTATGCCATTGCAGCTTCCTTGCTGAGTGACTTACATAAGCTCTGCTGTTATTTCTTAGCCAGTATGAATCTTGAAGATTAGCAACTCCTAAGACAAGGACTGAAATATGCTTGCTGTGTTAATGAAGTCTCAAAATCGCAGTACGGAAGAGAGCTTTCATTGAAGTGCTGATAAATCTCTTCATACAGATCATTGCCCGCAAGGAGAGGAGTATCACTTACGTATAGAGACAAACCCAAAATATTTAGTCTGTAACAAAAACAAGCTAAACCTATGATGTCATTGTACATTGTAAGTATTTCATTCAGTTTGGGGTTTGTAATGCAATAAGGGGGAGCCCTTTCTCTCTCTCCTCTGGCCAAAAAATAGTTTTGTAACCCAGAGATAAAAGTTATATCGTTGCCCCATACAGCTATTTTAGTATGGACATTTTAGAAATATTTCTAGCACAATTGCGTGTTAGCAAGCCATAGTGCTATGTGTCCTCAGCCATTTTAACACTCCATTTTCCTAAAGTAAGTTGACTGCTCATATCAAGCCCACCACTATATGTAAGTGTTTGTGTCATAACTTTTGTAGGTTTATTAGAGTATTAGCAGTGTTTTCATGTAACTTCATTCTTAATTTATATTAACTTGAATCTAATATGACAGTAACATTAGCTAAAATATTAATCCAATTTTATATTCCAGCCCTTCTGGTCATTTAGCTTCACTTTTTTTAAAGTAGGAAGAGAGGCTAAATGACTTAAAGCACAAGACTAATTAAAGCATCAAGCTAATATTTTGTCCATTCTATTCATAAAGTCCATTTCACAGTCTTATGAACCTGACTTCTGCCGTTTAACTTGGTAGATGATACAATATGTGTGAAATAGTGTAAAACATCATAAGGTAGGTGTATGATCAAGCTGACAAGAAAAATAAAAATTTCAAAGAATTCTTTCATTTGCACATAAAGTAAATCATACTTCCTCAACTGATCTTCTGTTTGAATTTTTATTTAGCTATCCTTGGGAAAATGCCTTATGTCCCAGAACATCTTTTGTTTAGATACAAGGGGCAGTTCTTTAACCTTCTGTTCTTTCTTGTTATTCTTTATGTTTGCCCAAAACAGTCTTACTGCTTTCAGAGCTCCTTCCACTTCCAAAGGTAATGCAAACACAAGCTCCTCTGTCTGCTACACAGCTTTAACATCTCCACTTGCACAAGCAGAAAAACAGAATGCAGAAGCAGTGTTTACTGCAGCTAAATTAAATGTATCTGCGTGTTCTGTTAGCAATGAGGCCACCTGGCATCAAACACCCCAGTGTCCACACCACCATACTCTCTCAGCTGCTCAAGTACACCAACCACACACAAGTTGTTGGGAATGGTCTCTGACCCATTCCATCTCCAAACCATGGCTGCTGTTTGAAAGGTGACTAGTTGCTTTCATCCAAAGCCACACCAGCAACTATTCTAATAATAAATTTATTAATAAAGGCAAATCCAGAGATGTAAACTGATTTGATTCTAGAAAAGTAGATGAAAGGTAGGATTAGAATTTGTGTTCTTGGTTCCTAGTCCTGTAGTTATTCTTCCAGAAAATAATGCCTTTTTTGTTCATGATTGATAGAAAACCAGATTGATTAGCAGTTCAGGAATATCTTAAGATTGTACAGATATTGTGAAAGTACTCTTCTTAGGCACTTTTCCTCAATTTTCAAGTCCTCTTATCTGGAGTTTGTTATGTAATTTGAATACAGCTAACTATTTCAAACACCCCCTCCTACCTACACACCCATTAACATCATTAATAAGAATAGTTTGAGTATCTCATGTTGTATAATTCTTCAGAAAACTTACACGTAGAAGTACTTTGATTATAGTTCTGTTTGCATTTTCTGGGGAAAAGAGTACCATGGTCAGGTATTGCTTCCATTTAACTTGCAGCTTCACCCTCTGGAGTGGAACAAAACAGTACATTTGATTTGAGATTATAGGTATTTCAGAAATCTTTGATCTAAATAATCCTCTTGGCCCAGGTGAGTGGCAGCATTTCATCAATGCCTGTATGTTTTCCTTCGTCTCAATCTCTTGTTATCTATGCATGGGTCATTTTTGCTAATTTGAAGAACCACGGAAGTTTGGAGGAAAATCTCTTTTAAGCAGGCTGAGAGTTATTAAGAGCACAATTTAGAAGTCTCTTGTGTTACAAAGGGACCCAAAAGTGTTGGCTACAGAGCATGCCTATGAGGCCTCTAAATACTTATACTTCTGTGAAGGATTTCCCACAGTGGAGGAGTTGCACACTTATTGTTCCGTGTAACAACACAGTCTGGGGGATGAGCAGATCGAGAGCAGCCCTGCCCAGAAGGACTTGGGGGTGCTGGTGGATGAGAGGCTGGACATGACCCAGCAATGTGCACTCACAGCCCAGAGAGCCAAACATGTCCTGGGCTGCATCCAAAGCAGCGTGGGTAGCAGGGTGAGGGAGGGGATTCTGCCCCTCTGTTCCACTGTTGTTCAACCCCACCTCAATTTCTCTGTCCAGCTCTGAGGTCCCAAGCACAGGAAAGACATAGATGTGTCAGAGCCAGTACAGGGGAGAGTTATGAAGATGCTCAGAGGACTGGAGCACCTCTCCTATGAGAAAAAACTGAGAGAGTTGGGGCTGTTCAGCCTGGAGATGAGAAGGCTCTAGGGTGACCTTATTACAGACTTCCAGTAGCTAAAGGGAGCCTACAAGAGAGATGGAGAGGGTCTTTTTACAAGGACATGCAGTGACAGGACAAAGGGTTTTAAACTGAGAGTACGTTTAAATTGGATGTTAGGAAGAAATTCTTTACTCTGAGGGTGGTGAGGCACTAAAGCAGGTTGTCCAGAGCAGCAGTGGATGCCCCAACCACGACAGTGTTCAACGCCAGTTTCGTGGGACTCTGAGATAACTGGTCTAGGGAAAGGTGTCCCTGCCTGTGGTGAGGGAGGTGGAACTAGATGATCTTTAAAGTCCCTTCCAACCCAAATCATTTTATGATTCTATAAGACGCTCTTTGCACTGTGTTTTCTGGGGAAGAGCTGCCTACACAATAATGAGAAGGAAAAGCAATTAGGACAAAGTGTTGGAGCTGCTGCAGGGACTGCCTCTCAGCACACCTCCGGCTATGAAGATTGGGCTGTTTTGAGTGTATTCAAAAGCTGCACTTATTGGGGAGAAAAGAAAATATCCACCAAGAGTAACGCTTCCTACAGTTGCCTTAAAATATTCACCTAACAGTATGAATGGTGCATGGCACTTTTGTCAGTGCGAACAGCTGCTCCCCTCAGCTTATTTTGCTTTTACCGAATCATCTGTAACAAACACTCTGCTCAGGAGAGCCTGCGGGTAGCTCGGCACTTTTCATTTACAAAAGTAATCCATGTCTCTTGTCACATTCAACTTTGCTAGAATGTGGCAGGAGTTTGCAAAAGTCACCCAGACTTCAAGGGAAAACAACTTATACTGAACACTTCTTGGCTGGAAACATAAAATATTTATACTCTTGAAATAGGCAATTTGATCATTCAGTCACATTGTATATGCCTCATTTTGTAAGCATTCCTCTTCAGGCTCCTTTCTCTGTTAAATATAGTTATACGGTACATAATTGCCAAGAGTAAAAAAGGGTTGCACATGCTATTTTTGGCAGCATGGATGATGAGCACAGCATTTATGAAGGAAGAATTATTATGGAGTTAAAACTCATGCATATCTATGAAAGCTTAGCTTCTTCATTTAGAGTTTTGGAGTAAGTCCAACTTTCTAAAGTTCTCATGGGGTTTCTTGAGCTGTGCAAGTTGGAAAGAGCTTTTAGCTAAGTTGCTGATACTTAAAATAACCAAAGGGCAGTTTTAAACGTTTGTCGCTAAAAGCAATAAATCGCTGCTCAGCACAAGCTGTGTTAACTCTGCTGTCAGGACAGGTGTGTGCTGGGCTCCCTGAGGCAGTCAGCAAACGCAAACTAACGTGCAAACTACAGTAATTTTTTTGTGCCAGCTCTCCCGTTTTTGAGATGAACACTAGAAGGTCTTCATAATACTGCTGTTACAAACTGACCTGACCAAACCTGTGTGATGTTTGAGTTCATCAGCCTTGGCCTCTACATGGAAACCTGTGAGACGTTGGCACTTCAGAAAATGTTCTGCTGATAATGATGTGAAGCAGTGCGCTCACACATAGGCTGTCTGGAGCTCTTACTTGTAATGGCCAGAAGATTTTCTGTATGTTCTTTTACAAAGGGAGTAATATTAGATCTGGCTTTCAGAGATCAGTTTTTCATGGATACAAGCAAAAAAAAGAAATTGGTTTATGACCATGTAAAGAAGTTACTCATGTAATTAGTAAAATTTTGCCTGAACAAATGATATTGAAGGGACTAACAGTGTCAATACAGTGTTCCAGTGACTATATTGGAATGGAATGCTTATGTTCTTAACTGTTCTCAACTTAGAGCATGTAGCTTTGGGAGAAAAATTTGCCCAGATTACTTCTAGGATTTCAATACACATTTACAAATAGTAGTTTCCTGTGAACTGCAAAATTTTTCTACTAGATGAAAAAATTGAAGCCATCCTTACATATTTGCATTCCACATTAGCAGTCACTGCTAAGTCATCTGATAGTTGTGTGCCGAGACTTTATGACTTATTTCTGTACTTTTACCTTGATGTGTTCATCCATGCATCTTTACAGATACAACAAGGAATAGAGAAATACAATGGCTGGCTTGATTATATCTACTTAATATACAGCAGAATTTTAATGATGTTTGTTGCCTGAAAAACTCACTTATACTGGATGCATCCATATTCCTTTCAGCCCTGAAATGGTTTTCCAGCCTCCCACATCTTATACCTCTGCAAGGCACATGTCATAACCTGCTGTGTAAGGATCTCATTCAATGATTTGCACTCAATTTCTTCAAATCCAATACTACTAAATCTGGTAAAAGACAGTAGTGAACCAGCTGCACAGTCTCTGACATTTCAGGCCACCAGGTCAATTCTGTGTGAAAATACCTTTCTTTTAACAATCTTCCTCAATAGTATTTCTTTCTTCTCCTCCTGGTGTAGTATATTGTATCCCTAAATTGCTCAGATTCAGCCTATCATAGCATTCAAGTCTCCAAACATGAGAACTACCTATCATTCAGTATCTGGTGATCTGTCAGGTTTTGACATTTTTATTTTTCATTATAAGAGCTATTTTGTGTGCTATTTAAGGGCTTGTCAAATGAATTAATTAAGTAATTTTCTTCTTCATTCTCTATAATTAGACTTGCACTTACTAAAGAATCTCAGTTTTGGAGTTTAATAGGACTAAGTATAATTTCAGTAACTTAACGTATTTGGGTTTTTTAATAAAAAGATAACTCCCAAAGACTTCAGAAATCTGTAGCATTAATAATAATTTATTGCAAATAAATAACATACCACGTGTCAAGTTAAACAAGACAACTGGAACTGATTAAACCCATGACATGAAGTCCTGAGATAAGTGCAGACATAGTATATATTTGTGTTTTGAAAGGCAAAGGATAAAGAAGTTTCTTTATTATCAAGGAGATTTGCTCAAATAGGGAAAAGAAAAAAACAGGAATGATTTGTGGCAACTTAGTATTATAGCCTGTTTTGCTGATTTTTGCATGAGGGACAGCTGTTGATCAGTAGATGATAGGTGAAGCCATCTCAGTAAGAGCAAGAAATGCTGGCATTAACATGGAAGGAAAATTAAATGGGAACTGAGTAACTTTAGAAATGTGACCGGTCTATTCATGAACAATTTGCATTTTTTCTGCCTTTGAAAAAATGATTAATTGTTTCCTCAGGTCTCCTTTAAAGAACCTATGAAACTATAAAATGTCCCAATAAAAAAAAATAACCTGATTGTTTTCATGATCTATATTTTGGTAAAAATAAATAAATGAAATAATGCATTTCATGCCTGTAATTATCTATTTCTTGTAACCCCAAGGAATTATTTTCAAGTATTTTGGTGTGCCATGAAAAGAGAATGCAGTGGAGTTTTTTATGTATTTCAGTAATATTCGAAGGAGGCCCACCATAAGGAAATGGGCTTTCAGTTTCTTAATGCTTTTTCTGTGCCACTGAACTTTTTATTATTTCCGTTGTTTTTTTTAAAATATACAAATAATCCAAATGAAAAACTATAAAAAAGTGCCTGAATCAAAGGTACCTTTGTTGTTTGAGGCCTGTGTTCTGTGCATGCGTGTGTGTTCATATTGTGGAAGAAACCAGGCTCCTGGTTTTATATTTCCCTAGCTCAATCACAGTGGGCAATAGACCTTGTGTGCTTATTTTATCTTCTGCTTGACATATTGCTTGATGCATATGATCAAATGCAGCATTTCATTTCCTGTCTCACAGATGACAGAATGAATTCCAGAATGCATTTCTGCAGGTGTCAGAAAGGTCAAGGAAGACAGATAGATACAAGTTTGCTCATGTTTTAGTTTACTGAAAAATCAGAAATAATTATGTAGAAAATCAAATTGCTTTTTAAATCTTATCTTCACAATATTTGATTTTTTAATTAATAGCTTATTAAAGAAATATTGTCTTTAAATTTATTCTGTGTTTTTCTCCTATTTATTAGCAGTTTGTTAAAGAATTCTGCTGCTAGGTCTGTGTTAATGGTTTTATAAAAGCTATGGAAATCCTTCATAGGTTGATCAAGTAGTTAAAAGTCCTTAGGTTTCCACCTACCAGCACATTTAAGGATTTTACAAGAATAAGTAATGTTTTCTTTTTATTTAAGTTGCTCAGCTAGGGTATAAAGGCCTAACTAGTTTAGCAAATACATAGAGTAATCAACTTTTCTAGTTTTCTGACCTACAATATTTTAAAAATTTTGTTTCCTCTAAAGTCTTCATGTCAATGCTGTACATATGATTTTACAATATTTAAATGATACCCAAAGTTCTAATGCTGAACACTGAGTTAAAACTTCATTTATGTTTATTTAATTTTCTTTTTTCACTTGGACTGCCATGGGAAAACAAGAAATTTTTAGTTTTGTCTATATTTTTTCTTGAAGTCACAATGCTACAAATATTATGGACTAGCATGAAAATGTTGGTGTTAATGTCTTAAAATCCTCATTCTAATGATCTTGTTAAAATTACTTTAAGAAGTCAGTGTGGGGATTTTCCCTCCTGTTTGCAGAAACTTTGGATTACTAACAATTTCCAAAGCTATTTTTTGGCCAGAGTTACAGCTGGATTATTGTAGAGGAAAATGTCTGAATCCTGATATTTCTTTCATTGAATCATCTTGGTGGGCAGGGCCTTCATTCTAGTTCTTGGACATCAGAAGTTAAAGTAATTTTTGTTTTGTAATACATACTTTGCTACATGGAAAAATGTTGTAATTTTCAAAAAATAAATGTTTTTATCTGATCAGTAAAAGTTCATTAATCTTGTAATTTGGTAATGTGGGAAAGACTAGAGCAAGAACACAGGAGACAATAGATGCATTGAAATAATGACAAATTAATTAACAATTAATTAAATTGACTTAACCGAGATCATGTTCAGGAACCTTAACAAACCTGGTAACTTAAAGTTTTGATTTAGGAAAAATAAATAAGAAGGCTTGTAAAAGCAACAGTCATCAATCTTTCATTGCTACCTGGTATAAAATTTATCTTAAATTCATTGATTTTTTTTATTATTATTTTTAAGTAGCAGAGATAATATTCATGTTTTGTCTAGTACTGTGCAACACCAGTTCTTCACTGGAACATTTTCTTGGTTTTAAGTTGTAGCGCAATCAGACTCACTTAATTTTGCATGCTGATGTGCTGACCAGAGTCAGCATTTTAGATTTTACAAGCCAGGCACAAAAGGTGCCTTGACAAGGTTATTGTTTTTTGAGTGAGAGCACCTGACTGCTCTTTCGCTCAGAAGTGGAATTCGAAACCAGGCAGGAATGCTCTGCTGCTACCTGGGGATGATTAATAGAAATTGAACAACTTCAATTTCTGTGAGCTGTAGGGGAAACAATGATAAAACATACAAACCTGGTACATTTGAAATACATTAAGACTACCTAGATAGAAGTAACTTAATTGACTTTTCAGCCTTTCTTAGAGTTCTTTGGGAAAAAAAGTGAAAGAAATCCTCCTGTTCAGTGCTCGCTTTTTATTTTGTGGGCTTGTGGTGTTTTGTTTGTTTGGTGTCAATGCAAGGGCATGGTTTTCTAAATTTCTGTGGCAGCAGAAGTGTTTCCTAAGCAGAGGAAGCTATTGCTCCTCAGAAGAAAATAGGAGTTTATTTAAAAATTAAAAATCACATAGATTCACAGTTTGTTTCACAAAAATAAGGACAAATACGGCCCACACATGCAAGCTTTTTTTTCTTTAGGGTATGTTCTGTTATCTTGTTATTATAGGTATAAATTTTGGTTTTCTTCTTATGGGAAAGAGAAAGGAGCAAAACAAACAATGGTCGCCTTTAGCTTGTGCTGTAACTTCAAAGCATCTCACAGCTAAGGCACATGAATTGGTGTAAATTCTCAGTGTTTAAGGAGTTCTGCTGATGTAGGACCCTGGACAAGTTCAGGTGTCATCTTGGCTCCCTAAGCCTGCTCAGCTGCAGTCTTCAAGCGATGGAGTTCTTTTATAAATGTTTTCTTTGAAAATGCTGCTGGACTGAGGAGGTGCAATACCCAGGCTTCTGTGTGCGTGCGTGCACCACACACGAACTGAGCACTGAAGAAATTTCCTTCAGTAAATTGAGAATTTGTGAGCATGAATTCCCAAGAACTTTCTAATTTTTTCTCTGCCATATTTCAACCCACTGGAGTTTTGGGGGGGCAAAATTCAGGTTTTTTGGGGTTTTGTTTTTTTTTTTTCTTTTCTGCAATAACTTATAGAGAAGAAATCTGCATTTTAGTCTTAGTAGGTAGTAATCAGATGTACTAGGGTAGGATGCTTTTGTTCAGCTGCTCAGTCAAAGACTTCAGACTACATGTTATTTGTGAGGATAAATCAGGAACAGGAGTGACTTCCAGCAAGTTATTTCTTCTTGAGAAGTCTGCCTCCTAATTTTGTGAAGTTTTGAATTTTCAAAGGGAAATACTGAATAATGTAAGAGAGCAGTTTTAAGGTAAACTTTAAAATTGCTGAAATATTAATTCAGTGCCTGAAGTTAGGCTAGTCTGGGAGAAAAAAAAAAAACAATTTCAGAGAAAGATTTTAAATATTCAAGTGTAATGCAAAGGCAAATGCCTTTCTTGGATAACATCAGATACCAGTGCAGGGCCTGCCTGGGCTTTACTTCCACTCAGTCTGCCAGAATGAGCTATTGTAGAGCTTTGCAAACGTGAGGGGTGAGGCTGAATGAAGGCTCTGTGTGTCAGTCAGACTGCCCTAGCAATCAGCCTAAGCACACTTCACACCAGCAGAGTACCTTTTGAAAGTGTCCAAGCAAGCAAGTTTTCCCAAGAACAATGTGTTAAAATACTTTGATGTGTCCTGGTCTATTCAGGCCACTAGAGATTAAGTCTCATCTGAATGTTTTCCTTTGTTATTTCATTTAAGATCAAGGATGGTCCATTTCTCGACACAATTACTGTGTGAAAGCTTTTCGTTTAAAGGAAAAAGAAACTTGTGAGCTCCTCTCAGCAGGGTCAGTGTCATCTTTGGTCTCTCTAAAGCACTTAACCCAACAGGGCTCAAGGGTTGCACTGCCTGATCTTGAAACAGGAGTCGATTGTCCTCACCCTGATTGCAACTTTTTTTGGCCCTGCTGAAGTGGAAAAATGTGGCTACCTAATTCTGGATCTGTGTATTCAAAGGATGAGTAATTTTGCACTGTCTGTCCACCATGGGTCCATACACATCTATTCTGATGGTGAGTGTTTAGAGAAAAATATTACGTGTTAATACATGGCTAACACGGGGGAGATTGATTTTGTCAAAAACACATGTAGGTTGATAATGTGATAATTTCTGTTCATTCCCACCACAGCACGACCCAGTCCCCCAACCCCTTCTGAGATCTTTGAACAACTTCCTGTGCAATCCTGGTACTTTCCACCAGAGAAAAGTAACTCTGTGTTAGAACTCTGATTTCTATATGAATTCAGTAACTTGTTTTTTCTTAACTCTGTGTTGCTGGGTATGTGTACCCATGCAAGAATCCTTGATTTTACGTCCCCTCCAAAAAAGGAAAAAGCAAATTAATGTTTCTTGTGGAGAAAGTTTTGGTATTCATGGAATGATTTCTTTTTCAAATTACTAGGTAGGTGAGGAAGAAATAAAGTAATCATAGAAATTAGGTTATCCTGTTTTAGAGAAAGGTTAATTTTTCAGTAGTGCTAATACAAAATAAAAGAAATATGTCTTTACTTCTGCGTTTTATTTGCAAAAGAGTGTAATGATATGTTTTTGCCAGAGTAAGATGATAAAATACATTGTACTTGTTCACAGTCAAAGGTGAATTAAACAATAATTATTACTGCTCAAAAGAGGATGAAGAAGTAGCAAGGTTAGAGATGTGAAAAAATCTGGAATTTTTTTCCTTTTCTTTTTTCTACCTTAGCACCTCTACTAGCTTATTGAAAGATCTAGATCACTATAGTAATTACTTGCTTATTGAAACTAAATCTTATCTGAGAGTAAGGAATGCCTTATGAATAATTTATTTAAACCCTGGGAGCGTTTAAGTAGTACTTATGCATGCCTGTAACTTCCAAATAATACGAAGTATAAGTAGCATGAAAGATGGAGCTGCACTGTGCTCTAAAATTTGTGAACACTTTAATATTTCTGAAAAAAGCAGGAGAAAAAAATTGAAATTGTACTCTAGCTGGTCTGAAAGTCCTTTTGCTATATTAATAAGATTTTAAAAACGTAGATCTGTTGTTATACTGTATTTTACAAAAAAACTGCTGTGGCATTCTGCAACAAAATTAATTGTTCCTTTTTTGTATTTAAATTACAGATTATTTTTAAAATAAACTGGATTTATTACTGTGTGTATATGCACACCTATGCTTGAAAGTAACTTCACATTTGTATGAATGTATGTGAGCTAGTTTGGGCTATGTTTATACTCTTTATAGTCTAAGCATAGTCTATAGTGTATTCCTAAATTATATAGTGAAGACCATTTACTGTTTAGTCACATAAACAGTTGTGTGAAAAAAATTCAGTGGGCAAGTCAAGATGAGAGCAGAAACTGTGACAAAGGGTGGAATGAAAAAAAAAAAAAAAGCCAAACATAGAAACAGAAAAGGACATTTGGAACCACAACAAGAGCTCAGAGATTCACCAGTTATGCAGAAAATAAGCCCGAGGGAGGCAGAAAGAAAGTGTCCCAGGTGTCTTAACCAGTTCTTCTTAACAATCAACAGAAACTGAACTCCACTGGTTTTTGTATAGGGGTGGGAAAGCTAACTGGGCAGTTGCTAGATTTCCTGGACGTTTACTGATTTCAAACGTCAGAAGGACCTTGGATAGTTTTAGTGCTTTGATAATCACTTTGATAACTTCTGAGACTGACTGATGACTCCTGGAAGTGTGCTTAGCTCAGTATTGGCCAAAGGTGAAGGGGTTTTGAAGGAGTACAAAGCAATGCTGAAGAAGGGACAGTGGCAGAGCAGAAGCCAGGAACAGGAAAGTAGAACATAACTGTCCCTTGGTTAGCCTAATCTGAATTAAAAGAACCAAGCAGAGAACTTGATTGTTGGGATGGCACACTGCCAAGCCTCATGAGAAAGCAGCTTATGGATTCTGGAGTCCAAAGAACTAGAGTCTGAGTTTCTGATGCGACTAGTTCATACAAAGCAGTGTGGGGGGTAAAACTAAAGCATAACCAAAGGCTTTTCAGTGCGTGTTAACAATGCTCATAGCAAGATAGTGGATTCATTTCTCTCTTACTAAACCTGTAAACCTTATTTTTAGTTTATGTGGTTGTTGTTTTGTGGGTTTCTTTTTTTTTTTGTTTATTTTAAGGAGAGTGAAGAGGAGTTGCCGACCTCTCTATTTTCTTCAGTGACTTTTCTCAGGTCCTTGTTTGCTGGTCTGTTTTCCAAGGTTACCACACTCTCTTAACCTTTTTTGTAGGGAACCTACTTCATGCCTTTGCCTGACAGATGTCACATACTAGAAAAGCTAAGAGAATGTAGCAATTCACACCATCTTGTACCATTTGTGCTCCTTGTCACAGAAAAGAAAAGCAGTCACAGTGTGTGTGCAGTCCACCATCCACACCAAGGCTGTATCTAACCTGCAAACCTCATGAGTTGCTTTATTAACCTTCACTATGGGAACATCTTTGGTTTTGCTTTTCCCGCTTCTTATTAGTGTATAAGTAGCATCAGATATTTTCCCATCCTCCTATTTATGTCCGGGTGGGAAGCAACTGTTTGATAACGGAAAAATTGGACCTTTTTCCAGATTTATTTCTAAATGGAACACGATTACTGCTTTTTTCCAGTGGTTTCAATATATAATCCTTTCTATTTAGCCCTGGTGTTTCAAGGAGTTTTAAGTACACGCACTCAAAGAAACACAGGAATTTAAAGTAAGTGTTCTGCTTTACAATGACCTTTCATCTCAACTACAAGGTCTTTCTTTTAAAAGTGGATTGAAAAATGTACTGTTAAAAAAAATATTTTCCAACCTATCTTCATTCTTAAGGATAATGGTGAAAAAAACCCAGTTCTATGGGTATGTGAGAGTATCACCTCCTTGAGGTGCCCAAAACAATAAGCTTGCATAAGGCTTAATCACTTGTATGTGACACAGTCTTCTCTTCATGATGATGAAAACCTTGCACTCTAGCCCACATCCGTGCCTAATTTATACAGAGTGCCTTATGTAAGGTAGGTGCAATCAGAGAGCTGGCGTGGTTTATTGGTGCTTCCCTTTACTTGCTTTAGAGCTGTATCCAGTTGCCGTCATCAAGGGTAGCCACACACTTGAATGAAAATATAAAAAGTGATTTGTAGTGATTTTTCACAGAGACATGTGGGATGTTTTTTGCTCTGTTTGACATAGCTGCCTGGATGCAAAGATCCCAACTGAAATGAAGTCAGAAAAACTATAAATATATTGCTAGGTCAGTCTGGTTTTAAGTATGGAAAAGCACTCCATCATACTGTGTTTTGGTTTGTTTGTTTTTCCCCCTTGAAGCAGCTGAACACTATTCTAGTTTCCTACAGATTTTTATCCAATGCCTCTGCCTTTTTTTCCCTGTGACTTTCATTCCCCCTAAGACATCCATTCCCGTTCTTCTTGAATGACCAACTGGCAAGTATAACAAAAGAATTAAAAGAAATAATCTCTGGGTTAAGATTACATTTGAATCCCTCTACTTTACTTTAATAAGTGTCACTTATTAAACTTGCATTCTAACCTCTCACCCTCTGCCAAGCGTGGTCAGCAGTGGTAAGCTTTTTTTGACATTGCTGGGAGGCACTAAAAGGAGGGCAGGAAAATGAGCAAAAAGAGGGATTTACACTTAAGTATGTTTATCAGTGTGTGATGTTTATGTGTATAGTGGACGTCAGGATGCTGAACATACACACCTGTCTTGTAGCAAATGCCTCTGATCCTTTTCGGAGCAGGGGCACTTTCTTTCTTAGTGTAACTGACCAGATGAAGAATAAATTTTGTGTAAAATCCTTTATAAATGCTCCGAGAGATCTTTCAATGGTGCATCAAATGGTCAATAATTGCAGTCACGTGAAGTTCAAATGCTTGAGCAGAGAAGACACTAGAAAGAAATAACACAAGTGGAACAGTAAGGAGTAAGGCCTTTTCCCCAGTAAATTACCAAGTTAAATTTAGCTGCTCCTAATGCCCAAATGAGTTTTCTCATGAGCTATTTCTATGTTCTTACATTATTACAACCTTCTCTAAAATACTGTTAGTGGAATTTTATGTAGCCCATTAAATTTATTAAATTATTTTTGTGTTACTTCCTAACACCAAAATGTCTTATTGGAGGTGATAGCAGATCAAGGCTAAATGATGATTTCTTTTGGCAAGAGGCAATGTTATGTTTTTATGAATTATAATATAGCTAGGGTTGTTAATTTAGCTTCCAGATTATGTCTCATATGTATAGAACTTAAATACTGCCCTTAATGCTTCGATAGTTTTGCAACACTTTTTTTATTTATGTGTAAAATAATACATGAAAAGAATGCAAGTAATCAAGATGGGGGTGTTTCTGAAATACAGTTTATTTAAAAGAAAACAAATGTTTCTTTACAAATTAATTTTTATTGAAGGATGAAAATCTAAAATAAACAAAGGTAGAGCTGGAAGTTTTTTTTGGTTAGTTGGTTTTAATATTTTTTTAATAGGGGATAAAAGAAAAATTGAAGTGTTTTAGAGTGAGAACAATTTTTCTTGGTCAGTGGGTCATAGTCAGATGCCATTTCCTTGGAATTTTCTACCAAGCCATAGAAAAATCCTTCCTATCATGTTCAGACATAGATAAAGACTAAAAAAGCTTACATGCAAAGTAATTAGGTTTCATCCTACGGTCTCTAGGCAGTGCCTTCCTTTTAAATGGATGCAGAAAGTAAATGTATGGCTGAAATACAGCTCCAGTAGAAAAGGCACTCTCCTCATTATTTCGTGGAATGCAGGAGGCTAAACAGTCATTTTACACAGTAAACTCAGTGACAGAAAAAGTTAAAATTGCTGGAGTGCAAGTATGCCCAGAGTCTATAAACCACTGCACTTCCTCTTAAAAAGAAAGTCTTAACAGTCTCTGTGGTTTAGCTGTCTTTTAATAAGTACTAAAACACTTATATGTCAATAGAATAAATCCATCTGGCTTTTTACTATATATATATGCATCTATGTTTATGTGTAAGTATATATAAATATACTCTATTTTTCCATACATATAGTCCTCATTTCCTAGACGTAAGCTCTCAACCACATTCAAATGGCTTAGAAATTTGGGGTTTTTTTGATGCAAGGAAAAATAGGCACAGTTACAGCATAAAAATATTTGAAGTACGAGGGAAACAAGGGCGCATGTTCAGAAACCCAAGATACTTTGAGAAATGAAAATTCTTAACTATGGCATGGATGATGCACCATGCAGCACTTACTGTGCTATGATTCCGTACCCAAGTTTCCCTTTCCTAGATTAATGGAAAAACTCTCCTATTAATTTCATCACTTGAGATTTACTCTTGACTGGATCAGTGTAACAACTTTTCACTAGACATCAGTCTGCAAGCAAGAAAACCAAAAATAATCTTGTGTGACACTGCAGCATTTCTGAAAACCATTAGCCAACACTAAGTATAAATTACAGAAGAGTTGGAAGGAAAAGTGCACCAAATGCATTCAAGTGATTTCAGAGACCTTGCTGAAAGCACTCCTCTGTTTAAAAGTTACAGCATTCAGTAGCAGTTATGAATTAGAAATAAGAATTAATCAAACACTAGAAATACAAAGTCAAACTTCTGAACAAAAAAATCTGGTAAATAAGGGGAAGTAGTAGAAATTGAATTGTTAGTATAAAAAATAATGAACTGTCTACAAGGAAGATAGCCATTAGAGAAAACTGTTAAGCTGGTCAAGAGTGAATGTGATGTTATGGGGCTTAAAGCAAATTACTTAAAAAGTGTAAATATCAAAGAATTTTCTTCTGGTTTCCTACTGCAAGAAACAAAACATGAGAAAAAGCTGACAGTTTGGGCAAAGCTGAAATCCTTTAAGAATAATTTAGTGTATTTCCATGTTTGTACTTAGAAGTATGGACAAAATGTAGTTGTTAATGTATTTGATGAGGGAACAAAAATCATGTGAAAATACTTGTGCTTCACGAGAGTAGTATAAAGTCTTAGAAATACTGTTGCTATTTGACTGCTTTTGAAGGTTAAAGCACCATCTCTAAGTCCCAACACTTCTGTAAATGTCCATTAATTATCAATTATTCAGCAATTAGTATGGATTAGGTTATTTCATGTTGTGAGATATCCCTCATGTGTGACAGAATGCCCTGAAGTCAGCACAGTGGTTTATTAGCTAACTTTGCACCATTTTTGGACAATAACAGAGCGTGCCTGGTTCAGTAGAGGCTGCTTGGTTGGTGGTTTGCAGCCATCTCATCTGGGACAGATATTTGTCAGCTATTCTAAGCGGGCTCAAACAAACACAAAAAAGTTTAGGCTAAGTGGTTTTTTTCTAATTTGGACTATTTAATGAATCAGTGGGATATTCTGTAACATCTTGCTGATGGAGAAGCAAATTTTGTATGGTCTCTATCACCAGGAACAGTCCTGTGGGGCTGAACACTTCCAGCATATATCTTAAAAGTTTTCCCGCCTCCAAAATACTTGTGCATTTTAGGGCATTTAGGTCTCACATGAGCCACATTGCTCATATATGCAGCATAGAAGACCACCATCTAAAATCCACTGGTTCTGTTCACCAGAGATGGGCAATAAATTTAAGGTTGATTAACTGATTGATATTCTGTGTGATTCAACTTCCCCTACTTCAAGTCCTGCTGCAGCTTTTGTTTTGGTTATTTTTAATTGCTGTCTCTGTACCTGGTTCTTGTTTTAGGAATGAGAAACAATACTGCTATATGCCAGATGGTATGCAAATAGTTCATGAGGCATGTTGGGATTATGAAAGTTGAGATAGTACATGCACATATAAAATTATCTCTGTGTACATTTTTAATGACAATATTAAGCAGTCATCTGGGTGGAGTAGATATGTCTCCTCTTACAATGGTATTAAAAATGATCAGATGGGACAAAGAGCTAAAAAATGAACTTTTTTCCCCTCAACCAGAGGAGTCTTTTTGGAATAGAGAGAAATCAAACACTATCTCTAGTTAAACTGTACACTTTTCATAAATAATTTAGCACTGGAGACATAACTTCAATCTATAAAACATGGCTGAGAATATAGCAAAGACTAGAAGAGACAGATAGTAGTTAGAGAAAAGTCAATCAATTTGAAAGAGACTGAGCAGTAGTTTGTAATATTAGACAGCCTGTGACCTTTCAATACCTTTTGCTTGTTATGCCTTATACACTTAGAAGGAATTGTCATCATTTTTAATGACATAAAGAATACTATACAGAAATTGGTTAGGATTTTATGCTTTTTAAAAGTCTTTAAGTGTGGAAATACTTTTTTCTTGAAGTTCAGAGTGCTACTTACTTGTGTGCTTTTTCGAGTTATTAAGTAGTGCTGCTAAATCACATGCCTGTAAAAGCTGGAGAAGAGCAGAAGGTAATAACGTAATGAGAATTAGTTTTGATTATTTGAATTTTTGTTATAGATCCTCAAGGCAAGGATGGTGTAGTGTCATTTTCTTTTTTATTACTCTAGCAAAAATGAAAAAGCTAAAGTTGAAATTTTAATACCTAAGAAAGTAATTATAAATTCTGATAGATGGTACGTCACACAATAGTAAGTTTTGAGCCGTTTAATAGAATAGTTCAGGAGTCTCTTTTTCACTAGTCAAAGGTCATCCTTTATCTATAAAGCACCAGTTAGATCTCGTGATTATAAAAAAATTGTTAGGCATATATTGATTTGATGACTTTCACAAAATATATCTTCGGTGTATAAAGGACTGGAACAGGGAAAACCATAAATCTATCCTTGTAAAAATGTCTACAGTTGGATATGACCATATAGTGGATTAATAATGAGATATAAGTAATATATATAAAGCTACTTGACTAGTTCATTGATAATAAACAGAATATAATACGATAGATCAGTTCTTTTTAGTCAATATTTATCTTCAAAAATTCATCCTCTGCAGCAACTACATCAGAAGACTTAGGAGGAAAATGAAAGGGTGACCTAGCCAAATCAAGAGACTTTTACTTTTTTTTTTTTTTTTTAATTAGTCTTCCCAATCAGTGAAGGCAAATTTCACAGAGCGTTTCAGGATGCCTTTTGCCTTTGCCTGTATTCTTCCTGATACTAAGATAGAAACAAACATATTACTTGTGGCTGCTGTTTCATTTCCTGTTGTGCATCTATGAACAAAGAAGAAAACATAACAAAACCTATTGTATCAACAAAATATTAATGATACATATGGGGTCCCTCCATCTTAGTAACCAGAAAAATGTAAATACGAAATGTGTGTGGGACTCTACATTTCAGAAGCACTAGAAACAAATGCATAGAGTGGGTGACAAAACATGCATGTAGTTTATGATATAGAAATCTTGACCAGATATAATTAAACTTTTTGCTTCTGTACTTAGTATGGTTGAGTAAAAATGGAGGAAAATAACTTCATTTTTAAAGTTATAGAAGATTCCGCGAAATTCCATGAAATTCATCTGTCAAGGTCTACAACACTGTTTAAAAATGTTATTTCCTTTCTGTCAAGCTTTCAATTAAGTATTTAGGCAACGACAAAATGTCTGATCTTCAAAAAAAAAGTAGCTAGGATTTCCTCATTATTTTTATACTGTTTTTTTCTTCTCTAAATACCAGGCTTTCTGGATTTTTTTATGAATTTCAGTACATATATGTGGATGTACAACCACTGTGATTGCATGCTATACAGGAGGAAATGGATTTAAGTAGGAAATATAGCCTCCTATTACAGAAATATCAAATCTTCTTTGTGTCCAGTGGTTTATTTTAGCCAAGAGACTTGGACAATGTTATAGCAAAGAAGTAAGTATTATTCCTTAAGCCTAATGTACTGAAACATGTTAAAATTACTTCATATCATACTGCCTGGAGTGATTTTGAAACTTGTTCAAGTGTTAAATCTCTCCTTGGAAAAAAGCTTAAATAGCTAAGGAGAAGAGGTTTTTATTTTCCTTTGTAAAAGTGCTGTTGTCCACTCATGTATTGAAGTACCTTGTAATGCATAGTGTAGTCTGGAACTGGAAATACACTTGGGAACGGGAAATACACCCAGGAAACTGAAAACCCAAGTGCTATCTACTCTTCCAGATTTGTATGAAAAAATTCTGTGTCTGACAAGAAAATGTCAGCTGCGCATAGATTAGAAATTACAGCAATTAACATCTTCTCCATTTAAAGAACCAGATCTATGAGAGGAAGCAAAATTTTGAGTAAGAAAATAATACATAAAATAAGAGCATAGGAATGTAAAGTTCTGCTGCAATATTCTCTATTATAGTCTAAGGCATATAAAAATTTAAATTGTTTCTGTGTGAGCATGAAAGACTTCTAAACAATAGAAGTGCATTTTCTGTCGCTGTTTCCTTTAATTGAAAATGTTAGTTCTTACCCATTTCAGTGCAGCTTCCATTCGTATTCATTAAGAGATTTCTTTCTGCTCATTCCTACTTACTCCCATTGATATTACAGCAGTTTTCTCATCCACAGTGTTTGTCCTTGTTTGACACCTTTCCTGCCTACTGTTGGTGGCTTTTTCTTCTTCCTTACCTGCAGATGTCATCCCATTGACTACACCTTCATTGTTAATAATTCTCTGAGACATCTTTTTACCTTCCTTTGCCTTCAGCTATACACATTACCTTCAGCAGCAGCCTCTCCTCATTTCCCAGTAATTGCACCCTCTTTTCATTCTTCTCAAGAGCCTTTTCATTAATGGCTGTAGACGTCCCTTCTCAGCTTCATATTCTGCTGTTAGGGGTGTGAAGAAAATGATCCTCTAGGAGCAGAGTATGTCTAGGCTGCTCCTGAGCCCTAGTGATTAGTATACATATGCACAAATATATATTTTTACATGAATGATTTTCCATTTTGATTACAGAATCATAGAATCACCAGGTTGGAAGAGACCTCTAAGATTATTGAGTCCAACCCATGCCCTAACACCTTAACTAAACCATGGCACCGAGTGCCACATCCAATCTTTTTTTAAACACATCCAGGGATGGTGATTCCACCACCTCCCCAGGCAGACAATTACAGTACTTCACCACTCTTTCTGTGAAAAACTTTTTCCTAATATCCAACCTAAATTTCCCTTGGCACAGCTTAAGACGGTGTCCTCTCATCCTGTCACTTGTTACCTGGGAGAACAGGCTGACCCCCACCTGACTACAACCACCTTTCAGGAAGTTGTAGAGAGTGATAAGGTCACCTCTGAGTCTCCTTTTCTCCAGGCTAAACAACCCCAGCTCCCTCGATCGTTCCTCATAGGGCTTTGTGTTCCATGCCCTTCACCAGCCTTGTTGCCCTCCTTTGGACATGCTCAAGTGTCTCAACATCCTTCCTGAACTGAGGGGCCCAGAACTGCACACAGCACTCAAGGTGTGGCCTCACCAGTGCCGAGTATAAAGGAAGAATGACTTCCCTGGTCCTGCTGGCCACACTGTTTTTGATACAGGCCAGGATGCAGCTGGCCTCCTTGGCCACCAGGGCACACTGCTGGCTCATGGTCAGTCGGCTATTGACCAGTACCCCCAGGTCCCTTTCCTCCTGGGCACTGTCCAGCCACACCGCCTCCAGCCTGTAACGTTGCAGGGGGTTATTGTGGCCAAAATGCAGGACTCGGCACTTGGACTTGTTAAACTTCATCCTATTGGACTCTGCCCGTCCATCCAACCGTTCCAGGTCTCTTTACAGAGCCCGGCTACCTTCCAACAGATTGACACACGCTCCCAGCTCAGCGTCATCCACAAATTTACTGATGAAAGACTCAATACCCTCATCCATGTCGTCAATAAAAATATTGAACAGAACTGGCCCCAGAACAGGCCCCTGAGGGACACCACTGGCCGCCAGCTGGATGTAGCACCGTTCACCTCCACTCTCTGGGCCGGCCATCCAGCCAGTCCTTAACCCAGCAAAGAATGCTCCTGTCCAAGCCGTGGGCTGCCAGCTTTTCCAGGAGTACGCTTAGAGATCTACTTCACTCATCTGACCTCTTTGACGCACAAAGTGTTCACTTTGATTCAACTGTGATACAACTACTGAGATCACCTTCCATATTTTCTGATGCAGAAACCCTAGGTTTCACTTTGAATCCTCTTTCTGGTTTCCAATATTTGACTTAAATTTCTTGGGTTTTTTGCAAAGTTTTGCCTTTTTTATTTATCCACCCTTCTGCTCTATTTCATGCTGCTCTCTGCACAGCCTACCTAGGATTTTTAGAGATAGGGAAATCCACCTGGAGTGGTCCTCTTATCATTAGGCAACTTGTAACAAATAATAGTGGAAACATCCTTCCAAATTATTATTTGTTAGATTTTCCAGTGTCTGCTTAAGTCAACAGCAGTTCATCCTTTGTCCAAACTGACAAGTGGATTTTTTTGTGAACAAAAGCTCCATCCATAGACAAATGTTCATAAGGAAAAAATAATTCTACTACCAATAATAATCATTTGTCATTGATATATACATGAAGGAATTCTTATGGAGTAGGAAATCTACTCTGTTTTTATGTGCATTCATTGCCTCACAGACCACAGAAGAAATGCTCCTTACTGAAGAGAACCGTGTTTTAGTTTAAATTACTTTAAAGAGAATTATTTTTCCAGGATTTAGACTAGAAGAACTGTAAGTATTGTTTAAATTAAATCATGTTATTCACAAGAAAAATATGTAGTTTTGTCTTCTAGTGTATCAGACATTACTATCCAAGAAAAACCAAGTCATTTTCAGGCACCAAATTTACACTTTTTGTCTCACTTTGTGAATAGAGATCACTTCTGGGAAACAGTTCCTAGAAGTGCATCAAACTGCTGAAGTAGGTGTTTGCACATGAATTAAACATCAAGCAACCTGGTATTTGACAGCTGTTCTGTTTAATTTTCTGTAACTGTGATCGAAGCTACAGCTAGCAGTCTGACAGAAATAAATTTCCTAGTTTGTTGAGGCATTCTGACACAATCTGGTCAAAAAACTTGTTGAAATTCACGAAAGTGAGATTATATATTATTTTTGAATTTATTTGTCAGTTTAAAAAGTCCCAAAACCTGAAACAAAAACCCAATCATATGTGCATAGGAAAGGAATCTACCAGAGACCTCTTAGATAGTAATATCCGGTTGTGTGGCCTTTTTTTTAGCAGCTACATTTGTGTAAGAGCTTAGACAAATGAAGGCTCTGAGTTACATTTCCTAGCCTTGCTGGCTGTTTGAAGTTTGTCATAATTTCCTCCCTTATACTGGTCAGAAACCTCTTCCCAACTTCCATCCTCATGTTAGTAATGGATATTTGATAACCACTGCAATTTTTATCACATCTTTGTCTTTTTCTTGCCAGCATTTACTTTATTCAATGATTTTAGAAACAATAGTCATAAGGTATTTTCTTTTTTGCTTTGTGTTCTGTGTATTAAGTACATCTGTGGTTCTCTAATAAGACTTCCTGTTTCCCTGCTTCATCTGAGTGTGTTTTCTATATACCTCTTCTGTTTTAGGGCTGTAAAGATGAATTGCCTATACAATAAACAGGGAAATTTTCTAGTGCCTCATAAATTATCATTAATATTTATTTATTTCTGATGGAGGAAAAAGAATTTGAAACATATGAAGTTGAGATATATGAAGACCAAGTTTATCTTTCCTATTGCAATATAGCAGGGACTCAACAATATGTGCCTGTACTGCAGAGAACAGAATAAGAACAATTTAAGCATGGCCCTAATTAATCAGATGAAAGATCCTTCTATTGTGTCTCCCACATTGTTCATAAGGAAATGCCTGGGGGAAAATAAAATTGGAGGGAATACGTATAATGCTTCCATGTAAAACACTTCTATCTTCTAATTAGTTTCAGCTGAAAGACTTCTTGAGTCACATGTGGCATTGTGTATTATTCAGTGGTTCCTTTCCTATTGCTTTCATTCTTAGACAAACACACAGGCCTATAGTCCCTATGAATGTGGTAATAAATATTATAAATTCCTGCCCCTTTGCTGAGCTTCTTCTCATTTTGAATGTGTTGAGTTTACCTTCATTTGATGCCCAGAATATCTTTAGCCAGAAAGAAATTGTGAAAAGTTGATCCCTCCTATGTTCTTTCTAACTTCCTTGTGACTTTGTAGAGCTTCTTCATATTCCAATAACGTGATTTATTTTCCAGGTCAAAAATTTACAGATTATTCAGTTGTTCTTCATACAAAAGTTTCAGTTCCCTTTTTATATCCTTTTTGAGATGAGGGTCTGGACCTCCATGTTACGTTCAAACTGCAGATGAAGCACTGTTTACAGTGGCAGAGCTCTTTTCTCTGTACTCCTGTACTAGCATTTAATTTACTTTTTAACTGCTACTGAGCATTGAAATGACTGTTTCATGGAACTATTTATTATAATCTTAAGGTCTCTCTTCTGAATAGTAATGGTTAGCTCAGAGCTCATCATTTTTATGTGAAATTAGGATATTCTTTTCCCCATGTGGCACTTTACATTTATCTACACTTAATTTCAGTCATTCAGGTTGATAAGACATGTTGTGCTGCAGTTCTTCGCAGTACTCTCTCATCCTTACCACTCACTCTAAATAATTTAGTACCATCAGCAAACTTTCTTGTCTCTCTGCTCACCCTCTTTCCCATACAGCTTATGAGTGTGCTGAACATTACAGATATCAGAACAACTCCACTGCAGATTTCCACCGTTAGAATTCAACATTAACTAATGCTTCTCTTTTAACCATTTAAGGGCCTTCCATGCACTATAAGGCTTCATCACCTAAAAAGCCTTTGGTGCGGAGTATTTTCCACAGCCTTATAGAAAGCTTAAGTGATTACATTAACCAGATCACCTTTATCTATATGCATATTTGCTCTTTCTATGAACTTTGGTGGGTTGGTAATTAAGGATTATTTTGTAAAAGCCAATCTTATTCTTCTCAAGTAGGTCATAATTACTTGTGTGTCTGCAATAATTTCCTTATTTTAGTTTATAAGACTTTGTCTAACATAGATGACACTCTTACAAATCTGTTTATGTCCCTTGCTCCCTGAAGGATTCTTTTTTAAAATTGACACCCTCCTGTGTTGAGGCACCAAAGCATTTTCAGGTGAGAATTTATATTCACTATTGTTAATAATTCAGCTGTTTCATCCCTGAGTTGCTTTAGAACCCATAGCTGAATATTGCCTGGCCTTTGCGGTTTGTTACTTTTCATTCTGACTATTTGTTCTGAAACTGCTTCAAACTGAATCCTTGACAAAACCCCTTAGAAAGAAGAAATTCACAAGGGACATCACCCCAGTTTCATCCAGAGGGTGCAAAGAATGCATTTCACTTTTCTGCCATTGTTTTCCTTTTATAGTCTGTTTATTTATCTGTTAGTTATTTCAAATTGTCTAGAACTTTGTGTTCTTTTGACATGTTTGAAGAAAGATTTATTACTCATTTTGTTTCAATATATGATAATACAGCCCATAGACCTCATTTATTACCCACTTTTGCCCAAATAATAGAAGAAGTTGTCTTTTGGTTCCTAGGTGAGGTCCTTTGGCTTTGCACTATTTAGTCGTCTCTTAAGCTTTAGTGCATTGTTCATGTCGGATAGTTTTTCCTTGACCTTGGCAGAAACTCCATGACACCTGTGCATTCATTATCGCAGGCCTTACTTTCCCGGTCCAATTTACTAATGAAATAATGCAAACACCGAGAATGATTCTTGAAAAACTCAACCAAAGAATTCTCTTCTCTTAGTTCACTTACCACATTCTCTTGACTCCTTTTCAAAGTTTACACTATTTGCCATCTTGTCTATCTCAATTTCTAATCTCCCATGAGTGAATAGCAAGCAGTACCTTGAAATTTGCCTATATTCCATCTCTGTTACTTGAAAGCAACAAAACAAAAACAAACCCAAAAAACTTTCTTGTGGAAGAGATATCACATGGGTTAGTTTAGCTCTGCCATCGACAGATTTTATTGCTTCCCAGAGATTTATACATCTTTCTTTGCTCTTTTCTTCAAAATATATTTAGTGCTCAAAGTCTGTAGTTTTTTAGGCAGCTATTTTGCCTTTCTTGAACTTGACAAATATGTAGTTTATTTTCAAATACTTGTCATTCCCCATGTCTTTGTTCCTTACTCCCTATTGTCCAAAATTTGAAAGGTTCATAAATCCTGGCAAAGAGATTTACCATTCAATTTTCTCCATTCTGCTTTGGATAAACATTATGTTGTCTTCTTAGTTGTGTCAGATATTGTGCCTACAGGTTTTGGTTCTGATGTGATCATTTTCATTTTGAACATTCTTTTTTATTAGTTATTATGCTTTTGCAGCCGACATCCATTTTTGTCCACCTTAAGGAAAAAAAAAGCCCACCTGAGTATTAATTTCCTAACACTGATATTGCTACTCAATTATCACAGCATAGTAGTCTTTTATGCTGTCTCATCATTTCTGTCATGTGGCAAGATGATCTTTCTGTTTAGTACTTTTTGCCCGATTCACAAGTAATATTCACTCTCTACTACCTGAAACTTTATTTTCCAATCACCCTCTGTTTTCAGACTGTAAGTTAATAAGAGGTTCTACTTGGGGCGTATCTATGCAGAAAGAGTATCACATCATGTATGCCGACCATGACGTGTCCTCTGTATCTAAATTTTTCTGTGCTCAAGTATGATCAGCCCTGCTGCTTAAGGAGAAGATGTTTTGGCCTTTATTGAAGCATAAGCAAGGGATACAGGATTGTACAGATTTTCACTAATAGGAAAACTTTTTATTAATGTTAGGATCATATGTATTTAGAAAAATACTTACAAATTCCTTTTCAAAATTCACACCCAAAAAAGTAAATTTGTTGTTGTTGTTTTTAAAAACTCAACTCTGTCTAATAATTATAGTAAAGGACTTTTTGAAAACACACCATTTCTTCACTATACACACTTAATCAAATTCTGGATGGCATTCTGGAGGGCTCTACTGATAAAAAGCATTACTCTTCAGTCTGGGGGTGTCTTATCCTATTAAGCAGGCAGTACTTAAAGTTTCTGCTGTTCCTGAAACATGAAATCAACTTGGAATAAACTAGAGACTTAATCAGACCCAGGAAATACCCAATGCAACCACTAATTTCCAGATTTCTGCTGTTCCCAGGCTTTTGTCAGCAGTTGACAGAAATGTGCATGTATTTGCTGGTTCTATAATTGCAAATTACTTTTTTTTTTTTGCTGTTCTTTGTTCTTCCCCACCCCACTACGTCCTTTTCCCTGTTTTAAGCTTTCGAGAACTCAATACTATTATCACAGTACTTAGTGGCTGCCTCTTTGTAGAAAACTTTGTTAATTTATGACTTTTAAGGCCTTTAAGATGCATCAGTACACTTACAGTCTGAGAAGATATATTTACTTTAAATTCATAGTTTAGGTAGAAGCATAAATAGTTTAGAAGTCTTGTAGATGTCTGAATTGATAAACTTTCCCCTGAATAGAAATGCAGTGCCTCACTTGGGCCTAGAATGGGTCAGGTCACTTGCTCAAATAGTTCAAATATTATGTCAAGATGTATCTGACAAAGGCAAGTGCATAGTTTCAGCTCCACACAACAATTTTCTAGCATAGCCCTAAGGATTTAATGCTACTTTCAGGAGTACAGCATTGCATAGCTGTGATTAGAACCAACTTCTTATATATTCTCATCATTTACTGCTATAGTTCTTTTTCCCTTAACACAAAAAAATACGTGAGAAGTCAGCTCTCAGCATTCTAACTTACAGATGATGTGCAAAGAAAGCAGAGCTGACTTACTGATTGACCTGTTGGAGCAAAAGATAAGGTACTCAGTATTCTTGCTGAGAAAAGTTCTAAAATCCTTCCTCTTAGGAGGACTTCTCACAAGCAAGCAAATCACCTTCCTAAACACAGGCAGTGACTTAGATGTCTAGGTATTCAGCTGAGATGCATTGGGGTTATTTGGAAGTAGAGGTAAAAACCTGAGGTACAGTTGTGAAATATAAATGAACATTTAGAAACTTTTCTTTATATTCTTACACTGACACCTAATATAGATATATTTTATAACCATCTTTTATCCTGTATGAAAGAGCAATATAAAGTTGTACTGTTTTAGAAGTAGGTTTTGTTAGCTATGGATTAAATGAGGAATAAAAGCCTGGTGTGCAGTGGTTTTAGATTTTGTAAACATAGAACTCCAGTAACAGTCTTAAAAAAAATTAAACAATCTCATTCTGTAATATTTGTATTAATTTTGGGCATGCAATTTTTTCATTTTTCTGTTTACAGTACCACTCCATAGATCCAGGTTAGCACTTTAAGGATTTTTTTCTAGATTTTGGAATCATGTTTTGATGGCAAAGTGATTTGAGCTAATTATTTCACTCAGTTATTTAGTCTAAATATAATGATGATTTTGTTGGCCCAGAAAAATTGTTCCAGCATAAATGCAATCTAATAGGATTTTGGTATTTTTTGTTCCCAAGCATTAGGCTTCTGTCAAAACTGAGCCCAAAAGCAAATACTCTGATCTGTATAACTGAAGAAATATATATGAATTTGCATATGAACCTTCTACTCTACATGTTTCTGTGGCATAGAATACTTAGAATGCATCTGTTTGTGCAAGTAACTGTTACCAGAACAGGTAGAATTTTTATCTAAACTTCTTCACTGAACTAAGTTTCCACTGCTAGAAAATAAGTAGAGAACCCCAGGGCAGGATTAATCTCATATATAGACACGTGTTCTAGGCACCTGCTGTGAAAATCCATTTCCCGAATTTAGGTACCCAGCACCAGCTGAGACACCTCAGGTGTGCTGCCTGGCCACAAGCTGCTGGTTAGTATCAGACTTCCTGTGTCACATTTGCTGAGCTGGCGGGGATGTCTCTGTAGTCTAGCATGTCTGTCACTTCAATTTACCACTTATATTAAGCTCTTGAATCATAGAATTATAGACAGAGTCAAGGGGATGGAACGGACCTTAAAGATCATCCGGTTCCAACGCCCCCTGCCAGGTGCAGGGAAGCTTCCCCCTAGACAAAGTTGCTCAAGGCTTTATCCAACCTGGCCTTGAACACTGCCAGGGTTGAGGCATCCACAACCTACTTGGACAACCTGTTCCACTGTCTCACCACACTCACAATAAAAAATTTCTTCTTAATAGCTAACCTAAATTTCTTCTCTTTCAATTTGTACCCATTACTCCTTGTCCTATCACTACAGTTCCTGATGGAGAGCCCCTCTCCAGCTTCCCTGTAGGACCCTTCAGATACTGGAAGGTTGCTATGAGGTCTTCACCTTCTCTTCTCCAGGCTGAACAGCCTCAGATTTCTCAGCCTGTGTTCATAGAGGAGGTACTCCAGTCCTCTTATCAATTTTGTGGCCCTCCTCTGGACTTGCTCCAACAGCTCCATGTCCTTCTGGTGATGGGGACATCAGAACTGTGCAGGGTACTCCAGGTGGGATCTTACACAAGCAGAATAGAGGGGCAGAATCACCTCCTTTGACCTGCTGGCCACACTCCTTGTGATGCAGCCCAGGATTCAGTTGGCTTTCTGGGCTGTGAGCACAAAAAGCCAGCTCATGTGGAGTTTTTCATCACCTGTCAGCCCCAAGTCTTTCAGGGCTGTTCTCAATCACTTCTCTGCCCAACCCATTGGTGTGTCTGGGATTGCCGTGACCCAGGTGTAGGACCTTGTGCTTTGCTTTGTTGAACTTCATGAGGTTTGCATTAACTCATCTCTCAAGCCTGCCAAGGTCCCTGTGGATGGCATTATCCCTTCCCTCCAGCGTGTCAACAGGACCACCACAGAGCTTGGTATCATCAGGAGCTTTCTGAGGGTGCGCTCAATCCCACTGTCCATGCCACCACCAAAAATGTTGGATGATGTCGGCCCCATTACTGACCCCAGAGGGACACCACTCATTACTGGTCTTGGTGTGGGCTCTTTGTGTGAGATCATCCAGCCAGTTCTTTATCCACGAGGTGGTCCATCCATCAAATTCCTCTCTCTCCAATTTGGACATAAGGATGTTTTGCAGGACAGTATCAAACACTTGGCATAAGCCCAGCCACACAATGTCAGTTGCTCTGCCTGGGTCCACCAACACTGTAGCCCTGTCATAGAAGGTCACCTGATTTGTCAGGCATGATTCCCCTTTTATGAAGCCATTTTGGCTGCTAGCAATCATGTGTTTCTTTTCCTTGAACCTTAGCATAGTTTCCAGTATAATCTGCTCTGTGACCTTGCCTGGCACAGAGGTGAAACTGACTGTAGCTCCCCAGGTCTTCTGCTTTCCCTTTTTTAAAAATAGGACTTATATTTTCCTTTTTCCAGTCATCAGGGAATTCACCTGACTGCTAGGATTTTTTCAGAAATGATGGATAGTGGCTTAGTAGCTTCATACGCATCTCCCTCAAGGCCCACGAATGAACCTCACTAGGTCCCATGGACTTGGGAACATTCGGGTTCCTTAGATGGTTTCAGACCTTATCCTCTCCTGCAGTGGGCTCAGGGTCTTCATCCTCCCAGTCCCTGCATTTGCCTTTCTCAACTTGGGTGGCGTGGCTGGAGCACTTGCTGTTGAAGACGGAGGCACAGAAGTCGTTGAGACCCCCAGCCTTCTCTTTGTCCAGGGCAGCCAGGTGTCCCATTTCCTTTCAGAGAGGGCCCACATTATCCCTAGTCTCTCTCTTGTTTGCAACATATTTGTAAAAGTCTTTCCTGTTATCCTTAGTACCCCGTGCCATACTCAATTCCAACTGGGCTTTGGCTTCCCTAACCTTGTCCCTAGCTTCCCGTACAATTTTCCTGTACTCTTCTCAGGCCATCCATCCTCCTGTCCACTTTCTGAAAGCTTCTTTATTTGCTTTGAATTTGCACAGCAGCTCCTTATCCATCCATAGAGGCCTCCTGGCATTTTTGCTCAGTCTCCTCCTTGTTCAGATATCTTGCTCCTGAGCTTGGAGGAGGAATCCTTGAAATTCAGCCAGCATTCTTGGGCCCCTCTGCCTTCCAGGGCTCTGTCTCATGGCACTGTACTGACTAGGTCCTTGAAGAGGCCAAAGTCTGCTCTCCTGAAGTCCAGGGCAGTGACTTTGCTGCATTCCCTCCTCGCTGTCCTCAGGATCATAAACTCCACCATCTCCTGGTCACTGCAGCCAAGGCTGCCTTGGAGCACTACATTTCCCACCAGCTCCTTCCTCTTGGTGAGCACAAGGTCCAGTATGGCACCTTCCTGTTGGCTCCTCAATCTCTTGTCTAAAGAAGTTGTTGACACATTTGAGGAAGCTCTGGGATTGCTTGTGTCCTGCTGTGTTGTCCCTCCAACAGGTATCAGGGTGGTTGAATTCCTCCATGAGGACCAGGGCTTGTGAGCGTGAGCCCACTTCTGTCTGTCTATAGAGGGCTTCATCCACACCATCCTCCTGGTTGGGTGGCCTGTAGCAGACTCCCACTATAACATCCACTGTCCCTGCCCTCCCCTTAATCTTCACCCACAAACTCTCAGCTGGATCCTCATCCTTCCCCAGGCAGAGTTCCCTACTCTCCAGCCAGTTATTGACATAGAGGGCTACACCCCCTACTTGCCTCTCTAGCCTTTCTTTCCTAAAAAGCCTAAAACATTCCAATGAAATGTTTGATGGGTGATGGCTCACTCCCTAGGTTCTGTGCCCTGCCTGCAAGAACATCTGTGCAAACTGCTGTCCCACACCCTTCTCATGTCCCACACCCTTCTAATGTGCCACACCCTGTTTGTCGCACTCATGGTCACTCACACACCCTGGAACCATTTAAATGGCAGCGCCCTGGCAATGGCTCCTGGCAATGCCCCCTCCTTGCTTGATGGGCTCCCAAGGGGTGCCGGGTCTTGAGTGGGCTTTGGGCTGCTGATCAGGTGTCCCTGAGCTTGGGATCCTCCCGTACAGCACAATCCAACAGTCAACCCGAGACTGACCTCAGTCGCCGCTGATGCCTCTGCTGTCGCCTCTTCGGTTGACTCTTGAACACTTTTTCCAACTCAGAGAAGTGTCTCATTTCAAGATGGCACTTAATATTTTAGCCATTTAACCTAATTCTACATAAGTGTGTGCATGACGTGAAGTATGTGATTAAGATGTGCTTGATGTTCTGTAATGAATTCATACTTCTGTGTCTCATTTCTTCTATTTTCATCTTCTATCCTTAAGAGAAACCTCTAGTTGTAGATGTAGAGGCAGTGCACCCTCTCTTGCAAAGATGCAATGCCCTGAGCCATACTTATCAGAGTGCCTCTTCAGCATTGAGAACATCCCATCTTCAGGGACTGGGTTCTGCCTCTTCCTGTTTTACTCAGACCAGGCCTGTGAGGGAAGGATATACCACCCTTTCTGTGCTGGCAGACCCAGGCATAGTGGATTAATCCTATCACTATAAACAGGATGGATTGATTGTCCAGCTGGAGCCCAGGAGGAGATTCTAACTCTTCTATGAGATGCTGTCTACTCCTTCTTCTCAACACTTAACACTGTTTGTCTTTCCAGTGTGGCTCAAAACACAAATCTATGGCAAGCTATTGGGAGAAAGAGGCTCTTGAGATATTTACTCACCTTCAGCCCCCTCTCTGTTTTTCACATTAGCCGTTGTTTTCTAATGTGTTATGATAGGAAGCAGAAGTGAGGTTTCCTCAAGTGTTGTAATTCCAATAATAACATCAGTACTTCAGATATACAATGTAAAGCTGTTTAAAAGCCCAGCACAGTCATCTGCTGCTTGAGATAGATAGCTTGCAAAAAATAAATTCAGCAGCGTCTCTAAACATGTTAATTTTTCACTCTCTATGTTTCTTAGGGATGGAGGATGTTAATCATTTTGCATACATCAATGCAAATGCAATTCAACTTAGTACTGACATGCAGTCTAATTGGCTTTAAAATGGAATTTTGTTTTTTGAGTGCTAATTTTCAGGTAATGACTTTCTAATTGATTTTCTTTTTATGAAGGACCATTGATTCACTCCCTTCAATGAAATTCAGTTGGCTTCCCAAGAGAATTTATGAAAAGCTGTTGAAAACAAGGATCTATTACTGCTGATTTCTTCCCACCTTGCTTTGCTTTTCATTCTGTCTAAAGTGTGCTTTTTTTTTATTTTTCCATGAGCAAGCCTATCTTAACAAGGCTAAACAATTATGTCATATACATATATGAGTGTGAAATGGTCTCTTTAAAAAATCCAAAACATCTTTATTCAAAGATTTATTGAATTTTTTGTTACATTCTTCCTAAAAAGTAGATATTAACCATGACCTCTGATGTATTAATATGATAGCTACTTAATATTTATATCAGTTATTCTGAGTAATCACTTTGGTTCACACAGAGATTATCTGAACCAAAAAAGGATTGACAATTTTTAAATGGAAGTATGAGCTATTGTGTTACCATAATGCTTATACCATTAAGTTGCAGATGAGTTTGCATGAAGCATACTGGAGACTGCCTGAAAGATTTCTGTTTCCATACAATATAGCAATCCCAGCTAGATTATAATGCATAATGTGAGTGATAATTAGAAACATTTTGGTGGTCCTGCTTTGAACTTTGGTGTATAAGACAGTGGCATGACAATAAAAGGAATTCCACAAAAACTGAATGGAAATCCATGCTGTTATTGTAGTCTGATTTTACACATGCATTGTGGGAAAAGGGGAGGAAAGCTAGTGGTTTTAAAAGAAAGCCTGTAAAGATTTTGCGAGCCAGATCATGTTGTCATCTTGCAAGCTGTCCCAGAAAAATTACTGATTTTGCTTAATTATCTGATTATTTTAATGTTATAGAAGCATAGTCAGTTTCCTCATCCCAGTTTGCCACGTTCTTAAAAAGGAAAAGTTATGCATGATAGTGAACTATTCTCGGATATAGAGCAAGAGATGTAACAAGATCCAGGAGCTGGATGAACAAACCAAGTAGAAATAATGCATATATTTAACACTGAATAAAAGTGTGGAAGAGCTTCTGTTAGGGGTGTGATAAATTTGATTTTCCATCACTTTCAGTTTTGGAATCAAGGTTGGGTAACTTTATGAATGGTGCACTCTAGCCCAGACTGTGAACTCATTAACTAAACTGTTGCATGGGAGTTGGCACTGTGTCTACTGAACTCCAGAACAGATTATCATAATGCTCCCTTCTGGGTACCAAAGTCAATGAATCTCTGTAATTTGATTTTTTAATTGTTATTGTTATTATTGTTATTATTAGAGTGGGCAGACGTAAAAAACAGAGAATGGACTGGGTTTGTTTTTAAAGAATCAGTGCATAAATAATAGCTAATTAATTCTCAACAAACACTTCCAAGAGAATTATCTCTGTCTTACAGACAGAATGAGTTTCAGAGGCAGTGGAGTGTCAGTCTCAGCTCACACAGTAAGTAAGCAGCAAAGAACAACTGCCAGCAGTCATTCCTGGCTGCTGTGCTTATGCTATTACAAGTATGCACAGAGTTTTATCAAATGTCTGTAAAGGCATTTCCTGCAGGTGCTTCCTGTGATCCTGTAGAGAAGCTGTTACATTATGATGGCCTCTTTCATCTGAAGAGCTCCAAATTTGTTCTGAGCACTTGCAAGCTTGTTTTTAAAATACTCTCAAGTGGTGACTAAATAAGTCTAGAAGTCAGGGAAAGGGATAGACAGGGAAATCCTGGTTCCTTTGTCTTTCCACTCCTCCTTCCTAAAAATAGCCACAAAGGATGTTTTTGGTTTCTCTTGTATTAGTTTTAGAGAAAGGAATATAACAAACTAATAACAGCGAGATAATGGTGTCCTTACTCTACTAAAGCTGATGATGCTAGGAACACTTCGCCTTACTGGAAAACAACAGTGTCAGTCTGAGGTAGCTTTGGAAAAAAAAGAATATGCAAGAAGATTCACTGTGTATCTGCCAGCCTTTTCCTGATCAGTTTGGGCCTTTGCATAGGAACAGAACCACAACAATCTTCTCTGTGCCACAGCAAATCCTTGTCACAGGCAAGTAGAATCATGTGACAAAAATATTGCACCTAGGTAATGAAGATCTTTGTACATCAGAATTTCCACCTTCTCCTGCTGCATGAGTGGTAAAACACATGAGGCTGTTAATAACACTGGTGTTGTTCTACTGACATCCAACTCTTCTTTTAAGCTAGTGGCCATGGAGGCTGTTGACCCTGCTCAGTGGTAGAAAAGACTGCAAAGAAGTCATACTATACTCAAAATGTCAGTGCCTCCTTGGCCAGAGAAGCATGTATCCTGGCTGCCAAAAATAAATAAACCAGAAATATCTGAGTCAGATAAAATTGCCAATGCTCTGTGAGGAAAAAAAAATTACTTGCACACAACTAGTAATCAATTGACTCTAATGTTCAATCCCCTAAGATTTATAACTCAGCTTAAAATTAAATTTAGGAAGTTTCTGTTGAAAGAAAATTGGGCCGTTACATCACTTTACTACTTGCTTAATGAATTGTAAGGAAAGAAGTGGACAGGTGATCAAGATTTTAAAATCCTTCCCTCTTCCAGTTATTGTTTGCAAACTAGATTTACCTTTGGGGATTATTAAACAGAGTTTTTGATTTATGGAAGTCCTCCTATTTCAGATACTAACAGCTATTTGAAGGCATTTCAACTAAAAGATGGCTATACAGTCACTTTCAGAGTAGTAGTTGATGTGAACCTGAACAAAACAACATCATATGGAAATTATAAATGCGTACTATCTCTGTCAAAGGGAAAAATACAACTTCTGAAAGCATACAGTTGCGAAAGAGGTAATGGGATTAAATCAAATTATAAACTTTAAAACAAAAATAGGACCTTCAGTATTTCTTATTCCATTATTGTCTCTTTTGTTAAGGCATCTAATAGTTTACTGAATTAGCAGGGGTTTCCAATCAAAGATTACTTCTTACTCTGAACTTCTGATATAGATACCGGGCGCTTTTTGTATGAAGACTGAGAATGGACTTGAGCAGAAACACAAGAATTCTGCATTTCTCCCAAAATTAATTCAGTCATGTTCATCTTAGCAGAAAAAAAAAAAAAATAAAGAAACCCCTGAAGAAAAAGGTAGCTTCTGACAATTCAGATATTTCGTTCCACATTCCTTCGTAAAATATTCTCGTGGCTTTTTGGTATCATTTAAAAAAGCTGAGTGGTTAAAACTGTCCTTATTTCCCTAGAAAGATGAGCAGCTATGGAATGCAAGTTGAAGGACAAGTGGGCATGTTTGAAGCCTGTCACATACTGTAATTCTGCCTTTGGGGATTTCTTAGTAATATTCCTTTGATCAGTTTGAAAGGTTTATTCTGGGGAATCCTACTCCAGGTATTCTTCCTGAGACAAGAATTTTGTGTTTGCTTGCATGCCCTTTTGCTTATGATTCTCTGCATTTAAAGCCCGTTTAACCTTATTACTGAGTTTTAGAAAGGATCTACACACTTTTCACTGATGTTTCTCATATTTACATTTTGGTTATGGTTTTTGTGCTCACGTCCTGGGTCACAGACCGGAAGGTTCTAAACCTGTGATCCTTTGTCATGAAGATCTTGACTGAAGGTCGTAACTTTCAGAGTATGGGCTCTGCCTAGGGTGAGCTGGAGAAAAGGAAAGGAAAATTTTTAGTGAGTTCTTGTATCTTAGTTGACATTGATAACTGCATCACCCTTTGGAATTCATCGTTTTAGTGTATGTGAAGTATTCTAGATAAGCTACTTTTATTTTCTTTCATCTTGACATATTCAGAGAGTACGACAGCTACACCAGAAACTGAAACATGTCACTGTTAGATGGCAATAGTGCTAATTTTCCTTTTTTTTTTCTCTACTTATTTTTTGCTAAATCTTGACTTAAAACGATGTGTGAACTTTGTTTATTTCATAAACATTGCAACCTGGAAGCATGCAAAAACGAAACAGAAAAGATTTAAAATTATTTCAAATGCATACTTTTTATGTTTCTATAATTTTAAATCAATTTTGTAATGTTTTAATATGATTTAAGAACAGCTGAAACATGTTTAAAGACAGCTTATTGGCTTTTTTTAATCCAGTCTTACTTCCCTTTATTGGGAAGCTTGTCTGAATTATGGAGAATACAAGTGCTATTTGCAATTAACTATAATCCCAGAATTAAATAGATATTGAAAGTATACAAGAAAAACACCTGATTATTTAATTTTTGTTTTCAAAGTTTGTTTATTTTATCTTAGTATACAATATTAATTTTATACATTAAGCAATTAATATAGAATAACCAGACTTTATTCCTCACCGATTGATTTACAATTGTATTCTTGCAACTATTTCAGATATGCCAAATTTTGTTTCACAGTTATTTCTTGCATGCTAATTGTCTAGTCAGAATGGCAGTGATCTGGAAAGCAGTCTCTGGACTCTTCTGTGAATAAAACATAGGAATGAAAACCGTTCATAACTGAGAAAACTTTTTCTTAAATATTGACCATCCTGATTTGCTTGTGGCTCAAATTGAAAGACTATAAAACCAGAAAGTGCAGTAACTTTTATTTATAGTTACAAACTGAAGTCACAAATCAGTATTTTCTATCATGGGCAAAGATTGTTGTTTAAATTGATATGTAACTAATTAAGAGCTCAAAAGCTTTATTTAGTTGCTATGTCCTTACTTATGCCGTAGATGATTCTCAACAGTATTTAAAACAGATTTTGCCTTTGCACTTTTTCCTGCAGGGTGTTTGAGTCTTACAATCCGATGGGCTAAGTCAGGGGGTGCGGATGACCCTGCTGAGTTTATGCTTTCCTCTCCTAAGGGCGCCCTCCAAACAGCCTCGACTGTTTGGGTTGCAAGTAACCCAGCAGAGTAGTAGGGCTGTGTAGAAGAGATACAAGAAGCTTTGAGACAAGAGTGGTGCACAAGGAGTAAATACTGTTCTGGAAATTACTAAAAAGCTATTTTAAAATCATCAAAGTGTGCAAAAATTTCTAAGTACATCAGTAGTAGAGAGGAAAAGAAACCAAGGACCGCTCTGGGTTCCTTTGTGTTTGACCTTCTCAAGGTGAGAGCTCCTGTTGCTGCTGAGCTCTGTGCACCAGCAGCCAGTGATCAGAGAGCTGTTGCTGTTATTATTTCAGTAACAGCTGCAGTTGTGCTTAGGTATCTTGGAAACACATTCTTCCCGTCTCTCTGCCATTCCACAGAAGATGCAGCAGAAGTAATTTTTTGTGTATTAATGAATAAAATCTCACAACTCCTGTAGAGAAAAGTGGGTTTTATTCTGTCTGCACAACCGTTTCACAGTGATTTTTGTATTCTTTTTCTTTTAACATGAATCAGTCAGTGGGCAACTTTGGGAACTAAGGTGTTGATCACATTCTCTATTTTGTAGAATACATTTATTTTGTACTCAGGAAAATTTATATTTTACTGTGTAGCAGCTGAAGAGGGGCAAGCTTTTAATTTAGTTCCTATCTCCCACTTTGCTTCACTGACCACAAAAGGCTCAGATTTCTAATTTAGACACCCATGTGAATGCTTGACTAGGTGCTTAATAAGTATTATTTTATTTTTAAAACCCCATAAAATAATTTAAGTTTTACTCCATATTTTATATGTGGAACCGAGACAGTGAAAGATTAAGTCAAAACTACCTAATCATTTTGTGTCTCCCTGGAGCTATGCTGAGTGCCACAGAAAATTTTTTTGCAACTTACTTGTCTAGCATCACATGGGAACTGTCTCAAAGAGAATCCGGCACCTGTGATGTAGGGCACACCCTATCTGTTACCTTCATGGAAGATGGCCCATTCCCATCTGGCGGTCCACACGCATACTTCATTCTCTCATGCTAATAAAAGAGCTATCTTAAAGATACCAGTCTTATTCATTATGAAACCTCAAGTTGTCCCCAGAGTGGGTCCTGCAATGTCTAGGAGTTAAAATCTGTTTAGTTCGTTTAGGACTAAGAGCAAGACAATTATTACTCCCCAAAGTGTTAAGAAGCTTTTACTAATGATGCAATCAGTTGATATTAACAACAAAGACGGAACGTTATTCACTGGTGGGAAGGTTGTATTTTCTCAATTTAAATCAAAGTGTAAACGCTGAATATTAAATCTTGGGAACAAATTGTCAGAGATTAGGACAGACTTCCATTGGCAAAATTTTTCAAATCAAGCTCATGTGTTTTTCCTTGAATTTAGATATGATTAAAAATGAAAAAAAAAAACTCAAAAAACCAAAACACCCTAGAACCTCGAGGTGTTTCAGCCTCAGTTGTTTAGTGTATCAAGATGAATAATCACAATTTTCTCTCTGGGAATTGTATGAATCTCTGGGGAATAAATAGCAGGTAATTATGCAAATAAATTAATATCATAATGATATTCAGGAATTCATTAAGACTCTGTAGGAAACAATAATTCTACTAGCAGTGTTGACTTTACATCCCTAAGGATATTTTAATATTTTTTGTGTATAGCTTAGGTTTAAAAAAATTTTAGAATGTTCCCATTTTATGTCAACAAAATTTTATGTGGAACAAAATCTATATAGTTCAGCTCAGGGGTTCAAATTTCTTCTTCATAATGCAGGCCTGAAAATAATCTATTAGCTTTGTGAATATCTATTTTAGAAATTTTTCATGTTATGTTTGGTGCCTTCACCAAAAGGGAAGAATGTCTTTGCCAGTGAGATGTTTCACACATCTCTGGAATATTATTCAATTTCAGGATGTAAAAAAATGTGACAATGTTGGTGCCTTTGCTGTGATGCTATCTGTGATGTTCCCATAAAGTAAAATCTAACAGTATCCATACATCTGTGTCTCCTTGTTCATGAGTCTAAAGGTTAGGGGAATAGGGTTATTAAATGGAGTTCTGGGGAGAAGAAAACCAAACAAAGCCCTCCAGTCTGTACACATGTGCAGTGTCAGGTGTCCTACCTCAAATCTTCCAATAACACAAAGCCAACAAAGAGTTGCTGTCTGGTCCTGGAAAGAAGTCAGTTTCCCTAGCAAAATTCACAGATAATTTAGTAATATTTCTGTGCATAAAAAAAGTATGAGCAATTGTACGTAGAAGTATGAGAAAAGCATTTAATTCTTGGGTTTGGGGTATACGAGCAAGATGGAGAGGTAGTTCTTTGTTAAGGATTTTGGCTTTAGGCTTCATTACTCAAAGTGAATTAAACAAAGATTATATCCTACAACAGTGCCAGAAGATAAAAGCATGTTTCACTTACATCCAGTTTCTGAGTCACGTTCGGGAAGCAGTAGTTGTAAGGGTGTGGGGATTTTTGGTTTGTGTTTGTTTGCTTGTGTATAGGAGTTTCATTTGTTTATTTTTAACAGAAAAACTGCAAGCATCAATACATTAAATTAAAACTCACAGATTTTTTATAATGAAGCTCGTATTTGTAATTTTTCTTTCAGGTATCTGAAATTATGCTCAGGTCTCATATCTTGCTCTTCAATTCTCTGTCTTTAAATTTTAAAAACATTTTTCAGGAAACATTATACACAACTGAAATCCCTCCAAGTTATCTGTGAATAGAAAATGACATTATTCCTTAAAAATTTTTTGAAACTCACAGTTTTTTTGAGGTTCTTGTCAAAATAAAAAAAAAATCAAAGTTCCTGTAGAGGAGATTGAGTTCTTTTTAAGTCAAGCAGTAGTTATCAGTCTATATAATGTTAGCCTATTTTGTTATAAAGATCAATAATATTATGTTGCTAAATCATTTTGTTTTGTTTGGAAATGTGAAAGGGTAAAAGGCAGCAAATAAGCTTTTGGCTTTAGTCTTTGCATGTAATGATGATTCCATGGTATTATTCATTAGATAGTGATGCATATGTGGTTAGAATATATTTTTAGCATACAAAGACAGAATTTGAACCTGTAAGTAAACTTTCTAGGAATCAGTGGGGAGTATAAGGGTGTAAGGTGAACAAAAGATGGATCTGATTAAAAAATGTTAGGAAACATTTTGAGCATAGAACGAAAAAGTGTACTCAGTTTTAGTGAAAGCCTGCTAGTAGATGTTCCGTACTTTGAGTATGTGAGTAGTTTTCCAGAAATTTTTAGTACTACACACATAACATAGGGGCGTGTCTATATATGTATATATACACACACAAATATATATAAAACAGAGAATTGTGGCTGAGGGAAGTATATGGAAAACTACTGAAATTAGAATTTACTGCTAGCAGTGATAATAGAAACAAGTTCATGTGAGCACAGCATCATCAGCATTACAATGTTTAGTTGATCCACTTGTTAATCCTGAGCTCATAGGACTTCTAGTCATTCTATAACCACAAATTTCAAAGATGAGATTCAGCACCTGCTGAATCATTTGAGGATTTCATAATTTGTGATAAGGGAAATACCTGCTATAGCTTTTAATTACTTTCAAATACTTTTTTTTCATTCAGATGCATTTCTGTGTGAGGTGATTATGCAGGATGCTGTAGAATGTTGTTTAGCTTTGAACGTGTTTGTTTTTAGGGAAAGAGTAGAGTATGCAAACTGTAGTGTTACTGATTGCACTGTTCATTGGAGAGAATGAAGAAATACCTCTTCAAATAGAAGATTACTACTGCCTATCACCTATTTTTACTCCACACAATGGCACCACATGAAATTACAGCAACATGTCAAAACTGAGCTGAAAAGGAGATAACCGAAGTCTGTTGCTTTCTGATGCATTAAATTTTTTTTCTCTTTATTTGCAATTATTCTTTCCTTCTGCAACTTGTTTTTCTATCACATTTCTTTTATCTCTTTTTTTTCCCCTTCTCCTTGAAGTTAATCTCTTAACATTCTCCCCTACCCAATCCTCTTATTCTTGCTGTGTGAGTTTGCATGACACAATTGGGCTGTGTTTTCATAGGTACTGAGCAAAGAAATGTTTCTCCAGGAAGAAGGAATTGATGAAGTTCAGGTTTTGTCTTTTTTTCTTAAATGTTCATGTGGTAAAGTAGAAACACAATTTTGAAACGTCTTCTCTGAAGTCTGCTGTGGATTTCAGTCAACTTGTGCAGAACCAGTATGTGATGTGAATTTTTCCAGGGCCCCTGTGTTTGAACTGCCCTGGAGTGCCAAACACCATCCCACTGCACTGCTGGCCAAGACCTTCCAGCACCCAGCCAGCCCTGCTCTGCTCCTTGATGGTGCAGAGTTTTGAGAACTCAAGTGAAAAACAGTTTCTAGATTTTCTTTGCTGTGCAGGCTGGCAGCCATAACCAAAGCTGTCAGCATCTCGCTTTTGTAATCCTTCTAGTTTTTGAAAAAATTATTTGGTTTGGAATTTGGGGGATTTTCTATAAAATAAAAATTTTAAGGTTTAGTCAGCTTCATGCTTAACTCACCTTGGAGTCCTAAAGAAAAACCCAGTTATATTTCCTAAAGACATATTCTGCCTGCCTGTGGATGTTTCCATATTTTATAACATGATACTTCTGCTTCCTATTTCTGCCATTTATAGAGCTATAGTATCATGGAACACAGACTCTGTAGTGTTTTCATATTGCAGTGTCAAAATAAAGCTAGAAGCATAGAAGTTTTTTTCAGAAATTCAGAGACATAAATTATTCCTTCCTTTGCTAAAAGAAGCAAAATATAACTATCAAGAGATAACAGTAAGTATAAGATTAAAGAAGTGAAAAAAAGTACTGGTAATTAAAAAAAGTTATGAAAAAAATTTAGTAGTTCCTCTTTGAGGAAACGAAATATCCTACTATTCCATGCATTGCTCTATTTTTACATCATCCTAGAAAGAGCCTACACTGAAGTAATTTTAGTACTTGTCTCTGAATAAATCATTAATTTGGATAGAGAATTTTTTACCTGAATTAATTCAGGTGAAGAATTAATTTCCCCCTTAACTGAGTTAGGTTCTCTGGTATACATGTGATGATATTTTTCAGTGAAGTACAGGGTTTTCCTCTGCTTCACAGACAGGTGAGAGATTGCAAACATCTTTTTGTTTATTTGGTTGAGGATCTAACCACCGTTCTTTCACCACTTTACTCTTTAGTTAAAGTATGAGAACTTCCACTGTTATTCACTTAATAACATTTCAGGCATTTCTGTGCCTCGTTATTTCAGAGATAAATTTTTTAATGCTGAGAATTTCTTTTTAATCCTTTATTGTAAAATGCATTTTCCCAAGAGAAGATTTTGTAATGTACTTCCTTTAACCATACAATCAAGTACTGTAAACCTGTTGCAAACTGTCCTATTACAGGAAACTAAAACCATTTTTAGCCAGTTTTACTTACATACTACTGTTAAACTGTATGTTACTTCACTTCAATACCTTTGCCTTCACTTTTCTCCAGGTTCTTTAGTTATGCAAAGAGAATTATACTGAGTGTCTCTACGGTGTCCGTGTGTACAGTGGGGTGGCTGAAGCATATTGGTAAAGCCAAAGGGAAATTTAAAGATCGCACAACAATTTTTGCTGCAACTTCTGCTGAATGACTAATCATTTATTTATTTGTTTTTAAACTTTATTAGTTGGCCTGTTAAAATATGTTACCTGTCCTGTAAACCTGCCCTGTGAAATTTTGAAAATTATTTGCAGCTAAACAGAATTTGCTCTTAAGGAGTGACAAAAATCTCGGTGAATACTTTTAAAAGCTCCATTCATAGTGTTCAAAAGCACTGCTTAGAAAGGATTTTGGGACTATTTTCTCAACCTTTCTTCATTCTTATTATGTAACTGTCCTGTGGAGCACTACCTTTGAGAAAAGTGGTTGTTGCTAATAACATTCCCAGTCTTTTCATTGCAATGTGACCTGCAACGTAAAGCAGTTTACAGAAGTCAGTATCCAAGACAAGAGGAGAAATGAGTTACAGAACAGAGAAGTTTGGAGTTGGGCTCATGAGACAGTGTTTTACAGACAAGTGAGCCATTTTGATCGTATTCCCAGTTTGGGTTAAAGAAAAAACATGATATCTGGCAATAATATTTAAGTGATTTAATGAGATTAATAATATGAAAATCTTTTTTAATTTATATAGGTATTTCCACCTTTTTCTGAAAAAAAAATTTGCAAAGAGGTTTCTTATTGTAAATTTCTATACTTATTTTTCAGCCAGAGATTCACTCCCTGTTTAAAAAAACTCCTATTAGAGATGTGGGTCTAAATTATACTTTTAAATCTTTTGGCCGGAAAAGGAGATTTTACAGCAAATGTGCATAATTTTCAAGCTCCTGCAAATTGATTTTCCAGTCTTGCAATAATGGATTTTGGCCTGATATTTGCATTATCCACAAAGCGTGTTCCCCATTTATTTAAATGAAGGCTGTATTTAAAAGGTACTGTTCTGCTGGAGACTAAATGGAATGTGTTTTGTTAATCTGAGGCTGCCTTATTCTCTATTGACTATGTTTATGCATTAAGCAGAGGTTACTGATTCATATAGCAATAGGAACCCTTGAAATGCCAAGTTCCTGCTGAGATCAGCTCTCTTTCTGGCAAAGGACTGGTAAAGCACAAGTCAGGGCACTAAGTTTGGAGGGCTATAGAAAATAATTTTGATTTTGAGAATCGTTTTCATCAATAATTTAATTAAATTATGTAGAAGATGTAATATCTTCCCATATTCAGCTTCCTTTGACCATTACACTTCTAGGAAATTTAAAAAAAAAAACAAATAAGCCCAAACCAAAGCTACCAGCAAACCTCTACATTTAATAGGGGTTTGATAAGATTATGCCAAGCATTATAAAATTCAGACATTCCCAAATGGAATTTGCTCTTGAACTATGAAGTATTACCTTGCATGCTCACATTTTTAAAGGAATCAAAATTTTTATTCCCTCCATGAAGTTCTGTGATTCCTAGAACAAGATTAAGAAAACAAGCAGCTGCTTGCTCAGTAGGACGTTTTGTCGTTGTTCAGTGTACGCTTTCCTTTGTCTTCTCTTCGGCTCAGAAGAGAGAACTGTTCACTTTCTTATACCACTTGAATATATAAGTACTTCAAAGACACTAATTAATGTCTCCTACTAACTTCTCTATGAATTTAGGAGTGCCATTATCATCATTTAGCACATCAATAGCTGCAGCACAGAAAAATTAAGGTGAATGTAGCTGTTAGCATGTTATAATTTTGTGAGTACGCCAAAGAAAGGATCCTGTGCATCTTCCTTACATCTACGACCACCTGGGTCTACTATGCATGGTACAAAATAGTTATTCTTCTAAGGTATATTTTTTGAACAAGTAGTGTCTGAGCATGTAAATAGCTATTCCTATAACTGTAAACAAAAGACCAACTTAAATTTTATCTCTTTCAATATTTTGATGACTATAGTTTGCAATAGTAGTCCTTATTCTTTGGGGTTTTGTTCCATGATTGGCATTTATTATAGGATTTTATATATATTTATTTGGATGCCAACCGTATAGACACTAGAACTGATTTTTTTTTTTCCTTCTTTCACTTAGGCATTTCCTGGAAATACAAACTCTGACAGCGTGGTCCGGCATGATTTACAACATCCAGTTATTGCTCGCTATGTAAGGATAGTTCCTTTGGACTGGAATGGAGAGGGCCAAATTGGATTAAGAATTGAAATCTACGGCTGCTCCTACTGTAAGTTTTTCCATTATGATCCTTTTTTTCCCCCCAAATAAAAACTCACTTTGGATTTTGGATTAAATCCAGATCTCAAAGACTTTTACCTTAGTTACAGGATTGCTAATTGTGTTACTCAAGGCTTCCTGTAATATTTGTTGGAACTTTAATTCTGAGTTGATAGTTTGTTCTTCTCTGGAAGATGCAACGTTGGAATTTGCGATAGCGCTTTGAAGTTGCTCCTTTTCGTCTTCGTGGTTTCTGTTGTAGAAGGCTTTGGTTATTGTATAAGTTTCATTGGGACATTTGAGGAAGAGATCATATTCAAATGTCGTGTTGGGTCTTGAGGGATAAAACGGAAACAGGATGTAGTTTATTGCCTGGTACTAGAGATAAAATTAAAGCAATAAACAAGAATTCTATCAGAATGGTTCAGATTGTCTAAATATGTGACACGTTTTTGTGAGATATTTCCTTGAGTATTTGAATGTGACTTCAGAATTTCTTCTGAAATCTGGGCGAGCGATGATACAAGTGCTTCTGTAGTTCAGAACAGAACTGGTAATGCTTTAAGAAAAGCGAGGTTAGTTTCTCATGTCCTTCCTTCAGTTCAATCCAGCCAGTGCCTGACTCTGCAAACCTGCAAAACAGAGTTTATGATGTCCTATTTCTGTGTATTTTTAGGCAGTATCCTGGATTTGTTGGTACTTTAGCTGGAAGATGTTATTTGAGATTTGTCTTTTAATAACCAGACATTAGAATAAAGTGAGGAAGATTCATCACTGACTTCAGTGATGACATAAGACATATTGGAGCCCTTTGCCATTCTAAACAGCAAAAAAAAAAGAAAATCTGTGATTTCAGTTACTTTTTTGATTAGATTAGATAGTCAAAAGACTACATACTTTCATTCAACATCAATAGAACCATGAAGAATAGACTTTTTATATTATTTTTCCTATTTGCATACAATGAAGGTTTTAAAAATGTATATTGAATCAGAGAGAATTTTCCAATGTCTGCAGGAACGTAGTTGAGAAATCAAATCAAATTTGCTGTGGTGTCGATGCTGTGGTATTGGTGCTGCTGTGCTGGGAGTACACATGGTTGTTAGATATATTTGCAGAAATACAAGAGTGCAAGCTGTTACAATAAGACAAAGTGTAATGGTTTTAATCTAATAGGGAGTCAATTTAGATTAGATGTAAGGAAGGCATTTATTACAATGAGGGTGGTAGAACACTGTAACAATTTGCCCACAGAGGTGGTGGATGCTCCATCTGTGGAAACATTCAGAGTCAGGCTGGCTGGGGCTCTGAGCAACCTGATCTACTTGAAGATGTCTCTGATCATTGCAGGGAGATTGGACTAGATGGCCTTTAAAGTTCCCTTCCAACCCAAACTGTTCCATGTTTCTATGATATCTGTTACCTGAGGACCTGCGAGTTACACTGAAGTTAATTCTTAACTCCAAGAGAAGCTGAGCCTCTGAAGTTTTAGGTACAGCTCTGATTATTCAGTACATGGCTCTTAATAAACAAGTGTTTACCATCATACTGCTAAAATGTTTTACATGCTGTTTTAAGTATACCAAACACTACAGCATGGCTAATTTTCCAGCATAAGAAATACTTTCTTCTAAGTATACCTACTTGCTTGTACATCAAATGCAAATTCAGGGGTTTGATACAAGAAACCAACATCTAGTTTACTGTCTTTATATATAACTCTCTTTAACAGAAGAAAATGTAGCAGAATCAAACAATAAACCCCATGATATTTGCTGCAATATTTACACATAAAAATGGTACATTTTGATGAAGAGAACAGACAAAACACTGTAGGTACACAACAAGATAATTTTAGAGGCTTAAAGTAAATGTGAGAAAAAGTAAAACACAGCTTGCTGACAAAATTATTTTGGTTGTTTGATGAAAATTTGCTTGCTTGCTGACCTTTTGGAGGAGAATCAAAAGCATCTGCCAAGGACACAATGTATGGAACCATAAAAATACCGATTAAATGTGTCTTCACAGAAGAACTAAGGTGGCCCAATGTAATTTTGTAATTTTACTCAGACAGTATTACTGGTCTGTTTGTATTAGAAGTGATTTCAGTAATAATTGAAGATTTTTTTTTAATGTAAGACTAAAAATAATATATTCTGGTTTTATGTGAATAGGGACTTTTCTTTCAATAACTCTCCTATAATGAATGCAGTGTGGTTTTTACATGCAGGAATTGGACTGTTCCCAAAATGGTATCAGTAGAGAGCAGCAGAGTGGTTGAGAAGAAAAACTAAAAAAACACTGTGTAAAGAGAGAGGAAGGCAGCCTTTTGGTATGAACGCTGTAACCAGGGAGTACTGTTTACAAATTCCCAGCTTGTCTTCAAATGAATTATTTGGAGCCGGGTGTAAATGCTGCACCTTTCCATGTAGACGTGTCCTTTGGCAGAGGCCAAGTTTTTAAGCTTCTGATTAGAAGTGCATATATTTGCATAAAAATATAAGCACTGCCATTAACCAGTGTGATTTGCGGATTAATCCTACTGTCATTTAAGGAACTACCCATTTAGGTAATCACCAATTTTAAAAGCCTGATTAAAAGACAGACTTCTAGTCAAATCTGCCCCTATTTTTAGAACTATTACCTAAATAAAAGGCTGCCCAATATATCACAATTTTTCTTTTTGTTAATAGATAATGTGTTCTTTTATTTAGATAACTTCAGATACAAAAATCAGATTTTCTCACATTGCAAACAGGGTTTAATTGGGAAGCCACACACAGTGACTGTAAAAACTCTTTCCTTGCACTTTGCTGCAACCTGGTAATTAGCCTCAGACCTTTAAGAAAAATGCTTCCTCACATTAAATTCCTTATTCAAACATCAGGTCACTAATTGCCATATTTCTGGTTCCTATTTTTTTTGTATATGCATTTAAGATACACATTTAACTTTTTTTGTACAAGGGGTGAAATCCATGTCCTTCCTTACCCAGCAAATCAAGTTCAAAAAGAGATGTGTTTTCCAGAGAGGAGCAATTAGAGTTCACATCTGTACCCTGGAGAAGTTAATAGCATTACCAAATCTTCTTCTTTTAGTTTTGGTTTGCTTAAAGTTTAAAATCTGTTCTGTCTTTTAAATTTTATCTCTGTATTTTGTGTGGATGAGATCTGTGGGGTTGTCTTCTAACAGAAGAGTTCACAGAAGTCACCAAAAAAGAATTAGGGCCTTACTCTACAACAACATTCAGAATGAAATTTGTTTTGTTTCTTTTTCTATAGTGCAAAACTGACTATATCTTATTTTTAATAAAAGTATTAAAATTGGGTAAAGAATTTGCTTAGTAATTATATTAATGGAGAAATTGCATGAGCAAAGTAAGCTTGAAAAATCACAACAAATAGATTATTATATAGCATAAAAAATCCACTTTTTAGTCAATGGGACTTTTAGCTTTTTTTAAAAATTATGTATTTCATAAACCATAAAGGGGAATGGGTCTTTACACTGGAAGTGACATCGTATATCAAAAAGCAAGTCACAAAGAAGAAAGCAATATAACCAAAGTCTAAATGTTCACTGAAATCAGTTAAATGAAAACTGATGGCCGAATTTTATTTACTCTCTTTTGGAGAGGGAGAACAATGGCACATGACATGGATCTTCCACCATGTTCATTTTTATGAGTTTTTGAGACAGGCAGCAAAGACATGGCATCTGGAGGCCACGAAAACTACAATATAGTACTTTTACTACTGATTTGTGAAGATCATAACAAGCTCCTGCAGGAGTATTGCCATATGTATAGTTCCCTTAATGTCCATTCTGTGGCAGATGAATGCCTACAAAAACAAAATGCAATAGGCACATTATTGCACAGGCTTTGGCTATGCTTTTCAAGGTTACTGTAGGAGGCCTTCTGGGTTGTGAAATCCTATGAGTGGAAAACACTCATGATACCTTTATTCACAGAGGAGTTTTTGTATGGGTGTGCTCATTTTCTGGACCTAAACAGTACATCTGTATTTTTTGATGCAATTGCCCATCTGATGGTAAGAATTTTCAAATTCCAGATGACGCAGTTCTGAATCGTAGGATACACTTGAAAAAAAACAAACAACACTTGGAGATGGCAGAAAGCCGTGCAAATACTCAATGTATTCATGGCAAATAGGTGGCAGGAACAATTATAAAGCTCCATGAACGGGTGCAAGCGGAGATGTTTACATTCACTGACCAGCTCTATTTGCTAATACTTAGGAAGCAGTGGGACTGAACAAAAGTCACATGACCTGTATTTGCAAACCTGGTTTTTTTCAGCTATTAGCTCTACTATTTGTACTGTACTATGTCAAGTGTGACTATTTCAGTTTTCTGATTGGTGACTGTTTTTTAGAGAGGGAGGGAACAGAAGGAAAAATAATAGCAACAGTCCTGTGGTTATTAATGAAATAATGAATATTTGTATGGTGAACATTTACTCCACAGATAGTAAAGTGATCAAAACATTGGTCATGGAGTCATGTTACAAGGACTAAAATAAGATTTGGAGATGCTCTTAAGGGGTGAGCCAAATGAATATTTGCAAGAAAAGATTAGGAAGTATTGAAGTGGTAAAACCTGTGGGCTGAACAGATCTTTCGGTCATTGTAGTTAATCGTGTTTGCCTGTAGTGATTTTGAGTTAAAACACTGTTTCCTTTGACAGGTAATTCTGTATTCAGCTATACTTTGCTGCTAGGAAATTTACTTATTTGAAATCTGCTTAGCCTGGTTTCATGCTATTGGCACTAAATAACTATCCACGTCTCACTCACTGTCTCCTGTGGTTGTCATACACACTTAAAAGAGAAACTTCCGTATTGTCCGGAATAATCTGTTGCATCCAAATATCAAAACGACTGTTTAAGGTAGATGAGAAAGCTTCTTTATTTCCCTTTTGTTGAATCATACCAAGTTTCACTTGGCCAGATTCAACGGTATACCCTGGACATTTTGTTTCACCAGCATAATCCAAAGTCCCTTGAAGAGTCATGATTCCTATTGAAATACGCTGTGCTAAATAAAATAAATAATAACATGTGTTAGTAAATGTGTGCATACATATTTCTGCTCTTACACTTTTGACACTTGTGTGAATATATGCTTAAATGGTGAGAGTACTTATGCACTCCAGTAATCTGCATAAAATTTCCTAGCTTTTCTTATGATATTTTACTACTTAAAATAAATATGCCACTAAGTTTTCTCGTCACTTTTCTGTCCACATAAGTGGTGAAACTGCATAAAAATATTAACTGGCAGAAAGGAAGAATAATTTTCAAGTGTTCATTTTGTGGAATCATGTATTGCTAGAAACTTTACTAACTTGCTGTGGGTGACAGTGCTTTGAATATACAGGGATTTAATGTGAGGGAAAAACAAAACTAAAAGAATCATTTAGCAGAGGCTGCTGTGAGCTACCCAAGCTTTCCTTGTGTCAGTGGTTTGGATAAAGAGTTCTGCTAAGCATCCAACTGTTTTTCCTCTCTTCTCTTAAATTTCGATGTTTCTGTCCTGGAAACTTCTATACCTATTTAGGCCCATGTGTTTGATTTTTAGCTGTCATCTTTACAGCTCATCAGTGACAAACATAGCTTGATATTCTCTTTCTGACATTAAAGGTGCATGGATGAATACTCATATCTAAACTATGGAGAGTAAGGGAAATGAACTGTGAACTTTTTCTTTGCAAACTTTTAAAGATGTCTTCAAATATGTGCTCTGTTGGTAAGTTTCCTTCCTTGTTAGTGTATTTTTTTCTACCTTTTTGTCAGACAAGAGATTTGTTTCTTTCTTAAGGTCATGGCAAGGGACACCTTTTATCCTCCAGATATTCTCAGGTCATGGTAGTCATTTAACAGTAGAGTTTTGTAATTTAAGACCAACATACCATCTGTCTTTGTAAGTATTCTCAGTACAGATTTTTCTTCTCTATGCCTTCTCCAGGAAAGGACAGTTGTGATTGCTCCTATATAAATGTTGATATATTTTGGCATGAAAAATAAGTGAGAACAGGTTTCAGTTCATTTATTACTTTTGGTTGTGATCATTGACAAACATAGGTGTCTTTTGGTAGTAGGTACCACTTAAATTTTAAAATAATAAAAAAAAAATAGTTGCATTTTGTTGTCTGGGGTTTTTTGGTGCATTAAGAAACATACTTCTAAAATCAGAAAATTCAGGCTGAAACAGAAAAAAAATATTTCTATTTACCTTATTGTTTAATTTTAACTTTTTTTTTTATAAATCAAATATTTCAGAAGGATTTGATATAAAAGGAATTTGTATTAAAAAAAAAAGGTTTGTTTTATTCTTCATCTTTTTGTTAATCTGATGCCATATGAGTTTTTTTCTTCTTTCAACTTTTTGCACCTGGTAACAAAATGAAAAATCCATTATTTTCCACTTGCAATTGTAATGAGGTTACTGGCAGATATTCTCAAGCACCACTGCTTTGAGAAGTGCAACAACCATGTGTATTCTTTACAGGTTCATTTGTTAGCTGGCAATGGAAGTATAATCAGTGTGCTGGCTTCAGCTGGGGTGGAGTTAATCGTCTTCACAGTGACTGGTGTGGGACTCTGTTTTGTGTTTGTGCTGAACACAGGGTTGATAATACAGAGATGTTTTAACTAATGCTGAGCAGGGCTCACACAGAGCCAAGGCCTTTTCTGCTTTTTGTACAGCCACACTGATGAGGAAGTTGGCGCTGCATGGGAGGCTGGGAGGAGACACAGCCAGGACAGGTCACCCAAACTGACCAAAGGGATGTTCCAGACCGTATGGCATCTTGTTCAGTATATAAAGTGAGAGGAGGAAAGAAAAAGAGGGGGATGTTTGGGGCAATGGTGTTTGTCTTTTCAAGTAACCATCACATGTGATGGGACCCGGTTCTCCTGGAGATGGCTGAACAGCTGCCTGCCATGGGGAAATGGTGATTGAACTCCTTGTTTTGCTCTGCCTTTGTCCTTTGTGTGTGGCTTTTTCTTTCCTTATTAAACTGTCTTTATCTCAACCCATGAGTTTTCTACCTCTTACTCTGCCACTCTTCTCCCCAGTCCTGCCAGTGGGGGCGTGAGCAAGCAGCTGTGTGGAGCTTGGTTTCTGGCTGAGGTTAAACCATGACAATCAGTCAGAGAAAAACAAGTATATTTTGTATGATTGCATGACCCACCAGCTTTTGCAGTTGTATTCCTACAGAGTTTTCAATTACACTTGAATATTTTTTAAATCATTTATCATTTCCTTTAGAAGGATGTAAGCAGCTGGCTTGTTTGAAAAGGCTATTTTAATTCTTTTTTGCTGTGGAATGAAGGACAACGTTTCCCTGGTATATAAACAGAATTTACAGCCAAATTTGATAAGATCTTGCAGATTTTGATGAAGGTTTTTTAAAGTCAGATCTGGCTGTTGTTGAAAAAAAGCAGATTAATGTTTTCTAATAGGTTTTCCAGCAAGTGCCCACACACACCCCAGAAGAGACCTTCCATACAGTGGTCTGTAACCAGTTAATAGGAGGATGGAGATTTAAAACATATCTTTCAATAAACATCTGAAAACATCAAAACCAGAAGCAGAGTTAGAGTGTGCTTTTTCACAAAGTAAGAGTGGTAGCATTTAGGTAACTACAGTCAAAAACTTCAGTCTAATCACAGTAGTCTTGCCTTTAATCTTTTTTGCCTGAATGAAGGCTCATGACGGCTATGCCAGGCATTATTTTCTCGCATTCCTGTAAGTGTTGATTGATCCATTTGTCCATGGTGACTTATTCACTAGAGAAATTAAGTGGGTTTTTTTCTCATGAAACAAAAAAATTCAACAGATTTCAAACTATAGGCCTTGGTTCTATGCCATTGGTTGGGAGCCTGAAGGGCCTCACTGGTATTTGTTTTCTTGAATGTCTGGAATAAAATATATTAAGGATGCAGTTACTTCCAGACCCAGTTCAATTTATTCTGCTTTTTCTCAGAATTCTGGGTGAAGATGATGCATTTTGTATTTTTTATTTTAGGCATGGCAAATGGAGTCTTACTGTGAGTAAATTCTTATTTCCTCTCTGCCAAATGTTAGTGTTTTCTGGTAAGAAAGTGTGTATATCAAAGGATCAACATTATTGACAGGAGAAAAACAAATTTAACTCTTCATAGTAATGCTTTTGTAAGGTTAAAATGAGCCTTCATGTTTACATGCAGTATATCCCTATACAGAGTTACTTTTCAAGACAAAGTCCTGTTTTAAAGTTGGACTCTCATCTTTGTGATCATACCTTTGGAGAGTTAGATCACTGTGATGCCAGCTTTTCCCTGAATCCTCGAAAACAGGGAAAAGTTCAGGTTTTTCCATCTCATAAAGGTGGCACAGTATGGCCCTTCTCTAGTGGCCAAAAAGGGTCCCCTCACCTTTCACTCGCTGCTGCTACTGCCCTTCAAAAGAGCAGGACAGTACAGCTGGCAGGGACCTAAAACAGTCCAATTGCTTGACCACTTCAGGGCTGACCAAAACTTATTAAATACATTGTCCAAATGCCTCTTAAACACTGTAGCTCTGTTAATTGCCTTTGCCAGACAGCATGGGATGCTTTTTAAAGCTAAACTGAAGAACGCATTATCCTGCTCCTGGCTATACATGCACATAGCGATAACGCTTGTGAACACTGGCTCTAAAACAGAGTCAGAAAAATAAAATGAAGTCCTGTTTCCAGTTGTAACTTTTGTGTTATGTCTTTCAAAGACCACTGGCATTTCAGACAAATATTCACATTGTTATTCAACTCATGGTGAGCACGGGGAATGGAATAGAATTCTTCTGAGAGAACAGAATAGAGCATAACAGAACACAACTGAACAGTTGTGTTACACCCAGAGTTCTGCATGAGAAGCTACGACCCAGGTCTGAGCACTCCACCCTGGAGAACAGCTCTCTTCAGTGCAAGTGGCAGGGCCATCCAGGAGACAGGGCCAGTGTCATCACAGCTCTGGGATGAGACCAAATCTTTCAATTTATCCTGTATTTCTCATACTGCTTCTGTTGGTGTACAAACATTTTAGAAGAGCTCCTAAATTCTTAGTCCTCGCTGGAGCAGCATAAAGTTCCCAGTAGCACTTCCACCCTGAGACAGTGCCTTGCGAACCCTTGCCTTACCTTCAGCTTTCCTGATGGTATCCCCAAGAGGGAACTCTTACCTTTCTGTCCAGCCTCTCCTGCAGGTGCAACTAACAGGAGAATAAGATAAAACTACCTGCAGTGTCCTGCAGACGTCTATCCAGTCCAATAATTCTCTTTTGCTAAAAGCCCATAAGAAAACAGTCAAACAAACTTCTGGGTCTGTTTCTTGTACCAGTGAATTATGCTAAAACAAACAAATGTTTGGCTTGACTAAGCACCCTCCTAGATTCAGTGGCTTCAGTTACGAAGGCGTCAAATGTCTCGTACCCTTTCTGAGATTGGATTCTTTGCTGCTTTTCTAAGTATTTCTAAGGCTTTCACAAGAAGTTATTTATTCACAATGGCAGAGGAAGTGTCCCATGCAATGTGTATGGTAAAATGTTAGCTCTATTCAGATGTAGCCCTTTTTATTAGAAGATTTGACACAATATTTTAGGCTCCATGATGCTGGAGCATTTCTGGTTTTGTTCTGACTGTACAGCAAAACAATGCAAAATATTTGTCTTGAATATAGTTCAAGTTGAAGTACTTTTGTGTATTGATTCATCTCCATATTTAGACAGCTTCCTAAATTGCTTGTTGAAGAGAAAAGGCATACAGAGTTCGCTTATCAGGACCTGTTTGTACTTGATGTAGATTGAGGTGAAGGAAAAACCTTTAAACAATGGTGATTTTTTAGAAATGCCACTGTACATCAGAGATGATTAAAGTCTTTATAGTAGCCTCTCTTTTTTACTGTGCATGTAATAATAGTAAAATGGATGTAGAAGTGTGAGAAATAAATGTAGCTGTATTTTAAAGAATAAGAATTTATGGGACATTTAGAATTTGAGTATCCTTCAGGAATTCATGGTGGAACTGGTTAAACACTGCAGGAAAACTTTTCTTTAAATATGTTCATATGTTTATGCACATCAATTTGAAACTCTGTTTTAACATTTGGCAAAACAATATTGTTCAGTCAAACAATATTAATGACAAGGTATAAGCTAAAATGGCAACTGTAAGCGAATAGTGAAAATTCACATTAAAATTTGGGTGTAATCTTTGTATTTTCATGACAAAGTGAATTCTGAGATCTACATTAATTAAGAACTTAAAGCTATGTTATATGGACCCTAATTATATGTGCGTATACCTATTTCAGGTACTTGATCTGACCTGTTTCTAAATAAATAGCTGTCATTCCTATATGATCTAGAAACTTGGAAAACCAAGCTCTTCACAAAAGTGCTTAGCAGTTTTATAATTTAAAAGTATATCTTTAAGTAATGAAGAAAGCTGTAGATATTTTGATAAAAATGTGTTATTCAAAAAATGAGAAAAAAAAAAGTAATTTTTATACCTTCTTAATCCTGTATATTCATCAGATTTTATCAGCCAGAATTTTAAAGTTTCATATGGGTTATTGTTAAAAAATAATTAATGTCTTTATAACAAATACCAAATGTTAAAAAGTAATGAATGGGTTATGGGATGGGATCTGATCCTACAAATCCTCTGGAAACTTTCTTGCATAGTAATGTTTCTATCTTTACAGTTACAGATTGACAAGGTAATTGGAGTTTAATTCTTTTAGTATGGACGTGTTCTTTATCACTTTTTTTCTTCTTATAGACCGTATGTATGTAGTTGTCCTCTTGGCCTTAAATAAATTGAAGAACTTGAGAAACTGTCTTTCTAAAGCCACAGCTATAAAAAAAAAACCCTTAGAGGGTCAATAATTTCCTTTACCTAAACAAAGCCCCATAAACTGATTAGAAAAAACTGCAATTTTTGTACCAAATCTATATGCAAGGTTGGGGATGCTGTTTTTGTAGTGTTTTGTTTCGGTAATTAGCTTTGTTTACAGTGAGGCAGGCCCAGGGTATTTAGTTAAGTGGTAATGAATCAGTAAAGAGAAGCAAGCTTTCAGTAAACATGTATGGGCCAGAGAACGTAGTTGCTCATTTTCTTCAAGGTGGAAGGACATTTTTGTAGCTATGGTAGAGGATGTTGGCAGTAGCGTGATATGAGAAAAGCCTGTTGAGCTGCAGTGCACGCTAAAAGGGAAAGAGGTAGTGGGGATTTACAGTCATAAATTCAGATGGGTTCTTTTGCCTTATTGGTGAGTTGTGACTTACATTAATTCAGCTAATTTATATCTTACTGTAGATGGTTTTTAAACTGAGGCAACAGTTCTAATAAACATCTTCAGTACTGCCCTTTTATTGAGTGCAGTTGTAGGAGAGTCAGAAGGAACCTAGTAAAGCCCGTGTTTCAGCTGTTTATCTTCCAGCCTTTCTCTCACTGACCTAATTTTTCTCTCCCCTCCATTTTTAGTTGTTATCTCCAAAACTCTCTGCTATGACTTCTGTCTCATTTCTTTAATTATGTATAGTTTCCTGATTCCAGTCCTTCCTTGTCTGAGTTTTCATAAGCGCAGCATGAAAAACAAGAGAACATTCAGGATTTTTTTCTGAATTTTGAATGACAGCAGAAATGCACAGTCCTTTTCATGCATTTAGATAATGAATTTGTGTCCAACTTGTGAGTAAAATTAATTGCCTGGAAGTCCTTGCCTGTGGAAAAATGTTAGAGTGACCTCAGTTGAACTATTTACATAATCAACTGGTTTGTATGTCAGTGTATTTTTAATTCTTTCTATAATATGGATATGAGACAGTGGATAATTTTTGGAAATGTCAGGTTCTGGATATATGATAAATTTCAAACTCAGGTGGCAGGGTTGCACCCCCAGTCAAAACTCGACAAAGGTCTTACCTAAATTTAGGAGTAAGATTACTTGTAGCAGCTTCAGGGGGAGGCTTTTGTCATCATTAGTTCTAATGTAATTAATCACAAGTATTAATTGTATGCAGCATTGGTTTTAGAGGCAAACTGGCAGGATAATTGCTCAGGCACTGAGTATGCCTCTGTAAGCCTAAGATAGGTTGTAGAAGATATCACCCAATTTGAAAATTGAAAGAAGGTAGTACCTTGTCTTACACTCTGCTGAAAATTTCTACCAATTTGAAGTAAATTTTGGAGGTAACAAAGGGGAAAGGAGTCTGTTGGAAGTTTTTCCACTGCACGCTTGTAGTAAGACCTGATGGCATCTCACCAAAGGCTTTCTGTCAGTGATTATTGAATGCTTACACCATTCTCATGCAATATGTGCAGGCAAGACTTCAAATCGAACACATCTCTGAGTTATGTGGCAATTCTACTGAAAACATTTAATTTTGTATTATTCCACCTTAATTCTGACCCTAGGCTTGACAGCTGTGTCTTAGGGCAGCTGCAGACACAGTGAATGAAATCTCTCTTTGTAGCACTGTATTTTCCACAGATGAAGTAGGGGAATTTGAACGATTGATCTCCTGTCATAATGCAGACATTAAACACTTGCTGTGAATAAACCAAACTCCTCCTTTTATTAAATCCATCTGTAGAGAGGAACTTTATCAAGCGAGGTAAGCACATACCCCCAGGTTATTTCACCCAAGAGAGGTCTCAAATATCTTTTCCATGTACTTTGAGTCTTATTTATGTTAGTAAATGGATAAAGCAAGTATCATTCTTGTATTTGGGTGTACAAGTTTCTGTGTTTCTAATAGAATCCTTAGTTTGAGCTGAAGGAAAAATACTTTGAACAATTCAAATCCTATTGAACCTTGGAAAAGCACCTCTCCAAAATTAGGACAGGCAGAAAGTTGTTTTTCCTTTCCTAATAAATTCTGATAATTTGATAAATGTACTGCTCAGCTGTGGGAGAAAGGCCAAATAGAAATTTAATACCTATTTTTTTAACTTGTTTTACTTTCTTGTATCTTAAAAGTTGAAAATACTTGACTAAGTTTAGTTTGTAAAACAATGAAAGTAGAATACCGCAATAGTCAATAATTTTTCTGTAAAATAAGAAATCTTCTTGTCTAGTCACAAATTTTACAAACAGATTTTGATGCAATTTATCTTTGAATTTTCTACATTTTTCTATTGACAGTTTTAAGTCAAAGAATCAGCAAATCATCAGGTTCTGCTGAAAAACATTCTGCCGCAAAATTTTCATCCATCCATACTAAACCCAATAATAACAAAATACTTTTAAATTTGTGCCATATTTTCTTTCAAATAAATTTTCCTGGTTCTTACTGAGGTTCCATTTCCCTTGACTTTATGAGAACAATAGTAAAGCTGTAGTTGACTGCTTAAAAAAATACAGTATTTAAAATCACAAACAAAATTACTTAGGACATTTATAGAAAATTGCAATAGTTAATTTTTTTTATAGCTTCATACATATTTTCTCCTGTGTTGTAGAGCTCAAGAGTAGAGCTTATACAATTTAGCTGTTTAAGAATGTTGGCATAGAATGTATTTTAATTCTTTTTTTTGTATCTGCTGTTTCAAAGGCTATCAGTCTGGTTCTCTCAGCTTTCTGGCATTACTGTTTTCTCAACTCAGTTTTCTGAACTCAAGAATTACTTGTCTATGCAATCAGCATTAGGTGATTGTAAACTGCATTGACTCTAAAGAAATGAACACTGGAATTTCTATTCAGATACTATCAGAAGAGACTCATGATGAGCCTGCTGTACCTGAGGATTATTGCTGTTTTTAGTGAACTTTTGTAATATATGTGGCCATATAATCTACACCCAGTTCAGGGTCAGAACTATGCAACCAGTGGGGATAACACAGCTTCTGGGGATAAGGCAGGATTCAGAGCTGGAGAAGATGAATGCAGGGTTTTAAAATAAATGTTGTTCTTTATTTCTTCCTTTTCCCTCTGGCATCCACCTTAAATCTTAGGTTCTAAAAAGAATAGTGATGTGGGTCCTTCGTGATCTTGTCCATCAAGTAGTCCTGATTTCTGATCTCTCTCTTCAGATCCATTGATTTTCAGTCTCCAAGTCCTTCTCTTTGTCAGACATGATATTCATTTAGCTTGCTGGTTTTCTGCTTAGATTAATTTCAGACTCTTTCCTTTCAAGATTTTTCATACTATTGTCAACAACTTTACAGTACAAAGTCACCTAGACTTCTATTGTCTTCAAAGATTTAAAGTGTAGGCTTTTTCCAAAGTTTCTAGTGCTTAACAGTAAATCAGCTTTGTTTAGATGTTGTTTCATATATTATATATCTCTAACAAACACCTTAATCGACATTGTATTAAATTTTATAAGAAAAAAAGTTACTATTAAAGTTGCTAAATCTATATCTCAAATTCTGGATTTATATGTTTCATTTGATCAAAACTTAAAAACTTAATTAGACTTTTTACAGATAAAAAAAGCAATAAAACTGACATTTATTTCCATTATTAATTTTTGACTGTTAACATTGCAAATCTTAATTATTTTTCTTTTTCATGATGGATAAGAGCTAGGGTAGAGAAAGAAGCTGGCATTTTCTGAGGAAAGAACATTTTGATTTTAAGCTTCACAGTAAAACAAGTTATGACCATTTACATCGAGGACAGTATACTAATTTGAAAAGAAAAAAATGTTTATTCAATTTTGAACATTTACAACAGTGTATTATCTCCTTTAAAAAAATAGTGACTAGCTTTTGTAACTACTTGTTTGTTCAGGATACACTTAGCAACACACAAATCCTCTCAAAGGTCTGTGGGCATTTGCAATCCAAAAGAAACTTTGCCCAAGTGTTTCAGAGCAGAATATGCTGAGTGTGACATTTCAGTCTGCCACTTGAAGACTACAACTTAGATCTTGTGGAAGGAAAAAAAAAAAAAGAAAAATAGGTCATGACCCCAGAATAAACACACTATCAGAAATAAATTAAAGGAATCAGTACTTTGTTCCCAGTCATTGCAGTAAGACCCTTGAATCAGTCTGGTATTTTGTTAATAATACAATCAAGAATGACATATAAGGAGAAATGTGTTTTTACCTGCTTAGTGCTTGAAAGCTTAAATATGTAACAATAATGTCATAATGAAAACATACTGTTAGTGCATGTCATATTCAAACCATATAAACCTGGAGAGCTACAAGTTTAAAATAAACAGAAGAAAACCAAGTTGGCTATTTGTTGTTTAGTCTCAAAACTAAACTTAAAATTCACAATATCCCACTACATGCTCTTGTTTCTCAAACAACATGAGATCAAATGGATCCCAGAAGTACATTAGCACTGGTAGCACAGGGATGCATGGGTGGACTCTTGTACTGGGAGAGGGCTGGGCTGTCGTGCCAGTGTCCAGCCCTCAGTTCTGTAAAGTCGCCAAGCTTTGTTGCATCCTTTGCTAGTGTGTGAGAGAGACAAGTGGACCTTTAGATTCTTGGCTACCCTTATTTGTCAGCTTCATGTCTTTCACAGCGATAGGGACATGAGAGCATTTCTACATCCCCTTTATTTCATCGAAATTTGCATAGTATACTTATTAGAATTCTGATCCAAAACTCCATAATGTGAAGGAAGGATATAATTTTTGTCATGATGTTTAGGCCTTCCAGCATGAAGACTAGCATACTAAGATCTAATCTTCCTGTCTTGTTACATGATGAGAACAATAATGCTGCTATCAAAGTTTACATGCCTAATCTTAAATTTCTTAGTCTGTTTTTGTAGAATTAAAAGAAAAAGAAAAGGTTTTTCAAAGTTCTCTGTTCCTACAAACCTTACTGTAAGTATTGCACACATCTTGTTTTAAACACTTTGAGTAGTTAATGTGTGCCATTTCACACAGTCGCATAAAGAGTTGTCAGCATTTAGGAATCAATTTTGGGAAGTTTGCATTGAAAAATCTTCCTAAATGTTTTCAGTTTAACAGCCTATATAAAAGGAGCAGGATTACTCTGACTCCCTTGATACTTAACTAGAAGTAGTTTCTCCAGAATGTTGCCATAATTGGGCAACATTTGCTTTTCGGTGTCAGATTGGTCTCAGATTAAAGAATTACCTGGGTCATGGCCTATATATCCTAACAGGATACCCAGATTAGTAGAAAAGCCATTTTTTGGTATGAGGCTTTACTGTAGTGACTTGCATTTATTACCTACAGGATAGTTATTTGCAAGAGAAACCATCAAAGTAGGAACAATAGTAATACTGATGCAGCTTAATATTCAACAGGATTGTTCTAAAACCAGCTGCACATTAGTGGCATAAAAGTTTGAAAGCTATGAAGTTGCATTACGGGGGCACTGTGATTTTTTTCTGCATCTGTCTGAAGTTGCTGCATTCTATTTTATCTAATTCCTTTAAAGCTTTGTATGTAGCATTGTCCTGTTTCTCCTCTCTCTCTTTTTTTTTTCCCCACAAAATTTCATTTTCCCAGTTACTTAAGATGACACCAGCATGGCTTTACATGTTACTGTACAAGCCACTGTGACACATGCTTTGATCATGAGCCCAGGAGTGACTGTCAGATGGCTATTAAAATGGGATCCATTAATTACATTGTTGCCCGGCTGTCTTTGTCTCAGCGAAACAGAAGTGCCGATGCACTAGCAGTACCTTCCGGGTGTTTGTTCTTCAGAGTCATCAGCTCTTCCTCAAGGAGGCCGAAGGACCAGCTTGTCTCCCACAAGGTTACTGATCCAACATGAGTAAAGCACGAAATAATGAAAACACTTAACACTTCAGAGTTGAAAATAAAACTTAAATATAGAAAATATTGGAAATAAAAAAGCGTATAAGAAAACCACTGGTGAACTTACATAAGCTACCTCTACATGGTAGAAGTTTAATTCTTATGCTTCTAAAGCTTTTCTTTACAGAAACATAACATAAACCAAATCAGAGTTGAATACTCTGCCAATTAAGATTGTGCTATTAGTACAGCATCACAGTGCTGCTAAAAAGAAGTATTTAAAACTTTATTTTTAACAATTTGGAGGTTCTGTTTCTTTGTCTCTGATGTCTCATGCAGTTCATTAGGCACTCCTATCAACTGGTTTTCATTTTGGATGAACCATAATTTCATGACACAGAAAGTTAAATTTGGAGCAACTTTATTCTCTTCTGTTTTCTTGCATCTGTGTATCCAATAATGTTCCTCATGTTCTTCCATATTTCTACTCAGGAGCTATGAATTTGATGAATGAAGAAAGTTGTTTCTCATTTCTTAAAAAACTCAAAATTCCCATTAATTTGCCCTACATAAAGACAGAGACTAGAATTCATAACAAAGTATTTCTTTCACAGAAGGCATTGCTGGCAGAAATTCAGTTGTCTTTTGGATAAGCTAAAGAGTCTTTGGTGCTTTTACACCTATTTACTGCAGTTTCTTATAATAATAATAATTAAACATTTACTGCCTGACTGCGCTGTTCAGCACTTCCTCTGGATGACAGAAATGTTTCAGAGAAGTAAAACTGTTCCATGTGTTTTATTGCACTTCCTTGGTACTTTTTTTACTATTCTAGTGCAATTTTTCAGTGCAATCAGATTTTTCAACTATATTACTGGTGATGTAGGTAGGTAAACAGAAACAGCATAAAAATGCCTAATAATGTTGAGAACAGCAACATTTAGGCAATTAACCACTGTATTCTCTGAAAAATCCGAAGTAGTTTCTAGCATTGCTAGCAAAATATGTTACTAAATCAGATCATAATTCCCATCCTGTACTTTTTTCTTGTCCCCAGGCTGTACAGAGTTAGCAAATCATCTCTGTCCTGGAATAATGATGCAGAAAAACATTCTGATTCCTCTAGAGAAATTTTCTCAGATTTTGTGTTTATTTTACAAAAATGACTCTGTTTTTCAGAATTCCTTTTTATTGAATATAGCTTTAACGGAATGCCCTGTTTGCTTTTTGGGGTTTCTTTTTGTGGTCATCCTAGAACAATTTTATTCAACTTTTCAACCTTCAGATTTTTCAAAACACTCAAATTTTGTAAAACTTATTAAAAATTTTCTTATTAGTCAGCAAGATGCAGATTCCACTAGACTCAAATGCAATGCTATGCTCAGCTGAAACAGCAACATAGGCTGTAAATAGCATTTACCTAAAATGTGTATGACTTTAAGTAGGAAAACATGGTCATTTAAGTATTGTATCTTATACCTTTGTTCTGAACAGATGCATGTGTTTCCTCAGCAGGATCTATGAGCTTCTGATGACTTCTGTTATTTATGTGGCAAAATAAGTCTCATTATTATTTGAAATGCAAATGTATACTTGCTAACATTTGGTAAAAAGGGCATAGTTACCCACAGATTTATATACAGATGGAGTATTTTTCAAAGAACAAATGATTATCATTAGGTAAGTACATACTTCCATTAGATTTGCATCTAATACCTATAAAATTCTGGCAAATTCCCTTGAAAGAGCCAGAGCTCCCAGAGTTGCTGTGCTTCTGGTGTTTAGCAAGGAAGATGTAAAGAGCACAGCAAAGGACAGCCAAGTTTCTGTGCTCCCTATTATCTCAAAACCCAGGCAAGGGTCCCCCTGCTTTAAAAACACTGTCAAGTTCACCAGCTGCATACACACACAAAAAGTAAATGGGCATTTATAAACCTTTGAAATTTTTCACAAGTAGAAGTTAAAATTTGAGTGTGTTGTCATGTTATTATGAATTGCATAGTGAAAATTAGATGTTTTTAAAATATTCCTTTTTATTTTTATGAATAAAGTATTGAAGCATAAAGAAATTCTGATAATATTCAGAGATTCATTTTCTTGGAATCAGTACGAATTTAATTCAATTGCATGATGTATTACGAATCATTGACTTGCCCTATATTATGGTTGCTCAGAAGAAAAGAGAAACATTAAAAAAGTCCAAATAATAAGAGTTCAACATGCAGTTGAACAGGCATGAGATATTTGGTGTTTACCTTTGTTATAGAAATAACATTATCCTTCAACTGTGTGCACTGTGTAATCAGAAATCAAAAAATCCTATTTATACAAAGGATTACCTCTTTCCTAGCAGCTCAGTACCAGTCATATCAGGTTCTTATACGAGATTTATTATGGTATGTCCTTTAGTAATAGCAAAATCCACACTCTTAAGGTATTTTGTTACTGAAACAAGAGCGTAGTCATTTGGAAGCTGTCCAAAAGTAATATGGATTCTACAAAGAAAATGAAACTATATACATCTAATGCAGGAAAGCATATAACTGAGGTACTCACAGGAAGATTGCACTATTAGCTTATGTTGGAAAACACTTCTCAGTTTGTGGCCATGCTGAAATAGAGACACAGAGGGAGAACAGCTGGACAGGATGGGCTCTGTCCCTCTGATAGAGGAACTTAGGCACACAGCGAGACTATCCTCTGGGAAAAGGCCGTGAGAGGTGCATTCTGCAAGGACCTGAAAGGAGGCTGTAGCAAGGTGGGGGCTGGTCTCTTCTTCCGAGCAACAAGTGATAGGCTAAGAGGAAACAACCTCAGGGGAGGTTTAGGTCAGATATGAGGAAAAAAATTCTTCACCAAGAAGATTACAGAGCACTGGAACAGGCTGCCCAGGTAAGTGTATGAGCCACCATCCCTGGGGGCATTTAAAAGACCTGTAGATGTAGTGATTACGGACATGGTTTAGTGGTGAAGATGGCAGTGTTGGCTGAACCCAATAACCTTAGATGTCATTTCCATCCTAAATGAATTTATGGTTCTATGGTTTAAAAGGCATAATATTTTTAGAAGGTACAAGTCTCTTTGCATCCCTATAGCAAACACAGCCAGATAAACTTTCTTTCACTGGTACCTGAGTGTTCCCTGGTAATGAAGACTTGCCACCCACCAGGTACAATACATTGCAGTCTCTCAGTAGTCCGTAAGAGATACATTCTTCCTTCTGTAGTCCAGTGTTTGATATAGGTAGTGTACTGTATTTTTTTTTCATTTATGTCTTGAACATTTGTATTGTGCACTGTGAAATGGGGTGTGGTCATAAAAGCCTGAGAAAGAGACAAGCAGGAAAAAATTATCCTGATGTTCAATTAGTATATATAGTTGAATGCTTCTGATACAAAACATTAGTGTTAGATACTGACATTGGCAAAGAAAATCATGCATATAATAAATCATCAAGCTATAAAAAAGATTCATATTCTCAAGCCGCAGGTATTATCAGTTGGAGTCAGAATGACTATCGGCATGTTCTCTAGTGGCTCAAGAGCAAGAAAATAATAAGATTTTGAACAATAAGGCTAAAGAGGTAATTTATAAACTATAGATTCAGCCAGAAAATGTTGTACTGGGATCAATATATTTAAAGAAGAATATATAACTTATAAGATTTAATCTTGTCTAGTAGCTTAGTGGTGGTGGTGGTGGTAGTTATTTTCATGGGGATAAGGATTTTGTTTGAGTGTAGCCTAAACTACACAAAGGAGGAATTTAAAATGAGAAACAGACCAAGGGAAGGTGATTTTCTTTTCAGTATGTTGCAGGATAAATCTCTTTTTATATTTAAATTACAAACTTGTCATCTGCTATTTTATTAAGAATCCTCTGTTGGTCAGAAAAGCAGGGACAAGTCCCACAGTACCCAGACTCTTGCTGAAGCATGACAAGAAATGGTACTTAAGACATGATGAATATCTCCTCTTATCTTCTTTCCTGAGTGTCAATCTATGTCTAAATGCATACACACACACACACACACACACACACATATATATATATGCATGCATATATATACACATCCCTAATGCAGGCAGTAGAACAAAATGCCCTTTTCCAACTCCTGGTGGTTATCAGAAACACTGTTTCATTCTGTTCCGAGGTGAACAGATAATTTTTTTAAAAACATATTTGTGCACAGGATTTTAAGAAAAGATACTGCCCTGTTCATGCATACTTGCGAGCGTATATTAGATGTTCTACCCTTTTAGTTCATCTCGTTGAAGTTGCAAATTATCTACCTAGGGTATAAATTTGACCAACAGGTAAGTACATGGACTCACTTGTTGAGATTATGTGGCATGAACCACTTTAAATTTGTGCTATGAGCTGTAATGGAGTATGAGCCCATCATAGGTCAGAGCCTTAGACTGGCTGTCAGGAATAAGGCTGGAAAGGAGCAAAGAAAAGTAGATTGTATTAGAAATGAGGAAGGTGCTTCACAAGATGGAATACTCCCTTCTTGGGAAGAAGAATTCTGCTCTGGTTTAGGGCCAGACTTCCAGACTTAAAGTAGGTATTAGTTTTCCTGTGTTTATTCTGGCAGCTGTGCAATTAGTTTCTAATCAAGTTTAATTCTAAGAGAAGTAATTGCCAGCCATCTGATTTTTTTTAACTTTGACTTCAATCCACCAAAAATATAACTATCAGATTGCTAATATCTGATAGCGTATCAGGTTTTCTCAGAAAAAATAGTTGCTGTATAAAAGTGAAGGTTGGTTGGAGACTGGTGGGTGCACCCACTCTGCCTTTTTCTGACTTCCCCTTCTGGGAGAAGAGGAGAAAAATGTAAGGACCGTGAAAACACTCATGTACTGAGATCGTGACAGTTTAATAGAACAGAAAAATTTGCATACACAAGAAAAGCAAAAAAGAGGAATTCATTCACTATTTCCCATCAGCAGGAAGATGTCCTAGGAGACTGGGCTTCACAATGCCTAGTGGTTACTTGGGAAGACAAATGCCATAACCACAGATGTCTACCCCTTCCACCTCCTTTCCCTGGGCTGTCATTGCTGAGCATGATGTCATTTGATATGGAATATCCATCTGCTTGAGTCAGCTGTCTTGGCTATGTCCCCTCCCAACCCTTTATCCACCCCCACCCCACTGACATTTGGGGGTGGTAGGTATGTGGAGACATGCTCAAGTGATAACTTTGGAAGATTTCGAAGATGCAGGTGATTCTTTCTGTCTGATTTTTCTAAGTCCGTTAGTGATATCCACCCTGAACTGATAATCAATGTAGTATGTAATCAATGTAGTGTGTAATCGAGTAGAATGATGGACTTATCTATCATATTACTAGGATGGAAAAATGTAAGTGATGTAAGTCAGAATAAATTTATAATGCATTTATTACTTTGCAATCTAATGATACAGCCTATCCTAATAATGAATGTCTTGTTTGTCAGTCATCTATTTTGAATGGGGTTGTAGGTTAGAATTCTTTTCCCTGCTGTCAGAATATATTTGTATAAAGCCGCAGAGTACATGCTGGTTTGTGAATCTAGCAGCATCAGAATACTCTGTGAACCCAAATGCAAGTATTCTGTTAAGATTTTTCTTAAAAATTATTTGAGAAGGAGTCAACAAATTTAATAGATAGTTTAATAATGCTACAAAATAAAACATTTCAGCCAAGTGTCATTTCCCTTGCATGTTACAATTGTCCTGAAAGGTTATTATAGGGCCTCCAGTCTTTGTACATTCATTTCTGAAAAGTACTCAGACATAATAATCTGTACTATTTTGATAAGAAATGTTTAAATGCATAAATGGATTCACAAAGTTTATCTTTGTAAGGATAAAGCATACTGAGGAGGAGTTAGAAAGGGACTCAAATCATCCTTTCACTGTGTATTCCATGTTGGGTTTTGTAACAAAATAATGTGTTCAACAATTTGAGACAGTCAGCTTTGTCTCTGATTGCAGAAGGTCTCAGTGTCTCATATTTCTGACTCTAAGGTATATCCAAAGGTACATACCAAATTTCCATAGAATGAGTTTGCACAACTCCAAGTACGTAGGAGAAACACGAAAGGGATGGTGTAGCTATGTGTGAGAATAAGTGGCAAGGGAGAAATACACCTCAGAGTCCTGAAAAGTGGCTGAAGACCATGTGAAATGCTGGAACACAAGATAATTTTCTGTCATTCTTTAGAGCTTTACTAGCAACCTGCTTCCCATCATAAAGTATTTGGGCTGTGCCAACACCCTCTGTATCAGCCTTACTGAGCTCCTGCCTACTAAAATGGCATTTAGAATTGGACCAATACCTCAAGGCATTCATGCAGTGCTGAAATTGCAATTGGGATTGGAAGGGGCCAGGAAAGCTTCACCTGCTCTGAGAAATTTTGTAGATTGTGGCAAACCTTACAGCCGTAAGTGAATGGAAGTAAATATGCTAAAACTTGGAAGTTTTAGCACAGTTCACAACGTGAATATTTTTTTCTGCAGGGCAAATGCTTTCTTCCTAGGACAGCGACTTCCATGTAATATCTATGGAGAAGTTATTCCAGGACAATATTTATAGGATAGCCATAAATAGGATAACTGTCTTAGGAAATGACAGAAAGAGGTGTGCAGAATAATGTCAGTAATTTTTCTGTTTCTACAAATGTGCTACGCCCAAGGTGAGCCTGTCTCTGTTAATAATCCCATCAGACTGAAACGTACATAGTTTTCCTCCAGAATTTGAGGCAGGGTGATCTGGGATTTGGAGACATTTTGTTGTCTATTGGAGAAGTTGTTGAGATCATTGTCTTTGGTAGCAATATTTGTTTTGCACTAGGATAAACTTTTCTTTACAATTCTTGGAATAATTTACATCATAATACTTAGGGATACATCTACAAGGCGTACAGATGTCTAGAGATTCATATTTTATCAATCTTATAGATAGGAGTATGTCTTCATAATTTTGAAAACCCTTCTAGCTATCATTCTGGATCTTCAGGATTTACTGTACTGTTAAAAATCTGGTCTTCAAATGATGAATAAAAAGATATGTCTCTCCCCAGACCACTGTTAATTAGAACAGCCTAGATCAAAATTGTATTTTTTCCAGGCTTCAGAAACCTTACATGTCAGATGTTTTGAAAAGTCATTTTTATCTCTTACTTGTATTGGTGTTATGTTTTAAATATTTTTCCATAATAAGCTGCATGCCACCCATGAAGATAGAAATTATGCTCAGTAAAGCACATAATTTTCAGTTATGCAAGAAGCACTTTTGTTTCTGTAATAAGAACATGAGATGTGAGATGAGTTAGAGCTGATTTTCCAAGCCCACATTTTATCAGAATAAAAATTCAAAATAAAGTGTTCCACATGTAATTACAAAATAAAAAAATTAAATTACATTTTTTCTTTGTTTTTATGACATCGGCTGGTATACTTGGTATCATAGTTTGGATGTTACAGAGGCATGGGGATTACTTTCATTGTATATAATTTTTCGTTATTTTGCCTTAAACCTTTTAGTGTTTTTTATCAAAAAATTATGCTTCAAAACTAGATCTGTCATTAAAAAGATTATCAGCTTTAAAAATAAAATGTCTCTTAGTGGGCAGCAATGAGCAAAAATAACTTTTAGAAAAAATGATACAGAATTTCTTAGCGTTCTCCAGAAGCATAAGCTACTGAAAATCCAACAAGACTCTGGTGCCAGTTGCTTGCCATCTTATTCTTTCCTAACAAACTACTAGACATTTGATCTAATTCATTAGTCAACTCTGTAAAAATGCTTAAAATAGTATATAATCATCTTTGACAAGTGTTTGTACTTTCTGTATTACTGGTAACAAAGATTCATGCAATGATGAAATTATATTTTAGGCCATGTTCTAGATTCTTCATTATTATTATTTTGTGCATGAAATGGAATCTGTTTAAGATAGAAGAAAAGCCAGCTCTGAGTGATGGAGAGTAAAGTATCATGAAATACTTTCGTTTCCAGTTAGTCAAGATGTACTGATGCCCCATTTCCCAGCTCATCATGATAATGTATAATCTGACATATGAAATGCTTTAGGAATTCCAAAGACTTATACCAAACTGAATAAACTGCTCTTACAAGAATACTGCATTTTGTTGATCCCACTTAATTTTTGTGCTTGTCATATTTAAAGTGGTTATGAATTTTAATGACAAAAGTCAGATACCTCTTAGTTTTAGACATTTCATAGCTTTTGATGTCAGAAGGAACCTCTAGATATTATTCTAAGTCCTGCAAAAGAGTATGAAAAAAGGTTCAAAGTTATTTGTACTATATGGAACAGTTTACAAGAAGAATCAGACTAATTAAATGGTTGCTCGCACTATTTAAAAACAGTATAAATAGGTTTATTTCAGTTTAAAAGAAAAAGACCTTATTTCTAATATATAAATATAGAAAGGAAAATAATGTGATGAGAATCCTTTGACTCTTCCAGTTAGTACAGCACAAATTCTTCTGGTTGTAGTAAATTAATTTTCAGTAATTTTCAGGTTAATATAACTTGCTTTCAGAGATATTGCCCAGTGAGTCCTGACAGGTGTGAGCACAGATGATCAGTGGGATCTTAATTTATTTGCCACAACCACCAGCCTTTCAACTGTCCTGGTCTCTGGGAGGCAACTGGTAAAAGGACAACCAGAAAAATGAATGGTAAATTCTGAAGAAGAGGAGTTTAGTTTGGCCAGTGTCTTTCATGTTTCTTTTTCACATTCATGGTGTTGTAAGGAAATACAGGACTATGACTTCAGTTCTTGTGAGTACATGCACCCTGTTGAAGTGTCTCTTCGAAGTGTCGTTTTTGTATGACCTCATAAAAGTTATAAATGAACTTTAAGGCACTTCACTGTGAAATGCAAACACATAAAAAGAGATAGCCTTGTTTGTAAAATTGAGGAAGAAGCAGGGAAAGGAAAAAAGGGACATGGCAGAGACAGAGACTGAAGAAGAGAAGCAGCTCACTGGCAGGAATAAGAATCATTTATGGGAAATAAATTACCTCCTTCTTGACAAAAGCCTGATAAGGTTGTGGGCATGGGTGGAAGAAGATGAGACACTAACAAATGCATGAACATCACACATAAGTAATTCTAGCAATAAATATTTCTGAGCCTCCCACCAACCTTCTCCTCCTGTACTTCTTTGTAATTTCACTGACTTATCTCTGTGGTAAAAAAATCTAATTAGATTGCAAAGAGTAGCACATTAATTAACAGCTAAACTAACAGTATTAAACAGCAATAGTCTAGAAGCTGGCTCTGGTCTTCCTAATTAGGCAGCTCTCTCAGCGTGAAGTAGGAAAAACAACTAACACAACCATATAACATAAAGGGCAAGAGGGCCCATTATGCTAGTAGACAATGAAGAAAAAAAAGGGACAGGAGGAAAAAAAAACCCTGAAACATCACTTATGCTCAGTGATCTATTACTGCTCCATGAGTTGCACTGAGATTATGGCAGATTTATATTCAGCATATTTGATAAGTTCTAATGTCATCCATTTTTCTTAGGAAAAGAATCTCGAAGAGTTGGATAGCAGGGATAAAATGTTGTCTTTACTAAAATAAGAGCTGTGTAATTATTTATTTAGCCAGTTAGGCAAAATGCTTCTTCCTGTTCACTTTGTAGAACTGAGTTGGGCTTGGTAGAGCAATAGGTTTCTTTTAATTTCAAGGTATTTCAACTTTCAAGTTGTGTATTTATTTTGTATTGTTTTACTGTTTCATTTTTTTATTTTACTGCCTACAGTTCAATGAAAAAGGGTTGTGCCTGAAACCTTTTCTGTACATGAAGGTCATTCACTAGCTGAGAAATACACATTAAGTTCAGTGAGATTTTTGCCACTAATATCTTAGGCAAAGAGGAGCTAGTATTGCAAATATTAACTCAAAAGCTGGATACCACACTTTCACACTTCCCTTGAGCAAAAAACAGACTACAAAACTGACCTGTACAGCATGTTCTTAAGATATGTGGCACATCTAGAAGAAGCAAAAAGAGATCTATTTTCCCTCACTGAGGTTAAAAAGAACCTGGGAATTCCTGTCTTTAATTTAAATTTTATTTATCTTGCAGACCTTACAGTACGAACCAGCTCTGAACCGAATCAGTTGTATACAAAACCTGTAAAAGGATAGACAATTTGGACAATACTGGCTGTGGTTAATGAGACAATATATTTGTTGTCTCTCTGTAAAGGTACTCTTAAGCATCAGTATTGTTAAATGGCTTATTTCATCTGTTTAGAAGAAATGCAGAGCTGTTCCTTAAAACAGTAGAAAACTGAATAAATCTTGCCTGTAGGAGTTGGAGAGGCTAAGAATAGTTTATGCTGAGGCCATTTTGCACTAAAAAAACAAAATTTGCCATAGCATGGATACTATGATAGGATATCAGCAGATGTGCTTGAACATACTGCTGTTGCTGAGTGATGTATTCTGAAATTCAAAGCAGTACTGATGCTACTGAAGCTGAAATAGCTTTGGTAGGCATGGGATTTTCTTCTAATAATTCTTCAGTGTAGACAAGGTCATCTGAAGCAGTTTAAGCACCTTTAAATGAAAAGAGTGTACAGTTCATTTGATCTCCCCTTGGCTTTAATTATATCTGCTTGCGCAGCAGTGCCCTAAGGGATCAAGGATCTGTGGAAGAAAACAATTCTAAGGACTCAAAAAGTTACTACCAGAAGGACCCATCTTAATTAAAATAAATTAATGGAAGGGATACTGGTTGAGGATTTTGGTTGTTGTTGGTTTTGCTTGTTTTAACTCTTATTACATCTTTCCTTAAAAATAAAATGCTGAAAATATATTTGCTTAAATATATTAGAAAATTCAGTGAAGAATCTTTTTTGGGGGGTAGAAAAAGATTAAGAATTAAAATTCAGTAGGAACTGTGGGCCTAAGACCTTGTAAGTTCATAATTTTCAGTATAGCTAGAGATTTTTTTCCCAAAGGCCATCAGGTAATGGAAAGATGCTCAACTGTTGTAACACAGGGTTCAATGACTACTAAAGGGTTCTTAGAGACCCAGGTGTTTTTCTATAGTGCCTTCTTCCTACTTTTTGCAGTAAATGGAAGATTGCTCTGCACTGAAAGCATACTTCTTTGAAGAAGTTTCACTCCCCAGAACTGTCCCAACAGTAGGTTGGTGTCTGCAAGGCTGAGCAGAAAAAAATTTTGGTTGAGTTCCACATGATGTGATATCTCAGGTTCAGCAGCAATAGCAGTCATTTGCAAACTCTTTAATTAACTTGGACTGGCAGTGGGTGTCAGTGGTTCTTTTTCTTGCCAAAATTCTTTCCTCATTATCATAAGCATCTTGCAAAATCCTTAAAGCATTCTGGAAAAAAAAAAAAAGAAAAAAAGGAAAGACCTGCATATATTTTACCTTTTTACCTTTTGTTCTCCTTGTGTTTATTGCTTGTTGCAAGTAAACCTGACTTTCCACTGAAGCTCAGTTGTGTGGAGGAGGAAATACTGCCTTCATGTAACAGTAAGAGTAGTATCTGATTTCTCTGGGAGTTAACAACTGTTCATCAAAAAAAAAAAAAAAAACAACAAGATACATAATTCATTCCAAAAAAAAAGCTATCATTATAAAGAATTTTATATCTTTATTTTTTCTCTTCCTCCAAAAACTCTGGGTTGATTCCTGAGTAGTTTTAGAATATGTAGTTTGGGTGTCTTCTCTTCTTGGGCTTTGATTTCTAACCAGATACATCTCCTGTAAAAGACTATGGACAGTCTTTCTATTATTTAATGCAGTGGCTTAGACAAGCAGAAGAACAGAGAAGGAAACTCAAGCCTGACAGAGAACCCCACAGGCTAAAAAAAGAAAAAAATGAAGCAATATTATATGTACTGTATCTGGTAGAAGGCACTGAATTGGCACTTGCCTACAAAGTTTATAAATTATAAGAGAGCATTATTTTTAATCATTCTCCAAAGCCTGGTAATGTGCACCAGTCTACTCAGTTTCAAGATACCAGTGATACAGAGCTACTTACCTAAAGCAATGATGTTGGAGCAGAATAATTCCAGACTTACCAAGATGCAAATGCAGACATGCCCATCTGCACCGGGACAGCATTGCATGCACAATTTTTATTGTTCATGAATACAATGTGTACCATTTGTTGGCATTGTTTGAGTGTGTTTGCTTGTTTGACTTGAAAATGAAACTTAAATGAAAGACACAGAATGTATAAAACTGCCTTTAACTACTACTCATCAGAGCAGATATCTTTTTGGTTTTGTTAGGAAAACCAGAGTTAGTCATCTGTTACAAAGGCAGAATTTTTACTCAGTAAGGGATTTTTCCCCCTATTTGTAATTATATACAAGTGTATGATAGCTCATCTTCACTTGCTACACACATGAAATATTTTATAAATTTCTTGTATCTACAGTACTGCTGTGTTGGTGTTAAATTTTCAATTTGCAATTCTTACATTTTGATGAACCCCCCAGAAATTAATAGGCTGTAATCCATAAATAAAAATTAAATTTTAAAAATAATTTCAGTACTTTTGTGGAAGTTAAGGGTATGATTTTTTGAGCAAATTTGGCTTGTGAACAGGTTTTGTAATTTTTTTCATGAAATTCTGTTATTGCAGCCAAATAGTAAAAAATGAGTTTATTCAAGACTAGGAATTTTTAAGCAGAAAAAAAGCAGTGGAGGTCGTCTAGGAGAGGGATTTGTTTTGGTTTTTTTAATATGCATGAGTCCTCCATCGACGCCTAAGACGGCTCTTCGTAATGAATTGTATTTGTTTTGAAAACTTCTGCTTGGATAACAGCAATTAGTCAGCAGTTTTCAAATTTATGTAAATGCATAGGAACCTGATTACAATTTTACATATTTACATAAGATGGCTTTTTTTTCTCCCATTGATTTCTGACAGAGCAGTTTGTTCTTAATGCTTTTGAACATCTAAGACACATTTCTGTAAGTACTCATGCACTGACCCCTTAACCACTATTTCAGAATTTATTTTGCCTCATCAAAGGAAAAAAAGTCAAATGTATGTTTAGATTTTCTTTCCTTGAAAGAGAATAGATGCTTACCGCAGGAGTTGTCTTTGTTAAACAGGGGGAAGTCTAATCCTTCGCTGATATTAGTGATTGACAACATGGTTTCTGATAGAACATCTTAAGAAAGTCAGGAGCTTGGAAACTGACTTGAGATGATCTTCTGCTTCAGCAATACTTTCACTAGGGAAATTGCTTGGACAAGAGGAACAACAGTACTGACTGCACAACAAGCTGTTGCGTGTACAAACTAAACATGAATTCTCAGGTTAATAACCACTACATGGATTTCTTCTGCTGAAGACTTATATTTTAAAATATACTGACAGTAGTATCTGCATTTATATTGGCATTGATTTTTTTTGTTTTAGGATGCTGCCACATGGACAGAAAGAGTTCACAAAAGCTTATATGTCCATTACTTTATGTTTTACCTTAGTTAGAGTTGTTCTGTTTTCCTAAAGTCTTCTCCCGTATCTATAAAGTCTTTCTGCCATATACATGTAACAATAATTTGTTAAACCCAAAAGGAAAGAATTTGCCTTTACAAACAAAATCCATTATATATGTGTATGCAAGATGTGGCTATCACATTACGTATTAGGTTGTATCCCAGTGTAGTAAGCCAAGACCTGCCTGCTACCTGCTTTACATATTTGATTTGTTCTAAAAAATGTTGTCTGGATAAAGGGTGAAAAATAACTTTCAAACACCAGATTCATCTCAACCAAATCCATAGGGAAAATTTCTCTGAATGCCTTGTTCTAGCGTAAAGAAAGAACACTTTTAAAAAATGGAATGTCGCAATTTTAAGCAACTAAATTTACTTTTCCACATCTGAGTTTTAAGAAAGCATCTTCCCCTTTTATTCATGTGTAGCATCCATTGTTTCATGACTAAGTAGTAGCATCTTATGAAGCTGGAGTGAGTTGCCCATGTGCACTTGCATGCATTTCTTACCTATCTGGAACAATCTTGAGTGTTATCCTCCCTTTCCTAATTAAACATAATCAATTATAGCCTAAATTGGGGCTAGGAAATTTCATCCATTGTGTGTACATGAGTATTTGCTGTAGTGACAGTCACTAACATATAGAGCTGGTTAAATTATTTTTGAGAATCAGATAGATGTTTTTGAAAATTATTGTTGAAAAATAATTTCATTAATTCCATCATCTGAAAAAAATCTTGCATAATTTGAAGACTGAAAGAATATATTTTTTCAGATCAAACAAACATAATTTGTATGCAAACATAGTTTGGCTGCCTCTAATAACAGATTAATGGTCCCAAAAAGAAAAAATGCTCCCATCTGAAAGAAAAGCTCTTATGCAGACTCCTTTTATTTTTGGAAAAAAATAAAATTTAACAAGTTTTGGAGACTATTTTTTTTTTGGAGATACAGTCTTATGATGTTTTGAGCCTTCCAGATACTTCAAACTGATTAACCAAAAATGCCGTTTCCTTCCCTTACTTAATCTGACTCTTCTATTAAGCAACAGATTTAACTTTTATTTCTCTGTCAGGAGCCTGTAATTTTAGAGACAAACACTAGAAAAATATTTGAGGTAAGGAAGCAATAGTTTTAGATTCTAGTATCAGTATTTACTTTAGCACTTGAAAACTTACATAAAATTAACCCATTAGTGCAGAAAATCAGTGGTCATGGATGAAGAATTGAAATTATAAGAGTAATGTGTTTTGTGATTGTAAGTATTGAACCTGCTGAATGTTAATCTCTGTTAACTGGATGTGAGCAGGTCCCTTACACTCTTCCTGAGAAGAAAGTTTCATCTTTCTGTATTTTTTTAGCTTGTTGTGATGGACGATAATACAGAGTTCAGGAAACTGATTTGGTGGCCCTGGCTGAGCAGGGAAACCTGAAATGCATGGTACAATTCCTAGGAGAGGAACAGCCAGTCACAAAGTTGAGATATCATAAGCAAACTCCTGCTGGAGAGACTGTTCTGGCAAGTGGGGAATTTGAAGGTCTTAAACTCTGCAACACCAGAAAATCTTGCACTGTAAAGCCTGCTAGAAGTTATAGATAAGTCATGTTTGGCTGTAGGGAGGGAGACACAATCTATCACTGACCTTGGAAAGTGCAGCCTGATAAACACAAGGAAAATCACTTGCCGATAAAGCAAATCTATTTCCTGGTTCAGGTAAGAAAAAAAGGCGAAAACCCAGTTAACTGAAACTCAATGCTTCCGGCAGAATTAAATGTGCATGTAAGCTCTGAGCATGTGGGTTGTTCTAGATGAAATCTAGAGAGCCCTTTGAACCTTCATGATTTTGTGACAATGTGTTCTTACCTGATGTACTTCTTGTCATGGAGAGAATTTTTGCAACAAAAATGGTTTTTACCCCTCAGGTAAGTAGCTTGCTTTACATGTGTGATATAACACAAGTTAAGCATTTCATATTGCTGTATATTGAATCCTTCTGGAATTTTCTTTCCCAGAATGTAAGCAGTGCTGCAAGTGATGCTGGTGCAGTACCATCAATCCTTACATTTGTGTTAATTGTTGTTCCAATACAGTACTCATTCATTTAAAATTGATAACTGTATGCCCTTTTACAGTAGCACCTTAATCACATGTTTACATGTTAAATTATTAGACTTCCACTGAGCCAAGGCAGAACTTAATCAACGTAGATCATCTGAAAATAAAGCTTTGACTTGTAATCTTGAGTATGAGTGGGGCTTTTAAATTGAACACACTAAAATACATACAAAGGATAGAAAACCACTGGATTCATCCATCATTAAGTTCACAATTGATCTATGCCTGACAGAGTTTGTGGCTCAGATTTCATGGCTTACAAGTTCTGAACCCAAACACTTTCTTACATCACAATGCGGAAGACGTCATTGAGTATGGAGTACGGTAGAGGTATGCATGATCTGAGATATGTTGGATGTTAGGCAGGAAAGGAAAAAAAAATTTGACTGAATTACTTAATTTGAATTATTTGTCCACAATCAGTTTCCAGTGGTCTGTTTCTCTTGTGTTGTTCTAAACACAAGATATTTTTCTGTGATTACTTTGTAAATAAAACTCTGAAACTGAACTGTACAAATGTGCAAAGTTGTTCTGCTACCATTTATGCTAAAGAATTTTCCTCTATTTACTCATCATTTTGAATTGAAATACGGTAGCTGAAAATAGCAACACACTTTAGTTTCTGCTGCTTTAAAATTAATTGGAACACCAAGATGGAACTAGCAGCAGCAGCAGCCTCACAGCTGGAAGAAAGAAAAGACAGCACATCTATTAGAAATGGGGTTTAGTGACACACATTTTTGGTCCTTAGACAATAGTGAGGTTACTCACTATAATAAACATGAGTGTCCCTTGGCTGTCTCTGTCTCAGTCTTGCACTCCTTGCTCTTTACAGTCAACTGTACAAGTTTGAATGACAATTGTGAGATATTTATTCTATGAGCCTTAACTGAGTACAGGAGTTTGAAACGGTCCATGCTCCATAATCCTTAATCACTGTGTGTGCAGCTCACTTTGAGAGTTCAGTTTAAATACAAGCTCCGTGGTTGGAAGAAGTAAAGAATATGTGTTTGAGAGTGATTTTGTGAATAAAGAATATAGAACATGAGTAAGAAAGAAGAATTTGGTCTTGAGTAATGGGTGTTCTGAGAGCATCCAGTTATTAAAAAGACATGGTAAAATTATATACCAGGAGATGATTGAATTGGGTGGCATCAGCTCAAAAAGAAATAAAAAAGAGAACTTCTAAACCAGTATTTTGTAGGTCAACTGCGTGTCTTCCTGTTTTCATGTAGCTGTAAACACTAAAACCAAGGCTCCAGCTAGTCATCCGTTTCCTTAATGTTTTAATAGATTGTCTTGTCCATTTTGTAGATTATTTATTCACTGAGTAAACTGAGTGTAAATGTTGTAAGACATGGTACAACTTCTTTCTTTGCTGTAGTTTTTTTCATTAAGTAATGAGTAAGTTCAGTAGTGTAATAAGGATTGAGACCTGTTTTGGCCATTTACTGTGTGAGCTGTCTTTTTTTATTGACCTGGAGCTCTTGTGATTTACCTTTTTAATAAACAGTGAAAACATTACTAGAGGCTAGCTGTTTTCAAGTAAATTAAGTTCTTTACTGTACCTGGTTTTAGAGTTTAATTATATACTTTAATGTTCCCATTGAGATCCAATGTCAAATGATAGGTTTCAAAATGAAGAACAGAACTAAATGTATTTATGATTGCAAGGAATGCTTCTGGCTTGTAAATCAGCATGATAAAATACAAAAAAGCCAACTTTCTTTAGAGTATTTGAATTATACATATATTTTTACCAAATTTATTTCAAAGTACCATAGCTAGAGAATAGTAGATCGTAGAGAAAATTTTGCTGCATCTAGTTCATAGGTGCAAGGTGCCTGAATTTTAATTTTCACGATCATAAATTAACCTTGTCATGCTATACATATGAAAACTTTTCAAAGTGTAAAAACTCATGTACAGCCATGAAAGCTCTATTTTTATTGATGCTGAATCTCCTTTTTTCCTAGGAATAGACTCCTTGAAATGGACTGTATCTCTTAGCCTGCGTTGTAATTGACTTTCTGGAGTCATAAAGCAGAGTAGGTTATGGAAGGAATAGTTTTTGTCTGAGATGAAGATTATTTTGGGTTACAGTTAGAACTCTGGGTTACAGAGTTCTCTCTGGCACTGATAGTAGTCCACTAAGGGAGACTACTGTGTACTATTCGGTATGGTTTATTTTGCAAACCGTGGTTAGAATGTATAAGCTTAAAACGGAATTGCAAATTATATTATAACTGTGTTCATTTTCTCATTTATCCACCTTATAGTAAAAACATAGCATATTTAAAAATGTTCCCATTTAGTTTTTAAATTAATTATCTTTTTGGTATTTGAAGAATCAATGAAAGAAAATTTGCTTGAAAATCATCAGCCAAAAAAATCATCAACCTTACATTGTTAAGTTCTTGGAAAATCATCCTACTTACACACACCCTTAAGAAAATAATTGTGTAGTGTATTTGGAGGCCTAATCTAAGTTCATAAAACTTTCAATGCTTTAGTGTTTTATCTTTTGTGTATGCTGAAACGAATGCAAGTTAGTTGAAACTAAGAGTACTTCACTGTTTTGTACACTCGTCTCAAAATTATTGTCTTAAGCAACAATTAGCTTGTATAAAAATTTAGGTTAATAGCTACAGAAAGAACCCAATTTTCCTACTTAAAAAAAAAAATGGGGGGACACAGGACAATTTTTAGCCATGGTCATTATATTACATTTCTTTATATATAGTCCATATTCTTTTGTTTTGCTTCCTTTTTTAATTTTGCTTCTGCTGCTCTTTCATTTCACTTGTCTCATGTGTTTCTTATTAGACAGAAAATGATGACGAAGAACCACACATTTATAGACATTTGCGCAAGAGTTAGAAAAATTAGTAGTATTAGCCCACCGTTATAATACCAATATTTATTATAATAGGAATATTATATTAGGATAATAATAGGGAAAAAAATTAAAAGTACCAAGTGCTTTTTGTATATCTTCAGTGGATGTTGCACTCAGAACTTGGCAAAGCATTCTCCCTACCTTAGGGAATACTTGCTCAGATTTATTTGGAGAGTTTTGGCAGGCATACAAAAAATAAGAGTAAATTCATGTCATTTACCCAAGAATTGAGTTAAAAATACACCTTGAAAAAACACTCTTACTACTTTGATACTGCATTGCCATATATGCATTGAATGTAATGTAAAGGAAAACAAGGAATAAGTTCCACACTTCCTAGAAAAGGTATTTTTTCTCTTTCAAGCATTGACATCACTTGACAGATAACAGGATTCAGGCTCAGTGCAGTGGAAACTAAGAACGCAACAGAAATGTGAGATTGATTTTCCTTCACCATGTGCTTCTGGAATATGAATAAGTATACATTATTGTATATGCAACATACATCTGTATCTGTATTAGATTTTTTTTCCTTTGTGGCAGGTGCATTGCCTTTTGAAAAAGGGAGTAAAGGCAGTGTCAGTTTGGCTGCAGCAGACTTCAGGCCAGAGCTGCCCGTGTCCTTGTGGCTGGGCTGTAGTGCCTGAAGGCAGTGCTCAAACACGGTACCTTTGGCTCTCTGCCTCATTGTAAGAAAACATAAAAGAGAAGGCAATCTTTTGACTGCTGTGCTGGGCCATGGCTTCCTCTTTTTTTTTTTTTTTTTTTTTTTTTTTTTTTTTTTTTTGGTGAAATGAGGTGTAGCAATGCATCTCTAACATTAGCTCAGCTAACTTTGTTCCACTGAGGCTCAAGCTGCAAAGAATCCAGTGGCAAATTCAACCATGTTGAGAGGATATGGAACTACTGAAAAAATAGATTAGGATTTTCTGAAGATATTTCTGTATATGTTGCTTTTTGTGAGTAATAAAAAAATGAGGTTTTATTTTTGACATGATTTTGAGCCTTATCCCTTGCTTTCTTAGAAGAAAGCATTTTTTTTTTGCTGTTAAAATATGTAAACAATACACTGTTTATGTGCTTATATTTCCCATAATGATATTTTAGTACCCGTGACTAATAGCTACAAGTGAGACTACAGATGTGGAGTAGTTTGGGCCAGCCAAAGACACTTTGATGTATCTCTGATATTTTTACGTGGTAGATGCTCAGCATATGGTTATTACCATCTCTTACTATACTACTAGCACATCAGATGTAAGGTTCAAATTATTGGATAAGAAAAGAATGCTAAAAGTGATGATCTTTTCCCTAAAGCTCATTTAGTCAAAACAGATGATTTAAGCATCTTAAGGAGGAAAGATAACAGAGTGAGAAAATTTCACCTAAGGTCGCTGTCTGTCAGTAGTACAGAAGTTTTATATCTTTAATCCCACTGAAATATTCTGTACATGCTTTGAAGAGTCAGTCATTCAGAGATCAGTAGCAATTTAAAAATATGTGTACATGTTAAATTTGTAATTTAGGAGGAGAAACATATTGCTGTGGTTTTTGTTCACTGTATGGTAAACATTTTTCTGGAAAGCACTTTGCTGTTCTGCTTTGTTCTGATTGCTTTTATTTTACTGTGTCAGGAAGCAGGGATTTTTTAGTAACTCCAGGCAGTACCTTGATCAAAGTAGCTAAGTAGCTGTGCAGAAGTCTCAGTATCTCATGAGTCTTTGTGAATGAGCACTTCTTCATTCTTACGGTTCTGACATTGAGGATAGTTATATTTCTTTCACAAGTGGAGGAAATAGAGAAGTTCTGGAGCTTGAGTCTGATTTGGGGCTGTTTCTTTATAATTAGTTAATAAGTTGTTTTGGAGCATCGAATAAAATATCATCAAATAGATTTGATGCCCTGAACAAATTTTGCTAAATCCTGCATGCAGGCAAAAGTACCGGACAAAAACACAGGTAGGAAGTCCTGTTACTGGGGATTTAGTTTCCTTTGAGATTTATGAATAGGGTCGCATTTGCCACCCAATATCCTGTCAATCTTTGCAAGGCTTTCTGAAAAAATTTTTAGAGGAAAATTGGTGATGCATTAAACAATGAAATGGTTTCAATGTGGTGTCTCAGACATTTACTGGGATAAGGCCTAACACATGTCCCTAGCCAAATCAAAGTGGTGTTATATTTTTCCTGTTTTAGCAGTGTTTTCCAATCTATCAGTATAATAGGAAATCCAGTAGGGCAGAAATAAAATTGCAAGTAATCAGGTTTATATTTCCTATTTCCATGTAATTGAAAAAAAAAATTCTCAGTCTTTCTTTCCCCTATCTTTCTTCATTTTCTCCTCCTTCTCCTTCTTTTTTAACTTTATCTTTTCTTAAAAAGGTTTTCCCCATTGCAGCAGTAGCCTCTGAGAACAGTCACTGACTGCAGGCAAACATACTTCATGTGATGGCTTACGTCTCTTTCCTACTGATGCTGATAGTTGAGCGGCTAAGGATGAGAAAAATTATATATTTACACTGCAATTATAGGAATTACATGGTTTCCTGTCTGAGTACCATTCTGCACCATGGTAATTATCATGATATTAAATAGCTGAGTGTCATCATAGAAAGAACACAAGTCATTACTACAGTCAGCATATGATAACTCTTAAACATAATTGCTATGTAATCTTCAGGTGATTGAATTATCACTCAGACCCATGCTGACAGCACAGCTATGCATAAAAAAACTCTGCTTAATCAAAGATTACTGCTGTTTCCTTTTTTAATTGAATTATTTTCAAAACAGAAATTCAGGGACAGATTCTGGAAAAATGTGGCGCTTTTACTCAGTTTTATGAGAACACATATGCAACTGCAACAATGTCTTAAGAACAGAAGGGATACTTGCCTTATCATGGACATCTTGTTGTGAATCCACAAAACCACATGGTCCTGATCAGCTCTGGGTCAGATACCTGACTGTTAAATCAACTTTTGCTGATGTTACAAAGTGGTACCAGCAGGGCTTAGGGGAAAGCTGATATACCCCATAACCCATAGCAGTTTCTGTAACCATCAGAAAGTAAATTTAAGAAACTTTATGGGAGACAATCTCAGACATTGCATGTGGAATCATACTTTTATGATGTATATTTGGTAAGAAGGTTACTTAATCTGCAATGTCCATCAATTTTCATTCATTTATAACACTTGTGCCAGGCAGTTCTATGTAGATTCAAAAGTGCAGGATCTCTATAGCAAATTTTCTTTACATAAAAGTATGATTTTTGTGACAAAAGAATAACTATCATGCTGGTTTTTTGTTTTTGTTTTTTTTTCCTATAAATGGATTTCATGTTTTTTTTAAAAGTTTGGGGTTTTTTTTCCAAAAACTACATAAAAAAACATACATTAAAAATCTCAAGAATGAATTTCTCAGATCTCTTGACAGCTTGTAAGGCAAACAAAACCAACTGGTTCATAATCTTTGTTACAGTATTTTTTCTAACAATTTTCTTTGTTTCTTAAAAAAAGTAATCATTCCAGAAGTATTGGATTTACTTGAATCATGATAACCCCACTTCTGAAATCCCGTGTTGTTGCTTCTGAACGCTTCTGCATCTATGCCCAAGTAAATGCGTCTTCTTTCATGCTGATAACTTCTACATGGATTTATTGCACCTCAAATAAAAAATACCATTTTGATATTTAATTTTGAGCTGATTCCCGTGCCTGAAATTTGTCATTTGGAAGAACCAGATCAGGCTGAGAGTTTTAGTTGCACTTAAAGCTTAATATACATTTATTATTGAAATTTGCATTTTAAGTTGTGTTTTATAAAGAAAAGTGATATTTCTAATATATATGGCTGCATTCTGACAAAAATGAGATACATGGTGATAATTATGGGATATCGCAGCCAATTTGTAAGGCTCGTATTTTACGTACCAAATAAAATCCTTCACAATTTAGTTGGCATAAACAATAGGGGGACAACAGTTTATCATTTCATCAGGAGTCTTTGCAGGCTTAGGTAGACTTGGCCATGTAAATTCAAGCTGAAATATGTGCAGTTAGGCATAGTATACATAGTCTTTTAATGGAGTTTTGAAACAGTGTTCTGTGTTAATTACACAACAGAAATGTGTTTGTTTTTGAGAGGGGATGAAAGATTTAAATTAATTCCCACCATAATAACAAAAACAAGTTAGGAATTTTAAAAAGTTGCAAACAATCACTGAAGAGCAGACCACAGAAGAAGGCAAAAATCAGATGTGGTTGAAGAATATATGATAAAATGCCATCCTTCTTTTCATTCAGAGCATGAATGAACACGGCCTGTCAGTAAGAAGTGTAAATGCTTTTGAAGAACATGGGTGGATTTTTTTTTCTTTAAAAAAATGAACATTTTCTTATTAACTCCTTTATAAATATTTTACTTAAGGACTCTTCAAATTATTAGTTGTCAACAGAGGAAGAAATGCTCATACAAATAGTAGCTAAGAGACTGGTGATTGATTATTAGCAGTTTAAGAAGGGGATTTCTTAAATCTCTATAAATTTTTAGAGGTAAATATCTGTTTGAAATCTTTTACAGAACTCAGCTGAAGTTACAAGATTCAATATTCAGCAAAAATGCATGTGTTGAATGGAATCCAGTTCTGCAGCAATTTTTTCTGTGGTTCTAACATCCAGAAAATTGTGGAAAATTGGTTTTCATTCTTTAAAGTAGAGATTAAGTCATGAAAATAAGACAATATGAAATTTTGTAGTGTTATTATGCAATGTTTATATGAATATTGCATTGACCTTAAGTGTTTGCATGCCTTAGTTTTCACATATTTTGAACAAAATCAAACATGAAACAAAAATTAGTTCAAATGACAGGTTTTTGTTTCTTCTCAAAATTGGTTGAGATCACAACTTGCCCACCATTTCCTGGAATAGACAAGGCATATGTCTACGTTTTACATAAAATCTAAAATTGCCAGGCAGATAATCTGGGCTCATGTTTTACTGTTTACAGTCCTTACAGATACCTATAGTGAATTTTAAAGAAGTATCAAATGATTTATGAATGACCACTCAGACATTTACCTTTCATTTGGAGCTATAATTAGGAAAACGTGTATGGCAGCAACTATATTTGAGAGAAAACGAAAGTTATTGAGCACAGTTGTAGCATTTGCACTCCCAAATCTGGTTTGTTTTTATTTTTGCATTCTGTGGATTAAATTTATGTTCTTCCTGGTTTCTTCTTTTTGTGGTGTTAAATTATGATCAAAAGAAAATGTACTTACCATGCATATCACACTTGCACATTTTTTATTCTGTTCAGGTACAATCTGCATATGGCGTGTCTGTTTTTCCAGTGGCCACAGGAATATGCAATCACTCATCAATGATGTTATTTGCTTTTTCCTTTAGGGGCTGATGTTATCAATTTTGATGGCCATGTAGTGTTACCATACAGATTCAGGAACAAGAAAATGAAAACACTGAAAGATGTCATCTCTCTGAAATTTAAGACCTCCGAAAGCGAAGGTGTAATCTTCCATGGAGAAGGACAGCAAGGAGACTATATCACCTTGGAACTGAAGAAAGCCAAGCTTGTCCTAAATTTAAATTTAGGTATGTTTTGATTGTTTAGTTTTGTGGTAGTTTTCAGCTGCCGCACAAAAATTTTAGGTCAAACATTTCATCTTCTTTCCCACAGTAATATGATAAGCCAAATTATTTAATCAGATAATTTGTTGAAAATGTTGTTAATTCCTGTTCTGTCTGTTGGGGAGGGGCGGGGGGGGAGGTAGATGTATGGTGTGTTTAGTTCCATCCTCTCCTTTTTACTCTGTGAGATACTATGAAAAGAACATCATACAAGAAAGCAAAATCAGCAGTATATTGTCATTACTACAAACAAAAAAAAAGCTTGCTAGAATTATATTTGGCCTTAGCTGTGGCTTTGTGTGTGAGAAGGACACTGTCATCACTTCTGGAAGAATAAAGGTCACTCTAAGGAACCTTGCAGAAAAAAAAAAACTATCAGTCTAGGAAGCTACAGGCAACATGAAGTTGGAGTTCAGCAGCCTTCCTAGAGTCCAAAAAAGAGGACTAGGAAAGGAAAAGAGACAGATTGTTTTATCAGGCAATCTTATGATGAAAGTCTGTATATATTACTCTAGTTCCAGTCCTCCCAGTAGAGGACTACAGGCCCATAAGTGACTGGATTTATAAGATACATTTATTATGAAAAAATCTCACATTTATCTGATTTCAGGTATTTCTTCCATTCAGACAAAAGAACTTTAGAAAGAGATTTCATGCAACTTTCCTTAGTTCTCTTACAGACATGTGAAGACTAAATTGTTCCATTTGTTATTTACATTGAATGGTACTTATTTCCACTAGCATTTTCTCCTGTTCTTTTTCTAGCGATCAACATGAACAGATGATGAGGAAAGCACACCTTCCTATAGCAGTTACCTATTTTTAACAACTTTAATTGCAGTAGTAACCCTTTTATTTCCTGTTCCTTTATATTCTTCAGCACAAACTGTACTTATAAGCTATTATGATTTCCGTATATGAGTTTGGCAAGGATATTCTTCAATCATTAGGCTGATAAATGGGACTAGGCCCTGCGACACATACTCAATAAAGAGAAGTAATGCTTTATGGTATTATTTATTATTATTCCTCTGCCTGAGAGTATTGTCTTTGCATCAGAGACAATAGAAAAGGATGCTCGTCTTGCCTGGTGAGATCCAGTGACTTAGTTTCATACACCAGCGACGGGAGGATGGATGGGGAGACAGAGGTGGATTTAGGTTTCACTTTGCACTGCATTTGACTTTGCGTTGAAGAAACTGAGGCTCAGTGATATGCATGTGATTCTACATTATTTTTTAACCAACAGGACCGTTGGCCTTCAGCATAAAGGCAGGATGGTCATTTGTAGGGAAGTAATGTCTTAAGCCATGGAAGTGTGATTTGCCAGAATGTATTTTCAGCATGCACAAACCTTAATGTCTGAGTTGCAGGCATTCTTGAGGGTAAGAAATTCTCAGCCTCAGAAATGCTTTAGATCCCTTTAGGTATTCAGAACATGGAAGATTGCATTGAGTTATTGAGCAGTGCAGCAATATTTCACACTTACTGCTGAATTAGTCATTTGCTGCTTCAGTTGGGATCCATGCTATCAACCTTTGCTGGCTTAGCTATGTCAGTCAGATGGCAATGAGATGTGGTCTCTGACTAGCACAGCTGCACTGGCAAAACCCTCTGGATAACACAGCAGAGAATTGCAAAACTGTATTCTTGCTAGTAGTTTGACTTCCAGAATAGGAAGATTGCTTCAGAAGAAGAGACCAAAATAAGCTGTATTAGCAGAAGATGGTTTTTGCTGCTGTTAGCTCAGTCTACATTGAGCCTTTTCCCCTCTGCATGCTGGTAAAGTGATACTGGTGGAGGCCATGAAACATAAAACTCAAGAGTGAAAAGGCTTTTTGTTGTCAAAATCAGGCTCCATGCTCTCCTCAGCAGTAATAAATCAGTACAGTTCCAATGCAGCTCAGGATCTGGCCCAGAGGTGAAAGCTTTTCTTTTCTATAGTGTAGGATTGAAGGAGGAAACCCTAGATGTAAACAACTTTACAACTGGGAATTGGTATTGCTTCTCTGGTTCATTTCCAAATAACTGCTATTATGAATTTGTATGTATATTTATACTGTTCAGTGATCAGATGCTTGCTGTATTTGGTCTAGCTGTCTGTATCTGTGGCAGCAACTCTCCACTGGGCAGATCTCAACTTCATAGCAGACTGACTTACTCTAGTTTATTGCATGTCTGGTATGATTCAGGTGAAACATTGACAAAGAAAGAGGAAAATGTTTCCCTAACTGGTATGAGGTGAGAAATGCTATTGTTTCTGTTTTCAGGCAGCAACCAGCTTGGCTCTATTTTTGGCCACACATCTGTGACGACAGGCAGCCTCTTGGATGATCACCACTGGCACTCCATCATCATAGAGCGCCACGGGAGGAACATCAATCTCACCCTCGACAGACACATGCAGCACTTCAGAACCAATGGAGAGTTTGATTACCTGGATCTGGACTACGAGGTAGAGAGTGAAACTTCTTTCTTTTCATCCAAATTGGTTTTGTAAAGATAAGTACAATAAGAAAGCTAACATAATTTAAGATGTTTTGTTACTTTTCCATAGTTTCTTTGATTACTTATTCCCTTACGTTGCCTGAAATTTTCTTTCCAATGGTGTTGTATGTCAAGTACAAATTATGTTTCACTTAATTAGCCTACCAAGTTCCATCTAGTGTAACAATCATCTCAGCCCTTTGTTTTAAAGTGGGAGATCTGTGTTGTTCAGGAAGCGAGGCATACACGATTCTTAAAATCTCTAAAAGCAGCTGCTCTAAGCAGGAAGTATATTAAAAAAAGTATGGTGCAATCAGTTGTTCCTGTCTTAGGTAGGTAGATACTTCCTTGTGTTTTCTCAAATATGGCATCAGTAACTTCTTTCCAGAAAGAAGCAATGAAGAGTTAGGAAAGTTGTAAGAAAACTTGTTTAATCAGTCAGGTTAATTCACACAAGTGTTGGTAGTAATTAAATGTGGATTTGTTGTTTGATTACACTATAGCTTCAGGTATTATGAACTTGTTCAACTCCTCTAATCTGTTACACAAAGTTCGACATGTTAGTTATTGCAGTTTTTGTGTAATGTTTTCTTATACTCTTTACTGTTTCTAGTGAGAATTAATGTGGTTGGCTGCACCAAATATGTAATTTCCACACTTATAAATGATGTCATGGGAAAAAGTTTGAATTAACTTATGAATTGATATTTTTTCAATTTTTTGATTGAGAATATATGAATATTTGAAAAAAAGTACTTATAATTAAATGCTTCTGAGTCAAATATTTGATTATATTCCAACAAATCTTTATGAATACATTATTTGTTGGGAGTTCTAATGAGAAAATAACAAGCAAATTTGCCTGTACGTCTATTACTTATTGAGCACTGAAAATATGAACTGCACTACTTGAAACACATAAATAGTTTTTATTAAAGATTTTCAAGTGAGTGAACTGCAAAAAAAATGAGGCTGAATGCCATAAGCCAGGGTTGTGCAATTTGTGCACATACATACATACATATATATATATATATAAAAAATTTTTACATAACAAATATATTGCATACAATAAGTGTATCCCTAGTAAGAGCTGAATTCAGTGCATTCACCTTCCCATCCTCTCTGCGTTAAGAGATCTCACTGGCAGTTCTCAAAGACACATTTAATTCTCCATATACATGGATTCCTGTGTTTAATCAAACTTATTTGAGTGTGTGTGTATACATTTCTGTGGTTCCTATCAGCTCAAGAGACTTAACCTTTTCTCCTTCCTTTCGTCTCAGTTATCTCACTGGTTTTGGGCTTACACATCACAGACTAAATTTAAAGGTGTTGCTTTTGTGATTAACAGGGAATAAAGCCAAAAGGATCAAAACTATTTTTCATAGACAAAATAGTTTCCAGGTTAATGTCTTTCCGAAAAGTTAATAAACACAAAAGAATAAACATTAGTTCTGATTGCATTTTCAAGATCAAAAGATAGTCCTTAACTCACTGTCACAGTATGTTTTTTGCTTTGTCTTTTCTTCAAAATTCTTACTTTTCCATTTGCTTAATCCAAACACATGACTACAACACGCACAAAATATTTGACATCCATTAAAATATTGCAGTCACATTGTTCATGTGAAGTGCTGTAACTTCTCTAAAGTCAAGTAATATAAACTTACAATACCTGAGGATGTGTCCACAAGACTTTTACAAAGCTGGTGTGTGTGATTTATAAAGGTTTTAGGTTTCAGCTGTATAGCTTTAGTTCTTTGTATATGCCAAGTGGAAACTGCCTCTTTGGGGTAGAAAGTGGTATCTTACATCCTTTCAAAATGGAAAATTTTGGCCTAGAGCTCTGTTTTCCTGCTGTTGGTATTAACGAATGGAATTGACAATGAATAATGTTTAAAAGCTTCGTTCTGCCAAATCTCAGCAGCAGACTACAAATTGATATTTTTCTGAGCATTTGCGAGGCAGAAAAGCAAGGTGTCATCACTATTTATGCCATCATCTAATGGATATAATTACCTAACATAGATTGCAGGGACTAATCTCATGAGCCCCTTATACTTGGCATTTGGGCTGCAAAATATTAATGAAAACATGTAACATTATTCACTTCCAATCATTTCCATAAAGACCATGATGTGGTAGAGATCTGTATAGTCTCTATGGAGTGACAGAGAAAGACTTAAGAGAGATGAACACTTTCAGTGTGTCAATATTTGGTTTTCTAAGGTTTTTAGCACTATAGATTATGGATAACACAGAATCAATTAACCAGGGTAATGAAATTTAGCTATAAGACAAAAAACATTCCTGCTTCAGTTTGATGGCTGAGTCTTTGCAGTGGTAGTCTTCATCTTCTCTAAGGAGATGATTTGACCAGCTAAATCAAGGGATAACTCCTCATTGACTACAACTACACGACAAAAGCATGTTCTTGGTAGTGAAAAGTCCTTCTGTTTAAGAGGGGACTGCATCTTTAACTATGTGATTCTGTAAATTCTTCTGGATGAAGTAGATATATAAACATTAAGGGGGACTAACATGCCGTATTGGAGGGCACCACTGCTGTGGTGTAGTCTGAGCTCTGGCACACAGTTAGAGCTGAATGAATGATTTGAATCAGATTATCTGGCTAATTTCATGTCTACTTTTGTTTAGAAAAATACTGTGGTGGAAATTTATTCCAATTTCTTTGTTTGAAAGGCTTATTTTCTGGTAGCAATCAGAAGAGCAGTTCGTGTATGAATAACTGTGATGTGCGTCTGTTCACTATTTGGACAACTGGAATAATACTTGGGTTTGACTACCATAAATATTTGAAATACATAACAATTTTTTTTCTGCTTTCGCAGTATTTATTTTGATACATCCTTTTTCTGTAAACAGTGTTGCCAGCTCTCTTCTTTGCCATGGTTGAGTGTTCAAAGAAAGCAAATACATCTACAGTAAAATTGTTTAAAAGTCTTTGTCTTCCAGTAACTATCTACCATTTTCTGTTTCATTTGAAGATAACCTTTGGAGGTATGCCTTTTTCTGGCAAGCCAAGTTCTAACAGTAGGAAAAATTTCAAAGGCTGCATGGAGAGCATCAACTACAATGGCAATAATATCACTGACCTTGCCAAGAGGAAGAAATTGGAACCTTCAAATGTGGTAAGAGCATAATTTCAGGGTCATCTACACTTTTGCTTCTCTTTCTAAAGAGGACTGGATTTTTGAGGGTGTGTAGCTGATATTCTTGTGATACACTGGAATAATATAAAACACAAAACAAATTTTACCACATGTATGAGCATTTTATTTCCGGGGTCTTGTTTCACCTTTCAAAAATTAACCTTTAGTGTCACTTAGATAGCTTTTTTTTTCTTTTTTTAAGAAAATAAACTGAACCATTATGTGCTTTTTCTCTTTCTTCTCAAATTATAGCAGTCCAAAACCAGTGCAGACAAGATTTATTATTAAATGAATTGCAGCTTTCTTTTGGCTTTTAAATCCTGATAATATTCCATCCCTGCTGAGCTAGTTGGATTGCTGGAGTGCAAAAGGCTTTGGATGAGAATACTTCTACAGTCTTTTCTCATACGTCTGAAAAACCTCAAGATATTATACTCAAAAATCATTATTCACTTATTAACATTACAGAGCTTATTAGCATTTTATTCTATTTTTGCTGTGGCTTAAGTGTTCATAGTTGCTTTCATGTTCAGACTTGTGCCTTTATGGACAGGGTGATTAAGAAAGAATGTGCTATAATTCCTGTGTTTTTAAAGCTCTAAGTGTTCCTGAAAATGCTTGCTGGCATATAAAGGCAACGTGGGTAAGAAATAAATGTATTATTGCCATAAGTTTGAGACTGATTGAATAACTTTTCAAGCCTTTCTTCTGTATAAGCTTAGAGACTTCACAAATTCCTGCTAACACTACATAGGTTTACACTATTTCATTTTCCTTTACGTAACAAATTGTAAAGCTATACATATGCAGTGATGATGTCATGCAAAGGACTGATTATCCTTGGACAGTGAAACTGAAGTTTCATGTAATTGTATGAACATTATGGCTCAATCTTCAAGGAAAACCAAGTGATAGTCTTGAGTATGTGATGTTTGCCCATACAAATTCAGTAATACAGCCTGACATCTATAACATTCTCTATGCATGAATTTTTTCAGTATTGTCAAAGGGAAAGAATATGGTATATATTCCATGCAGTAAGATTCCACTTTTAAAATTTTTTCAACCCAATCTCATGAACTCCTGAAACTTTGATTTTTTTTTTTTTTTTTTTTCAAAAGTACATGTGATTTCCTTCCTGCAGGGCATTTTCAGCTGTAATATAACCATGATTTTGAAAGATTGATACCTGATTTAAAAAAGAATCTTTGTACAGGAGCAATCTTTCCATTTTGCACAATCAATTCCACTAAAGTTAGTAGGACATATTCTTAAAGCCTCTTTCTGAACAGGTGCTGCTTAAGAAGTTCCTATAGTGCAAATCCTATCCTCTAAAGTCCTAACCTCTCAAAAGGGTGGCATAGCTAGCAGACAAGTAAAGTCTCTGAAAAAATCATATTTCTGATTGTATTTCTTTCTTTCTTTCTTTGTTTCTTTGCTTTTAAAATTCTGTTGCCCATAACATGAAAGTAAAATCCTCATAAGAAGCTCTGGCAGTATTAGTGCCACATCAAGAGGTGATGATGCGCCGGTTTAATTTGATGATTCTGTTGATTTCCAATTCTGAGAATGACAATAAAAATAGAAGTGACCTTTGTTTTCAGTAGAAATACTTAAATTGCTTCAGCTCTTCAAAAGTAAAATCAATTTTACTCTAACTAAATCAACATGGTTTTTTATGTTTTTTAAAAAACCATTTTTTTTCCTAGTTTTTAGCATGATTTAGCAGGAGAAATAGACTTGTTTGAAACTATTGTTGTTGTTAAGCATGTTTATGATGATGTCACTCAAGCAGTCCAACAGGTGCTCAAAGCTCCATTGTAGGAGATTCTGTACAAACCCATAACAAGAAACACACCTTGCCCCAAATAGTGTATTATCTTAAAAGGCACGACACACACAATAATGAGGCTGAATACAAGCAAAATAATCAGTGTTGTTGTGAGAAGTATCACAAAGGAAGGATAAATTCGGAGTAAAGAAGGATTTTAAAGGGCTGCGAAACAAAAGAAAATTGTATTTCTAGATGAAGATGAATTTCAGAAATCACACAGTAAAAGGGACTTGACAAATTAATTATACGCAATGAGGATGCCCAGAAAATCAAAGATGATAAGATGAGGATGATCTTTATTTGTCTCTGAACAAAATTAAATTAAAAAAAATTATGTCTCATATGCATACATGTTATGAACAAAAAAACAACACCAAGCATCCTTTTGCTTTATTGAAGAGTAAGCATCAAAAGACAAATTAAAAGTATTTTAAATTTAAATAAAGTCCAATGCTGACTTTAGTAAGATATTTGGTTTAGATTCAGAAAGTAAAGGGGAAATTTTTTTTTAATTCGTTTGAGATATTTGAGATGGCATTAGCGTGCAGTGCACTGCCTGTACTCTATGATCCACCCTGATTTAACAGGTGGTGTAGTCTTAATAAACTCATTGCCTGTCTTCTGGGAGCTTCCTATTCAGCCAGTAGGTCTTTTAATTGGGAAAGGTATTTACAGTAGTATTTTACACAAGGGATAATGTTTGAATGTGGATAGGCAAAATTGATTTACAAGTAAACATGAATCTAATTTGCCATATAGATGAAAGATCACGGTACACAGCTCAAGCTACACAAATTAAGTTGTTTTTATCTTTTCCCTATCAATGTAGTATGAAAAATTCTGTGAGAAGACCAAGAGTTTCAATATAAATGCACAGTATATGTTTGACTTCCAGATGCCATTGTCCAGAAAACTATTCAGCATGTCACTCTGATTCTACAGAAAAGGATCTCATTCTCTTTGAAAAATGAGGAGGCTATTACGGAGACAAGCTGCAGATTAACTCGAACTCTTGACCTAGAACTAGCGAGCAATCTATATAAAATGGGCTGTACTTAAAAGAGGACTCATCTTGTGAACTACAGTCATAGAGGGGATCAAAAATCCACTTCATATTAATCTGAATAGCTCAGTAGGGAAAATGCTAACTAGCAGGGAAATTGGAACCACATGTTACTTTCTCAAGAAATTTTTAATGCAGCTAGGCTGCTCATGGGAAATGCATTCACTGATGTGAAAAAGGATTTGAATGCATTGAGTGCCATTAATAGGTGTTATACATGCAAGTATCCAAAACATCAGAATGACAGGACAGTGTCAGTTGGATATAAAAGCCTTCTTGTAATGAGGAAATTGTTAATTCCTCTTGGTAACAAGGCAACAAAAGGAACTCTTGAAAAGAATGCTCTCTGAGCACTGCTTCATTGGTGTCTGTGACTGAACCGTGAGATGGCATCTCTCAAAAAATGATGTAGCCTTCCAGGTCTACACAGGACTGCCTTAAAAATGTAACAGAAGTTGTTCCTATGCATAGGGAGACCATTACACTGAGAATGATAGCCAAGGGTTACAGAGGGTATTTCAGACACTCTCCATCTTCTTTTTACTGTATGTAAAATTTGTGGTTTAAGCACAAGTATTCTGTAGCAAACTTGGAAATGTTTAGATTAAAGCTACTCAAACAAATTAGTTACCTATTTCAATTTCAGTTTAGGAACAAGTCTAGGAGATCAATTTAAAGAAATGTCTTCTCTAGTTCCAGATTACTGGAAATATCAGTGTTCCGTAATTGAGCCCAGAAGCTGCCAGGTTGATGGTCTAGTTACTGCTAATTCTACTGACCTTTAGAGGTAGACTCTGTACAACTTCTGAGGTTCTGCAGGAAAAAGAAGTTGTTATGCAGAGTAATCCAAGTATTTATCCTAGTGCGCAAGAAAATATTATTTTTATTCATTTGTTTTTTTACATGGAAATCCTATATAAGAAGCTGAGTCTGCCACACCAGTTGTATCTCACTATGATACAGATAGGGTGTTTTCTGATGTGATATTCTTTTAAAGATTGATGGGTTTGGACATTGGCAAATGAGTGTTAAAACTCGCTTATTGATGTAATCCGTTATCTCCAATTGAATATAATTAATTCTTAAAAAAAATTACTTAGGTCTTTCCTCCTACATGTTTTCAGGCACAAAGTTCCTATCTTGCTTCCAAATGCTCTATTTTCTCTCAAGATGAATTTTCAGATGCATTTATACACTACGAATACAGAAATGTGACATAAAAGCCTAAATCAGTAAGTCAGTAATATGGAATTTGAAACTAATTATACAATAAAGATAATGACTGACTTCTGCTTGGATTCTGAACCCTGCTATGGTGGACTACATCTCTGAATATCTATGTACCCCCAAAAATATTGTTCAAGCCTTAATATTTTTTAATGTACAAATAAATATCAGAGGAATTGCTGTCTTGATTTTAGTAATAATTTCTATACTGCATCAGATAAAATTCTCCCTTTCCAAATAGAACTAGAATTGCCACATAATATCCACCTGCAACAGTGCATGAGAAAGCCTAACCCCAGGACAGGGGTTAGACTTTGCCACATATTATAGGAATTCTTCAGCAGAGGAAGTTTTCCTGTTATATTTGCATTCATGCAGTAATAAGTTAATTCTGGACATAGATTACTACAAAGTGCCTATGATTTCTAAGGAAAAAAAAAAAATGGTAATACGTCCTACCAATTTGGTCTTTTGTTGTGAGAAATGACATGAGAGCCAGAGTGAAAAATTCATGTCCCTGATTGTAGTCCTGTTTACAGATACATTTTAAAGCCTTGTAGATCAATAAAGTTGACTGGATCTTTTGTGAATTTCCTGAAGAATAAAATTTTACAGTGTGGAAACTAGTTTCTTTTACACAGAAAATTATTTACTATCCAAAAATATTAGGTGTTGTTCACGATCAGCTACTCCAAATCCTTCTGCTTCATGAATTGAAATATTAGCATATGTAGTATCACTTTGTAGAAAACATAAAAGAGAAGCTGACTTTTCAGGTATTATACATCATTCTTTTGGAACATCATGTATTATATTGATTGACACATTGATGTCAAGGTATTTGGAAATCTGCACTCATTTTTTATACTGTTCTGTTATAGGTTTCTATGAGGACCACAGACAAGCCCAAGCTTATCTGTGGTTAATTTATCTTTAAACTAGAAATATAGAAATATTAATGCTTTCATCTAAGCTTCTTCTTAGACTGCAACTCTTCAGGGCAGACTGCCTTTTATTTTGTGTATGTACGGTACAAAATGTAATGGACACTGCTAGAAAAAACAGAAACATCAGTAACTATTACAATAGTAACAATAATGATAATATTAATAGCACATCTTCAGATGCAGTGTGCATTGATTGCAGTAGTCTTTAGGGTAAATGAAATCTAGAATACTTTTCTAGAGGTAGCTATGGATTTAGTGGAATCTTACCATTTTGCTTATGGTTTTGCTTTTCTTTTTTTTTCTTTTATTTTTTTCTTTTTTTTCTTTTTCTTTTTTTTTTTTGTGTTTTACTTAGGGAAATTTAAGTTTTTCTTGTGTGGAGCCACATACAGTGCCTGTCTTTTTCAATGCCACCAGTTACCTTGAGGTTCCTGGTCGTCCAAGCCAGGATCTGTTTTCAGTCAGTTTCCTTTTCCGGACCTGGAACCCAAGTGGACTTCTTCTCTTCAGCAACTTTGCAGATGACCTGGGGAATGTTGAGATTGACATAAATGAGGGCAAAGTCAGCGTCCATATCAACGTCACCCAGGCAAAGAAGAACCGGATAGATATCTCATCGGGTAAGTGTGGTTTGGGTTTTCTAAAATTTGGTATCATTTTGGTTAGTGTTGTTTAAAATCGTCGTGCACCTAGACACTGGAACAACTTTTTTACAAAATTTAAAGTTTATATTGCAACTATATTAAATCCTTTACCGTTTCATTGAGTAAGAGGTACAGGAATGTTAAAACAGTTGTTAGATTAAAAAAAATATATAAATGATCTTATTGTGTCAAGAAATCACCCGTTATCCATGAGGCACCATTTCTTGTTTTGTCTTCCTTCCTTCCTTCTGTCTTGCAGGTTTCTGTACAAAAATATTTGGTTTCAAAAGGGGAGCATGCTCCCTTTCTAGGAGTATAATAATTAGGTCTAATAATTAGGCTGCTCCTAATATTTCTCAATAATTAGGAAACTCTCATAAAAAAACCAAATTCATTCATACCATAATTATATGTATGGATTTTTTAGATCTGCATAGCTATCCTGCAAAAGCTTAGGTTTATTTCAAGACTTCATTGTTAATTTTGTTGCAACAGGCATTTCAGTGCCTGTGAAATTAGTTGTGTGTGTGAACATAGAAAAGCAAAATATGGCATCTGCCAGGTAAGGCTGCAGAAGGATTGCTGCTGTTGTACAGTATATATCACAGCAAACTTCTTTTTCCCTTCTTCTGCAGGGATTTAACAGATGTCATGATATAAACCTGCCGGGTTTTGTAGAAGTCAAAATGATCTGCCTTTGGCACAAAGATTTCTGAACATTGTGGTCCTGTAGATAAAAGGTGCACAATTTTTTCTCTGGCTGTTTTTAACAGCTGACAAAGGAGAATTTCACACAATCAAGTGTGCAGCCTTCTATGTAACTGCATGTGCAGGGTATGGATAGAGTCTACTGGGAGGAATGCAGCCTGGTTTTCACAAAATATTAGATGAACTAAAACCACAGCCTAGATGCAAATTTGGTATATCTTTGCCATATTTCTGCCTGTCACCTGTAATAGCATGTTTTTCCAGAAGCAAGTTAAAGTCTTTTAGTCTTTATTCTATGTGCTTCTCATAATTTACAAACTTGCTTACATTAGCAGCTTTAATGTCAGTTTCCAGTTAACTTGGGAACATCAGTACTTCATTCTGGGGCACAGTGTAGTGCTGGTGACTGGTAGGACTCACATGAGAGAGCTCTAAGCTGTTGTTCAGGTGGCAGAGTCTTGTTCCTTCACATCTCTGCCATTAAGGTACTGATATGGAACACAGTTCTGGTTTGTCTGGTTTTATTTGTCATTATTTCCCTTGAATACCTTCAAGTTGCATGTACTGACTCAGGGAGCTCCAACTTAGCAGGCACAGGTTTCAGATAAATGGGAGAGTCTAGCCTCCCAATTTTCCAAATACAGTTGAATTCCCACTTTTCTCACTGGTAACTGGGCACTGCTAACCTCCTTACTTAACTACTACTTTATGAAGTGCTTCTTGGTGACTAGAATGGATCAGACAGTAGGAGAAAAAGATTTTCTTGTTGACTTTCATACCTAATTCATGGGAGCATTTTGTTCAAGGAGAGAAAGGCAGATGCAATTTTATGTATTTTGATGGCACTTTGCAAAAGTAAAAGTGAAATAATGATACAGAGAAGTGCAGTGAGTGAAGGGATACAATACTCTAAAGTGATCAAATAAGAAGCAGGAATGCAAAATGTTTAACTTCTGTGTAAATACAATGATCATGAGAGGTTACATAGCATGCTGTGGGAAAACATTTGGATAATAGTAGGTGATTCATTGGAATCATGAAGCAGACATTGCTTTGCATTTAAAATCAGAGAAATGGAGAGCTGCCATCAGGCAGTCTGTTCTTAGCAGTTTTCTTTGTATCCCAGAGATCCTTCCCTGCTGTCTGCTAGGTTTTTGTCAGGGATCTCTTTTTCACTGTGTTAGCAGATCCCATCTAGAGTTCTTACATCTTATTTCATGTTATCCTTTGGTCTTCAAAAAGGCACTTAATTGTTCCTTCATTTATTTAACTGCATCTCCTACCTGCTGGAGATTTCACTGTATTCAATTCTTCATTAAATTCTCTCAGTCTCTTGATTGGTCTTCTTCATCTTTTTGGCAGGATAAGTCATCCCACTACTTTATTCTATGCAAAAGAAAAATAATATTGTTATAATTATTAAAATGGTCTTGTGTACCTGAAGCTTCTTCACTCATTGTGTGGAGTTCAAAGTTATGTTTTGTATGAGACATTCCTACTGTCTGTTGTGCCTTAGATACCTCTCTCATTCTGTTGTTGCTACTTTTAAAAAGCGCAGGTAGTTGATATTAGCATCAGCCATTTCTAGAAAATTTTCTATCGATCACTTCTGGTTTTGGAAAAATACATTTTATTTTCTTCTTTGGTTATATTAGATACTGTTTACATTGCTGCTCCTTTTGTGCCTTCAGTTACTTTCAAACCACAACCTCAACTCTACACATCTGATAATTAAATCTATCCATATTATGAACACTTCATATTTCTTTTATATGGGCTGAAAAGAATCAGTGATGGTTATATATTCTGTAATATATAGTATGTATGATTTTTGTGTTACAAGTAAAAAGCAACTGACTTTTGTGTTGACCTTGCAAACCAGAATTTCAGGTTTTAATTGCCCAGGCTGTAACTTGTTTAACGGTGACCAAATGACTAGTCCATGACATGTCCTGGGCTTCTGAGTGGTAAATGGCAGAGGCAATAAAGAGCCGGTAAAAAACAGCAATAAATGTTTTACTGTGTTAGTAAGGTGTACACTCTGCTGCCCATAACAAAATGCTGAGTGTAACAGAATACTTTAATATGCACATGAACTTTCAGTTTGTATTACATATGAAAAGGACAAAGATGATTAGCCCTTATAGTTAGACTTACTGCCTGATTTTCTTCCTGAGCAAATATTTTCTTTTTTTCATGATCTTGCCAATTGTACCTTCAAAACAGGTTTCTAAAGAGTAAAAAATCCCTGCCCTGCCCAGCATTCTGTTAAGCATCCTGTGTTCACTGCTTAGCTGTGAACAGACTGGCAAAACTGTTGTACAGAGTCAATGCCTTTGATTTTGCTTTTTCTTACATTAGTCTCATAAAGATGCTACCACCATTTGATTGATGAGAGTTATATTAATAAACTTGCTGTTAGTGAGAGGGAAATCGGGCCCACTGAGAGCTGAAATAAAGATTTAATTAGAAGAAATAAGCTACTGACTGTGCAGAATTAAACAGGTGAAATACTTAAAGCTTGTGTATAAATCAAGAGTTAAACATCCTATTGACTTTTTCTCTGCAAAGTAAACTTTGATTAATATCTTCACAAATGTGTATGTCCCAGCATAGGGATTAATAATAGGAGAGAATCTCAGAAAACAGTCAAGAGATTTATCTTTACTGCTTCATATAGTTTTGGACTAAATTCTGGTTTTGTCATGTTGAGATTAAGGCAAACTTTCTAGAAATTGTTGGATTTACCCAAGGGATTGATGCTAGGCTGACAAGATGGAAGAAAGATGTGGTCTTGCATTTAGAACTTTTTGAAAGCAGATTTCCAATATAGTTTTGCATATTAAAGTATTCTGATATTCTGCTGCAGTTTAAAAGTAATTTAGTTTGAATACCTACTAAGAACCTACTCAATACTTATAATCTGGCAATTAGAATAAGTTGTTGATGAAGTTGTATTTATTTAAAAGCTTTAACAAGCTAATGTCTTCTTTCTTGAGCACTGAAAAATCAGCAAGTGGAAAATGTCATGCTCCCAAATATCTCTTGGCTATAAAAACTTTTTATGAAACTCTTCCCAAAGCCATATGCAAATGCAGTTCAATGCAGGGTTAAGCCACAGCCTGTGTCCCAACTGCCTCTTTTTCTTCCACTTAGTTTTATCTACCTGCTCTGGCAACTTAACCCAAATTCCTTCCTAATGAAACCAAACTTTTCTGAAGCTTTCAACATGGGAAAAAATGGGTAACTCATTGAAAAACACAGAGAGTATTGCTTTGCTCAAAGAAACAATAGTAACATTCAAAACAGCACTCCTGAGGAATCATCTAATGGCTTTACAATGTGTTTTTAAAGCAAACCTCAGATCCCTGTTTCAGTATAGAATAGAGCCTCTCCACCTCTTGAGAAAAGGCCAGGTTTTCATGATGGCAGATTCTAAAATAATCTCTTGATTTATCCTCTGTTTATTTTCTCACTCGTCTTTTCATAGGCAGCTTTGACCTTTCATATCTAAGCATTCTCTGCTCTACTTAAATACTAGAGGGTCTATGAAGATCCCTTAGATTTTACCCTACAGTACAGATGATAAGTCATTGGAAAAGGACATAGTCTCCTTCAGCCCATAATACCTTAACAGAGAAATTTTCAGTGTCCAAAGTCTCCTGCCTTTTACTTGAATTCATCTGCTTCAAGCTTCTTTTTTCCTCTTCCAACTCTATTAGTTAACATCTTGAATTAGCTGCTGAAGACTTCAGTTCAGTTCCTCCTGTCAAGCATAAACTTATTAAAACTTTGGGTAAGAATATCTTTTTGTCATATTTATCTGTATTAAATAAATCAGCCTTCACCCTGTTGAATCCCTGGGAAGCTTTCCACCCTTCTGTCTTTCTGCTAGATCTCAAGTCATCTGAATTGCAGTTCATTTATATTTTAGACCTTGGGTTAAGATAGCATCCTTCAGGTAATAAAATGTCTCTCTCTGACGGATCTGAAGTGTGCTCTTCCAGTGACAATTCCCTGGGGCACTTTATGTGGGAATCAAGTACTTTTGCTTTGGTGGTTAAATGAAGGCTTAAATTGGGAATGTGTACACACAGAGAACAAGTGCACTTCTGGTGGGAAGATAACATTTCCCACCAGGTCTTTCTCATATTACTGGTAGTAGGTTATACAGTGACTGTAAGTAAGTGGCGGCAGATACCCCTGAGGCACTTGTCAGCATGATCGAGATGAGAGACAGAAACTCTGTCCATGAAAGACAGAATGATGACTTAGCATCAGACAAGTCTGAATATTAGAAACTTAGATTCTTCACAGATAGCCAGGTTTGTCCCTCTGTTTCTCTCTGTATGTTTATTTCTGGCTATTGACCTTAAGCGGTGAGTGCAGCTACGTAAATAGGCATTTGTGGGTTTGAATTTCACAGAACTGAGACACAGAAATACTTGTAGTAGTTATAATTATTTTTACTACACATTCTTCCCTGTAGTCTGGTTTAGCATCTCAGTACAGTAGACTCAATCAGATCAAGAAATATAGTTCTTGATTGCAGACTTTCTTTGTCTAAGAAAATTGATGAGTTTAGTTCAGGGTTTTGTGAATTCTGCTTCATCAGTCACTGATTTTTTGCTGGAGAGTTGCCTAAAAAGCACAAGCTACGCATTCTAAAGCATAGCTGGTACCTTTTCCAGATATTTCCCTGAGAACAATGGAACTCTTAATTGGTTGCACTGACACTTTGCAAGGATGGAGGAACCCAAGGATCAATAAACTAAGGTATTGTCCTTGGTAGGCTTTCTAAATATATACAGAAGGCTGAAGTCAGGTTTACTTTTTTTGGTCTCATTTCCTCTGAGCTGTGGAACAGAGTTAGAAGGGATCTTTGCTGATCACTATTTTAGCATGAAAGATGAGGTAAGGCTTTTTATAACTACTATTTGAACACTCACTTGTGTCACACTGAATTTCCTTCAGGACAAAAAACCCAAAAATAGTCAGTGGTTAAACGATAATGCTAACTTGCTGCTAGAAGGAGTGTAATTTATGTGAGTAGATCTGGACAGAACTAATTGGAAACACACCCTTCTAATTCTTTTTTAATTCAGTAAGTTTGACAGGAAGTGGACTCAATTTTTGTTGCTTTCCATGTTGCCTTTACTTACTACACCCACATCAGTTATTGCTAGTCTGGTTCTAGTCAAGTCTGTGAAAATTTTTGTTTTGACTTTGATGAATGGAAGCGCCTTAGCTCTGAATGCTACAGAGGTGCCCAGTATTTTGCAGTTACCTTAAGAGCATAGATTTTTACTTCAGTGGATTCTCTGCATATTTTTGCTGAATGCAAAAGAGCATGGAGAGACTTGTCTCTAAAGATTGGTTTATCAAGCCAAGGATGCTTATTTAAAACCAGCATTACCTCTTGGATCAGAAAGATGGTGATGTTGGAACGGGCATTGTAAAATATACTTAAGTTTACGTTTTTAAGTCTTCCAGGACTTGCATGTACTGATTGAAGTGAATATGTGGGAGTTTATTTCCCATTATTACTTTCCTTTTAGATTATAATAAAGAAATAAACAAAAGGATACAATGGGGAGCAGAGCTATAGTTATATTTGTTGTGTTTATGCACAACCCAACAACAGCATTCCCAGGACACCACTACGTATTCATATAATATAAGGGGAAATGAAAAGGATGTTTTCTAATATCAGAAAGACTGCCTATCCAAAATACTATATTTTTTTCCCCAATATGCTGGTTTGCCATGTCTACCTCTTCCTCCATACAGGTGGTTCTTGGAGAAAGCCCATTTCCAGGATTCCCACACCTATGCTGACCAAGGTTTGTCATAGATGACAACACGATGGCAACCACACAATAATGTCAGCTAGGTCTTTCAGCAATGGCACGAATATCTTCCAGCACCATTTAAACTTCTTAATTGTGGAAAAACATGGATTGCTGTTAATGACAGGGTGTAGTGGTTCCAGTAAACTTTTCTGTAGGTGTTAGCATTACTGGAGGAATGTTGTTGGATTTCATGCTGTGTTAGCTCTTTAGTTTATCTTGTAGCCGATTTAATTTTCACTGCAAACTAGTGAGAAAAAGTATGAAATCTATTTGAAGTGTGTTTTTTACTTTGCTTCTATTTGAGAGAGAGGTAGTTGACTAAGCACATCTTGTGATCACCCAGCATGTGATTAATCATTTATAATAACTTAAAGATATACTGCTATGCCTATTTAGTTTGGCAGTTATGATGTTCAGTAAATGGCTGTCAGTGGCGTAGCAGAAGGTGAAAAGAATGCAGTCAGTTTTTAATCGATGGTGTAAGTTACAATCACTGTACATATGTATATGTACCATTGTGAATACAGCCATCTACCAGTCAGAGAGTTTACCCACCTAATTTGCCAACCACGATGTGCAGGAATTTGACAGATCATTACTTGGTAAAAAAGTAAAACCATTTGAATGGATTCAGGAGACCCAGGGTGCTCCTTGTTTCATCTCAAGGTCCTGTTGCTATAACTGTCCTTTGGACACAAGCTGCATCACTTCTAGGATATCATCTTTCAACAGGATCGATAGTTTCTCCACAATCAGCACTGAAATCCAGGAATAGTTCAGTAGTTAGACTGTTCTGGAGTCCATTACAATAGGCGGTATGGACAAAGCAGCTCTTACTCTGCCAGCCTGGCTTGTTCTCCTACACATCTCTGCAAGAGTTTGTCCTCTTACAGACTCTTATGCTCCTTCCTTCCACGCCTCCCACCCCTCCTCCTTCTGTACACACAACATATTCTGGATGTCATTGCTTAAAAAGTGCAAAAATCGCAGGGTATGAGGTAACCTTATTACTATTCACCACTTTATGAAGAGACGCCCATTTTTAGAATCATAGCATTCCAAAGTGTCTGCGACCCAAAGAAGGACATGCAGGGTCAGGGGAAATGCCAAGCTGTTGTGACAAGGCTGCTGTAGCTATGGCCATGTAATTCTAATGATATGACAGGCAGGAGCTGTCAGTGTTGCACATGGCTTACACAGTGTGGGCATCTGGATCAACAAGGTGAAGCCCCAGAGTGAGGGTAGTGGTCCAGAGACACCTCCACATGCTGTGTAGTGGGGACAGAAATGGATCATTCCTTGGGCCTGGTTACAAAGATGGTAGGGACACATCCTGCCTTGTTTCAGAAGCAAGAAGCTACAGCAGAGAGGGTGAAGAACACAAGGTGACTTACAGATGTAGAAACAGAGGGAAAGTTCTCAGATTTGGAAAAATGGTCTGCCATCACCTCATTTACTCAGAGTTTGTTGTTTTAGAAAAATATTTGGTGGGCACAAAAGCTTGCTGGTACAAAAAAGCAATTGTTATGGTTTAAAAAAAAGGAGGAGAGGCGGGAAGAAAAGAATATTGTAGACTCAGTCTCCAGTTAGAACATAGGACATTTAGTTTCTTTACACTTGGAAAAATGTTTAGGGACAGATTGGGAGATCAAAGGTCTTGAACATGTACTATGTAGCAGTGTTTCAAAAAAAGGGTACAGAATCTTCAAGCAGTGTACACAACACTGTGGTATGAAGCTATCAACTATGTAAATTAAAACTGCTAGTGCTCTTTTCACCTTTTCGTCTTCTCCAAATGCAAGGGAAAGAAAGGAGAATTTTTTTTACTTTTAAAGTCAGCATTTGAAGCATTTGCACTTTGAGTAAAACCAGGAAGAGTCTTTCTAGAGCAAATGCTCTTGCAAGTAATTTGAATTTTGCAATTTTTAATTTTTAATCTTATTTATCACTAATCCTCAAGTAGGTGTTCCACAACATCTCTGGCCTATTACTTACAAGAAAATAATTAAAATTCATTGTAGTATTAAATGTAATTCTTTTTGGGGGGGAAACGACCTAATTAGAGGCACGGAACTTTAATTTATGTGCTGGGAACTGACACTCAATGTCTTCTTTTTCATTGCTATTCAGGAACCTGGAAAATAGATTATTATCTGTGACAGGTTTCTGGCAGTCCCTCTTGGTTTGACAGTGTTATTTTAGAGAGACGAGAGAGTCACTTTTGTATATAATGAAAGGAAAAGTTGTCAAGCATTCATACATATTTTATGCTGCATGAAACTTAAGTGCTGGAGGAAAGATTCTGTTTTCAGTCATGCCATTGTAAATTCATAGTGCTTCTTCTGACCTCCAAGTTTGCATCACTGACACACAATGGCATCTAACCCAAAGGATTAATTCCATTTTTTTACACAAGTAATGCAGCTCTTTTAAGTCAGCTTGGCCCTTACCGGGTGGTTTTGGTTAGCACAGTCATGCATAACTGTGATGTGTATTTTGGCACTTTGGCATTTTCTATTGACATTGACAGAACTAAAAGCAATTTCTATCAATGTACTTTCTTGCAATGGCATCAGGCATAGGCTGTATTGTCTATTTTTTTTGATGGAAGTGGTAGCTCTGCTGCAAAAATTGACTTGGGGAGAAAAACATTTTCTGGTTGTATGTTGCTAGCTCTGCCTTTACTCTGTTCTTGTAAAAGATGGTGAGTCCCTTTAGGCATTTTTGCACATTGTTTGTTTTCATTTCCAAATGTTGCTGAAGCAGCATCACATGAGCACTGAGGTGAAACAGAGCAACCAAAGTACTTTGGTTTCTGTAAGCTGAATGGAAGATGATATTGTCTTTAAAAAGCTTACTCATTAAGTTTATATATTTGATAGGGAGAAAAAAAAATCTCAATTCTCTTACTGTGAGGCAGCCACTATAAAATACATAGTTTATTTTAGTGCTAACCAGTGTCCACATAGACACTGTTTCACTAAGGAGAAAAACTGAAAGTTCTACACATATCCTTCACAGAGTATTTACTTACTAAAGAAAAACATGTTTAGAGTCATGACTTCCCCTACGCCTTTTCCAAGAAATGTATGCATGTACAACGACTTTGAGGGATTCATTATTTTAAAATACAAAAATAACTTTGCTTTCTTTTTTCAGATTCAAAATAGTGGAACATTATATTGCATGCCCTCAAGTATAAGGTTTTCATTGATTAACCTTTTGTAAGCTTTTTTAGCAGCTCATTTTCTGCATATTAACACATACATTTAAACAAACTGCCAAGTGGAATCAACTTTTCCACAGCACTAGCATGAGATCTCTAGCAGGCGAAAGTAACGTTCTTAACATTCTGGCATTGGTACTTAGATAATTACCTGTGAAAACAGTAACAGCACATGCCATCTCTCTTGGTTCTGGAATTTGCAACTGAGGGCTGATATTCTTGACTGTACGGAATCTGGGAAAGAATAATGTGGTGCAGAGGAATCTTTGGGAGGTTGGGCTGGTTTCTGTAGTGTTGGCAACGAGTGATGTTTCATCAAATTTGCTGTGTGATAAAGATTTGACATATCCTATACAAGAATATCTGGTCCCAGAGGGATGACCTTCATCTTCTAAAGCATCCTCCAAAGGCACAGAACTGGGCACAACACAGCTCTGCCTTCTTTACCTTCCCAGGAACCTGTGAAACCTACATATATATAGAGAAAGAGAGATACAGAGGGAGAATGATGTTTTATTGGTGGCCCCCTGTAAAAACAAACAAATCAAAACAAAAATCCCCAAGAAATTACTACAACATTTCATTTTTCTTTGGCAGGACGACCCTGAGTTACACTTCTATTTACCAAACTTGGAGCACAAAGAATGCACTTACCTCTTCTACCTTTTTCTTTTTCTTTCTAGCTTTGAGCAGTACAGTATGAAGGGTTCTTTTCTGATTGTTTGCTGGAAAATGTTGATATGAATGTGATATTTGGTTCATCTTTCTTTCAATATAATATTTCCTGCAGCAGGCCATTATCTTTGGGAAACTTTTTTTTTCTAACTTCATAAATGTGGAATTTTAGAGTTCTTACTAAAAGTAATGACTATAACAACATTATGTTAATACTATTAACTAATTTTGCTACTAATAATAAATAATTATGTTACTAGAAGCATTATAGTCCAGCCTGTTCCGTATACCATTCAGCTGGATTAGCATTTTGAGTGTTATTAGTTTCCACAAGGCTATTTCATAATTAGAACAAGGTTTTATGCTTTTAAATAACAACCAAAAAACCCATCCAGCAGCAGTAACTATCTGAAATACCGTCATTCCGAAAAGAAAAATCCACTTACATCATCCTAAGCAGACACTGCAGTAGGTGCTCTGCAGCTGGACACAACAAGTTTTTTTTCTTTTGTAGAAAGACTGAGAGTCCACTACATTTTCTGAAGGCTTCATCAGGCATTTTTAGTATTAGGTCTCTCTACCATTCCCGTAATCATGAATCAGACCCACGTTACCAGGATTTTTGTAAGTGGTGACCCATTGAATAGTCATATAACAGGGTCTGTAGAAAAGTTTGTTTTTTCCAAGGCAGGACTTTTTCCCAGGATTTTTGTGTTTAACTTCGTCCTACTGGAATTTCATCATTATTTGTAAGAGTGAGCAGAAAAAGGTTGTACCAAGGAAGGAGTTGTTAGAAGTATCATATAACTGTTCACTGAGGCAGATAGAGGTTGGGAGAGGATTTAAGTCAATGTTGGATAAAGATCTTTGGCAAACATGCTTTTTTAGATACATATATAAAAATTAACAATATTATATTTGTTTTATATGTTATATTGGTAGCTCTGCAAGAAGTTAGAAAGAAATGTATTCGTTTACTACTTCCTGATTTTACTGATTCTTTTCCCCCTTTATGGAAGCTTTTATTCTGCTTTGGTTTTTTAACACAGATGTACTACTTATTCCTCAGTTACTGCAGCTTCCTTAGAAGTTTCTTCACGTATGGCATTAAATTCCAGTTAACAAATATGCAGAGAAAATAAACTTTCCTTATGTACAGGCATTTGCTGTGTACAAAAAAGTGAAGTAAATAGCTTAGCTATTTTTACCTTTTAATGTGTTATTTTTATGGAAATAGTCTGAGGTCCAATATGGTGTCCTCGGATTGTGTCCTCCGAACAATTTCAGCATCGGCATTGAATATAAAGGTACTAGTGGGAAAAGGAATTACACAGTTCTAACTACAGGCTCAATAGTAGTGGATTTGTTCTTTTTTTTTTTTCTTTTTTTTCTTTTAAAACAATAGTTAAATTAAACATGCAGCTCTGTAATTTATTCCTTAAAGTAAATTCAACTTCTTCAAAACTTTTTTAAACCAGTCATAAGGATATATCCTCATCAACTTCTAATGAAAGACAATTTTAAAAAGCTTGAAAGAATTCAGCAATGTTTTGGAAATCTCTTTTAAATGATACACAGAATAACATTCAGTACTGATGTTACTTTTGTATTAATAGCACCTTTAACAGCTTTTTCTTGTAGCATATTTTACATGCACAAGAGGAACTTTTCCTTTCATTTTAATTATCTATGGAAAAGACATTTGTCTGTTCAGTTATGTCACCCAAGTGTTGCAAAGTAGAATTATTTATTAATGCTATTAATAGATTTTGTGGAATTCATTTTCATTTATAAAAAAATGGATATGCATTGTCATAAAAGTGATGAGCAAACAGTAGTAGGTGTAAAATTAAAGAACGTACCCTTGCATTATTCATAATTTAAAAGAAATTGGATTCTTAAATAGTATTCCTAATTTTCTGGGTATCATTGACATCACTACAACAAAGCTGAATAGAAAGAAAGCATCACATTCAATAGCTGAAGTTCAGTTTGGATCAAAACTTGTAACTCAGATCTGGTTTTATCATTCATAAGTTTAACCAGGAATTTAAATACCCATAATCATAAGCAAACATGAAAATTTATTGACTTAAACTTCTGATTACACTGACACCCTGAACTGGTATGGTATTCATAGCAATTGGGTATGAAATATTGCAGTAGACCAATTTTTTGACCATTGTGTGTAATGGTTCATACATTTACCATGCAGAAGCCCAAAATAGCATCTTGTCTCCACTCAAAACCAGTACAGTCTCATAGGAAAACTGGTATTATGTTATTTTGAGTTGTCGGGATCTTTGATAGCTGCCATGTATCCTCAGTTCGCACTGGAAACAGTAGAAATTTGTACATTGTAGTTAAGAGCCCAGAAAGACTATGATGATGACACTTCCAGTCCTGAAGTCAAAATCAGTCAAAATCTCAGGCCAAATTAAATCCAATGAGAATTTGAATCTGACTGCTTCTGAGAAAGGCTTTGCAATGCACCTTTTTTTAAAACCCAGCTATTTGAAAGTTACTCTTCAGATTATCTAAGCACAGCAGCAAAAGGTCCAAGAATGTGCAAGGTCCTTCCTTCTGGGTATTCACAGCAGCTCACACCATGTCAATGATGCCTGTCTGGTGCTTGTCAGCGCTGTCAGGACTCACTGCCTGCCTCTGGAAGTTCTATTTTCAGTTCATTCCATATTCATTTAATGTAAAAGGCAGGTGAGGGGGAGTGACAACAGGGATCAGAAAGCCCTTCTCCAGAACCTTACTTGTTATCATTTGATCCTTTGAGATTTAGCCTGTCAACTTAAAAACTTTATCTCACAGTATTTGAAGTTTTTGCATTGCAAAGAGCTGGTTGGGGGTATAAAATTTGACTAAGATCTGCAGTTCCATTCTCTTTACAATCTGATCTTTTTTATTATGGAAGTTAATTTGGAACTGGAAGTACTGCTACCTCAAGAAGAAATATAGCACATGTATTTTTTCTGCATATAAATAAGTGATATTCAGTAGAAAAAGATGTACATGCTCTGACTGGTTGAGTCTTATGAATATTCCTGTGGCCAAGCAGCAAAAATAGTAGCTGTTATTCATTTCAGATTAAACAGGAGTTCAAAATATGGTGTCTTTTTATTTTGTGTGTTACAGATTCATTAAAATAATACTTTTGTGTGTGTGTGTGTGTGCCAGGAATTCTTCAAATAGGACATTTTAAAAGGTGTCGCTGCCCAGAGTAGATGACTAGTAGATGAAATCTAGCAGAGTTCTACCACCTATACTCTTGAGAGACTGTCTGGCAGGTTACAAGGAAATGCCGCCTGTCACTCATTCTCATGTGTCAGGACTCTCACCTGCCCCTCTCCGAAAGGGAGGGGAAGTGGTATTTTAGGACTTGCAGGAGAAGATGTCATTGGCACTAAACTGTCAAACCTGCAAGAGCTGTTGAGGACATTATATAAGATAAAAATTTACTGGAATAAATCTCTTGGCTTCTATGGATATAAGCGCTCTTATGTTGGAAGAAAGCTCTCTGCAGTTTTCACTTATTCCCAGTCTGTTTAAGCCCTCCAAGAGTTACATCTCCATGAGGGCACCCAGGCATGCACACTGACACACCTTGTGCATCCCGTCCTTACCTTGTGCATCCTGCTTACTTTAAAATCAATGCCAAAGCAAGCAGGATCCCTTGATACCTTTCTTTGTCATTCAAACACCTGAAACACAAGGTGTGAAAGAGTTGTAGCTTTGCAGAAGGTTTATAAGAATATGTTCAGACTTTATCTCTTCTCCTTTCTCCTCTTGTCTGAGGCAAGGAAAAAACATTACAGCTCAGAGATCTAGCTGTTTTACTCTTTATGGCTCAGTGAATGGATGACTTCAAATTCTGTTGTAGTAATAAAATTAGTGTGGGAATAACGCATGATACACCATCCTACTTAGAAATGGGACATGGTTCTGGGTAAGTGTTTAGCTCATCCTTATGTATTTCAGCATTGGTAAAATGTTTTTTGCTGTAGAAGGACATTAAAAAGATGTGCTGAGTTTGTTGGTTTTGATATATATTTTTTTTAAATTAGGAATGACCTTAATCAAATTTTAATGTTGTAAAAGCAAACATTAAGAAGTTGTTTTCTCATTGAAAATATGCTGGGTTGCATTTCCTGTCCCATGCTGCCATAATCAGTCTTTAAAATTATTTTCGGAGTAGTAACTATGATGGAAAAAGCCATATACCATATGCATGATGCAGCCAAATCTGATGGGTTTAATATATATATCTCCTCATGCAGACAGAATATTTCTAGGATTTTACTAAATTTTGTCCCTTTGAATCAAATATTTAGTATAAATAAATAAATTAAACCCAGAGGTTCATAATTTTCATTTATCATTATGAGAAACATATTGCACTTTGAAAAATAATCCTAAGAGAATAATTAATTTGCTTTTCACAAACTGATCATTGTTATTTTGGATTGTGTTGTAATTAACTAATATATCAAAAAGCACTAGCATAATCAAATACTTCTTATTTTGACATGCAGACTCTTGCAATGTACAAATACGCAGACAGATGGGAAATATATCAATTGAAAACCTATCCTATGAATGTGAATATTTGAAAAACCTTTCGGATTTTAGTGGGCTTTAACAAAATATTTACTGTTTAGCATCTTTTTCTGCATTTCTACTTCATCCATCATCTGAAACCTGACATAGTGTCATTCTTCTGAGTCAGTTTGGCAACAAATCAGGAAAACCCAAGTCATTACTCAAGCAAAGCATATGTAGAAGGTGGGGGAATATGAAAGGAGCCAAACCAAAGTCTAATAAATTGTGTTTAAAACTTCAGCTCTCTCCTAGTTAGGTTGTGAAGGTACCAGATGAGTCTATTCACAAACTGGCAACCCTTCAGGCTCAATATTCCAGCTGCCTGTGGGGTAGAGAAATAATCTAGATTCTCAGAAATTTTATAAAGCAGACAGGAAGGAAAAGTCACAGAATGATTCTGTGCAAACTTCATGAATGTAAAGACATTAAGAGAATATATTCTCTGATGATAAAAATCTGTGCCTGTAATTGAGCATCCTATGAAACAATATTAACAAGAGTAGCACAAAAAGACAAGTTTTAAAAAATCATGAGGCTAGTCCTTTTACATTGTGAAATGGCGTTTTAGGTTTAAACTAGTTTTAAGACTTTTCATATCCTTTCAGTTTCTGAGAACTCAAATGTGTATGATGATTTTTTTCAGTGCATTTCATTTTAGTGGTAGCTGAGATCCTCTTGTAATCACTTTTCTGCAGGAATTGTCTCCTTCAGTAAAGCCTAAGATACGTTAAGGTGTAATAAAAGCACTAGTGGCATGATTTGCTGTCTCTTGTGAGAGCTGGGAGGAATAAACACTCCATGTCTCTGCCTCTAAGTTTCCAGAGAAACCTACCTTTTCCACTGCTGGATCCTTATTCTTCAAAAGGCAAAGTAAGTGAGAAGAAGCTTGTGCCTCAGAAAACACGAAGAGAAGGATCATTCAGGCAACTAACTGTGGGTAGCAGAGGCCAGAAAATGTACCCAGCCATTTCCAGCATTCTGCAAGAGCTGTATGTTACAGACCTGAGATGTCAGGAGGGAGTTTCCTTTGGAAGGCAAAGCTGAAAAGAAACCTATTTTCTTCAGCAGCAGGAAACAGCATGAAAAAAATATTTGTGGAGAGCGGTGGAGGAAGATGGAATAAGGAGAGTCAGAGGATCTCTTTGTAGATAAGAGTGAAGTTGTGTATTCTTACAAATAGGCTGAGGTGAAATGTTTTATTTCAGTTCGTTGCTACTTGACAGTGGCAGCTTTCCTTACCCAAAGCAGCTTCAGATTAGTCATTATTACTTGTGCATTTCTATCAGTGTATTATGGGAATACTGGAATGACATAGGAATGCTGGATTAAGTATAGGCAAATGGCCTGACTGTATTCTTTACCAAGGTTAAGGGATAATTTTCATATTCCCCACTGAGCTTCATGATGTGTTACACTGATGAGTAGTACTCTAGCAGGTTCATGCCATTTATGTGTGAATATATGACAGACAAAAGTACCTTTGGCTGAAGTGCAGCCATGCCTTCAGTGTCTAAAATAAGGATGCGCTGGTCCAAAACTGCTAGGTGTTCTTCTGTGTTTGACTCGAATGCATTTTAGAACAGCAAGCTGACTATATTCTTTTATGAAGCTGTGAGGAGGAAAACAGCTTACAATTCTCAGACAGAGCTGTCCAATGATTGAAAAGAAAAATTAGTTTTATCCAATTATAATAAACCTGTTCTTCTAAAAGCGTGCATGAAGTTGTAGATAACACTCCTTAAACTTACACTCCTGCTGAACCTTTCTCTTCATCACAGTTTTCTGTTTCATACTGCCTGCAGATTCAGATGCTAGAATAGCTGGAACATCCTTGGTTCAGTGTGTGCTCTGTGGCAGTCATATATTCTTGAATTATTTTGTAGTCTCTCTTTAGAATGAGTGCTCAGACGGGGGACACAACATTTAGCATTGTTATGACCAATATGTAGTGCAATGATTTTAATACATCACCAAGAGTGGGTAAACTTACAAAATTTTCAATTTCCAAGCCATAAAAAAATAAACCTCTTTACCATTTTATCCTTAATGATGTAATTTTGATGACCCTTGATTGCTCACTTCCCCCCAAAATATGTCTCTACAACATTATTTGTTTCTAATTCCTTACTTAGATTATTTTTTAATCCATTTGTGTGCCACGCCTTATTCTAACATTCATTTTTCCATATGTTTTTTCCATTCATAGTATTTTTATTTTCATCTTCTTCCTTTTATATATATAAAGGAAAGTAAAACCAACTAAAACAGTGTTATAGGAACCGAGAGAAGAGATCTAAAAATATAAGGACACATGCTAATTTTACAACATGGATGGCTTCACAAGCATAAATAAATTTGGAAAAGTATATTAATATTTTCTGAAAGCACTTCAGTAGTGTAGCCATTGGGGAGGTATAACAACATTCTAAGAGTAAGGATAATTATTGGGATAGTAGTAAGAGGATATAAACTGGCCATGGATCACATCAGGCTACAACTCAGAAGAATAGAAAAAGTAGGACAGTAATGCTCTGGTAGGTCCAAATTATAGCAGCTAGAGGAGGTCCCATCTAGTCCTGAATTTAAAAATGTGTATTCCTGCAGAACTGAATTCATGACTGCAATATAAAAAAAAAATTATGCTGGTTCTTAGTATCCTTTCTCTTCTCGGCAAACTCATCTTGCAGCATAACTGTTTAGATTTATTTTTACAAGGCAGAGTTAAACTTAGAGTTAAATTCTGTCAAGTTTGCCCACTTGCTCAAAGTGCATTAGTGTCGTAGTTTTTATTCATTGAAGATTTGTACTTGTGGGAAAAAGAAATCAAAACAACAAAACAACCCCAACCCCCAAAAAGTCTACTGAAATTATTTAAGCACATTTCCCCAGAAATACTATTTGCAGCTCGGCAAGCAATATACTGCTAATGTGCTGCTTACGGACCTTTTCACTAGCCTCAATTTTCTTGCCAGGCTGGGCTCCCTATCTTTTGGGCCAGATTTTCCATCCCTTGCATAAATTCTTTTATCTCTTCCACCCAGTCCAGTTAGCAAGGTCTTAAAATATGAACATCCATTGATCTTTTGTCACATACTGTATCTTTTTGCCTCTGTGGGCATATGGGTCATTAAAATCCATATTTTTATCTACTCCATGTGTTTAGGGTTTTTTACCATTACTACTTTTATTTTCTGCCCAGCAAAGGTAGTTCTTCTCTGTCTGGAATCTTCAGTATGTTTTTGCTTCTTTGCTCCTTTTCATTTTCTTTTTTTTTCTAACAAGGATATTGAAAAGACTAAAATTGATGTTTGTCGAGTTTATATTCATTTTCTTGAGTTTTCAACAATGAGTTAAAAGTTTAGCAGGATTTCTTTTTAATAACTCAGCACTATAAATAATCCTCTTTTTCAAGGTAAGAAGTAGTCGGCTTTTTCACCAAGCTTTACTACATTGAGTTATACGTTTATTATGTGGAATGTAGTGACGGGTGGAGATGGGACTGAAATTCTCTTAGATGCTACAGGTAGCTGAAGAACAGCTGTATAGGTAAACCTCTACTGGCTTGCAAATACCTCTAATAGATATATCATGTTTCTATAAATAGTGGTGTCCATTTAATGTTATTAACCAGTAATAGATATATCATTTTACTATAAATAGTGGCATCTGTTTAATGTTATTAATATCACATAATTTTTTAATGTCAAATCATCATCACAAAAGTCAGAGGCACCTTTTCCTTAGGGAGCAGCAGGTCCATTGCACAGAGCACTGTATAGTGCAGCCAGCTGCCAGATAATGGTGTTATCATGGAGAGGTGGATCCTGAGTCATATTGCTTCTAAATTTTCCAGTACTAACAGTGTCTTAGGCAAATTAGTTTTTTTTAAATTCATGTTTAAGTGTCTTTTTGTATCTCACAACATGATTTCCTTTTAGAAACTCTTTGTAATTACCTTTGAATTTGGTTTTCAGTGTTTCTGAAAAATACTCCTGCTCTCACAGTAAACTGATTCATTCGATTAGATTTCACTTACAGGCACAGTGCAGCATATACTCTCACATATCCTGTCTGAAAAGAACTGGTGTGAACAAGCATGGGCTTGCACAAACTCCTAAGAGGTTTAGAAAAATAAAATGGAAATTTTTCTATTACCTCAGACTTGCTTCACTTCTTTTTAACTACAAAATACATGTTGGGGATTACTATCTCACTCAACATATTCCTAAGAGTAAACATCTCAAATATAAGTGTACTAGTTCTCAACAGCTCATTAAAAACTAACCCATTAACATATTTTTACATACATCTTTACAAGATAAATTATTTATATATTCTACAAAAAAAAATTTAAGCAAAAGGAAATGTAAATCCACTGCTGGGTAAACTTTCGTGTTTATATTTTTTGGCTAAACACAAATTATAATTTGTGTCTCCTATAATTATTTAGAGTTAGAACAAAAGTTTTAGCTTTTCACCTATGAATGAATTTTTTTTATTTTTAAAAACAGATCTTATTCTTTTAGCATAGAAAGTGTTACATTTTTCATATAGTATTTAACTCCTCTTTTCTGCTGAAGTCCAATTACACATGTAAGGCAAAATTAGAAATCTGCAGCCAAATAGCCAACAATTTCATCACACTTCTGGGAAAATCAAATAATATTTATCATCTGAATGAACTGTGGCCTTGACTAAAATGTATCATTTATGTTGAGTATGCTAAAATGATACATTAGTAAGAAAAAAGGCTATTTATTAAAGTAAGAGAATAACTGTAGTTTCTATAAACTTCCACTCTGAACTCCACACTTTTATATGTTCTGTTAGAAAATAATGCAGTCTGAATGAACTTTGAACAGAACTGTATTGTAGATTTGAGGAAATTCTGTCACTGGATATGTAGAAACTTCACTGCATCAGCTGAATTGGTAGTCCTGTTTAATTAGCTATCCCATCACATTGGGCAGAGAGAGTAGGTTTGCCAGAAGAGAAGTCCAGCTCAGCTGGTGACAGAGATGAGATGAGAGATTGCTTGGATGATCTGCTGGATCTCTCTTCTTCAGGAGACCCATGAGGAATAGGAACTTGAGGGTTAGTACCAGGAGCTTGCTGTGATAATCCCAGAAAGAGGCTGCTTCCCAAAGCAGGAACATTCCTCCCTTTATTTGTTTATATGTGCATGTTTCACTTAGAATGTCTGGTTCACTTGGGAAAAACAAATAAACAAGCAAAAAATGCAAAAATTCAAGATGAGTCCATTCTTCAAGCTCCAAGCCTGAAATTGTGTCAAATTCTCTAGTTTTATCATTTAAAAAAATTATTAACTTTGCATATGGATTTTGCTGTTACATCTTTTAATCACCACAGCAAATGCTGAAGGGAAGCAAGCTTCTTAGTAGTCACTGGTGCTTGTACTTACATGTCTGCCAGGTACAGTCTGTATTCATATATTTTTTCATGTTGCATTCCTATCCTTCAGTGTTGTACTGCTTCCATGAGAGCAGATGTGTCGCAATGTCCCTGCCAGAACAGGAAAAAATTGCTCCCTGTGCATCTCATGTGTGCACAGATGTTTCCTTGCATGCTGCATTCCTCCTGTGTTTTGCTGATAACTTTTGCAGTAGGAAAAAATGTTGTCCCTTGCAGCCTGGGCTACAGCAATGAGGATTGTCTTCCAGAGTTTGTATGACTAAAACCAGTTCAATAGGTCTGTCTGCTTTTAGTTATTTCTGTCCTTTTGTTTTTCTTGAATCTAGAAGATGAAACTCTGGTTTTGTTGTGTATCTGCTTTTTAGAAAGATAGACAATATCTACAGTTGTTACCATATGATTATTGGTAGATTAGGCAGTGCCAAAAGCAGTAAGAAATTCCCCTGCCAGAAGAGAGGCATATCTCTAAATGCAATCATATCCCACTGTTATCTTTGTACTGGTGTTTATACCAGTAAGTCAGCAGTTCTATTCTAACCCTGCAGTTTTGAAAATAAGTAACAACTTTTGAGAGTCCCTTTGGTCTAAGCTTGGCCAACTAATTCTTGATCAACAAGCTATGGCTTCAAAAAAAAGGAAAAAGATCCTAAACCCTAATATAACTAACTGTAATGTTTATACTTAGAGAAAGAAGAGACTCAGAGGTGAGATTTCATAAACTGACCCCAGAAACTGGGATTTAATTTCTCTTGGGAGCAAAAGATGGAAGTAACTTTGAAAAGAGGCTGTAGTGTTAGCATATTATGTGAGAGAGAGATCACATTTTCTGCGTCATGTGTTATCATAGATTAATCTCCACATTCTGCTTTCCTTATATTTCTAGAAGGAAAATACCAGTAGGTTTGAAGAAGAGTGTATTTGGTCACTTCAATATAAAAAAGAGATTAAGTAATTAGAGAGCATCTGAAGGGCAACAAGGATTGCAAAAGGCCTTGACAAGAAGCCAGATGAGGAGCAACTGCGATCACTTGTTCTGTTCAGCCTGGAGAAGAGGAGATTGAGGGGAGACCTCATTGCAGTTACAGCTTCCTCATGAGGGGAAGAGGAGGGGCAGACACTGATCTCTGCTCTGTGGTGACCAGTGACAGGACCTGAGGAACTGACCTGGAGTTGTGTCAGGGAAGGTTTAGGTCGGATATTGGAAAAGGTTCTTCCCCCAGAGAGTGGTTGGACACTGGAACAGGCTCCCCAGGGAATGGTCACAGCACCAAGCCTGACACAGTTCAAGAAGCGTTTGGACAATGCTCTTGGGCACATGGTGTGACCTTGGGGTGCCTGTGGAGGGCCAGGAGCTGGACTCGATGATCCTTCGTGTGTCCCTTCCAGCTCACGATATTCCACGATATCTAAACCATGTCCATCTATTGGAAAGGACAGATGCTAATACGATTGTGTTACATATCAGTTTAGGGTTGCCTTTCTTCCCCCATTGCTGCATTGTTGTGAAATCATTGTAACTGATGAGATGAATCAGCTTTTGCTAATCTATCCATACCCTCTAATATCTTTGTTCTGCATTCTGTGCTGTGCCTTTAAAGACTACTGTTTAGGCCTAGAAGAAATTCCCTGAGTTTAGTGAGAAAACATATGTTTTGATTTGGATACCATTAATTTTATTCCTTGCTATGCAGATGTGAAATTTTGCTATCTTAATGTGCATCTATAAATTATGAGGTTTTGTAAGTTCAGTAACAATTTTATTATGCCTATCATGAGCAGACCAAAATCTTCTTTCCTTTTCTTTGTGTGTGATAAAGGTTGAACATTCATGAAATTTTTGCTTGTTTTGATTTCCTTTTGGCATAATTTAAAGATTATATTATGTGTGTTTGAAAGAAAAAGCAAGATGCACTCCGTACTTGGGAAATTAAATGTCTTGATTCACCTAAAACAAAGCAGCAGTAACAAAGTCACCTCATTATCTTCGTGATGTGTGAACTTGAAATATTATACTGGGTCTTTTAAATGCTGTGTGAAGGACTACAGCATCTTATTTTTCAGTGGTTTATTAAAAATAAGAGAATCGATAAAATAAAATTAAAACCAAAGAAAGTTTACTTTCTCAGTGGGCTGTTAGATTAGAAGCAACTCATGAAGTGTACCTGTGCAATAAAAACGAATGATAAAATTTTGCTTACAGAACCCACACACTTTTTCTAATCATGTCACTTAAATATTATCATCTGTTGTATAAAAATGGCTGATATTGGTGTTAAAAATGTGAAAAAACCTCAGCCTGGTGATTGTACTGATGCTTGGCTGAAATTTAGAGGCTTACAGTCTGTTTCCATTCAAAGCACAGAGGGTTGCTGCAGTTTACTGATTCAGTCTCGTGTTTCTCCAGGGCAGTCCTTTTTGTTTGTTCTGAATGGCCACAGTCCTGTTGCCCTGAGCCCAGTGGGAGCCAGGCAAGAGAGATGGTTTCTTTTCTTATGTTTTCAAGTTTCTTTCAATCAGAATTGTAACAAAAAGCTTACTTTCCTTTGACTTCTTATCACTGTCATCTTAAAAGTGTTCTCTGACTACCTCAGTGTGATCCTCCCTGCCTTTTTAGTGTATTTTTACCACTTTTCCTAGGCACATAAAAACATATTTGTGTAACTGAGCCTATGCTTATCTCTGCTAGACTTAATCTCATGGATGGAAGAAACTAGAGTACAGGCATCATGCATTGTCCAGGCTTGCATGCTGCCTGATTTCCCACTGGCATTTTAGTCATTAAATAAGTGAATATCTCTGTGCTTTCTTATGTTATTTAGGAAAAAATCTTGCAATTTTTATGATGGCAAAGGCAGATGCCTCCAATTCAGTTCCAGGTCATGTTCATCATTTTAAGAATGGAGCCGTTTGTGGAACCGTCTTCTATGTGGGCTCTCAGACATGACTGATAATCTGGACTTTTTTAACCTGCCATTGTTCATCTGATTTAGAGCACAGCCTCAAGAGTAGTTTCAAGGACCTGACTGAAAGTGCATTCACCACTGTGTAGCAAATACAAAGATAAGGGGAGAAGGCTACCCTAGAAGGTTAACCAGGTGTTTATAGATAAATAGTAACCTATGATTCCAGTGTGAAAAGAGCTCTCCATGAAACTGAACAATTTTGTGGCTTCTTACAGAAAGAGCGTTCTGCATTTCTATGATCATTGTTGTGGCTTTGTGGCAAGAAAATTCAGCCCATGATTTTACATTGCAAAAACATTCTGTAGCAGTTTTGTTGTAGTTAAGATTTAGAAAAGACATCTATGAAAATATTCTTTTATTCTGAAACTCTTCTACGATCAGGTTCTCAGCTGTGGTTTCTGAAGTAGATGTTTCAGCCCAATGGATGAGTTTGGATTTTACAGCATAGGGGAAAAAAAAAATGAGGGCCAAGAAAAAAGACTACAATAATAGCCTTAATTGATACAGATTGAAATAATTTGTCATTGAATCAGGGTTTAGAAGTTCATTATAATGAACTAGAAAATAGTCATACCTCAGTAATTACATCTAAATATTTACTCATATAAATAAAACAAAAATTGAAGTGAATCTTAGAGGCTTAGTCCACTGTGCACTAAATATTGCAAAAGGCCAATTTGCTACTAGTGCTGTGACGATGTTTTCAGAAAGACAATTGTCCTTAGCTAAATCACTGATTCCCAGTATTAGAAATAAAAATATGCTTCATGATTGTCTTTCAGGTCAGTTGACTGGGAGGGGTTCCACTCATAGGAAGAATAAGATTCAATAAAACAACAAAAACCTCTTTTTTATAAATCTCATTTCAAGATAGAAGGTTCATTATTGTCTTATGTGTCAAAATCAAAATATAAAGTATTTTCTAGACCATAGTCTTTTTTATGTGTGTGTGTGTTCTTTGGCTTCCTGCCGTGTATTATTCATTTCAGGATATTCACCAAAGCAGTTAAACCTCCTCCTGCTCTGAAATATCACACATGTATTGGTCAAAATAATAGTCCTTAGGGTATTACTGAGCAGCTTGTATTTTGCAGAACAACTAATATTCTCTCCTTTGCAGTGATCTCGAGTCAATACAGGAGGGCATTATATGTATTTTCACTACTTTTGTTTTAAAGGGACCTTTTTTTTTCAGTTAGGAATTTGCTGTGGTTTGACTGAAATCTGTCTGGAGGAATCTTTGTTCTTTTTTAACCCATTAACTGTTGAAATTGTTTGTGTGTCTGGAACAGATGAGAGATTTCAAACAGTTTTCTCGAGAAGTGACAGAAGAGCTCAGTCTAGGAAAAACCCACTGAGGTTGCGCTCTCTGTCCCATAACGCTATTAGCACTGTGCACTGCCAGTGTTGTACTTCCAGTTGTGATCACACTTTATGTTTTTGTTAGGCATTTAAAACCCTGCTATGACTGCAAAGTCAAACATTAGGAAACCTAAGGCATCTAAGGCTTTTGCAACTTTAGTTTGGGACCATTTAGTATATGTACTAAGACGCTCTCTAATTAAATCACGGTTCTCCCTTCCCCTATACCCTGCAAGAATCCATTTTGGGCACAAAATGTTCTATGCATACTTAAAAAGTGGTTACTCAATGTTTTGGTTTTTTTCTTTGTCACTCAGAAATGTAGCCAAAAGCTTAATTGATTGCTGTAAGTATGGAATTGCCCATTTACTTGTGCCCATCTGTATGGTGCCTATGATATTGCCTTAGGAAGATTTCTGCATTTCTTTTCACATCTGCAATCTCCTTCATCTGCTTCTGCACATGCCGTGCTGAGGCACATAAGTAAAAGATAAAAATGTCCAGTAATGTGAGCTGCCTTGTTGGGATGTGGCATTTTGTGTCTTGATTTTCGTCTCTTGGCACTGTTGTATATTAAATCCCTGGCATATCAGGTCACTCAGAAAATAAGGACTGGAATATGTTTGTTTTCTGTTACTAGGTATCATCAAATAAAAATCTCTGGTAGAAGTATGAGGAATGGTACCCATTTTTCTAAGGCAGCATTTTTTCACTTCCAGAGCTTGCATTTCCTGTTTACCATTTTCCTACATATGCTTTCCCACTTCTGTAAAAAATGAAGCAGAAAATTCTATGTGCAACAGCTACAGAGTGTGAGGCTGTGCCATGACATTATGACACATATGGGAAAAACTATGAAATGGGATCAGTGTGACAACCCTTCGGAAGGGTCAATAGGCAGAATTAGAAATTTTGCATCCAACCCACAGACCAAAACGGAGCCAATCTGGTACATGTTCAGTTTGTGTACAGGCAAAGCTCAGAGAGAAATCAGAAGTCATTGGTTGTTCTGGGGTTCTGGTGGTACATCCTATTTTAGCCAACCATTTTAGTAGTTCCCTTCTTTGACTTGTCCAGCTATTTTTCTTCTGTTTCTGTTGCTGCCTGAGTTAGTTGTCTGCTACCCCATTTGCTAAACAGATTTTTATTTCTGATTTTTGCCCATTTGACTGTAGCTTCCTGCCTAGACAGTCTTTCCTAGACTTCTGTTTCTCCAGCTAGGTCCATGTTCCTTCTTTGACTCTTCCTGTGCTCATTATCCACCTGCCACTCATTCCTCTCCATGACTTTACAGTTCCTTCCTACATCCATTGCTATTATCGATTCTCGATCCGTTCTTCTCAACACATTTCTCCCTCAAGGTTTTACCTTTTGGGTTTTATTCAGCTGATTTCATTCTCCTGGCACTACAGATTCTTTTCTGGTTTGTCCTGTATCCATCTCCCTCACCTTCAGTCCTGGTACGGCTCATCAAGATAATCCTTCCAAAATTTCATCCTTCACTTGGCCGGATGGTGAGAGACTTTTCCCTTCTCCATCACCCATTGCTTCTTGGCCTCCCCTGATGTACTTAACTCTCACTTTTAGTCCTTTTTAGTCAATTCTTTTTCTCCTTCCTCACTCACATTTTTGCTCTTACCATCAAAAACTTCAATTTAATCATGGTTTAATCTTATGCTACTTTTTTCATTCTCCTTCCAGAGTGTTCATCCAATTCCTTCCTTTCATGAATATGCTTTTCTGGAAGAAAGTAGGCAAAAGACGAGAGATGGACTCCTTGTCTTGCACCAGCCAAAATGAAGAAAAAAAAAAGTCTTCATTCTTATAAATTGATGTGATCATCAATTTGCCTTCTGGGGATGGCTTTGTTCTTTCTAATTATAGTATATAATGGGTTCTGGGTTTAGCAGGTATACTAGCACAAATATTTCTGAAATCTTAGCATTTATATTGATCAGGTCTTGTCAGTCATGCACAAATTCTGTTTTTTCTGAAGAATAGTTTACAAGTAAAGTAGGAAAAATGTTTAAACTTGAGGAAAAAATTGTATATCAGTATTATTAATTTCCTACATAATTTGAATTTTATTCAGAGGTTTCTGAATCACTACAATCCCTCTCTCCCCTACTGTAGCACACAAGTTTTATATTTATGTTTGTCCTTCCTTCTAAGAATCTTCATTGTTTGCCTTGAAACCTTTTTAAGAGAAAACTACTAAATTGAAGTAAACAATTATCACATAACATTTTTGAGAAAATAATTATAAATTGGTAATGGTCTAAGCAATTGAAAATGGACTTTTATTATATCAAGGATTTTATAATAAAAAACCCATAATTGATCTATTTGACATCCTCATAAGTGTTCCTTATATTTGTATCTTACTGAAGGAATAGTTGATAAGGTGCTTGTGTCCTTATCATATACCTAAAACTGAAAGTAAATATTATTTTCAATGAAACACCCAATGATCATTCCAAATGTGCTGGTGTAGCCCTTCTGCAGAATACCAAACAGCTGTAGTCCTTAGGGCACGCTAACTTTGAAAACTGAGAACAGGCAACATTTTAACAGGCAATCTTAAGGGAAAGGGCAGGCTCTCTTCCTGCAGAAAGACTATAGTGAAAAGGCTCTCCATAAATATTTGACCTCTTTAAACACAAACTGTTCAGAATTGTTCTTCTTCCACTGGTAGTATGCTAGTGTATAAGAGACTGAATAACATGGGGAAAGTACAGAAGTTTTCCTGCTTCTGAGGAAAATAAAACTGATGTTGGACTTGCATATCTGCACAAAGGAGAAGCCAGGAGAAGCCTCAGATACAGCATATGGATATGCTGTGTCTGAGGGTAAAAAGTAAAGCTACTACCCTCAGTCTCACAGCAACCAGTTTTTGCCTTTCCCCAGACATATGATTAGAGAATGGCACAAGACATGTTCCAGTATCCCAGTGTATCCCCACCTATCACTGTACTGATAAATAGCCATTCTCATTTTTAATATTCTGAGGAAAGGAGAAAACCGTGTAAATTGTAGTTACAGTTGCTTCACTAACCAGCTTCTGACCCCCTTAGCTCTCCTATTCCCTGCCTTGGCTTAGAAGCAGTTCAACATGTAAGTTGTCTAAGCTTTTCTACATATCCTAATTACAGTAATGAATGTTCTGGTTGTAGGATACAGCTTTAAGGATACAGCTTTATATGATCATCAATTATATATTTAATTCTTCATTATATATTTTTCTGCTAAATGGTGAAAGAGTGTAGGACTATAAAAAGATGCAAGATGTGCAGTAAATGGTATTTTAAATGTATTTATTCTAAGGCTTTCCAAATTGCTATTCATTAATTCAGTGGAAATCTAGGTGTTTACATGACACAAGCTCTCCTTGCTAGCTGTAAATAAAAGATAACAAAAATATATACATACTCTTCTAATGTTGTTTCTATGATCTGGTTGTTAATGTGATTTTATGCACATTGTATATGCAGATAGTGAAAGAGAAGTTGTCTCTTTTTTAAACTAATGTGATACCTTTGTTAAAGTAGAATCTGTTTTCAGGAAAAAACACTGTTTAAAACAGCATCAGTCTTCTAAATAATGACATTATTGAGCTGTTGACAAAGAAGGAATAAAAGATTTTGCATGAATGACCTCTGGAATTACATTAGTTATACACTCATTTTAGAATTATTTGCGTAAATTAAATGTGTGTCTAGTTAGGTCACATATTTATATATTTATATGCTGATTTGCATTATGGTTTCATTAACAGTCATCCCCAAGTCTTAACCCTGCCTTTGTACTACTCCATGCCAAAACTAATTTTCATTTACATGGTCTCAGTTTTGTCCATAATGTATTTATGTTTCATGAGGGCATAAATTAATTTTAAAAATTAGCAATTAATTCCATTTGCTCCTCTCTCTTTTACTAGAAATTGATCTATGTGATAAGTAATATTAACATCACACTGCCTGCTTCTGCTATTGTTTTTTATCCCATTATGGTCTCACAGGCAATTAATATCCTAGCTGAAGACTGAAGAAGACCATTATAGTTCCATTTAACAGGCTGTTGCCTGTTCTTTGCTTTGAAATTAGCCTGGTTTTACACCATTTTTAAAAAAAAAATCAATATTTATTTATTTATTTATTTATTTATTTTACTGGGAGGTTTTTTGGGGGTGTGTTTGGAGTTTTCTCCTGCTACACTATGGGAATGTATTTGACTTCCGTGGTTGACATTTGTCTTGCACTCACAATACAGAGACTGTAATTTGAAATGCATTGTGTCTCATTACGAGGCACTAGCCAGTGCAATTCAGCTGGAAGCTGAACATAAATGAAATGTAGTTAAAATAGCTGTCCACTTGCATCCGTGGGTAGACGCTCAATCTCTCTTTACTTCTCTCTCCTAAACTCTGTATTTTGTTCCTCCATTACACGCTTTCTCTGTTTCTTCAGTGGTGTTACAAAACACAGAGAATTTGTTACAGGCCAGGGACAAAAGCTATCCTGAGGAGACCCCCTGCACTCTCTCATCACAGACATTAAAGGTCGCATGTAAGAATGGTTGGTTGGAATAGCACCTAGACATGGGTGGTGGTGAACCTTTTTCTCTCAGTGACTTTTGCAGATTTTGGATATAGTCTGTGCTTTTAAGGCACATTAAGGAACAGATAGTAAGGAAGAATAAAATGTCAGTCCACTCTATGTGTCTGGACTGGTTAAGGCTGTTGCATTTGGCTTCCTACTAACTCAGAAAGGAATAGTCAGTTCTGCCTTTGTCTTACTGAAAAATGTTATGAAAATGAAGTGGTCTGGATTTTTTAGTATGGACAAAGATTTCCCTGTACTTCAAAAGCTTTCTGTATTTCCATTTCCTGGCAAATAGTTGGGCTCATTAAGGATATCCTTAAAAGATAAGTGTCTAATGCTTATACTTCCTGGCGTTGGGAAATGTACAACAGATTCAAATGAGGAAATATTTCATTAAGTCTCATGAAACATCACATCCTGAGACAAGAATGCTGCTCTATGGCATTATATGTAAGAATGCTGTGCAGGGATTCTGTTGATAACCAAACCTCATAATACAGTCCTTGAAAGCCTCAGAACTACTCTGATGCCTGAAATTTTCTTGTGAATCCATAGATTTCAGGATGTGGTGGCTCAGATGCTGATGCTATCAAGCCTGCCACAGGTGCCATCAGCAATACCAATGTGTTCAATCTGTTTGTCTGTGAGCCTTCCTGATGGACCCTTCTTGGCAACTTCTTGCTTCTCCTGCTGGACAGCAAAGCTGGTTTGACTTGTGCAATATGATCAGGATATGTTTAGCTTTATGATCCTGATTGAGACTGCACAGAGCTCTCCAGAAAGTACCCCTAAACAGTACTAATCACACGGTTTGCATTTCTAATTACTCCTTTTCCTGACTCTCTCTTTTTGCCACCTTTGTACCTGCCATCATCTGCTCTGCTCTCCTGTCAGGCAAACAATGTTTCAGTAACTACTTTCTCCTCATTTTTCCCTGTTTTGCTACATCTACACCCATATTTGGTATTTCTGATATTGTTACCTAGATGATTTCTGCTAATGTAGTATTACTGAAAGAGTTACCAAGATTCTGCTGGCCTTGCAAGACTTCACTGCCCAAAGGCACCCAGTGCTTCCCATGGGTGGGCTGTGAAGCTTGACCATTTCTCACTTTACTCCACCTAAGAGCTGATGAAATTCTGCCATGCCTCATGGCACCATCTGTAGCTTTTGTCAGCTTCTCATTTCATTACCTAACGTGTCCGACAATTTCTTGTGTCATGTCCAGCACTTTTTTATGTGCTATGCATTTAGCCTAACCTCAGCAGGTACCAAATTATCTTTTCATTTTCTTACACCCCTAACAGCACAGATGTGCAATCAAGTCTGAGGGATGTTTTGAAAGCTAAAAGGTGTTCTAACTTCCCTGAATAGCCACTATAATATGAACTGCAAAAGGAGACATACCAATAAATCTAAAACTTCTCTTTGACACTGCTAGTCAGCTCAGTGTGTTTTATAGTGTTCATTTAAAATTTAACACAAGAATTGTTCCTGGCAGAGACTGAATTTAAAATTATTTAGCAGCTGTCCATTAATATTGAACAGGAAGTTGCGAACAATGATAAAATACCTTGATCTTTGTGTTTATCCTTGATTCAGCATATTGAGCACTTATTTCAGTTGAAACTGAATAGATGCAAAAGATGAAGTCCAATACAGCAAGTTTTTACATAGCAATGCAGAATGCATTGCATTCAGAGGATGCAAGAGAACTTTCAAGAGTTCAAAGAGAATTTATACAGGCCTATAGTCTTGTGAAAATTGTAGTAGGATTTTGTAATGATGGCGAGGGATTTAAACCTGTTCTCTGTTTCTTAAAACTTTTCCTTTATATTTTCCTGAAGTACAGTTTTAGTAGTTGCTCTGGGGGAAGAATGGCATCTCCTGAATCATACCTTTTCAGTAATGAATGTAAAAGGTCAAACAGAAGTAGGCAAACACTAGAGCACTCAGGAGACAGAGTAAGTCCCTCCCCGCACGCTTCTGAAAGCCTAGGAAAGGTAATCCTAGCACAGAGAAAAAAAAACTTTAAGAAAGTGACATATAGGTCATGGTGGTCTGAAAGGTGAAGCATTTTGCAATTATATAAGAATAATAATTTCAACATGTCCTTTTGTTTGAGCATCAGTTTCTTGGGTTAACATTGAGCATATAATAGTAACTACAAGAATGTCTCAGAGACCTAAGTAGAAAATAAAATATTTGTATATGTCTTTTGTTACTTACGAAAGTTTAGCTTAAAATGTCCTTTTTCTCATTGTTTTCTTTGTGTCGTTTTAACTGATAGACTACTTTGGTATACTATATTTTCCCTAATAAAGTGATCAGAATTGGGCTTTTTTTGGCTGTGTTCTCAGATGATCTTTGTTTTGTTTCTGCAAATCTGTTTTAAGCATAGTTCTCAATGCACAAGAGTGAGTCAATGTCATTGTTAGTGCTCTGTGGCTCATACCTTAGAAATTTTGTCATTCATTTGAAATTGCAACAGAATCATGATGGATTACTTTGTTTGAGGTATGTGGGTGTGATTAGTGATCAGATATTAAGCTGCATAAAAGCAGTATCTCAATACAGAATGCTTTCTTAAATTGCTCTCCTACTGTTCTTGTGATGTATACTTAGATGGCAGTGGGTGGTGGATCCTTCTAGTTCCTCAGGTTTCATAGTGATGTTTTCATGTGAAAAATCATATGACAAGGAATATAATATACATAACAAGCCAGCAGCGTGTTGAAAATTTATACATGTAGAGGTAGGTAATGTAGATTTAAATTTATCTTTTTAGTATCAGAAATAAAGCCCGCCAGCTTTATACAAATTAAAAACTTGAAAGAAAGCTGAATTCTAAGGATAAAGTGAAATCTTTGGTATTTCAGGGATAGTTAAAACCCATTTTCCTGCTGGTGACATCAAATTAAACATTCTATTTCCTTGCTTCGCGTCAGCCTTTTAGCAGGAGCTGGAGATAAGAGAGTCTGTAGAAGAAAAAAAAAAGGAATAAAGGGAGAATCCAAAGAGTATTTGTCTTGACTTAGACAAAAAACAGACAGATCCTAGGATCTTTCTAAAACAGGAAAAGCTGTGATGGAAAGGAGAGCATAGGAGAAGAATGCTTAGGAAATGGATTCAATGCTGGGAGTTAACTAAGATGGATGGATGTATATATGTTGATTTCAAATTTATAATTATATGATCCAAGGTATCCAGAGATTATAATGCATGAAAGAGTGGTCTGTGACAGTGGGGACCTGGACTTAATACTGTGGGAGATTCCTTTTACTCCTGTGTAGACTATTTCAGTTGCTCCTGTACTAAAGATTACAATGTTGTAATCCATACTGAAACAGAAGATAGACCCTGAAATAAAACACAGTCACATTTATAAATAAAAGTTTATTAAGTAGAATATTTTCAATAAAGAGGAACATCTAAAATTCTGTTTTGCTTTACAATTCCATCTGCTTTTGTATGTTAATCTAGAATTCTCTTCAACATTTACCAAAAAAAAAAGAAAAGACAATTTTGCCATCAACATGTGGGTTCGTGGAAGCAAGAATACAGGTGCATGACATTCAACCACTTGTGGTTTGGTAGGTTCATAATCTCAGTCTGGAATTTTTGTAATGCCTCATGTAGAAATAATGATTACCCACATATATTTTTTCTTCCATAAAACGGGGAAAGTAAATACAAGTTTACATTTTTCAAAGATAAAAAATAGACTTCTTTTAATCTGAATTCATACAATTAATTTTGTACTCTTGAGTGGGTCATTAGCAATTCATATAAAAAAACCAATGCCTGTTGAGTCACAAACATCCAGTTTTGCTTTGAAAAATAATTTTCATTCCTTCCCTGTGCCTTTCACAAAGTGTACAGTAGGCTGACTATTAATCCTCACTACATCTGTATATTAATTGCCAACTGTTTTCACTAAACATATTACTCTATTAAAAATAACTGAAGATTATTGTTATCAAAAGAGAGAAAAAAATACAAAAACCTTGCTAGCAATTTCCTGTTCTGTAATTTCCTTCTCACAGAATATTTTTCCATTGTGAAAGAAACTCAAAAACACTCAAGCATTACGATCTAGGACACAGAGACATAAAAGTAATTCTCATTTCATTTTTCACTGAAGTCTTAAAAATCTTGAAAGGACCTGCTCCAAAAAGGGAGATTTCTGCGTTATACAGATGCAGTCATATTTGAAAAAACCTTTATTGCTGCATGTGCAGATCAAAATTATGTTATCCCTTTGTGGAGCAGCACAAGTGTATCTATAACATCCAAGAGAACTGGAATGGAAATTTTAGCATGAAGAAACTTGGCATATTTTGACTGTGCTTTGAAAATTTTAGAATATTTGATTGTTCTAACTGATTGATTATCTACTGAAAAATGTCTGTCTCAGATTAAGTCTTTCTATGAATCTTCAAATGCTTCAGTATCGTTCAAGAAAGGCTTTTTAATTAATATGTAAATGTATGGATAGTATGCAAGGTACACGTATACCCTTATTATTCACTTCTTTTTTTAACAGAACATAAAATCTTTAAAAAAATTTCATTGCAACAGCTTTTTTCTAAAGAAATGTGGTTTTTTGCTCTTTTGGTTTACCTAGCCAACTTTTATTTGTTTGCATGTCTTTGCTATGTTTACCTGAGATTGTCAAGCATCATGAGGAGTCAACAAAATCTAGGAATTTTAAATAGCTTTTGTAAAAGAGACTAGAAAAACACCCCAATGAAGGTGCAGTGGGAAAAATAAACGAGTTTTGTGTTACTTGGTATGTCATATTACTGCTCCAAAGATACATTTGAAAATGTCCACAGATAACCAGATTGCTCATGCCTGCTATCACTCTGCCCCTCTACCTTACTATGGCATAAGAAATAGGGTTTTAAGGAACTTAGGCAAATACAGATTGTGATCTTAAAACTCCTGTAATTTGCTCTGTTGATATGATTGATATTTCAGTTGTATCTGCCAATGTTTGACAGGTTGCCCACATGGAAAGTTAGCATGCAATTCTGTCTTCTACCTCTTAAATTAAACTATCAGCACACAGCTGTTTTTACGGTCTCATTGTGAGGTATAGTCTATTCTCCCAGCCTGTTTTCAGAGCAGAGGTTCTCCAGCCCCCAGTCATCCTCACAGCCCTCCTCTGGACCCACTCAAGCAAGTCCATTATCTTTCTTTTACTGGCAAACCCAGAGCTGAATGATACAAACCCAAATAAAAAAATACAGTTTTTGAGGCTGTATGTTTCAATCAGGGCTTCTTTCAGTCTCCTAAAGTTCAGAAACCTGAAGGCTGTAAATAAGAATTGTGCAAGTGCAATGTAGCAGAAAACTATAACGAAAACAAGTCTCCTTTTCTTCATGTTGCTAAGATTCAAAACTTCTAGTGGTTTCTTTTGGCTTTTTAATAACTTGTAACCAGGTGTATTTTTAAAATTGCTTTTTCCTGTGGGATCTGATCTCCTGTAAGGTTGTGTCATGCAAATGAGGGTTTATAATCTGCTTTTGAAAGATGTGCTTTTTACATGTATTTAATTTACATTCCTTCGTTGATTTCAAGTCATCTGGAACAACTGCAAATTGAAAGCTTGCTATAATCACCCATTAACCTTTTATTAGTTGAGAGTAGAACTTTGAACTCAGAAGGAAACTAAAGCCTGTGGAGGGCACAGAAGACGTTTGTATGTGTTTTACAGTTAATCCCATTTACAAGTTCCAATTTCTGAAGCTAAAATTTGTTTTCCGATCCATTGGAAAGGGATTTATTTTGTACTATTCTAAGGTGATCATGACAGTGAGTCATACACCTGAGAGATCCAGAAGATGAGTGAGCCACAGATCTCTTGAGATCTCTGCTGTTGACAGCAGTAATGGAAGGCTGGAGAAATCCTCCTCCAGCACTGCAGAAGTGCCTAGTGGTTGCACCTGATTATAATGCAGATTACAGTACTTGAGAGGGAGATAGGATCTGCATGCTTCCTCAAGATGTCATGTAGTTTCTGGGAACAGGATTCTCCAAGGAGCAGAGTGATGAGGTGAGCTAGAGACAGGCAATGTCTCTGCAGCTTCCCAGTTCTTTGGATTATTTCTGCAGAGCAGAACTTTCTTGCATCCCTGATGTATATGTCCTCTGTAGAAGTATAGACACAGAAGGAAAGGTTTTTTCTCCTGGTAATGCAGAATTAGTGCACGCTTTTGATCCTTCCTTTACCAGCTTTCAGCTGGAGAAGCATGCTCTATAGCATTTCTGTCACTTTGTAGTCTTTTTTTCCCGTTACATATAATAAAGATTAATTCTCTGGAGGGTACTTTTCAACCCTGAGGCCAAGAAGCTGTGTTCTTATATCACGGTGAATTTACATGTAAATGTAGTCAGGATTAAATTAAAGTCTCCAAGTAAAGAATTAATTTGGTGCTTGTTGACTGTTTTAATTCCCTTCCTTGCAAATAATGTTTTTCTTCTGTTTTCAGTGTTTGTGAAATACTTAAAAGTTTAAAAGCCCTTAAGAAAACAGTATTAATATTTTGTTGTACACGCAGCTGTTATGCATTTGCCAAGGCACAGTCAGGGAGAATGGTGGCTCTTTTCTCTATATGAGCCCATAAATGATGTTGTCATCAGCAGGGATTACAAACAAAGATGTCTGAAAGCACAGATTCTTCCATAACAAAACAGATTTCTGTGGGACAGTGTGGCTGGTGGTGCCTGATTTTATGTGTGTGCAGGTAACATCAGAGCTTACTGTTAAGTCCTATCAACATGGTCAGTCTTAAGAAGGTTTTTTGCTTTAGTTCAGTGAAAGGAATAGAGACTGGGTTTCTTTATTTCTTTGTTTTGTCAAAGAGGGTGTTTCAGAGCCAAGAGTGCAAAGACTGGTCTTTCATTTTATAAGCAACTGTTTTATAAATACCAGGCTCACTGCTATGCATGGTGATGTGCACCAGAGTGCATCGCCAATAAACACAGGCCACACAATTGTTGCAATCCATCAGTTCACTCTTCCTCTGACTAAAAAGTCATTTGGAGTTCAACCATGTCCCATGGGTGTATCAGATTTCATGCCTGATTTTTTAATCTCGGGCTAATACTTACAAAAATCATTCACACTCACACTTTCCAAGAGGAGTTCTAACTTGGCAAGAATTACTGATGTTTAATCTTCTGCTTTTGAAGATCAGAATGGAATACAGAAAACTGTTTCCAAAGTTCCCTAAAATGAATCTGTATGAATCTGTGACCTATGGCATATATGTGTTCACTAAGCTTTGACTTTTTAATGTTAATGCTTTATGCTTGTTGAAAAATCCTCTGAAATGTAATTTACAAACCTCAGCATCAGACTACAGTCATAGATTTGGATTACATTGATTGAACTGCGCTCCATCTAGGGAACTAAATGATAGCAGTCAGATCTTTGGATTAGTATCCCATCAAACTCTATGGAAGAAGGGAGACTCTCTTAGTATTTATAGAGATATATTTTCAGTTATACTAACTCCTTGGCTTGCAGAATAAAGAGGATTTGGGGACCGATTATCAGGCTGCATGACATTAGACATGCTTGGGGTATCCAGCAACCTTGCTCATTATTGAGGTTTTGCTGTTGCTATGCTTTTGTTAATACTTAGAAGATTCAGCTGAGCTAATACTTTTTAAAGGGAAGAGGAATCATCTTTCTTTATTCTTTCTTTTTCTTAACCCTCAAATGTGAATTATGTTAGGCCTGCAAAGCGTCTGATAGTCAGAAATGGGGTCTCAGATGTAAACAAGAAACAAAAAGCAAAAGCTTCTATTGAAATATGCCAATATCAGTCTGAAGGTGGAATAACAATCACTTTCAAGCAGAGATGAAGGAGTCTGAATGTGAGGGAGGTAAGGAACAGAACTCATTTTGTAATTCCCCTTTAGCCTAAATGAGGACTAAATTTATCTGGCCATGATGCTAGGCGCTTGGGTTCTGTGTGTGATGGGTTATTGTTTGGGGGATGTGGATTGCATTGACTTTGCATGTTCTGAGCTAAAAAAAAAAAAAAAAAAAAAAGAAAGAAGGAACTTTACTTCAGCCATTCTTAAAACCCCTACAGAATTACGTCCTGAAAGTTATATACTCATGGCTGGGAATATTTTGCCATGCTTTTTGTAGCATTTGTGAGTGGTATATGTTTCCCAACAAATGTTGTTTGGTCCACAGTGAGGCAGAGTTTTGACAAGAGCATGAATTTTTCATATCTTGTTCTAAGAGAAAGAGGAAAAAACCCAAACTTCTACGTCTTTCAGATTTGTTATTAACTGTATCTGCAGTTGTACCAACATATGCAAAAATAGATACAAGTAAAAATATGAACTGACACTTCTGAGCAATTCTGTTCCTGCTTCGCATATGAAAGTGTGATACCTGAACGCTTCTGTCATCTCTAAAATACAGCTCGTGTTGAAGTTTGCTAAAAGTGGTTCCATTCTCAGTGTTTCTCAGGTCATAGCTGTTCATTCCACTTATGTATGTATCTTTTTTCAATGTATTTTATATAGCATCTTATTTCATTTCTTATGCTAAAGACTGTCAACTGCTAAGAAAATCTTAGAAACTTGCCAGGAAAAATAAAATAATCCTATGGACAAGCAAGATCACATAAAATGATACTGGGTTTCTTTGCTCGACTATTTAATCTAATTTAATAAAAATATAGTGGAGATTTTTATTCATACAGATCAGAGAAGTTTAAAAATAAACTTAGACTCTGGACATGTGAGGAGTTTTTGAAAATCCACCACATTAGTATTTACTTGTAGCTTCTGTAACCACTGGAATTGTGCATTATGACCATTGGATTCTCTTACTGTCTTTTTAATCATGGTTTGACCTTGTGAACTGCTCATATTTCATTCTCAACACTGTATTAGGGTAGAAAAAAAAGCCTAATCAGGGACTTAGTGTTCTGTCTCACAAAGCCTCTCATATTAATAAACTGTTCATATCTTTATGAAGCTATCACTTAACAACATAAGGTTTCTATACTCAAATCAAATATTGATATTATATAGGTGGATTGCACATCTTCACTATTTTGGGGATTGGGCAAGGTGAAGAAATCTGATTAAATCTTATTTCTAATATCCCTGGGAGTTTTCTTTCTGGAATCTCTACTTTTAGCATTTGTTTTAAAATCTAACAATAGGAACATTTCCCTTTTTTTCCAAGCCCCACTGTATCAACAGAAAAATTTTGGTAGAGATTGTTGAGTACAGCATAGTGTCTTTATACAGTACTTCAAATTTCAGCTGAGTTACAGCAAGAAGCAACTTTCTATCAAAGTAAGCAAAGTTTGTCAACAAGATGGAAAACTGCTGTCACCAAATGTCTGTTTTAGCAAAAAAAAAAAAAAAAGCAAACCATGATTTTAAAATACCCCTTTATATGAGTTTGTTACAAGTGCCTCAGCTAGCAGTTATAACAAAGACTGTCTGCCATTTTACTGCTGAAAGATCACGTTTTTAGATGAGAAGCCTCTAGTCCCAAACTCACCTCTGCTAAAATAAATGTTTTGAAATGAAATGTATTGGTATAAAACATCAAGGAAACTGGCCTAAACACTAAATTTAATTTCTATAAATTTTCGATCTGTTTCCTTGGGTTTAAAGAGCAGAAAAGATACAGTGGATATGCTTCATATTTAAATTGCAACTTGAAGAGGTGTTATAAAAGATGTGGTAGCATATTGCATGTCTGATATGAAAATATCAGACATTAGGAGGTCTATGATTGTAGTAAGCATCTCTAAACTTACTTAAACCTGTAATTACCTATGACACTTAATGAGCATTTCTTAATGCCTCTGTCAAACCTTTATAAATTCTACATGAATTCTTACATTTTCTCCAAAATATTAATAAATTGGTATCAGTATAATTACAATTGTTTTCATATACTAACAAATACAGTTCTTGTTGACTTATAAAGCAGTCTGCTGAATAAAAATTTAATCTTAAAAAATTTACATTAAATAAATGGTCTTTGTCTTAAACTAAATTCATGATGGAGGCTCTTTTTGCTTTTGGCAGTGGAATTTTTGATTTTATTATTCCAGCATCTACACCTCTCTCCTTTAGACATGAATCTTCCTTTGTTTGCCACCTGTTTCATTTTTTCAGTGAAGTAAAACTCCTATTATTGTTTAGAACAGGAAACATATGAGCTGAGCCTGCTCACAGAGACAGAAAATCAGGACAGCACCACGCACCAGGTCAGAGACAGGCATCCTGGGGCAATGAATCCTTAATCACTGATGGCAACAAGCAGATGATATGTACTTTGAATATAAAGTTTTTGTTCGTGGCACATCCCCTTTGTACTTTTCTATTCTTTTGATACCTTCCCGAGAGTTCCGGGTCCCCAAAAGTCAACATAACAAGATTGGATGTATGAGTTCTGAGTCGCAGTGTAAAGCAGACTTCAGTATTTACTTTTCTTCTTTGGACTATCAGCACCTACTGTGTGTTGCCTGTTACTATGTCAGTAGAAAGATAAAACAAAATTAGTATAGTTCTGAAGCTTGAAGGCCCATGGCATGTTGCTATGTATGATCGTCATGGAGCACACTAAAAGAAAGGAATTTAATTACAAACCTTCAACATAAATCACCCTGAGCAATGATGTACAGATCACCTTTTCAGATATGCTTCTTACGTGTGGTTGTCTGGCAAATTGGAGAATTTATGAAGCATTAAACTATGTCAGTCTTTGCTGGATTTAACATACAGTAACATTATGATCACATAAAGCTCTTCATGAATGAGATTTGAAAAACGTTAACTGTGCCAATCTCAAAGGATCAGAGCAATGAATATAATGGTGTGTCTGTGACGGCTATTTCTACTTAGCTATCTAAATGTATTACAGTAACTAAAAGACTAAATTCAAATGCAGAAAAGGAGCTTGAGGTAGTATTAGAGAATAAAGCTCCCTGGACAAATCCAGCACTATTTAATGATATGTGTCACAAAGAGAATTTGTTTTGATCCATAGATTATGCTCTGGTATAGGAAGTGTGGATTTTTGAATTCTAGCATTTTTGTCTTTCATTTTTCTTTTAACAGGTAAAACTTAATTTTTAATGAAACCTCATGTTTTAACAGGATGCATTATCTCATAAAATCAAATTTGTTTGGATGAGCATTAGCACACATGCAGCCTATTTGTCAGGGAAGAAGAGCCTGTGGTCTCTCCAGCCATGCCTTGTATACTTCCTTTTAGTTGAGGACAGCAACTGAGCACCTTGATATTAAAAAGAGAAAACTAATTAGGAAGAATGATGGGAAATCACTGTATCTCTCAATAGATATATTAACCTTCACAGTTTAGCTCTCTGCTAGCCAAATTTATTTAATCTAGTTTCATTTACATCTTATTTACCCATATTTGATGATGAAAATTTAGATGTTTAACATATTCCTGTACCTATGCATGTTTTTCCCATATAACATTGCCTACATATAGTCTGCTACCTGTTCTGCTGAGGACTTCAATGCTTCCTTTAGTCCAGATGGATCTCCTGCCACTTGCTTTTCCTTTGCTATATATTATCCCTTATCAGTCCTATGGATGAATGTGGTCTTTCTGAAGTAAGATCTCATGAAATATGAGGACTCAGAACTTGCTTAGCTGCCTCTTGGAGCTGATTGAGGGCTCATCACAGTTCCAGGCTCTGCAGTTTTAAACTTTGAGAGGTAGCAAAAACTTCAGAAGATAAGGCTGCAGTGAAGAGGTTCAATAAACCGTAAAGCTAGTAAGATCTGTATAGCAAGAAATTTGACATGTTGGTAAAGTATTCCCCTCCATTCATTCCTCTAGTATTTTCTTAAGGTTCATTTTTCTAAGGTCACATTAGTAATTTGATCGTATATTAATAAAAAATCCTTGTGAATAATTGCCACAATGTTTATTTTTCATTGGCTTTTGGCTTTGTTTCTTCACAATTAACTCAATCAAAAAAATTATTACTCTTTTAGCAGCTGGCTACTAATATTTAAAAATGTAGTGTCTGGTCTATATAGATGGTTTGGTCTTCATTATCACCTGGTGTATTTGCAGTGCCTATCTACAAGATATGGATTTTTTTCAATATCACAGCAGAGCCCAAGCTGCTTAAGGGAGAAACAGATATCACCTGACGATAACCAAAGCCTTGGTGTTCAATACTGAAACAGCCAGTGTGCTCTCAGCTGACCCAAACCTGTACTCTGGTGTACTGGATTAAAAAAAAAACAGTCATGAATAGGTAAATACACCTTTAGTTCAAAAGATTCAGTTTGAGCCTTTCTGTGTGTCCGTGTCAGTAGTGGAAGACAGGGTAGGTCCTATGCAATGTATTAAATGGGGACAGCTTTAACGGGGACTAATAGAGAAGTATCAAGAAGAGGTCCTAAACTGGAGATGTTTATGAAGTTATGTGCCCAGTGTCTTAAAACACACTTCAGTGGCTACTTCATTTGAAGTAAATATATGTGCCTCTGATTAATGCGTGTCTTAGCCTGGGACACAGACACTAAACTCAGTGAAGCCAACTAATAGATGATAATATCTTATCTTTCCAGTGCAATTACCTTTTAAAATGAGGAGAACCTTTCACTGAAAGGATAAACCTGTCCATAGAAGGGCTTTAAAAGCTTTAAAGATGATGTACATGGACAGGTCATTGACTAAGACTAATATTAGACTAAGTTAGCTCTTAGTTTTTGTAATAAATCCAAAGTAAGGTTATTGCTTCTTTAGGAAACAGTACCTTAATTAGAGGTTATCCTTCAAGGTGCTCACAATGTCTTATCAGTGCTTCTTTTATCTTAAAGGTAGTTTTGATAGCAGCTTAGTGCTGTGAGCAAGCTGTCTTTTTGATAATCAGCATCCGTTTTCCGGTCTTCCTGTTCTTACTCTGAAGATGTTCCTCCTTTTCAATCAATAATTATATTTTTAAATTGGGGATTATGTGATTAAAAGAAAATCAGAGTTAATTTTAAAGGCAGTATATTCATATTGAATTGTTTTCTTACATGAGGTGACTTTTCTTATGGGAGATAATTCTCCCCCTCTAGTCTGCCCTCGTGAGACTCCACTTGCAGTACTGTGTGCACCTCTGGGGCCCTCAACACAAGGAAGACATTTATGTATTGGAGCGAGTCCAGAGGAGATCCACTAAGTTGATCAGAGGTCTGGAGCACCTCTGTTATGAAGACTGGCTGAGAGAGATGGGGCTGTACACCCGGGAGAAGAGAAGGCTCCAGGGAGATCTCTCTTAGGCCTTCCAATACCCGAAGGGGGCCTTCAAGAAATCTGGAAAGGGACTTTTCACAAGGGCGTGTTGTGCTAGGACAAGGGGGATGACCTTGAGGGGAAGTAGGTTAGATTTAGATTAGACATTAGGAAGAAATTCTTCACAATAAGGGTGATAAGGAACTGGCACAGGTTGTGCAGGGAGATTATGGACTCGCCATCTCTGGAGGTGTTCAAGGCCAGGCTGGACGGGGCTTTGAGTAAGCTGGTCTAGTAGAAGGAGTCCCTGCCTATGAAAGGCAAGATGAAACTAGATGATCTTTCAGGTCCCTTCCAACGCAAACCATTCCATGTAATTTGTGCTATTCAATAGCCTAATGTGTCCTGGTTTCAGCTAAAATAGAGTTAATTTCTTCTCAGTAGCTGTTACAGTGCTGTGTTTTCAATTCAGAATGAGAATGGTGTTGATAACACACTGATGTTTTGGCTTTGGCTAAGTTGTGTTTATCCCAAGTCAAGGACTTTTTTTCCTTGTGTCATGCTCTGCCAGTGAGGAAGTGAGCAGAAGAAATTGGGAGAGACCATAGCTGGGACAGGTGACCTGAACTGTCCAAAGGGGTATTCCACACCAGAGAACATCATCACTGGCATATAAAATGAGGGAAGTTTCCTGGCAGGAAAGCTGGTCTGGGTTTGGGAAGGGGAAGTATGGCATTGGTCAGCAGGTGGTGAGCAATTGTGTTGTGCATCACTTTTTTATTTTCTTTTTATTATCATCATTATTATTGTTATAACTATTATTATTAATCATTATTATTGTATTTTATTTTATTTTATTTATTAAATTGTTCCTATCTCAACATACAAGTTTCACTTCGACTCTCCTCCCCATTCCACTGGGGTAGGGAGGGAAGGGGTGGGTTCAACATGTGGCTGCATGGTGCTTGATTTCTGTCTGGGTTTAAACCACGAAATATGGTAGAGATCTTTTGGCTTATGTGCTATTTCATTGTTAGAGTTTTATTTTGATTATTTTATCAGGTCAGAAATCCTTTTAGCTTTACTATGAATTCAGCCTTGAAGGTTTTTTTTTTCCCCCAAACCTTTATTTCTCTCCATGTCTCCACTGTACAGATGTATTGTCATTATTTTGATCCATTGTACAATTCAATCTTTCCTGACAACTCAGAATTAATCTTCTTATTGGCTGCTTGTCAACATTATGAAATAATTTCAGAGCTGTCTGTTTTCCTTCACTGGTGTTTTCTGTTAAGAATTAGGAAGATCCTATCTTTGTATTGCAAAGAGAAATTATCTTCAGCTTTGAACAAATCTCTAGCGTTACCCAACTCCATCCTTTACTCTTCAGGTCTAATATTGATTATTGTAGGTGTTTTGCAGTCCATACTCAAGCATTTTGCTTTATTTTAATAATAAAGCTGCTGTATAGTTCCACTAAACTAAGGCCACGGGCATATGTTACTGTAGTATTATCTAACAGTGAGGATGATTTGGGCTGTTCTAGATGACTTTTCCTGAAGCAGATTGGTATTCTGGATTCAGTTCCAAAATCCATTGCAAAATTCAGAGTTTGCTTTTTAGAAGCTTTACTATCATCTAATAAACTTGGTTATTAAAACTTGGTACAGAAATGTATTTAATTTCACTCATTTCAAATCCCTTTTCTTCAGCCTTTTATGGTAAATACCTTCATATTCACACCTTGTTTCTTCTACAGTCATTCTCTCTCTCTTCTAAAACTTCCTCATTTTGCTGAAGAAACACTTGTTTCCCCCTGAATTGTTTATAGCATGATTTGGCTGCAAAGTTGAAAGGCCACGTTTTTTCTAAGTTCATAATGAAGTAGTTAAGTCTTTTTAAAATTCTTTATCTGTCTTAGACGATTTAAATCCCTTTTTTCTATCCTTACACAGGACTGTGATAAAAAGCATGCTTAAGTTTGTTTTATTCTTATTTATAGGAGTCTAGCCTACACCACCACCATCCATGTCTAACCAAAAAGTAGAAGAATTTTGTAATAGAATTTGGGCAAAGTTGGTGTTTTTGATTGTATAATTGAATCACTGGGAGTAATGTACTACACATAAATGTCTACTTCTTGTGGATACACAATTAGCAATAATAAGTATGGTCTTTACATGGGATAATATTTCTCCAGTCTAGATACATTTTTCTTTACCAGTTTCATATGTGTGGGATCTGTCTAGCAAGGTGGAAAAACCTCAAGAGTTTGACTTGAGGCCTCAAGGCCTCAAGAGTTTGACTGAATTTTTGGTGAGTAGGTGGCATTATGCAAATGAAGACTAATACATAAAGAAATAGTTAGTGATGTTTGTGGATAGTAAAATGTGTGTTTAATGAATAATTCCCAAGGAAATGAAAACTGAAGTAGTGCAAGTCCTAATGATACTTATAACTGCTGGAAATTTTCAGTGAGCAAAGAAGCTGCCCAGATTAAATGAAACCTGTGAAATTGCTGTGGTCTAAGGTTTGTCATAAATACTAAAATACATATTCCTAGCCTATGTGTATGTATGTCTGTGCACATTAGTAAAACACAGGACTCGTCAGTCAAGGGTACTAGGGGACTCTGAAATGTGTGTAAGTTACTCAGCAGGGACTTCTTTTCTTCATGCCTTGGTGTCAGAGCTTGGGAAACCTGGCTCTTAAATGGGAACACTTCTCCTTACTTCAAGGTTACTGATTGAATTTTTAAAATGTACGGTCTCTGCACTCTTTTCTTAGATCTGTAGTCCCCAGCAAGCCCATAGGAAGACACAGACTGTTCTAAAGGTGATCTACCACCTAGTTTCATTTGAAAATGTGATTTGAAAAAGAGATTAAGATAAATGCTATTAAAGATAAAAGGTGGGTTCACGCACATTCTAATATTGGACTCAAGGTTGGGTTTTTTTAAATTTGTTTCATCTTGTAGTTCAAAAACATTTTTCTGAATACTAAACATCATTTTTGCACAAATGATCAAGGCAATCCAAAACTCTGTCTTTCACAACACGTTTATAAAGCTTTCATGTTTATGCATGATTCCTGTAAAGGGGTTTGAACAGGAGGAGAAAAGAATTTTTAAACATTGGTGAGCTTCAGATAAATTATTTCATTGATTTGCTTGTTCATGTAGCAAATGATTAAAATGGCCTTTGAACAACTTTGATATTTATCTCCCTGTATTTAATTTAATAGATAAATGTAGTCAATATCAGCAAGAATCTGCTGTCTTTCATAAACTTTTTCATAGACATCTATTATTTAAGAGGACAATTCTGCATTTATTGATCATATTAAATGGTATTTTTATTTATTTTCAAGATTCCAGTTAATGTTTTGAATGGAAATTTATTTACAGCAATATGGAGCAAATAGCAGTCAAGAAATAGAAAATGATTGTAGGAAGAGTGCATCAATGTCAAACTTATGTTTTACTGCCCAGTCATTTAATGGCATGTTTAATTAAAAAAAAAAAAAGCAGTTTTTTTTGAAAGAGTATGAACTTTTTCTCTGGTGTTTAACATGTTAGGTGACTAATTCCACCTGCTGCAAAATCTCTTGGTTCTCATATCATTCTTCAGATGGTACAAAAATACTTGGAAATATTCCTATAGCCTGAGTACTCACTCTTCAGCTGGGCTACCAGGCAACTGTAAATCTTTGGTAAACACAGAGAATCCTCAAACACTGCTTAGTCAATATTTCTTTTGGAAAAACTGGAGTTGTCTGAGAAAACCTGACATACTTCTGTGTAGTCTTCTGCAGTCTGTCTGTGAGGTCAGCACATACAAATAGTGCTGAATTGGGGTAGAAAGCATGTTGGAAAATCAATCTCTCTTTTTCTCCTTTGTAATTGTGAATATGCCCTCCTACTTTAATAACTGGATTTATAATGCTAGGGTATAACACAAAGAAATAAGCTAATAGGATAATAGTTGCTGAAGCCATATCGAACCTCATGGGTGATGCGCTACTTTGGCTTCAACTTAGTAGATGCTTACAAAGAACTCTGAATTAAGATAATTCAATGCATGGAAGATTTCCCATGTCATGGAACGTATAGGGTAGGATAAGGCAAATACATCCATAGTTAAAATCAGGAGTCATGCCCAAGAGGTAGGTACTTGTGGACTAACATTTCCAACTTAATAATATTCTCTAGAATAATTGTAAGAAATGATGGAATTTTCTTTTTTTTCTTGCAGTATATGAAGATTAGAAGGTTGAAGTTCTCTTCTTTACCAAGTTTAACACTTAAATACCTCAGCCTTTTCCTCATCCTTGGTGACAATGTTCCCCTCTGCGTCTAGTAAAAATAGAGTTTTTCCTTGGCCCTCCTTTTGTTGTTAATGTATTTGTAAAAATACTTTTTATTATCTTTCACAGTGGTGGCCAGATTGAGTTCTAGCTGAGCTTTTGCCTTTCTAATTTTCTCTCTACATGACCTAAGGACATTCTTGTACTCTTCCAAAGTTGCCTGTCCCATGATCCAAAGGTCATAAACTCTTTTCCCTGGATTATTGCAAAAGCTCCCTGTTCAGCCAGGCTGGTCTTCATCTCTGCCGGCCTGTCTTTCAGCACATAGGGACAGCCTGTTCCTCCACCTTAAAGGTGTCGTCCTTAAATTGTGTTCAGGCATCCTGGTCCCCCTTGTTGTTAAGGACTGTTTCCCAGGTGACTCTCTGAATCGGCTTCCCAAACAGGCCAAAGTCCACCCTACAGAAGTTAAAGGTAGAGGTTTGGTTGGCCCCTTCCTTATTTCACCAATTGAAATTGAAAAATCTACCATTTCATGGTCACTATACCCCAGATGGCCTCTGACCACCACACCTCCCACCAGCCTTTTTTTGTAACCAGCAGGTTTAGCAGGGCACTAGCCCTTACTAGGCTCACTTCCCAGTTCCACACACTCCAGGAGCCTCCTAGACTGACTCCTCTCTGTTGTGTTGAGTTTCCAGCAGACATACAGCAGGTTAAAGTCTCCCACAAGAACAAGGGTTAGGTAAAAGGAATAGGCAACGTGACTATAAAAGTCAGGAAGCATTACAGAATTTGAGAATAACTGAGTTATGTGTCGATAAAATAATTTTTACGTGAGGCTTAGAGACAGAAGGTGCTTTATTAGTTCATGTCTGTTGTTTCATAATATTGAACTAATTGGATTAATCTTAGAGATCAGTGACTTGTATAGACATTGTTGCATTTGTAGGTCATTGCGCACAGGACAAGCCATTAATACTTTTTGCTACTGGAATAAATCCAAAATGCAGTCTTGATATCCTTTTAAAATATTGAAAATACCGAAAATTTTGAAGAGCCATTGCATACCTACGAAATCTGGGAAAATAAAACAACCGTCGTCTCTCTGATTGCAGCACTAGGTGCTCACACTTGAGAATTCCTTCTGATTTATGTCTTATTTACAGTATCCTCAGTGAAAGAGGAATACATATATGAAATTAGTCCTCAAGCAGAGTGGGATTTCTGATTAGATACTTTTCAGAAAATCCCATGACAATATGAAATTCAGTCCTGCAAATCAAGATTTCATTGTTTAATATAACACTTAAGACACCTAAATGAAATGAAGAAACATAAAAAAAGCCCTATTAAAATTGCCAAAAATATGTCCTAGAATATGAAGAGGAGTAATTAAGGGTCTAATTTGGCTTCTCAGGATATGTGTCTATATGCAAATATGGCCTGTCTGTAATCACTGATGCAGTTGCTGGTGGGTAGATGCCTGAAACAAAATTGTGAAGCAATAGTGGCTGTATTAAGATGCTGGTAGCCTGTAAATGGGTGCAGAAAAGCTGTTATGAAAGGACAGCAGAACTGATCCTTTTGCTGAAGTCTTGTGACATAAAACAAAGTGAGATTTTTCTTGAGTGTTACCCACCAAAAAGCAACCTGTTCCTGTTTTTCCTAGCTTTGTTGGGTAGTTTTAGAGGGTCGATCACTCACAAGACCAGTTGGTATTGGCCTATTTCATGGCTACTGTAAAGTTAAAATATGTTAAAAGATTCTATGATTGCTTCTCATTTTAAAATTATTTTAACTGTTATTGCAAAATATTATTTTAAGGTTGGGGTTTTTTCAGGATAAAAGCTTATGGATTTTTTTTATGTTTTTTTGAAAGGCTGAAAATTGTAATGAAAAAATACATTAATACACAGAATAGCAGACTTACAAATATGTTAAATGACATGTTTTCATAAACGCACACAAATTAGAGATATAAAACGTCTATTAATTTTCAGTTAGCTGAATTCCCTGTGTATGGCACCATTGTTCCCTGCAGTGTATTTCTCTGATCTTTGTTAGTCTCCATTTTAAATGACCCCTGCAACTAGACTTTTACAGCTGCCTTGGGAGATTTCCAAGGTCATGAGATGGGAAATTTCAGGGCACTATGTTTATCTATAGCAGTGTTAATGGAACTAATAATGTATTCAGTATGTTCTTTAAGGTTAGTTACTTGATTGTTGACATACTCTTAAGAAATGAAGCAGGCAGTTATTCTGGATTCACTCGAGATTTATACAAGAATAGGGCAAAAGATCAAGAGATTCATGAGATCTTGCATTCTTTTCAATTTTTCATAATAATTGGTTTTTGTTCATCTTTTAAAAAATCCAGTCTTTCTAATATAGCTACCATGGGCATAATATTAGCATAACACTTTTTTTTCTCCAGGAAAATTTATGATTCTGCCCAGTGCATGCAGAAATAGAAATGGGCTGTCTATATGTAGGGCAGTGAGGATAATAGGTTTAAATCTCTCACACATCTGGTATTGTTTTAGCAATCTACTTTTCTCCCCTACCCATCAATTGCCAAGCTGTATCTAAACTGTTGTAAAATTAGATAAATACCTTGGCTGGATAATTTCTCCTAAGTTATTCTCATTCATCTGACAGCCCGTTAAGAGACTGAGTTGGAAAAGTTAGAAGCTCTTCGTACAGAATGCCTGACATCCGACATCCTTATTTAGTATGCAGAACTAGGAGTAGTTACTATAATATAGGTTGTGGATAGGCTGGGCCTGAGTCTCAAAGACACAGTAAAAGCCTGAAAATTGCCAGTGTCTGAAATAGAATTGCAAAAGAACCTCAATTACTATTAGATTCCAATTGATAAAAAGTTTGTGGAGGTTCAAGACACAAGGTACATTGGTGGGCTTGTGCTGAGTATATTTCTGGGAGCCTGGAAGAGCAGGGTTCTGTTGTATCACTGGCATTTTTGGAGAAACTCACATCAGTGCAAATGTCCTTGGTTTCTTTACTGTATTTGAGACTCTTTCTATTTGGAAATTCCATTTACCAGTCACCTGGAGAAAGAAACCCCAGGTTATTGACAGAGGGTTCAGTCCCCTAAATCATTGTTTAAAACTTTGCGTTGTTATGGACTGCTATATTATGATATACTTCATGATAATGGAGCACTAGTTTCATAATAAGTATGAGAAAAGACAGTCTCATAAAGGTCTCACTTTTCTGCTTGCTAACTAATAATCTTCATTCAATATATACAGAAATTATGCATTTAATTGCAAAATGACAAAAGAATTATTTAAGTTATTGAGTTTAATTTATCCTGGTTAAGAAAGATAGATCACAAGCTTAAAGTAACTTGCTTATAATAAATTTTATTTGTTTTTAAAACAATTAATTTAAATACTCAAAAGACCTGGGGTTTTTTTTTCCATAAGGCTTTTGAACACTAGAGAAGGAAAAAGAAAATAATTAGGAAAGTAAATAGTCTTGTAGAAAAGGTATTAGTTAGACCTTTTTTTTGTTCCTACACTTCAGTACAACTAAAAGCAAATTATTAAATCTTGTGCCCCAGTGCTTCTTTGTAAGACAGGGATAATGTTTCATTCTTTTTTCTCACATTTTTGTTTGTTTTTTCATCATATACATTTTTATTACAAATGCCTTGAGACACCATATCCTTTGTATCCTACATATCCTATGTATATAGGTAGATTAAGAAATGAAGAAAAAAAAAAAGGTCTGATTCTGTCTGGGGTAGGTGGGGTCTACATCAATATTGAAAAGCAAAGGCAAATTCATTACTGTGAGGAATAGATTTTGCATATAAGGCATTGGGTATAGAAGTTAAAAATCTGGATACAACCTTCTGAAAGCAGTTTTGAAGAAGCCCTTGTATTTCTTTGTTGGGTTTCTATTTGAGATGTTGCCTTTGAAACAAAAAAATGTTTTTCTCAAGGATTACTTTATTTTACTGAGTTTTGTGTACAGCTGAAATAGAAAATTCCACTTCTGTTTTATTAAGAGCAATTTCATTTATGTCACACCTGATTTTCAAACATCTGTGTTTGTGCACCGGGATTGTCAAAGACACTGACCAGTCACAAAGTTTCTTTTTTTTTTTTAATACCTCAGTGACAGTGCTGGAAATCTCATTTTTTCATCCTGTGATTGGGGCAGAGTTTGGGATTTGATTATTTTTTGAAGTAAGAATGTATTTTTACATAAATACTAAAGCCCAACTAACTTTCTCGAATAAGTTAGTGTTTTATTAGAAGATAAAGTATTTGTATCAACTGATGCTTAGGAAGAACTATAGGAGGGGTGAATGTGAGGTGAAGGAAAAGCAGATAACTATGATTTGTTAGGAGATCTTTGCCTTTCATTTATTTTAGTTTAATTATAGCTCTTGTACACACATACATCGTCTTGTACACACTCTGCATTGTCTTTTGTTTGCTGCCTGTTTAATTGAATTAATTAATTTTTCAGAATTTAACAAGAGTTTCTATTGAGATGGCAGGTTAGCTGGTATTGTAACATGCTGTAAGGCTCAATCATGCCCAAGTCTAGCAAAAGGAGGAGGGGGACCTTAATGATAATTGTGCCTCCTCCACAGCCTAAATACATGGAGATTGCAAAGTCTCCTCAGCAGCCAAGTCATACTTGCCGATTTTTAATTATTTGAATAAGGAACGTTGATCTTCATTTCAAATTTCAAATTTCCCAAATTATTCTAGACATGTTAAAATACCATAAGTCTCCCTGGAGATTATTTGTGTTTATGCTTTGTGCTGTGAAGCAAATTTTTGTAAAGAAAGGAGGAGACTTTGAAAATGTGAAGAATGTGACAATTTAAGTTCTTTAAAAATTCCATTTCCTTGATCATAAAAGAAGAGAAAAAGCAAACTGCCAGTAATTTAAATATGGTAATTTCTGTCATAACTTGACAGCAGATGTGAACAAAAGAGACAGGAAATAGATGAAGACAGAGAAAAACTGAGAGCCCAGAAGCCAGTGTATGCAGAGCTGCATAATGTCTGTTGAAACAACGTGACTTTGCTTGGTTTCTATAAATGCTCTGCAGCTAAATTAATGTAAGTCAGATTTTTCTGGCAGAAAATGTTCTTTTTAACTTGGCTTATGAATGAACACAGGATCAAAAAGGATTTTTTTCTTCCACATAGTAAGATCATTTAATAATTTTTTTCCTTAACCTGAACATCCATGTTTCTACGAACACATACAACAAAAACTGGTTAGAGAGAGGAAGAAAGAAAGAAATTGCTGTGCGAAATTGCGAAAGTAAGGTTGCTAGGCTGAGTACTCTTTGTTTCTTACTTAGGATACCTGGTATAGAGTAGCAAGGGCTGTAACGAAGATATATCTGTTAGTGGATGCATGCCTGCATATCCTTGCAGTTAAGTTCCTAAAAAAACCCAGTATGCTTTAATGAAGACAATTTTTAAACTCTTTTCTATAAGCAAAAAGAAGCAGAGGGAGCTGGCTGGTTTTTATTGTTATACTTGTTAAGTATTATGATTATTTTGTAGCAAAGTGGCGGGGGAGAGCTGTAGTTATAACTACTACTTGTTTATTAAAACATTAATCATAAAAAAAAAAATCACTCTTTCTGTCCTTGAGTCCTGGTTTAAATTCTGAACTCATGTTCCTACAGCAGCAGCAAATTCTTATTTTAAAATAAACTGTGGTAAACTCTTGGTATATTCTCCTCCCTCTGAAAATGTAGACGTTCATTTTTAAACAAGTTACCATGCAAGTTACACCTACAGAGCAAATTACATTTATGTTTTGGAAGAAGAGAGGGGACAGGAAAGAATATGTCCCCAGCTTTGCAGAGCATTAGTGCCTGTGGTGTACATCTACCAGTTTTCTCCTGGTCTTTCACTCCCTGCATTTCCATGGTCTCTTCCTCTCATCTCCAGTCGGCACTCAGCTTAGCATCCTATTTCTACTGCTGCTGTCAATAGCTGTCAGTGTCAGACAAGTGTCACCTCTGGGTGCCTTTGGAGGGGAGCGCAGGAAAGGAACAACCTTCAGAGCCTCTTGACCTGCTGACTGATCAGCAAAGATGAAAACAGAAAAGACAACAAAAGTTTCCATTTCATAATTGACATTAAATTTGAGAAAGTAATTTGAGAAAAGCCATGGAATGTATGACTACCCAGATCTCAGCAATGCCATTAATCCAGGGCTTTACTGTCAGAAAATTTCCATGGATCATATGTATGTTTCTGTCATGGTTTAACTCCAGAGAGCAGCCAAGGCCCACACAGCCACTCGCTCGCTTCCCCACCAGAGGGACTGGGGAGAGAGTCGGAAACGTAAAAGCCAGAAAACTCATGGGTTGAGATAAAGGCAGTTTAATAAGGAAAGAAAAACCATTCACACAAGCAAAGTAAAACAAGGGATTAATTCAGTGCTTCCCATGGGCAGGCAGGTGTTCAGCCATCTCCAAGGAGCAGAGCCCCGTCACATCTGAGTGACTTGGTAAGACAAACACCATCCCTCCAAATATCCCCCCATTCCTCCTTCTTCCCCCCACTTTATATACTGACCATGATGTCCCATGGTCTGGAATGTCCCTTTGTTCAGTTTGGGTCACCTGTCCTGGCTGTGTCTCCTCCCAACCTCCCATGCACCCCCAACTTCCTGGCCAGCGTGGCAGTAGGAAAAGCAGAAAAGGCTTTGGCTCTGTGTAAGCCCTGCTCAGCAATAACAAAACCTCTCTCTATTATCAACCCTGTGTTCAGCACAAATCCAAAACACAGCCCCACACAAGCCACTGTGAGGAAAATTAACTCTACTCCAGCCCAAACCAGCACAGTTTCTAAATAATCGTTTATTTTAACCTGTTAACTGTGATTGATCATTTTATGATGTGCTTAGTCCCATTACATTGTATTCTTTGAACACCTCGCACTTTAACCTAAAGTATCTTGCTGAAGTCTGTCTCACTGTCTGCATAATCTCATTGCACAATATCTTTGGATTCATGATTCAAGAAAACCCAAATAAAAAATCATATACCACTGGCATGGAAGCTAGCTCATGGGCATAAGCCCACTGGAAATTTCTTAAGTAGTGCTGTTGTAAGTGTGTATCATACTTCATTTACAAATAAGAACATGTCTCACTGGAGATTTTGTTTCAACATGTTTCTGATGACAATATTGGAACAGGCTGTAGACTTATAAGACAACTTAACCTCCACTGAAAAATGGATTCAAAGCAAACTATTTGAACTGTATATGCTTTGTATCTGCTTAGGCCCTACCAGTGGAAACTTTTTATGGATATCAGTGGGTCTTGTGTTAAAAATATGCTCTGCACTTACTGCACATTTTCTAATTTCTTAGCTTTTTTATAGTCATGTGTAATAGTGTGATATTTAAAGAGGAAAAAAATGGTTTATACTATGTAAGCTAGGCTTATTTTGGTCCAGTAATAGTATCTACAAGCCAAGTCATTTCAGGACCATCCAGACCAAAGATTTCCAGAGGTCTGACTTCCCTCTGTTTTTGCCTTATAATTCTGAAACTTACATATATGATTATTTCGGAAGATTCTGATGTGCTTGCTTGAAAGCCCTGGGCCTGTAGAACATGTGCATATTTTATATACTTTCTATTCCCCTGGCTTTCCCTTTACATGCCCATAGAGCTAGCAGAGCTATCCAGTATTTGCATTATAGTCACAACTGTCATAAACGTTTAGAAACAGACTGTAACACATTATAATGAGTTGGCCTTCTACACCATGTTTTATGAAAGTAAATTTTGTATATTTTTAAATGTAACTCCAAGTACCCATTCTCTGCTGGAATAACCCCACTTAGATGCCAAGTATGTAAGTGTAAAACCATAGGAGAAATAAAATCCAGAATTCCCCCAACATTGCTATATGATACTCAACCCATTAAAAATTGGTAAAACAGGGACCAAGAAAATTTTGCATCATTGATAAACAAACCGTCATTCCTGCTGTTAATGTGGGTTCTCTGTTTTTAACTCAGAAGCCTACTCTTTCATTTTAGATTCAAAAATTCAGACAGAGAAAGATTTGAAGTTGAATCAAGATCTTCAAATCGCCTGACAGGAGATTATCTCCCATATTCACATTAAGGAATTGCAGATTCTTTTGACTTAGAAGTTTATGGCTCAAGATGTTTAATTTGCTATCAGCAGTACCAGCAGCGCACGTGCTTTTTCCATATGACTGCAGTCAGAAAAAGAAGAGCATCAGAATTCAAACTGTTATCCAGATTAAGTTCTTTTTCTTTTCATTTGAGTCAACCTCCAGATTTTCTATCAAAATGCAAGCTTCATTGCACTTTCTCAATGCTAGACCTGAATAGCTTTATCATAACCAACCTCATTAATTCAGCAGGAGCAACTTCTCCCAAAGCATGACATTTCTATGGAAACCTGGAGAAAGTTCCTCCTTCTGACTTAGAAGTGCTTTTCCAAAGCACTGAATGAACTGGAGATTTCTAGGGCATAGTAACAATGAGAACAAATGAAACATTACAAAGACATAAACTACGTGAAGAGTGACTGAGCATGATCCAAACTGTAAGCCTGACATTAGTATGTGAAGCTAAAATGGTTTCCCCGTTACTATGTCTTAAGAGAATGAAATCAAACACCAAGGACTTTGTGTGTTTCCTGATTTTCTATAGTGCGAAGTAAATCATGAGTCCTTAGCAAATGAGCTACAATAATTGCCATCCTTCTGTAATAAATCAACATTTAATTACCAGTTTGACAGGTCATAGAAGTTTAAAAAGATGTTGGAAAATTCAGAACAAGATGTTTTATCAAGCTACCCTTATTTTCTGGGTTGTTTAACCCAATCCTAAATGAAGTAGCATGGCAAGTTTTTATAAACAGCTGGCTAAATTGTCATGCATTGAATGACTTAGAAATCAATGTAGAGATAAACTATTTCAGTAAAAGTGTTATTTAAAGTTTTTGACTTCTACCAGTATTCCTGTCAGTAAAGGTATTTGATTTCCATGTACATGCTTTGGAATCTGAGATGGGGCTTTATTATGTTTTTTTTCATCAAACTAAAACAACATTAGCTACACCATCAAATTTTCAGAGAAGTTTTGTTTAAAAATCCATTTCCAGATGGTCTTTGTGATATGAAAGCAGTCATGCATGAAACAACAGATTCACTATGGTAAATTTGTTTATTTGCTTATTTATTTGCTGTGGATTTTTAGGACTGTTGCAAAGCTGTTGTTGTTTTGTAGTGTCTTTTATTGTTGAAGTCGCATTGTATCAGTGATGAACAAGTAGAATTTAAGGAATAAAATCGCCATGTTCACATTTTTAGTAGGTCAGAAAATAAATGTATCTCAAACTGTCTCTTTCAAAGGGATATTTTAGGGAATTTGGGAAAACACAGTAAGTCCTCAATAGAATTAATTTCATATTCAAATTACTTGGCTTTTTATTTACTAATTTTTGTATCAAATCTCCTGTGGTAGTTATATTAAAAATAGTTTCATTTTAGATCATAATTGAAGTTTTTGGGGTTTTTTTTTCCCTTGTTTCTCTCTAGAACACCAAATGATGGCTCTGTTGTGTGCCATTTTTCAAAAGTAGCTTCCATTCACAGAGGCATTTCTTGCCATGCTGGCCTTTCAAGAATGACAGCAGAGCAAATAGTTCTAGTAACTTTTCTGTGATGTGTATTTTCTATAAAAACACTCAAAAAAAAAAAAGTTCATTTTGTTCTTGGTTTTGGGGGAGAGAAGGGGTTTATCAGCAGATCTCAAACAGCTCGATGAAATTATGGATCCTCTGAGTGAGAATAGGCTTTCTAAGATGGCTTGGCCTCAGCCAAGCTTGGCCTCAGTCCCTCACCAGCGTCCCGGCCACCAGCATGGGTGCAGGTGCCAGCAGCTGCATGTATTCCTGTCACAGCCAAAAGGGTGTGCTCAGCCGTGTTTAACTGACAGTGCCACAGGCCCTTAGCAAGAGTGAACTGAACGATTTGTCACGATTCAGCTTATGAGCTGCACAGTTCAATCATCTATCTTCATAAAATGCTAGTGACAGCCTCTACTGTGCATCAGAATGTTGCTAACCCAAGTAAAGTATGATGCAAAGATAATATGTTTTCATGATTTATTGCCTGTGGGTCCTGTAATTACTAATTATGCATATGACAGACCACCTAATGCATAAAATGCAACAGAAAGCCTGCGATGAAAAATTATTATAGCAGTGCAGTTCAAGTTCCTATTGAAAAGAAATTTTACCATAAGGAGAGAGATGAAATTTTCTGACCCCCAAAAAACCTATATTTGCATTAGGAATTTTTAATAAAACTGCTGAAAGGTAAAAAAAAATGTCTACTAGATTTTAACCTCTATTTTCCATTGTGGTCTCACTTTTTATTTAAAAACTAATGAAATTATTAAAGGGCGAGTGGACAGAAAAAAAATTGGAGAAGACACCTTAATTATTGATAATTCATGAAGTGTCACCTTATTCCTAAGTATCACATGACAGACTAAACTATTAATTTCCTAATCTTTTCAGATATGACAAAATTTCTGGTAAAATTTATTTCTTCTCTTGCCTACTAGAAAAAAGACAAAATTAAATAAATATAAAGACTTTTGTGAAGTAAAAAGCAATAGTAAAGTGGTTATTACAATTGTATGGTCAGCAAAGAGCTTAAAAAACTTTTGAAATGTGTGTTAGTACTGTATTTCACTGTAAGAAAACTGTTGAACTGTTAGAATCTATCATTATTCCCCTTAACAAAATGCCTGAAGGAAAAAGAAACAGAAAACAAATTACTATCTATGTACAACCTTCATACTTGAGTTAGAATCTTTGGCTTGAGTGCCTTCTATAGAAATCTACAAAAAAGAAATTGTATAAAAGATCCATAAAAACTTACCTACTCTACAAACTGCTGGTCCTTCTATTCACACAAAGATCAATGCAGATGCAAGAGTGGAGGTGCATTTTGAGGCAGAAATTTGTTCTAAAAACTTACTTGAAGCTCAGGAGTTATTAATTTAGTGCAGGTTGATTCCCTCACTGTCAGAACAGATTCAGTAATTATGAGTGGGTACAGTATATATAAACTGAGTTAGGAGCAATTTTTTTATGATGAAATCTAGTAGCAATTGTAAGACGGAAAAGTGACTGCCTCTCCATTATAAGGATTTGATTATCACAGGCCGGTAGGTGTGAAGGATACTGCAGCTCATCTAATCCAACTCCATGAAAGTTTAGGGGTTTTCCATATGCTGGCCTAAATTCTCAGCTGGTACGGATACCTGCAGGTTCAGGACTTCAGCAGAGGCATTTTTACTTTGATCACCATTGTAATTTCCTCTCCAATGCCATTAACCCCAGCTAAACTCCGTGTACCTAAAGGACAAAGATATATTTGTGTGACTCTTTAATAATTCTTCTTATTATTATTCCTGAGACGTATGAATTTATAGTTGCATTGATAACATCACAGTTTCAGATCTCTTAATCCCTCTGATACTAACTAGCAGATACTGGTATCGTGCACAGGAGGTACATATCACTGTGTTTCTCCCATGTCAGCTCTCCCAGTGTCCTATCAATCATATTGGCAGGGCTGCCCTATTCCTGGCTCTCCTCTCTTACAGCCAATGGATTCATTCTGCATTTCAAAGGCAACGCTTCTAGGACCCAGCACTGGAACAGTGCTCAGCTCTGATATCGCTGCTATGCTGAAAGATCCACTGCTGTGTGGCTGTATTTGAAAGAACTGCCTTTTCTCTCTCACTGAGAGAGTCATTGCTGATTTTCCAGGAGTCTGGAGGAACACTCCGCCGAAATTCACAGTTCATCTAATGCTGTGTTAAGGAGTAGCAAAATAAGGCACTTACATATATTGTATATTTGAAGAATAGGTGGTCTAATACCTTTTCAAATGTGTGAGGTTTAGGTATTTAAACAACACTTTCCTCTTTGACAACCTCTAGTAAAAAATGCAGGTGAGAGGGAATGCTGCCATATCAAAGTGGCAGGGAAGCAGAGGGGCTGGAGGCATTTTCAAGTTTCTTTACTTCTTAGAATTTATTTTATGCTGAAAGGCTGCTTTCATTAGATACTTCCTTCTAAATGAACACATGAAATACACTTTTAAAACCTAGGACAGTTAATGGACAGAGTCAGAGTACACCCTATCTTGACTTTGAGATATAACTTGCATTGTCCAACAGCTGTCTGTGAAAGGCATTATTCAGTAAAATGTAAAGCAGTCCTACAATGCTAGCATTTTAATTATGTTTTTTATGGTTTTCTTAGAAAACCACTCCTTAAGATACAAATATTTTTATTGTGTCTTCCTTTGAGACAGAATATATTTTGTTTACCTGCTACTGTGCCGTTAACAAAGAAAACATAATGTGTAGCAACAATATTGTCCTGTACAGACAGGACAAGAGGACATAACCTCAAGCTGTGCCAGGGGAGGTTCAGACTGGATATCAGGAAGAATGTTTCCACTGAAAGTGTGATTAAACGTTGGAACAGGCTGCTCAGGGAGATGGTGGAGTCATCATCCCTGGAAGTGTTCAAGAAATGACTGGACATGGCACTTCGTGCTGTGGTTTAGTTGCCATGATGGTGTTCAAAGGCTGACTGTGATTATCTTGGAGGTCTTTTCCAACCTTAGTGATTCTATGATTCTATTAAAAAATACTTTTAGTTAATAAAGTTGATCATTTGAAATTATCATTGTATTAAGACTTTACTTCTGTTCACTAAGAATTTTATTGTTTATTTTTCTCCATCAGCTTTCTGGTTTTGAAAAACATATGCCTGCTTAACGCAACAGAAATAGTGATCTGTGACAGCAAATACATGGAGATTATGGAGAAAATATTTTCTTCTTGGAGCAAGGAGCCTCTTGAACTTTTCCCTTGCACAGTGATAGGGCAGGGAGGTGTTTTACCACTTTTTTCCTTAGGGCTTTTGATAGAAGAGAGCAGGCTGATTTTTTTTCAAATCAAGATCCCAATGTCCACAGCAAATGCTTTCAACATTTTAGACCTGGCTCTGTCTTCAGTAGCAAGCAGTGCAGCACAGTAGGAGTGAACAACAGAGCAGAACAGTTCATGCTGAGACTTGAAAGTCCATGCAAAGTCATTTGCACACGAGACTGCAGTTTGTGAGTTTGGACCTAGTTTCATCTGAAGAAAATACAGCTCTCAGGAATGGAGACTAATACAAAGCAAAGTCTGCTACGTGGGGACAACTGCAAGATTTGCTTTATATGCACACTTCAGCAACAAATTATAAGCAAAATGCAGTTCATAATGTGAACCTTTACCTCCACCTCTATAGGACCCTGGTTCATGCACAAGACTGCCTTCTGCTGTGCAGAGTTCTCTGTGTTGTTTTTGGCTGCAGAACTGGTCTGTAGCAAGGTTTAGTCCAGCCTCAGTGTGTCACTAACAGGGTTTCAACCACCCCATGGAGAGTCATTCAAAGAAAATCAGTCTTCACATTTAGCACTGTTTGGTTCTGGCAGTCAAGTATTCCAGGTTTAAAAAAATAAATGTTTTTAAATAAGGAACAGTTTAATGTAGTTTGAGTTTAATTGAAAATAGATCATGAAGAAACACTGATAAATTGGTCTTTGGTATTTGCTAGATAATGCCAACATTTAGTAATTTTTTTCTGGTGGGGAGCAGTGGGTTTGCTTTTTTTCTACAGTTCATGCCTCTGGGACAGAGGCAGAGGTACAAGCATATCCTTGTAAAAAGTGCTATATTTCATTTAGAAGAAAAAAATGCAATGTTTCTCCTATTTGTTGTGTGAGGCCTATGTACAATGAAGATGAAACTATAAACAGAATTTTTGTATAATAGGATTAAGACATGAAGAGGGCTGCTATGCGAATTTCCTTTCAGAAAATCTTGTGCCTAGAGCTTTCTATATCTTCTAAGCAGGAGCATAATAAAAGTGTTACAGGTGCTGATTTAAAAGTATTGCCAAATGAGCAGCATAAAAGCTGTTTTAGTGTACCACAAGTGATAAAGCTCAATCACCTCTTCTCCCATCATATGCTTCAATGCATTGATGACTGCCACAAAATCTGCATTGAAAGAACTGTTTGGATATCTGAGACATATTTAGGCTTCAGTTTGCCAGAGTACTTTAAGATGTGCACAGCTTTTATACCCTTGAATAATCTCCTACTAAAGAATGTTTTTTAAAATATTCTTGTTGATTCAGAGCCCAGGCTGGTAAGCTTGTCTCAGGCATTTAAAATCAAAACAAAGTTACATTTGATTATAGCTGTTGGTCAGAAAATGTCAATTTACTTTTAGCTCAATGGAGTTTTTTCTGCTTTTTGTACTTGTTTTTTTCTTACCAACAAAACCCTCTGCACCAAGTTCTGTTCTCTTTGCAATTAAGTATGCTGTTTACAACAAAGTGTTTAAGTTGGGAACTAGTGAGGAAATCTAGGGAAATACCATTAGTCTGTGCTTCTTTTCGCTGAATACTTCAGTATTGTGAAATTAAAAGTTACCGATTCACTTTCCTCCCCTGTCTGGAATATCTACTTATTTTAGTTTTTTATACTGTTTAGCCAGCCTGAATGTGCAAAGGATAAGAACTATCTTTGTCATGGTTTTGTAGGCATCTAAACTTGATTAATCCAAAGATAAGACAAAATACCGAAGTTTACCTACTCTATTCTTTTCAAATTTAGCCATTTAAATAACAAACATACGATAAATATAAATAATTGTAGTGATACAAAAGGATTTCAAATTCAGAAAGGCCTTCCCAAATAAAGCTAAACAAAGTATGACAGAATAATAGCCACAAAACAAGTATCTTAGAGTTTCATAAGATGGAAAGTACTGGCCAGCTCACTTATCAAAATATTAAGATGCTTAGCATATAAAAAAAATAATAATAATTTAGTGCAGTACGGTATCTAGTCAATGATGGTAAAAATTATAAAATGAAAGTAAAGCTTTATAAGTATAATGCTGTTTCTAAAATGGTTTCTTTCTTATCATTTACAAGAAAAAAAATATATAAAAATTTTACAGAAAAAAATCTGGAAGTTTCTTCTATGAAGTGTGTATGTAGGATAAAGTGGAGTTAAATTGCCAGATTTGATAATGATTATTGAACTTGCTTGAATCCTAAGAATAGATCATATTTTGCATTAGCATGTTTGTAGTTGTAAGTAAAGAAAGTTGATTGTGTTCTAGGTACTATTAGATGTAGGGAAGTGACTTCAAGTCTCAAAAATGATGATTGTCTGGATGTGGGGCACGATGCTGTACAGTAATTATAGTGTTGCCAGCTAAAACACACATAAAGCTCGGTGCTGATCTGCAAAGAGTTTTGGGGAGTTCAGAACAGTTATGCTAGATAATAAGTAATATGCTACGTTAGCATAACAGTTACGCTAAATAATATTTTTATTAGTAATGGTCACTCGTAGACAATGAGTGACCATTGCCTGTTTCTTAATAAAGATTATTCCTGGAGCCATTCATGGAGATGATTGCCTTTGAGCAGGTATCTTATGCAATTCTGGGGCACCAGAGTGCATTTTGAAACCAGCATTTCCTGATGCGACATTGACTGGAATAGAGGAAGAGGGCAGTGGCAAAAGTTGTGTTTGATCTTTAAAAACAGCATTCTTTCTGCAAACTGAAAGACATATTGATATTCTAATTTCCAGGTGTATATATTTTCATATCTAAGGCAAAAAACCAATTTATTTTTATTTTTTTACTGAGAATAAAGAATGTGTGAAGAACAGTAGAGAGAGGAGAGGAAAAAGCCTGTGCTTGAAAAGAAAAAATGGTTTCGGCAGTTGCACAAGATTCTACAAGTGTCTAAACTTAGAATTTGCAAACATTTTGTTTTCTATCATTCAAGTGCAAACTTTATTTTATCTGGTTTTATTACTTTTCAGTAAGAGACAGAACAAAAAGAAATCTTTATGAATTTGACCATTATTTGCCAGGTTTATGGTTCATTACATTAAAATCACCAGTAGTCAAGCCTTTAAGAATATGTTTGAATGTTACAAAGACTCTGCAGCATTGTAGATTTATGTATTTGCTGTATTTTCTGTTTCCTGCACAACAGTATTAACTGTGGAAACAAGAAAATTACCTACCCTTTTAAAAATACCTCCTATACATACAAGGCTAGAGATGCATATAAAGCTAAGTGCTCATTTTTTTCTCTTCTGGTATTAACTTGCAGAGGAAAATCAGTATAAATTAAATATCACCAACAGACGAAATTGGGACGTTTTTCCAACTACTCACCTTAAAAAAGAACTCTAAGCTTAAACATGAGGACAAAATTTGCCATAGCTGTTTTGTTTCTGTTGGAGAACAGGGTTTTCCACCATCAAAATACCTTCAAGGACTGCATTTGCCACTGTCTTATCTTACTGCTCATTGGGATAGCCAAAAAATGAATGAAACTTAAAATAAAAATATCTTTTCTGAATCAAAAGTCCTAAAACAGATTATATACTTAGACAGCTTATTGCAAAAACTATCCAAAATATTATTATAGGAGGAGCTGTGATTTTCCTTTTCTGGTTTAAAATTATGATTATCTAAATACAGAAAATCATGGCTCTTGTAATTATATCCTGGTGATTATATTTTATTTTTTTTCTGATTAAATATTCATGACATATATTGTTGTATATTTGAACACAGCTGAATGTTTCAAACAAAACATTGTTAGCTTGTTTTCTTACAGTCAGAAATACTAGTGCAAAGTTGTACTGAATTAGTGAGTGATTAGCCAGGAACAGCAATTACAACACCATACTGAAACATGGTTCTGGCTGGCTAAAGTGAAAGCTAACAAACAAACCTCTCCCTCTGTCTTCAGGCTGAGTATTGAGGGCTTCATCTCCTAGTAAGAAAATGCAAGAAATTATAATACAAAACATTTACTGCAGCAGTAGGAGCTAACAACCCATATGCAGCTGCATAGCCTTGCATTGCTCCAGTGCTTCGTGGAGCTAATGATAGTATTCTTTCCTTGTTTTCTTCTTAAACATTTAAACTGAGTTTTGGGTTACAGTCCTATATCCAAATCAAGACAAGGTTCTGTTCTGATGTGGTGGATGTTGTGCTGTTAACTTCACAAGAATTTTGTCCATGTACATCAGCAGACTGTATAAGCTAGCACTCACTGATAGTCACTGCAAGGACTTCCTTTTAAAAAAACATTTGATCATACAAGGTTATCCGTAGAAGAATTTGAGATTTTTGCTACTATAGTTTTCCTCGAGGCAAGGCTCGACCAGATGTTATCTTTCTAAATTCTCCATTATGTATTAAACCCTTGTACTTTTTTCTTATTTGTTAATCTAGTTCTTCTTCCCTGTCTGTAATAAGCAAAACATCTGTTTCTTCTTGTTCAATCAAAGTGCCTAACTCAAGAGTCCTACTTTTAAAATAATGCCATTTAAATAGAAAACCTAGATAGAGAGAATGCATTTCATTAACATATTTAATTTGCATATGAAACTGTCTTTTCCAGAACTCAGTAGGGAATTTGCGGTGGCAGCAATATGTATTTCTTTTTTTTTCTCAACTTGCATACCAAAAAAGTTAGAGTAAGAAAAACAGGAACGCAAATAAATATATGTATCAGCTCAGATGAGGAAATTAAATTGCAATGAGAAACCATCATTGTGCGTTTGGGATGTAGGCCATTCTAAACTTTCCATCTGAAAATTATTTTATTATAAAGAGACATGATCTACTCTTACTAATGAGTCTTGGTTTACATAAAGATCTCAGAAAGCAAAAATAATTCCTAAATATGCATGAGGCTTGCAATAAAATATTACAGTAGAAACAGGTAATGTAGCTATACAAATTTGTCTCCCATAATATATGTGTATTGAATATATCACATATCCCAATAATAATTTACGCTCGTGACACAAATCATTGTTTCATTTATAAAGGAGGGTTAACACTACTGCTGCTAATACACATAAATTAAAAAGCAGATAAAAACACCGGCAGAGATAAAAGGTGCTTTTAGTTTTTTGACTGGGGAGCACAATTCTGTGCAGACAATAGTGAGTACTTGCTGAGTACTAATGAGCAATCCTCATTAGCATTCATCAGTAAACTCCACAGGAAAAAACGTACCAGTAAGTTTTCTAAGCAAACTTAAAATTGCACAAGAATTTTGTGACAACTTTGAGCCAGAACAGTTGGGAATATTGCTGTCATACTGCAAAGCTCCATGAGGATGGTTAATACCTGTAGCTAAGAAGAAAACAGCCTTAATTTATGATTATTTTGTATCAATACACTGAAGAGCTGATAAAGCAGAAGCAGTGTCCTCTTTCAGGGACTGACAGGAATGATGCCAGCTTGTAGGGCAGATATTTTTAATACAGTCAAAACAACAGTGCTTCTCCAATCATGCCTCTAGCAAGCAGCTTACAGACAGCAATGTGTTCCCTTAGTACATCTTGCTAAATGCTGTGCACACAGAGAGAATGCATGAAATCACTTTTGTTCGTCACCTGCAGCTCTCCTCATGCTCTCATTTCTCAGTCTGCTCAGGAGAACCACCTGCTCTGCTGATCCACCTTCCCTCCACCTGCTTTTTGCCTTGAGCCATTGTAATATTCTGTTTCTCGGCGTGCTGCTGGTGAGCTTGGGGGGGGCGGTTTCCCTTCGCTGCACATGGGGAGAGCACAGTACAAACACAAAATACAAAAATACAGATTAAAATAATTGAAGTATTTTGCATCTCATGCTATACTTGATTTAAAACACTTTTCTCATTAGTACTTTCAGTTCATTCTTTTACGAAGGAGTATCTTCAGGAGGTGAGGATGGTGAACTTCGCCTTATTATATGAAATATAGTGAATTTCCAATTTCATAGCATATTTACCTGTTTTTAGCTCCATAAGTTGTCATGGTGGCTTCTCTCACTCCCTCTCCTCAACAGGGCAAGGGGAGAAAATAAGACTGGGAAGTTCATGAAGTGAGATAAAAACAGGGAGATCATGTACCAATTACAACTGCAAGCAAAACAGACTCGTCTTGGGAAAATTAATTGAATTCATTGCCAATTAAAATAAGTCTAGGTAACAAGAAACAAAGGCAATCATTAAAATAACACCTTTCTTCCTCCTTCTTCTTGAAGTTCAACTTCCTCAGTCACAACTCCTCTACATCCTGTTCCTGAGCAGCACAAGAGGGGATGCAGGGCTAAGACCAGGACTATTTGGCTCCTGCTCTCTTAAGCTGTTCCTCTGCTCTGGTGGGCAGAGCCCCTCCTGTCTCTGCTCCCGCTCTTCCTTGGAACCGGCAGGGCTGTTTCTGCCCTGCTTCCCCTCACCTCTCCCTGCCTGGAGCTGAGAGGTTTGGCTGTGCTCAGCTGTGCAGCTTCTTGTCTCACATCCTGTTGTGTCTTGGTTTCTGCAATATCCCCCTTTCCAGAGAGTGTTTTAGACATACCTCCCTTTGTGATGAACAGCTCATGCCACTGCTTTTGTCCCCCGTATTTTAATAGCCAAATCTTAATTTTGTCCAGGAGTCTCTAGTCGTTGTTATTCAGTTTGAGGTAATACTGAATACCTCCATAAAAACATAAAATAAATTTTTAATATTAGGTCATCTCAGACTGGAATATTGGGGTTTTAAGTATGTTCTGATAAGCTTCAGTTGTAGTAGCACATGCTGTAACAATTTTGGTTTGGAAGTCTATAAAAAATTGTGTCTTTTTCTTTCTAAGTTAATTATCAGTGGAAATTAATTTTATCTGGGTTATAATTATACATTTTTCAGTTTCTTCTTTTTCAAATGTAATGAAAATGAAAGAGAAAGAGCTTACAAACAGAAAGAAAAATTCCCTCATATTTGCTATACTAGGTCTTTCATCTGTTCTTACTCTAGATTGAATAAGTTTATAAGCGTTAGTAGAAACATTTCTTACTGATACATTTTCAAGAGGCTTCTGCCACTTTTATTCATACTAATGAATTTTCTGAGAATATTTTGAGAAGACCACTCTATGTTATTTCACCACTTGATCTCATATTTTAAAAAAAGATGTGAAAACACTAGGAAAAAATATTCATCAAATGTTTAGGTATGTCTGTTTGCCATGACTATTATTCCTTGTTCATAGAAAGTAACATTCTTTTGAATATTTTGAAAAGTTATCTTGCATTATACTTCTGCTGACATTTTGCATCCCATTTAATTTTAGAAACAGCTTATTACTTTGCATTGTGGTTTATTTTGGCAAATGACATTTTGCTAAGATGACTTTATCTAGGTGCAGAAAATGCTGCTAGTAAGAGGTGCCATAACTTGCAATTTGCTTTACTACAGCATTTGCTACTTATTTGCTGACCCAACATAAACTGTCTGCACAGAAATGAGTAGAACAAACTAGTACCCTTTTGCAGTTCTTAATGTGCCAGGCAAACGGGCTTTCTGCCAGCTGCTGGAGACAATATTAGAAGTATATAAATTCAGGGGGTTTTAAAATATCTGAATGAATGCACAATTCCATCTGCTCCACTGCTGCCGGTATTGGGAGGATGGTGCTCCCCTAAGATTGTTGGGTTTTCAGACATTTGCTGGTTTTGCAGTGCCTCTGTGACAACGTCTTCCTCTTCTGTGAGTAGCCCCACATCCCAATGACAGGATTAGCTGTGAGTTCACCACCTACATGAGCCTTTTCCCCTCCTATTTTTCCTTTCCCTTTTCTTGGTAATATCTAACTTGTTCTAGCTTAACATGAGCATAATGTGCCCTTTGGCACTGTTACTCACTATAGTTAAATGGATGAATCGATATCTTTTCCTTCTGAGCTTGATCATAGAAACAGTTAAGACATAGCCTTTATTAGTAAAATGCAGAATATGGCCTTTTGATAGGAAAGGTGAGTGATAACACCTGTAGTTAGATACTATTATGCCTGCAAGCATGGACACTTCAGTAGTTCCAAGACTTGTATTTATGATATAATGTGGATTTCTCTGTTATAGTTACTTTAATAACAATACCTTGTTATCACACTAAAATGATTTCATTTCTGCAGTACCCTTTATTAAACCTTATATCATGAGCCTGGGAGAGAGACACGCGAAACCCTTAGAGATCATAAATATTGGAGTAAGTAAAATGTTGCACTGTTTTTTTGTTCTTCATAGGCTCTGGTCTCAATGATGGGCAGTGGCATGAAGTTCGATTCCTAGCTAAGGAAAATTTCGCTGTCCTCACCATTGATGGCGATGAAGCTTCAGCTGTTCGAACAAACAGCCCTCTACAAGTCAAGACTGGAGAAAAATATTTCTTTGGAGGTAAAAAAAATATCAAAACAAATGCATGCCTAAAGTGCTGTTGTCTTTTAGTCTATAACAGGTGAAATGGAGTTCAGGATGTAATTCATTCATGCGGATCTTATTATGAATTGAATGCCAAGGTGCTGCTCATCAAAGAGTACAATACTAAACTTAATTTCACTTCTAAGAACGTTTTTACACCTCCTTGTCCTTACAAAGGAAACCCTGAGAAGTTCTGTACGATCTAACTTGGAATAATTTCTCGGATCTCTAAACATTTCAGAGAAAGGGATATCTTAATAGTTTAAATAAAAGGCACCAAGTGGAGAAATCAACTTAACTTTTCAAGTTGTAAATCCTGAAGAAGGAAAAACAAATATCATTGTTTAGGACAGGTCTTAACCTTTTGCTGTTTTTTAAATGCTGTCATAATTGTGGATAATTAAGAAGCTCTCTTAGGTTGAAGACTTAGTTTAATATTTTTGGTCTTTTGACAGTCCATATACTAAAAAGAGTTCTCAAAAATTGTGCCTTCAATATTTATTGTGCTTGCTCTTCTATGTTAGCATTTATGAAAATCAAAAAAGGCCATCAAAACTCTTAGATTTTTTAAATTGACATTTAAATTTCTATATTAAAAAGTGCATTTGTGTGTCAAAAATATTTTGATCCAAAAAAATTGCAGGTTGCCCTTTTGAAGTGTCCCACACATTTGAGGTTGAACGTGAGTTTTTCAGACAGAGACCATACATTTTAAAAGAAGAATTTATCAGTGTTAAAAATTGATTTTTGTTTCAAACTCACAAGTTGCATGTCTAATAAAAATAAATAAATATAAATGTGATACTATAAGTAGTCGTAATATTACTCAAGGGATGGAAAATTTAGTGTTATATGAAGTACACTAAGTAGAAAGAGAAAAAAATAATTTCAAGGTTATTTTCATTAATTGTTATCAAGTAAAGTTCGTCTGTCAAAAGAGTTAAACTTCCTGGTGCTGTAACATGCATATTTTCCAATACCTATAATTCAGCTAAGACTATTTTTTTAGCCTATTGCCTCCAGTAAGAGTTCTAGCACAGACGATTTCCACGTGCTAAAGTGTGAAAATTATTTTGTTACTAAACCAAGTATATGTTCAATTTGTCAGAACAGCCTGGGACATTCTAAAGAAATGAAGTTATAAAGCACACATAGGAGACAGTGAGAAGAAATGCTGTACATAATACATCAAGTGTTAAATTCTGTTAACTTTGATAGGCAAAATCCCCAGATCACTATTACATTTCTGGAGAGAGATTGATTGATTGATTTCTTCTGAAATGTCTTTTACATCTGTTTCTTTGTCTGTGAGGGATAGATTGTCTGGTTTCTCCAGGTAGTTTTTATACTGTTTCTCGGTCAAAAGTCAGGTCGATTTGTTGTCATTTCAGTTGGACTATGAAATCTGCTTGATTTTTGATTGCTGACCTGTACTTTATAATTCCACCATTCTTCCATTAGAAACAAGTGTGCATGCAGATTTTTCTCTAGTGGGATATGGAAGTCAATCATGAATTCCCTGAAGTCTCATTCCCACATCTGTTCATGCAAATACATGATCCTGTTACACAAACTATGGGATGTTTGTTTTTCCTTAATATCTCTCATCCTCTGAAAGGTCTTCTAAAGGTATGTCAAAAGAACAGTGGTATCCTAACCTTCATGTCCCAAGTTTATTTCAAAATCTGCATTTGCAACACTGTACTTACATTAACTGTCTGAAGCTGTGAAAGTGAGGAAGTTTAATTTACAGAACCCATTTATAAGTCCCACATGAAAATTGCTATATAAATGTATGATATATAGATGATATAGACATAGATATGGGTAAATAATATATTAAAGACTGCAACTTAAAGCCAGCCTTTTGGATCTATGTTAGAAACCTAATCTTTATATTCATGATCTGCATCTTATACGGCAAAAGTATTTTTGTTCTATTCCCCCAAATGTACACGATCCTCCTTACTTGTGTTTAGAAGCACACCAAGTCATGGCTTTTAATAAATAATATTTGCAAGAAGAGGATGAAGAGAAGAGAATATTGGGGAACCTCAAACATTTGGACCATCAAAGATGTTTTCATTAGTTTCCTTAGGAATATGTTCAGATAAGAAAGCATCAAACACTTATTTTCTGCAAATACCTATAGTTGGCTAGGAAGTGATAACTTCTTAAATTGTATGTTTGGTTTCTGCACAATGCTAGATGGCTAGCAGAAAGAATATTCAATTCTTTTGTGATTATACATTTTCATTGTGAAAATTAATCTCGTCAGTTTCTTTGCTAAAGAACTGAATACAATAGTTACAGATACTTACACTGTTAAACATTTGTATTATGAAATATAAACATATATAACAGATCCAGAAGTTAAATGATGAGATTTAAAGGTAGCAGTGTTATGATATTCATCCAATCCCACTGCTGTTTTCTTGACCTTTCAAAATACTGAGAAAGCTCAGTCCATTGAATTTGTGTTTGGAGAGGTTGTACAGCATTTCTAGCATGCTCTGAACACTCTTTGATGGCCTACTTCATCTTTCAAGGGGCTACTATATGTATGCAAGTGTTTTGTTCTCCAAATTTTCCCATTCTCTGATCCCAAAATAAGTGAGCCTCTTTATATTCCTGTTTCCCGGTGTCAATACAGCAAATGTATGTTACAGGCAATGTTACTGTCTTTGCAGAAGAAAAGATTTAGGAGTTGCATTTCAGTACTGCAGTACAATATTTTCTCAAAAATGGTTGTCATTGACCAGCAGAGCCAGATTTTCACAATGCTTGCAGCAACTTTTGAATAAAGGAGATGTGGAAATCAGAATATTTTGTGACTTCTGCTCATAGAACTAACTTTTCTAGTTTTGAAAAATTGTAAGTAAACCGTAAGAGTATTCTTTATTTCTCCATCAGAGAATATTCTTTTTGGTAGTGTTAAAGTATTTTTTTACCCCTCACTTTGTGCCTGTCCAGTGCCATCTCCCAGTACTACTGAGATCCTCCCCAGGGACAGACAGCAGTGATGTTTTATTCAAGCCTAAAGAGTTAGGGGAAGCTGTGTTAAGGTCAGGCATTTCTGTAGATTGTGTCAATGTGTGCTGGTGTATGTGGGAGGGTGGGTGCTAATTGCCTATTACCCTTCTGTATAACTATTATTTTCTGCCCACTGGTTTTGTTTTCCTTCTTTTTCTTCTCTTGAATTTGTGTTTTTGGAAAGAAGTGAACTTCCCTACTAAGCTCTAGAGAATGATGTTCCTTTGTTGTTTCCAATTATCTGCATAAAACAAAGAAACAGAACAGAGGAAGTGAATCACAGAGTGAAAATGAGTCCATTAACCTCATTTGCACTGTTGGAGATAAAGGGCTTTTGTGAAGCATCCTGAGCTTTCACCAAACCACCTAATAGCTGCCTGATGTCCATAGGAAATATTTGATTAGAGACATAATTTTGACTTGTTCCTATGACATTTCTTTTTAATTCTGTCTACTTTCCCTCTCCTTTTCACTGGCTCAAGGATGGGAGAGTTTTTAGTATGAGTGCTAAATTTTCATTGAGATCAAATGTTTGCAGCAAGTATCTGTCAATTCACTCTGTGCTGCTTTTTCTGACAAGCAAAGATGAAGGGAATATGCAGTAAGTTTCCTGTGAGACACCTGTCTGAGACGTATAGAAAGTCCTCCCTTTCTGTACAAAACATATGAAGTCTTCCTCCTGGAGTAGAACTCATTTGTTTGGAAAAGTTGTGTTGGTCTAAAATTCCATAAAATTAGAGGTAGTGGAAGGAGGAGGGAATTCAAGGAGAAAAATTACTTTCCTGTGTTTCACATTTCCTGGACTATTCTGTGAACCTTCCTTTCTTAAAGGTCTTTAAGACCTGTATGTCTACATTTTTCATCAAGTTACCCACTGTTATAACTGTGTGGATTGTTTTCATTAACAGCTGCTATGGTCGTGGTCAGACTTACTGGGTAGTGTCACTGCCATTTAAAATCTGAAGTATCATAATTACAAGTATTGTCAGATAGAAAGGGGTCACCCTTTTTTTTTTTTTTTTTTTGGGTGGGGGAGAATGTTTCTACAGCTCAAATTCAAATTTGTTCAGCAAAACCAATGCTGAGTTATTAGGTGTCACAACAAATAAATGAGACCCAACTAATGGCAATTCATGTTATCTGTTACCTGAAAAATAAAAGACTGAAGTCCCTGCTGACATCATTCTTGCAAGTCTGAAACTTCTTGCATATAAATAAGTAACAACGATGTTTGGTTGTATTTGTATTTTTGCCAGTCTTTACTGCAGATTTTTAGTATGTCAGGGCTTCAGTTTTACTGTCCATTTGTTGTTTGTTGGGTTTGGGGTTTTCTTTTGCATGTATGACCACAAGACAGGATGCTCAAATTTGCATTTCTTGTTGAAAGAGTGTTGAGTGTGTTTTGAAATCTTTCTTCTCATGATTATAGTTCTATTGTAAACTCCAATACAAATCCACGAGGAGAACACAGAGGAAATTCCAAGTAACTCAGAGTATAATGTGATTTTTATGTGTCTTCAACATTCATCTTCAGGTATTCTCTCAAGTCAGACCTACGAAATAATGGTAAACACATGAAATGGAAATAAAAGAGTTGGAGTGGGTCTTATATTTCAACAGCCTTCATATCTTGGATTGCTAAATCTGGAATGTTTATAAGTCAATATACGAACAAAGAACACAGATATGCAAAATTTATAAACATGAGCAAAGAAAAGAAGTACTTGTAACAAGTAAAAAAAAAAATTAGATGCCGGGCAATTATAAACCTTTCTCTGGTATTTAGTACATGATTGAAATTCTTTATTATTTCATCAGCTCTCTTGTACTATGAACGAGGAGACATGACTGAGTTCACATTCCCTTTATACAACTGGCAGAACTGAAGGGAGTCGATCATCATTGCCCATTAACTCTTTGAGATTTATGCTTTTTTTATCACGTTTAAAGTTTTGTTTATTTCATTCAAATGATTTGAGGGTTAGACGAATCAGACCAAGTAAAATAATGGTGACTTTCTGTGATCAGTTTTCAGTAATGTCAGTGATGTTATGATATGCCAATATGCCAATCCACCAACACATTTTATACAACAGTACAAGCAGAAATACTGGAGATAGATTGATGTCCTGAAGGAAAACAGGTGCAGGCAGAAAGTTGGTACAATGTGCAAGCAAATAAAAGATGAAATGCATGGTAATGGCAGTTTAGGAATGTATGTATGGGGGCATGAGTCTTGCTGGAATAAGTTCAGCTTTTGAGCAAAGGCCTATTAAATATGAGAAATGTCTATCCACTGAAAAATAAATGAAGTCTTGAAAAGTGCTCCTCTTGTAACAACATAAATCTCTTGTTAAGCTGAAGATCTTAGCCACAGAATATATATCTAGAAGTTTCTCAAAAAATAGAGCATAGAAACTTAATCTCTTTTGCTTTATTTTCTTGCAAGCACTAAATCCAATGTTTCCATGCAGCAGAAAAGAGAACATCAAATTTTTCAATACATTTACTTTACTTTTATTGATGTTTAAAACCAAGAAAGAACAAAGAATAAGGAAGAATATGTACTATAGAAAGTAAACGTGCATGGACAGGGGAAGGAGTAAATTGACTTTATGGAACTCTATTGTCTCTCACTCTGTGAGTATATTATTTATTTCCTTTTTCACTAAGTATAGTAGTCATACTGTTACCTGAGTCTTACTCTGAAGCAAATTGCACCAGTCTCTGAATATTCCAGAAAATTCAAATAAAAATAGAGGAAATCCCCTACATAGTATAGATCTTGACTCTAAAGGAAACACTTTTGGAGAAGGAAATTTCTGTTGAAGACCCAGAAGAAAGCTATTACAGACACACTCAAAAGTGAAAATTATACCTGTATTCTATATGGCCCTCCTTTACTAGCTTTAGTAGGTCAAGACACAAGGTTTTTGGTACCAGTAAGTGAAAAAAAATACTGATAGGAGGGGAAGGGCAGGCATTTCAAGAAGCAGTGAAAGTTGGGAAGAATGTTAACCAGTACTAATCACGAGACAGTACTGATTAGAGCTCTATGGTTTTAGAACACTAAAAATAATGCAGTCTATTGATGGCATTAGAAATCACAAATATGTCTGTGTGTGTGTGTGTTGAATTGTGATGTGAAAAATAAACACATATGCTTTTCTGGTGTGTGAAAATAATCCTACTTCTAAATAGTGGAGAATGCTACTACTGGAATTGCACTTCTATCAATTTAACCTATTTCTTGAGGGGGTCCTGGCTGTGCTTCTGGGTGTATGAATGTGCTTATTGTCCACAGCCACAATTCAGCACATCTGCACAGGAAAGAAAAAATAGAAATAAGAAAAGGTAAATTCCTGGTGCCACCAACAAGCCACACTGTTTTCAGAGGCTTTCCTTTCTTTGGGGAGTGACTTACTGATGCTCCTTGGTGGATTTTCCATGAGAAAATCTGTGATTTTCCTCTTTAAAATCATAGAATCATAGAATTATAGAATGTCTTGGATTGGAAGGGAAGATTGATGTAGTTCCAATCCCTCTGTCCTGGACAGTGATATGCTCCACTAGACCAGGTTGCTCATATTCACATCCAGCCTGGCCTTAAACGCTTCCAGGGACGGGGCATCCGCAACTTCTCTAGGCAACCTGTTCCAGTGTCTCACCACCCTCACAGTAAAGAAATTCTTCCTAACATCTGATCTAAACTTGCCCTCTTTCAGTTTAAACCCATTCTCCCTTGTCCTTGTAAAGTATCCCTCTCCATATTCTTTGTAGGCTCCTTTAAGTTACTGGAAAGCGACAATTAGGTCACCTGTAAGCCTTCTATTTCCAGGCTGAAAAATCCATTTCTCTCAGCCTTTCCTCATGCGAGAGGTGCTCAATCCCTCTGATCATCCTGGTGGCCTCCTCCCTTTTTTCTCCTACACCTCTAAATATTAGACAAATTTTCAGTCACATTTCAATGTTTTAAGTATGTAAATGAGCACCTGTTAATATTGTAAACAACCTTAGGCAAAAAATTGCCTAAATGCTATTGATTCTGATGATAGTCAGACAACTGATTCCCTTTTCAGAGATATCTACTTATCTAGATAATTATGAACATGAATAACTTTTGAAATCTGATTTAATGAGTCATAGATGCATAACAGGAATAAGAAAACCAGATATCACCAAATGTAGTATTTTTGAAAGTGGGACACAGAACAAAAATATATTATTTAGAAAAAGGCCTGTCTGATTTGTATGGTCTGAGTGGAGAATGATTCTCAGTGCTGATTGTAAATTCTGTCACACGTATGAAACCTGATTGGAGCTCCAATTATAATTACAGTCTGCTGCTTCTACTATTTAAGCAAGCTGCAGGTAGCCCTTTGTGTCTAGGGCTGCCAATTAAATCCTTGCATGCCTGCAGTCCCAGGTTGTTATCGCCTTCTACTGAAGACAACAAATCTCATCATATAAAAGTGGCAATCTACAGCTCTAACAAGAACTTTTATTAGTGATGCTTTTGTAAATTATGAAGCAGATTTTAAAGGCTTATGTCTTCCAAAGAAAGAACTTTATCGAATCTCACAGTCAGTGGTGTAGAGCTGATGTATCTGCATAAATTGGCAAAACAGAACCGTGAAGCTGAAAGAGAAGGTTTAAAGCCTTGTTTTTCACTTACCAGCTAAGCACTGAACTTACCTGTATAGTACTTTGCAGCAGGAAGTAACAAGTTGGCGATGCACAAATCTCCAGTGTGGATTGCTGATGGCAACTGGCTTACTGCCCAGTTTGTATTAAATTACCTTGTAAGAGTCAAAGTATGTCTGCTTTGGGTTTAGTTTGGGGTGGAGAAGGTTTGATAATGCAGTACTGAATATTTTATATTGGTGATATCTTTAGGAGGTAATTGGTAGTTAACCAGCAAATTGCTAGACCATTTTGGGTTATTAAGTCCTGTCAAAGACACTGCCATTCAGCTTATTCACTGAATGGCCACAATCCTTTGACATTTTTAATTCTTTTTTTTTCTTTTGTGGAGGTGTGGTGGTGGTGGTGGTTTTCTTTCCTTAAGACAGAGCAATTTATCCAAGATGGGAGAACTAGCATAAATACTAACCATGCAGCTGTTAAAAAAATCCTGTGTTTATGAATGAAGAAAGGAAATACAAGACTGTTGAGGAATGATGGTCACTGTCAAGGTTATATTACAAACTGGAGAAAAGAGAAACTGGATCTGTTGCCATGGAAATAAAGGATACTCTTAGTCTCTTTGAGTTCATTGCCCATCATCCCAAATGCATGCATAACTCAACTGATCCTGAGAAGTGGTTTTACAGACTTTCTGCCTCTGGAGTGAGACCTGCATGCTTATCATTTGATCTTGTCCAACAAATCCAAGTGAGATTAGATGCTCTGACTAGTAATATACAATGACTAAAAAACCTTTGGTAAGCAAATTTCTATTTATCGATAAAAACAAGTCAAATAGTGGTGTAGAATAGCAGTGTGCATGAGGTTTTTGTATTTGTGTAGGAAGTATTTTGCTTTAATCTATAACAGCAAAAATTCTCTCTAGAGGGTACTAAGGATATTTCCCTGTAAATCTTTTTCCAAGTAGATGATTCCTCAAAAAGAAGCAAGCTTTAGTGGTGTTTTAAAATGCTTCATCTGCTTCTTACACCTAATGTTTATTATTCTTACTGACCAGACTTCCCAAAACACTTTCTGTACTTGCTTGGCATTTTTTAGTCAGCTTTTTCAAAACCGATTTTTATATTTGATTCTGTAAGTTTGGGGGTTTCTGTGGAGCTTTGGAGTAAATGATTTTTTTTTTTTTTGTAATTAATTAGGCCTTTTGTGGTTTCACTGACATCAAAACAAAATGGAGTAGAATTTTGGAACAAGATGTTCAGATCCCATATTCCCATGATTTTCATTCATAGGAACAAGTTGCCCGGAGTCTGACCCCCTTGCATTTTTTATACTCTCTTATTTATACTTATTGTCTTTGCAATTCGTGTTCCCTGTTGACTTGATAAGAGCTTTTACATGTTGCTTTTTTTTTGATTGCACATTCACAATTCACACGAGAACTTGACTGAAGTAGAGGGGAGAACACAACTGGAAAGGAAGAAGAGCCTTTTATTATTTGAATGTCTTAAAAATCATGGAGTCAGTAAACAGTGCTCATGCTGGTAGTGACTCAGTTATTCTGTAGATATTTGATGAAAAATCTCTAGATACCACAAAGATGGAATACTGCATATCTTGACGCATGTTGAAGAAAGGTCACTGAGGAATTATACAACTGGAATAACAAATGAAGCTTAAATCTTTCGGAGAATAGTGGGGCTATTTTTGTCAGTTATATATTCCTATTTCATTTTTAAAGAGATTTTTTATATTTATGATCTCAACAAAAGTCAAATAGGACAGGTCTTTATAAATGCAGTGAGTGATCTTTTCAAGAATCCTACAAATATTAGCAAAAAGACTATGGTCATATCTCATGTTAGTGCCCAGAAGTATAAAAATATCATATCCACCTATCACTTGGTAAGTGGAATACTTGTTTAGTCAAAAATTGTTTTTGAAATGTGCCATCAGCTACTGGGGTGGTTCTACAAAATGGCACAACCACAAGTGCATACACGTGCAGTCATTAAAAATGTGTTCAACAGAACTAAATTTATTTAGTGCTTCAATATTTTGAAGTTCAAACAAAGATCCAAAATCCATTGTTGGTACTATCCACCTGTAGAAAAATATTCCTGAAAGTCATAAAAGCATGTGAAATTCGAAGAGTTCTGTAGTTGTCTCTGTTCCATGCTTGGACCTGCAGTAGGCAAGTACTTACTAGGTTATGCCACATGCAAGGTCTTTTTAGCTTTTCACTGATGACTTTCACAGTTATATTCAGGCACTGTAACTGGCACTCAAAAAATTGATTTCGTTTGCATACATACGTTGTTTAATTAATATTGTGGCATCTGAATGACCTTGTAATTTAAAATTAATAAAGACAGATTTTCAAAAGTCACATTTGATTGAGAAAGCAGAAAAGTACTTGCAACCAAGGGTCTTCATGGAAATTTTGCAGTAAAACTTTCCTTAATTGGGTCAAAGAAGTTTGCCGTGATTCTAATATCTTTTGAAAGTATTCATTATAATACTGCTATGGCAAATGTATTAGCAGTTACTGTAGATTCCATTTTATTCTTTACTTGAATGTATTTGAGACAGGCTCTGACTAATGAATGTATTCTCAGCACGTCATTACAGCGAGGCAGCTATCCAAGTCTTTGCATTTCACCCTTTAGATTTGTTTTCACAGTCAAGAACAAATGCGTAAGGACTCCCATGGAATTTCAGGACTAACTCAGATTTTACTGAGCTGAAAAAAAAATAAGTCTTTGAAGAGGTTGATACCAACATTCAGAGAGCATCCTTAAGGAAATTTGTTTCATCCAACATCTTTTTTATTCTTTGGAGTGTGACATACTGAACATTACTCCTTGCCCATAATTTTTCATGAAACTGCTCTGAAACTAGTCTCATTTACAAAATTCACTTCATTTACTGCCTTGCTACTTTCAGGAGATGCAAGGCAGGAACAATCTGATTATTAGCAGTTTCAAAAACCGCCTTAGAGTTTACTGCTCTACAGATCACAATGATTGTGACTCACATTTCTAATCCTATTGATCTGCAGTTTCATTAACTTTCAACATCTCAGAAGCTTGCAAACTATGTAAGATGTTCTTGCTTAGTGAAATAAATAGTTTTGCTTTCATCATAAGCCTAAGACTGTTTCAAAAATACAATGAAAATAAAAGAGGAATTCTACAAAGTGCACGGATCATTCAAAAATAAAATTAATTAGGAATCCTACTCTTATATGTTTAGGGTTTACACTAAAAATATGTATTGGAAAAAAAACAAACATATATGCAATTTAAGAAAAAATTGCATGAGTGTATCCCATTCTGTTTTCCTGCATTCCATTGTCAGAACCACCTGAGGTGGATGCTTTAATCTACATGAACTTTATGATGGTAGTTTAGTTTTCTGCTTCAGTCTTTGTTCTTCATTTAATGCACCCTGCTACTCTTTAATATGTTGTGTTACAGTGAAGCACCATTTATAATTTTTTAATTATTATGTTCCACCATTAAAATTCAAACTTCCTAAACACGCTTCTTTAACATATTAGAATCACTCTGTATTTATTATCTCTGGTGAAAAATTGTTATTCTTATCTTAGTTGATAATAAATGTGTATTCAACTTTTCTGATAACTTATTTTCTGGCCTAAATTAAAAATTGAAAGACAAATGTGGATTTCCCTCTTATGTTCTTAAAAATCTACCCCAGTGGAAATAATGCTAGAGATTTGGAGAGGGTTCAATATATTACAGTTTGGCTGTATGTGATCTTTAGCAAGCTATTTAATATCGGCTGTTCAGTTCAGCTACCTACAAAATTACATTAAATGTACTAATTTTGGCGTGACTAATTAAAAATTGACTGTGAACAATACAATTGGCTCTATTCACAATACTAATGTATTACTTATCCTTGAATATTCAAGTCATAGTTATTTATTACTACAAATAATTATTAAAAGCTCATTTAAAGCCCCAGTGACTACATGTTTACTGAAAATGGTTTATGTTCTTTAAGCAATTTTGAAATTTAAGCTGTTGTAAAAAGCACAAAAAAGGACGAATTTTATGAACAAGCATACTGTTTGAAATGTCGGTTTTGTTTGTTAGATTTTAAAAGGCATTTAAAGTTGTTTGTCCCATTTTAGAAGGCTTATGTGCTTTCCAAACATCATGAATTGCAAATTATATATATGTATATACACATATGTATACAAACATGTATATATATACACATACATAAATACATATGCGTGTGCGAGTGTGTGTGTGTTATAAAAGTATCATCATTTGATTTCCAGATGAGTTAGAGATGAGTTAATTACAAAAAAAGACCCAACTCTATAAAGGACAATAGGATGTGACTTATGAACGAAATCAAACAGAATTAATTTGTAATTGCTAATATAATTTCAGTTTGTGAAGTGAAAAGAAATGACTTCTTTATTTACTGATAAAATTCAGAAATAATTACCTATAATGAGTAAGTTCAAGAATTTTATCATCTCCTTTATGAGTAATTTGCTGATTTTTTCCTCCAAGGAAAACAGTTGTTGCATACATGTCTTCTGATAAATTACTTAGGGTTCCACTTTAATAAATTACAATCTGAGAGACTTATTGCTAGACTTCTTTAAAGGGTATTTGTGAGTCAGTTTAGATTTATGACACAATGCAAATCAAATTTCCAGTTATTGTTATTGATACTAGTGTTATTAAAAATTAATCATCTTATGCACAAGGGATAAAGATGACAAATCCAGGAATATGCTTTGAAGATGCACTGAAATTAATATTCTTGAAAGAGTAATCTGACTGAATCTTCCTACTTATTAGTATGTTTTTGACAAGCAGTACAGAGATTATGGAAGGAGATTTATATTAATAAAATATCTAATAATATAAAAGGGTCATGTGTTCAAGAGCGAAATAATTTTAGGTAAACATAAAATAGAATTACTTTTTGTTTTACTAATAGAAAAGGACAACTTTGTTTTAAACTGAGAGAAGGCTAATTTTTTAACTTAAGAATAACAAAATAATAGAAAATAGATGTTTTATAATTTCCTGAGAGTTTCTTCTTTCTCCTAAATAGCAGTTGTATACAGAGTAATAGGAATAAATTTCAGTATTTTGTTTGCATTATTTCACAACCAAAAAGGCAGATAAACTTTAAGAAAAACAAAGCTTGTATTTTTTTTAAGGGTTTTTGTGTCCTGAAGTTATATATCTGCATATCTCAAAATCTTGTTTGGAAATTGATTGATGATGGTCGTAATGGCCATGAAAGACTTCAAATATGCTGTGCTGTGTGTTTCAGTAAGGAAATAGATTTAACCTTAGCAGTAGCCAAGGGATGCACCTTTGTTTCACCACAAGGCTTTGTGATGTACTGATATGGCAAATTTCATAGAATCATTGCCAAAATGTGGGATTTACATGATGAAGTAATATTTAGGGGAAGAAAATAAACGTCATACTTAAATTATCATTTTGAATTATATGAAAACTTACAGTCTTAAAATGCTCACTCTTGCAGCATAATAGAAATTCCATTAAATGGCTTAAACCTTCCTGAAAAGTGCTCAGCTCTGTGGTCAGAACACTGTCTAGATTGTAAAACAGAATAAATGCTGCGGAAATAAATGATGGCTTTTTAGTGTATTGTCTTACCAGGTCGGTATGAGCAAATTCTGCGTTTACAGGAACAGTGTGATTGAGGGAATACACACCACTTTCTATTGTCCTCTAAATTCATGAGACTACCAGGATAATACATTTTTTAAGGAGTGGTTAGAGGGCCAGATTGTATTTATTATTTTATTGAATACTATGTAATTGCATTTTTAAAAGAAAATTGTTACCTTATGTGAGACTTGAAATCTGAAGGATAAAAGTTATTTCAATTCTTAATCAGTCCGTGTTTCAATCTGTCTTGAAAGCTGAAGGAAATGTGACTCAAAATATTTTGTGGTATATGAAGGACGTTGAACTCTGCAGATGCTAGTACTGTATGTTTGTGGACATCTGAAATATAGATGACAAAGGGAGTGGACATGTCACTTTTGGGGGTAGATAAGATAATCAAGGCTGTCAGTGGTAAGTTGTTCACAATTTCCAGTGAAATCAGAGGTGGTGTCCAGGGTAACTGGTTGTGGTGCCACACGCTTACTCATTTGGCAGCTGTCTATAGTATAGTCTGAATAATGATGAGTCAAATGAGTCCTTTCTCAGACTCATTTTTCAAGCAATTCAGACATCTTTTTTTGTAGGTAGATGTACTACCTACATCTTGTAATTTCTTCCCCTTCATACTCTGGATTAACCTGATTCTAGAGACACATTAAATTTTAAATAATGGAAATGCATTTTTGAGAATGTGTTTTTACCTTTTATTCTGCCTCTACACATTATCATGTTTTTTTTTTTACCTGGGGCTGGTTATGAGGCCCTGAATTCCTTAGTCGGTTCCTTAGTCTGAATCCGTTCTTCTTGCTTGCCTTCCCTCCCCACGATTTTCAACTCCATCCTCCTCCCCTGTTTCCCAACACACCGCTCAGTATCGCTCAATCAACGTGAAGAGATGAATTACTTCCCTGGCAAGAAGAGAGCATGGAGCTTGAGCAGAGTGCACTCTAATTTGTCTTGTGTCGGAATGTAAAGCAGGCTCTATCACCCAGGCTGCCAGGCGAGGGTGAGGGATGGTAGCTCTGATGGGTTTATCATATGTTCTCATCTCTAGGAGAGCTAAATGAAAACATAAAGTTCTCAGGCACTGGTTGGGTATGTACTGATAGCATATTACTTCTGGCACAAAAAATTAGGTCCACAATGTAGTGTCAGCATCTCTTTGTTTTACAAGGGACAACAATTTTGTACTTATAATCACAAAGACAGCAATTTCAAGGTATGTGTCATATGTCAACAAAAATTAAGTTTAAAATGTAAAATATATTACTGAACTATTCCTTTCTGTTTGGCTAAAGGCAAAATACCTTCACTTTCAGGTAAACATACCAATGCACACACTGCCTCACTGGACTTTTAAATTACTTTTTGGTGTACGTGTCAGAAGGACTGATGTTAATGATGACCCAGAATTGAAAGTTAACACATTTGTCATGAGAATCAGAGAAGACTGCATGAGAATTTCATGAGAAAGTGTAATTAGTCACTGCAAAAAGATTCTTGTCACCAAACTTCCTAAATTAGCTTCTCTCATCTGTCTTGTTTGGGTTTTTTTCCCCATGTTTCATTTAACATGTACTTTCCATGTAATTTTAGTCCGTGTCATCCGCTCTCTGCCTTTATGTAGAAATATTTTTCAATCCAGGCTGATTTTTCACTCCTCCCAAAAATGTTATAGCTCCACTTAGGAAAGGTCCCTGAAAGATTTAGCTACAGTTGACCACTTTGGCGCTAGCGGGGTTTTTACTAACTTCACTATAGTGAAAAATCATGTGGAAAAGTGTATTGGAAAACATAGGTACTGCTTGGAATCTAAATGGAGTTGTTTCTCCCAGTGTCTGTTTTTATTGTACTTCCAAACAAATGGACCAAGACTGATGAGTCATGATGGCTAATTGCACTATTTAATGGCTGAATTACACATACAGTAGGGGCTATTTCCCTAATAAATTCTAGACAGTTCTGAAGACTTCAGAAATAATTTCTGTACTGCTCAAACACGTACCACAGAAGTCCTTTAACATTAGGGCAAATACTGCCTCAGCAAATAGAACGAGAGCTAGAGATTTTGCACATGGGAAGAATGCTTTCTGTGCAGAAAACACTCTTTTGTTGAGGGGCAATCTTAATAACTCTGGATTTGCTGTTTCCAATTCATTTGTTTTCCTTAGTTTAGTCTGTCCCAGGAATACACAGTGATCTGGCAGAAAGAAATGCAGATGCCAACAGAAGGTCAAATGTAAGGATGTTACTCCCTAGAGGTGAGGCTAAAAAATACATTAGGTTGATATTTTTGGATTGACAAGAATGCCATAGAAGGAGGAACTAAATGGGCTGTGCTGTGCTTATGTCTTAATTTGGAATGTTGCTGTTACTAAACTTTATTTTCCTCTGCATGTCTTAGGAGTACACATTCCCTAGAATATATATTGTATAAATTATTAAAATTGTCAATAAATTACAATTAAAATTAAGGAGATGTTTCTTCTGTAAATCATCTGTAAATGAATTGCTGAAAATTTCACAGAATTGATCTTATTAGTTCAATATCAGAATGACAGCTGACAGTTTTTTTCTTTCTAAGTGCATACCTCTAGGTATCTGTTTTTATACTTTAATTTTTACTCAAAGGAGAGCTAGAGAGTGTGGCTCTCCAGTTCCTGCCTTAGCTACAGTAACTTGTATCAGATCTCATAGAATTTGGGTTCTTACAGCTTTCTCTTTGAGGGTAAGATTAGTGGGTTATAAATTACACTATGTGAGAGTGTAAAAAGAATTTGGAGAAAAAGGAAGGCCTTGAAAACCTCAGCAAAACAGCACATTACATGAATGTTTCTTTACTTTGTTTACCTAAAATCATATCTTCACAGAGATGTGGCCTTCTCTCAGGGTGAAGGAAACTGCTTCTGTTTTCAGAGATTTATCACACTTCATCCTACCAGTTGTTTGTCTGTGTTCATGAACTTTTCATATTCAGTACAAAAGTTATTTTATAGCTAGACTGCACAGAAGGCAAAGTCATAAAAGCTAATAATTCTGGTATATCTGTTCCTTGATATCTCTCAATTATTTGGTCAGCAGAGGCTTTTGCCAGTTTATTCTTTCCTGTCTTCCACAGAGTTTTCTTTTGAATTAACATACACAGTTCATACAATTCTCAGTAGTCAGAAAAATAAGACCTGTTTTATAAACTGCTGAAAAGCTACTCTAATTTCATCATCCTCGTGTAACAGCCCTGAGGCATGTAAGTGTAGGTCCACTGAAATCCCTCGACCTGCCTGCTTGGAGTCTTTGATTGGTCACACAATAAACAACCATGGCCTGGTGTTCGTGTCTCCGGTAGATGAGCAATAGCTACATAATGGAAAATACACATGGAATAAAGAGAGCAGTGATCTGTGGTCGAAATAAAGAATTTTCTTGGCAAAGTGAATTTGCTATCATTTAATCTTACTGAAAAGGTTATATGTAATTAACTGATTTCATTTTTAGAAAGCAGCTAATTAGGTGATTCATTGAGATGCAAATGTATTAGCCACTGATTTCTTGCTCAATCAGCATGGGGTAAAACTAGTCTGTAGCCTTAGAAAACTGAATCAGGGAAGGTTCTTCTGGCCCTGAAGAAAATGGGTGATGAAATAAAAGTTGCGGTGTTAGTGAAGATGAGAAGGTTCATTCTCACGTTATTAAATAGTGCAGGAAAGATGAACGATAGCTCGACTTTTTAGCAAAATAAGGGAGAAAAACTCCAGCGTAACATCCAATAAATTAAGTAAGAAGGTCAGGGTCCTGCAGCTCTTTAAATGCTCATCTTCTGATATGCTTTTTGAGCTTGTATTTTACTCTTTGCTCTGATCCTAATTCCCTTGTGAGCTTAACTCTCTTTCCTGTGTGCTCTATTGAGAGCATTAGCTCATTTTTTTAACTTTTCCAGTTAAATTTCATGGAACAGGATAATATCGAGATACAGAGCAGAAAAAGACCAGACATCAGGAATACACAAAGGTGTTGCCAATGTTCTCTTTTATTCGGAGTTTGGAAGTGCAGTGCTCTGAAATACAAGATTAATCATTTCTTTTTATTGAGTGGGCTCGGCAGTTTCTTGGTTTAGGGTTGATGGAACATTTTCACAACTGTGGTCCTAAAACATTTGCTTTTCTTCTCTCTCCTACACCTCTCAGAAGTTAGGGCTGCAAAAGGAGATGTGAAGCATTAGGCTCCTAACTTACATCTGAATATGGCAGAGGGTGACCCAAGAAGCTTAAAATATATTTGATTAATAAAAGGAATTATTTCTAAGTGTGCCATGTGCTTAATAATTGCAGATTTGATTAATTTAAATAATCCTTTGCATTATGTTTAATTGATTTTATGTTCATATTTCTTGACAAAACAGCCTTGTGTTCTGACACTAGACTGTTTCAATACATTAGAATTGCTCTTCTTTGAGAAAAGTGAAAAATGTTGTATAAAACTCCAGGAAAGGATCAGATTCCCTGAGCTGTGACCGTATGTGAAAAAGGTTCTCCCTATGGGTAGCTAACAATAACATAAACCAAGCATCAGGCTCTTATCACTCTGTTCCAGAGTATTTACTTCATTTGAAATCATTGAGAATATATTGTCAGTAAAGGTGCTTGTCATATCTCTCCTGGCTTAAAGGTTAGTCATGCAAAAGGGCGTTTTTAGTCATAGTTATGAATAGGTTTTTTTGTGAAGGGGTTAATGTATTTCTATCCTCTGGTTAGACCTCAGCTGGGACCTTGGTCTAATGTTTCTTTAGCTCATGAATATTAGCATTTCTTTTGAATAGACCCAAGACATATGGAAAATCATCTCAGCTACATCTCTTGTGGGAAAAAGTCTAAATGTCAAGCAGTAGCATTGAAAGCCTTTAAAATTGGATCATGTTCTGCGAAGAAACATGTTTATGAGCACAGCAACGGTTCTTTCCCAGAAGTGCCTGCAGCCTGCATTGCTAAAATGAATGCAGCTTTCTCAGCCTGTGCTAGATGTGTTCAGCTACCAGGAACCTGTGAATTGTTTCTTGAATCTCAGCTATGCTTCCACAAAAGGTCATGTCTTTTGGCACCACACATTGCACTTGTGTCAGCTGCACAAATTGACATAGGCAGTTTGGTATTCTTGACCCACAGTTCACTTTTTGCCGTGCACCAAAACTGGGAATATGTGGAGACACCTCCATGGTGCTTCATCTCGTGTAACAGAAAGTCTTGAAAATGAAACGTATGGGAATGCAGCAAAATATTTTCATGCTATAAAGAGAATGTTGGTTTTGGTTGTCACTGTCCTGCCTTTCGTAAACTTCCACAAATTCTGGGAAGGATCATATGGAAACCACATACGATTCTTTCAGCAAGTAATAGGAAAAAACTGTTGTTTCTTTCATCATTGTGTGCCCACTTTCTCTTTCAGCCATCACTTGCCCTCAGTCATTGTAGTTTCAGGGTCTTTCTTATCACCATCCTCTTCTCTGGAACTGACGAAATGGCAGAAGTGTAACTCCGATCTCTGACCTTTAATGAAAGAGATGAAGTGCCCTTCTGAGCCCTGCTCTTGGGCTGCATCCGTGTGAGCTGCTTGGCAGGAGGTTAGATGTGCAGAGATCAACTCAACAAGTTTAGGTTTAACTTCTCTGAAGTCCTGGTTTCACTACAATTTTGCTCAATGTGTTACTAGGTATCTATTTGTTAAAGTAAAGTAAAGCAGTAGTAGATGCTTGAATTAGATAGGACATGGATGACAGCAGCTGGAACTTTCTAAACCACCACCAACCTGGTATAGTTGTGATGAATTAAGCAGGAATAAAACAATCTGGTAAAATTACTGCTCTGCATTACCATACTCTACTTTCTCTGTAAGTGAAATTATTTTGTTTCTAGTATTTTTGTTCTAATTTGTTTCTAATTTTTTTTTAGTGATAATTTTGATCTGTTTTAAGTGGTATTAAGCAGTTGAACATGAATGGGAATTTGTCAAAAAACTTTGGGAGTGATGTAGGAAGTATAAAGAAAGCCGAAAGCTCTTAAGTTATGTTACTTTCATAATTGAAATAGCTCTTTGGCTTTTTTGGATCAGATGGATCTTAGGCTATGGCTGTCCTGTCAAATTAGACCAATCAAATGCATTTAAAATTGGATTTCAGGAACATATATTGCCCTCCCATGTACATCTGCCCTACAGATCCTGTTCACATGTTTTAAAAATCTTTTCCTCAAGAGCTGTTTCTCTTTTGTATATTTTAGATCTCCATTGGCAGTTTTTAGTCTTTAGTGGAGGGAAGCTTGTAGATAATATCCGTGTATATATTGAAAGTGGGTTTGTATCGTCTATGAAATAAATGGAAATTCTGCTGGTTTATCTTGACATTCTTTCATTTACAGATTTAGAGAAAAATCTTAACAATGTCTGTAGTCTGCCACAGACTACTAAAGACAAAGTCCCAAATTTTGCTGAAGACAATTACTTTATATCAGGAATAAACTCTAGTAGCATCTGGAAGGTGACATGAAAAATGGTCAATCTGTATTAGTTTTGTTCTAGAGTTAGATTAAGAAATTAGCTATAGTTACTTGTGAATACATGAAGTTTGCCTTCATTACTCTGCATTTGCGTAAAGGAAATACATGTACAGATTCTTCTTTCCTGAGTGAACGTTCTACTTTCTTGTAACCTGCCTGGCTACAAGTAGGTTTTCAGTAATCATGACAACTTTCCACCTTTGTGAATGCATTTTGACATGTTTACTACAATACTTAACAGGACATTGACTGTTTTGTTCAGTTTTTGGAGTTCTGTTGGTAAAAGAAGAAACATTCTGACTAGCTTCTAATCAGGTGTCTCACAGACATGAAAATGTTACAATGATTTTTAAAAAGAAAAAGTATACCACCACTATTAAAAATACAGTGGCTAAACTTACATATTTTGCAATGGTATCAAGTGACTAAGTTTTCCTTACTCATTCAATGGCTGAAGAAAGTCATATTTAAAAATCTAGTGATTTCAAGAGCAAGTGCTCTGTGACACCAGAGCAGATGGAAAAATGATACTAACAGCTCTGATTTGGTTGCTTTGTTAATTTGATTGTCTCTTAGTAATTATGCTTTTAGAGGGTTAAACTCCAAAGCATCTTTGGCATATTCAGCCATGTGAAGTATTTGCACTAAACCGCAAACCAGGTTTACGTATCTGGTTTTCATTAAAACCTTTCATTAAAAGAACATTAGGTCTGTTTAATTTCAGGGATTTTGGATCTCCATAACACAGATCCTTTTCACTGGAGAGGGATGGTTACTATTCAGTTTTTCCACGATTTTGCTGGGTAGGATGAGATGAAACTCATCAATACCTACAGCTTTCACTCTGAGACAGTAGTCTTCTTTAGAGAAGTCTTGTATGTTCAAACAGTAGCTTAAATAAAGATACTCCTACAGTCCAGGGTAAATTAACCCATTGAATTTTGTATTAACATCTTGCCCCTTAAAAACCTGGAGTAAGAGAGGGTGTTAACTCAACTTACATGATGATGTTCTTGATATCAGAATTGGAACAATAGCATTTTTAGGAATTGAAAGCAAGAAGAAAGCATGTGGAAATCACACATACACTTTGCAAAACTTTGAAGAGGAAAATCTTTTTGTTAATGCATTTACTAGCTTTTCATGACACCAGATGCAGTCCTGCATAAAGTTTGGTGAGCTGCACTGTCTTAGTTTCATTTTAGTCTATCACCTTTATTGCCATGTGTATCATCTTCTCTAACATCACAAGGTGCTAAGTGATATCGCTTGTACCTGGGAGTGACAATATACATCTAGGGATCAAAATGCTCAAAACATTTAGCACAGCATATGCTTCCTGTGGAAATTTTCTATGCAAAAATACCCAATTTAGCTCTGAATAGAGCAGCAAAAGAAAAATCCACAGCTGGCAGTCTTCATCTCTGCTGATCCCAAGCGGCAGGCTAAACAAACAGGAAAAAAAGCCCTTCTGTTCACTATTCTCCCCCTCTCCCCTGCCCCTCCATTCAGTGTAAGAACTGTAATAAATACATGACAAGATGCAGGAATAGAGTGCCAGTACCATTTCTTACTTATTCAAGATATCTAATTATACCCAAGAACACCAAAATATTCTCAACTCTATAGGCACTGGAAGGATGATACACTGAAAATTAGGTGGCCTAGCTGAAGGCTTTACAAACTGAATAAACAGTCCTTTTTCATTTGCTGGCTATGCAGTAAAATCTTCATCATACCACTTTTTGGTGCTTCTGGCTTTCCCAGTCGTGTTGTTTGTACTTTATTTATTTTTCAACGTTCTGGGGACAAAGTGATCTTTAATACTACGCACACGTGTTAATCTAAGTTCTCCAAATGATCTTTAAGCTATTTTTATTCCTCTATGAATTTGCTGTTAACAAACACAAATTTTTTGCTATTTCCAATAGGAATAGTATTTATTATTTAACAGGATACTGCCCACCTCTGGTGTATTCTGATGGACACAGCAGCTGACATAATGTACATCATGACTGTGTGCCACAAATGCTGTCAGCATTGCTTACAAGGCAGTAAGTACTAATGAGTCTGCCTTGTGCAGGTAGCAGGAGAGACACAGTAGGAACACATGATCATTGCTATGGTGGAAGGAGATTGCTAGTGTAGTCTCAATTCTGTACTGAGAACTTTCATGTTTGCTAAAAAAAATAGATTGACAAGTTGAGTGAGCAACAAGACCATGAATTTTGCTTTCAGTAGCAGTACGTTCTAGGTAACGGAGTCATTCAAAAACTAGCAATGAAGAGTTTCAGAAGGATCTTAAAAGATTGATGGAATAATAAAGGGTTGCAGTTCAGCTTGGAGAAGAGGAGGCTCTGGAAAGATCTTATAGCCACCTTCCAGTACCTAACAGGAACCTACAAGAAATTGGGAGAGGAACTTTTCACAAGGGCATATGGAGATGGGACAAGTGGAAATGGATTTAAGTTGAAGAAAGGTAAATTTAGATTAGATATTAGGAAGGAATTCTTTACTGTGAGGAGTGTGTTGAGACTCTGGAAAAGGTTGCCCAGAGATGTTGTGAAAGTGTTCAAGGCCAGGCTCGATGGGACTTCGAGCAACCTGATCTAGTGGAAGGTGTCCCTGCCCACATCAGGGGGTTGGAACTACATTGTCTTTAAGGTGCTTTCCAATCCAAATCATTTTGTAATGAAACATAGATAAAATATGATGCAGACGTATGTTGAATGATGCGCAAAAAGTGCAATCTGAAAATAGCTTTACAAATAAATTCATGGGCTCTAAGATGACTTACCATCGGTGACTTAATCGGAATTCTGTAGTGGTTAAGAAAGTATTTGACATGATCACTTAGGAAAAGTATACACAACAAATTAGAGAACAGCATTACATAAATCTGTAGAATATTTATATCTTCAAAACAGAAGGTGACATGATCAGAGTCATGGGACACTTTCTGCACAAGGAGAAACAAAAATGGGATAAAGCTGGAAAATGTGACTGATACAATAGCTCTTTTTAAAATCAGAAGTGTCAGGGTGAAAAGGAATTGGTTGCATTTTCTTTCAGTACAAAAAGTAGGAGACATCACATGAGATTAGAAGGTTTTTGCCTCAAAACTCAGAAAAGGAGGTGATAATTCATATGTTCTGTAGTCAAGCTATGGCACTCTGTGCCATGAAATTGTGGGGATGATAAAATGTGACAAAGAAAGCAGCTGTATTTTTTTTTCCTTTTATTCCCACTGAGAGTTATTAAGAAATAGACAGCATTTCTGACTCAGGAATTCTCTAGTCAGCAACTTTCTGAAGGTCAAGAAGGGTTTATGGAGAGGTGTCATTGCACAGCTAACTACTGCCAAAGAAACGGGTTTGGGATGGGCAAGACCAGTATGGCGTTTCTTGCCTGTGTAAAAATTTCAATGGACAAAAGCCAAATACTGCTGTTCTGTTAGCTTACTGGAAATGATGTGGAAGTGGTGTGCTCACAATCAGGAATGATCTAGTATGTCCTTCTCAGAGGCAATCTATTGGTCTAAACAGCCATACGTGCTAAGTTTTCCCTCTGAAATATTAGCAGAACAAAAATGCGTATTTTCAGAGTGTTTTAAAGTTATTTGAGTTTGATAAGATTTCGAATGTGCTTACAATTGTGCCTCTTCTGTAAGACTTCAGTGGACAATTATTTCCTTCTTCTAAGAAGAGAATCTAGTATATGAGCTCCGTCACAGTTCATTTCTGGTACATTGAAAACGCCAGATGTTTCATATGATTGAGAAAAAAGTCTGAGAAAAGAAAAAATTAATGTATCGCCATGGTTTGTGCTTTGCAGGGATAGCTAATATTGCCGCTACTGTCAACAAATTTAAGGATGCCAAGTATTTCATAACCTGAATTGCATGTGATAGACTTTACTTAAAATACATGAATGAAAGAGAAAGGTCCTGATCACACCATCTGGCACACAGCATTTACCCGAGTGAGAAAGTTCCAAATAAGTAGGAGATGAGGCCAAATGACTCCAAGTGCTAAAAATATATTTTTGTCTAAATGAGCAGCATGTCAAACACTGTGAGTTTTGTATACTTATGGAAATACAGAAGGTGGAGAGGGAATGCACCATTCTGAGGGAGCAGCTGCTGTGAAAGTCATGCTATATAAAGACAGGGATTGTAGCCCTGGTATTCCTCCAGGGCAGTTTTTCCAGGCAAAACCAAATAAAGATAGCGATATGTAAACATTTTCCAGGTATCACAGTTTTTATTTTCTGTGTCATCAACGTGTGGCCCTGTAGGACCTCAGTTCTGTCTCCCCAGCTGGCCTTGGATGTTCATTGTGGTGGGAAACTATGGCTGGGTACTGCTCTGAAGTCTGTCAGCTTTTTTGAGCTTTTCAGTTCATCTGTGAAGGGTATGGCCTCCAGGCATAGAATAATTTGATTGGACTGAATATGGGCACTCCAGAATTTCTGTAGTGTCTTTACTAGTATCTTGTTGCCTATCTGCCTCCATACTTCTTCTAAGTGAGTGGTCTTCATACTTTATCAGGATTTGAGGATCACAGGCAAGAGTTTGAGAGTTAAGTATAACTTTTACATTTATGTAGTCACTTTTTTTACCCACATGGCATCCTGCACCATGATTTCTGCAGCATATATACACATTGTCTGAGGAAACACAAGCTCTTTTCTTTTTATCCTTCCATCTCACCTTCAGCTCCACATCCCTTACTTTAGGAAAAAAAAATACCACAGGGGAATCATTAAAAAAAGTAAGAAACCTGTTTTCACATTCTCTGGCAAGGCATTCGCCGTCAGCTACATGGGGTTTGAATTGATACTCATATTTCCCTGTTTTTGTGCTATGGGAGGTTGCTGCTTCAGTTTTAGCATAACAGCAGATGAGCTATCCAGCAGGTAGTCAGGCTGGGGATCTAGCCCAGTGTGGTCTAAGCACTTGCTTGTTTATGTAAAGGAAAAAGGCAGATGTAGAGGCTTACTGCTAAAAGCACCTGACTTTTATGTTGTTGTAGTTTGGCTGCTACTGTTAGAGGAGCTGACTTATTTATAGCAGTAATTGCAGTGTAGATTAGCTTTGTTCCTCTGAATATGCTTTGGTGGCTCCAGAGGAAGGCCATCTCTTTGAACCTCCTCACTCTAGTTTTGATGGTTTCTCACACAAACAAGCACTTTAAAATGTCCTTGGAGGATTTCTGGGGAAGGATGTCTGTCAGACCTGTTTACCTGATGTACCTGCCTTGGACTCAGACAAGCTTAGCACTAGAAGGACAGGTACAGCCATTCTTTTGGAACCCTCTAACGCCCAGCAAAGCTCAGTTTAATTCTTTGCAGTGTCCATGTTTTTAAAGTCCTGCATCTGTCACACTACTGGAGGCAGCTATTGGCTTTGGATACCAGATGCAAAATATTCACCTGTAAAAAAACCCTTTCTTAACTACTGCTATGCTCTGACTGATGTCTCCCTCTGCTCATAGAATCATAAATAAGCAAACCCTATACATATTCTCATGTCAGCTTCCCAGTTTCACTGCACAGGAAAGTGGATGCAGGCTGAACAGAAACACTTTGATGTGTGCACTTCTCTGCTCTTAAAACTGTTTCTCGGTGCATATTTTGAAGGTAAAATAAAATCTTCGAATTCCCAGCTTTAAAATAAGTCTGAGTGAGTAGAAAACATATGCACATGTGAACTTCTTAATGGAAGAAAGCTTGGTAATGAAGAATGAGCAAATTATTATGCAGTGTATGTAGTAATTGTTTTCCTCATATTGCAAAATTATGCCTTACATTTTATTTTGGAGAAATCACACTTTTCTCCTTTATAGTTTACATAAAAAAAATGGGGTACAAAAATATCATTTAGACATGTGCGGTAGTTTCCTCCTAGAATTGCTTCTGGATGTGTAAGTATTTGCAGTTACCTCCAAAATAATTGGGTCACAGTTAGCGTAGCTCCTTAGATCACCCTGTGCAGACCATTATCCACAGGAATACAGAATAATGACCTGAGCAAATTATCCCCATTAAAGCTTTTTGGAGATGTGCTATGACATATTCATATGAAATCTATGAAAATAGATTTCTCTCCCCAAATAGCATGCTTGATGGAGAAAATTAAGACTTTCCTTTTTTTTTTTTTTCCCAGACAGAAAGAAATACAGTTGCATGCACTTCAAACAATTTGTTAATAACAGATAAAAGTATGGGTGTGTTCTGTGTAATAAAGTGTTTAGATGTTACCACACAAGTACTTAGGAGTAGATAGCTATTTTTTTTGAATATGTGATATAGCAACAAACCACTTAGTAAATAGTTTAGAAATAAAATAAACCCTTCAATCAAGTGTGACAAAAGCAAGTAAATATATAACTAAGTGCATGAGTTCCTAGATATCCATGTCTCCTGTTTCCATGTGAATTGCTGGTTACTCTGTGTTGCTCTGGCCAATCTTTTGACTGTTAAGACTTGTTAGTGTGCTAACCTATCCCATCATACAGCCCACTGATGTATGAAGGTGCATAACATTGAGGATCAGTGCAAATTTTTTTTTTTCAATTGCCTGTTTAAATCACTTTCCACAGCAAAGTTTAGTCAGCTGTGTGTTGTTCCCCCGGCTGTGATCCCATGTGTCTCGGGATATAAGGACTCATTAGTCAAATCTCTGTGTGTGGGATCTGGGTTTCTTGGCAATGATTTTTTTTTTTTTGATCTCTGGTTCAGAAAGCTGTTTGAAAATGAATGCCTAAAAGGAGCCTAGTCATTTGTGTTGTAAAATTTTTGACATTTCTGGATAAATGCCATGTCAGAGGCATTTTAAAAATCTATGTAACCTTTAAGATAACCAGACCTAAGAGAGCCCTGTTCTTTTCTGCTTTTCTTGGCAAAGGCATCCATTTCCTTTCCTTCCACTTCTCTCTTCTTTTTCCTTAAAACTCCCTCTTTGCTTACCAAAAGTGGTCTTTATTCTGTCCTTTTATGTGAATTCTGGAATTCTAAGTGAAGAACAAGACTTAAATATCTGTCTGACTGGTAATAAGCACTTTATATAAAATACATCAGGATCACTTGTATTTATTTTGGGTTTAGAGAAGGTTAACATTCCTGCATTTCTTGGCTAGCTCTCATGCAGCAGTAAGGTTTGTTGGAACTTAATACTTTGTTTTGAACGCACAGTAGCCTGGTCTTTCAGTTGTTTATTAGCCTTGTAGTACATTCCTATAAGTGACTGTTATGACATTCAGAGTTCAAGGACAAACTAGGTTATTTTGTATTGAAATGTAAATCAGCATCCCTAAACCTGTAAGTGTTATGGAATACATTTGTTAAAACTGGCATCTCTCCAGAGGCCTTAGTTGGACAAGATGTCATCACAGCAATTGTACTTTTCTGTAGTTCGTTGAGTAGCCAAATTATGAATATGGTAAAATTCAGAGTCTGCTTACACAATAGCAGTAAATCTAAGTGAAGAAGTATATACTGACATTTGAGGAATAAGGAAACACGACACACAAGTTGATAGAAAGATATGTGTCACAAATTAAACTTATTTTAAAAACTGTAACTCTATGAAAGGCTCACCCAGTGTGACTTCTAGAACGGCTTTTCACTTTAAAGTTACTGACTTTTTCTACTTCTTTTTTTTCTTAAATTCATTGGTCAGTGTATCTTAATTATTTTTGTTTGTTTCCCTTTATGCTAATAGCAAGATATCAGGAAATAGAAATAAATTAAACTGTCTTCAAAGCATGTTTTTAGCATTCTAATAATGTGCAAAAATGCAGCTGGAAATCCTGTTGTGTGTAAAACTAAAAATAAAATAATAATATTTCATTTTTATTGATAAAATCCATAAAAGGATAGTATAACTGATCGAATAATAGTCTTCAATCCCTAAGCAGTCAGTTGGGCTTCAATTAATGTGTAAAAATAATAATACAAAAGAAAGTGCTATAAAACCAAGAGCTCAATTAGTATAATAAAGTTATGTGCATACATTTCAGTAGAACAGTAATTCCAGTTCAGCATTTTTCTAATACAGTGTAGAGCAAATGCTGTATCTGGAGGTAATCTGAAATCTTCCTTTCCTAGGTGATTTCCTTAAAGTAGTTCTGAAGACTCCAGTAAGTCTTTCTGATCTTCACTTAGAGGCAAACTTGTGATCTGCCAATAATTTCGTGTTTGAAATACTCACTTAAAGTAAGAAAAGTTCTGTGGTCAGACTGGCTCTAGAATTGTGTCCAAGCTCTGTTTGTGTAACTCTGTCCCTTAGATCATCTTTAAGTAATTAGAAATTAAAATTTGTAAGTCAAATTGTATCAGGTGGAGATTTTTCAATCATACTGTTCTTAACGTGAATTCAGGTTATTTAGCTTTAATAGGCAAGGAAATTTAAGAAAAGTGCTTGATGGCTTTATTTGTAAATGTCTCTTTTAATAAGGGCTTAAGGGCAATCATCTCATTGTAGTGGGCTACTAAATCAGCTTACTTTTGCAAAATTTTAAAGACCATTCAGATATTTTCAATTCAGATAAGCATCATTTTGAGACCTAAACAGCCTAAATATCTCATGATTCATCTGTTTGTAAACTGAAAGGCCATTGATTGTGGGTTTTTAAATTATCATTACCATTAAAGTTATTGATGGTAAGATTCTGAAAGTTTGAATAGATGCTTGACAATCCCAAAACTTATCTGGATTCATTAAACTAATTTAAATCAGGTTAAAATCTAACCCAGAAAAGAGCTTCATGCATGATTTCTCAGAGTTACGAAAATGGTCTTCTGTCTGCTTCTAACCAATACCAGAGGGTTTATATGATTTTGAAGTAAAACCATTAAATTTATTTCTGTTAGCACAATATTGATCTTGGACTTACTTTAAAGGTTTTAGACTTCTAGCAGATCTTGCACTGGGCATGGACTGAGTTCATAATGAAATCCAAACCACAAAGAAGGCCTTGTGGTTTTGATTTTTGCTTCACTTTTAACACAGTGCTAGCTGGAGTCCCTGCAAACAGAGCAGATTTTTTCTTCCTTTGTTGTTAGCCTCATGATGAATTGTAGCGCCGAGACAAAGTGGCATGGTAAAAGATTGTAATAGTTTTAAACTGTTTGCTAATGGTTGGCGTCATTTAGCTGGTTAAAGCACTTACAGTAGGAAAATATTTCCTGATAAAATAATGACAATGCATTAAAAAATAGTGGGGTTTTGAAGATCTTGTCACTTTGTCCTGCTGGTTAGTAGTATCTAATTCTATATTTGCTTTAGTTTGATCAAATGACAACAGCTTCCAAAGGAGTTAATCAGAGTGTGTGGTCAAATATTACAAATTCCTCCCTATTTGCAACAACTGGAAACAATGGCAAAGGCACAGAATACAACGTCCACCGAACTAATTGGAGAGTAATGATTTCGGTTAGCTACCTTGGACTGTAAACATAACTATTCCAAAATGACAGAAGGAATTTCTGTGTGAGAATATAATCTAAATGTGTCTGATTCTTTCAGATTGAAACCCAAGGTTTGGTGACTTTGTGTTTAGCACACGTGAGAAAACAAAGGAGGCAGAAAGACCATACTGAAGTAGGATTTTGGTCTCTCTCTAGGGGAAGAAGCATCCCCCAAAGGAATTAAGAGTAATTTAACATCCTACTTTGGTAATAGGATATTGTTGTCAAACTTCTTGTAATGCAATAGTGCAAATGTGTTAATTATGAGCAATGAGTGTAATTATGTATTTCTCAACCAAAGTTTGATTTCAAATATAGAAAACTGGAGTTTGCTTCATATCTAATAGATAAGATTTTTCCACTAGCAAAAAATTCAGATTTAATGTGTATGGATGTGATTAAGAATTCAATAAACATAAATCAAAAGTATGCAAATAGATCATATATAAATTTTCTATCCATATATAAATAGGTGAATGTGGTCAGGCAGAGATGAAAATCAGGTGATAAGTGTTTGAAGTATTTTTTCCAGGTTTTCGAAATTTTTCTTGATGCAGCTGGCATGTCATTAATAATTTTAAAGTATGGCTTCCAGTGGTATATTTCTTCAGCAAAGACAAGTGAGGCGGTTAAATTTGCCTGTCCTTCTGTCATTATTGCTGTCACAAAAGTAATCTGGACTTAAGAATTTTAGGGAAGGAACATATTCTGATGCCTCACTCCCAGAAGTTGCACCTAGTTGCTGTTAACTAGTCAAATTGGAGGTTGAAGAAGCATTAAGGGCCTATTCATGATAACTGAGAGTAAAAGAATCAAGCTACTGACACCTGCATGTTTCCCAAAAAAAAAAAACCAAAGCTAAAAGCTGGGCATACATTATTGATAAACAATAAATAAGGATATGTAAGCTTTTATAATGAGAAATATTTCAGTAAGTAATGTTCCTCAAAGAAGACAGAAATAATAACATAATAATGTTTCTTTTTAGAATTTTTTAGTAATTTGCAATAGATTCTAATATTCAGCATTTCTTCCATCGCCAAATGTTGGATTCCAAGTTTTACTTTGCTGTTTGTCATTGCTGATTGATCCATTTCGTCACTAGACTATGCTACCTTATATGATCTGAATCTGCACCTTTTCAGGCATTCCAAATTCAAAACTTGCGTTATAAAGTTTGATATGCGTGTAAAATCATAGAATAACTTCATTGGAAGTGGCTTTTTGAGGTCATGTGGTCCAATCCTCCCTTCTTACATCAGTGCTAAATTCAAGTTAAATCACTTGTGGGGTTACTAGTTTGTTTTTACAATATGATAGGTCTAAAGTCAGTGGAGGACTTGGCTTCAAACACAGAAAATGCTATTACTGCATTTTTCATTGCTTATCTTTTGTGGATTTTTTCTGCACTGATGCTGCAGAATGAATACTGTAATGACAGTGAAATGCAAAAAGTGATCCCTGAACGTCTGACTAAGACATTCTCCTAAGAGCGTTCCAAAATCAAACTGCACTGTATTTCCAGAAAGGCATTGTCAGTATTAAACTGTTTCTTAGGTCCTTGGAGTCAGTAAAACCTTTGCCTAATAAAAGACTTCAGGTTTTGGCTTCTGTGCAAATCTTTGTTAGTGAGATAATTTAAAGACTTCACTGAAAACTGCATACTCAGAGTAACATCTCTAGATTTTGCAGTTAGTTTACTTGAATATGAAATAATTCTATTAAGTGAGTGGCTTGGTTTGGTCATTGCAACAGCAATTCCCTCCTGTGTTTCTAAAACAAGGAACATTCCACTGCAGATTTTCACTTTTCAAAGTAATAGAACTTGTGAAGAAAACATTATAGATTCAATTAAATAGCATTCAGAAAAATCTCCCTCTTGTATTCAAGAATAATGACAGGGAAGCATATGTTTATAGAAGATAAGGTGGTGGCTCAGATTGTTGTACAACCAGTCAGTGGAAGCAATGGGTCCAGCCTCTTGTTAAGCCCAGTGCTGCTGGATATTTTTTAGTTTCCTTTCCCTTCCACTGCTTCCTCGTGCTGTCAAGGTCAGAATTGCCAGTAGTAATGTTTCCTGCAATTCGTCCACCTTTGGAACTGTGTCTAAATGCATTTAAAAGAATTGTCTGCATTTCAAGGTCACAGAAAGCACAGTGAGTCTTCAGTTTAGTAGGAGTTTTGGGTAGCACAGTGCTACTAAGCTATTTCAAATAGTCTGAAAATGTTTTTCATTCTCAGACTGACCTGGCAGACACCTACATTAGTAAACTGCCTTCCAAAGTCAAAGGCTTGTGAAGAAGTACATTTAAGGTAACTATTAAACCTTTATGCTTCTTACAGTTATGAATTAGTCACTGGGAATGGTGGGCTCAGTTTGTCTTTTACCTGCTCTCACTTGATAGAAGATTTTATAAGCTGTTATAATGGAACAAAATACAAGCTAATCAGTATTTGAGATGTCCAAGCCAAAACAAGGCCTCTACCTTTAAGTACCTTCTAACATATGATTCAACACAAATATTTTGTTTACAAACTATACTGAGACTGAAGATAAAACCCACACTAATTTTAGTGTCACTGAAGTAGTATAAACATCAAATCCTTTTTGCTTTCTCACTTAAGCAAACTTGAACACATACTGTATAAAATACAATATACATATTTTTATAAAATATACTGATTTAAAAGATTAATTAGAAAGTGAAATATGACATTTTCCCCAAAATGTTATGATAATTGAACTATGTGTTCGTTCTCTGAAAGAATTTGCTATGAATTTGCAGCAAAATCTGAATGCTTCTGTATTATTAGGTAAGCAGACTCAAAGCCATTTCCAGGAAGATCTTACATTAAAGGCTCTTCATTTAATGCATTAAGGGCAACTATAGCAAAGGGATATAAGGGAAAATAGTAGTAATGTAGTTATGATTTAATGACAATTAATTTCCATTTGAAATGGCCTTGCTTTTTAAAACTAAGTCTGGTTGTTAAGGCTTCCAGATTGATGTCCTTGGCCATGACAGTTTTACTAACTCGAAACCTTCAGCCACTGTTCGGGTCTCTCTCCTAGTTCCAGTTCAAAATGGAAGTTATGATGTTCAGCACTGATGAACACGCATCACATGGCACAGGGCATACATTCCTGCATTGTATCCATCTATCTGTCTGTCTATCTGCATTTTAGCAGAGGCTATTTGTTTACCTCTGCTACTACAGTGATTGTATCACGAGCACCTAGAGCACTGAGAGAAATTACAAAAATCTGGCTCTGTGTTTTGAAGACCCAAATCTCTCGTTTCCAGTGCAGAAAAAGAGCTGAACCCTAAAATGAGTTCTTGATTTTTGACTTCACCTTATAGATTAATATTAGGCACCCAAGACACTTTTTAAAATGCAAGTTGCAAGTCTGAATGAGATTAAATAGCTGTTGTGGGGTACTTTTAAAAAAACCTAAATGCTTGCATAACAGGAAAACAAAAGTCCTTATTAAGCCATGTCATTCTATCCATATTTAAGTTTTATCTACCTGTGGCTTTCTTTTTTTCCCCTCTCATGCTTAACATGGACTTTAAGTGAAAAATACCACTGAAATACAACATTGCAATTTTGGCTATCATCTTTTTGGTCTACTGTAAGGTTGTCTGATTTAAAAATTCTAAAAATATTTTTAAAGTAAAACTCAAACCAACATTATTTTACAGAACTTCTTTTGGACTGTACATTGAAAACTAGATAAATATTTTCTTCTGGGGTATTTTTATAGTAAAGGAATGAGACAGTATCCTCTTTTATCATCAAAGGGAATAAATAAATATTGGTAAGATAAGAAACTTTCATGTATTCTGATGCATCTCTGGCCTGGAGACACCTGGGACTCAGGAGACTTAGACAGCAGCTGGGCTAGCAAAACTCAGATTTCATACTAGAATCTGTCAGATAACAAGCAAGAAGATGGAAGCGTGGATATGCATCAACCAGAAGGGTTTTGTTGAATCAAGGAGGAGCTGAGAGATCCAGCAATACTTAGTTGCTGCAGTGAAGGGACATTTTGAGTACCTAAGTGAAGAAATGTTGACAGAACCAGATAGCCTTCTCCAGAGACTTCTAAAGGCAGTCAAATATGAAAAATAAATTAGTATTAACTGATTGCTTATCTCTCTTGTCAGCCCATATTCTAGAAATATAGAAGCTGGGAAAAGTGACAATGCTTATTAAAGGATAACAGGAAGAGTCTTAGAATAAATCTGATTTTTGAAGCAACTTAATAAAAATCTGATCAAGTATAGAAGTAATTTATGCAAGAAAATAAAGCATCTATGTGGTTCTTGTAGAGGACTGGCAGCTGTTCATTGTAGTCAGTAAACATATGGATAAAACTCAGGCCAGCTGATATATCTAAATTTCAAAAAAAGCTTTTGACTAAGTTCCTTATCACAGGTTCTTCAAGAAACTGAGCTGACAAGGAATAAAAATGGGAGCTAGTACCATTATATAAATCAATGATGTCCCCCCAGCTTTTGAATGTTCTGTCCATTTTGATATGATCAGCTCATCTCAGAAAGATATATTGGAAGTAGAAAAGGGTTGTGAAAAGGGCAATAAAGTGGATCAAGACTTCTGTATGAGAAGAGATTAAGAATAGAAAAGGATGTGATTTGTTTTTGCAGTCATGAATGGCATGGAAAATGTGGATAGGAAATGATTATTAGGGTTTCTCACAATCCAAGCACTAACAGCATGTTTAAATTGAATGCGAGTATATTCAAATGCAAAACTCTGCTGCAGATGAGACCAGTGTGACTGGCTTCAGAGAACAGTTGTGTCACTTCACAGAAGAAAAGCCCATCAACAGCTATTAAATACAAATAAGGTGGGCAAACTGGTTCAGGATGGTCCCTTTACTGCACACCACAGGAATTCAGGGGAGTGTACCAATGGATGCATCACCCTGCCCCTGCTGTATTCATATATTTTTTTCCTGAGAATCTATTCTGGTCACCTTAGAGACCATATGCTTATTTTTATATTTGCACTGGAATATGAAAGTTAAAAAAATAAAAAAAAGGTTGATATTAGGCAAAAGGGGAAGTAATAAGCAGAAGGGAAAGGTATCAGTGAACCATGGGAAATAGATGTTTGATAGAGCAAGAAAAATACAGATGGGCAGAAGGCAAGAATTGTGGCAGGAAATGGAGTGAAAAAATAGGAGAGGAGAATTGGCAAAAAGGGGAAAAGATTAAATATACACAAAGGAAAGTAGGGGGCTTCAAAGAAAGGTGAAAGAATACATGATAATGGAAGCAGGAGAAAATCCTGTGTATCTGAATAGTGGAGATTCATGGTAGTGGGGAAAAGGTTTTATTACTTTTTGTTTTTAATAACATGCAGAGTCTTTGCAGGTGACCTAGATATGGTAGCACATTATGCATGCCTTAATAAGAGACTGTGACTCTTTGGTGTTTGCTTTCTCATGTGCTCAGGGGCCTAATCTCCAGTCAGGGCTATTCATTTATATGCAGGGGACTCCACTTGTAGCATGATGTCAATCAACCAGCTGTGTTTCTGGTCAACTAGAGACACTTCTAAAGTTCAGATTCTGCCAAAGTTAATAAGACAATGTCAAATGTATTCAGATCAAAGCTGCTTGCTTTTAATCTTCCTGTTTCTAGATTTAACGTGAGTCTCAGGACAGAGTAGCTCATCTGAAAACAAAAATGCCATGTATCTCTTTGCATGGGGTAAATCCTTACCAAATTGTCTTTAATAAAACCTTGCATTTTAAATATGAGAAGGACCTTTATTCTAAAATTCTCATTAACTTTAGTTCTTACATTACTTGCTGTTCACATTACCAAAGTTTATAAGGGAATAGTCCTTACTGCCGTGCAAAGTTCTTCACAATTTAGTGTCAACTGCTATCAGAAGTCAACATAAGAAGCTTTCTAACTTATGGGAGAAAGAAGCAAGTTCCCATGAGGTAAACTGATATTCCTCTACTAAAGTTAATGGACTAGGCCAATTAACAGTAACCGAAGGTGCAATGTCAGTATACTTTCCCTTTTTACAGTTCAGTCATTTGCCTTGATACAGTACTCTTTATGCAAATATGTAAACATGATTCATTACTGTGAATTATTTAAAAAAGAACTTGAAAGATAAACTTTCAGCAGAATGTCTGATGCAGACAAGAAATGTGCTAATTCGTTTCAAGAACACAGGGTTCCATAAATTAGGGCAATAATGTGCAAGCAATCAGACACCAAATATGCTAGAGATGCATTTCCTACCCGTGTGCAAATGACCTTAAATGCAACTATGCACACACCTTGCCAGTTGTGCCGGTTTGGCCAAAACCTAGCAATATATCCTCTGAGAGAAAACCAGGTTACAACCACCCTTCCCCCCACAGGGTTCGGGGAAAAAAAATATTTTCCTCGAAGGAAAGTGAATGAGATAAGAACTATTTATTTAACAAACACACAGGAAAAGGATAATAATGCTACATAATGAAATGAAATCCCTCGCTATAGAGAGAAACCTGGGAAGATTTCAGAGTCCTTCTGTAGGTGTGGTCTCTCTCCTCCTCGGAGCTGGGTCGGCGAGGGCCCACCCCCCAGGCCTCAGGGAAAAGTTCTCCCGATGTGTTCTGATGTTGTTGAACAGTCCAGAAGAGAAGAAGGGAAAAACCAAAGTCCCAGGAAACAAAATTCAGCTTTCTGTCTCACGCCGGGAAGAGAAGGAAAAAAAAACCGAAACCGCTGGCTGAAGAAAACAAGCAGGGTGCTCCCTCCGTGCTCCTGCAGCCAGAGAACGCAGAGGAGTGTATCTCTGTGTCCTTGGGAAACTGTTTTGAAAAGTTTGTTTGTGGGTTTTTTTTTTCAAGCTCAGTTTAAAGGCACAGAAAAGGCACAGTATTACTTTTTGGGCATAGAGCATGATAGGGGATACACATGATAGAGTCACCCCAAGACACCAGTAAAATTTGCCAGTGCTTACGCAGAAAATGCCAGAACAGAAATTTGACGGGTTATGGAAAAGGTAAGTTGAGGGCAAAACATCTGAGAGGCTGGAAGTTTTGCTTTAATCTTAGCAATGTCCACGTTTGCTAACAGATATCACAGATATCAGAAGTTTTAAGACCTGCCTGCCTTAGGAAACAGGCACAGACTCAATATTCATTCAGTGGTTTCTGCATAGTCCAGTCAGCAGACATCCTGCAGTGGTGTCTGCTAACACCATCCTGTGAAATAAATTGAAATAAAACAACCCAGATAAAGCAGGGCATATTATTTGTCCTGAGAGTAATATTATAATTTTTATCAGAGTGATTATTTTGATTAACTGTTCATGTGACTTTTTCCCTCCCCTGGACATAATCATCAGACAATATTTTAAATGGCATTTTTAAGTATACAGTGTTAAAATTCAATACTAGCGTCAAGACAGAAGTCTGCATGCTTTACAACATTTTCAATATAAATTTACAATAGTAGCAGTGTAGACTCCTGAGGGAAGGAACTCAATAAAAAGGGCAGTCTAGAAATGTGGCTAACAGACTGGTTGTGCATGTCGACATTCTTTACTCACTCAAGTTAATGGGCAAAAGTACACAATTTCCTGCAGGAAAAGACAGCAGAGTCAGTGCCAGTGTCAAACTCCCAGTGTTAATTAGGAAAAAACATCTGCAGTTATTTGGAAATAGAAGTAATCAAACTTAATTATGGAAATTTATTTAAAATTAGACTTTTTGCATATTTTACCATGCTTTGCTCTATCAAAGAACTGCTAGTAGAATGGCAGAGAAGAAAAGAGAAATAGCTGGTCATTTTTTGCAATCTAACATCATCAGCAAAAATGTTAGTCATGTTTTCCTAAGTTTTATAAGTTGCCAAGACATGGCTACAAAGCTACAATGTTAAAATTCACCTTTAAAACGTCCCCCATGTTCTGCTAATTTTACTAAAAGCATTAAAATATGTTATGTCTGCACAGAATCTCACATGTGAGCCTTTTTGATCTACGTACTGTGATTTTGAAAGGAAGCAAAAATTTAAACTATTAAAAGGTATATTTGTTAATAAATATTCTCTGCACTTTCAAATACTATATCTGAGACATGGACTAGAAACATAAGGTTGAAAAGTCAATGTCTTTTGTTTCCCTCAGTCCATGAAGTAGATATTTAAACCTACAGATTTTGGACCATTTTCTCTACTTACACCCTCCTATCACCAGCACCCTAAGCCTGACTTTTGATCACAGGGAGAATTAAAGAAAAGCCTCTGAATATTTGTAAGCACAGGAAGAGTTGAAGAGTTCATGTGACAGCACCAGTAGTCTAATCCTGCAGGAGCCACTGTGCATCCAGGTAAAAGGATCCTACTCACAGAGGAATACCTTGATCCTCTCCAGATATGCCTGCCATTCCAGTTAGCTGAGCATGCTAAATGAGCAGGTCAAGGGGAGTCACTCAAGAATTTAAAACCTCAGGGAACACTGGCCTTCCTTGTGTCAGATTCAGTCTTGCTGTGGCAATTCAGTGCTTCACAAAAGGGTGAAAATACATCAAAAGTCTACTGATTCATTGAGAATAAAAAAAAAAAGCCTAAGCCCAAATATGCCCTTGCAGGTTACCAGCAGAAGCCCCGAAGCACAGCATTAGTACAATAGAAGTATGGTACAAACAAGATGGACATACAGAATCCTCCATTTTAAATTCTACTTAGAAATATTGAACATTTACACACCAAATCTCATATCCCAACCTTGAAAATCACGCTCAGCTGCCATATGATTTCTTCCATTCATTTTTCAAACAACATTTTAAAACACTGTAAATCCCTTTCCCCTATTACCTGACTGGCTAAGTCCAAAGTTTCTCCCCTTTTATGATTAGGAAATATCCTCTCTTTCTAATTTACTTGTGTTACTGAAAACAGAGGATGGAACGGACAGGGGATACAATAAATATGTGCAAATATATCTTAGGTGCACATCTGTGGTACTGAATTTAAAAGCAGCCCTTGCCAAAAAGAGGAATATGAACAATATTTTGGGTGACAGTATTGGCATAGATATCTATATTCAATAATTTGGTGGAATATTTTCAAGGTAAACATTGCTTATAGCTTTGCTGCCTTGCCAGTATTTGTGAAGGCAGTAGAGTTGGAAAAATTCATAGGGAACATCTCCGCCCATTTTTCTCTAAAAGCTGATGCTTCTATTCCATAAATACAATTCTGATTTCACTATTGTATGAGAAGACAATATTGTAATAAATTTAATAGTTATTTTTGAGGTTTTGCTGTAGCTACCTAAGTTTGTCAGAACACATGGTTAAAATTACATTACTAAATTAGGGTAGTTAATTTAGGTAAGTTTGCAGTTTTCAAATAATTATATTGTTTTCCAGAGTTTTTCTTCTCTTGAGTAGCAGTTATACAATCCTTCTGATCCACTTTCTGCTGTCTGTGGAAAATCTACTTCTCAGTCTCCGGCCAAGTGTTCCTCATTTTGTGTGTATCACAATATTTGCATATCTTTCATTTGTGAGCTAAGTGACAGAACTGAACAATGTGACTTCTTAACCAATAAGAATGTGAGTTAAGAATGTAGTGATATAGTGAAATACCGGGTTCTGCTTATAAATCATCAGTGCTAGCTTTGATAGCTGTGGTGGGCTTACAAATGAGCAGGTTGTACCTCTCCATCTATATCATTGTGTTTATTGTTCTCATAATTAAATTTGATTTTTATTTGGGATCATTGCTATCCAGTATTTTGCCTGTAATGCCTTATTTGATAGACTTCAATGTCTTTCAAAATTTTATAAGTAGCTGTTTTTTATCATTGCAAATCAGATCAATTCAGTGCAATCTAGTTGACATGACTCATAAAAATGCATCTTGACAAAGCTCTCTCCTCTTTCCTGAAGACTGACACTGCTATAATTTTGTACATATTTTCTGCATTTGCCAGTTAGCAACACTTGTCTTCTCTAAAATGGATATTTGAAAGATCTCTGACAATAACTGAACTTTTTGAGTGCAGTTTCCCTTTTCTATATAAATCCATGTGTGCATGTCTTGTGTGCAAGATTTCAGTTTTCACAAAGTTCTGAGTGCCTGTGAATCACAGAAGCCTTCACTGTCTTCATGGTTTAAGTGGAAGCTCTTAAATTAATTCTAAGGTAAACCTAAATTTCCAAAAGAAATTAACTTCTTTTTAAATATAAGGTAAATTGGCTCTTCTAAAAGAGTTCAGATTTCTGTTCTCTGGATAACAGAAGGCAAAGTCATTTAAACATTATAATCTGATCATTCTAAACTGGAGTGCTGGTCAAGAAATTTCTGACTCTCTGTTCTTGTAAGTGCTATCAATTACTGCCTTTTTCTGTCCTTGTTGTCTTAAAGACAGGCCTCTGGTAACATTTCTTCACTGTGCTAAAGTGTCCTTGGATTTCAGTGTTAAACACTAAGGACTGGTAAATCAGTTTTCTTTCTGGAGATGCATTTTGCCCAGATGAGCTGCCCAGTCTAATTTGGAGAATTACCATCTTCTAATGATTGCTGCACATACAGATGCGTGATTCCACCAACATCCTGCTTTCTCTCTTTCACTTTGTTCCTCCTTTTTACTCCTGCCATGCATGTATGTGAAGTCAAAGAGAGTACTTATATTCCCGTGAGTGTCTCCCCGATTAGACCTGGACTTAATCTGGTTCTTTTCTTTTGTGAATATTACAGTGAACATCAAAATTTGCCAAAATATTCCTGCTTACAGAATGTGCCCCACACATTCTTACCCAAAAATCACAGCTTTGTGAATGTTGACTTCTGCAGATTGCCAGCATGGGAATTAAATATGCCACGTAGGACCTGACTGTGATTGGTATTGTGCAGAAGCACATTGGTTTCTGATGGTGAGAAAAAGAAGAGTGAGATGCAAATAACATGTTTCTGCATGTAGCAGTGTTACATGGTTGTTGTCATTTCACACCTGATCTCTGACTGCAATAAGAGAAAACTTCTTTTTATTTCTCAGGAATCCAGGAAATGGTACAATTCCAGTGTTTCAATTGCATTTCAAATTCTCCTTGCACAATACTTAAGTGAAAAAGATGAAATAGAGGCAAGAAAAAAAATTTAGAATTCAATATATGTGGTCTGACAGAGCCTAGAAATTATATGCACAGTCATTTGCCGGCTGTCTGGGTAATTTGTCTAAGTATTGTTTGAGTCATTATGTTCAAGGCTAGTTTCCAATCACATGTGCTACAAGGACTTCACTACTTACCACCTTCTCAACACAGGCAAAATTTGCTGATAATAAAGTTAGATAGGATGTAGCAGCTGGTCTCCTGTGCTCTGTTGCCTGTGCTATTTAAAGCCATATTATCAAGATAATGCTCCCTACAAGATAAGAAGATAAATAATTTGAGTGAATAAGCCTTTTTTATTGAACTTCTGTATAACTGGGCTGACATGCTTTCTTGAATAAGAAATTGTGTACTTAAACTGCAAAAGTAAAACCACTCTTTTTTTTTTTTTTTTTAAGTGACATCTATGATTTTAGGCACATGTAACCCTGCATGAAGCCAGTAGAGTAGTCCAGATATCTAAACGTCTTTATTAGTCTACCAAGAGGAGCTAAATGACATTTTTATTTTCCTCTGTTCTCATTTGATTGCATATACTTGCTGGTTTTGTCACTTTAGACACAAAATTCAGAAGGTTGGTCTTTCACTTTTAGCAAATTCAGAAGATCCAAGACATAATCAGAGAAAATCCTTGAAGTTATCTCAGTCTCTTTTCCAAACCAAGTAAATCTTTAAGTGTTATTTCACTAAGATAGAAAATTATTAATTAGATGGGTGTGCACAGTCAGAGAACAAGTTAGCAGTACTTAATATACTTGTAAAACTCCTCATTCCCACTCAGCTGTATTTTGTTTTAGTATAAGAGCTTTCTGAAATGTTTTAGTCCCTCTTCTCTTCCCTAGACCTTAATTTGCTGGCTTATTCCAAGCTATCCAATTCCAGCATCCCCATAATAACATTTATGGACTTTGTCTTTCCCTTATCTCCTCTGCAAAAACTCCTTATGCTCCAAATGACAACAAAATCATCCTGGTCTAACACAGCATAACTCTCCTGTAAGTCCTGTGTTCTACCTTTTAACAGACTTCATCTAGAGCCGAATCCCTCATCTTTTTCAGAGCTTCCCCAAAATGCCTACGTCTCATAGACGAGAGCAAAAAAATATCATCCACAGTTCTTGCATCCCCTGCTTCAATTTCCACAAAGATCTACCAAAACAATACTGTGAAGTGTCACTCTAACAGCCAGCAAAGGACACACTATGAAGGAAGTGGACCATAGGGCAATTTACATTATAATTGATTTTCCTGTTCTTTCCCAGTAGACAGTAAAGAGTGTTGGTACATAAATATCTGGAATGTAATGCCATACATACAGGTCTGGGCTTTTTGCATAGTGTAACAGACCTGTTTCAGTAATTTGTATTGCTTAGAAGAAACTATCAATAGCTATAGCGAAAAGGAGAATACTCAAAATAGTTCAAATGCAAAAATATACCAAGCGGAAGCAGGGACTGGTTACCCAAGAAGAATATAGTCATTGCCCATGGTTCAGAGCTGAAACTCAGAAAGGCAAAGCCTAGCTGTAGTTGAAGCTCCAAGGGTTTAGTTAGAGCAGGAGGATGCAGTCTTTTCTTGGAGGAACATGATAAGAAAATAAAAGGCAACAGACACTGGACACATAAATACAAGGAAACATTTCTCAGCTATGAAAATCATCTCATGTAGGTACAGTTTATCCAGAGAAGTTCTGAATCTCCATCCTCAGTGAACTCGACTGGACACATCCCTAAGCAACCTTCCCTAATCTGACATTCTGTGAAGAGCAATTTGGATCATCTAAAATGAAATTAGTTTGTGATTTTATAATTTTATTTTTCATAAATGACTGTAATTTTGGTCTTTATTTTCATGTTCTCTGAGGTATCACTGGAGAAGCCAGTGTCCATACCAATAGAATGTAACTACTGAATACCTACTAAAGACTTTAGTTGAATTCCCAATGAAAACAAATATTCTCAAATTCATGCATCGCAACTTCTATGATTATTTTGAATATTTAGGGTAGAAATATTACATTAAAAAACTCACAGACCCCCCCAACAGATTTAAAAAGTTAAGATTTCTTTTCTACTTGGGCAGCTGTAATATTCTTTGCACAGCTTTCCTTAACACACTGAATTACTTCAGTCATTTTGGTAGGAGTCATTCAGCATTATGGTAGGAGGAAATCCATCTTGGATGCAGTATATCAATAATATTATTTTTTCCTTACTACTTTACAGCGTATATTTCCAAGAAAGGAAAAAAAATAAACTTTCTGTCAAGAAAATAACATAATTTCTTTGCATGTCAGTCAATCAATATAATACATCCTAAAGCTCTTTCAAGAGATGATTTAATAAGGCTAGGGCAATTTATCACAGTTAAGTCCTGTAACTTGCTTTTCAAAAAAACTCTCATTGACTTTATGTTGAGTCACTATTCTATGAGGCTTTGCTGCTATGCCTGCTGTGCTTTTGAACAGCCAGCCATGGTGTTTAAGAAATCTCCTTTGCATCATTGGACTTGATGTTTCTCCTGGTAATTAAAAAGAAGGATTATTTTGTGGTTTAAATTTGAAGTTTCATTCAATTTCTTTGAAAACAAATTGCCCGATGGTTTTTTATAATTATTAAAAAGGACAAGAGATTGACGTTAAATTAATTTTTGTATTGTACTTTCAACTAATTCTCTACTGCATACATTCCTTGTTTTGAGTGAGTAGACTTGTAATAGAGTATAGGTTGGATGAGCTGAGAAAGTAGAAATGCACCATAATTCAACAGCTGGAAATTTTTCATTAATTTCCTAATTGTACAAGATTAAAAATCAATTTCTAAAATCAAATTTTGTTGTTGTTGTTGGGTTGTTTTGGTTTTGGTTTTTGGTTTTTTGGGGGAGAGGAGTATCAATTTAAAAAAAGAAAAAGTTAAAAAAATATGATGGAATGGCAGTCCTTTCCAACTTTCAAGTCCTAGGAGCAAGAGAGAAATACGCTCTTGTTTCTTTCTGCTTAGTGAGATGTTCACACTTCTAAGAGCTTTAAAGAATTATGGAGATTACAGAAAACTGATTTTTTTTTTGTTATTATTCTTGCCTAGAGTTCATTCTGGTTAATTTTATGGATTTCTTTCTAATATTAATATAAGTTGGATATGCACTGCTATGTGAGTGGTTTCAACTTACAACAGTTTTAAGGGTTGCTAACTTTTCACTTGAAATAGTTACAAATTATGAGCTGCAGACAAATTAGTTCAGATTCATAAAGGAAACAATGTGGGCATTTACATTGTAGAGTTTCTCTGATATTTTTGTTTAAATTTGGAAAGACAATTTACTGGCAATCTATTTCTACATTTGTGTTTCTAAATAGCAAAAAGAAAGTTAAATATTTTTAAATCATGACCACCTGAAAAAGAAACAAACAAGCAAACAACAAAAACTAAAAAACAAAAACAAAACAAAACACACAAAAAAGCCCACAAAAAAACAACAAAAGAAAACAAAACCCAAAAAAACCTCAGATATAAAGTTCTATTCTACCACTGAGTTAAACATTTTATTAAGTTAAACCGGCCAATTTGCCCAAATGTGTATGTAATTTGAACTGTTTATAAATATCATAAAAGCAAATGGTACAGCTAGTCTATTAAAAATAGCAGGCACTACTAATCACTACTACTTGCTATGTTTACATTCTAAGTGTCAGAATGATCATGCAATTTTCCCTCTTTACCTTGCCTTTCTTTCCTCTTGTCTTTATCTAATCGATATTTAAAAATATAACTGATAAGAAAAGTACCATTTTACATTTTTGAGTCACAAGTTTTTACAATTATTATAAGTCTTTAAAGTTATTATGAACTGAAAATGTAGGAGAAGAGCAAAAAACTGTTAATCAATTCTGTAGTTTGTAATGCTAAGATTTTAAATTTAATTGCTATTAATGCCAATAGTGCAATATCCACACTCTACAACTCTTAAAGGCAGTAAATAGGGATAGAGTATTTTACTCTGCTTCTATCTCCCTAACTGTAATTATCTCCGGCAGTATCTAGATTTTTTTTCTTCATCACATATTTTTTGTATAAGTGAAATAGCAGTAACTTCGAAAATCTAATGTACATTTATTTTCTTCGTTATAAAATAGAAAGCCTATTATATGAGTAGCGTAATGTACAAATTTTCTGCAATTTGATCATTATGTGGCTTTCTATATTTTCCATCATATCCTATAAAAAAAGATGGAAATTGCAGTAGTGTTAGATTGACTTAAATTTGCCAAGACTGGTAATAATGATCATTCTTACTTCTTCTCTGCAAGTCAGTAAGTGATGATTGAAACTTGCTGCTATTGCCCTTATTTGCAAGTTATTTGAAAAATTATCTAAAAAGGAATATCAGGAATATCTTTTGAGTTTACTCCAAAACAGACCTCTTGCTGCTTTCATATTTTAGATTTTCAGCCATGTGTGTAAAACATTTTTATTAATGGAATCTGACATATAAAGGTAATAAAAACTTCATCTTAAAACAACAGAAGACATTTTTGTTGTTATTAATTTGTCAGATGATATAAAAAATATTTTATTGATTTATTTAAATGTTATTCTGCCAGGAAACAGAATTGGCTTTGTACCGAGAGCATAAAGCTCTGTCTCATAGTAAATGTCTCATAGCAAGTGAATTTTTTCAAACAGTATGGGCTATTTTTCATTTGTCTCCTATTTAATGGTGTTATTTATATTAACTTTATTACAATCTCAATGTCCTCATTTATTTTATTCACTGCCACTTTCTAAGTAGGGGAGTAAATGTATGTCAAATTTTCTCTTTTATTTTAAATTAGTTGTTTGTCTTTTCATTCTACTTTTCCTGAGGACTCTTTATTTTTGTCTTTAGTGGCTGACTACTCTCAAACTCCATTGATGTAGGCAGGAATTAGAAGTATTTTATAATTGGAAAAATCAAGTGGTTTCTGGAGAAAAAGCAAAAAACCACAATGCAAGGGAAGTAGAAGAGCGAGTCAAATAAAAGCTGGAAAATTATCTGTGCATTGAGTAGACAATACCTGATTTATTTCTGTTGTGATTTGAACAAGGATCTATTTTAGTACCTATGTGTATTTTTGACACTATTTTACTAAATTTTTTACCCTTATGCTCTGCACTTACAGATGCTACCATAACCTGATAGTAATATTTAGTCTTTTTTTTCCTCAGCAGACAAGAATGTTTTGTTTCAACTCTCAAATATCTGGGCAAATGTTTGCTTTTATCCAACCTACAGAAAACAAGAAAAACTTCACAGACAACCATAAAGAGGGAGAAGTCATTAAATTTCACACAGTCATGGAGCTGGGAGAGATAGGCTCATCTCCATGTCTAAGACAAAATCATTAAAACCAGCCTCATGCAATAATTTTGTTTGTTCTCTTCCACCACTGAGTCATAGTTCACCTTATATTTTGGTGACTGTTGATATGTGCTTGAGTTTGTTAGATCTATGGCTCTGAGACAAGCTAAGTCTGCAGAAGCAATTTTCAGATAGACTGTTATCACATCTGGTTTGCAACAGATTTTTTTCCATTAAATATTTTTATCTGAGAACACTAATAGGTATTTCCTTTTCTGAATATAAAAGTCTTTCTGGATTATCAGCAATTTTTTTTTCCGTTTCAGTATTCTTTGAAATTGCATTTGAAGTTTAACAACTTAAACAAACAGGATGTCTCGTGGTATTTATTAAGGCTGAAATAATTTCTCATTCATGAAAATCATGTTTCTTCTGCTAAATTATTTAAATTTGCTCCCAGTACCAATATAGCACATGGATTTTTTTTAACATGTAGTCCAGTTGGTACGTGATCTGGGAGCAGACCTTTGCGTGGCTGCAATCTTCCAGACAATCTCTTTATTTGGGAATGACATTGTCTACATATTTTGCAAGAGACAACTTTGAAAATAGGAGAGGTAGCATATTTGTAGTTACCTAAGGTTAAAAATAAGAGTCCTTTTGGCATGGAAAAATAAAGGGAAAGGCCATAGTTAAAGGTGAGATGTACCTCAGTGCCCACTGCAGTTCGTTTCAAACAACTGAGCTGGTACCGTTACCATGCAACCTGGGTTACAAACTTGCTGTTTTCCAACAGTGATTGGAAGCCCCAAATATACCTGAATACTTTAAATTCTGTGGCCAGCCATTTGGAAAATTGTCTCAAAACAGTTCTTCTTCTTGAGAACTCCACTGCTGTTCACACTAAGGTCCACAGCAATCTGAGAGATGTACAGAATCAACAAAGCTGGTAAAAGAGACAATTATACTGTAGTCTTATCCTTTCCTTGTTACTGTCAGCAATTTTCCTGTTTGCTACCAAAGACAGTATGCCTGGCTTTTGTTTATGCTTTTGTCAGTGCCTTCAAAATTGTATTCCTCTACTTTTTTACTGGGCTATCATCCTAGGCATTTAATATCTTGTAAAATAGTGTTTGTGCAAGTTGTGTTGTGGCTTAAAGATAGTCTGTTCACAGATGGTTGCTCAGCTGTTATCACCTGAGTATCTTTTGGACTTTTTGTTATCTGCCTGTTTCTTTCTTCAATGACTACTTATAAACAATACCAGTGTAATTACAGGTTCAGATAACCTATGATGCTCTACATGACCTGAATCTCTGGCTTGGTCGCATAATCCTAGAATTTCTCTGGCACACAATAAAGGAAATCTGTAGTGCTGTATTGGTATTTTTCATACCTCAAGTAGAGAAGTCTTAGAAGCTTCTTTTTAAAAATTCTGTCTATCAAGAACTTGTGGGTACTGAATCAGTGTCAATACACCAAAGGAAATATAGCTGATAGTTAAGGAATGATAGTATAGAGAGAGACTGAAAAACCTCAATGCTTCTCCAGAACTGGCTCCAATTAATAAGCAAACAACTGATGATAAAATATTCTTGGAGAAGAAGGTATGGCTGAAGAGCAGATTTCCAAGGGAGACAAAAAAAATCAGGAATCACACCACTACTAGAGAGTGCTGCCAAGTCTTTTGAGACCAAGTTAAACTTTTTCATCACACTACAAATGACATGTACAAAGATTCTGGGAAGTCCACCAGAGACTTCATTAATGCTAGCTTCTTTTACCAAGGGGCTCATGTGTGTCCCAGGAGTGCTAGAAGCACATCCTTTTCTTGTTCTAAACCCTAGCATTATTAAACTCTGTTTTTCTCTGTGTATAGAGAAATATTTGGGTTTCCTAGGTTAGTAATCAAGGTTTTTCGGGATAGAATGCACTGCCTGGCTATCAATCTCTATATTTCCATAAACAAAACAATGAGGGCAAAGTAAAGATTAATTTATTAGAAAACGGCTCATTCGAGAAGTTGGTGACTTTCAAACACACAAATTGTGGTCCCTATTCTTGTTTGTCTTTCTACATTCCACCAAGCTGAAAGATGCTGAAGTCATGTTTATTTTCATCTTTATTTTCATCACTATGTGATTCTATGATTATTGGAAAAGTTCTTATTGTTGCTCAATGTGGGATCCAAATGTCATTGCAAACTCCATCCTTAGTCCTCATATTCCCTAATACAGAAAGACAACTACAGTTAAAAATAAAAAAATTCTTTACAGAAATGCAAAAATTGAAAACAAATATTCCATTTTAATTCATGCTGTCCATCCCTTCTGCAATTTGTTTGGTTTATTTCATGCTCTTGGAGCAGGAGTCTTCTAGTTTTCCAAAGTTACTTCCTGTATTCTACTTGACACTTAGGGCTCCATTCTGGTCTGACTAAAACAAGGATAAAATACTACAGTAAATCTGGATTGGTAGGTGGATCAAGATTTTCTTTCAGTGTCTATTGCTATTTATTAATATGTGAAACATCAGCTATATCTTCAATCTGAGTACATTGTTAGGCACTGAATTTGAGTTTTGTTCTGTGGATTCAGAATAACATCTTTTAACTCTGTTTGATATATATAGAAAATTTGATTACTTGACCCTTCAAAGAGAATGCACTGCTATTTATCCTGACAGACAAAGAATTTTGTTTCCTTTCTCTCATTCTGCATAGCAGGGGTTCTGAGCTTGTAACTGAAATACCCTACAAATAAAAATCACTGTCAGACTTGAAGTCAGTCAGTTTTTCTCTTGATTACTATATCCTGCAGCTACCCATGCAACTAGTTAAAAACAATATGGATTACCAGTTAGATAACTAAGATAATAGTTCCTTTTTTTTCAAATGGAGTATATTTTTTCTATTAAAGAAGTAAAATATCAAGTACCATCTGTATGCAATCATTGGCCCATCATTAGCCTACAAATAAAACAAAAGGAAAAAAATATAATGCCATAGAGAAAAGCTGTCTTCTTGATATAGTAGAATTTGCATTACATTTCAAAGAAAATCTGAGGGATTATATAGGGATACAAAATAATCTCTGATTGTACATCCAGAGTCTACTGTGGTATTTCATTCTTAGGTCAGATCTCAGATGCAAGTAGTGCATCAGATGTTCTGACTATATGTTCATCTATTATTATAACATGAACCTGAATATATTCTTCCTTCAACTTCCTTTTTTATCATGCCTTTGGTAGAACCTTACTCAGCTGATTCGAAAAGAGACATAATAGATCTTGACACTGGAAAAGGAATATGTTTTTAATTTCATAGGTGTTTTATTGAACTGATTTTAATTTATTTAATTCATTTATTTTATTATATTAAAGTGACTTCTAACATAGAAAATAGCATTAATTTAAACTCTGGCTTTTCTGATTTTTCTTGAAAGCTTGAACTAAGTTCAGGAGCTGGATCTAGAATTGTGTTTAATAATTAGAATGAAGTCCTGGAAACAAATCTTCTTCAACACAGGAAAAATTCAGATTTAATCCATATCTGACCTTTGCAGGATAATACCTCTCTTTGTGGGCTTAAAATGTGAAAAATAAAATGGTAATATACAGATTCTGTATGTCAGAAAGATATAGAAATTACAAGATAATGGATTTTATTTGACTAAGTTGCATTTGTAATCATAAGCATGAACATTGTTTTGAACTGTGCAAACTGAATTTTATGTGCATTATGAAAATGTACATAGTTTCTTGTCAACAAGATCAATGAAGTGCTGTCCAAATTGTTCATCCATTACTTAGCCTTCCTAGTGTCAGCATTACTGTCAGCTTTAGTTAGAGAACTTCATTTATTTAAAATTTCTTCCACTGTGGGAAGGATGAGGAAATGAATCATGTCTCAATAATGGGAATCTGAAGGGGAAGGCATTGTCTTGTGTATTGAATTAACAGCCACGAGGTACTAGGTCATTTTGAGGTTTCATTTGAGGCAGAAGCTTTGCCCCAAATGGTTCTGACCAGAATAGTCTTAAATGTCCAGGTCTCACCAAAATTAATGGACATTATACTGTATACCTGGTAGTTCAAAAACAATGTAGGTAAGGCTTATCTAGTTGCTTTTCATCTTTGTGAGAAGCATATGGTTGAAAAAAACATTCTTCCACTCCATGTGGAATGTGAATTGTTTTTTGAAATTATCTCTTAGCATAACTATCTGTTATACTATAGCATGACTGAAATGCTTTGACACTCAGTCAGCCCCACAGACATATTATGAAATGTGCTGTACTAGTGCATAAAACTCCCGCCTCTTCCAGTTTCTTACATGACTAGAAACAGCAAAGGGAATAGCAGCAAGACAGGCAAACAAAGACATTTGCATGGGAAAATTATAGTCTTCATCCATTGATGGATAAAGAAAAATTCAGAATCCCAAGTTGATTAACACTTAGCATACAACACTCTTGGATAATAGAGAAAAGCTTGATTTATGTAGTTAGGTTAGGAGCAGCTGCCACTTCCAGCCACTCCATACCACAATTCTCTGCTGCACCAGCCAGTAAGGCCAAGGACAAGGGGTCTCCACTGAGGCTGAGGAAACAGCTGCCACTTTTCTGTTTGCAGGTTCAACACTAGCAAACTGCAGAATGTGTCCCAGAGAGCAATAATAGCTGTGCACTAATATAGTGCATACTTCAGATGCAGTGAAGCTGAGAATCACGTACTGAAATACCTCTGTAGTTAGTACTTGAATGGTCTCCAATTGTTGAATCTAATAATACATTTTTAACTTAGATATTTGGTTCATACTCTTTTTGATGTGAACAGTGAATAGCGGCTCTCAGTTTTGATCTTATTTTTCAGTTAGTGTTTGTAGGATGGTGGATAATCTTTCATTATATTCAGATATATCTGTACAATTTCCTTGGCTTTGCAAGGTTTATATGAATGTTACCATTTACCCCAGTGTTGGTAACCTTGAATTTAATATCTAAATCAAAGGAATTGCCCAAGTGCTCTGAACCCGAAGGTGATATGCAGGTTTCATGCCCTGCTTTACTACTGCACTAAAGATCTAAATGACCACGTGCTTTGTGTTAGTTTGGGAATTCTTGCTTGGGAGGAGTTTTAGGATTCAGTGATAGTTTAGAAACAGACAATTATACGGAAAGAGTGAACTGTTGAAATATAACTGGTGCCTGGTAGGAACATGCAAATATTGTGTTTGCATCCACCAAACAACACGGAACTAATTTTCACATTTTTCTCTCTCTACTGTTGGCTGTTAAGCCTCACATAAATCAGTTTAATCACTAGTCACCAGAAAGAACAACTTAAAAAAAGTAGAAGGCAAGTTTCTGAAAGCCCTGTCCCCTTTTCATCAGATAAGTCACTAACCAATGCCCATGATGGGAAGACAATATAGGTCATGTCCCTACAACTTGGTTCTTCTGCGTGTCCAAAATAACAATTCTGACAGTCCAGGATTAGCACTTTTGTTTGTTTGTTTGCTTGTTTGTTTGTTTTTGGGGATGGCATTTGATTTGATGAGGTTATTATGCACTAGTTAGGCATTTGGGGGATTCCCAAGGAGTTTTTCCTTCTCCATCAAACGTGTGTTGGTGTGATGGGGTTATTTATCTGTCTCATAGCAGTTTACGGCTCCCTGAAATAGTGTCAGAGTTTCAGTCCAAAGGTGATACAACCTCAAGGCAAGCCCAGCTTCCTGAGATACCTGTCAGAACTAACTTTTAGCATTGTCCCAGCTTAATTACTATAGCATCCCTGATTAACTCTGTGCCACCATGTGCCGGTTTGGCCAAAATCTAGCAATATATCCTCTGAGAGGAAACCAGGCTACAACCACCCTTCCCCCCACAGGGATCGGGGAAAAAAAGATATTTTCCTCGAAGGAAAGTGAATGAGATAAGAACTATTTATTTAACAAACACACAGGAAAAGGATAATAATGCTAAATAATGAAATGAAATCTCTCGCTACAGAGAGAAACCTGGGAAGATTTCAGAGTCCTTCTGTAGGTGTGGTCTCTCTCCTCCTCGGAGCTGGGTCGGCGAGGGCCCAACCCCGGGCCTCGGGGAAAAATTCTCCCGATGTGTTCTGATGTTGTTGAACAGTCCAGAAGAGAAGAAGGGAAAAACCAAAGTCCCAGGAAACAAAATGCAGCTTTCCGTCTCACGCCAGGAAGAGAAGGAAAAAAAAAAAACCGAAACCGCTGGCTGAAGCAAGCAAGCAGGGTGCTCCCTCCTGCTCCTGCAGCCAGAGAACGCAGAGAGAGTGTATCTCCGTGTCCTTGGGAAACTGTTTTGAAAAGTTCGTTTGGTTTTTTTTTTTCCAAGCTCAGTTTAAAGGCACAGAAAAGGCACAGTATTACTTTTTGGGCATAGAGCATGATAGGGGATACACATGATAGAGTCACCCCAAGACACACCACTAATGAACTCTGAAGTAAGTGCTTACTGAAGAGTGTCAGGGAAATTTAGAAGCTACCAGAAGTAAATTTAGCTGTTGGGCAGGGTCACTTTAGAAAAATTTAAAAAGCATTAATGATGGTATGAAATCTCTGGCAAAGCCTTTTAGTTAAAATGTATCTTAATTAGATTTTGGCGAAGACTTACATTAACTTGTTGTGGGTTTTTTAGTAATAGGTGCCATATTAGGCATCGTCTGACCTCAGGCACCTGTTGCTTGTTTCTCTGTTTATCGCCCTCTTTTTCAGCCAATTCAACTATTTATGTGGTATGTGATAAACTGTATTCAGGAGCATAATTTAAAATTATGTTCATTATTTTTTTTCTGCTACTGTTCAAATAATGTCAATTTGATAATCTGTTATTCGCCTGTCTCCACAAATGCTATTGAAGAGGGCATAAGGCATCGGAGATTGGCAAGGTGGATAGAAAAGTGGGAGAAGGAATGGAAGCTGTAAAATCTGTCTTAGCTACCAAAGCAAATGTGTACAATATTTTACCCTTGTCAGACAAGTACTGACTGCATGGCTGGTCATCTACCTAGCTGAAATCTGCAAAACCATTATGCATTTTTCAGGCTTTTTACCTTCTTTACCTTCTTTTCTTTTCAACAAACTGTTGTTACCCTCCATCTCTTCCTTCCTGCTCCCATCCTAAATGGATTCTGTCTTTTTCAGGGAGTACATTGTTAAAGATTTATAAGTAGTGAATGAGGCTCTCCACTGTCTGATCAAGGACATGTTTCTCAAGTAAATTGACACGTTCACTTCTGAAGGGCATTCAGTTAAACAATTGCATACAAACATGCTCTGTCTCCTTGCCTTTTAGCCTGAGCCAGACACTAAGTCATTCTCATCTCTTATAAAACACCTTAGAACAGACAACAAAATGAATGTATTCAGAGCGAAACTGAAAATACTACAGAATGTCCTCAGATTCCTCAGAAGTGATCCAGGATATTAGATTTTAGGACTATTTTCAAGTTTACAGAAAGATTCTAGCACAAGTATTCTTTGCTCATGAACAAAAGACAAAGTGACAATGAGTGGAAGCCTAGTTCTAGAGAAGTGGAAATTCACTTCTTGGCTGCATTTTTAGTCAGAAAAAGCAGAGAAATTAGAATGTGGGTTCTAAAATACAGTAAGGAGATAAATCCTTTTCCTATTCCAATAATATTTGTATGAGAAAGAAGGAACGAGAAACAGCAGTAGAGGACCAGAGGAGAAGGCAGCAGAAGACTTCCATCCTTCAGACAAAAATTAATGATTCATCAGCTGTACTGTATAAATTATTTCAGGTAGTTAACAGTTACTTAAATCAATAACATTGCAATGCAAATTAATAACTTTATCATATTTCCTTACCACGTTGACTTTTTTCTTCCCTCATCTAGGAAACATGTCTTCCTTTGAAAAAATCCTGGCTTAAGTAATAGTAGATGAGGTTAATAATGCTCTTTATTTTGCTTCTCTACAGGGTTTCCTGTACAGATGAATGACTCGGATCACTCTCTATTTGAGCATTCTTTTCAAGGATGCATGCAGAGTATTCATGTTGATGATCAGCTCGTGGATTTGCACGCAGTGGAGCGAGGCGAGCTGGGAAGCTTTGCCAATGTCACCATTGACATGTGTGCCATTATTGACAGGTAAGTTGTGGAGAGATCACCCATACTCTGACACACTGATGAGTCCTTCACATTCTGAAAATATACAGTGATCCAGAAAAGATGATCCTGACACTGCCAGTGATCGTGCCAAGGTGGCCCTACTTTTTTATGAGTGGGAACTATGCTTAGATGATGGAGATGATGGCTTTAAATTGCAGACTGTGTAGGGTGCAGTGGAAAGCAACTCTCAAATCTCCCCACTCAGCAGCAGAGGAGGAGGTGGAAAGTTCTTGTAAGTTAGGCTCAGCCTATGTCAATAATATGGCTGCCTTGAAGAGAGGAAACTCCTCACACATTTTGTCTGTTTCTTAGGTGACTATGATGGAGACCTTTTTGCAACTAGAAGTTGTGGCTCCTGGCTTCAGCCCCTTCTGGCTTCCCTGTGTTCCTCAGAGAACTAAACCAGGTCCACAAGCTTGCACATCAGTGATGTCATAAATGCTCAAACTTAATTAAAATAATGCTTACCGGGTTTGTTTCTTTCCACTCTGAGAAGAGTAACTGAAAATTAGGGCAGCCTTTCACTTTGGCACTACCTTTTCAACCACTTACCTGTATTTATTTATGTTGCTTCTGATAAATGGTTTCTTTGTTGGTGAAAAAAAGAAAATACTAGGAAACACAGAAAGAACAAGTAGCCCAACTCCTGAATGCAGGCAGCTTGGCTTGTCATGAAAATTACCTGTATATTAAAGCCATTGCAAGCCTGCTGGAAAGCTGAAAATGGCTTTTTCAAATAGTGCTCTGAAAGAAGCAAAGAGTACTAGATCACAGAACCCTAGAATAATTCCGGTAACAACCAACTACTGGAGTTTATGTCGCCCTCTAAATGCAGGGCCAACTTCAAAGCTACATCAGGTTACTCAGGGCTATGTCCAGTTGAGCTTTGTATATCTCAAGGATAGAAATTCTACTGGCTCAGTGATTTGGGATATCATCAGCAAATATCTGCATAGTTATGGTAAAGAAATGCATGTGCTTTTCATTTCCTACTTTAATTTACGAGACTCTCAAAGAGATAGATGCTACAGTGAAAAACCAAAATATGACATACTGCTTTGGTCTTGCAAAATGCCTTCTGTTCCTGAAATGTAGACATCCATTTGCACTAAATGAGTTGTGGTAGGTTGACCATGGCCGGCCGGCAGCCAAACACCCACCCTACCTTTAGCTCTCTTTCTTCTCCTGAGGGATGGGGAGAAAAACAGAAGAAAGGGGAAAAGACTGGTGGATTAAGAAGACAATTTAATAAGAAAAGGAAAAACTGCACATGCAAGCAAAGCAAAAAGAGAAATTTGTTCACTACTTTGCATCAGTAAGCAAATGTCCAGCTGCTCTCTGGAAAGCAGGGCCTCAGCACATGCGGTGTTTGTTTTGGAAGAGAAACTCCATAACACTGAATATACTCCTTTCCTCTTCCGTTCCCTGGGTTTTTATTGCTGGGCATGATGTTGTACAGTATGGGCTTTCCCAAGATCAATTTGGCTCAGCTACCCCAGCTATGTCCTTGTCTAACCTCTTACGCACTCCCTCCCCCTGGTCTTTAAGGGGAAGGGTATGGAGAGAAGCCTTGATGCTTCTGGACAAGTGCTGTCCAGCAGCAGCCAAACAGTGGTCTGGTACCAGCATGGTTTTAGCCACAGCTGGGAAACACAACACCCATGGGCTGCTGGGAAGAAGATTAATTAAGTGATTCCATCCCAGCCAGACCCAGTATACCACTGTAGTAATCTCAGTGTTAAAGGACATGCTTTGTGGTGTACCAGTGAGGTGCTCTGGCATGTCAGGCATTTTATATTGATTCTCCTCATGGACCTGTTGAAGGTTGAAGTCATAATGAAAAGAGCATGTGACAAGCTGCTGCCATAGGGATGAAGTTTCTTCTGTCTCCTCACATACATCTGAAATTAAAAAGAACTTCTGTGGTCAGTGTTTGTCGGTTTGAATTACTTGGTTTTATTTTGAATATTTGGGTTTGGAAATGTAAACTGACTTGAAAGAAAGGACGTGAAGATATAGCTAATTAAGTCTCTGTTTTTCCTTCAATGGATAAATTTAGGCTTATGCAACGATTTGTATTGATCTCAATGACTGAACCCATTCATGCGAGTTTCTATTAAAAATAATTCCATTATTATAGGGAAATTAATCAGAATTAAGGTTTTGAAATGTATTATAATGTAATTGCAAGTAACTTACAATGTAATTTAATTAGTATCAAAGCTTTATGATGCATTTATGAAATACAAGACTTAAGGCTTCCTATACGTCAAGCAGCTTATTTTGGAAGTTAACTTCTTACAGAAGTTACTGTTTAGAAGCTATTTCTTTCTATAACACATAATATACATTCAAATGGTTCATATATTATAATGCCACATGCCACATAAAAGTTATATATACTGGCCTTTTATGATATGAAAATATTATTATGCTTTCTATATTTTTGTGTATTATATATTAGGTTTATTATATATTTATATAAACATCTGTATTCATAAAAGAGTTTGGCATAAATAACAGTGTTTTATCTATGCTTACAGATGTATGTTTTCTTTATATAAGAGACTATATTCTCACTCTGTTTCTCTCTTTTACCATTTTGGATGCTGATATCATCCTCATAAAAATTAAAGCTGTATGTCTTACATTTATGGGTTTTAAGCACAGGAAGATTATGTTGCAAGTAGAGCAGCAATTGTATAGTCACAGGAAATTAGAATAGTATCAAAAGAAGTTTCTTGGGTTGGCTTTGTTTCTTTCAATGATAGAGATGTAATCAAGTTTGTTGTTTTCCCATGATCAAGTTCAGTTCTCCTTACTTTGCACTTTAGAACAAGCCCTTTGGCTGAGTAGTAACAATGCCAATATTTAGATCTGACTGGATTTTCATGGCTGTCTTATTACCATCTGCAAATAAGAGTTTACAAGCATTTCTGCTACAATATGCCATTATATATAACATTTTTATGTGGCTTTCTTTCAAGGAATCCAAGTACCATATGTGCTATATATCATCTCAATTTCATTTCCTTTGAAAGGGGAAGATACTTGTGGCTTGTCATAGCGAGATCCTCCTGCTTTTTTAAACTAGTTTGGATCTGAATCATAAAGACTTCAGCCATCATCATCAACATGGAAATTGCTTTCATAGCCACACTTCAGTAAAGACCCCCACTGGGCAAAAAGATAAGCTGTCACATTGAATGATTCTTAATGCAGGCTTCAGCCATTTGGTTCAGGGGACAAAAGGTGAAGTTGTAAATGGTGGCATTTTTCATCATTAGCCAGAGTGGTTAGTAAGGAGGGGAGAGTTTTCTCCGTAAGAACATAACAAAAGGTACTGAGGGGTAGTTAAGTTCTTAGGTTGCACCTGCCTGAGGGTAACTGCTTCCAAAGTCCCAGGTTCTGCCAAGCTAAATGCTGGCCTGATATGGAAAAGGTTTCTGCATTTTGTTTCCTGCAGTTTTGAAAAATGTGAAAAGAATAGTCATGTTAGAGTATTACACTTGCACTTGGGAGATACAAGAGTTGAAACAGTGTCCTTTTGTCTTCCCTCCCTCACATGAGCATTTTTTTATTGCAAAGATTGCAAGCTGAGATCTAATTACAGGGGAACACCAAAGCGAAGGAACATTCTCTTTTTATCAGTGGTTAAATAGTATAAATGCATATAATTTCGTGCAGGTATGTATAATTACAGGCAGTGAAAATGCTACTGAGAAAAAAAAATAATCATCCCTATTTCTGTCTCTTAATTACATATAACTGCATTATGAAAGGAAGTTGCATTGTTGCCACAGTGATCCACGTGCTGCATTGCTTGTGACAGCACAGGTCCCTATGCACCTTCTTTTACTTAACATTAGCAACCTAACCTGTTGTTGCAGTCCAGATGGTACTGTTGTACTTTCAGATTTAAGCACAGGGCTTTGAATGGGAATTATTACTCACAACAAATTTATCCCAGCAGTCTCGGAGAATTCTAAAGCTTTCCTGACTTTATTATGGCTAGAATTATGGATTTTAATCACAAAATCGCAATGAGGAAACACTAAAATGATTTCAAAATACAGTGTCAAATCTGCCATTGGAGATTATACAGCACATAAGCCAATTTTAATGAAAATTTCTGTGTGCCATGTGAAAAAGTGGGGGGGAAATGAAAAATTTTCATGTAGCCGTTTCTGGTATTTTATGATTGTGTAAACACTGTGATTCCCTCTGTAACAGAGCGAGATGAATTAGACGCCAGTTTTTGAGAATAATTTCACATTAAAGATTAATTTAAGTAATCAGATACGTGTGGCAGAACATTTCTGGATGATTATTGCTTACCTGGTGTGGGGATACATTCTGTATGACAGAGTACCAGCATTTGGCTTTAATCCCATAGAGCCACATTCTGTAAACTATGGGATTGCCAATCATAGTTTGAAATAATTCATCTAAATAACAAAGCACAGCAAGCATATTTGTATATAAAGATGGCCACCATATAACTGGCAGCAAGACAAAATTTCTTTGGAGTTAAAATTCCTAATTGCAAATAGTATTAAGTTCTTCATTTCTGGATCTTTACACAGACGTTAGAACTCTACCCTTCCTCACTCTTCTTCCCCTCCCTCTGCCAGTTCAGTGGTGAGACAGACAGGCAGACATCATCCAGCAGCTCTCTGCATGAGGAGCAGATGATATAAGAATGTCCTGGCTGGAAGCAAAACCTGCTTTGCTGTTGAGTTATTTCCAATACAAACTCACAAAAAGGAAGTTATATAGGACTGGGAAAGGGCTGAAACTACACCATGGCTTCAGCCTGCAGATATTCCTGGCCATATGGCTGGAAGACACTTCCTGCATGTGCCTTGTCTCTCTCCTCTTCTCCCCACGTCTCTTTGTAACCATACAAACTTTTTATGTGGAAATGGAGGTAAAAGCTGCCTTTCAATGAGAGAGGTTCAGTGCATTTACATAATAATCCATCTCAGTCCAGAAAAAAGACTTTGTAGACAGAGATAATACCTCAGATGACAATGCTTTGAATACAGTGGCACTTGTCCATTATGTACCAGTGTGACAACTGCCAAATTATTAACACAGATCAGTAGACAGCTTGGAGTTTACAAACTCTACAGAGCTAACCACAAAATAGGAATAGTTTAATTAGCTTTCTTTCTGAAGTATATCTTAGTTTTTTGCAATATTTTTTACCATGAAAAAATCTCCATTCTCAAAATAGGGCATGAGGAGAACATTGTAAAAATCGGGGAAAAGAAAGCATGAGAAAAACATTAAAAATTTAATAACCTAGGTTCACAAACCGTGTTCCCTGCACTCAGATGGAAATATTTGAATAACTTGCAAAATTTAACAGAGTCTAAGCAGTACTTCGGTATCATTGAGAAATTGGCCGGACCTTCCAGCTGCTGTTAGAACAGGACTCTCCAAGACAACCAGAGAAAGACAGAATGAAATGGTGATTAGATCATGGAAGCTTCAAAGAAAAAGGAAAAGGCAGCACCAGTGGATGTAGTAGGACTGCATGGACAGAAGGTGAAAACCTGTGAGGTTCCCTGTGTGGAGCAATGTGACTTATGACCCAGATTGTTAATAACTATATAGTGTAATCAGTAACTCTTTAAACAAGTTGGAATGGTTTGAGATGAAGATGGTTTGAGTGCTATTTTATTCTTATGCCTTTGCCATGTTTTTTTTCACTTTATCCTATATTACACAGGTTGCAATAGTCAAAAACATTCTTATGAGACTCTTTGAAGTAACTGTGTGGGTTGTACATCATCTTGTAGCTGTAGGCCTGAACATTTTGAGATTTCAGAAAATCCTCAGTTGTTCTTTGTCTTGCATTTTGTTCTATATAAGCTCCGCACAGAGAGGAAAAAAGGCTTCTCTTATTTTAACTCTAAGGAATATTAATATCTTTGTTTATTATTATTATTTAAAAATTTAGGCTACTGAAATAGTTTTCTTGAGAACGTAGATTATTTGTTCATTATAAATACTTGTTCATGCTACAACAAGAGCTAAGCCAGTAAACATTTAGGTATATTGAGGAGAAGGAGGAGGATGTAATGCAGGGTTCTGGATAACTTGACAGATAATAGAGGTAGTCTCAGAACTGCAGGATTGTTTTCCTCCATGGCCTGAAAGAAAGGTAAGAGCATGGGGTTTGTTCTTGGGAGCCAAGTGGCAGAGAATGCACCATTGTCGCCCAGCAGCTGTGCCCAGTGCATGGTCACCAAGGGCCGGAACACTCTGGGCCTCCTGGCACAGGGACTGCCTTGGGGCCAGCATCCCAAAAGTCGTCCTGTGAAGGATTCTGGGTGGAGGATGAGGCTGTTGCAAGTGGAATTGTGAACGGAGGACCCGGTCACCCAGGTGGCACAGTGCCACTATCCTGCAACACCGCAGTCACAGTGCCCTGGAGCAGGATAAAAGGGAGCATCCTCCTATCTCCCACCGCCATCTCCCACTGCAGCCCAAATACATCATAGAGAAGTCCTTGAGGAGCTGGTAGAATCACTTGAAGCTGAGGGATGAGAACTGGAGGCTGGACAAGTCTTCTGGAGGTGCTCCACTGCAAAACTAGCTCCCAGCAGGGTCCCCTTCAAAGCTCATCTGAGGGTCTGAAATCTTTTTTCAGCTGGATGGTGATGGCAACACAAAGGAAATGCCTTAAGGAGCACTCCAGAACCGACTGTCCTCATACTCCATGTGGAGCGAGGAGCAGCAGCCATAAGAGAAGATGTGCAGAGATGTTGCAAGGGATCCCAGTGCTTTGGAGCACCCCTTTGGAGCAGTGGTGCCCTGCCCGGTGCAGAAAGGATTCTTGCTCCCAAGGTGGATTAAGCCAAGGGCATTTGTTCATTCTTGGAAGGCCCTGACATAAATCCAGATGGGGCAGAATATAAGTCGGGCATCTCCTGGGAGGCATGCCCAATGCGTGGAATGAGGATGCAGGTTTACTCATATGTTCAGGGAATAGCTGATTATCACCTATGGGGTCAGGAAGGAATTTTCCACTGGAGCAGACTGACACTGGCTCTTGGTGGTCTTTTTTTGCCTTTTTGCGGCATTGAGTATGTGATGGTAAGGTCTCCACTGGGCCCTCTTGGACAGGTTGCTGCCTGCTGCTCATGCCCCATGAAGACAGGCATGCCGTGTCTTGTGCCCTGCAGCACCTTTTACCTTCCTCTGCAACACTGAGCACAGCCCTCAGCCTCCTTCAGGCCATTTTGGTCAGGTGCCTGCTGCCCTCATGCCTCCCATCTGGTGGGAGGAAGCTTTCTAGACTCCCAGGGTGGGCCCAGGGGTGGCCCCCAGGTGTTGCTTCTTGTCCTCCGTGAAACTGAGTACGGTCCTTGTCAGGGCTGCTCTGGGTCCCTGTGGCTCTGTTCCTGCCTACTGCCCTTGTGCCTCCAAGGCTCCACTCATGCCCTGCCTCTTTCTGTCTCTCTGTCTTCCAGTCCCTTCACCATCTTCGCTGCCCTTCTTGGGATGCATTCAAGTACCTTAGCATCCTTTTTAAATGATGAGGACACAGTTACAGGGGTTCCTGTCATCAAGGCACACACCTGCTTATGTTTACTAATCTGGTAAGATTAGCAGGGAAAGGATTTGAAGAAAAGTTGATGATAGCGGCAAACATTTAAAACATTTAAATAATGTTACAAGCTGTTTTGACAATACCTTTGCGCTTTTTTTGCTGTCTGCTACAACATTATTAATACAGGAACGGCTTAATCAAGTGGAGTAATCTATAATTTGTGAAAGTCGTGAGGAAAATCTTTGTGTGGAAATTAATTTCTTGTTTTTTCTTACATGCATAGTTTGCTCAGGGGACTTGATTGAATGTGCAGCTTGTGTTACATTCATACATAGTTATTATTTTATTCTCATTCTCCTATGGGGAAGATGGGAGCCCCGAGCAAACATCCACAAAGCTCTCTCTTGGACATGAAATTTATACTCTCACAAGAGTAGATGCTAAATATTTACTGAAAGGCACCTTCAATAACTCAGGGTTCCAACATTTACCTGATCCCATAATAAAACTGTTGAAACTAACTCCCTGGTTACTCAACTGAGTTCTGAAGTCAAACTGCTTTGATGGCTCTCTCAAGTTATTCATCACTTATTGCTTCTTCATAACTGAAAAAATTAATATATTATGCAGATTTCTTATTTTTATGTGATTAACATATCTTCTCCTGGATGAGCAGTGCTGCTATTCTTAATGAAAATGTCTCTTTACGTTCATTCTCAAAAATAAACAAAGCCAGATTGTTGTCTCAATTTTAAAGTCTGCAAAAAATTTAACCAATGCAAAGAAGTTTCAGGAACTGTCTGTATTACTACTAGTCTTTAAATACGACTAAACTCGCATCATCCTCTCATTTGTGTTTGTTAACTAACTATGAATCTCTTAGATATGAGTATCAATACTTCTGCTCTTCTTTCTCAGTAAAAGAAAATGGATAATCATAATCCAAACAAGTAGACTGTCTGTCTATGACTGACTGTAGTAGATTTGATTATATTCTATAATTAGTCGGCATGCTAATATTTGATAAGTAGGACATAATGCTGTAAAAAGTAATAATGGCATATGTTCTAAATATTTTCCAGATGCTAGAAACAAAACTCTTGCATACATTTTCTTTCTGTACAGTACAATTATGATTATGACCAGTTTTATGACTGCAGCTCTGAATTTGTAATCAGGTATCAAGCTATGAGTAAATTTAATCCATTTCATTAGAATTATGTGCATCTGGACAGCCAGTCCCATTGGATTACTAGAATTTCTACTGGATATGTTACAAAGAGGTTAAACAGTAGAATAACCATTTGATATCAGGCAATATCTTTCTGTAGTAATAATTTTGAGCAAATATCTGTCTTACTGAAATGTTGGGTCCATCTTGTTTTCATACAGGCAAGCAATAAAGTCTTCAGAATAAGTAGTTTGTCTTGCATAAAACACTGCTACAAATAAGTATGACTATTTGTGGATGGAGTCTGACTTTTAGCAGAAATTGCCTTGCTGAACAGTTCCTGCTGGATTTACATTCTTTCTTTTTTTTCCAGGAATCATTATAATTTTAAAATGAGCATATTGAACTCCTGCAGAATATTCATACTGGTGAGAGCCTAAAGAAATAGAGTTATAAGTCTAATAGATTAGAAGTGGTCTTGTAGTAGTTATAGGTTGCTCTTTAAAACACGAAAGAAAAAGGCCTAACTCTGCCATCATTGAAAATCATTAGTAACAGTAATAATGTCTAGATATGTGCATTAAGCTTAATACTGTCTCTGTATCTCTCCACCTTCCTTTTCTCAAAAAGAAGTGCTTATTTCAGTATTTCTGCTGGTAGTGAGAGTTTTCTAGTGATTAGACTCTTTCAAAAAATTACCTTCTGTCCATCAAGGAAGGTGTTATTTCCTGTTCAATATCATATTTCTCCGAGATACTGATTTCACAGATCTTTTGCAGAACAAGACAGTGCCACCTAAAAGTAAATAAAGGTGATCAAAGCCATTTCTGTGACTAACACCTTGGACAGAATAGGTTCACCTTATTTGTTTCATGCTTTTCTCCAGCCAGCAATATTAAATTCCTGAGTATCCCAGTATTTCTGTTGTGTTTATCATGACATCTTCCTTTAAAGAAAATGCAGGTAGAGAAAGGTTAAGGCCTAGATTCTTTATAGTATTTATGTGTGCTAATGCTCCCTAAGCTTTGTGGCTCTCTCTGCCTGTGGGACTGGGATGGAGTCATGAGGGAGGGACTTGAATTCTGCATAGCCTAAATAAGCAGACATAAGCGTGAAAGAATGGGACTAACCACAGACAAAACACTGAGCACGGTTTTGAGATGAATGCAGGCAGAATTTTATGGCCTAGAAATATCTCAAATGAGAATATGCATGCATGTCATAATGAGGGGAGAACTCAACACACAATCCTTGTATTGTACTTCAGCACATGATGTGATTAGTCGGAGGATGCAGAAGGGTTTGACAGCAATGTGAGTGAAGAGAGGTTCAGTTTTTCTCTTGCTTCTTATGTAAACTTTAGGTGGTGAAGCAGCCAGATGGTGTTTTTCTGTATAAGTTTCTCTGTGGGCACATAAGTAGTTTTGGGGCCACATGGTGGTTGACCAAGATGACACATATACTTTGAGGCTGACCACAGATTTGAACTCTGCCTCTCCAGTTTCACATCAAACTTATTTTCCAGTTAAATTGATCTTCCTTCCTGCATTATGTTGAATAGATTTAAAGCTAATGCACAAAAAGTTTATGACGCATTTTAGTATTCGTGAATCTGCAGATTTGTGTTGTGCATCAAATTAAAGGCAGGTGGCAATTCTTGATGAGAAATTGAGTTAAAACCGAACCAGATTTCTTCTAAGAAATTGGAAAGAACAAAACTCCTTGGAGGAATATATGTCAGATGCTACTTGCTTAAACCTTGATCTCTTACTGGAAGGATAGTTTAAGTCAGCTAACTAATATAATATTTCAGTAAACAGGTCTTCGTTCATTCCCTGTAAATGTCACCCATGGATTAGATTATATTAGCTGTTTTTAAAAAGGAGAGTGCAGAAAGGAAATGAACAGAGATCTAGATTAGGACAGATATGAAGAGGAGTGGGTTTCACGAGAAGGAAAATACTTAGTCTGTGCAGTAAATGAGTTCTACTTTTCCTGGTATAATATAAAAAAAAAAGATTAGACAAATAACATAAGGAGGAGCCTTTCCTGAGTGATCCCAAAAGAAAGCAAAAGTTATTTTTACAAGATCTGTTAATTTAGAGGAATGCTTAATGGAACACTGCTTCATTTATAAGTAGAATAAATATATTTTATATCTGCCATTTCTAAGAATTTTTAGCCATGAATTATATCACCCAAAGAAAAAAAGTCATAGTTATAACATTTTTTCCAGAATTTTTATGTCAAATCTATACTTGAATATTTGCAACAAAATTTTCACTGGCCAAAGCCAGTTTGATTGTTTAGCAACTCTGGGATTCCTCCCATGTGTGCTTATGTGTCCAAGTGAGTGTTCCCCATCTGTGGTGGGTCCCAGTTTGATGATCAACATTCAGACTGGCAGCAGAAGAAGCAGCATATCGTGCAAGGCTTCTCATGTCCTCTTTTCCATCTCAGTTGACCATGGTAGGAGCAACAGGTACCAATTCTGTCTCAGAGAACATATCCAGATGGAAATGTCTGCCTAGTCAGGCTCTGTTAATTGGTTGTCCTTTGTTAGTTGCCTAATTTATCTCCTAGGAAAATGTAGAAGCCCTGCAGAAGTGTCTTTCAGGCCAACTTCCATCCACAGCCTGTAAGCTGGACTTAACATTGCTAAATGTAGATACCCTATACAAGCAGCACACGAATTTTGTGAAATTTGTCATATTTATTTTTTCAAAAGTGTAAATTAACCAAAGCAGAAGCCAAAGAAACCTGTGTAGATGGTTTATGAGGTTTGGGGCAAGTGAGAGAGATAAACTATTATAATCTACTTTCTGATTTCTAGAAAAAACATACATATTATGCCTATGCATTTTACATTGGAAACAATTTTGGTGGTTTTCCTCAGTGGAATACTCATTAAATTTATACTTTTTTCTCATTAGAAACAATGCTGGGGAATAAGAAACTCAGTGTTCCAGTGCCAATTAATACAACACTTTTCCGCTGGAGGAGCTGGAGAAGAGATTTTAATCCCACAGTATAAATAAGTGCTCAGATATGAAAAACATCATATGTTTGCAATTGTGCCTAGGATTTTAAAGCCTTTACAACTGCCTGCAAGGGCCCTTAGATCAAGAATTTAAACCAAACTGACATGGTATAACAAAAGCAGACAATTTCTCTAAGGTATTATAGACTTCAGACCTATGGAGATAATTTCGTGCCTTGGAAAACAGTCTGATTCTTATTTCTTGAAAAGTTAACTGTTGCTTGTACATTTGTTGCATTTATGTGTTGCCATGCCTTCTGCCAATAACATCTCTATTTTTCTGTCATTGTGATAAGTTTCATTGTTAAGAAAGACTTTCTAGAGGGCAGCAGTTAATTTGACTTCAACTTTCTATTTTGGCACCAAATTGTTTCTCTATCAGCCAGAAATTTTTTAATCTAGGCAACAGCTTTCATTGATCCTTCTTATAATTTTTCATGTCACAACATTGAGATTATTGTGATTAATCTGTATGACATTGTATGGATTTCAGTGTTAGCTTTTGTAGATTTGTTCAGAGATTAATTCAAACAAGTTTGTAGAAGGATTGTTTTGGTTTATTTATACCTGCTCATCCTTATTTTCTCAGAGATTTACATGGTCATTTCTAAGGCAACTTTTTGAAATGCGAATCAGAAATATTGACTCAGCTGTGATTGGTAGATTGACTACTGCATACTATACTGTAATTGCAGGGAAAATGCTTTCAGAGTTTTTGAGCAGAACTGGTGCACAATATGTAATATAATACAGTTTGATTTTCAAAGTTTAAATCATTAAATAGCCCCTGCATTAAACGCATTATATGGAAAGTCATCATATAAAGGGAAGACTTAGTCCATATTGAAATATCATGCAAAATTTTCTTTACTTTGTTCATTTCAGACAGTTAATGAATAAGCAAACAAGGGAAATTAGTTCTAATTAAATATAGATCAATTCATCTGTGATATGAGTCAAACAACAATGCTATCTTATTCTCAGTGTTCATTTCACTCAGCCTCACAGTTTTTAAGAGCTTCTAATTTTTTCACTTAAAATGTTTGCTTCCTGTGTAACGATGTTACTGATCCATCCTCCTGGATTTCTATTAAATGCTGAATGCCTGTCAGATCAAACTCCTGGAACTTAAGAGACTGAAAAGTTTTCTAGACATTTTAAAGTTGATGGTGCTGGTCAATTTGTACACAAGCATAAGGACAGTCTTCGATACACCTTATCTATTAACTTCCTATTCTACAAAAGAAAGCTGGAAATTCACTATCAGTTTTAGTGAAGGTAGCTGTTACTTTCACCTGCCTTTTCACTTTTCTAGTAAAAGAAAAATACCAACCTACAGAGAATTCTGGGGGAAAGAAGAAATCCAACTCCTATCATGTTTCTTTTCACTTCAACATGAAAGGCAGTATGTGCTCTTTTTCTCTTTTATATCAAGGGGTTGATCTGCCTTTTCAATAGCACAATTTCTGCAGTTTTTATAGTACTATACACCTTTGTTCTGTCTGACTGTTCCTCTGTGGCTGCTCAATAAACTCCAGCAAGACATTAACTTGGTGCTGTTACACAAACTGACCTTCTCAAAATCATTAACTCAAAAAACAAAATTACTCCTTTCTCAGATTCATCACTGTTCATTGTAGAATTTACTGATGTTCCATTCTCCTTTATCCTCTCTAAAGGTCTAGTTACCTTTTAAAATTATATTTTGTACCAATACTATGATAAGATCTCTCCTGCATGGTATGGTGCCCATTATATTAAATTTACTCCTATGAAGCATTGCTCAAGGGGCCATTAGCTATAATATCTGTTCTTTTATTAATATCTGATTCTTTGATTTAGGACCTCCACAAACAGTAACAAGGTTTTCAGCATACTTGCTTTCCTCTGGTGGCTTCTTATTTTCACTCAACCTCAATCATAGCATCAAAGGTTAACTACTCCAACGTTTAGTCAAATAACCCCCCTGACATTTATTTTGCATGTTTAGTATCGACAGCACTTACTTGGGCTTGTCATGCCAATTTTTCATACTTTTACATTGGTGGCTGTCAGCATGATTCAACTGTTTAATGTTTCACTGGCCATATGACAATTAGTCAGAAAATGGCAGAAAATAAGTGATGACTTTCACTTTGTGACTGTAACTGACTCTCCTTCATCTGCTTACATAGCAGTGACCTTCTGTATCTTATTTATGCAGTCTTACTTTAGCTGTTCTGAAAACCTATATTTTATTGTTCTTGCCTCCTAGAAATGCTTTTATATGTCTTATTGAGTCTATCTTCCTGTGAAGTTTTGTAGGATATATTCTTCTTCATCTCTCATGACTTAATGTTCTTCTCTCTCTGCTATTGTTTGTTATTTGATTGTGTAACTCTTATTTATCTCTGTGGTACATTTCATAATGCAGTTTGTATGAAATATGCTCTGCAAAGTGTAGTTGCATTGTATAATTTCACAAAAGTACACAGTAGTTTCAGTAGTTTTCTTTGAACAGTATAATTATGTTTAGAAAGACGTAAAGTTCCTGATTTAAGTGTATAATGCTGTTATTTGGTGTTAGAAATACATTTGAAGACACAGAATTTTGTCCTTGAAAAATATGCTTTCTCCTTTTTTAATGCTACGAGTCACTTTCATGTATTATTTAAACCTAACAGATATATACCTATGGGCTCATTTATTTTATCCTACCAAAGTACAAGCAGTAAAGGAAAATGCAGTTGCTAATCACTGTAATGTGAAATACTTTTTAAAATGTCTGTGCCTTTGTTGAAATAGGTAATTTATTATCCTAGAATATGAGAGAAAGGAAAAGGGAGAGAGAGAGAAAGAAAGAAATAGAGGAGGAGAAAGTTTTTAGTGAAGGAGTTGAGGAATGTGTAGAACTTTAAAAAGTGAAGGATTTGCGGGCTTAAAAAGCAGAACTGGAACCCATAAGCATTTACGAAAGGTTTGAGGGGCTTGAACAGTGCTTTATCTTGTCTTGGCAGAACTGCTACTTTTATTACAAAGTTTACTGGTTTTGCTGTAGAAAGTGACAGTGGTTGTAGCTACAGAAATCTTAGGTCAGGATGAAGAGTAAATTGACTTAAAAATAGGAAACTAGATTTTTAAACTGGACAGACATATAAGCCACATAGTTGTTTAAATTGTTTAAGCATAAGCTAAATCCTTGGGGCAGAGGCGGAGTTGTACACAGAAAAAAAAAAAAAAAGGTCTTTCTGCATCAATGAATCCTATGTGACCAAAAACTATGTTTCTTTAAATGAAGGGGGAAAAAAACCCCAAATACCAAAGTCAAATATTGCTCCTGGACTTGTACACAACTCCTAGGCTTTTACTAGGGAACAAGTTGCTTTAGCTTTGGTGCATGTCTAAAATAGCCTACTCTGTAAGTCCATGTTGTTTCTGCTACAGTTTTAATTGGGTAGAGCATATGGACAAATTGTGAGTGCTATATCAAAGAAGAAAGTACTTAGAGGTCCAGTGCTGATATTTGATAATAAGAAATCCATCTTGATTTTTTTATGGAAGGAACCTTTAGATCAACTTCTCCCTCCTTCAAGAGTAGTTGATTGGTGGAAGAGGCTACAAAGTGTTTTCTCTGTGTTGTTGAATGTGCTTCTAAATGCTAGTTGGTTGTATGATCAGTGGTCATAGAGTATTCATTAGCCATTTTCAGCTATTGTGGGAATGAATTCTAAATATTTTAATTTTATGGTAATTGTAGAAAAATAGTAGGCTTGGGTCAGAAAAGTTTTGGAAGGAAGCCCCTTTATCCAGAGAGAAAATATAAAGGCCAGATACACTAAGAAATTAAATTTTTAAAATTATATCATGTTTTTGCCTCCAGAATGACTGGCAGAAATTAAAATAACAGAATAGTGATGTGCCAGAATTTCTACATAATACATGCTTGTCATGATTGTTGCCATGGCATTCCAGAAATACTGGATAAAAACACATGCTAATAGAAATACAGAAAAAAAATGCATCTAGGCTATGCATCTATATTTTTTTAAGGTCCCAGATACTCTATTGTATTATAAAACAGGAACTCAAATATAAATGTCAACTTGAGCTGGATAATGTTAATTTTCACAGTTTACTTCTACCTTGGTGTTCAGAAGACAGAAAAAACCAGCTTTTTGGTACATACTCACGGCAGTCCGTTCACCCTCTGTGTCACTAGTTTCCTCATGTTCTGATTATTCAGGCCTTTTGCTCTAATTCCTTTGAACTATAGTGATGTAATTGATAAAGTAACAAAAAATTCTCTCTGCTAGAATTTACTGATGATACTACTCAATGGTAAAAAAATCATTACAAAAGTCTGTCGTAGCGATATACACAGGCATATTCAAGACATCTTTGAATAAAACAAGAAAACTTTTAATAAAGTGAAAAATAACCTACCTGCCATTAGCAGTTTTTATTTCACAGCACTTTGGCTTTTAGGGCATTTTTTTAGTGAATTGGAATATTCATGCTATAGTCCCAGTGTTTCTAAGGTTTTTACTCTGGGCTTCAGAAATCCTGAGCACGGGTACTATTAATTGAAGACTGTTTTTGCAAAATTTTCTAAGACATATCTTGTTAGAATTATAGGCAAATTTAATCTTTCTGTGGGAACCAAAGAAAAGATTGCCATGGATTATGGTCAGAACAATCCAGTAGAACCACTTAGCTGAAGCATCTTGCGTTACAGAAAATAAATAATTTTACTACATGAATACTTCATAGGTTATATCTTCTCCGGCTTAGCTTTCGTTTTCTTGTTTTGTTTTGGTTTGGTTTTTTTTAAGGAAAATTTGCATCTAATTATTTCAAGATATAGAAAGCTTCTAAATCTTCAGATAATTGCTCCCAGTGGTTAATTTTCTCCTGAGTTAAAAGTATACATCTGATTTCGATCCTGAGTTTGTCTAGCTTCAACTTGGAGCTTTCAGTTCTCAGTACGAGTCCTCTACCTAAAGCAAAAAATAAAATCCTCCTCAAAAATTTCTTCATTGTGCACACAAGAAGGTTCTGCGAATAAACAGGTGAATTTACTAAACGCATGTATTTCTTTCTAACCTTTTGCAATTCATCAATGTTATTTTTTTCTAAAAGTAAACTTGTAGCCCAGACACATGATTTTTGCCATTACTAGTGACAGAAATCATGATAGAGGCTTTGTGTTGACCTGAGTACAGGGTCCCAGGGCATGTCTGGGTTTGCCTTGGCCTGACCTATTTGTAGCTTGGATAAGAGCTGCCAGTGGTGCCTGCCCTGGATGGATTTCCTCTTGGTGAATTCTGCAGACTGTGAAGCCCCCGTGTAACAGTAGCCCTTTGTGTGACCTGCCGCTATGGATGGCTGTTGCGCAACTTTCAGCATTTAGGTTGGGAATAAAGAAAAAGGGCTGTGGTTGGAAATGTATAAAAGTAGCCACAAGGGGCCCCAACGCTGATGGTGGAGCCTTGTCACCACAAACAGCAAACTTCTCCTAGCTAAGACCTTACCATAGCTGTCTTTTCCCCTGTTCTTCTCAAGGAAAACTGAAATGTCAGACAGACAACCTGAACAGACGGGGGGAAGGTGAGCAAAACCATCAGGAAGAAGCACAACTACTAGGAAGTTTTGAATTGCAAACTTAGTTTTATTATTGATAGATTTTTTTTCTCTATTAATTAGACAATTTGAATTATTATACTGTTAGCATTAGCTGGACTGACATGGAATTTTTACCTCCACCTGCCAGATGTTTTATTTCTTGCTCGTGGCAAGATTTTGAGTGTAGTAGACAGAACTAAGAACAGGACTATAAGTAAAGGTCTCACTAATCCGTGATTAAGCACATGATTTTCTTTTTATTGTCTTCTGTTATGTATATGGGACTCACATTTCTTTTCTTACACAAAACATCAGTTTTCAAGTCTAGGCTTCTCCATTGCTGGATTCCGCAGCACTGTCATTTTATCCAAAGTTTTTATTCCAAGAACTTGCATTCAAGTGTGTAAGAATGTAAATTGGCAAACTTCTCAGCTAATTTTTTTTGTGCTCTCAGATACAATTTACCTCACCCTAAAAACTTTGGAAGGTCACTACAATAGTTGCTACTTCACATCACTGAAGCTGTTACTCAGTAGAATATATTTTGTTATTGGTTTAGCATGAGTGATTCTGTTTCTGTGTAAATAGTGAAGAATAATGGTAATTCAATAATTCACATTTTTCTGTATTATAGTTTCATTTTACCTTTCTGATCTGGTGTCAGATGTTCAATACCATTAAGATTTCATTTACAGCAGTACATCTTCCCAAGTTTGTAAAGAATAGCTCGTTTGTTTGTTTTTAATTGATGTCCCTAATTTCATATTATTGCAGGTCATAAGTAACACAGCCTGTGCTCTCTCCCAACAATTATGCAAGCATTCTGAGACTTCCCAGCACCATTTTTCTGTATTCTTTGGAAGTGACCTGTCACACAAGATGCAGACTCTCCTTTGCCTCTTACTCTAAATAATCTTGTAAATACTTGCTTGATACTTAGATGTATTCATAATTTTTTTTCTCAGTTTAGAATCAGGTCTTTTTAAGTCATAGTGTGTATTTAGCCACGGTGGTATTATATTATCAGTTGGGACTGTAAAGTCTTTGCAAGAAGCTCATGAAATTGTGCTATAATCACTCATACTTAAGAAAAATCATCAGTTTCGGCCCAGGGACCCATTTATCTTTCAACCTGCTGTCTTATGTAGGACTGCCTTAAGCAATGTGATTCTGCTAGCAAGTTCTTATGTAGAATTCATAGGAATATTAAGGCTATTTTACCAATGGCAGCTGTAGACCTCCAGCATATGTCTTACAGGTTGAAATACCACAAAATGACAGATTTTTTCTACATATATAGAAGGTTTTGCAGCTTTGTGTGGCACTACTTTTTTCCAAAGCCTCAAGCAGTATCTATGCAAGATGCCTGTGGGTATTTTGAAACTGCCTGTGGGTAGATAATGACAATTTTAATATCCACAGAACCCTGCTGAAATAGAAAGCAAAGAAAATGTACAATGGGATTTGTCCATTTGAGTTAAATCAATGGATGATCATTGCACTCTACATAACCTCAGAGCAGTGAAAACTATTAAACATGTAGTTACTATGTGTGTATTTTTTGAATGAAGTGGTAATATGCTTCCTTACTTATAGTCCTAGGGAAAAAAAAAGGCAAATATTATGAAAACAGTAGTATCTAATTTAATCTGTATTGGTATGCAGCTGTGAGCAAGAATTTTTGTTGTATAATGTATTTAAACCCTGTTGGTATGCACTAGCCAAACTCTCACTCAAGACCAGGATCCACACCTGGATCTGATTATTGGCTCATCAACCTCCTACAAACAGCTGTGGCTGCAGGGCAGGCACAAGCCCTAGAAATCAAGCCCTGGGAGCAGCCAAAGGTGGAGGTGGTTGTTTCTGGTTGTTGTGTGTTGCTGGAGCTCTGCGCTGAGAAATTATAATCCAACGATCAGAAGACTGCGAGCTCCGGCACAAATTTTGATTTGATCTGTGACAAGATGTATTACATCATTCACATCTAAAGGAGTAGGATGGAAGCCTAGCAAGTGGCAAATTGCAGTAAGAGAAAAAATTACATGCAGTAAACAAAGAGCAGTTTGTCTCAACTAAAAAGTCAAGGAAGCTGAGATATGCTCAGTGAAATTTTGTCCTTGTTAACTTTGCTGAACTCAGGACTTTAGCATGTTGCCTGTTTTCTCTCTTAGTAATTAGGTATAATATTTTTTTCTTGTTCTATGAGAACTACATCCTGGTATTTGAAGGCAAAATTGTGTCTCAAGTAGCATGTGTTATGCATAAGAAATTATGATAAGAGCCTTAAAATTTTCTTACTAAATGTATCCATTTGAAGCAAAGTACGTCCTTTAGAGGTTAGTGGATACAAAACTATAGTTATTAGTGCTTTTGCGTGTGAGATTTTTTCTGTCTGCTTGAGAGCCTTTGTCAGCTTTCAATGATCCTCAATAGCATTGTTTTCAACATGGAAACACTTAGAAAACCTGATGATTGTCTTACTGTGTTTTCAATACACAAGTGATGTATGTAAGTGAGTGTATGTAACAGCCACTGATAGATAATATGCACTGGTATCGCTGCAGTGGAATCACTGTTCTTGGTTCTGTGTACGGCAAAATCTCCATACCAGAAATATTCTCTTTGTATTCACAGCCAGTCCTGTGATCTGTAAAGACTCTCTGGGATCCAGTCCTCCTCTGGACTGCTTGTCCTCTCAACCACCTATTTCTTTGCCCTCAGATCTCCTATTCTTTTCTACAGATACCTTAACAGTGACAGAGCTGCTTCCCAGCAAAATGCTGGAGGGGAGAACAGGGCACAGAGACCCAGTTCGATTCAGTAGGGAAGCAGTGAAGTCTTCTGAAGGAGACCTTTCAGCTGGCTACAGTGCTGGGCAGTCCAAGACCATGTCAGCACTTTGGTATCTCCTAGTTAAAGCATTCAGCTATGCTCCCATCTCCTTGCCCAGGCTCCATTCACTGCTGGATTTAATCTCCAGCCTGTCCTGCAAGCAGAGCTGGTGGAACTGGGCAACTTTTGCTTGAGAGATGAAGGTCTTTATGGACTTTTTTTTTTGTATAGGCAACACTCTCCATCACCACTTTGTAGTTATCTCTGCAATGAGGATAGTGATCTATCCTAGATAGATCTGAAGATAGTGATCTCCATGTCTGTGTTGGACCTTTCAGTTGGAAAACAGAGGCTTAGGAATGTGGAAAACATTCCTGAAATCCAGCAGACCTTTTTTCCCAAAAGGTTTGGCAGTGTCTTTATTGGTCATGTGTTCTCATGAATGCCACAAAAGATTTAAACAAAATTGCCATAATTTACAGAAGTTGTCTTTCCTGTGTTTCCTGGTATGAATTACTACTTTTCCACAGTAAGCAATAAAGCCACAATAAGCATGTAATAATGTTCAGTTCAGACTTTTACCTTAAGAAAACACTTCCTTTAGGCAAATGAATTTCTCTGTTACTAGACTGGCACATATCCAGATTCTGTTTTGTTGGTTACCGTGAAAAGGTGTTCCTTCTGTTACATATTTCCACGTTCAACCAAATTACTGTTGTTGATTTTGAGATTCCCAAAGAACTCATCATAGTTTTTATATGGTCTCTGTATAATTACTCCCATCTTCCATTAATTCGTATGAATTGTAGAATGTCATGGTCTTTGCACAATAGCAAATTGTTCTAAATTTTATGAAACATGATTGAAAACTCACATCTAGTTACTGGATAAGTGATGAGTTTTCAATTTAACCTACAAAATTAATGTATTTGTAGCTTATAGATAGCGTGGTGTAGATATAGATAATATATATGTTCCTTAATATATTTGTCATTTTCTCTCTACTTGTTACAGGTGGTACTAGCAGGGAGATACTCCTATGTGATTCATCACTTTTGTTGCCCAAGGAATTTGGGGAGTAGTGTGATGTAAATGGCATCAGATTTCAGAGTTCAGAACTGTCTTCTTTTTCTATAGTTAGATAAAGGTATTTACTTTTTGCCTTGTCAATAAAACTAGATTAGTGTTCAGTTACGATCCAAAATATTTGGAGCCAGATCCTCAGTTATATTTGAAGGAAATGTAAATCAAATTTTTTCTCAATTAAAATAGAGTTCGATGGTGAGAAACAGTTACAAAAAACCTAGAAACCCTTCCCTTTGACTCCAACTCCCTCACTCCTCGCTGACAAGCAATGTTCTGTCCTTTCTTAGATGCACTTTCCCCAGGGTGCCTGCCCATGGCTGAGTCCTGCACTGGGGCCACTGGAGCTGGGGCAGCCTTGGCCTTTCCTCTCCTCATGGACACTGCAGAGCCAACAGACCCCCTTGCTGGCATCTGGGCATCTGCAGTGGGTATAAAAACAGGGCTGGAACACGTTCTGACATCCTGTGGAATACCCTCAGCTAATGCCTTTCAGGTCAGCAGTATAATTCAAGCATAAACGAGGAGAAAATCTTTCTTGTCTCGCTAGAAGTGTCTGAGACTGTGTGCCATGGGTGGAAACCTGTATTTTTTGAAGATCTTATTGCTGGGGCCTTTCATTGATTTGATAGCAGACAGTGAGGGTAGGAAATAGGCAAGCAGGATGGCTGTAATTCATGAAAGATGAGTCAGTATGTATTTTTAAAGTAGACTTCATTCTCTGCTATATTTTTACTACTTTCTGTTCATCTGATTTCTGCTGACTTGAGAATCTGGAAAAAAAAATCTATTGATACCCATACCTGAAAAGCTGGTTGGCAGAACTAAGTTACTGAATTGTAATACTAAGAAAAGCTTTAAAATCTTCCCCAAGAGAAAGACGCTAGTAAAACTAGCATCAATAACAGGAAAAGCAAGAATTAAAGTTCAAAAATCAAAATGAGGGTTACGCCTTCGTGATACAAATAAAAGCTGAACTACCCTGCCTGAAGTTCAAAACAAGGTTGAATAACAATAATTTTTGGTAGTACTTAACACTTGGCAAATGTCAAGAGGAAAATTAAAAACCAATCTTGATTTCATCTGAAAGAACAGTGTATGGCTTCTTTAGAAAATTTACGAAAGTTTTGTGTTGATAACTGCATTATTTTGTACAAACTCTTTGTGGTGCTTTACTTTAATGGTTTATCATCCTTGCCTGTCACTTGCAGTTTCTATCAGTTTCATTTGTATTCATGGAAAAAGCTTGGGCAGAGGGTGGCAGACACTTTTTTCCTTTCCTTTTCTGATTTGTTTTGTTTTGTTTTAATCACCTGTTCACAGAGCAATTCTTCTTGTTCCTATCTGACACAGTAAAGAAAATACAGCCAAAGGCAAGGGCATCAACCACCCTTTTAAAGGTCTCAGGTAAACTATTATTTATATGACTTCAGGGAGTCTGCTTCATATTTCAAAGGGCAGAATAACCAAGCTGAGAAACATGCTTATGAAAATACATCATCCATTAACCTTATCTGCTTTCCTGACATGGGGATGAAAAGGCTTGCTGAAACCTGAGGAAGTGCTGTAGGAGAGCAGAGCTCTTTGATCCTAAGTAGTGTTTTTTGGCTATATTGTTTCACTTTGGATGTGTTTCCTCTTTGAAAAAAAAAAAAGAGTCATAAAAGATTAAGATAACTATCACAAATTATGTTATTTAGAATAGTCTTCAAGGGTCAAGATAGCATTTTCAAAAATTCTTGCAACTTTGTCTGCTGAAGTTTTCATGTGTACACAGTAAGCTTTCATTCTAATGGAACAGTAGAATAGAATGGAATAGTGGCTGAAGGTATCTTTCCATCATAAAAGTGTTGGTTGTCAGAAGCACTTAGATAATCTCAGACATGTTTTCCAATCTAACTGATTTTGTGATTCTGTGATTCTGTCTTTCCTGAAGATAGTTGTCAAAAGTAGCCTTTGTACAAAAATTTATTGTGAACAAAGCACCACTTTCTCTAATTTTTGCTTGAAATGGAATTACAGCCAGATTTTTCTGAGATATCTTTCCATACTGTTTTCACAATTGCTACCACCAATCCTATTTAAAGGCCAGATTCTAGTTCTTTGGAAGTTAAACAGTGTGTGCACTGGTGATTACAAATGAATGCAGCATTTGCTAAAGGCAACCTGCAAAAGAATGGGTGGTTAACAACATTCTGAGGCAATTTGTTAGTCAAAGCAAGCAGAGATAGTAACTCACTCAGTAATGTAGCCAGCTAATCTAATTAAATGTCTCTCAGCCCAACATCTGTCTTTATAATGGTCTTGGTGCTTTTAGGCAATAACTGCATCATGCTTTTATGTTTGAGTTACTGTTGGTAACCTGTGGATGACATTTGTAATGTTGACGATAAAATATCCAGATGTCATCATCTTCAGATTTACTGAAATAAAGGTATGTAATCCTCTAGCCATTCCTCCTCTATGATTTAAAAGTTACATGTGTCAAATCTGTACTGTACAATCTCTCCTGTTATATCCAGCCTAATCTGTGTTCATAGATGAGAAATATATGATATATACACTCTATTTCATTCAAATTAATGAAGTGGTAAAATCTATCTCATCTTGTGATGTACACAACTTCCCATTTTTTATTTCTAAATCTGATTTAAATGATAGCTATTCTTTTTGTGATCCACCCTCGGGCTAGTATATATTGTCCACATAAAAGGCCTTTGATCACATCTAAAAGTTTTAAAATGTTAAAATTTTAAATGCAGAAGTTGTTTTTATCCCCGCTAATCCTGAGCAGATTGCTACTCACTAAAATATAGTTATTTTCAGTGTCTAAAATTTCTGAAACTGCTTTAGATGAGAGGAGAAAACACGAATTTCTTATAAACAATTGACCTCTTTCATCATTTTTCAGACAGGTGGTTTATAGTAATAGAGTGTATTTTCCTTTCTCAAGTCATTCACTATAACATTTTTTCCCCAAAAGTTTCCTGCAATTCCCTCTCCACATTTCCATTCTAATCTATTTCCAATCTGGTCCAGTGAGATGTGTTTTCACACCAAATCCGATAATTTCTTTTAGGTAACAGGACCTGCCAGCTAGTTTCCATGGACTCTTACAATAGTTTCTGTAAAACAATGTAGCTAAGAAGGCAATTCAGAGACCGCTGGCCTAAATTGCCCTTGTCTTATACTCTTCCTTGAAGATGGGGCAAGTGAAGATTGTGTAAGAGGCAGCAAATGCTACAGGCTGAAGGACGTAGCATATTGTATTGACACTATTTTCTTCCAGGCCTTTAGCTCTTTCTCTATCAAATATGAAGAGTTTGAAGTTTATTTTCAACCTCTTTGACTTGGTAGCTTTTTCCAACATAAAGAACTTGTGGTGTTTTTTTTATTCCCTTCACCCCTGTAGTTCTTGTGACTAAGCTGTCTCCTCCATCAACTGTAGCTTGTTGAAGCTGTATCAACACCTTCAGGAAGTTGTGTCTGGTTCCTGCTCGTCCTTGTTTCACGTTCCTGTGGTGAGAAGAATGTACAGGGTTTTATTAGGTGTTCTTTCATGAGAAAAGTCAAATCAGTGTGAAGAGAAGTGAAGTGAAGGTACAAACAATACACAGATTGCTCTGTTTCCAAAGGAAAACCCTCACTGTACTTGTTAAAAAATGTGCCAAATGCCAGATTGGGGTGTAGAACATATAAAGAATGAAGCAATTTTCACAAGTTTCGGCTAAGATGGCTGCTCTGTTAAGAGCACCATAAAAACTCTAGGAAATTTCTAATAAATGTAAGTATTTAATGAACCATCCATGTCTCAAACTCTAGTTCTATGGCTTTCTTTGAAGAGGACAATTGCTAATAATGATAGACAGAAAGAGATAATAATGAAATCTGGGTGTGAGAATGCTTTTCTATGTTTTGAATCTGAATGCCACAATGAATGTAATTGCACAGTAAAAGATTTGCTGAGGCAGCCATCATCTCAGTAACAGATCTGCTTCTAACAGTTTAAGATGTAATTAGAACAAAATATATCCCTCAGACAGGGATAAAAAGTAACCAGCAACCTGTGTTTGTTGTTCTTGAATTGAACTAGCAATTAATTGCATGTTTGACCAATGAAAAATGTCATATATTGTGACCTGAATTTTGTTACACTGAATTCTGGCAATTTTCTGAAAGGAGTTTCAAAGGTTACGCCAACCAACAGAATGGAAGGTTGTAATAATAGGCTACAAGAGATAAAAGGAAACACATCAGCCACTATCACAGTGTGCTCTTTTTAAATGAAGTGAAAACTTCTACTGAAACCAGTGTTATAATGAGAGTGGAGCAGAAATGTGTGCACGGAATACAAGGAGGTTAAGTCTAATTCTTAGGTAAATGGAGTTTAACCCTTAAAAAAGAGTGGTTTTTTTCCTATGCTTGAAGTGCATCAGAAAGCTTACATAGCACAGTCAATGCATTGGTGGAGCAAGCAAAGCCCTGTACAAACATCAGGGTCGAGCGCAGCCTCTCACCTCTCACTGCCCTTAGTGGTTTGGCTGCCTGGGCTCAGGGTCAGTTTTTGGTGCAGCTGCCTGTCCTTGTACCAGAGAGAGTTGTGCAGAGCATTGTAAGGCAGAGCTATGAGAAGCAATGGCTTCTCCACCTCTTTGTTTTTATCTTCTCCTCTCATCCTTGAGGTACAGTGCAGCTTGGCCTGTGTCTGGCAATGTGCCTCACTAATTCAAGGCCTGACCCACTGATTTCAACTTCTGGCTCAATCTGTTACCTGCCTTATTGCCAGATTGGCTGATGGTGCAGAGCAGCAGACAGCCATGCTTGGTATTGTGAGACTTACCAGAGGGTTTCATGCCTGCCTGCCTTGATTCACTGCAGCTTCCCAGGAGCTCTTCCCTTACAGAGCAGTCCATTCTTGCTGCTCCCGGGTAATAGCTTTCTAAAAATACCACTATCAAGATCAGGTGAAAGCTGCATCAGTCCTCAAGTTTCATGCTATCCACCAGATGCCTAAGGAAAACATTCAAGAACAGGATAAGTGCATGATAATATTTTCTTGGTCTACTTTCCAAACATCAGTAGTTTAAGAAATTCTTGGCTGAGAGGCTGCACTCTTGTTTTTCTTGCCTGTAGTTTTTCCACTCTGTCTTGAACCCCCTTCTACTTTATACTGCCCTGTCTTGAGATGAAACCCAAAGGTAGTGATCTCTGTAGTGGAAAAACACGAGGAAGGACTACTTTTTGTTTTGGCCCTACTACCTGGTGGTGGCAGTGAATTGATTTTAGCTCTGTACTGCAAGAACGATGCCTACCCTTTGCTGGTGCCAGTTTACCACGCCATGAAAAGCTTGTGTTGTACTGCTCCTTAGCTGTCCTCTTCCAAGACTGTGTTAGCCTCTTATTCCTCGAGATGAGATAGGAAGAAATACACGCTGTATTCAGACGTGAGAGAAAATGCGTATCTGTAGTGGCAAATGTTGCTTTCAAAATCTTTGATTCTTACTTCATTCTATAATAATTCTAACATTCTGCTTGCCTTTTTTGTCTGCTTATGAACGCTGAGCTGTTACCTACAGGAAGTTTTCCAAGACAACTTTCCATGGCAATAACTGAGTTGTTGCCCTTTATTGTGTAGTCATTGTGCTTTTTTCAGAAGCCTTTCAGCACTTGAATAACTTCTCCCACTTACAAAACAAGTTCTTCCATTCTATGCAAATTCTACTTATAATTTTCAAGCAAATCCACTTGACAGCATGTTGAAATTAGCTCTATTGCAGAGAAACAGCAAGTCGCTTGCGGGGTTTAATGTTAAAGGAGAAGTGGGCCATTCAGGCAAAAATCAGAGAAATCAGTTATAGCTAGGACTCATGTCATTTAAACTTCAGGAGAACAGTGGTTTAGTCATTTCACCTAGAGTGTGAACTTCACTGATAAGGAGGTCTCCTACATTCCCAACAGAATTCCACGGTTTTTTTTAAACACTTCCACAGGTTTTTTTTATATGAAGACAATTTTTTGTTTATTTGTTACTAAGTTTCATCTCCGAGTTTCTGTATGTGTGCTGAAATCTGGGGGAGTCAGGGACTGTATTTATAAGAGAAGATATGAAGGCAATTGTTTTGCATTATCCCTTATTCATTTGCTCATTAAATAGGAGGATGACAGGAGACATCACTGAGAAAACCTTTTAGGCAGAAGAAATGGTCCTGTCCTCTAAAATGGAAGATATTTATTTACATTAAAATTGGCCTCAAAATTTTCCTGTTGATTTTCAGGTAAGAGGCCAAGGTCTAGCTGATATATGGTAGGAAACAACTTCCGAGCAGCACTCTGAAAATTTGAATGAAAGAGCCTTAAATTTAACTAGAGGTAATGCCATCTGTTGTCCTGGTATTGGTTCCTGCAATACTGTCCAAATCCATTGGGATCTAATCATTATCCTTCCACCAAAGGAAAAGATAAATGCTTCATGATGAGAGAAATGGGGCATCCACAAGAGCTATGCTATATTGTCCTCTGGCTAACTGGCTTCCTAAACTTGGGGCCAGGTGAAGGACTGATTGTGTATGTGTGTATACTGAGAGCTTGCCTGTCCAGTTTCACCCTGCAGAAAATCGCTTGCAGGTACGGGTGGCTTTTCACCACACCTGGGTCTATCTGAGGATTAGTTGTTTGCCTCCTCTTCCTCCAGCACTGCCAAGATGGTACCAAGGCTTGTTAGTTCAGTTTTTCTTTTGCTTCCTTAGTCTGTCTGAACTAATCAGCCTCCAGAAGAGAAGTTATTTGAGGTTACTCCTCTGTATGGGGTATTTTATGTGGTACAGTTTTAAGATGTCCCTGAAAGAGCCCCACCACATAATGGTTTGTTTTACAGCTAAAAAAAAAAAGAAAAAGAAAAATTAAGGAGGCAGTTTAATTTCCCCCACTAAGTAAAGCACTTAGCATGATTTCACTTGCTTAAGGTAATTATAGACATGATGCCTATTTGGCTTCTTGCTTCTTTTGAAAGGCTAAAAATTAATGCAAAGATAAAAAGGTACTGCAGTTATATCTGATGGGCACTTAATGCAGAATCCTCTAGTACATTTTTACATTTTTCAAGTTCTATGGCTAACTCTCAATCTTCCATTCCAATGTCCTATCCTATACCTAGCAAATGTTGCAAAGGGGCTGTGGAAACTGAAAATGCTCATAATGGGATGTGGTCTTAGGATACTCATCTATCTCTGTTCACTATATTCTATGTGGTGTGCTCTAATGTAAGTCTCAATTATTCTTCAAAGCAGAGGATAGCCAGGTGAGCTCTCTCTTTCTTCACTGAAGAGAGGAAAGAAGAGACCTGATTTTTTTGTGTGTGAAGCTATTCTTATTGCTATGCACAAAAAAAAGACTCTGCCTTACATTGGGAGATGACTTGGTGAACTAGATTTATATAATAGATTTATATATTGCTTTGAAAAAGCTAACCGTATTTGTAGTGTACCAAGATGTAAATCTTTAAGTGTAAAAAAAAGGCCGAGGAGGGTAAAGGAAGAGGGAGGAGCATGTGCAGGTGGCAAAAGTTTTAAAAAGTATCAAAGCCATTATCAGAGTGTCTTCAAATAAAAAAAAAATTGAAAAAAAAAAGTTATTCTGGATCTACTAATTTCTCAAAGGTGAATTAGGCTTTTAGGCTTATACAAGAAGGTTTCCCCTTTTAGCTGCAGATTTTTCTATTTAAAACTCTATTGTTGAAACAAAAATCAGGTTATATGCGAATGCTGTATACTAGGAAGTGAAAAGAAGAGAAAGCTCACCCTTTCAGTGGCAGTCAGGAAGTGTTTGCACAGTCAGCATCTGGAAGACATCGGGTTCCTATGTATAGGTTGCAGATCTTATTGCAGACTCCACCTTTTAAATGCTCAGTTTGCACTTGCACCCAGGACACCTTCTTGGAGAGCCCCACAGGATCAGGCTACTGCAGCAGCAGCAGCACCAGAATGGCCAGTGGGCATCCTATGGCTTCTAATCCTGTTCATAGTTGTAGTTGGAAATAAAACTATGAATTAGGTTACAGTCCTAAATTTCATTAGAACAGCGTATTTGAGAGTTGATGTGAGATGCTTTGACACCAGCTGCACTTCAAGATTTTCTGTTGCAAGTGTGCTGTAAGAAGTTTCCAGAAGATGGCAGAAATTAAAATGCATTAGGACATAAGAGTAACAAATTATGACAGCCCAAGAAGAGGTCAGAATGAGACACTGACATTTTAAAGCATATGTTCACATATTTTGAATGTTTCTTGTGAGTAATAAAACTGAGATACTTATCCCTGCTGGCTGCTAATGATCTTCCTGTATTTTTTCATGAGGATAGCATAATGAAGCTATGTGTCCTAACTTCAGTAACTCTTACCTATCATTCTTATTTCGCCACGTGCATTTCAGTTGTCTGGAGCATTTTTTGTGCTTTTAGTTTCTTTATCTGTAGTCTTCTTTGCAGGTAAAATTAATCATCAATCCTGGGCTTTACTATGCAGTCAAAACTTGACAGCACATGCTACATCGTTTTCTTTCAATTAAATCCCACTGAGAGCCTTGGTGCAAACCATGTGACCTCATGTTTCACTGTTGGGTAACTCCACAATTCACAAATACTAACCTTTTATGACTGTACCATACTTCTAATCTAGCAGGAATCCTGGCTCACATGAGGCCCACACATTGCGAAAGGATCACAAATTTTGTTAGCATGGAAGACCCTCACCTGAGTGTGTCCCAGGACTTAAAAGTAAAGAAAAAACTTCTTTTCCAATCTATGAGGAAAATAACTACCGGTCTTAGTAAGTTTTAAAAATCATATGTAGATTTATTTGTGGAAATAAACAGCAAAGGCAATAAAGTACCTAAGCAGCAAAAGGAAGACTAGGGAAAATGTAGGCCTACTGCTGAAGGCGGAAGGAAAATGAGGGACAAGTAACATGGAACAGGCTGAGGTACTGAACACCTTTTTTGCCTTAGGCTTGGCCAGTAAAACTGGGCTTCAAGAGTCTGAGGCCCCTCAGACCAGGCACCTGGAACATGTAAGACTTACTCTTTGTGGAGGAAGACCAGGTTTAGGAAACACTTCCAACAAGATAGACATACATAAGTCCATGGAGCCTGACAGGTTTGTACCCACAAATGCTGAGGGAATGGGCTGATACCTTTTGCAAGGCCAGCATCAATCACCTTTGAAAAGTTGTGGCAACTGGGAGATGTTCCAGAAGTCTGGGAGAGAGCAAATTCCCCTCCTATCTTCAAGAAAAACAAGAAAAAAGATCCATGGGAATACAGGCTGGTGAGCCTCATCTTAGTGCCTGGGAACGAACCATTTCTAAGCACAGGAAGAACACAAGGTTTATTGGGGGTAGTCAGCACAGATTTATGAACATAATTCATGCACAATCAATCTAAAGCCTCCTACAATAAGGTGATTGGCTTGGTGGACAAGGGGGTGGGGACATTGGATGTTCTTTACCTTGCCTTCAGTAAAGCATTTGACACTGTCTCCCCTGTCATCCTCACAGAGCAGCTGAAAAAGTTCATTTAGTAAGTGGATAGTGGGGCTGGTTGAAAACCAGTTGAAGGGCTGGGCTCAGTTGGTTGTCATCGGTGGCACAAAGTCCAGTTGAAGGCAAGTGTCTAGTGCGACTTGATTGATACCCCAGGTAACAATAATGAAGCCAATACTGTAAAATATTTTCCTTAATGACCTGGGTGCTGGAACAAAGTGTACCCTGAGCAACTTTGCAGATGATACATGACTGGGAAGAGTGGCTGACATATCAGAGTGTTCTGTATCAGGAGGAACACGAGAAGGCTGGAGAAAGGAGCTAACAGGATCCTCATGAAGTTCAACAAAGATGAAAAGTCTTGAACCTGGGGTAAATTACCCTATGCACCAGTACAAGCTGGAGGCTGAGCAGCTGGAAAGCAGCTTGGCAGAAAAGGCCCTGGTGCTGACTATGAATCAGCAATGTACACTTGTGGCCAAGTAAGCCAGTGCATTAGAAAAAGCATTGCCAGAAGGATGAGGAAGGTGATCCTGCTCCTCTATTCAACCTTAGCGAGGCCACACCTGCAGTGCTGTGTCCATTTTTAGTTCCCAGTACAAGAGACATGGACATATCGGAGAGAGTCCAGAAAAAGCCACTCATGTCATTAAGGGACTGGAACATCTCTCCTGTGAGGAGATTCTGAGAGAGCTGGGACTGTTCAGACTGGAGAAAAGAAAGCTTGCATCAGGTGGGATAAGAAAGTTCTTTTAGAGCAGAATTCTCTATGTCTGTTTTTTTCATGATCACATATGCACTAGTATTCTTTCTCCTTTTCTTGTCTGACAAACTTACTTTTCCTACATCACAGATTTTTTAATTTAAACATGAAAAACCTAACATTTTTTTATGATTTTATGACTCTTCCTTCAGAATTCTAGGAATCAATTTTTGGCAACTTGAGCTTCTGATTTTGATTATTGTTTGTAGCCCATGTGTTCTGTCTGTGAGGACTGTCATTATCTTGTAAACCACATTCAGTTTTGCACAGAAATTGGTAGCATTTTGTCCTGTTCCACTATAATTCAGGGACAGCTTATTTGTATAGCACTCCTATTTATAATATATATTGCTTAGAAATAATTTATCTTTGTAGCTGAGCAAATTGCAGTATAATTTCACTGCTCTTGCACAGACCTTTCTCTTGTTTATAACAGTGATTTCTGAGTTACAATCTCTCCAATATAAATAATGCATTAGTGCATAATTTAAATGTGACCTATCTTTGCAAGGCTGGTGACTCACTATAAAGATCTCTTTGAGTAGCTTCAAAACTTCAAGCAGATTTTGGTAGCTGATTTCTCTCTTCTGATCTGTAACATGTTGTGAAGGTTTAGCTTTTATATGTTTGACAGTGCTATGAGGACCAAAACTGCTAGAGTCCCTTAGTATGAAAGGAAGTGGCTCACCAGAGAATCAGACTAACATGGGCTCTGCTAGAATATCATGCACTAAAATCAGGAGCCTGGAATTGTAGTTACAGGATAGATTTTCTTTGGTAGAAAAGATGATTGACATAGTTCATTTCCACTTCTGTAGTCCTGGTGGTGTTGATTCTTACAGTTTGTAAAGTATCGAGATTTAAACCCCATTCTTGAAATAAACATCTAAAAACGTAGAATTAAAGCCATTACAGGGGCAAAGGAAAAGAGCTGCACATTTCTTAAATTGTGTTTGTTATCAAATAACACCAGTAAGGTCCCTAATTTTCTGCTGTCACTAAATAGGTATTTTTCACAGAGACTGCACTGCACAAAGAGACAAGTGAAAGGAATCTACATCCATGGCATCCTGTTAATAGCACTTAAGGGCTCTAAATGAGACAGTGAACCCATGTATCCAGTAACACTTTCTGGTTTGAAGGAAAGAACTTGCATCCATCTTTCCCCCAAACAGACAAGTGTAAAAGAAAAGAGGAAGAAGACCAGTGAAAGACAACATAAATTTAGGATAAACCTTGACTTTTTTGGAAGATATCTGGACCCTTATTTTTTTAGCTCAATGTAAATCAAATAAATCCAGGCCATCTACTTGAGGGCTGTCAAATTACCTTCATACTGGCCCCACAAGCCCTCATGAATAACCAAAAGTCATTCTGTGGGCTATATTGCATTTATTCTATCCCAAACAGTCACACTTCAAGTTTTAGCTCTACATCTATATATGAAACGGAAAGACGAAGAGTGGTGTTTCCACATAATGGCTTTATTTCTAATTGCATCTACTTTTTTGTTTATCAGACATACATGAACTTGGTATTTGTGCAGTAACTGTAGGCAGGTGGAATTTTGTCAAAGCCTAAATAATACAAAATTTCTTCTCACTGCATAGTTAAAGGTATGCTTCAGCATTTGTCTAGAAAAATAGGTCTTTGAATGCATCAAGTGGCACAGTCACAGTGTAACTCTCTGTTGATAGTATATACAGTAGTATTCCTCAGTAAAAGAAATACACATCTAGCAATCTTGAATTTTCTCCCTTTTCGGATAATTCCCATGCCATTTTTTAAATGCACAATAAAACATTAAGTATTATGCTTTATACATCATCAAGAGCATTAGAATTATGTTTTCCAAGTTTTTTAGGCTTAGTGGCAATTTTAGCTTGACCCTGTTGCCATTTAACACTACTATAGAACACTCCGTAAATAAGAGACAACAGCTGTTCACTTTTCATATAACTTGAAGAATCACATTGTATATTTAAAGTATTAAGATGAAAATCACTGTGCACAAATAAACAGCTAAGACTTTTAAGAGTCTTTCCATTTTTAAGGAAAAAATCACAGTCTTTTAAGTTATTAGAATAGGTTAATTGTGAGTACCACTAATAGTATTTTGAAAATGTGATTGTATTTTTTGGCAAGTTTGGTGTGGCATCTGATAGACTGGAAGAGAAAGTTCACTTTCCATTGCTCTTTATTTTTTGTTCTGAAGTATTAGAGAAATAATAATATCTAGATATTAAATCTTAATTTATTGTATTTCTGAGCTGAAGCTTTAAATTTCTTATCCATTGGTGCTGGGCTCAGTTAAACTATGTTGAATTCTTCTTAACTGGGTTTAACATAGCTTGCTCAAATCCCTGATTTCTAAGGTGAAGAGCCATCCACCAAAAATCAGGGTTTATGGAAGTCTAAGAATTAAGTACAGACTGTTTAGCAGATCTTAATACATCTGATGCTATTTTAAATATAATTCGTTTCATAATTTTACGTGGTAAAATGTAAAGAATGGCTGCGCCACACCACTGTATGCTATTACTTTGTATAGCCTTGATTCCAGTGCTCCACATCTGAACACTGGAGAGAAAATAAAAATATCTTCCCATGAAACACTGAAGCATACGATTGCTACAGTGATCAAGGGAGAGTAAGAGTTATTTTTTTCCAAACTTGGAACATTTCCTTTTGCTTTTGACTGTTTTCTGAGTTATCTTTTTAGAAAAAAAAAAGCCATGTTTTTCCTATTTGTCCTTTTAGCATTGCTTTGCAGAGCAGGATGCAGGTCCTTCTTTATCAAAAAACAGGAACCTGTCCCAGAAATTATGTTCTAGCAAAGCTTTACAGATTCAGACAGTGGATTCCACAAGAGGCTTCCAAAGCTTTATTGACTTATTTCTGTTGGATTAATTCACATAAACTCTAGTTTAATTTCTCCAGATCAGATTTGTAAATGCTGATTCATGGGTTTTTCTTTATTTCATGACAGAAACACTTTTTCTGGCTACAGCAAAGCATTAGTACACAGGCTAAAACCTAAGCATTAGCACTGTAAGGCTTACTTGTTCCTTTACTGCGAGGACATTAGTAAATTATACATATCTGATGTGTATAATCTACATGTGACACCCTGTAGATGCAAACATTCAATGACATTGATAAAATTTTGGGCTCCATAGAGGTTTTTATGGTATTATTCAGGATTCTTTTTCTGACCAGAAATATTCATAGCTGTAAGAGGCAGAAAGATGTGTATCTGAGGGTAAAGCAGACCTAAAGTAACATACCAAGTTGGCTGCTGTTGTAGGTATAGCGGGGAAAAAAGAGTCATGTTCTTGCCTGTGGTGCTTGACCAGAGGTTACTGCAACTGGGACTTTTTGTTACAGCTCACCATATTTATTATTTTGTAAGTACAGGTCAGCATAATCATGACTGAACATCTGGGATACCCCTTCTCTGCACCAATCACTCTTACGTTATCTGTTATATGCAGAGCTTTCAGAAAAGACGGAAGAGCTTCAAAGCTCTTGATGTCGGCAATATTGTAAGAAAAGAAGTGACCAGAGGAAGATGTTGCTTCAGCATTTCTTTCCAATCTCTCATGTAACAGGGAGATGAAGGAGTAGGAATTGTTGACATGTTTTTAACATGCTAAAATTAAGGGACAAGCACTAACTAGACAAAGCAAAGTTTTAGAAGAAAAAATATATATCATACAGCTGGCATTTTGAAATAGTTAAACAATGAAAAGATATATCGTTTTTGCAGCAGTGACCATAGTTCCATTCTTCTTGTGTACATGTGGGACCATATCTCTTTAGATATAAGGTAACTAGAATGCCTTAGCAGATTTCCATGAATCAGTCAAAATACCTTGATTTTAAAGAGAGTAAGTATCAAAAAGAGAGACAATTAGATCTTTTTCAGTGCCAGTATGCAAGTGCAAGTATCTTGACATGATGAGTTGATTATATTGTTTCATGCTTCCCAAAACAGTAATTTTATTGAGGCACTTGAGGTTTCAGTAGTTCATCTCTTTCCTGTCCTTGGAGTCTGTGTTGTTTCCTTATTGTCTTGCTTTGAGCAGCTCTCCAATTTCTGTTTTTCAAGTAGTTTGAAATACTTTCCCCAACAGTGCTCACACTTGTGATTAAACATTTTTCTTCTCATTTTTTTTCTTCTCCCTCACACTTTTGTCTTCTACATACAGCGTCTCTCTGTATCTGCTTTTCATTTTTCAGTTTAAATTCCTTTCTTAGCATTGATGCAGCCAATGGTGCGCAACCAGTTTAGATTGCTCCCATATCAGATCTACTGAATTTCAGGCTAACTTCTTATTCCCACTTCAGCTGTCAGTGCGGCTATCAAAGCTGCAGAGGTTCTTTCAATAGTTTTCCTGCATACTGCCCTACTTAACTGCTCCAACCCATTTTTCCCTCAGGAAAATACTTGGAAATATACTTTCAATTTGAAACACAGGGTTGGAAGGTGTTATTGCTTGGCTTAGTACAGTCCCATCCATATAGTATATTTTTACATCACTTTTCAAAATGAAAAATTATTTTAAACTAAAAAAGATACTCTTCATTTTGAACATGTCAAATGACATGTTTCAAGAACTTCAACATGTTTTCCAACATTTTTCAAGCTGAGATATTAATCAAATCCAGCCCTTTCCTCTGAAAAATCTATTTCAAGAAGTGTCAAAGATTTCATGACAAAATGTCTGGAAAGCAAAAGCAAAATATTGTGTAGGGATTTTTCCTTATTTTCCTCTTCTATTTAAAGAAAAACCTCTAAAACAGTCTACCAGCTTGTCCTTACTCTCCTGGAATACTAAGTGCATGAACTACTTCAGAACCAAAGATGGTAGTGATGCCATGATGATTTTTGTCTTTTCTTTTATACCCCTGTTATACCTTTTCACAACTTCTGTATTCTTAGTGCTTTTGCCTACATTCTTGGACTTATTTGTCAAGCTAGGAGACTAAACATTTTAGAGGTTTCGTAGCTAGGGATCAGTGTGCCCCAGACACCAAGGTCCTCTCCAGAACACATTTTGTAAACTAAGATAAAACCATCCAGGGGAAGGTTCCTTGGAGAGGGGGGCTCACTCGAGCCTCTCATTGGGGAATTTATTATAGATATGCTAATTAGTAAGGCCTATAATGTTATACCAGATCTTTTGGGTATGTGCATTGCAGTGTGCATTGAGATGCATTCAACCTGGACGTAGTGCACCTAAGGATCCTTAAAATAAATACCAAGGTAAAATCCCTTTTTCCCTTCTAACCGTGTTTGACTCTTGATTTTAAGACCAAGAAAAGGCATCAGTAGTACACTACTATTTATTTCCATTCTGGCTTATGCTTTGTTTGCTGAAATTGGAGTAAACTTTTGCAGTAAAATTTGTAACAGAAATACAAACCCTTGAGAAATCAAAGCTTATGATAAACTGAAATACTGACAGACCCTGAACTGTGGTTCCCAAATTGCAGTGCTTGAAATGCAGAAAAACAGAATCAAGGCCCTCTAAAGTACTCCAAATTATAGTCTACCAATTGTTCTATAGGGCAATCACAGGCCTATTTTGGTAGAATAATTGAATCCCATCAATGAGCTATTTTTAACTAAAATTAGGCATACCAGGGTCATGTAATTACATTTTTTACAGTCAAGTACATGTTATTAGGACTGTTGTATCCTCACAGTTACATTTTCCTTAAAAACAATTTTGCTCTAAATATGAATTGTTTTCTTGAAAGGGCTTCCCATTTTCAGAAGCTTGAAATTTTCATCATTCTTGGAAAAAGCATGTGTATATGTTTATGCATACTGAATGTAGGTGTGCGAACAGAAATGCACCTATGTTTGTGCGCTCACACCTACTTATTACTCCAATAGGAAGCCTCCAGGCTTCAAAGTAGTTCATTGCACAAGTTCAAGGTAATAAATGAATTGTTTATTACTTACAGTACATATCTGTTTTCAGCAAATTGAAAATGAATTGAAAAATAGGTTGTGAGTAGAGCACCATATTAGTATATTTATCACAGAGCTGTGACTGCACTGCAGCAGAGCTGCAAATTCATTGTCACATCCTTGCTTTTCATGTCTTTAGACTACAACACTCATTATACTGCAATTTATAAAAATGTTTTAGGGCTTCCATAAAAGAAAAAAATACTGATGTGCACTAAGAACACAGATAAAGGACAGGGGAATAAGTCAGTTTAACCTATATGCTTCATGTTTTATACATGATATTTTAGCTAAGCATATTACTGTTTCTGGTAGATGGCAGAATTTTCATAGTAAAGGAGAAAAAGCAGATTGTGTAGATTTTAGCATGCGCTGTGTGGTAATTTGGAGGAGAATAGAGCAGTGCAAAAAGATAACTCATTTCTGTGATACTGTTTATTGCTATTGTTGTTCATGACGACTGCAGTGATAGGGAGGAGAAAATTCCATCGTGATAACATTCTATGCAAATAAAAATTTAAACCCTTTTTTCTGATCCAAAAATCTTGCAAAGTAAAAAGATGAGAAAAGGGAATAGAGAAGGAGGAAAGGGTTATGAGTAAATATGCACATTATATTTCCTCTAACCAATGATGAAATACAATTAATCTTTTTGACTCTGTGGGTCAGCTCAGAGAGAGGGTTACATGAGAGAGAGTGTAAATAATGTGTGAATGCTGTCTACATCTGATTCATTCGTGATTGATCCAAGTCAAATTTAAATTAATGACTCAGAGAACTTAGTCTATATGTCCTTGCCAATATTGAGCAAACTAAGAGTTGGCAAGGATGTACTGCAAGAAAAGCATGCTGATCTCAGCTCTTCCTCTATTGTAGAGTAGGATAACTAAAAGTCTTGGTTTATTTTTCCTCTACCAAGAAATAAGGAAGATCTGAGTTTCTCTCAGAGACAGGAGAAATTAGTGTCATTGACTTATGTGTTCTACTAGAGATTTAATAATGAAACTGGCATTTATACCAGTTGTCGTTAATAAATGTCTCAGAAACATTTCACATTTGCTTCCATCTCACATTTGCTTTATTGCGTAGATTGTGTGTTTTGCTTTACTGCCAAGACTATGCTTTTGTTTTGATGGGGAAAACCTTCACTGCTTAGGCAGAAAGTATTTTCTACAATGCTTACAGAACAGACTCCTCTGGCTACGTGGTTAAAACCACTGGAATTAACCGTTTGTAATCTGAATGGTAATGCAAGATCCACAGATTCTGTCAAGACATTAGCACTTGTCTTAAATTTACTATCAAATTGGTATTTTTAAGATAAATGGTCTTTGAGGGAAGCTTCCAGATTGTGTCTATCACAATGTAGAAGGTGGCCAGATTCCTAATAGTAATGATAGTAAAGAGTGAAATAATAATAATTATAATAAGTTTTTAAAGGTGGTTCACGAGAAACAAGTCAAAATCAAAAGCTAGTTGTACCAGGCACGTAAAAAGACCACTTGCTATAGTGATTTTTTTTAGGACTACCACCACTGTATTTTTAAACAAAGTCATTTAGGCAATTTGCACTTTGCAAGATTAGCATCACTCTGGTAGTACCAAATCATGTTTTAACTACAATGCCGTAGCAACTGGGACATTGACTTTCAGTATGTTTAACTCAAAACCTACCAGTTATAAAATACAACTCGATCTCATCATGTCATAACCAAATTAGTAAATTAGGATGCTGAGCCAAGATTGTAATTACATCAGTAGTAGCTGATGGCATCTGATAGCTCCATGACCATCAGAGTGATTCATATGCTCTTCATTTGCCAAGCAAGAGATACTTAATGGGCTGTGCTTTTTACATATGATGCAGCAAAACTTTTATTACTTGTTTGAAGATCAACATGAGATCATTGTTGTCCCTGATTAAGAGGCAGGCAATCAAAACAAGTAATGCAAAAGATAAGAACCTCTGTGTTGTGCACCAAGGAGTGGAGAAGTGCCATAGCCAAAGGCTGTGACAGCCCACGTCCAGATTTGATTGACACAGCAAGAGGCTTTTAATGTAAAATCATCCTTCAGTATTATAATCATCTTTATTACTGAGTAATTCTTTACATTATGGGAAGAAACATAAAGATTTCTAATTACCAGTTTCTTTAATCCCCAAAACATAAATTTAGGAATAATCTCATTTAAAATACACCTCTATAAATTCTGTATTTGCCTGGTGATTCAATGCGTGATCACTTGTGTTTATTATCAGGAAATATTTTAGTCACTGTTCTGTATTATATAGGTTGTTCACAGGTCCACATGGTCTGAGAATTATGATCTTCTAAAAAATAAGAGCAACTGTCTCCTAATGTCTAACTTGGATTATAAAGTTGACATCATAAAATCTCAGGAGCCGTATGTGATTAAAGCTGTAGAAAGAAGAAATAAAGAATTAACAAGACACCAAAGAATCTATTTATGGTTTGTTCTCAAGCCCAGCCAGTATGTTCAATTTTACCTATTTGAATTAGCAAAAGACAGGTGATTAGATGAACACAAAACTAATCCAGTTAGATTTTGAATAGGGCAGCACTTGGAAAGGTTTAAAAATTTCTTCAGAAACTTTGTAATTAAAACCCATGAGATTCTTCTGGAGAGTCTCAGTGCTTAACACACATTCTCATATCCCCAAAAGGTCTGAGCTGTGCCAATGTGGCATAGTAAGCTTAGTGAATAACTGCCACTCCTGTGTGTTTGTTCAAATAATAAACACAGCAGTCAAAAAAAATTGTTACATAAAGCAGCTCTCACCTGCTCTAGAAAGCCTTAACTTGGTTAATGGCTAGCCAATGGTCTTTACAAGGTAATGCAAAAGGTTAAAAACAAAGCCATTAGAGATAAATAATATTTAGTAGCTGGCCTTTCATAAAAGTTTATTCTTCCTTTTGTTTCAACTCATTTAACAGGCTTAAGATACATGCAAATGGTCTTATTTACACCAGCTGAAGACTTAAGTCTGCTTTTTCTGACTAAAATATTGTGCAACAGAAGTTGTCATTTTTATCTAGCCTAATGGGTTCGTTTTATGAATTTCTGGGTTTATCATCTACCTCTGTAAGGTAAGATCACAGCACACTCTAGTTTGCAGCTTTTGGACTAGATGCAGCCCATGGGTCATTTCCACCCATTTTATCCTGATTTTCCTCCTCCCTGCCCTGTCCCACTCCAGAGAAGACAGACAACACCTGAGCAAGTGCTGCCCAATACACCATTTCCTCCTGCTTCAACTCAGCACAGAGCTGGTCTCCTGTTGTCATGAAGCAATTGGTAGGAACTGACATAAGTGATTCCAGGGCTGTGAAATTCCCTCTTGTTAACTGCCACAGTGGACTCATCCTCCCCTGTTTTGCTTCTGCAGAAGTGGCAACAGTTAGATTTGGACAAAAGTTGTTTTTCAACCATCAGACATCTCAGAGCCTAGGTTATACATAACACACAGGTACAGGAAATTGTCTACAACAAATGCAGAAAAATGGCTTATCCAGCTCCTGCAATTGCTGAAGTGGAACCAGCATGGTTAAATTCTAAGGAACTAATTTGTGAAGTGCTCTGAAATATAAGAACAATAGAAAATAAAGTAAAAGTCTCTACATTGTTGTGTACAAAATAAAAACTGCATAAATCCAAGAGGATCATTTAATCCAAATGAGTTAACTGTGGTACTTTATGCATTAGTTCTCCATTAATCATTCTAATGCAAACAGTTTAACAAAGAACCTTACAGATTTGAAGATAACACCAAAAAACTGTTTAGAAGCATTTACTGGGAATATGGCATAAAGGAACTTTTCTTAATCAAATGTCACTGCATATTTTAAAATTGATTTTTTTCTTTGTAAATCATAGTCTTTAAAAGTACCAAGCATTTTGTTTTGATGTCATGACAGAACAAGTTTGATAATATCCACCAAAGAAACATGAAGGCCTTGCATTGCTGCAAGTGACAAAGAAAGAATAGGCACTCCTTGGTTCAGGTTTATTTAGTTCTGCCATTGTTGATTATGTGCATCTGTGTACAATTAGCTTAGAAGTCAGCAGCAAATTAAACTAGTTTTGGAATTGTTGTGAATCTAAATTAATTTTACAGTGCCTTCCATCTGCCCCTTGTGTTGCCTTGCATGGGAGTTCCAAATCCTGTTGCTGAAAATCTCAAGGTCACTTTAAGCACTTGTTACATTGTAAGAAATAAGAAAGAATCTAACAGGCAGGTCAGTTGGTTTTACTTTCACTTAGGATACTCTGGAAAACATGGACTCTCTATGGAATTGTTAATGTTAACCAAATGGTGGTACAGTAGGACTCTGCAATAACATTCTGTCCTTAATTGGGTTATCTTACTGTTCAATATGCTTTTACCAGGATGAGTGCAATGCGTTGTTTTGCATTAAAGAGCAACGTCACTGCAAACAGATACTTATGTTTAGAATGTTTCTGTGATTCGCTTACCAGTTTACAGAATGTCTTTTAAATAAACAAACGGATCTCCAGTGATTCAAGTTACCAGCTGAAAGCATTTATTGGTCCTACAAATTATTTTCCTTGCATGTTGTTTTATAGGTGTAATCTTTCATGGTCTTCTTGAGCAGCCAGGTAATCCTGAAGAGTAAATAACTTCTAAATTTTTATAATGTTTTAATAGTCTTTTTGTGGGTGTGAATGAAGGTAGATGGTGACAGAACAACACACTCAAAAAGGACAGCAATATGCGTTTTGAAGGATCTTTCCAAAAAATGCTGATAAATAATACGGATTTGAAGGATATTTTTGGAGGTGTTAAAAAGGGAAACTAGTGGGAAAATACTGGAAAACCACTCAAAACAAACTGATTGTGGTTAATTCTGAGGCAGAGAAATGGACAAAAAAAGCAGAACAGAAGCAGTTTGGGAGAGAAATGAGAGGTGAGGTGTGAGCATGAGCAAGATTAGATAGGGATTTGATGATGAGAAGGAAAAGATTGAATTTCATGTTAAGCATAATTCAGCCTGGGTTATTTTCCTTTGCAAAAAGCCTTTAACATTTTGTTCTGCTCTACAGAAATTCTCATGCTGTCGTTATCACTGTAGCACTTGAATTCTTTTCACTACAGTTGCAGCAGTACAGGTCAAATATCTTGTGTGGGTTGTGTGTAGTTCTTTCCTTCCTTTTGACCTCTCAGGTGGAGGAGCAATTGCACAGGTGAATGTTTTGTTTTGGTGATTTCTTGGCTCGATTGTTTCAAATTTATATATAAAGAGAGTTGGTTTAGGTTGTATCTACACACAAGCTGGGTTTTGCACTTATGCTAGAGATACGAAGTGTGAAAGGGAAGCAGGAAAGGAAAAGGCAGGGAAATTAAGGAAAGATCTGTGTTATACAGGAGAGAATAGTGAGATTTTTGATATTCTTCAGTACTGATAGACTTTATTTAACAGTCTGCATATGGCCATATGGACATTTGCCTTTCTGCACGAAATAACTTTTCATCTTCTTGGTCAAATGATCTCTAAACCTAAAAAATGGAGTCAAATACTATACACTTTGGGCACAATATGTCTGGGGGAGCTGGTTAATGTTTTAAATAACCCTGTCCTGAGGGATATAGTCCTCTAAAAAGACTGAGGCAGTGACCTGTTGACTTACAGAGGATAAATAGCACAGTTACAACATTAAGAAAATATTATAATCACATAATGAGAAAAGAGATTGAAAGAAATGCTTTGTGTTTCTTATGGAATATGAAAATAGCTAGATTAGAAAGGCGTCTGGAGAGATCTCTGAGCTCATTCTCCTGCCTTCAGGCAGAACCAAACATACTTAAGTCATTCCTAGTGTATGTTGAGTTGTTTCTGAAAATACTTTGTACCAGTAATGAACCTCATTGCATCTCTGCCCTTCCCCTGTGGACATTTCTAACAGTTTGTAACCTTTCTGTTTCCATCAACTTTTTGTGCCACTGAAAATCAGCCCTTGCTCATTTCTGCTGAACAGGCCATGAGGATTTCTCCATGGGTCTGATATCACTCTCCTGCTTATACTAACATTATGTGATCCCTTTTCTTTGTCTTCTTTTTTTTTTTCTTTCTTGCTGACCATAGTATGTCAGGCTCACTTAGGATCACTGTATCACCTGTGGAACAAACCAAACATAAAACCACAAAAACTCCAAAGAAACAAAACCAAAAGAAAAACCCAAACAAAAAAACAAACCCAACAAACCACACAAACCAAAACCAACCAAACGACAACAAAAAACCCAAAAATATTTTTAAAAACTCATGATTTTGTATTATGAGGTGACGAGGTTAGCCTGATGTAATTTAACAAATAGAAACATCCAGATCACCAGACACCTATTAATCTGGCTTTAGTAGTTTTACTATGCTTTCAAAGAAAATAAGGAGTTATCTTGAAGGAAATGCAAAGTAGAGTTGAATGTAGCAGATGTTATCAACAGTGGGTTGCTCAGGATTAACCTGATCTCCTTCTCTGATAATGCACAGTATTTTTGTCTCAGACAGGAAAAAGTATTAGATCTATTTTGTCAGATGTCAATAAAGTATTTGATATATTGCAATGATGAAAATTATTAGCTAAACCAGGAAAGATGAGGTTTGAGAGAGGAATTGCAAAGTAAGTTGTGAACTGTCAAATGGAATTGCCTCTCAGTTTATATTGATGGGCTAATGGCTGGCTGGGAGATGAGAGTTGCTGAGAGATCAGTGCCAGAGAAAATCCTATTTAATGTTTCAATCTTGGCTCAGAATTAGGAATATCTTGATGAAACATGCTGTTGATACAGCTTCAGCCTAGAAAAATAACTTGAAAGATTTGGATGACACGATGGAAGCCACAGTACAGAGTAATGCTGTTGAAAACAGTAGCAAGATTTTCTGTATGTAGTGGAAGTCATTGGTTGGAAGTGATGAAAAGAAGAAGGATGGGAATTTAGTGAAGGTGTTTAATGCATTGAGCAATCTCAGGATGACTTTGAGTCACTATTCTTTGGTAGTCAGCAAAATGTTCTGTATTAAGAAAAATAATTTCAGTAAAGAAATATGAAAATGTTGATCAACTCTGAAATCACAAAACATTGATAATACCTCCTTTAGAATACTCAGCAAAATGCAAGTGCAAGCAGGAGCAGAGTTACAAGGAAGAACTATGGAAAATATCTTTTCCAACGGGAGACTTCATCTCACAAAACTACAGATTAAAAGAAGCTATGATGGCTGCCTGCAAAGTGTTGAGATGTAAATCCAAAAGGAAAACAAACATTGTTTGATAAACAAATCGAAGGTTCCAAATAAAATACCAAACCAAAGAGCATCTGTAAACTCTCTATGGATAGATTTTGGGGTGGAAATTAAAAGATAGTGTATCACACTTGAAGGGATGAAATTCCAGACTTGCCTTTCTGAAGGAGCTGTAGAGGAAAAAAGTTCTCAAAATGGAATCTGCAATATTTTGTAAGTTCTTAAAATATAAGTATCCACAATGGGAAGAGACACACCTTGGTGATGAGGAACTTGCAGTTCTGTTTTATGATGGTTTCTAACTTCAGAGTCTGGTTTAGGAAGGAAGTGCTGTTTTGAAAGTTTGTTTTATTTTATTTTGCTTTTTATGTAATGAAGCCTTATTCCTAGGCTAAAGGAGAAGAAAGAATTGAATTGCCTAGAAACACAGTATTTTAACATAAATCATCTGCAAATCATGTGTGCATTGAATTTTTTTGAGGTTTTGACTGTATAAACTTTGAGTGTCCACTAAATGATAAGCATAAGCTAGATAAATGATACGATTGTGTCTGCTCAAAATACTAATTTCTTTGCAAGATATTTGCATATTGAAATTTGTATATTATTCTCATTCTACAGAAAGAAATGTGTTTGAAAAATAAGGGAGTTTACAGTGATAAATCTTATTCTTTATTATATTGTTTATTGAATTCAAACAGGGGGATTTTTTTGTAATTTCTACAAATTTTTGTAATTTGTAATTCTGTATATCCATCATTTCCTGTAAACTCTATTATAGTAGGCAAGGTTTGTCCAAAATGTGGACAGATGAGCACCAGATTATGTTACAGAAGTTTGCTAATGGATTTAATAGAAAATAAATCCTATAATTCTATCTGACAAAATGAACTAACAGAAAAGAGGGTGAAGGGTGAACTTCAGGAAATGATCCTACAGTCTGATTTAACCTTCAGTGTGCACTAACATTAAAATATTATTTCCTCCATTTTTCTAAATGCATCATCTTTAGAACAGGAAAAATCAGATGAGTAAAAACAAAATTCTGCAGATGTAGACTATGTTAATCCAACCATCATCCTGGAAGCATAAAATTAACATCAAGGAGTTTGCTGAATATCTCTGTTTTTATGACTTAATACGCTCCATTAAATGATACAGATAAATATCTAGTTTTCATCTTTATGAAGATTAAGTCATTTACCTCATTTATATAGTCAGTAATGCAGTCTCTTTACTAGTTATGCTGCAATAAAAGTAAGTTATACCGCACTAAAATGTGAAACTAGTTGCGAGGATTACGTATGAGAGTTCATATAAATAGCTGGTGAAAGTCACATAGAAAAATGTTTGGTTTGGTCATTGGAAAATTACTTTTCAAGTAATGTATGTTCAATTGTAAATGAAGAAGAAAATACATAAAAAGAAGTTATTTTGAAGAGCTGGAAAAAATACAAAACCATATTCAGATTTAGGAACTTTTGTAGTTATTAACAGCCTCGAATAAAAGTTACTTTTATGAGACTATTTCTGAAATGTCATTGCTCTTTGCTTTCCCTACTCTTGTACCCAGCAGCTATGGATTCATGTAAATTGTTAATTGTTTGGATGTTTAGAAATATACTATTATATGCTCTCATTTTTCTTCTGCGGCATTGAGAACACAACTGAATAGCAGTAATCAGCTCTATCTATTCATTTAGCCTGCCACACTTATAAAACTAAATGAATTCATTTAAACCATGTTGAAAACAATTTATTGAACTGTGATAATTGCCTCAGGTAGTTTCACTGTATTTTACTGTGAAAAGAAGATTTTTAAATGCTTTGTTTCTTGTTTTAGAAGAGCATTTCTTAAGAACTATTTTTAACCACGCCAGTATTTTCTGATCTTTTTGGAGAAGAATGGGTAGCCTTGAGTTCTAAAGACTGATATAGGATGTAAGACATCTATATTCTGTATATTCTGAGGTACACTTACTGGCATGCATAAAACAAAAAATCATTTCTAAGTGTGAGTACACAACATTCAGTTCTCCAATGCATGCTGTGACATAAGTTATTCCTGGTTGTTGAGCCATGCATGCCAATGCTCAGTTAACTGGAAACTGAAGGAATAAGAGGCTGTAAGCCTTTAGAGGAATGACCCAGACACTTCCAGTTTCAGTAAGTTTCTACATAGGAAAGCAAAACTTTCCTTGGGTGTTGTTGATGAGAGTACCATTAACTGTCACAGGAATATGATGAACTTCAGATTTATCTTAGAGATAAGAATACTTCATTTTTAATGCATTTCTGAAAAAATTCTCTTTGTCTAATAGGGGGCCTCCTAGTTTTAGTTTTTAATTTCATAATAAAAAAATATAGATTTGTTGAAAAAAACATGAAAGGAAAGCTCCTTTGCTTCTTGATCAAAAAGGCAAAGCCTGTACTGAGTCTGATTGTAACTAATTTATTAAGGAAAAAAAATATTCTTTGAAATGGTATTTCAAAGCCCTTTCAAGGAAAAGAAGTTTAATAGTTTCAGAGGTGAAGGTAAATGGTAATTCCCATTTCTTACTGTATTTGATAGAAAAGAACCTGGCCAAACTCAAATCTTTGAAATCACATTTAGATAATATTTCAAACAATAAATATATGTTCTGCTATAACTTTGGTTTTTTGCTGTTCCACTTTTTCTTTTGCATTCCTTCCACTTTCCAGCAACAGTGTAGCTGAAGAAGAAAAGCAGGAGTGTGGGAGAAAGTTGAACAGTACTTGCCACAAGACCCTGTGAAGAAAAACAAACACAACTTTTATAACAAAGACTATAATTTGTTTTATTAAAGCAGCTTTACTAATTTCCTCCCATCCTAGCCAGCAGGCAACCTGCCTCCCTCTTATCCCATTGCTGGCAACAGAAAGATGAGCAGCAACCCAGTAGCATTTCGTTTTTGACCACCTGCACAGCAGGAGGAGGTGTGACTCGTGATGTTCTTTTTGTTTTGACTGCTGAGTACCAGTCATATGTTACTTAGAACCCTGATTTATGATGATTAATCTATTCCACCTTTAATGCACTTTTTTACAGTTTGTAAAAGGGCTTCAGCAAAGCCTTGATGAATCTTTTATGCATTTGTGTGTTCAGATATAAATTCTGTTAATCCGCCTAAAATAACAAGGATTAATTACTAGACAAGGACGTGATATACTGTTGTTCAGTTCAAAATTTCACTTTGTGTAAATCTCGATGCTCATTTAGGTTTCTCTTTCTGTCTTTGCATCTCGTCCTGACAGGTGTGTGCCCAATCACTGTGAACATGATGGAAAATGCACCCAGACGTGGGACAGCTTCAAGTGCACTTGCGATGGAACTAATTACAGTGGTGCCACTTGTCATAACTGTAAGCTAACCTGCAGCTTCAAAATTTCAATGGAGTAGGGAAGTCTCTCATGTCTTTTGGTTGAGATAAAAAAAATCAAAGTCTTCCTTTCCGGTTGTTAAAGATCCTCAAGCCTTTGTTGAAGGAAGGTGTTGGCTTAATCACATTCTTCTTTATCTGCATCAGGATGTATTTATACAGCACTGTGCTGCACCATGCTACACAGCAAAGCAGTGCAACAGCAGTTGGGTGTACTGAGAAAACACATTCTCAGCAGTTGCACACTTTCAAATGGAAACAGTGAATCTGCCCCAAGCTGTTGCAGAGAGCTGCTGACTGCTACTAGAGGTGCTAGTTCAGGTTGCTAATCCCAAAGGATGTTTATATACTGATTGTCAGCCAGTTTAAAATCTAATTATCTGCTTTGTGGTTATGAGTTTTTGAAATAAGAATATTTCCTACGAGCTCCACATGCCCTACACTTTTAAAGCACAGGAAGAAGAAAGGTACAGTTGCCCTTTTACAGGTGCTGAACAATGCACGCTGAGTCAGTGGCATGCATCTTCTGTTCCTCCTCTCATATGCTGAAAAGTGGGATTTTCATCTGCAAAGTGTATTCTAAAATATCTAGGGCACAGAGAAAGCATATCCAGTCCTTACTTTTGTTCACTTCTTCCTTTTGCCAACAATCTCCTAATAATAAGAAGAGAGTAAAAAATGCTTTTGAACAGGTGATCAATTGAAATTGAAGCCAGGATTTATAGAGATACAAATTTATATTACTTTATTATTTACCTTAAATATAGCTGTGTATCATTTTACAAAGATAATTGAAGATTTTTTTTCAGTTATAACCAAAAAGCCCAAACAAATGAGAAATTTTTGACCATTCACAGTTTTCTGGATTACAACAAAAACATAATTTATGGTTGAAGATAATATAAAAGGGGTTATATTTTATGGAATAACTATTAATACATTGAGTGGCAAAGTTGTCTATGATCTAGCTATTGAAATTGTAAAACTATAAGAGTTAAATAGCAAAATAATGTTGATGAAAACGAAGTATTTAAGGTACAAATGCCTCTAGGAGAGATTGCATGGCATGCCTTTTTCCGCCAAGAGGGAATGTGGACAGTGACGGCATGGTTGCATCTAGCGTTAGGAAAGAAAACACAGAATTTTTGTCTGTCTGTGCTCCTTTGTGGGTGTGCAGACCAGCTTTTAAGACATAGCTGAACATAGTAAAGCTTCTTGAGTTCCAAAGAGAAGCAGCAAGGACAAGCAGATGGCATCACTTCTCTGAAATCACATTTATTACAAAGGGAAGAAATGATAATCCAAGGAGATGTGACATTTTTCTTAACAGGATTTTCACCTGCCTTTTGTGGATAAAACAGTGCAATAAGGCAAGTAAAAGGCATTGCTGAACTGCAGTATCAAAAGAGGGATTTGGAGTATATTGTCCTGTCTTTATGGAATGGATAAAGTGTATGGGATTACATACACTCTCCAGGTCATTTGGAGACACATTGTTCAAGACCTTCTACTCTTCTAGTTCAGGAAAACTTTCAAACTTAGATGTGTAAGCTTTAGTTTTGTTACATTTTTGTGTTTAAAGAACATAATTTTTGGTTTTTGTGTGCTGCTATACTTTAGAAGTCTTCTTTCTTACAAAACAAGGTTGAGCAGAAAGTTATTCACTTGATAGATATCCTGTCAGAATGTGTAAAATCCTATGCCTTTCTAGAGTATCAAAGTTAATGGCACAAAAATGAGCGAAAAATAAAAAAATCCAGCATCAAGATACAGACTGAGACAACCTTAACTCTTCCTTTGTTGAGCAGGCAAGAGCTGTCAGTATTTACAGGAGCATGTTCCAGATACAGCTGCAAATAATGAGGGGGTTTGTTGAAGCTTGCCAGAGGTTGCAGTTACGCTGTCCCGAGGTCCGGGACCTCAGTTCTGCTGCGCTGACGCTGACCCTACTGTCCTTTCGTACTTGAGCAGTGTGTGTTTGTACACTCAGACACACTTAGTGTGCTGCCTTCTGCTTTTGAATTCTAAAGTTTGTGGCAGTAGCAGGATAAAAGATATGCTGGGGAAGGAGGGAAGTTGGAACGATAACTGGTGTGTGGTATAAAAATAGCTGTAAGCAATTTTAAACAGCACTGCAGATTGCATGAAAAATATAGCAGATGTCATGATTCTATGGAGCTGGAAAGTGTTTTAAGTGCAGATAGCACTTGTTCAGTACCATTCTACTTAAAGATAACAGTATTTTACAAAGCAAATTGTATTATATGCCACAGTAAAATATGTTTTTCTTTCCTCAATGTATGCTTGTGTGTGGGGTATAACAGCATTACTCAAAGAGGTTGAAGAAAAGATTATGTTAGTGGGGATTCTAACTCCGTAGTTGATGATTTTAATGAGTTTGAGTTATGCTGAACTAAAAGGAACAAGATAATTCTGTGTTACTGAAGGGGTTTTTTCAGTGAATTGGTTTTGCTTTGGTCAGGTAATTCAACTCTTTCCTGAGCTTTTGACCTGAAACAAGGCAAAGCTTTGCAGCCTTGACTGAATTTCAGATTGCAGTTTTAGGTTCCTTTGAAGTTGAAACTCAAAGACAAACTCCAGGGATGAATTCCTTGAAGTGAAACAGAGAGAAAGGTTTGCATGAAAGCCTTATGAATCAAAATGACTTTGTTTCACACAGGTCTGGCCATAATACATGGTACGATAGTGAAAACAACAGTTAGTCTAGAGATATGGAGAAATATGTATTCTGGGACTGAGACGTAGTGGGGGCTATAAACCAAAAATAAACAGCTGGAAAAGTTCCAAATAAATACATAAATCTGAAATAAAAACTTTAGTTATTATCTCTCCAACTGTGTAAATCAATTACACTTGTTTTCTATTTTAAGATTATGAAATAATTTGCTTTTTGGAATATGGCACTCTTACAGGAAGGCTCTTCATCTTTCAGAGAATCTTACAGAATCTCCAAGCTCTGTGTCCACTATTTTGTTATTTCTCAGAGGCTTAAGATGCCATTCAGAGGAAATTATAATTTGTTTCATCCAGCTACAGCTGAGTCCCTGAAGCCCAATGGCAAATTAACCAAAAGTACTGGAAAGTTGTATTTCTTGTTGCATGTTAAATACCCTAGGAATCTACCAGATTTCTTTCAGCTAACAGGTGTTCATGCCCAACGAAATGCTGTGGCCTGGCAAATATCAGACTAGAGCATTGATTTTGTCATTAGGCAAGACTGAAAGATAAATGAATGTATTTACTTTAAAATAATGATTTACAGTCATGCAACATTTACAAAATTATTTAAAAATTAATTGTGTTGTAATTAACAGCAAGTATCATCCTTACCAGCTTTATTATCTATATTCTAAGCCCTGACCAATTAACTTTTGCAGCCTACCAAAGGCCGGCCTGTTCATGCAGAATTCTTAGAGCGATACATTTCTAGAGTTTATTAGTAAATTGTTCCTGAAACCTTTGAGAACAGGAGCTCATTTTCCTGATTATTTCTCATCGGCATCACTTCGCATGAGTTTACTCATCTATTTTTAGGTTCTAATATTATTCCTGCTGTTTACAGCTTGTTTGAAACAGAGTGGTATAATTTTAAAAATAGTGTATCAGGATAACTATCATTCAAGCTTCTTTTTGTCAGATTTTTTATAATATAGGTCAAAGAACACTTTCTCTAGAATCTGCATTTAAGATAAACACAAGAAAAGACTTACAAAATTTACCGTGACAGTGATGTATCTACCTTCCACCTCCTGCATAAACTTTGTTAGATTTAGGAAAAAGCCAGAAGCACCTTGTTTGATGATATTTGCCTTCTCCTAATGATTTTCAGTAACAAAAATTCTCAATTTGCACTTAAAAGATTAATCTTAATGATCATAGAATCACAGAATGGTTTGGGTCGGAAGAAACCATAAAGATCATCGAGTTCCAATCCCCCTGCCGTGGACAAGGACACCTTTCACTAGACCAAGTTTCTCAGAACCCCATCCAACCTGGTCTTGAACACCTCCAGGGATGGGACATTCACAGCTTCTCTGGACAGCCTGTTCCAGTATCTCACCATCTTCACAGTAAAGAATTTCTTCCTAATATCCAGTCTAAGCCTGCCCTCTTCCAGTCTAAAACCATTCTCCCTTTTCTTAATACTACATGCTCTTGTAAAAAGTCCCTCTCCAGCTCCCTTGTAGGCTCCTTTGGGGACTGGAAGATGCTATAAGATCTCTCCAGAGCACTCTCTTATGTAAGACATGTTCTCCTTGATCGAGTTATTTTTCTTTAATTTCATCTTAAAACTCTGTCCTTACTTTTACAGCTGTACAGATGCCTTCAAGAATATCAGACAGAGAAATGTTTTTCTAAAAACCTTCAGCTAGTCCATAGGAGGGACTAGCATCCAGATCATATCTGTTGACTGTTTGTTCTCTAAGACAGTAGGAGAAATACAACCTTACATACTCCTGTCCCTAGGAGAGGCATTAATTTCATCAGAATATACAGAGAATGCAACTCTGCTGAGAAAGAACATACAGGATTTTTACATTTTTAGATTGGTGATTTTCTGTAAGTTTTTTTTCAAAAACAATATTTGAAACAATGTAGTGATCCTTAGTTTCCATATAAGGGAACTTGACCTCTGAATTCTCTGTCTTCTCATAGCTTGTTGGGAATAAATGTTACCCTGTATTTTGGAACCTGATTCAAAGTTAATGAGGAATAAAATTTCTCTTGAAATGATAAGTACATTAAGTGTCACTGGAAGTCTAATGGGCATTGACATTTTTCCAAGGAATATTGACTATCTCCCTAAAATGAAATATTGCTTTAATAATGAGCTTAATAATTTCTAGAAACACACTTTGAGTAAGAAACATTTGTGTTGTGCACATTGTAGAAGCTGTGACAATTCTCATTGCTGGCTATTGCCAAAATTAATAGTCAGCAATATGAATTTAATCTGCATAGGCTCTTATCTTCAGCAAGACCTCCATCAGTTAGTTTGTAATATTTGATTTTCCTGTATTTCTATAAACAGGAAAGCAACCAGAACATTGGACTTCATACATTTAGAGTCTAGATGGGAAAGAAGGTCATGGCAGTGGTGTTCTCCTGTCAGCAATTTGGGAAATAGCGAAAAAGCAAATACATACTTTGGCAAAATTATGCACTGAAATTTACTTCGGGGAAAAGATAAAAGAAACTCCATCATTTTTCTAGTCATCCCAAACAAGCAGAGTATGGGTTTCCATTTCACTGGAGACTGGAGGAATTCTGAGAATAACATTGTTATCTTTGTGATAGCAAACCGATTTGTTAGAAAAAGCAGATGCCTTGCAGTTTCACAAGCATATTAAAGCGTTATTTGATCAGGAAAAATACAATAAATACCTCTGTGTTCAAAAACTGTGATACTTAATATATTCTTGTGAAAGGATGTTCTGACCCAAAGACAGGAAGAATGCTGCTTTTTAATACACCTGAAGTCGAAGATACAACCTAGTCAGAAATGTCCTATATTTTGAGACATAAAACATGGCATAAAACAGTCTCCTCTTCAGTTGTCCTGTGGGCATTTATGTGCAGGGCTCTTACAAACTACCACGTCGACATTTCTGAATATTTGCCAGTGAAGCATAATGTTTTAGTCATTTAGTTTAGCAGCATTTTGCATAAACAAATCTTGGATTCCAGAACTGGCCCTTCTGCAGAGAGGTGAGTAGTGATGTATGCTGCAGATTTGTGGACATGCAAGTATCTGATTTTAGTGAGATTTAGCACAAGTCCTGCAGCCATATCACTGAACAGATCACACAAACCTGCACAATTTCCCAGTAGCAAATCAAGAATTTCCATTAGTAAACTTGTAGAAAGACAGCACCAGACAACATAGAACAGAACAAAAACATATAAAACATGCAAACAACGTACAAAACAACAACAGAACCTGCTGGGCTGAGTTTCTTCAGTGGAAAGCTGATATTTAAGGCATGCAGTGGGACTCCACAAGTCTCATTAGACTTGTTCGTGGCAGACAGATTTTTTGAATTATGTGAATGGAAGAATGAAAAATAATACTGGGAAGCCAAACTGCTTACTTTTGAAAACATGAAAGAGGAGCTTTCAGTAGGGCAAAATCTGAGTTGCTCCCACTCCCCCCCCGCCATGTGCTTGGCATAATTTGCCTCATTTCAGCTGAGGGAGGACAGCTGCTGTGGGATGCACTAACAGGAATGAGGAACTTTGTAGGGAGGTGAACTGTGAAGTTACTCTGAGGAAAGTGATTTTGGAGAAATGGTAAAAGTTGTTTTGACAGAGCTGCTTGGTTTGGGGAGACTGGGGGTGGGGAAAATATTTATGAAATTAACACTGGGCACAGTGGTGAGAAAAGGGTTATCATCTCTTCTAGCCCTGTTATTAAAGACTAAGTTTTGTATTAGATGCCATAAGAAAAGGGAATATAGTTCCTCACCTTACCACCTCGTCCTCTTGTGAGCTGTTGTTTGCATGTCCCTGATGAAGCCTATGGTTTTTTGAATTGCTCCTTTGAGTCCCTGGTTTGAGATTCTGCTTGGGACCAGAGTCTAAGTAAAGTAGTTTCCAGGAGGTGAATAATTCTGCGTTCAAACTCAGCAGTATGGATATGTGAGCAATGCTGATCTTGTAGAAATAGGGGATGAAAAATAAGCTAAAATTTCTGAAATCTCTAGAAAGAGGCTTTTGTTTTCTTCTGCTCAGAGTATCTCGAAAAAGCACTTTCAACTACTGACTGTTCTCTGCCAGTTATGTTGCTATCAATTTATTTTTCTCCTCCTTTTGCACACTCTGTATCTGAAGTAATCAAATTTAAATTTGATACGTGCTCTGCAAACCTCGTTTCTCAGTTGTTTGTTTCTTTTGAGAATAGAGATTCTCAAAGCCTGTTTATAAAGAAACTACTTTTTTTTACAGAGGTTTATTAAAAGAATTGTATAATCAATATGCTACCTTTCTAAGGAGGTTAATCTCTTTTTTTCAATAATGCTTTTCAGAGAAATTGTCATCATAATTAATAATTGTCCTTGTGGATTCATATTTTATTTATTATGTGTTTTTAAAGGATTTGACATAATGCATGTCTTTTCAAAGGTTGAAGACTATATTAAATTACCTCTTTTTATTAAAATGTAGTTTTAAAACAAGACTGAAGCTGTTGGTTTAGTCTTCTTTAGTAATTTTTCATGTGTAACGTAAGAGCCCAGAATTGTTGCATTTTTCATCTTTTCCTACAAAACTGAAAAAGACGAGCCTTTTACTCTGTTAATATTTTTGGGGTTTTTTTTCAGACTGGGGACATTGCAGTTTTTTGATTTTAAACTCCAATATTTGTTTAAAAATCAGATTGTTCTTAGTTTCAGTGCTATAAACTGTAATTCTTCTACTACTAATTTATTATCAGCTGAGCTGAGAGCTGCTCTGCACCAGGTGTTTGTGAAATGCAGAATGTTTAATAAATTGGTAGAAACTTGCATTTTTATTGTAAGTAAATGGATGTGGTCTGTGTTCAGGCCAGAAAGAGCTGCAGTTCCAATATGTGAAATAGCATCAGGAGTATTTGGTGAAGGTAAAATGGAGAAAATGAACATTAGGATGCAAAGCAGAATATGAATAATCAACAAGCAGTAATTATGCTGAAATTAAAAATTCAGCTGGAAATAACTCTGCCAGCTGAGGTTTGAGAGAGACTGTAAGGGCTGAAACTGGGCTTCAGGTTTTAGCTGTTTGTACAGTTGAGTTGTTTATACATAGGTCTACATTAGGATCAAGTGTCATGAGTTTTGAATTTAAATTTCTACCAGGTGGGGTCTAGTGGAAGAACAGTGCAAAGTTAGGGTCTAACTCACAGCATTTTCAGTCTTAATTCAATGTAGCTAACTCTTGTAAAACTACCTAAGTAACATTACTGAATTGCAGCCTGCATTTGGGAAAACTTGGGTATTAGCTGAGCTTTTTGCAGGCTACTGTAACCATTCTCTATTGTTGTTCACAATGCACAACCAAATATTGTTTCCAAGGGACAGTTAAAAGAGAACATGTAATTAACAATAGATAACTTTAAAGCAGCTCATTTCTACCGTAATATCAAAGCCAGAATTAATTCAGAGACTGAAAAGAACTCTGTATATAAAGACTTCAAAATTAATTAGCGTTTTCTTAAACTTTTCCATTAAGACAATCTAACATATTTCTTACTTCACTGTTAATGCTTTTTTGCAATTAAAGTTTTTAAGGTGCTGATATTAAAATCCCATTGACAGCCATTACACAGAAAAAACATCTTTTGAAGTCACTCAAATCCTAGTTTTCTCAGATGTGAGAGAATGAAGTTAATGCAAATATCAACTCTTAAAGGTGTACCATAGTCATTTCAATGAGAAATTCTTCAGATATGCATGCAGAAATATTTTTATCTGTCCACATGAAATTGTTTTTTAAAAAGTTTTTTAATAATTCAGAATAAAGGAACATAGTGGGTATAATTAGGCTTGCTCTTAAAAGACACTCTGTACCAGTGGATAACCAGACATTATCCAGAGTTTGTAGCATTTTTATGTACATTAGCTAGTGCAGAATAATATAGTAAATTCTACCTTTGCAATGAATTTTCCAATGTGTTGAAGCCTTTATGATCAATCTCATAGGACTGGGGATTTAGAAAAAAATATTTTATTAAATGGAGTGAAACCCTGGGATACTTCTTGTGCATTCTACACTATAATTTGTTTTAATAACTAGTATAACAATGCTTATCTTTATAATAGTAAGTGTATGGCTCCTGCAGTAAATAAGCATGGAGAATAATCACTGTCAGCTCTCTTATGATACTTCTCCATGATTAAAATATATTCCAGATGGTGGGGATTCTGATTCAGTTTGGTTCTTGTTTATGGACACTGCCTTTCTTAAACATCATTATAATAGTTTTTTCCACTATACTGCGGCATAAATTTATGACAGCTGTATAAGCCTTCCTTAGGAATCAATTGTCCACATTAACCCTTTTCACTCAGGGGCAAGAGCTGTCATGCTTCTTCTTAGTTTTAGTCTGGAGGAGTTTGAGTTTTATTCTCTTTTGCAATATGCTGTAATTTAAATGGGAGACAAAGCAGGGAAAGTTTTAGGACCAAAATCTGTTAGCAAAAGTAGGTGTTTGGTATCAGTCATGCTTCATAACCATTCTTTAAAATTTGTCCTACCTTACGTAGGACAGCCAATAGTTATCTTGGCTAGACAAGTCTCTTAGCAGAAGTAAGATTTCACTGAAGCCTCAGGAATCTTCTACGTTTACCTTTGGCAAACTTTACAAAAACGTGAAAAATTCTACTGTTTCACAAATACAAATACAGTTTGCTAATAGTAGTAAAACTACTGAAATGTGTTGATTTAGTTTGTAGTTTTTCATTTTCTCAGTAGAAGTCTTAACTATACTACTTACACATACTTAACTGTATATCTAGCAGTATTATTTTTTTTTTTACTGGAAGCACAGTCTTTCTTTAACTTCACCTTACACATTTTTCAGCCCATGTATCCCTATGTAGCTTTTACACCAGGTCGTTTATCCTGTCCCTGTTCCCTAATGGCCTAACCACTTGCGTAGAAAACTTTAAATTTATTGGTGTCTGCAGTTGCTGTATTTTATATGGTACATTTTCAGTATACTTTTAGGTTCAGAAGGCACTAAGAGATATTCTATAACAGAGAGAAAAAAATAATGTGCTGTTTGTGACTAGCTTTTGTTTTCTTTATATTTTTCTCTTCAGAGCACTACAAATATCACTGCATTTCTCAGATTCATGCCCAGGCTAATTGAGCTATGTCTTTCTGGAATTCTTAACTACACCTCGCCTTTTCAAGCTCTCTTCTGTTTCCCCCATTTTAAGGTTTCTCAATTTCTTTGTGCTTTCCTGTCAGCCTCAACAGTTTGTTTTCTCCTTTCATCATTCTTTCTCTAATCATTGCTCTGATTATTTTCCTCTTCACTCAGTCTTCACAGCCACATACACACGTGTGCACGCAGAAGCACCATCCCCAGGAAAGATTTGGAAAGGAATTTAACAAGAAAGCAGAATAGACTGTGCTGATCAGATGCAGGATGCAACCAGGCAAGCATACTTACCGCACCACTATTTATACTTACCCCTCTTTTTTTTCCTGCACCTTTTTCCTCCTCCAAAATGCCCAGCCCTCTGCCTTTTCCCATCATTAATTCCATCCCTAAATGGATGTAAGTCTTGTGCAATCCTGAGCTGTGTTTTCCATGCATCCCATGATGTGTCACCCTCCAAGGCAGCAACTCCCTTACTCTCAAAAGTATTGGGGAGAGCTACCAGTGACTCATGGTGATGGGGGTGAAGGGCTCCATGCCCACATACTGGAGCTGAGGCTGTGCTGTGACAGCCCCAGATAGGTTGTCTGTAACTCGTGTGCGTCCTTGATTTGAGTCCCTTTCTGGGCTTGTGCACATGGGCCTTGAATGGTTTGATGGCTGCTGTGGTGGGCCTGAGAGCAGCCTGGCAGGGTATTATTCTGGCTTCTGTCCTGCCATTGATTCTCTGAGCTCCTCTGTAGGTGCGCGGAAGGGCGTTTTTTCTCAGAACGTGACACTTCCTCCGTATTCTCATCCCCTCAGTAAATAGTCTAAATGAATACTCTGCAGTGCTGCTATTGAAACAGACACTGAAAAAATAGAGTGCGTGCCAACCAGGGCAACCCCCGAGGTACCCATCTCACATCTTACTAATTTCACAGCTCATCCATTATGTGAAAAAGATGTAAAAGTGATTTCTAGGAAGTTGCCAGGACACAATCATTGCCATTTGAAAGCATCAGAGGGAAAGCATGGAAAAAAAGGGGACATGGAGCAGATGTTTCTGTTGATATTTTTATGTTGTTATTTTTATGTCAGTTAAAGTGGTTGAATTCTGTTGGCATTGCAAGTTGCTTAGTGATTAATGGAAATGACAAACACGATGCATTCCTGCTAAATCGGTGTCATGTTGATAGAGGACATTTTGATTGAGATAATGTAAATGCTGATGTGAGGATTTGTTTTCATGATGTTTTAGTTCTTTTCTGGTGGTGGAAATAGGTGCTCAGCTCATCTGAAAAACCCACTATTTAGTTAAGAGTCTGTCTGTGTGTATAGTAGTGGTTTTGTAAACAAGCTACCGTTCTGTCGTTTAGTGTTTGGGGTTTTTTTCAGATATAAGATTTTAAACTGAGACTTTTAAGAAATCTTATTTTATTTGACCAGTTGTTGGTTTGTTTGGGATTTTTTTTTCAATAACTTGAAGTTTCACTCAAATATATCTTGTATTCAGTAAGTACAGCCAAGAAAAGTACCATATTTTCCTTCACAGGATTGCTGGTTATGAGAAGGTTGGATACAAACACATTTAGGGATCTGGGGTGGGGAAAAGGAAGGAAAGGGACAGGAAATGGTGACAATTACAACAACTGTTGAGGCTGGTAAAAATAAAACTGAATTACAGTCCGATAAATGAGTACGTGGGTAATGGATTTTGGGAATACTAACATTTGTGAATAAACAAAAACTGACACTACAGTCTCTTTCAAAGCTGCGTAATGAGAACATCTCCATGTTCATCTGAGCATTATTTAACATTGATTAGGAAGTTCAGGTCTGAAGAGAGATCAGCTGCTCTGATATCCATGGCAGGAAAGAGCCAGTATATACTTGGTGAGGGAGAATACTTTGGTTTAATCGGTGTCTTTGCTATGTGTAGCCACTTACAGATATGTGGTGTTAAAATAAGATTCCAGATAATCTGTATCTTTGACCTGACTTTACTGGAGTTATCGCCCCCTGCTTTGGCCCTTGTATAATTTGCTGAGGTTTTCACTTGTGTGTCTGTGTTTGCTGTAGAGAGAAACCAAGGATTTGCATCACATAGCTGGGAAATTGCAAATCCAGGCTTGTCCCTTGTCTCTTCTCCTTTCCATTACCCTGGCAACACAAAGTAAGTGAGAATTGGAGTAGAACTCATACTTTTTCTTTAAAGGTATGGATCTTTCAAAATTTGTTTTTATACCAACCTTGAAGCCTTTCGCATGGAAGAGAGGGATAGGTGGAAGAAGGGAACAAGATGATATTGGAAGTGTTCCTGTTACCTCCCAGCTGGAGAAGACTCAAACGAGCTCCAGGCAAATCTGAAGCTTTCAATGGCTGGGCCCAGTGTTAGACCAGCACAAGTATGGTGAATATCTGAGTTTCTCTGACAGTCTTCCCTCTCAGATGCAGGTTCCAGTAATGAATTATAGCTACGCAAGTGTGCAACACTATCCAGATTTAAAACGAAATTGTTCCATATGTGGAGATGTCTTTCTATCCTGAGCAGTGTTTGGTTCAGTCCTAAAACCCATACTTGGCTTCTGTTTTTTGGAGAGTTTTGTTGGTTGTTTTTTTGTGTTTGTGTATCCTTGGATGACTTAATTCACAAAAGCACCTTGTTAAAAATTGGTGTCTAATTATACTTCTTGTGATGTCTGCAGGCTGACACTGTTACAAAGATGCTAATTGCCTAATCTATGGCTTGTAATTCAAAATCACTGCTAAATTTGTTTAAAAATCCATTTTGGTTCAGCCATTTGGATTTAAATTAATTTTTCTCATCCCCCCACTCTCCCAGCCCAAAGCAAAGAACAAAGCTGAGAGAGAAACAGAAGCACCTTTCATTTTGCCATTAATGGGATGGCTTTTTCTGTATTCACAGCAAATTCCTAGGTTGAGCTACTGTGTAGTAGCTCAAATTGCAGTTTTCACCCCATAGCAGTAATTTTCTTTATTATCCCAGTGGCAAATAAACTTGTGCTCTCTTTCTCACTCTGATGGCAAAGCCTCAATTTTGTCCCCTTTTTTACCACAATGGTAGTTGTCATGTTTATCACTGACACAACTGAGCCTACAGTAAACTAGACACAAAATCTGCAAATTTCCATATATCTTGTTTTGATTTTTACTGCATTTAATTTCCTGTCTCTTTCTGTGGGGCATACTTGGATATTGTGCTAATGATGAGAGCACTTTATAAGTTCATTAGCTCACAGTAGAAGGCAGAGGGAGAGTGTGAGGAAGATATAGAAGCTTTTAGAAGGCTGAAGCTTAGATCAATGGCAGTGAGAAGAAGGCTTATGCTCAGCCACGAAGGAGCTTTGCTATTGGAAAGTTTTAGTGGCATGACAGCCAGTGCAGCCATGGACAGAAATGAACACTAGTCCAGACATAAAGCACTAAAACTCCCTCTGTTGATTTACCTTCCCTATTAAAAAAAAAAAAAAAAAAAAAAAAAAAAAAAAAAAAAAAAAAAAAAACCAACTCTGCTGTCTACTTGTATAATATTTTTTATTTATATAGTGCATAATTCATATGTATATAATATAACATATATACTATTATGTACATATACGAAATAGAAGAATGTTTTTCCTTTGGGAAGCTATTTCAGGAATTTGGAGTTGCAAAGCAACTGAGCATTGAAAGGACTATGCTTACGGGGGATTAACCAATTGTAGAAGCAATGGTTGAGGAAAACTGCTGACTTTTGTTTCATTTTTTTATTCAGTTTTGTAGAAGTGGTGGTTATTGATGGCTGATTTGCCCTGTAGTTCATTGCTTACGATCCTGTGAATAAAGAAAACATTGCTTAGGGATGAATTAACAGAAGTTTAACTTGTGGAATGTGCAAATTTATCTGGCTGTGCTGACCATTTTCCACTTTCATAGGCTGAGCTTCATGAAAAAATTGGAGAGTCCAGAGAAGAGAGAGAATGATTTAGCACCTAGAAAACCAGTGGTCAAAATTAACAAACTTGGCCATTTTAATGTAGAGGAGAGATTCATGCCTGCAAATAGACAAAAGATGGCTGCTAGGAGGAGTGCAATAACTTATCTTCCGAATTCATTGTGAATAGAAAGAGAAATTATGAGTTTTAATTCCAGCAGAACAGCCCCACCGTGTAGAGTAGGACAAATGCTGATGCTGAAGGGCTGGTGGAGCTGTAGGCTGCCTTGGTGTGTCAAGGAATTTACATAATTTTAAACAGGACTATGTCAGGAATGATACATGGATGTAATTGAGCTTTTTTGGGAGGTGGATTAGTTTATCTTTGAGGTTTTACCACAGCCATGGAATTCTGTTGTTATACTAATTATGACCAATAAGGTCACAAAAAAGGTTCTGCTTTTTATCTCAGCACTTATTTCTTCAAACATAAATTGAGTAATTTAACTATCTTTTCCAGGAATAATCTTGTAGAATGATTCAGTATTTATTTAATGTGATGTTGAGGGTAAGAGAACTGAACCCTTGGGCTTTAAGTTAACTTGTATTTGAACTGTCATGAGTAAAATACTTGTGTGGTGTGGAAAAGACGCTTGCTAATGTCATGTAGTGACAGTGAAAGGATGAAGCTTTGAGCTCTTAGAATTCATGTCCTTGTCCTAGCTAACTGTGAGAGCAAACCAAGGGCCCCTAAAATGATGATAACCCAGAAAAAAAAAAAAACAAATCTCAGTTTCACTGAGGAGGTATTTGAAGATGCCAGGGGTTGGTTTTGCTTGTGCTTCTGGGAATGCAGTAGCTCAGTTCAACTTCTGGCTGAGGAGGTAGCCTGGTCATGGCTGAGAAATAGTCTTGATCTGGGTTTTACTATAACTGGAAAAATCAGTGGCTAAAGCGTGTGCCATGTCATATACAGCTGTGATTTGGTGGACTTGTTCATAGTGCCATCTGATTTTCTCCAGTTCTCATAATACAGTGAAATTTACCAATTGCCTAATTGCCCTTATATGTGAAAATTGTATTTTTTGTTGAGTGACTGTTCATATATAGCAACAGAGTAGAATTAGTATTCTTGCTGATGCAACATGAGCACACAAATCGTAATTATTACTCTCAGGGCTTTAGAGGTTTTACTTTACTCAAAATTTCAGTAATACATGAAGTCAGGAAAAGCAGGTTTTCCGTTTTCCACTGTCTTTAATAATGAGGTGATATTGCATTGGCAAGGGCGTGTCACATTTGGACACTCCTTTATTCTTTGGTTTTTTGCTTGGAAAATAATTTGGTTGTAACTGAATGAACTGTAACTGCACCTAGAATAGTTATATTTCTTCAGAAACAAATTTCTGGAATTTCCTTAGGCATCACAGTACATCCATTTCAGATGTCAGAATTAATCTTTTTAAGTACAATTTATGTGCACACCGTATTTAGGATGTGCATAAAGCTGCAGCTCATTGTGAAGCTCAGTTTTCTTCCTGGACGTGAACTTCCCTGCAGTTGCTGACACATCCAGGTGCAGTTTCCAAGTGCCCATAGACTGGGCACAGAAATTCAGTATTGCAGCCAGCTGAGTGCGCTGGCATGTTCCTACTGCTCTGACCTGTCCAGGTGAGCACACTGTGAGCAGCCACAGCTGCTTCCTGCATTGTGAGGGCCAGCAGCCTTGAAGGTATTACAGCTTTGTACCCCTAGAGCCCTATATTTTGCAGAAAGTGCTGCTTCCTGTGCTTTTCCTCATCAAGGTAACCTATTTTTACAGGGGTATCCTAGCTGCAAGTACCTGATATTTAGTGATGTGGCTTGGGATGATCCACCTTCTGGTCATGCAGAAAGTTCTCTTAGAAAGGTCTTTATAAGAGTCCATCATGAACTTAGCTTGAAGATCTACTGTTGGGGTTGCAAGACAATTTTTTTTCTAGTTAGGATTTTGTTTTTGTTCTTCACTGCCACCTTTTGGTTGGGGGTTGGGGGGGGTGTTATTTCAGCAAATATATTCAAGATTTTTTTAATCAAGAAGGACTTTTTAAAAGGGGTCTTTGGTAGTATGTAGAAAGTAAACCAGGTGTTTCATTACCTTTTTTATTTTTTACATTAAGATTATTGTGCAATAAGTAAAAATGACAAGAAAAAAAATCCTAAAACAGAGGTCTTGGTTACCTTAGAACCTTCTCTGTGCAGGATCAGATTGTGTTAGGTGTTTTTAATGTTTTGGAGCTCTTTTTTAGATGAGTGTGCATACACTTAGAACGATAAATAGAAGTATGTTCAAACAGCTCAAAGAATTTTAGATACATATGCAATTCTGTATCAGAATGGTGACAGTTTCTTCCTTAGCTTTCATTTCCTTCTTCTGTCGCAGTTTGACTGATGAGTTTTTTGGATGCTGGTAGTGGGTGATTCTCCTTGGGTTTTGATTTGTGATTAAATTTTGATTTCAGCTCTCATAGCTGAAGGGGTTGTGAGCTTCTGTAAACTGGCAGCCTAAAAAGGTGGAGGGCAATCACAGGAATGTTCAGCAGAAGTTTCCAACCACATTTTCTTTTCCAACAGCAAATGAACAAGGGCACACCTAACGTTTGGGAACCTGGTAAAAGCTACTTCAGAGAACATTTCCTCTCAAAGTCATATGTGAAAGGATTACTTCTCACGGTGTGAAGTGTAAAAGTAAATTCTTGTTCACACTTATTTTTGTCTGACTTTAACCGCACAAATGTTTTTTTTAACTATAACTGAAGAATGAATTTTTTAATTTGTTTTACTTTTCCTTTTCTTAGACGTTACAGGGATGAGTTCCAAACTGCAGAATTTTTATATCCAGACTTGAAAAAACTGGCAGACATAAGGTTTGTTTCTGGCCATTGCAGACATTGTCCTACAAAATAGCAAGAATATTGAAGTAGTGTTGCATCATGTTGGCTTTTTGTGGAGCTTTTAAAAAACTTTTTAATATACTTGAACTAGTACAGCAACCCAGAAGCTTTGTGTATTCTTTCTGTCAGAATACAGAAGAGTATTTTTCTCTCATATATATCTTGCTTTGACTATGATGAAATATCTAGTTCTCTTAACCTATTTTGAAATAACTGTAAGACATCATTTCTCCACCATACAGCATTGGAATGAGTGAGGGATGAGTATAGGTTTAATGTGGATGTGCACAGAGAGAAAATTCTGCTGACAGAGCAGGAACGTACACTGTACACGTATCGATGTATAAAAATTTATTTTTTAACATTTTCCATTTTCCAATTATCTTCTGAATATATGTTATAACAAAGCAACAAATCTTATTTTATTCTTTTAAAATAAACTTCAGGTATGACATTTCAGTGTGCAGCTATTTCTTGAGTAAGCTTGGAGTTTTTTCCCCCTTCTTTTGTGTTTGTGCTTTCAGGGCTCAAGAGTTGAAACCAGTTTGAGTGACATAAACCCGAGCACCTCACAGTATATTTAGCTTTCAGTTCCAAGAAGTTGAAAGTGTGGAAGAGACATAGCTGGACTTTGTGGATCTGATGCACTGCCTGGTTTTGTCACTTTTGCTGTCAATTAATTCCATCCATATTTCTGTATCTACACCTTTGCTACGTTCCTGTAAAGCTGAGATTTACTCCTATATTAGCAGGTGTTTAAAGGAGTTTATTCCCTGCAGCAACCACACTCACTGACAGAAACAAAACGTATTGCAACACATTCATTGAGTCACATAGTGCAGACTGTCATGCTAGGTAATCTATTCATAATGAGCTTTGCACTTATAAAAGGAGGTTGTTTGTCAGCCCTAAAATTAAAGCTGCCTTTTTGCATAGTGATGGGAAAACTGTAGTTCACCAAGGTGCTAATGAAATTTTATGGGAACATCATATAGGGCCACAGTGTTTCTAAATCCTTTTTGTCATTCGGCTATTCTGCTTTTCAGAGATAGCCAGCAGCTGTGCCACCTGTGCAGGAAAATTATCCCTTGATCTTTACACCAGTCAGAAAGTAAAACAGGAGTGAGAACATCTGCTTCCCTCAGTCAGTTAAGAGCCACTGGAATCAAAGAGGTGTTGATTCTTTCCAACTTTTGACTAACAGTCTTGAACTGAAAAAAGCTATTCTGTAAACTCTTTTTTGAACTATTTGCTTTTCCTCTAATGTATAAAATAGAGGATCCTGAAAACTCGGAAATGAATGTTGTCTTCCCTGTCCATCAACACCTCCCATTTGGTGTTCAGAACCCACAAAGAAATGCAGCGATGAAAATGCTCTTAAAGTCTGTATAGCTACAAGTTTTGTTGTGAGTATTTGTTTCACTCTAGGCTGTTTTCCCTTAGCCTACTTACCTAAACAAGCTTTTCTAAGAAAAGATGATTTTTCTCTCAAGCCATGCTCATTCAAATCCACTGCTGTGAATGTTAGCTTAGTCAATGTTGAACTTCAAAGTGCATTCATAGTTGCATTTGTTAGGTAATTCAAATGACTGGATTTTCTGCCCAGACTAAGAAGCTTAGAGAAGCTTGATGCTTCACACCAAAGTTTATAGTGAAATTTATTGGTTTTATATGGTTTTGGTTTTAAAACTTTTTATCTTCACGTAAGAACACAGAAAACCCTTTCAAATTTTATCATGAAATGGATTTGGTGGTCTCAGTTTGGTCTGTATTATTCAGGAGATTGAACTTTAAAAAGGCTAGTGCATTTTTTGGTGCTCTTCTCTTTCTAGTTTTGATTCCTTTTGTGCACACTTTTTTCCTGACTCTGAGAGCTTGAATCACTGTTCTGACCAGATTTTCACCTCTTGTGACTTATAGACAATTTTTGATGCAATACGAAAGCATTTAAAGAATGAAGAAGCTGTTTGTAGGGAGGGGTTTTTTCCCCCGTACTCTCCTCAGAAAGAATGTAAGTGACCTTTAAAAAATCCTAACAAATTGACAATTGCATTTATTATGCTAGAAATAGCTTACCTGGTCATCAGGGTGCATGTGAGTATTACATTTATCTTGGAAGATTTTGAGGTTTAATACTATTGTGAAGTCCCTTAAGACTACATATGTTGTGTGTTTGGACCAGCTACCAAGAAAGCAAATATACATTTTTTGGCATTTCACTTCTACTAGCTAGAAAAGCAAAAATCTATTGCCCTTGTGTCCTTAGTTCTTCCGCTTTTTTGTTTGTTTATTTTCTTTCCTGTCTTCCAGACAGAATCAGCACTACAAAGCCCTTCCCTCTCTCCCTCTGCCTCCTCTGTATGTGGATATATGCAACCATTTCTCCTAATTCGCATGTGAACACTGTGAAATTTATATCCAAATCTTGCATTTTGCTTACTTGTCTTTTCTTAGCTCAGTTAGGTTTTTTGCTTTTTTTATTGTAACCTTTATCATTTAAGCTGTTTTGATTCTGCTGTGGTCTCTTCCTTGTATTCCTTTTTCATTTTCTTCTCTGTTTTAGTGTGCTTGGGTGACTTCTAAAACAGCATTCCTTAAATGTTTGTCCTTTCTTCTACTCTAAGTTTTCTTTGAGTTTCTTAATTTCTATTTTTACCTGCTCTCCTTTTCTCTTACACACTACTGATCTTTTTGTGTGACATTTACAAAAGTATGTAGTAGCTTCTAAGGTGATCCTGTGCTGTCTTCCTTTCTATTGCTTCATCCACTTTGACATCTTAGTATCATGCCTTACTTTCCTCCCCTTCAGAGTTGCCTTCTGCCTGGTGCTTGCTGCTTTTGTTCTTTTCTTTATGTAAGTGGCTACCTTTTGTCATCCAAAGTCAACAATAAGATCTTTCTGTCATCAGTTGTCTTCATACACCAGAACATGACTGCTGTTTCCTATTGCACTTTAATTACTGGCTACTTTGTCGGTATATGCGATTCACTTGTCCCTTCATTTTGTTCCTATGTTCCTGTGAAGTGATTTATGTTACTGCTTACGGCACTGGAACCTACTTTTTCACTTTTGTTTATTCTCATTTTTAAGATATTTATGCATCTGCATAAATGGCCTCAAGTTGTGCCAGGGGGTTTTAAATGCACAGAAAGCGGTGTAAAGCATTGGAACAGACTGCCCAGGAAGTGGTGGAGTCATCACCCCTGGAGCTCTTCAACAAAACCTGTGGATTCAGCACTCTGAGGACATGCTTTAGTAGTGAATATGGTGGTGGTGATAGGTTGATTGTTAAACTTGATGGTCTTAAAGGCCTTTTCCAAACTTAATAATTCCAGGATTGTACACATGTGCGCAATACCTACCAGAAAACTATCACACACTCGTAAGAACACTTTTCACAAGTTGAATTTGTTTAGAATATCCCACTCTATTTTCTTCATTTGAAGAACCATCTACTTTCTATTATCTAGTGTTCAACATAATTTTGAAGTTTGACAAATCTGACTTATTAAAAAGCAGCCTTTTCTGTGCTATAAAACAAATACCTACATACCACTTTCCATTTCTCCCATTCCAGAAGAAGAGAAAGAAGGGGGTTGTATCTAAACCCCTTAATTTTCTATAAAAACATTTGACTTCCATATAACACTCTTTAATGTTTTTTATTGAGTTGTAGCAGTATTTCTGTACAAATATTGGCCTGTCTTCTCAAAAGCAGCAACTTGGATAAAAATGACATATGACCTTACATAAAGGTCTGGTTACTAGAGAAAAAGCTACCCTGGTTTTCTGAAAGAGCTTAGAAAATGAAAACACAAAATTTCAGTGAGATCGCAAACAATATTTCTTATCTTCTTGACTTAACCTGGAGTGCATCCATTAAAATTTGCCACTCGGTATTGCAACAATTAGACATTGATGGTGTTACCATTTTTTGGTTTTGTTTAGGTAGTGTGTAGAGAGTGAGGGAAATACTTCTGAATAAAATAGGTTATGAATTCTTTGTGAATTCTGCAGGAAGCATCTGAAAACAGACACAGAGTCTCCTTGATAATGGAAGAATATGTTGACCTTTGTTTGTGGAGAAAGGGGAAATGGCTTAGAATGTTTCACAATTTAATTAAAGTGTCATCTACTTGTATGAAATTGACTTTATAGCCTCTAATGAACACATAAAACTTTCCAGGAAATTCCTTCTCTTGTAGCATCGTAAGGAAATTGTAGCTAGATAACAGCCTTTAGCTTTGCATTCATGCCGCATCAACATTGGACACTTTTTTTGACTCTGCTTTCCTTCCCATGTCTTGATATTTGGTTAGAGGCCTTTAAATGTGTGTATGATCAGTCACTCATCATCATCAGAGCCCAGCAAAACAGCTCGTCCTTATGGACATTTGAAATAAAGCCAGTCTTAGCAAGGAGATTGCTTGCAAGAATTGCCAGCAAATTAGATGAATTTTTAGAGTGGATATGAAGTCTGGTTAAACAAACATTTGATTTTTTTTAGCAGCTGATTGATTGATTCCAAACAAAAAAACTGTGCCATCTGGTCCTTAAAAACAAAGCCACATTACACATTCCTTGTTTAAGATTCACTAGGAAAATATTTACATAATTCACCATTTTTATACATTTGTACACATGCAAAAATTTATATAAATTATCAGTTTTACTTTTTTCTGATCATAAAATTATTTCTTCATATTTAATGCACATAACTTTGTAAAAATTGTACATTTCTAAGAAAATATGGGAATTACTAGAAGAGGTTCTATCTACAATGCTTATTATTATGTCTGAGCTATTCATTATAACACAATTAGACAAACAATTTTATGACTTGAATTAGAAAGTGTTCAAGGAAAAATTTAAACAAATCCCTTGGTTAAATCAATTAAACTTATTCCAGCAAATATTGTGACATTTCAGGCCTTGCTGGAACAGAAAATTTGTTCTGTATGTATGTAATAGAGTAAGTGCATAGCTGTGTAGAGACAGGAATTAAATGTAGTGAGAAATTTCACAATTATGAAACTCAGTGTTATTCTGAGTTGTAATAAAACATGAACAATTACAAAATTTACAGAGAGAAAACTCATAAGCTCTTTTAGTGTATCTCTTGAAAGAAAGCTTAAGGGTAAAAGTATGTTGTATCAATAGAAGCGATAGAAACTTAAACAAGATTATAAACAAAGGTATGAACTATATTGTCAAAACGGTTTATATACACTCTTGGAAAAGTGTTATTGTTCCTCCCTCTCCCCAAGTTGTTAGAATAGCTCTTCCTATTCTTGCTTTCTCTCACATTACAAAAAAAGAAATTATGTGCCTTAAGCTTTTAATCGCTTCTACAATTTTGGAAAGACGCTTTGTTTTCTGTGAACATCAGTGACATTGCTTTAATGTCAAAGGTACATTTCTTTATATATAAACAGGATCAATTAATTGCCCTTACAGATTTTTTTTCCCCAAGTTACAAAGATTCTTATGGCTCTGTTTTATTTCATTTCAGCTATTTACGAACTCTCTTGTGAAGCATACAAACACTTGGGCAAAACTTCAAATTACTACTGGATAGATCCAGATGGCAGTGGGATACTGGGACCTTTGAAAGTGTACTGCAACATGACAGGTAACTGCATTGTGTTTACTAATTCACTTGGTTGGGGGGGTTGTGGGATTTGTTTTTGGGGTTTTTTTAAAAGGTAGTTAGCAGAAAGAAAGTGTTCATAGTTCATATTTATTGTAAAAAGAAAAACATTTACTGGGAGCTTTTCAGGAGAGGTATCATCAAATCTGCAATCACTATTCCAGGTAGTCTGAGCAAGGCAGTAGTTAGTCCATTTAATCAGCTTTTTGAATTGCACCTATTAGTCTTAATAGTTCTTGGTATCCTCAGTATTACATCCTTTAATTTTTTTTTTTAAGGAACGTAAAGAAAAAGTAGATAGATACGGCAATTTACCAAAACTGTTATATATCAACATAGTGGAGTTCAGTATATCTGTGGTTCATGGAGTATCGTAGAAAGCAGCTTACAACCACAGGCAGGGAATAGAAATTAATTACAAAAAAACCAAAACATTTAAGTTTTCTTTATTGTCTGTTTTGTCTTTTAAACTAGAGACATAGTTCTAACACCAGTTAAACTCTGGAGATAATATATATAACTAGTTCAACTTATTTTGATTTTGTTGCATGTATTGTTTCATGCTTTTAAGACTAGTTTTGTATTCTCACAAAAAGTATCTGAACTTATTCATCTGCATTGCCATGACTAAGGCAGGAAAATTTGATGATGAAAAACAGGACAATTTTCTGCACTGAGAATGTATTATTTCTTTGTTCTGTTAATGCACAGCAATTGTCTCTGCACTTTTTCTGATATGAAAACTATTTTATCAGCTGGGTAGCTGATAAAACAAACACATACTCTGACTTTCCCTAAATGTCTGCATAACAGAAATTTGAATTTCATGCTGTTTGCATTGGAAATCTGGCATAGGCCTGAGTCCTCAGACTCCATCAACAGCAACATGAAGGTGAAGGCACTACCATAGGTTGAAACAGTGTCTCTGATTTTTTAGAGATCACAGGTGCTGAAGCTCCCACAACTCTTCTGGAGGCAGAAACCTGTGCACATCTGGGCCTGTGGGATGGGTTTTATCCAACTTGGATGGGAGAGATGGGAAGGGATGCATGGTACACGCAGCAAACCCCAGATCAGGTGCTCGTAGGTAGACAGCCTGTTGGAGAACAGGAGAATACCACTGTTCCATGTTGCCTTTGATGTCTGTGTTTGTATAATAAATGAATACCTAAAAAGGAGCCTGATCTAAGATCTGGATGTGCTGTCAATCCTATTTGGACTGGAGAGGCAGGCCAACCAGTCTGGTCTGAGACACAGGTGTAAAGGCACTCTTTCTGATCCTGAGCCATTTAGAGCTTTTTAAATCACAACTAGTGCCTTGAACAGCACCAGTAACTAATCAGGCAGGCACTGCAGGAAACAAGGCCAAGACTGCTGTCATTTAAGTGATTTCTGCTCTTCAGAACTGCAGTGTTCAGTACTAGCTATAGTTTTGTTTATTCTTCAAGGGTAAATTTGTAAATTAAAAATATACCACCCTAGCAGTGCTAGGCACAGAAAAGTAAACCCATCCAGTACTGCAGCATTGCTCATTTGTGCAAAATATAAAAATACAACAGAAGGTCCTAGTAGATTCTTCAACATTGGGGAAAAAAAAAAAGAGATGAGTAAAAGTAATAATTTCATTTTACGAACCTTTCTCATCTACAAAACAATTTCAGAGTACATAAATGTGACCTTTTCCTAACCAGTGCAAGGAGATCATGAACACTAGGATACATGATTTAGTTCTCATCCCTTCACTTGGATGTGATGCACTTTGTGGAAAAACGCAGTTTTCTGTTTTAACAGGTTCGCTCTCATCAGCAGCTCTTTGCTACAAGAAAAAGTCAATTTGCATTAAAATCCATATAAATATTGCAGTTTTAAAAATAAAGACCTAACAAAACTGTTTCTTCATTACAATGCAAATAACTGCAAGAGGTATGTGAAAATGGATGGAAAGTAGTTTTAATCTGTGCTTCTAAAACTGACAGCTGTTCTCAGCTGAGCAAAGCTCATCACCTGCATACATATAGGTGCCTATACATTGTAGCTGTCAGAGCTTTCGTTTTCTTTTAGTGGTCTTCCTAGGCACTAAGACTGGACTGTAAAGAGCTACAGCTTTAGGAGAAATTTCACAAGCTGAATTACAATTAAATATTTTTTCATGAACATAAAATTAAGTAACCTACAGAGTTAGCTATACTGAGTATATGGAGTATACTAAATGAAAAAAACCTTCTTATGGCAAGGTAGTGATGTTTTATTTTAATACAGATATACTTAACTATATTTTCCTTTCTAGTCTGAGAGTCAAATCTAAATGTTCCTGTTCTTCCACTATGTTAAACCGACACCTCTATATTGAATACTCAAGATACTAATGCACATTTTAAATATGCCTTCTTTCACTCAGGTGAAACCAGCAAGTAGAGAACATTTTAATGACTAAAAATGCAATGTAAAGTGCAACTTGCTAGTTCCATTCCTAGACAAAGCAAGCCCACAGAGCTAGGATTATTGACAAAGTTAATATCAATCTTTGCAAAACAAGATGGCTTAACAGCTATGTACTGCTTTCACAATTCCTGTAGTATAGTTTTACTGGTGCAAAATGTGTGATAGTACGCTGAACTCTCGCTTGACTGTAAGCCTTCTGGGGCAAGGACAATATCCCAAAAAGCCCTGAAATTGTTGAGAAATTAGGTCTTTAGCCCTTTAATATACTGTATCATAAATATTGAGCCACAAATGTCATAATTTCACCATTATATCAGCATTTCACCTACAGACTCTATAGTCAGAAAGTATTAGAGTACCCAAATATGCCAAAAAATATTAAAAAGAAAAAAAAAGAGGGAGAAAATTGTGGTGCAGAAGACAGCTGTATGGGCATATTTCTGGGCATAATCCATATCCAAATTTAGTGTGTCTTAATTTAGTAAACTGGCGAGTGTCATGACAAGACCTCCTCTTCACAGATGTTGCTGTGGTAACTAAAAATTGTTCTGGTTTCTAAGATGTGCTGGTGATTCAATAGTGCAGTAAAAGTCAGAAATATGTAATTGCATGTGCTCCCCACAGCGGTTCATGGTCTCTACAAACTTTTTTCAAAGAAATCCCTGAGCTCCTGCCTCCAATTCTCTTGTCCTTGTCTTCTCCAAATAAACTTTGTACTCAGAGCTCTGTTCTGATGGTGAAGAGGAACCAAGCACGTACATTTTATGTCTTCATAGTGGAATGAAAGTGTTTGAGAAATCACATTCAAGCTATCTATTGCTGATGCAATCAAACCGCTTTTCAAAATCCAGGGCATTGCTGCTCATGTTGTACAGTTTTCCAAATAGTTATCTGTAGAAACTATGTACATTTTAGGAAGTTTTTTTGCCTTTTTTTCTTTTTTTTCTTTTTTTTTTTTTCTTTTTTTTTTTTTTGGAAAACAGTAGTGGAAATGTTTAGAGGTAGAAAGTTGGAAATTTTAAAATTAATGCACTTATGGGAAAAGTATTCCTTGGTGCTGTGTTGTGGCAGGATGTTTAACCATTAGACTGCTTTTCAGTTTAGCATCTTTTGTGGCTAAGGTCAACAGGGAACTCTTTCAAAGCTCTGTCGTCTTAAGACCAAGATCTTACTGCCTCTTTCAGAGGCAGGTCCACAAGGCAAAGTTAGACTCTGTATTCCAACTGTTTTTTCCAAAGTTGGAGGGTTACCCTCTGAGTACCCAGTTTGACCTTTCCTGTTTTCTCCTTAATTGTCATTAGAGCAGTAGCTGTAGTGGAAAGAGTTGCTCTTTTAAGATATTTTTTAGAGTATCTTAATATCCTAAATTTGTTAGTGCAAAGTTTGAGTATATTGCAGTTTCATTGCATGCTCTGTATAATATTTCTGAATCTCTAGGCCTGATTCCTTTTCCTCTGACAGATTTCGTTTCAGTCCCATTGAGAAAGACACAAGACATAAGTTGATTACTCCCTGTTTTTAATGTTTCTCTTTTTCTCTGTTTGGTACAAGGAGCATGGGGAAAAGGTGTCAGATGAGTAAGATTATTAAGATCTTACCTTGTGCATTTGTCCTGCAAGAATTTTTAGAGTGAGGAATAAGTAGAGGAACAATGCAGAGTGACCATAAGGGGTCGGTTATTTATCCTAATGGCTTTAGGGGATGTCAGTGGGGGAGGCAGATCAGCACTCCTGTAGCTGCTTGAGGTTTTAAGCTGAGGATAGAAAAATCACAGCCTGCTGTTTCTACTGCTTCATCACTTAGACTACTGATGCAGAGTAGAACTGAAAGGTTTCATAACGTATTTTACCAGAAGATATGTCAGTTAATTCTTTCTATTGGTCCTGAAGTCTTTGTGCCTCCATGGTGCAGCTTTTATCTCATTTCAGGACCCAAATAGCTGCAAGCATAATGACTCCATTTGAGTGATACTTCACCTATCTCCTTTCTAGTACAATTCTTCTGCCTCAAGCTGCTCATCTTCAAACAGTTTGAGAAATCGTTGAGTATTCATAGCCTGCCTCATTAAGGTCAAATGTACGAGGTGTCTTCTCTACCCACTCTCCTCCTTCCTCTCTGCTCTCTCTCTTCATTTTTTAACGGAAGTGGCACATGTAATAATTAGTGCAATGACTTTGTGAGCAGACATTAAACAACCACAACTGTTGTATCCTGTGATTTTTCTCTCTTCTCTCTGTAAATAGGGGGTCACTGGAGTGCTTTATACTATGACATATGTAGAAACATATGGCATGAATATAAATGTGCCATCTATCACTACATCCTGATGAAAAGTGCCCCAGAAGCAGTAAATGTTTGATTCTATTGCTCATATCTATATAACCAGTTCTTTCAGATGAGAATTCTTACCTGAGAACTGCATTACTGAACTTCCAAGGTACCAAAACTTTTATTCATGCATATATATATGTATATAAAAAAATACATGTGAAACAAAATTTTTAGCAATTAAATTCAATAAAGTAAAGATTTAGGAAGGAGTTAATATTTTTTTTTAGTTGTTAACTAAAATAGAATTTATTGATGCATATTTAAAGGCAATAAGCAAAATGTTGTCATTGGGCAGTGCTAAGTTGTTGAATGACAATAAAGGTATAGAGACTTTTAGTCTAATCTCACTGCAGAAAGCTTTCTATAATAACATTTAAATCTCTTGCCTAAAACAGGAAGAAAAATGGCTTCATCATCTCAATTCTTACACATAAAATGAAGATTTTATTTCTAACAGCATCTCATGCACTTTTCTTTCCATTGTAGAGGGTTTTTGGAGGCTTTTTAACAGTCTGTCAGTCACTTTTGCAAGGTAAAATTATATTTGAGAGGCAAAAAGAGTAACAAATAATTGAAATTAATTGGGGCTCTTGTTGGAGAGTATCCAAGCTTGTTTCCTTGCAGATGAAACAAGAGCAGAAACAACCATAAGAGAAAAAAAGAAAAAAAAAGGGAGAAAAGCATCAAGGCATTTAGGACACTGTTTTTGGTTGTTTTGACTTATCAAGCTAAGCTCTCAGTATAAAGAAAGGAGAAAAAAATACTGAGAAAGAAGGAAATACTAGTCATTCAAGCATCAGGGGATCATTTCTAGAGCAGCATCTCTGATGGCAGACTTTCTTCCGAAGGTGAGTTCATCCTCCAAGCATCAGAGTAAAATAATAGACCCATGAGAAACCTGGAAACAGAACAGACTATGTTTACACCTTTGCCTGCCAAGTTGGCTGAAGCATCCTGCATCTCAGTTTCAGTTCATTGATTATATTTTTCATCTGCTCTTATTTACAAGGCAAGTCCTTTTTATTCTAGGTTTCATTGGTACATATTTTCATTTGTAATCAACCTTTTTCGTTGTTGTTATTTTTAATTTATGTCAAGTTTGGCTTTCCTGCTCGTTGTGGTACTTTAATGTATCTCAACAAATTTGACGAGTGTATTTCTCCCCCATGCTGTGGAACACAGTACTGACTTGCTGCAAAAGTGATCATGGTTGTTTTTCCATCTGGATACAACTTTCCACTCAGCCTCCATCAGCTGACAGACTGTAATTGTCAGCCTTTACCTGGACTCATCTTGATTATATGCAGCTTGCTGTCTGGGGTCCTTGTGAAATAAATCAGGAGGTTTTTCTGTTTGGTTTGTTGGATTTGCCTCAAGTTAGCATTGAAAAGTGATGTCGTTAGGCACCCTTGTGCTTGGCAGTTATTTGAATTTGACTGGTTAAAGCCACTACCTCGATGGCAAGGGATGAGTGAGAGCAGTCTGTTGCTGCCTTCTGTGACAACATGCCGAGTTTGTCATATTGTAAGGTTTTAAAGGATGGAAGAGTAAAGGACTACAGACTGATAAAACCACACTTAAGGGCCATGTGATTGTGAGATTGTTTTTTACTTGTATTTTATAACATTCAAAACTTAAATATACACTGCTGTAGAAACAGCCTCCACACAGAGATGAAGGTTTTAATAATCTAAGGGCTCCTCATAATATAAAAACATAGAATTGGGGGGGGAGGGGAAGGTTGTAAATCAACACCTGGTAACTTCATTAAGCAAAAATATTTCATAACAAAAATGTGGTGTCATAACTTTAGGGTTTCAGTAAATCGCGTTAAATTCACATGATTCTAAATCATGTTGGAATTTCTCTAGATACTTTCTGCAGTCACTCTTGCCTGTGTAGAAAATTAAAAGCTACCCCAGTGTGCAACTGCAGAGAAAATATCTAAACAATAAAACAAAAAAATATGGTGTGAAGTCTGCGTCCAGGACACAGTTCTTGATTTGCTCTGTTTCAGAAGAGAACAAGCTTTATCATTGACACTCAAGGTGGCTTCTCAAGTCACCAAGTAATAGAAAAATTTCTGGATGTCTGACGACATTCCTTTAATTCTTCCTCTTTTTTTCTGTCCCACTTCAAACTCTGAAGTATCATATAAGAATGTACAGGAATAAAAGTATGTCATGTCATCATCTTGCTGCATTTCACATGCTCATGGTTGGAGCAAACATACATATATCAGGCATAAGATGACTAAATGTGAACTGACCTCAAAGCATGAGAACAAATTGACGTTTGAGAGTGACATAGCAGACTTTGTTGAAAATAAAGCAGACTCTTTGTTTTGTTGAATTATTTGGTCTAGGAGAAGCAAAAAATCCTGACATCATCTGCAATCAGAAAATATTCCTCATTCGTTGGAAACCAAGCTCTCAGAAATTAGAATACAACAATTCTTTTTAGAACTCTGTGCATTGCAGGACCCCACAAGCCTGTATTTCAAGAAATATGCCCATAACTGGGGGCATAGAAAAGAGGGATGGTTGTAAATAAAATGATGATCAGTACCATCTACCTCAAACTGTTACTGTGAACATTAGAAGCAAATATTTAGCTCTGGATTCACTCCCACACACTTGTCCCCTACTGGGGATGTAAGGAACTTGGCACAAGCTGCTTCAGGCCAGTGATATGCTTCAGTTATCCCTAGAAAATTGCTCCTGTAGAGAATATTATTGAAAGGCGAAACAAAACTTATGTTTTCTGTAGAACTTTTATTACTTCTTTTGGTCAGAAAATTAAGGTCAAGTTAAGGCTAGACAACTAAATTACCCCTGAAATAATGGGAGTTGGTGGTGGCAGTTTGCAAATTTAATTTTATTTTGATGGCAATATTTTCTCAGAGTTCATCTGTTGTTTGAGGGGGGTACAGATGTTGTGAGATGTGTGTTTTTGCCTACTCCCTACACCACTGGGAAAGCTGCTCTATGTTTCTGTGGGCTTTGAGCTGTACTGCCTCAAAGCCTGGAAGGTGTGAGTCACTAAGTTCATGCGGGACTTGTGGTATACAGAAATGCTTTCCCATATGTGCTTCTCCCTTCCTGCTCCCTTGTCCTTAATCAACAGTGCAAAGAACATCTTCTCATCAAGTCCTATCCAGGGCTGTTTTTATTGACAGCTACTACTGTCTTGTCTTGTTGACCATGGGACTAGGAAGAACACCATTTACCTGTTCTGAGTGCTGTTGCTATTGATAATTTCTCTGAAACTGGAATCAGTGTAGCTAATTGTTCAAAGAGCAGATTAGTTTAAAGGAAACATCTAAAATCCTTTTCAGACCACAAATGGTGTATTAAGTTCACTTATTTCTGAAACAGATAGTCAAGTGATGAAACAATTACAGGCTATTTCTAAGAGTGAAGAGAGATTCATTCTACTCTAGAATTTCCAACCAGCATTCGAGGTACAGTGCTGCCACCCTGGTGTGTAATTTTCTAAATAAATTTGTCTAGAAGGGCAGGTAAGCTGTGTTGTCACTATTGCTTTTAAAAATTCTCAGGCTTTCTTGTATGCTCTGAAAGATGAGTTTTAAAAACAAATTACTTGGACAATGAATAAGCTGCAGAGGATATCCATTTTGATCTGTACATACATATCTAGAGAAAGTACTGCTGATGCAGTTTCCCCAGGCAGGCAGGAGATGTACAGGATGATTCTCCCATGTCTCCCTCCCAGGAGATCCTAACAAGTGAATTAGTACAGATTATGTAAGAATGTGAGTGTACAGTGTTATGAAGTTTTTGTGTGAAGGCTCTCTTTGAACGCACCTAACAGACCCCAAGATTATTTACATGTTTGCATTTTAACACTTAAAATTAGTCTTAGTGCTTTTCTACAAAAAAGAACAAATGTACATTAACTATAATGTGAACCTACAGACAATATTTTTATTAATTTCCAATATAGGCACTCAGTACACATTTTAGGGCAGCACCAGAAGTATGCTGTAAACTCCCCTCCACCTCTTCCACATGGTGGGAAAAAGAACTGGGGAAAAAGACTGAAGGGGGATAGCAATGAGGGCAAAAATCACTTAAATCTGGTGTCATCTGGAAACTGGCCTTTTTTTTTGTTTTTTTTTTTAGCTTAGGGGTGACAGAAAGTAGTGCTTCCTCTGAAGATATGGTAGTCAATCAGAAAATGTTATGAAGAGACCATTTAGATCCATTAAAACCAAGGAGGAATTTTTCCTGGAAGAACCAGACTCGGTTGCAACCTACTGAAATTATCACTTGCTCCACAGCACCAGAAAGTGAAGAACAGTTGAAATGAATTGGATACAACTTAAGAGCAAACCAGTGCTAGCATTCCATATGGTTCAGTGAGAAGAGTCCAGCCAACATGACCACAAGACAATGAGTCTGTCAGATTTTGTGCAGCAAGTAGGGAACATCTACAGCCAGAGAACTTCCAGAGCAAACTTTTAGATTTGGAATGGAAACCTGCAGTTGCAAACCAGGTCTCTTGTTCAGCAAGTCTTAACTGCTAGGTGTAAGGATCTCCTTCCACTCGTGTACTGGAAGCCAAGTGTTTCAACGTTAGGAGACCGGATTCACTTTTATTATGTTCAGAGTTCACACTATTAAGAGAATTAACATGCTTTTTATGCTTCCAGCTTTAGAGTTTTTTTCCATTCGCTCCAAGTCTTCCTTTTTTCAGGAGGCCTGGAAATATTGGCTTTATCTAGTATGTTTCAGGATATGCTTCCCTGAGTGAGAACTATTGAGGTAATGATCTTCCATTATCCTAGATGAGATTTATGAGACTAACTCTGCACACAATGAAGCATTCAATAGTAAGCAAGTTAAGAAAATTGGTGAGAAGAAATTATTGCCTTCCTAAAATTATTTTTGTGGGTTTTGCCAAAGCAGTTCCCTAAGCCTTGAGATTATACCACTCCAAAGAGAATAGCTTTTTATCTTCACTTTGGGATGCGCTTGTGCATCAGAAATGGAAATCACAGTAGGTTTTCTTTCAGACCAGCATTTGCTGACTGCATTGGAATAAGCTTGTCAGTAGTCGTAAAAAAAAAATTAAATATGTTTAATAGCATGTCAGTAGCAGTAGGAAAAAATACCATCACAAAGCAATTGGAAATGGCAATGTTATAAATTGTTGTGTTGGATGCCTAGGACCATCACTACTCAATTGGATTCCCTTTTTCTTAGCAATAGTTTGGGGACAGGAATTGGTGTTCTCACAGAGACACGGACATCCCGTAGAAGCTGACTTATCTCTCCAAAGCCTGAGTGTGCATTATTTGTGGTTTTAGATCAGACATGTTTCTGTCAAAAGCATTTTTCTACCTCAAGATGTGTTATTGCTAATGTTGTTCTGGTAATTACCACAGACTAAGCTGAAATGGTCAATCTTACTTGTGTTGTACAGCGAGCATCTGATGAACAACCAGCTGAGCCAACTGGATGCTAACCAAAAGGTGTGCTGAGACTATTCAGGTGACTGACATCTCTGCTAGGCAGAGTAGAATCAACTGGGGCAGATTCATAAGTGTTTCTTGTCAAAAATTATTAGCAAAAAGCCTTACTCATGAACTTGCGATGTGCACTGGCATGAATATTCATAGCTTGTCTATCTCATTGCATAAACCAGATTACTTAGAAATTACAGATCTATGGGAAATAAAAACTACCAAAAAAAAGGCACTAACCTACTTAAATTAAAGTTACTATTCAGAGGGGCCTTCTGACATTTCTGCAGTCTTTACCACCGTGTACTGGAGCTCTGAGTGGTTGCTTCAATTCTGCCTGACACTTTTGCCATAGCTATTGCAGATTTTTGCTACAACTGTCATATTAATATTTAAACTATGGTACTTAATGCCCAGCTATATTGCAAACCTATACTTTTAAATGCTTTGCAGGGCTTTGTGGCATCTGCAGTGGAAAAAAAGCACTGCAGGTGCCAGAGACCAGCAACAACATTTTTCATTACATCAGAGATAGAAGAATCAAATTTGAGTGGCTGCTGTTTCAGCCTTCTTCCTAGGTAGAAGTCACTAATCAATCTTATGGGTTTTAGTAGTGCATGAAGTGCCAAAACTAGACAATTTTTCAAGATTAGATTTTAATATTTTCAAATCACATAATGTTTTTTGAAAGCGTAGCTAGAACAAAGATAATTTCTCTTGAAATTACTTCTGTTCCTCCCCTGTCCTTTTGTTTCCAGGCCTGGGAAATGTCTGCTATTAACTCAGTTGCTAGCACGCAGTTGAAATGTATTTTAAACTAATATTTTAATACCAACATCGAGTCTCTTCCTATTCCCTTTTCAATAATACTTTTTGCTTCATATGGTCTCTAAGTAATTTCTTCGGATTCATGAATGAGACTGTATGTGGAGCAATTGTCAGTATTATCTATGTGCTTTTGAGCAAATAAAAAAAGTAAACCTAATTCCTAGCCCAGACCTGTGGATGTCTTGAGGTAGTCAGTTCTCTCAAATGGTCTGTCCTTTTGTCTCCATAAAAAATTCTGGGGTTTATTTAATGTTCTATTTCTTTTAGGTAGGTATGTTTTTTAGATTTGGGTTTGTTTTTTTTTTTTTGCTTGGGTTTTTTTTTTTAAAAAGGCAATAAAAGGATCTCTATTTTTTTACTTATTTGCAACATATTCTTATGTCTGAATATCTGCCAAATGACTGTAATAAAATAGATTTTGAATAAAACAGGACTGTTCACATCTCTTATATATGTTGCAAAGATTTTTCCATTATTGGAAAATTCTTAAAAGTTTTAATTTTTTGATCTTTTGCTTTTCTTGAATTTAGTGTTCACTGAATTTATGCATTGACATTTTAATGCCAGATCTTTTTATAGATGGCTTTGGTTTTGGGATCCAATCTTTTTTCATGGGCTAAAAAAATGCTACAAATGGAAGCTAGCTTTGTATCTGAAAACTGAGATTAGTTTTGGTTCTTGAATTAATGATGGAAGCCTTTTACTTTGTGATAAATTTCCTGAACTACCCAGTCTGCATGTTTAGTGAGATTTTACTCACTAAGTAGGTACTCAGTAGATTACATTATAGAGAAATTTCAGCTCTACTGAAATGTTTGAGTTTCAGCCTCAGCTTCTCTGAAAGAGTTTTCTGAGTACTAGAAATTGGGAGACCTCACTGTAAGCAAATGTGTTATTGCATTGGTAAGGAACAGTGTCCGAATCCCGCATGCTCTCTACGTCTCTGCACAGTTCATGCAGAGGGAACCAAAAGCCTTGCTTCCACCTCTGAAATCCCTGCACCCAAAGCAATGTATATGGTACAAATCCCCATCCTCACACAGTCTGAATGTCCAGATTACTTTAAAGGGACACCCAGCAGCTGCATACAGTGCAAGGCCAGCAAGGGAGGGACAAGTCCCTGGGCCTCCTGGGCAGAGACACTTGTACTGCTCATGTTCTCTCCTTTAGACACTGGTGGCTTCCCACTTTGGAGACTACTGTCCCTCCTCAGGAAGCTGTAGGGAGCAGCGAGGTTACCCCTCAGCCTCCTCCTCTCCAAACCAGACAAGCCCAGTGCCCTCAGTCACTCCTCAGAGGACATTCCTGCCAGCCCCTTCCCAACTTTGGTGTCCTCCTATGAACACATTCAAGTATCCTAATGCGCTTTTTAAATTATGGGGCCCATAACCTCCCACAGTACTTAGGGAGAGGCCACATTGGTGCTAAATGCAGCAGGATAATCATCTCTTTTGACTGTCTGGTGGTGATGTGTTTGATGCACTCCTGGGCGTAGTTTGCCCTCTTGACTGCCAGGGCACACACTGCTGACTCCTGTTGAACCTCCTGTCAACCAGTGCCCCCAGACCCTTCTCTGCAGCCACTCCTCTCCCAATTTAGGCTTGAGTCTGGTGTTGCTGTATCCCAGGTATAGAACCCAGCATTTGTTCTTGTTGAATTGCATGCCATGGATGATTACCCAATACTCCAATTTATCCAGATCCCCGTGCAAGGCCTCTTGTCCCCTGAAAGAGTCAACAGTACCTCCTAGTTTAAAATCTTCCACGGACTTGCTAACCATGCATTCAACTTCTGTGTCCAGATCACTGATGCAAGCTTTGAACTAACTGGCTCTAGAATTGTGCCCTGAGGAACGTCACTGGTCACCAGCCAGATCTAGCCCCATTCACCACAACCCTTTGAGCCCTGCCCTTCAGCCATTTCTTCACCCAGTGGACCATGAACCTGGGGCTTGAGGGAGTTAGGGTTTTTTCCTCCCCTTTTTTCTTTTATTTTTCCCCCTCTCAATCAGTGGCAAAGTCTCTTTTAGAAAAGTGGAATGAAACCTTTGACCCATTGAATTCATTTGGGAAACGTTGTGTCTACTTTTGGTTCCTTCTGCACCAAAATTTTGTGTGTATATGCATTTCAAATTGTTCTAATAGTATGGAAGAAATAAATATGTGTAGTCAGTTATGCAAGTTGCAGACCTGCATTTGGAAATCTGCAAGGAGATTGATTTCTGCAGCTGCTTAGGTGTAATGAAGTCAATAGCCTTCATAAAATCTCAGAGTTTGGTTGATGTATTTCATCTTCTGTAGAGGGTAGTATTAGAAGTAAAGCAATGAGAATTATCTGCCATACTGTACACTCAATATACACATGTACATATATATTTGTCTCATGGGCAAGAAGAACTTCATAGACCTTTGGAATGTCACTATTTTAATTTGATCTATGGATAGCTTAATGCTCTTTTGTTCTTGGAGAACCCTATGGAATTCAGAGAGCTGCCTTAACATTCAAGGGGGTATAATTTGTCTTCTTCAAGGAGATAAACTTCCTATTTGTTGAATATGGCAAACCTAATAAAATAAATAGCAAAGTGGGTAATAATTAGAGAAGGCACTTGAAGACCCCTAAGTAGTTGATTACTAAATTAATTCCATCACCGTTGAAAATTTCACTTCAGAATTACTTATTTTATTCCAGATATCATCTTCTTATATTATGCTGGAGAAATAATTTAAAATTCTAAATAAAATGTAGTCAAATGGCTCAGTGACCAGCAAAGCTGCATGAGGTGCATGTGTACTTACCGAGAGAAAAGATTATGCGTATGTAAGGAAGAGTGATTGACAGAGGCCAAAGGGTAGGCCCAGGCCAAGCAAGCTGGAATGCATGGATAAGCTGTAGTTGACTTTTGCAGGAATCAGCTTGACCGTGTGTGGAATTTGTCTGATCCAGTGTAGTATTCTCCAAAACCCCGAAATACCAGACTGATGAATGTGAATAGAGACATTTCCTTGCAAATTTCTCGTTGCTCTAGAAAGTGTTTTGCTGTTGTAATAGTTGGTTTCCATGTATATTTGGTACCTCAGTAGGAGCAGAGACAGTTTAATACCTCTTTTTCCAGATAATGATACAACAAAACACTTAGCTATTCAATTCTGCTGAACTTGAACTACAAAGTTCAATTATGCACATTCGAATTTTTCAGCATCTCAGAAATATTAATTTAAAATATATCATTTCTACATGATACTACTAAATTTATCAGTAAATGGTGTTGTATTTCTGAGTGGTTTTGGAGTATATGTGATAGTATTTGCAAGTCTTTGATAAAAAAGAAAGTAATATTAGATCTAGTAAAAAAGCATCTTCGTTTTCACATATGCCACGCTCTTCTCCAACTTCTGTGGTGTTTTCTGTATGCTCTGATTTCTATATTGAGGCATAAAAAATATTCATGAGCATTAGGTTTATGGAAATAAACATATTCCTGCATTTCTTCTCATGAGTCCTATGTTAGAAAGAACTTTCTGAAAGCAAGAATCTGTTGGATATCTGCTAGCAGGAAGCCAGTGAGGCAGCTGGTGCAGCACTGGGCTTTCTTAGAGTGTTGTTTTTCTGCAGCAGTGTCTTTGAGCTATATGACACTTAGGGTACTACTTTCACAGATGCGTACTCCAAGGATACTTCGAGTTTCTGAAAACGCTAATTTGTATTTCCTTAAAAGAAGCATATGTGTAAAAGCACTCTGTTCCTTCAGGTGGAAATAGTGTCCCCTGCAATGGGTATGGTGTTTTAATGGTGGTCCTGAGATGAGAGGGAAAGAGAAGGCATCCTTTGTCTACAGAGAAGCGAAAAAATTTACATTCAAGAATTTGCAGAAGTTAAAAGTTTCTTATTGGTCTAGCACGATCTTTATTCCCCATTCTTATAGTACTTTTAATTCTTCCATTAGAAGAATTATACTTATGAACTTTACTACTCGTAAGTGCAAGTGGGATATTTGTCTTTTCTCAGGACCAAGCTATGTCTTTTACTGTAAACAAGCATACAAATTTATGATTTTTTTCTCTTCTATTCTTAAATTTAGATTAAGACAGAATGAGATCATAACATTCAGAACAGGAAAATCTTTTAAGCATACTTTATTAAATTTGCTGACTTTACTATGAAGTATGCTTGGCTTTTTCTTTTCTCCTAATGTCACTCTGTGCCACATATCAAACCACAGGTGTACTAAAAACTTTCATAAAATATCTTTTAAAAATAATGTATGGCATGATAGTTTAGTATAGAATTCAAGTCATACTTCATTTGAGAGTTTACAAATAAAGACAGTCAAGATATCAAAATTCTTCTGTCAGTCACAACATAACTAAACTGCATTCTACTGTCCATCTTGTCCATCTAATATCAATGTTTTTTTAATTTCCTGAAGAATTTTTAGCGCAGTTGTCAAAAAAATACAGGAAACATGATTTTGTACTAAACTATGTATAATGGTAGTTTTTGTTTTTTAATTAGGCAGGTTTATGTAGTAATTCAAATATGATTCAGAATAATGATGAAATAATTAGAAACAACCAAGAACATGCACTGAAACTTGGAATTGTAAGTTCTCCAATCTGGAGGCACCTTTTGAAAGCAAAATAAAAAGTTTTTCAGGAGGTTGCCTAACATTCAGTTTATTGATGCAGTAATTAGAAAGGGTACTTCAACACACTATATTCCTTTTCCTGTCTGTCTACAGAGTGGGGTTAGCAGGAGGTGAGAGAGGAGGGTGGAGTATGTTGTTCTTCAGAGAACTAAGTTGAATCAGTGAAGAGTATGATGAAGATTCAAGCACTTAGCTGATGGGGAATGAAAGGTAAGGGAAGTTTTTAGTGGTAGCACTTGAGACCTGCATTAGTCTTCTTTCTGCCTCTCCATGAGAATAGAAAGTCAGCCAGAATAGCTCAGGAAATGGTTTCTCATGGTCCAAGCTAACATATAGAAAGCTTCGAAGAGCCCTTTTCTTCAGGATATCCTTTGAAATATATTTTTTAAAACTGTGTTACTTTTTTTCAGTGATTCTAGGAAGACCTGTTTGGGATCGTAGCTAAAGGATTGTGCTATGTTGCTTAGTAAAAGAAAAAATCAGGCAGTAGTCGATTTTTTTTTTCAAGTGCATATGCTGCTATTATAGGCTAGAGTGAACTGAAGGACGCTTTAAAGGAGACATATTTGATCTTTCCATTTGTATAATATTGGGTTATATATGAGGCTGCTCCTCAGAAAGTAGAATCAGTTTTCGATTCTTCAGTTATTGAACTGTTACAAAAATTTCCAGCCCTTGCCCATATTCTGTTCACTGTGCTGAAAACAACCACACTGTTAATTCTTTTATGGCCTTTGTTCTTGACTTTAATGTTCCTTAATCTAAACTGAACTGCAATTGCCATCTGTTAGACCAGGCACTTAAATGATCCGAGTCCTCCTTCATATGGCTATACTGTATCTCATTATTTATTGTTCCTTTCAATATAGGATTATTTTTAAACTCATGCTTCTAACAGCACCCATAGGAGGTAATTTTTGACATTAGGGCCAAAATCAGATTTAAACTTTTTCCCCCAGGTACTGTTTTTCAGCATAACAATATCTGTTGTTGCAGTCTTTTTTCTTTGAAGGCAAAAGTGATCTCTGTTCTGTTTCTCAAGGTACTCTTGGCATTAGCTTTTCACATACAACTGTGTTGAATGGCTCAAAATCATCTCTAGCAAACCAGAGAAGTCATCCTCTTCTTGCCTCTTCACTAATGTCCCTTCAAGTTTCTAACAAGTTGAATTGGACCAGCCATTTCTTTATCACTTCTCTGAAAACTTTTGGTCCCCTAAAAACTGTATTTTGGTCACTTCTTTCCACTCTATTTTGTAAAGTATCTGAATTTATATAATATATGTAGATTTAAATTATTAGAAAATTATATCATTCAACATCACTGTAAATTCACAAATAAATAAAGTTTTCCCTTTCCTGAATTGTAACGAAAGAGACTATGTAAATACGAGGGAAGTGTATTGCTTCACAAGACACCATCGTAAGTAAAAAAGAACACAATAGTTCATAGTTAAATTTGAAAATTCATTATTATCTTGATCAAGAAACAATGAAAGGAAGGAATGAAAGGAATAGGCACAGAAAATAAGTGCTGGAATGGCTCAATTACATTTTGGGATTGATCCTATTCCCCACCTAAATGGATTAAGAAACTGACTGACTTTGCTTTCTACAGAATTCAGTTCATAAGAACACTCTTCATTTACTCTTTTTTTTTTCCCTTGAATATTGGATTTTTCTGGTCTAAACCCCATTTTCTACATTAGTAAGATGATAGCAGTTCATATCACCAGAGTAACTGTACTGCAAAATTGACATTTGCAAATCTCAGGTGAGAATGTCAAAACACTCATTAACTTCAAACGAACATGTATTTTTCATTTTTATAAACTCAACTGTAGCTCCTTTGAAGTCCATAGCAGAATTAGTTTTAAATTGCTGTACATAGTTTTAAGCTTTTATATATAAACACACACACAGAGAAATATAATAGGATGGAGGAGAGGCTATTGCCTACTGTCACATTTTTTCTACACCAATTGTATACATCAGGTCTTGCATCTATAACGTTATTGCAAAAGGTGCTCAGTTTATTCACAATGCTAATGACTGTTGTGTTACCATCCCACACAATTCAACAATACCAACTAGGATCTTATCAGAAAATAAAACTGGAGACCTCATAATATGAGATGATTATGATTGTAATTTTTGTCCTCCCTAGAAGGCAGTCCACTTTTAAATGGGTTATCTTCTCTAGTTCCTTGAGTGATTTGTAGTGTAGCATACTGTAGAACGTGCTGCAGTAATCTAACTTGAAGGGACAAAAGCACTGATGATGCTAAGAATCATGATGTCTAATAAAGAGCTACCTCCAGGTTTTATATGCCCAGGTATTCTCAAAATCATCTTCTCCGAGATCTCAACCAGGAACCAAGGTGTTCTCATACATCAGCCAAATTTTAGGCCAGGAAACTGCATCCATCAAAAAAACCACTGCATATCTATTGAGGGAGAGAGGGAGACTGAGCAGATGGTCTTTCCTGAGAAATGAAACTGTTTTCTGATTTCTCAAAAATATCTAATAAAATAGTATCTTAAGAATATAAGTCCATTCATGAAAAAAAAAAAGTAAAACTCTAATAGCAATAAATATAACTGTAGGTTAAAGTAAAAGGGGAAAAATGTATCCATACCTGTGCAAAGAAACATTGTTTTCTGAAGTTTATTTTTCAAAGTTATTATCAGATAATTATCATCACAAAACATTACTTAATTTATTTGTCAAAACCAAGTTTTCTTGCTTAACTGAGCATCAAGCAAACGAGTGAGGAAAGTTCAGTACTAAAAGAAACTGAGTATCTGCAAAATAGTCAATAGCATAATGATGAATACCATCATAACATCCTGAAATATGTTGAATATGAAGTGGGAAAAATCACTTATGTTAATATTTGATTTGATCACTTAAATAGCTGGTGATCAAGGAAATTCTAAATTTAATTTCTCTTTTTATTAATGAAGTATTACTAATATTTATTGATTATTTTATTAGCCAACTACTTCACTTTTTATTGGTAAAAGGACTAGTGAGTGGCAGAACTGTAAGTCAATCATTGCAACTGAAAGGTATTTTCAGCAAAATGAATTATGTCAATTTATTGTCATTTTAAGGAAACAGGTGGTCATTTCCTTTTCTAAAAAACAATTTTATTCTTAAATTAAGGAATTTAATCTTACTGTAATATCAATCTGTTAGAGAGGAACTGGTTCAGCAAAGAGTAATGTGCAGACTAAATTACAGGGAACCTATTTTCTCTATAATTGCATCAAGTGAATTAGCAGTTTGGATCTAATTAGATTGTTCTTAGTGAAAACCATTATGAATTCTATTAAGAATCTATGGTTACTGGTCTTCGGCATTCTATTCAAAGAAAGTTAGACTTCCTCTTCACTGCTAAAAACAAAACAATGGAAGAACCACTTTTTTTTTTCCTGTGCAAGTGCAACATGCTGTGCAACATTAAAAAAACCTCTAAGAAATGCATTTGAATGAAGAAGTGGTCATCTTGGAGGCCCTTATTTTCCTGAAGTGTTAGCAATTAGCTGGTGTTGGTACTCTGTCCTCCAGTGGGAAAGCTAGAATCCGCCTAGTAAATCCAGTTATGAGCTCATATACTTACATGTGTAGGGAAAGTGTACTTTGATGGTGCATAAGTCATATACTCAGCTGTGGCTGACAAATTGTCTCTAAACTCTTGTGGTTAGCAATAGCCATGTGTCATGTGTTCTTCAAACAACTGCTAGTGTATCAGGGGAATACTCATTCCTGTATTGTGGTGGTGGTAATTGCCACTAATACGTATCAAATTACTGTTAACTAGGACAGATTTTTCACTTCTGTGTACCTTAAATGGGACTTCTGTGTACTATTGACAGAAAAAAAGGGGTAGCTTTTCTTTGAGGTTTTGATGTATTAACTGTGACTACCATATCCTTGCTCTCAGCTACATGGGAGTAATGCGATAAATGGTGAGGATACAAGTGTTTGAGATAGTGTGAACTATCAGCATTACCTTTTCTGTAAGGGAATTTGGCTGCAAGCAGGTTAGTGATTCAATCTCTCTCAAGAATGGACTCAATGAACAGGGAGTTTCTGAGCAACTGAAAATATAAGTGAAGATATTGGCCTTATCTTCAAGCTATAAATGCCTACTTGATTTCCACTGGAAGTATAAACACATTAACAAATTTTTAAGACTAAAAGGCAAAAAGCAGTTTATAATCAGCATTCAGTAGATAAGGTTGAGATTTCTGCCTGGCATCTATCTCCTTTAAGTCTTTCCAGACATCTTGAAGCCAGCCCCAGATATAGAACTATTTGCGATTCAGGAGTCTGCTTTTGGTGGGGAGGGGAGATGAATTTTTGTCTGTGGCCATATTACACTGTTAATGTGTTTACCCAGCCAAGGAAAGGCCCTACCATTCTGTACAGTTTTGGTCCTTGTGTCATGGCAGTGCTTTACAGCTAAATCAGGAAAATGTGAGAAGAGCGTGAAATCCCTTACCCAGAGAAGGAGCTTCCTATCCGTACACCAGGCGCAGCTTTTCCTCCACATTCTTTCTGTGCCTGACCTGCAGGCACAGATGGTTCAGCTTCCAGAGTTTGGACAAGACAGCTTGCTGAATGTGTTCATGGGTCATTTGAGCCAGACTACCAACAAATTAGTTGCAAGTGAAATAAGACCTAGGTTTATTTTCAGTATCTGACCAGGTATATCCTAATCAATCTCCCATCATCTTTTAGACAGCAGGAAGAGATTGAGTTGCTTTTCTGTAAATGATTATTGACTTTATTCTCATATATATGTATATTTGGAAAAAGATGTATTACAAGCTGCAACAAACACTTATCTATTAGGAGTTCTTGTATTTTGACAGAAAGGTCCTGAAGTTGTTCAGAGGATGCATTTGACTGACAGGAGTATGTTTCTATCTTCTTTAATTCAGTGTGCTGCAGTAAAGTTTAAACTTCCTAATTTTGATGAATTAGGTTTTAACTTTTATATTTTTCAAATCCTGTACTGCTTAGTATGTAACTCTGAAACTTAATATAGCCTGTTAGCTAGTGTTCTCTCATGCTGGTTAGACATAACAAACCCTCTCTGGGCCTGAACTCAAGGACACCTTGTTGTCCCAGGCCCCAAAATATGTAAACTAAAGCCTCTGACAGGGGGAGCAAACTTGGGGTAATTACATCTTTGCTTGAAAATATAATTGGTGAATTAACCCTGATATGCAAATGGACCAAACTTATAAAAGTGTGAAAAACCCGTGACCCAGTGTCCATCTTGGGTGGAGCCCCTCGGAGGTTTTTGACTCCCAAGGTGTAACTTTGAAGGCCCTTCAAATAAATAATCACTTTATTCTGTTAATCTTGTGTAGCCTCTGTTTTCACGTAGCCACTTCAAAGCATCACTTGGAGAGGAAGTGACTGGATATTGACTAGAATCTGCTATCCATAAGAAAATTCCTTCTCAAACATAATGGCTAACACAATTCCTATTGCTATTCACATTCCTGTACCTTCTTAGTGGCTAGTCTAGGAGTCTTTGCTGGATGAAAAATCCAATAAGAGGCTCTAACTGTCCTAGTACATTCATTCCTTACTGACACTTACGTGTACAGTGTTTTCTGCAAAAATGAGACGTTTCTGTCAGTGAATGTATAAACTATCTCAATCCTGTCTTGAAAATGAATCTGCAGTAAACTTCCATCCCAGGCTCTTAATAAAACTGAGTTAGATTCTCTATATAATTTGACAGGTGATAAGTATAATTTTTTTATTGGTACTTGGGAGTAGGATTCCTTTCTCCTGATTTTTTTTTTTTCTCAATGCAAGAATATTGCTGTGTTTTACAAAGAGCTTTAACCATCTTGCACCACCTGTTGAATTTCATCTCATTTGGCTAGTGACATGTACAACCTGTGGAGGATGTGTCTGCTTTGCTTACCTTATCTCTGAACATTTGATTAGAAAGACTTAACACCGTATCAGTTGCAAACACATGGGTCCACACGATTCTGTATAATCCAAAATAGCCTGATACTAGGCAATAAAAATTAATACTGGAAAATAAGGCAGACTACAGAATCCTGGAGATAAGGATAATAGTAACGAGGAGAGCTATCTTTACTCTGGGTCGCACCAAAACTCATCAGTGTATGTGAGCTCATTTCTGTGAACTCGGTGAAGAAGTACTGAAGAATTTTGAGTATGTGTCAGTTTGGCAAAGTGTTTCCATGTAGGTAAAATATTGAAGTGCAGGCAACAAGTTTTAGAACGACTGAGATTTGCATTAAGAGGCAAGAGATTTACATAGAATTGAAAACATACTGCAATGCACTACATTTTATGGGTTTTATCACTGTAAGGCACATCTGTCAGGTGAATTAGTATACTCTGAAACTGCCAGGTGATCTCCCTGGAGAGTCTGTTTTTGTGATAAATACAGCAAAGTTAGCAGTATGGTGTGTTTTGTTTCTGCATCTCTGAAGGACAGCTGTGGTCAGTGGTATTGCTTGACAGGAGCAGCTGGGGCAAAGGCCTGACTGACTCATTTGGGAAACTGGGCTTTTGTGCAAGCCAGTTGAAGGCACCAGAGTAGATTCTTGCCAATGTTTTTTAAGGTTCTGCATTTTTTATTCCAAGACAGATTTCTTTGACTTTGCCCTCAGCAGCAGAAATATATAAGGCAGAAAATTTAAGAGAAAAACAGAAAATAAATTTAAAATGTTGAAGAACCATACATGAAAAATACTACTGACAAAATCTGATGCACTTCTAGGAAGTTTGGTGGTGATGTGTTTCAAGTTTGTCTATAGGGAAAAGAGAATTTTCTGGGGTTTATTTACCGAGAATAATTGACCTATTTAAGTCTTTGCCTGTGTGAGATGGACAATATGAGTAGTACGCATCAGCTGAGGTAGTGGATTTTTAGAGTGGTACCTAGTCAACTTCAATTTTTAAATTCTTCACACCTAAGTGATAGAATAGTATTCTTTCAGGAAGACAGTATCAATAATATTGACTGAATCTTCATAGTTTTCATTCTGAAACCCTATGCCTTACTCAGATAATATCTTTTTCATTTTGGTTCAGTAGAATGTCCCTGTAAGAAAAATTAATGGTTGGTCTATAACAGGAAAGTTTCTGTGCCTCATCTTTGTTTCCTTTCTAAACTATCTTCCAACTTCAACAAATCTTTCTGTAAGAGGAGTGTGGAGTGTGTTGTTCCATTATTATGATCTCTCATCTTAAATCTCCTCTGGTAACTACTGACAAATGGTTCACAGTAACATTTCTAGTGACTTGCTGCTCACTAGTTTAAAGCAATATAATGCATACAGACATTGTTGTGGGCTGGATATCACACACTTTTTGCATGACCTGCAAAAAGGTCTATTGGATGTGTTGAGATTTGGCCAATATTGCTGTATTTCTTATCAAAAAATTGAGGTTGTCCTTCCTCCTTCCTTGTGCCTTTTCACAAATAAACAGAAGCTTTTGTATTTCCATTCTACTTCGATTAGTTCTTATGTTGCTATCTATACAGTAACCAGAATCAGGAAGGTCATACGGTGCTGCTGTTTTAAAATATGTAAGTCTCAATAAGCAGTAATTTTGTTTTACCCTAGAACACAGCTTGGGTAAAAAATGTGGAAACACTTTCAGTATTAATTGCTAAATGATGTAATCATGTGAGAATCTGGTGCATCCTTGTTGTAACTTTACTACTACTTTACTTTACTGGTACAATTTACCATGCACAGTGATTGTTCTTCACATAAAGGCTTTAGGACATCAGGCTTGTGTCCTTCTGATCAAAGTTAATCCTTATTAGTTCCATATGTAAATATAGGCATCAGCTGTTTAAGACTTCTTACGTGGTATATTTGGTATCTTTTCATAAAGGTGATCAGTTTCTTCCCTTCATCAGTTCACAGTTGTTGGAACTATGCTGCCACATGATGACTTTTCATGTTCAGTGCCCTCCTTCCCCACTACCACCTCAACAAATATCTTGCACAAGATTTTCATCTTTTGTCAAAGGCCTACATTTATTTTAATTCTGTTACACTATCTGCCTCTTACCAGTTCTTGTCTTTCTTCCCCACCCT